>OX421380.1:2512500-5012500 GCA_949126905.1 Amorpha juglandis
CGAGCTGGCCCATTGGCCTATTTGTGCTGTAGACATTCTACAGCAAGACTTTACCACTCAAGAGTATTTTATATTATGGATTTTATGACTATTATTCGTATTAGACCGTATATAAATATTTCATAATTGTATTTTGCCCTACCTATATTAATTTATTCTAATAAAATTATTATTATGTATGTCTAACCATATCTCAGGACTATAGAGTCTCGGACCTTTAGTAGACCTGTGTGGGCCGAAGATTACACGTAAAGGCCCGTTAGACAAATTTAATCTAATATTGTGATGTGACACCGCCCGGCGGCTATCCCTGTATACACTATAAAAGTGTACCCAAGGGCCGCCCCGGTCGGTGTGTGTATTATTATTATTCAATTATTTTTTTCTAGATTCTTCAAAGAGTAATGGCAGAAGGAATTGCAAAAGGTATAGTGAGACCTCTTAGTAGAGTGTTGTATTCCGCTGTCGATGTTTCAAAGGCATTGATTCTACAGTCTTCTAGAAGGCATGTTGGAAGGGTTCTGATAAATATGGAAGAGTACGAAAAATGTACAAGCGATTTAAACACCATGTCTAGGTAAGTTGTGTAATAACATAATAAATAATATATCTAAATATATAAAACTCAAAGGTGACTGACTGATATAGTGATCTATCAACGCACAGCCCAACCCACTGGAGATATCGGGAAATTTGACATGCAGGTAGATGTTATGACTTAGGCATCCGCTAAGAAAGGATTTTGATAAATTTTACCCCAAAGGGGTCAAGATAGTGGATGATAATATTTAAATGCTATTTACGCGGGCGGAGCCACGAGCAAAATCCTACTAATTTTATAAACGCGAAAGTTTGTAAGTATGGATGGATGGATGTATGTTTGTTTCTTTCACGTAAAAACTACCGAATGGATTTTAATGAAACTTTACAATAACATAGCTTATACATCAGAATAGGACATAGGTTACTTTTATCCCGGAAAAAGCAGATCACGCGGGCGGAGCCGCGAACAAAAGCTAGTTATCTATAAAAATATTTGAAGTTTGCTTGACGAACATAATTTATTTGTAACTAGCAATCGCTCGCGGCTCCACCCGCGTGAAATTCTGCACCGTTGTCATCGAAATCGCCTATGTTCATCAGGGGTAATGTAGGATTATAATGGTGAAAGAATTTTTCAAATCGGTCCAGTAGCTTCAGAGCCTATTCAATGCAAACCAAACAATCAAATCTTTCCTCTTTATAATATTAGTTTATACTGGTTGGTAAGTTCCCCGTATGTGATAGACCATCTGGGTAGCCACCACTGCTTATTCAGTTTCTAGCGGCAAGTTGTTACTCTGTGTAAATAATGTTGTATTTGGTTTGAAGGATATTGAAGCAAGTGAAATTACTAGTGATTATGTGACTTAACATCTTATGTCTCGAGATGACAAGCTTAGTACAGTAATTTATAGTTGTAAGTTAGCAACACTAGTTAATATTGCTTATGTTCATCCAGACTAATGCAAACAAACTTATTAAATTTAATTTTCTTTCCTTCGTATATTAATGTGAAATTAACTGAATCTTCCCAATGCTTCAAAAATAATCAAGAACATTTTTTTTCAAACTTAGGACAGTTATTATGATTGAATAATGAGTTCGTTATTAAGTCAAGAACAAAAATACAAAGTACAATTTTCTTTTCAACCTTCTACATTGATATCACCATAAAGTTATCCGTTGTTATTTTAAGGTAATATAATTTATAATAAATCATGTACACTATTATTTTACAGGGTGAATTTAAATTCTGACTCGACCTATATCGTTGTATGCGATGAAACTGAAATGGGGCTAGAACTGGCAAATCGGCTGGTAGACCGTGGTGCTCGTAACCTGGTTATTCATACCAAATTTAATACAGGTTACTATCAAATGAAGCAAAGGTACTTACTTGTTTTTGTCAGTCTTGTATTATACTATCCCAATGCTAGACATAACCTTCCTCCACAAGAGAGGGATTAGGCCTTAGTACACCATGCTGGCCTAATACGGGTTGGTACAAGTCACATACACACCTTCAAAATTATTAGAGCTAATACTCTAAGAATTTTGAATTCAGGTATGCTGGTTTCCTCACCAAAATTAAAGGAATGAGGATTTTGAAAGGTGGGGGAAAGAGGAGGTATTTTGGGATGACTAGAATTCTAGTGGTTACGGGAACCGCGACAGTAAGTCGCTACTTTACGTCAGTTTCCTATGATACATTAGTACCACCCGGTTGAGTCAGCCTAATTATGCACTCTAATTATATTTTAGACGAAACTATGATATGTACAGTGTGATTGTGACAGATTGTGTGAAGTCAAAGTGACATTTTTATGCTAAAACGCCCAGCGTCCTCTAGGCGTCAGTACACGAACGCCTTCGTCCTGTGTAATACATTAATTTTACATATTGTGAAATCCGACATGTGTTGATCTATTTATGCAGCTAAACACGGTGCTTTTCACAGGATACATCAAGTTAATTTGACTAAAAACAATATCTGAACATGCGTGTCGACAGGGTTTTATTCGTAGTAATTAAAGATCTCTTAACTAGATATTTGCTCTGGAATCGTTACATAGAGGTCATATTATTTAAACCCACATAACATAATACATTGATTAATTACTTATCACCATTCAAAAATATTGTGTTTCAATATAGGTCGTGGAAGAAACTAAATGTCACGACAAGGTTGAGTTGCGAAAATCTCGAGACAAAAATAGGATGTGAATATTTACTTGGAGTAAATGGAGAAATGGGGCTTGTGGAGGGAATTTTCATCGTTATTAATTCCATATCCAAATATAGTAAAATAAATATAAATTATGGAGTGAAATGTGTAAATATGATAGAAAATTTGGATGAAGTTTCTAGAAAAAATGATAATCTACGGTAAAAACAGATTTTGAATACCTACTTTGTTATTTTCTTTTTATAAGCTACAGAGTTTTGTACAGAAGAAATTAAGTAAGAAAAATCTTAGCAAATTATTATAATGTGATTTCGATTGCTTTTAGGTTTTTTGTAGTTCTTGCACATTCTTCAGGAAATTATGAAGAACCAAGCATAGTGACCAAATGTAACCAAATCTGTCAAGAAAGAAATTGGGGTGGAAAACCAGTATTATTTTTAAAAGTTGGAATGATTGATACGGTATTTATTTAAACTATAATACTTCTACTACATATAGTAATCGTTATTTCTAGTTCTTTATCTTGAGAAAAATATCACAATAGTATGTTTAAGTTAGTAGCGTAGAGAGTTCATCTGGGTATATATAGTACCACCGCTTTTTCAGTTCTACAGTCAAACAGTAGTATGAAATACCTTTTTAAACTAATTCACATTGTATTCAATTCAATATAACAATCCAATTAACTGTTACAAAGCAACACATTGATTAAAAAGTTGTTTAGTTTAAAGCTAGTGTCGAACAATTTATATTTTGAAAACAACAAACAATGTCGAACCGAACGAAAATCATTGTATTTTTCAGCACAAAGAACACAACAATGCCCAATCAAATACAATATCACAAAAAATTTCGACCATTCTCAATGCTCTCGAAACAAGCATTCGACGCAAGTATACTGACGTTTGTTGCAATCCCAAAAACACAAGAGATAATGAACTCAAAAGTGATGTAGACAAAGTTAAAAGTGGTATTGCTGCAAAAGGTTTAGGATTTTTCTACAAAAGGATAGAAGAAAATGAAATTAACACGCCGGAAGTTTTTGTTAATTTAACAAACAGGATAAGCAATGCCTCTGAGGTTTATTTTATTAGTAACTTTATTATTTTAATAAGCATATGTATTCGAACCAGGTAAAGGTAAACATGCTTATAAAGTTGCTGGTTTTAATGTTTGGTAGGCTAGTGGCTTAATTGCTAATAGTCAAATGGTGACCGCTTGTTGACTTGGTTACACAGTATCTGTTAACGTGAAAGTTGGCCTCACAGTATGGGGCTCCCGAACTATGTGATCAAAAAATCAAGTCGTGAGTTACAAAATTACAGTTGATAGATATTTGAAAGTGCTCATTCGTCATCATTAATCCATACGCTGCTTTCATTGTAAGACAAGCTTAGGTAAGTCTAGTTACTGACACGTGTTAGCTATGTCACTAGCTTACATTCTATTAGTTCATTATGTTGTAATAGATAACCAAGCCATTGTTGACGGCAGTTTTAGCAGCATTCAGCAGTGTTAAAAAAATCGATTTATCGATATTTTTTTGCGATACATCGATGTTTTATGGCGATATATTTTAATTAGATTTCATATTTTTTTGGTATCTAAATCGATATTTTTGAAATAAGGTTCCATATAATATCCATAATTTATTTTTAAGTTACCAATTAAAGTTATCCAAATGTCGAGCCGATGTATCAATATGTTTTCCTCAATTTATAAAAATTGATAGATATTTTTTAATTATTGATACGTTGTAACACTAGATACTTTATGTACTTATGTCATGTCTGTTGATAGCTAATGCACAATTTAGTTTAATATTTTTCTAGATTGAAGATGTTCTCGATCCAGATGGAGCTTTTTTGTTGATGTTACCTGGGTTTGACAGTAATTACAATATATTTGAATCAATATGCGAAAGGCTCAAAATTCAGGCAGTTGCTTTAAAATTAGATTCCAATGTGAGCAATAGTAGTATTGAAGAAATGGCCTGTGATATTATGAAGGTAAACCAATCTGGATTAAACTGTTTAAATGCTAGGCAATGTCACTCTGCGCGATTGAGAGGCATTAAGTATTTTTTCACTATGTTAGCCCCTAAGATAAGTCGGTAGATATCACCTTTGAAATCCACATTAAGAATCACATCATCGATGAAGTAAACTATGAACGTACGTAACTTCTAAACCTCAGAAATCCGTGCTCTGGAATCGAACCTGAGAGTTTGATATCGATAGGCCGTTCCACTCCCGGTAAGCTATTACAATTTTTAAGCCAAATAATAAATGAGTCCTCATACACAGTTTGTTTCCATTAGGGTTGGCGGAAATTGTCATACTGGAAGGGTATCCATTAAGATATAATATACTCATATATTTCTGTAGTTATTTTGTTGTTTTATCATTTATGGTATTTTGAGGAAAATATACAAATTTGCATAAGCAATGAAGGATAATAGTTAAACTTTAATGATCAAAGTAATATACCCTAATGGCCATTTAAATTGAATCTTATGAAGTAAACCATACAGTAATTACAGTAAACCATATCCTCAGCTAAAAAGGATTGGCCATTGGATATCTCTCATAAATCAACAAGAGCCCTTGTCCTTATACTATGCCAATGTGGGGTCAACGCAATATGTTTTTAATCCCGGACAAACAAGAGGGGTGTTAGAAATGTGAGCCCTTTGTCTGTCTGATATTTATTAAATACAGATATTTTTTATCTTCGGGAATTTTAAAGGATATTACAAGTTATGCAGACAGGATTTATCTTAATTTTTTTGACGAGTCGGCTATCTAATAATTTGGCCCTTTGGGGTTACAACACCATCTTTCATTGACTTTATTGTAAATGGAGCTCAAGGTGTCCTGACCGTACTGCCGCTAACCAAGGAATCAGTTAATACACCTAGAAATATAATAGTAAATTAAAGAAATAAATGGAAACCTCTGCTCTGCAGTGAGCAAGTAAATCATTAAAAACATAGATAATTAATAACACGTTTACGCTCATCTCACGACAAATTAAAGAAAACATATGACATTCGTTCAAACTGGCTCCATTTAAAAGTTTTAATGAGATTTGTATCTGCTGTTTACTTCATGAAACATTTATTTACTTTCATTTGTTAGGCGTCTGATTGTTTTTGCTTATGTTAACAGAAAATTCGAGAACGCACAAAAGTTACTTTATTTGTTATTAATTTACGCACTTTACAGTTCGTGAAGCAACGTTTCCGATTGAAGTCCAAGTTTCACTTTTTTGGGTACTCGTTTGGGGTCAACGTCGCTTTAGAGCTCGCTTACAGATTCGAAAGAGAGGGTAAGTTTTACAAACCAATACCTTTAAAGCCGGAGAACTTATTATGCTTATGAATCTTTGGAGTGATTACAGTTTTGTAAAATCCTTGGATGTTTATTGTATTATAATTTCTAATATAAAACAATCAATAAAAAAACGGTAGGCAGCGGCTTGGCTGTGCCCCTGGCATTGCCGATGTCCATGAGCGGCGGTAACCGCTTACCATCAGGCGGGACCGCTTGCTCGTCTGCCTATCAAGGCAATAAAAAATGTTCAGATCTTTATAAAACTCCTTTGTACTCGTAACCATAAATTGTATTCACATCAAATAATATTTCACATTAACCAATGATTAACTTGCCAAAACTTTCTAAAGAGAAAAATCTATTACCGTCGTGCAATACATGCAGAATAGAGAATGTGGTTCCAACAGTTACCTAAATTAGCCAACACGATTTCAGGTCACGTTGGTATAGTGTACTGCTTGGACAGCAGCCCAGACATTTTGCGAGTTCAACTACAAGCCAACGTAGGCAATTTATCATGTATACAGCTGCAGGACTCTGTTATATGCCATATGTACCAACTTCTCGCTGGGAGAGAGGACAAAGAACTTCTAAACGCTTTGAAGAAACTCGATTGGACGGCGAAGGTTGATATTTGTATTAACCGGATGAAAGCAGTGGTGCGTTACTCGCATGAATATATACGGTTTTTGATCGAGACTGCATTAAAGAGGATTATACAAGCTGAAGAGTATAATCCGAAGTTTAAACTGCTGTCACAGCTGATACTGATAAAGAGCCCATCATCAGAAACGTTGGCTGAAGATTATAACCTTTCTAAATATAGTGAGAAGCCAGTGCGAGTATTCAATATAGAGCGTGATCATGTGACAGCTCCACGTGACTGCATGGTTGCAAATATCATCAATAATCTCCTTGACCATGAAGTTTTGGATGAGTTCAAGAAGAATAATAAATGTGATACATATCTTTTTGACCCGTATAATTTGGAGTAATAAAGGTATAGCGTAAATTAATTGGGATCTTACGCATTACTATAATATCGTTTTCGGGAGTTGTAATCTGATTGTACTTATAAATTAGTTTTTATTATAAGTGGTAAATAAAATAATGTTTTTTAATGGGTAGCATATTCTGTTGTACGTTATTGTTCAGTCAATTTAATGGATTAAATATCATTTAAAAACTCAAATGTAATATTTATTATCCCTATACCATACGAGTTTAAGCTGTCTAAATTCTTTTTCGAAATCCAAGCCAACCTTATCTGTCCATAGTATGGCTTACTGATATACAAATATGACTGCGGTTATGGCAATCCACCATTCCGCACTGAAATATGCTAGTGGAGTATTGTTCCAAACAGTCTTCTTAAGCGGAGGAAGTTTGTTTATCAGCTAAAACTGCTTATATCGATATATATTCCGATTTATTTGCAGAGATGTTTCTTGAGACCCACAAAAAGTTTGTAGGTGTAAGGGGACACCTATACGAATACTAAAAGGATTGTTTGTCACATCTCAAAATACGAAAGGTTGCTGTTCGATTGATTACTCGTAGCGGCAATTTTTGGTCTCTAGTCACGTACGATATCGATCCGGACAAATCACACAATCATACTGTGCCGAGATATACTTTTAGCTTATCACTAATGTTTTTTCTCTATATGTGATATTATGGTTATTAAAATATATTTATATTCATATTAATTTGTCTGGCATCAGGCTTCTTGTTTAAAATATTCTAAGTTATAATATTAATATTTCGTACTTTCGAATGTAGTTTAAGAAAACGATTCTTTTTATAAAACGACGTTAGTGGATTTAAATGAAATTAAAAGAAGATTGATAGACATTTTGTTAGAGTATTTCTTTAAAAGTAACAAATTTAGAGACACCTAGGTGGTAGGTTTCTCGACTGCAAAATTCCTCTTATAAATAAATAAAAAATTACAAAAATAAAAAGTGTGAGAATGTATATATTTGTATATTTGTTAACATTATGTCTAACAATTACGGGTTTTTGTTCAAAACTTCAATATAAGTTACATTAGTCAACACTAGTTTAAAAAAAATATTCAGTTTATTTTTAGTGCGATTGTGACGATCTTAAATTTATTTTACCTAAAAAATTTTCCAGAATCTTATCGAAAAAAACAAAAAATAATTACGCATACCTATCCATCATTCGAATCGTGAGTTATGAACATAAAGTTCATACAAAAATCCAATAGAATAAGCACTTTCAGATTTCCAGATTTCCACGAATTTATACATTTTTAGGCCAACTTTTCCAATTTTTCTTTTCATAAAAACCTTTTCTTTATTTAATTGAATAAAGAAACGAGCAAGTCTCTCGCTTGATGTTAAACTCCAAGCCTGCCCATAAACTGAAGCAATATCACACAGAACTTTGAATTATAAAACACAACAGTGCTTACACACTGTTGATTGGCGGCAGAAATAGACGAAGCAGTGACCCAGACGCCCTCTTTATACATGGCATACCTTGCAAATCTTCGGATTATTACGAATAATGTGAAAAAAAATAGCCACATCATTCCAGCCTCTTTCAAATGATGCCGTTACTACCAAAGAGCATTTTATTTATACAGATTAGGCGGAAGACTTTTAATTCCTAATAAATAATTTTATATCATCGCGTAGTGTGTTATAATCTGGGCTGAGGGAATATTAATGTCAGTAAAATTACTGAGCCTGACGTGATAATATCATTTGTTTCTAGGCGCAGTTCAGTACCACATATTACTTTGTGAGTTGCTACTGTTAATAGGTAGGCGTGGCGCTTACCATCAGGCGAGCGACCTGCTTATCTAATCATTCAGATAATTTTTTTCACAAGGTGGTAGGTCCCTCGTATGCGAGAGGCCGTTTGGGTTAGTACCACCGCTTTGTCTAGTCGAGCATCAGTCAAGCGTCATGCTCGTCTCATTATTCAATCAATAAAAAAAGGCAAATAAAAAATTATGGCTATGCTATGAATCAGACAATCCAGCTTATGAACCTACTAGCTCACGCTCATTAAACCTCCACATACGGTCCACCAATCCATGAGGAGAATCATAAAATTCTATAAAGCATTTACATGACATTTTCGCTTCGGTTTAAAATTAAATGAAATGAAATTAAATTTCATATCCTGAAAGCTTTTAGTGTGATTCAAAAGTTTCCGCAGCGTTCCTGCCATTTTGCTTAAGGGAAAACTATAGTTAAGGTTTTATATTTATTATATATATTTTACCCTTGTCAACAATTTTGACAATTTGATGTCGTTAACCTAAAAATCTTTTTACACTTTTTTGCCACCCAGTAGTATGTAAGCAGTGTTATCTTCCGGTTTGAAGGACATTGATGCCAGTGAAGTTATTGGTTATTATGAGACAATCCCATGCAATACTTTGTAATTCAAAGTTCTGTGTGTTTTTTTTCTCTATTTATGGGCAGGCTTACCATCAGGCAAGCGACCTGCTCGTTTCGTAATTTAGGTAAGTAAAAAAACCTAAAGGTAAATTAATTCCACCGCCCAAGAACACTTATAATATCAGAAAAATCATTTCTATGTTTCTGACCTTCAAAGATAAGAATACAGATTTTTGAGCAATTTTCAAAAATCTGTATTATTATCCTTCAGATATCTCGCTCATTTTATACAAATGACTACAGCACTACCACGTTACGTCGACTATCTGTAAAACAGTTGTACTGTACCGGTCGACCCAGACCATTCATGCTGTAGATAAAAATGTATCCCCGTGTAAATATAGGGGAAGAATAGAGTGTAGTCGCTATGTTAATAATTCATTCATTCATTCATACTTATGGCTCGGGGTGACGAGCGCAGTTCCGTGGCATGCAGTGCTTTGTAATTCAAAGTTATGTGCGGTGTTGCTTCTGTTTATGGGCAAGCGTGGAGCTTACCACCAGACGAGCGCCTTACTGGTCTCGTCATTCAATCAAAAAAAAATCCTAAAACCTAAATTTTTTACGCACTTACGCCTGTAATGTAAAGAGTAGGCATAGATGTAACCAGTGCAGCCACACTTCGACGAGTATGTTTCCGTTCCATGATGTGATATGGGGCGAGCCTATTGCCATACCGGAGTCATTTCCAGACTCCAGACTGATACTGAGCATTTCGTGATAGAAAAACCCAATGTCTCTTTTACCCAGCTCGGGGATCGAGCTCAAGACAATCTTACGCGTACGAATTACAATTTTTCCATCGAGGCAGTCCAAATTTTTCATAATAAAAAAAAGATTGTAGATATTGTACCAAAAAAGATACGAAATGGATTTTGTATTAGAACTAGCTTTTGCTCGCTGCTCCGCCCGCGTGAACGATTAAAACTGACAAAGTTTCATACAACCTTTCATCCCCTATTTTATCCCCTTGGGGGTAGAATTTATCAAAATCCTTTCTTAGCGGATGCCTACGTCATAACATCTACCTGCATGCCATTTCAGCCCGATCCCTCCAGTGGTTTGGGCTGTACGTTGATAGATCACTATGTCAGTCAGTCACCTTTGAGTTTTATATATATTTAGATACAGTTAAAATCACTTCAATTTGTTCATTATAATATTTAAAACATTATCCTCTAAAAACATAAGAAAATTAAATAGCTTAACGTTTAAAGGACAAAAAATCTTTTAACGTAGCTGGGTCCTTTGTATTAAGCGTTACAAACTTTGTTATAACTTTCATTTACAAGAAACTGAATGAGATGTCTAAAAAGGTAATTATACTTTGATATCGTTTTAATGTCGTAGATATCTAATCTTTTTAAGCAGGCTTGTACTGGCCTTGCTATATTAATTAATGTCCGGATGTTCTAGACTATTATTTTTCTTGATATTTTGGTTACTTTTCATCTTCATACAGGCTTGATGCTAAAGAGAAGTAAGACCAAGTGGTGCTCAGTACCTGAAAATAAAAAAGACACAATCATAGAAACATTAGAGAAACTAAAGTTACACTCCTGTTATTCAGGTTAAGTATATAGATAGATCGGTTCGTTGTTGTACGTCTTGCTACGTTAGTTTGTATGTGGTTTGAATGAATATGACAGCTATCACACTATTTTATATCATTAGTGACAGAGACACATAATCATTATTTTTATTAAAATTGTGTCAAGGCGTGCAAGAATGTGTTGAGTTATCTGTAATAATATTGTCTAGAAATAATAAGCCCCATAATAATAAATACCATAATTTATCATCTAATCTCGCTCAGATCTGTCATAATTATTCGTATTGTAGTACGTTCTGTTTACCCGAAACTACATCGTTATAATCTCCCGAGCCGAATGAAATCCTTCAGCGACATCTCGAAATCCGAGGAAGGATTTCGATCTTTAGACATTTTAGATAAATGGACATTATTCAGGGATTATCGAAATGTCGATTAACTTGGTTCAGTTATAGAGCTTAAAAGAACTTTAATAATAAATAATAAAACGATCCCGGACTTAAAACTTACACAGGGTTTACAAATCAAATAGCATTTGGTACAATTATAAAATACTTGACAGCTCAAGACACTACTGAGGAAGTGCAACATAGACACTTTTCTATGATGAAATGATAAAAAGTATATTGTATGTACTTTATTTGATTGAATGACGAGACGAGCAAGGCGCTTGCCTTGTGGTAAGCGCCACGCCTGCCCATAAACAGAAGCAACACCACACAGAACGTTGAATTATAAAGCACTGCATGGCACTGAACTGCGCTTGTCACCCGAGACATGAGATGTTAAATCTCATAATGCCCAGTAATTTCACTGGCTTCAATGCCCTTCAAACCGAAACACAACAGTGCTTACACACTGTAGCGTGACGGCAGAAATAGACAAAGCGGTGGTACCAACCCAGACGGCCTCTCGCATACGAAGGACCATACCACCTTGGAATCTACAAAAGCCCCTATTCCAACAGCCCCGAAGCGTGTTTTGTTAGCATTGATATACCTATTTCTTTCTATACTTACAAATAAATGGAATATGTTTTAAAATTCACAGATAAATAAAAACAGATAATTGCTTCAAAAAAATCATTTTCATTTGTTGAAACAACAAAATCCTTAAGTTTCATGAACTTTGGTATTTCATTTAGAATCAATATTTATTCTTAGCTAACTTAATCAATACAATATTTCGAGTTGAGTACTTCAAAACATTCCAACCTCTCATTGTACTTAATAAGTAAACAAATTTTAATCAAACTTATCTAGATAATAACAAGTCTTCGATGTATTTAATGTCGTTGTTCTGACAAGCTTCATTTAATCGAAGTGTTTGGATGCTTTCTACTTTGAACAATATTAACAACACTAAGCTTATGTTGAAATGTAAGCGATGTAATATGGCTTTATTCTGCAGTGCTAGCGCGATGCGAGGCACGGACGAAGCGCAAACTATTAGGTTTACATGAACCCGTACACCGTTTCGTATTGGAGTTTTGTTGCACTTCGTCCGTCGAGCTAGTAAGCAACGTTTATTATTTAAAACTTTTTTTGAATGGTAGAGCCACGCTGTAGACAGTTTTGTCTACAGCATGAATAGGCCGGCTCCAAAGGTCGAAATCCCCCTCTCCTTCCCAATCTTTAAGGTCGACAACGCGCCCATGATTCTTCTGGTATTGTGGTGGTACATGGATGGTGGAGATCACTTACCATCAGGTGACCCAATTGCTCGTTTGCCGGCCTAAACTATAAAAAAAATCATAGGACAGCGATGTTGTTTTCTATTTTAATCTGTCATAAGTCTGTGGCCATAAGCGCCTGCGTCTGTACACTACAGAATCGAATTGCTGCTACCCTATGCTGCATCACCGTAAAGTAGTGATATACAATCATTAAGTCCAATAGCAATACCGCTCTACATAAAGCAGCGTGACAATCAAGTTCGGAAAAAAGGGCAGTGCACTCGCATTTTGTAGTGCTACAGAAATAATTTCGACCTTATACTCCTTTACCTATGGCTCAAAAACTGTTAGACCTATATACACTTGCAATATTGTATGTCTATCTGCCGTACTTAGAAGCCTCAATTAATTTAATTTTCACTTAGTCTTTTTTTATAATTCTATTATCACACTTGGAGCTAGTTGATATATTAGATTCTGTTACGACGACGGAAATAACTATAAATAACATATTTAAGAAATAATCAAATTCTAAGCAATGCAACTAAATCTTAGATTTTATTTTTAATTGATCTGAAGCTTCTGTTTTATAAAACTTATGATACTTACCGTTGTAAAAGTATGCAGAGCAATTGGATTGTATTTCATTGAAGTGAGGCAGCAAGGCTTTTGAGACCTGAAAATTAATACGTCACTCACATAATATGTGACGTGAGCGTGTAACATTAGACACATAGTCGGTTGAGGGGCCAACGTATGCCGACTGGTCACTGTGTGACGTCACCTGGGACTTCGAACATTCTCGAAGTGTTGCAGGTGTTCATGGGCGGCAGTGATCACTTTCCATCAGGTGAGCCTCCTGCCCGTTTGCCCCCTATTTCCATAAAAAAAAAAGTTCCAGGTAGGTCGGATAACGCTGGCTGGTCGACTGGCCTTCGTGACGTCTCATGGAAGGTTCTCGAATATTCTCGAACCTTCTTTTGATCGATAGACCGCTGGTGTTATGTTACGAATCGGTTTACCCTCCCATAAGAAGTTATCACTTCAAAATTGCGCTGAATTGAGAACCTCCTCTTTTTTAAGAGTCGGTTAAAAATACATTTAAACATATACGGTGGTCCCCTTTATCGTGCAAGAATCTAAGTAGGATTTAGCTCGCAGCCAGACTTGGGACAAATATTTGCGGATTACACCAACCTTGGTAATAATGAAAAAATCTAAATTTGGTGTCGATAATTTCACATTTCATTAAATATAGCTGTAAAATTAAAATTTTGTGATGTTAAAGTAATATTTTTCTTCATTTTTATTGATGATTATAAGATATTAGCTTTTGCTCGCGGCGTTGTTGGCGTGTAATTTGTTGGATTATTTTACATCAAAATTTTCAATGTCCTTTCTTTCCTTAGAAGTTGATTTTCCATAAATTCCTTTTTATACAATGTCTACAAATGTTTAACCAATCCGTTAAACACCTTTGACGTCGATTAGAAAAATATTACTAACTTGATTTTTTTCAAACATAGCCAAGAATCATTTTAATTACACACAGACTAGACACACACATACACATATATACGGATGCATAGGCATCTTTCATTTATACACTTATCTATCTGTCTATATCGAATGGTTAGTAGCAAACTTATCCTCAACATTTTTAAGCCGCCCAAAGGACTTAGCGTAACAACGGCGTTGATGACAGCCGGGACCAACTTTTTGCGTGCCTTCCGAAGCACGGAGGCGTTCAGTTGAAATAAACTACTCAGCGGTCACCTATACATAGACTGACCGCGCCAAAGGTTGCTTCACTCGCTAATCGTTTACCGACCAGTGAGTGCAATTGGCTATGAGCGACGTTTTTGTTTTTATTCGAGCACGGCAAAGTGACTGCACTACACCCGATGGTAAGCGTAGTGTGTTCGTGTGTTCAAAAAACCAGCAACCACTTACAAACAAAGAGTTTATCGGTAGTCACTAGAGTCATTACGGCCTGTATAAATCCGTCTTGCCTCTTCAGACAGGGAAGATGCAAATCGAGGGGCCGGATGACCGATGCACAGTAATACATGGATGTACCTCTATACCCGCCCCAACCAACCATTAAGTCATGTCGCAAGAATCGGATATACACTGGCTGATCCTGGAACGCGATCCACACAAGGCGTGTGGATCACAATGGCAGGTTTTAACACCATGTGCACGGTGGTGCTATCCGGGCGGATATGAATATCCTACCAGCAGCAAAAGCCTTAACTGGCTATGAACACCTCAACCACACAGATATAAAATACAATATAGAGCACGGTCAGTGTGGTTACGGAGGCACAAACCGCCTTCATAACGCGTCCTACCCTTGGCTCGGACTAGCACTTGCACTTGTACTTACCTCTTTATAATCAACCATATTGACTTTTGATACTGTACGTTCTTCAAATACCATAAATTTTGGTACGCTGACGAAGCTATACCAGTACTCTGTAAAGGAAAGGGTCCATTTAAAAATTCTGGCGTTATAAAGTCGAATTAAATCATTACAAGGTGGTAGGTCCCTCGTATGCGAGAGGCCGTCTGGGTTGGTACCACCGTTTAGTCTATTTTTGCCGCCAAGCAACAATGTGTAAGCACTTTTGTGTTTCGGTTTGAAGGACATTGAAGCCATTGAAATTACTGAGCATTATGAGACTTGACATCTTATGTCTCGGGTTGACGAGAGCAGTTTAGTGCCATGCAGTGCTTTGTAATGCGACGCTCTGCGTGGTGTGCTACTGTTTATAATAAGGCTTGGCGCTTACCATCAGGCTAGCGATCTGCTCATTTCACCATTTCAAAAAATATGAAGGAGTAAAATATATTACCGAATCAATTAGTAGTTGTGCGTAGTAGCATAGATTAAAAATTGGCAAAATTAATGCCACCACAGCCATAAAATTGTTCGCCATTTCCACAGGCCCTCGGGCTACCTGTAAATAAACGGCCATTTTTAACATAAGCCGTGGAATTAGCAAGTCAGTCAGCTGATGGGGAGTGATCTCCATCGCCTATGTACGCTCATAATACCAGAAGAATCATGGCCGCGTTGCCGACCAAAAGGAAAGGATAAGTAACGGATTGGGAAGGCGAGGGGGATTTGTACCTCCGATTATCTCACTCACCGTACGTAGGGCACCAGCATGCCGCTATTTTACGTCGGTTTTCTGTGAGATAGTGGTAAAGACCTGATCGAGCCGACCCAATTATGTTGTAGACAAAACTTTCACGCTGTGGCTCTACCACTTATAATTCAGCTCGGAAAATAGACCATGGTACTGCGTCACGTCATTCGCGTCTGTCAATGACCTATTGTAAGTTTCAGTGACGTGTTAGTGAAGCTAGTATCGAATAAAGTCAAAGGCAGCTTAGTGGCAGAAGGTTAGAACATTATTTGACTCATCATAATAATCCAACACACCACATGTTATGGTACCATGCTTCGTCTATTTCTGTCAAACTTGGCAAGCACTGTTGTGTTTCGGTTCGAAGGACATCGAAGCCAGTAAAATTACCGAACATTATGAGACGTAACATCGTATATCTCGGGGTGAATAGCGGAGTCCTGTGCAGTGCTAATTCAATCGAAGTTCTGTGTGTTCTGTGCTTCAAGAATCGCTTGGCGGTATCTAAACATCCCGACCAGCGAGAAGTGTGACCGAGTACATAAAATTTTGTGTATTGGTTCACTAGTGTATATCCGGTTCTCCCCCAGGTGGCTTGCCCCCTGATCCTAACCCTTTTCCCATCCCTTTTTCCTTCCCGTCCCCCTTGGCTCTTTGGCAGGCCGGCATCCGACCTACGATGGACACATTGTTTATCGTTGGTCGACAAAATTCTTGGATTACGCTACACTTACCATCAGGTGTAGCGTAGTCACTTTGCCGAGCCAGGATAAAAAAAGGGGTGAATCATCAAGTTTTGTTTTTTATGGTGAGTGAGATTTCCGGAAGCCCAAATACCTATTATCCTTCCCAATCCTCAATTCTTGCATTTAAGGTAATTTTTCTGGTATTGTGGGGGTTCATGGGCGTCGGAGAGCAATCAAGTGCCCCACAAAAAAACATTACTTACCTTAGCAGCGAATGAGAAGAAGCAAGCGGTAATTGTTACTAATGACATATTTACGAATATCATTTTGTTAAATATTCCATCAAGCTGATCTGAGAATCTGTACATAAATATAAACAAGTTATTTCTAATCTAATTTAGTTTTATCAAAATGATTTACATATTACTGTTCAAAATCCTATTCCTACTAATATTATAAACGCGAAAGTTTGTAAGTATGGATGGATGGATGGATGTATGTTTGTTACTCTTTCACGTAAAAAACTACTGATTGCTTTTTTTGCCCTATGCTTTTTTTATTATAAAATACAATTTATTCTTCATATTTAATCAAATTTATTTTCTATTTTTTAATTGGTTTTTCTATAAAAGTGAGTTTTTTTAGTTTTTTTAACTATTATTTATTTTTAATTTTTTATATAAAATATATATTTTTTAAATATTGATTTGTCATCAGTCCTTGATAAGTATGTCAAAATTCATTTTCATCAAAATCATGTTCAAAGTTTCAGTTACATACAAACATACCAACATACGTATGAAGCTAATAAAAGCGTGTTAAAACGTATATATTCGCAACAAAATCGATGATATAAACGAATTTCGATACGTAATAGAATATATATACGGAACGCTCGCAAAATAAACAGATCTTATAACAATAATTCAATTTGCCAGGTCTATATTGCATTGGCGAGATCAAAGGAGCCTCACACGCCATTTCCTTCCTTTCCAATCGTATGTAAATATAGGCGTGGAGTTCGGCCGTGAGTTTCTCGGCGTGTAATGTTTTTTCATATTCTAATTTAGCATAGTATTTTTTTATTATTATTAAATGACGAGACGAGCAAGGCGCTAGCTTGATGGTAAGCGCCACGCCTGCCCATAAACAGAAGCAACATCACACAGAACTTTGAACTACAAAGTACTGCATCGCACTGAACTGCGCTCGTCACCCCGATACATAAGATGTTAAGTCTCATAATGCCCAGGAATTTCACTGGCTTCAATGTCCTAACAAATGACACTGTGTGAATACACAACAGTGCTTACACACTGTTGCTTGACGGCAGAAATAGACAAAGCAGTATTACCAACTCAGACGGCCCCTCGCATACGAGGGACTGTCCTTGTATTTGGAATAATATTTATTATGAGCCTGTGCCTCTAGTATATTTTTTACTGTACTTAATGAATAATACATATTAATTGATTGTATGTAATGGATTCATTTATCATTTAAGTCACGGCAAAATGATATGGTGCATATTAGGCACCCATCCTCATTAGGTGAGGCGAAATGGCATGGAAGTGTGGCACACATACATAAATAAGTGTGGGTTTAACCAGACCTCAATTCTCGGATAATATAATAGATCTTCTGTATATATAAAGGCAATCTTACTGACTCATCATCGCCCAAATCAAATCATTAAAAATAAAGGATCGAAATTTGGGGCTAATTTTTTTGTTGTAGGCTTCTTTTAAGATGGGATTTATCCTAAGTTAACTCTAGGAAGGAAAACGTTTTCACAAAGTATGCGGGCGAAGCTGCAAGGAATACCTAGTCTTCTTTTTTCTCCTAAGTTTATCCCACTCGCAGTGGGGTCGGCGCAATTTGCTTATCTTTTAATACATTTTACAGAAAGATTGGCTTGTTGTTTTTACGACCCGCGGCCTGTCTGTCGTCAACCTCTAGAATGACATAATATACGTCAGTATGTAACGGAAACTTTAAAGATGTTTTGACCCGCTTCAAAACGTCGGATTAAATCGAAAGGACATTAATCGTCGTCCATACATAGTTGGCCTAAGAACCAACAGGGAGGTGAATTTACTTTTTGGGTTTTAGATAATGTATATATTTGATTGAAACTAAATTAAAACTACGGTCACTTGAGAATTCCGAAAAATAAATAAAATACTTTCGGATTTTGAGGTTATAATTAGGCCAATAAATACTATCAAATGTCAAATGTTGTCATCTCTTAATTCATTTTGACGGAGTTTTGGCGGGAATTCTGACAGTGCGGTTCATCGCTGATTTTAATTTATTTCAAAAACTAGTTTAATGTTGTGTTTGTTGTATAAAAGTGGTGTGGATTTGTGCAATAAACATTTACGGCGATGAACAGTGTATGGAAATATTGAAATAAGTGAATTAAGTATCGTACTGGAAAGAATGCACACCAAAACTCCAACAAGTCCTTAAAAACTTCCACACTGATATTTCATCGTTCTTGTGAAGACTTGAGAATAAATTACACTTGTCATTGGCGAAATTCATAACAATGTGAAGCCATAAATAAATAAATAATGGTTTTTAATTACACAGACAAGCGTCAGTATTCTCAACACTAGAGTTTTGAGAATACTGACGTTTGTCTGTGTCAAACTCTTATTAAGACTGCTGTTACAAAGATTTGGCTGTATGAGCTACAATACCTTTGCCTATTAAAACCCGAATTTGAACCAAAAATTATAATACCGAGGACTATGACGGAAGTGAATACTTTTTAAATTGTTTTCGAAATTATAAAGTGTCCGCTCTATTAAAATAATTATAATGTACATTATAAATAATAATAATTATTATAGTAAATGTTTCATGCGTGTTGATTCATAGGCCATTTTTGACAATGTCCTTTGGCATACTTATCAAGGACTGAGGACAATTCAATATTAAAATATTGCGTGAAAAATAAATATTGTGTAAAAAAGCGTAGAGTGCATGGTGTCAATAGTGTCAATAAATATTTTATTGACAAATATGAGACCGAAAGTATCTCGTAGTCTCTGATTCGACACAAGACTCGTATCTTACTGTGAGGTAAGGACTATGTGTGACTGTTTGGTGTATTTATTTATTGATGTGTAGACTTCACATTTTTTTAATATTCAAAATATATAGCGCTATCTCCCGACAACAGTTAGAATGTTGTTGCTCCAAGACCAATCTTAGATTATAAACTTACTTGATTAATTTTTGATGTTCAATTACAATATCTCGGAGTTCCACTTTACGATGGCTGTTAGGACTTTTTTCAAGTGGTCTGAGTTGAAGCAAATCTTCCCTCAAAAGAGAGAATTCAGTACTAAGATGTGAACTCAGCGTTACCATTAGAAATTCTGTACCTAAGTAAGAATAGACGATGCGGAACACTGAAATGTAAAAGGAAAACCGTATTTTATAGCCTGGCACGGCAAAGTGACAACACTAGTGAAAACAAAAGTTCTCAAACAAATGGTAAGTGATCTCCACCGCCCAAGTATGCCCACAATACCAGAAGAATTATGGGCGCGTTGCTGATCTTAAAGGAAAGGGGTAGTTAGGGATTGGGAAGAGAGGGGAATTTGGGCCTCCGGATAGTTCACTCACCGTACGGAACGCAGCTGCACGTGGCCACTTTACGTCGGTTTTGTTAGAGACAGTGGTAACGAGCCGGCCCATTCCTGCTGTAGACAAAACTGTCTAGAGGGTGGCTCTACCACTCATAAAAATGTATATTTTATGACGCTAAATAAGATTAATATTATTCTTCATAATATTATATAAAAAAAAAAATTTTTCTCCATTCCACATTAAAGTGCTATCGGGTCTCCTTCCATGCTGACGGCTGTAGCCAAAAAAAACTATATTCGATAATATTGACTGTATATAAGTTTAGCAATATTATTAAGACTGTTCAAAGCCCCAAATATCACTTATATAAGTCAAGTTACACAAAAAGCAAGAAAATTAAATTTGTTTGTAGTTTTGCTATGAATATTAACAAAGTTTATTTACAAGCACTCAACATGAACCGAACTTACTAACTATTAATTTGAAATAAACAATAACTTACTGCTATAGGTTTCAAAAAGGTAAACAGCTATGTAAGTGAGCCAGTTTGCAGAAGGGTCGAATGGGAATGAGCAGGCAAAAGGCAGAAGAAGCCCGCATTCCTGGCCCAGTATGTACCTTCGGACTAATGTCTCAAACAACGGAGCGAGGATGTACTGCCATGAACCTACTATATTCATCCAGTAGAAGGCTGAAAATATTATGAGTTACACCTAAAATTCACAGAGCATTTTCTAAATCGAAAAATTTCTCAAAAGAGCAACGTAACGTTTCTTGCCCGTTCTTCTTTAACGAAACAGCATTCCAAACTGACGGTAGAGTTAAAATTTGACTTAATCTAAATGATGTTTGACATTTTAATGATTCAATAAATGATTTGATTCGAATCCTTCTTTTCTGGGAATATCTGCTTTCTGCCTTTCTTCCTACACATTTCGTGGTATAAGTTACATACATACGTACACACGTGTAACCATTACACCCACATGTCGCCGAGCTTCTTATAACATAAGCGCAATGATAAACATATTAAATATCCTCCCTAGGTTTCAAAATTAGGCAAACATTACAACTTCTGTAACATACATTCATAAACTATTTATGGCATCGTGGTGGAATCAGCTTTCACTTGCAGTATTTCTAGACCGATATGACATAGCAAACTTTGAGAAAAGAGCCTACTCTTGCATTCAAAGGCTGGTAACTTCCGTCAATACCTCTGGTATTAATGGCGTCCATAGGCGGTTGTGGTCATTAAATAAATAAATAAATACACCCAACAGTCACATACATAGTCCTGACCCCACAGTAAGATACAAGTCTTATGCCGTGGGTATCAGGAACTACGAGAGACTTTCGGTTTCACAACACCCAGACCCCGAAACAAATAAATGTGGATCACACAAATATTGGTCTTGATGCGGGGATCGAACCCGCGGCCCCTTGCTTCACAGCCGGCTACTCGCCCGCTGCGCCACGGAGGCTGTCCATTTACTTTCAGGTGACCTGCTTACTCTGTTACCCCCACTCTCACAAAAAAAAATCTTGAATCGCTTTAGGTGTGTCTAAACAACTTCATCAGTGTTTACTTCACGCGCTTGCACTCATCTACGTACCTCCGTAGCAAAACTTTAACTTCTTCAAGAGCAAATTCTTTTTGTTCAACTGTTTCTCAGTTAGGTTGTCCGCCCTCCATGTATTCCCAAGTTGTAGTACAAGTGATCTTACATCTGCTTTGTGAGACATCACTATGATTGCTTTTAATATTGCTAAAAATAATGTAAATGAATACGTTATTAATGTTTCATACGGGAAAAGGCGCTAGTAAGTCTTATCAGTGTACTTATATCTGACTTAAAGATGTGAGACATTCATCATTGAAGGAATTCATAGAAAGAAAGAAGAATAGTTTTACAAATTTACCGGACACAAATTAGAATCAAAAAAAAATTTAGAAATTTGAATATAAATTACGACTTTTTTTATTCCCTACCTTTATTCACTACTGAGTTTGAACCCAGGACCTCAGGATTTTTCAGCAGTACACTACCGCTAGACCAATAAGTCTACTAGTGACACTAAATAAATGAGTTACACGTGTTCCTAATTCAGCTGTTTTTCCTCCAACAAAGCATTTAACCGCGATTCGTTTCTTATTCCGGAACGCGGTCGGGTTCGGGAGGCAAATACCTCTTCTTGGTATTTCGCGTAAATATTTTTCCATAAGAAAAAGCTTTAATACTTCTGAAGGATCTGAAGCAATTATTTTCCGGTATTTTCGTTAAATACGTGGCGTGATACGTTAACGAAGTGGGTTGACATACTTCGAGGGGTGATTCCAAGTGTTTAATATGTTTGACATTTTGTGCTATTTTTTTTGTGAATTTAAATTGCGCTTTATCAGTCGATACATTGATGCTCGGTTTTTTATATAAATAATACATATAATACTGGACTATTATAGTCTAAGCGTATGTTGTTTTATTTATAATATATACCGAAAAACAAGCAAGTGGGTCACCTGATGGTAAGTAATCTCCCCCGCCCATCTCCACCTATAATACTAGAAAAATCATGGGCGCGTTGCGTGGGCCGTAGACAAAACTATCTACAGCGTGCTTGCTGTTGAGGCCCAAATATCCCACTCCTTCCTAATGATCCATGATTCTTTTGGTATAGTGGGCGTTTATGGGCAGTGGAGATCACTTACTATTAGGTGACCCACTCACTAGTTTGTCACCATAATAAAAGCAAAAATCCTCTAACACCTTTGCCACATTAAAATCATTGTTATACAAGAAAGCAGATCTAACTAAGCCGAAATACCGTAAAACTGAAAAAGAGCTTAAAAACCTAATAAATTAATACAAAATATTACCTTGAGTACAAACAACGTAAACTGGTAAAACAGAGGCCAATTCAAACAACTCCATCTGACCTTTGAATATATTCAAGGCATACGCAGTTAGTGATGAGTAGTAAGCGACCACGCCTGTAATAACGTAGGAATAGCGCCAATACTTCTTGAGGAACGAAGATTGCTCGTCGAAGAATGCTATATTACACCTTTGTAGAAGATCAAAGCAAGGTAGTAGAGGTTTTAGATACTCTTGTGGCAGATCTAAAATTTCCATTTCTATTTTCTTACGAAGTAGTTCTACACTGACTTGTTTATTAATTCATAGATGAACTACTACAGGATAGGATGAGCTGTTAATTGCTTCATAAAGAAGTGAATCAATATAATTTCTGCTTAAACAACCTTTTGCCTTAATATGGAACCGATTACTCCAGAATTTACCAGGACAGCAAAGTTTATAAAAGTGGTGAGTCTTTTCCTTACGAGTGCTAAAACTGAATGTATATAAATGCATGATGAAATTCTTTTTATTTTATTACACAAAAGAGAATGTATAATGATTGTAAAATACACACCAAACAAACAAAACATTCTGTGTTTATTATTACGTGAGAAATAACACACGGTATTTTAGATGGACCATAATTTCCTTAAACCTCTTTTGTTAATAAAATTATAGAAAATGTTACACCGGTACTGAATAAGTAGCTTGTTTTTCCCTTTGATAAAGAAAAGGAGTGTCGGTACTATAATTTGTTTTTTTTAGATTATTTACTAGCGATATAATGATTTCTTATGTTTACGCGAATATTACTCATTGAAATAAAACTAGTTTAAACGGATTTTATCAAAATTAATTAAGGGATCAAAAATAATAAAATACCGTGATAAAGTCCGTTTAAATTAGTTTTATTTATAATATTTACTAGCGATTTTATATTATCAACACTATTGCCAAGTTCAGTTCTATAATTATGTGAATTGATAGGCAATTTAATCATACACTATGGACTCTGAGTAGATAATTAAAATTATAAATATGCATAACATCTATTTAAAAATATAAAGAAATACAGAACCGACTCTTAAATCTACTTAACGAACTTACTCTTTAAATACAGAACATACCCTTGAGTCGGTTATAAAAATTACAATTTCGCTGTCGGAAGTGAACAAAAGTTCTTTTAGTGCAATATATTTTTGGAACGAAGTTCCTTACGGCAGGCTTGGAGGGGATAGGGATTTCGCTGCGTGACCGAACTGAAAAAAATGTGATAGTAAAACCGTAAGAAAAATGCGTGGAAAAAATGCGTGGAATAAAAGCGTTAAATGAGACGTGCGCAGGCGCGACAGTCTATGTGTCAATTTTAATGTCAGTCATTTCTATGTAATTTTATGTTGTCAAACAAAAATAAAGAGACATATTTAAAATGAAATTCATTCAGCCAGTTATAATTGAAGTATATAAAAATACTCCTTCGATTTTTAAAAGATTACGCTAGCTCGTTATTATTTATAACTAGACTAGATGACCCGGTGAACTTCGTATCACCTACATATATTTGTTTAAAATGTGGTCAAAACTTGATACAAATGTTTCATTTACATTAAATGCAATTAAGTAAGGTACTGCACCATAGCACGTGAGGTAGCCCGTCGCATATTTAATTGACTTCGACGACCTAAGTCAGGTCGTCTTCCACCTCCCCCCGGTGGGACAGTCCTGTCCCTGTCCCTGTCCTGTCCTGTCCCTGTCCCTGTCCTGTCCTGTCCTGTCCCTGTCCTGTCCCTGTCCTGTCCTGTCCTGTCCTGTCCTGTCCCTGTCCTGTCCTGTCCTGTCCTGTCCTGTCCTGTCCCTGTCGCTGTCGCTGTCGCTGCCGCTGCCGCTGCCGCTGCCGCTGCCGCTGCCGCTGCCGCTGCCGCTGCCGCTGCCGCTGCCGCTGCCGCTGCCGCTGCCGCTGCCGCTGCCGCTGCCGCTGCCGCTGCCGCTGCCGCTGCCGCTGCCGCTGCCGCTGCCGCTGCCGCTGCCGCTGCCGCTGTCGCTGCCGCTGTCGCTGCCGCTGTCGCTGTCGCTGTCGCTGTCGCTGTCGCTGTCGCTGTCGCTGTCGCTGTCGCTGTCGCTGACACACGCACAGCGATTCATTTTTATATATATAGATTACATAAGTTGATAAAAAATGCTATACAATAGCTTTACCGCGGCAGTCTCCGAGCGCCACACGTCTTTTTTTATTTCTATTTTTCTATTCTATTTCTATGTAATTTTATGTTGTCAAACAAAAATAAAGAGACATATTTTGTTATTTTAGTTGATAATTTGAATTTTTTGCAATTTGTGTCGATTGTACATTAGCCGAAGGAACTTCGTTCCTACCTGGTGTCCCACGACACACACCAATTTTTTTGTTTAAATGAGTAAAAATTTATAGTTAGTATCAAATATGCTAATGAAAGGGTACTTGATCATTTCTGTACCCGAATATATAGCAATCACCCCGCCATGATAGCTCGTTCAGGCAAATTACGTTCACGAGTCAGCCAGTATTTATCCAGTAACCTCAAGACTTCATAATTCTGCCGACCATCGGAGGACGCAATGTCTCTTGAGGGTTGCCTTATGAAAAAAAATGCAACCATTTACCAACAAGAGCGCCATCTTATATTAAATCACAAAAAAACAAAACGGGCCTCCCATGTACCAATTTCGCTAAAATACCACCGTTCTGAACTATAAACATTCAACGACAAACCTAAACACAACAAAAAAAATCTTTCCACAACCGTACCAAGACAATAAACCTCAATAATGTATTTTACGTCATAAAACAATAACTGTTGCCATCATATGAATGGTTGAAGCATCCGCAATCGTGGTACATAACACCACCAGTTTACGCTGACACCTCATTATAGAAAGAAATAAATAACATCTCCTTGATATTTGCATCGTGTAGTGGCAATCAGGGGGGTTAAGTTACGCTGGATGTCATGGTAATATTGCAGCAAGGAAATAAAAACAAAGCGGGCGATGATTGGTGCAAGGTATTGGGTTAAGCGATTTGTACTAAGTGTTTACCTTTTTAATAGCAGACGCCTGCAAAAGAACAAGTGGGTCACCTAATGGTAAGTTACACCGCAATAATCACCCACAAAAGTAGATAATCATAGTTAATTTGTCAAACTTTAAGGCGAAGAAATGGTGATTAGAGAGGAGAGGGGATTTGTGCTTCACATGGATTTTCTTTGAGGCAGTAATAATACACTGGCCAAGTCGGTTCATTTCTACGGTAGACTAAAGAACCTATGCATAACTTAATGTCCAAATTAAAAAGTTTTGTTTATCAGAAACTATGTTTCTTGTTTTTAAGGTCGTGCGTCTCGCGACACCACCTAGATAGAACCTTGAATTGCTTAGTAAATTGGAAATCCTATGCACAGAGGCAGCTTACTGTTTGTTAGGTTTCGGACCCTATCCTTCCCACTCCTCATTCCTTCAGGTCAGTAAAACACTTACCTATATTTTTACTAGTTCTGAATGTTCAGGGCGTCATTAATCACTTACCATACCTTTGACCAGCCGTCTGCTACAAAATAAACTTCAAAACATAGTTCAGAATGTCATTTCTAATTACAGTTCAAAGAATAAACGTCTAGTCAAAACAATAACTTAGTTAATTGCGTCGTAGACATTACAAAGTTCGGCGTAACTACTTCTTCAAATTGCTTTTAAAACTCTTTTTTTTTTTCTTTTATCACTGTCATATCATATAAGCCTCCAATGATATATATTCTCATTGAGATAAGCAGAGGTAGAGGTAGGCTTAAAACGCCTATCACGTATGCATTAGTGGCGCTATCATAGAATAATTTTCCATGGCTTTACAGATTTTATAAAGAGCATAGTAAGGCAGCCCAGACACGACGACGTTCACTTGACATGATTGAAAGCCAATCTTTATCTATTTGTTAGATTAATATAAAATCATTAAAATCGCCATCGAGTAGGCGATGGTGGATGGACTCAAACCTGGACTTTGCATACATAATGAAGATCACTGCAATTCAAACCAGTGTATCCTACCAGTGCTAAGTTACGGAGCCGAAACCTGAGTCTTTACAAGAGACAGTATTAATAAAATACATGTGGCACAGAGGGCATTGAAAGAAAACTGGTTGGGGTTACTCTTAGAGATCGCAAATAAAACACATGGCTGAGACGAGAATGTAAAATTGTAGATACCATCAGGCAATGCAAACTAAAATGGCAGTGGGCGGGTCACGTTGCCCGGAATCATTACTCTTGGTGCAAAACAGTTCTGGAGTGGTGGCCCTGGGGTGAAAAGCGCACCAAAGGGAGATCGCTGATGCGTTGGAAGGATGACGTGAAGAATGTGGCTGAATTGAACTGGCTGCGAACAGCGTAGGATTGGGATGTGTGGCGGCGATTGAAGGAGGCGTACACCCGAACAGCGCAGGATCGGGATGTGTGGCCTCAATTGAAAAAGGTGCACACAAAAATGGTTGAGAATGGCTAAGAAGAAGAAAACCGCCATATCCCTTAACTTAGACACCACCGACGCCGTTGTTCCAATGTATTCAGATAAAATCCGCGAACTCGGCAGCTTTCAAATGGTTATCATTAAATCTGACGCAGAAACACAACTTGGCCATCAAAATATTCATCAAAACGTTCTCGCCTGTAAAATGGAAAGGAGTTATTCTTTATGGTTCCTTATAGCACGAGATCCGGCAGTAGAATCTCTACGTTCATGACGTAGATGATGAAAAAAATACAATTAAATTTTGGGAAAAAAAATCGTTCATGGTGTAGTTAAATAAAACATTTTACATCTATAGTCCCTCGTTAACAACATCGTTACCATCGAAAGTGTGTCGAGCAGGGTAGTATACCTTATACTCAGAATATGTAAGAGATATTCGTTGAAGGTCATACAGGTATATGCGCCGACCTCGACACACCCAGATGAGGAAGTAGAGGAGATGTATGACGACATTAGTCGGGCCATACACACCTCCGAAACCTACTTCAATGTTGTTATGGGGGATTTTAACGCAAAACTAGGCAAGAGAAGAGATGAGGAGCTGAGAGTGGGACAATTTGGATATGGGCAACGAAACCCCAGGGGACAAAGGCTGGCCGACTTTCTGGAGAAAGAGGGACTCTTTGCGATGAACTCTTTCTTTCAGAAGCCGCCTCACAGGAAATGGACCTGGATGAGCCCGGATGGTTCTACGAGGAACGAGATAGACTTCATCTTGACGACGAAGAGACGGATACTCAATGATGTCTCTGTGATCAACAGGGTGAAAACCGGAAGTGATCACCGAATGGTAAGGGGCACATTGAGTATTGACGTCAAGGTAGAAAGACGTCGCTTGATGAAGTCTATGCTCCGCCCTACTCGCGCCCATATTCAAAACCCCGAGTGCTTTCAGCTCGAGCTGGAAAACCGCTTCGCTTGCCTAGATAACTGCGTAACTGTGGACGATATCAATGACGGGTTGGTAGAAGCTGTCCACACGGCGGGTTCTAAATTCTTTAGACCCCGTCGTAAAAATCGACCTCAGAAACTCTCGGTCTCGACGCTCGAGCTCATGGCCGAACGTCGATCTATGGCGCTGCGGTCTTCCGATGACGCTGAGGCATATCGGCAGCTCAATAGACGGATATGGAAATCCTTGCGACACGACGTCCGCGCTCACAACACTGCGAGCATAAAGGAGACGATCGAGCAGAACAAAGGCTCCAAAGTGTTTGCAAAGGACCTGTCTATTGGGCAAAGCCGAATGACAAAGCTGAAGACGGAAGATGGCAGTG
This sequence comes from Amorpha juglandis, assembly GCA_949126905.1. Lineage (NCBI taxonomy): Eukaryota > Metazoa > Arthropoda > Insecta > Lepidoptera > Sphingidae > Amorpha > Amorpha juglandis. The sequence goes on from OX421380.1 coordinate 2,541,374, forward strand.
TAGCATCGACCAAGGCAGAGGTGTTGAGAGAGATCGAGAGCTTCTACGGACAGCTTTATATCTCGGTTGCCAAACCCGTTACCTGCTCGGCTAAAGACCCAAGAGCTGAGCTGGTCCGGCACTACAGCGAGGACATCCCGGACATCAGCTTGTGCGAGATTCGAATGGCCCTCGGACAGCTCAAAAACAACAAGGCGCCGGGCGAGGACGGAATTACTGCGGAGCTTCTGAAAGCGGGCGGAGCGCCGGTACTGAAAGTCCTTCAGAGGCTCTTTAATTTCGTTCTGCTCGAGGGCGTAACGCCTGAGGCATGGAACAGGAGTGCGGTGGTACTGTTCTTCAAGAAAGGTGACAATACCTTGTTGAAGAATTACAGGCCCATCTCACTCCTGAGCCATGTCTATAAGCTGTTTTCGAGGGTTATCACGAATCGTCTCGAGCGCAAGTTAGATGACTTCCAGCCTCCCGAACAAGCCGGTTTCCGAAAAGGCTATAGTACCATAGACCACATTCATACGCTGCGGCAAGTTATACAAAAAACCGAGGAGTATAACTTGCCACTTTGCTTAGCGTTTGTGGACTATGAGAAAGCCTTTGATTCGATCGAGACCTGGGCAGTGCTGCAGGCTCTCCAGCGGTGCCACATTGACTATCGGTATATCGAAGTGTTGAGGTGTTTGTACAACAACGCCACCATGTCGGTCCGAGTACAAGAACAGAGTACGAAGGCTATTCCACTACAGAGAGGCGTGAGACAGGGAGATGTTATTTCTCCTAAACTCTTCACTGCCGCGCTGGAAGATGCCTTCAAGCTCTTGAACTGGAAAGGATTCGGCATCAACATAAATGGCGAGTACATGACTCACCTCCGCTTTGCCGACGATATCGTGGTCCTTGCGGAATCGCTGGAAGACCTGAGTACAATGCTCGAAAACCTCAACAGAGTTTCTCAACGGGTGGGCCTCAGAATGAACATGGACAAGACGAAGGTCATGTCGAATGTCCATGTTGTGCCCACCCCGATTACTGTTGGAAGCTCATCTCTTGAAGTTGTCGACGAATATGTCTATCTAGGACAAGTAGTCCAATTAGGCAGGTCCAACTTCGAGAGAGAGGTCAATCGTCGAATCCAGCTCGGCTGGGCAGCGTTCGGGAAACTTGGCAAGGTCTTCTCGTCCAAAATACCTCAGTGCCTGAAGACTAAAGTCTTCGATCAATGTGTGTTACCAGTGATGACATACGGCACTGAGACGTGGCCTCTAAATATAGGCCGTATAAGACGGCTCACAGTCACTCAGCGAGCTATGGAGAGAGCTATGCTCGGTGTTTCTCTGCGTGATCAAATCAGAAATGAGGAGATCCGTAGAAGAACGAAAGTCACCGACATAGCTCAGCGGATTAGCAAACTAAAGTGGCAGTGGGCAGGCCACATAGCTCGCAGAACCGATAACCGCTGGGACAGAAAGGTTCTGGAATGGAGGCCACGTACTGGCAAGCGCAGCGTTGGACGTCCACCTACAAGGTGGACAGACGACCTGATAAAGATCGCAGGAAGTCGCTGGATGGAGGCCGCTTCCAACAGGTCGGTCTGGAAATCTTTGGGAGAGGCCTATGTTCAGCAGTGGACGTCTTGTGGCTGAAGATGATGATGATGACATCTATAGTTACAGTTACCGAACAACTATAGTTCTACGACTTTTATTAATCCATGATTATTTCAAAGTCAAGGTCGATAGTGCAACTGCCGCCCCTAAGACCCCCGTGACGGCGTTTTGCACGTCAATGATTGTTTACTCCTTTTTTACGACCGCATTTACTTATTACCCTATAGAGAATATTTTTAAGAATTTTTAGAAATCGTAGGACTAAAGTTGTTCAGTATGATCTAATGAAGTTACCTATAAGAGATTATTAGTATTTTAAAATTAACCCTGTATATGCAGGTTACCCTATCGGGAAACAAAGCCTGCTTAGAATAGTTGTTTGGATACGTTAAACTATGGAGCGATAGAACATATTATTATCTGTTCATAATTTTAAGTTATAAAATAAAATCGTACTTTCTACCTTATAATCTTACACAACTTCTTACAGAACGGTATAGTCATATTTTGGTCGTTATATACACTTTATACTTGATACTTTATAGTGTTTATGTACGGGATCATATGAAAATCGAAACATCCTATAATTTCACGCTGGTTTTAATCATTTGTATATTACGATGGTTAAGGTCGATTATATTATTATAAATCATTTTTGTTACGTCTACGTGCCAAGTATCAGCTGTTTATCATTTAAATAAATCATAAGTTACAAGCCAAGTATTGACGTATTACTTATTCGTGAAAAAAGAAAATGTTTTATTTATGACCTAGCAATGCAATCCGATTTGATATTACGAGGGTAGTGTTGAAATACTTATATCGTACACTATACACCTATTGTATATTATGTAAGTTTCAATATTTGTCAATTTGAATATTAGTTAATTATATCATAATGTCTGAATAGATTTGGAAGACATTTGGCATGAAGCTAGATTTTGGCACTCGATTATGGCATAGAAACCTTTTATCTCGGCAAAAGACATTCATGTCAAGCTAGTGTTTGTGCATCGCTAAAGGCACATAATTACGAACATTTTAGAGAAAATTCTAAAAAGGCTTGGGATCATAGTAATATTATGTTAAAATGTCACAAATCAAAATACTAAACAGTTCCTTTGTCAAAGCAAACATTACGTCAGTATTCTAGCCGGGTAACCCGTCGAGTTAAAGAAGGTGAACAAGGTTTAAATGTAAATATACCTTTGCAGAGTACTCAGCAAACATTTACCAACAGTAAAAAGAGCATTTTAATCATGAAACCTCCGTTAGCTATGACATATAATTTAATCACATTCTATGTTTGGTTAGCTTGATGACTTTTGAGTATCTACTTGAAACTTTTTGTGATAATAATAAATATATTTTTATGTGAATTGCTAAAACCTGCCATAGTGGCCCACCTTGTATGGGTCGCGTTCCAGGGTCAGCCAGTGTATATCCGGTTCTCCCCAGGGGGCTTGCCCCCTGATCCTAACCCTTTTCCCATCCCTTTTCCTTCCCCTACCCCTTGGGCCTTTGGCAGGCCGGCATGATCTTGCCGACCTACGATGGACACATTGTTTATCGTTGGTCGACACTATTCTTGGATTGCGCTACACTTACCATCAGGTGTAGCGTAGTCACTTTGCCCAGCCAGGATAAAAAAAAAGAAAAAAAAAAGTTATATCAAGGTTTGGTAGCGATTTCCTTATGAAATCTCAGTCTTTATTCTTTACTAGTGTTTTTACTGATCCACAAATATTTGTCTCGGAGTCTGAGTGTTCTGAGACTGAAAGTCTCTCGTAGTTCCTGATACCCATTACCCACGACACAAGACTCGTATCTTATTGTGGTGTCAGGACCATTTGTGTGACTATTGGGTGTATTTATTTTAGTAATATATCTTGATTGTCTGTAGGAAATGTTTTTGCTGATATATTATTCTTGCTATAATTCAAACCAATACCTATTGTGTCTCTCATCGATACATTGGCCTTCACTTAACATACTTGTGCTAAAATATATCAACAAATCATGAGATGAATGTCAAAAGAAAGTAAATATATAAATGTGGAAATGTAAATACATTTGCGAAGTGAAAACACCACATGAAAGGCAGCTGATATGAAAAGGATGGTAATCAAAAACACGAACGTATTGGTAAAATGTTTGCCAGTCAGGACCTTTCATGGCATTAGTTTTCTGTATTAGGTTAGAAATATTTGTAGACAAAAGTATCCAAAGAGAATTTAGACATTAATAATATCCTTCTTCTCGCCAAATTTTAAGATTGTGGAGCATTAGAGACAGTTAGTTAAATTACTTTTTGAGAGGTTAGAGGTTTTTAGTGTTTTATGTCTTTTTACACTTTGTAGCTTTTTTTGCCTGTTGTGAGTTATGCGACGAAGAGATCAACAACTGGGCAAATTATATCTGACCTATAACACTAATAACTTGTGGCAACATTAATGAACAGCATAAATTTCCTTATTTTTGATCACAAAAGCGTCAAACTTAATACAATTATAATACAACATTCTTTTAAAAAACGCGGAAGAAGACAAAAGGGAAGTTGACCGGCCAACTCCGTCGATGTTATGACAAAAACAGCATTATTTTGGGAAATGGAAAAAAATATAATAATATTTCACTTATTTGGCCGTCACGGAGAACGGAATTAATAAATCACTTTTGTTTCAAGCCTCTCGGAATGAAAGTTGTAAGGGAGACGAGACAAAGAGGGGCTATTTCCGATGATCTATCAAAACACTCGGGCAATGTACAGTCGACTGAAAAAGTGTTGAATATGACACTTTTTTGCTCATAATGTTTTGCTGCTTTGATTTTACCCGTAATTTTATATCGTAATTTTTTATTAAGATCAAAAAGAAAATAGGACAAACGTGCTGACAAAGTGTATGTTATACCTATATACAACGTTCGTAAGTATTAAGTCATAAGTTGTTCGTTATGGGGTCAGCTACCTAGTCCTGCGAGGTTGCTGGTATTTTAAAAGTAACTCTGTATAGTTCAATAACTTGCAATAAATTTATATTTAATTAAACACAAAGATACTGAAATATTGTGCCAGAAATGTATTTCTGGCCAGAAATGACTGTGAAACGGAGGATCCTACATTTGAATCTCGCTACGATTGGCTCACATGTTGGCACGCAATTTGGATTCTAACGGGACAAAGGGGTCCCTGATTTTCAAATTCTCACGGTGAACTAGTGCGAAGTCGGGACAATATCATAAGGCTGATATGTTCATTTATTAATGACTTATTTATTACAAAAACCTGTCGAAAGGTTTCTTCTTCTTGGTCGTACTCTTAATTTCTGAAGGTCGTGTCCGTCCTGAAATTTCTTTCGCATCTGTTGGATTATTTCTTTCCAGGTTTTCCTGTCTTTAACATTTTTTTTATATAGCATAGACCGGCAAACGAGCAAGTGGGTCACCTGATGGTAAGTGATCTCCACCGCCCATGTACGCCCACAATACCAAAAGAATCATGGGCGCGTTGCCGACCTTAAAGGAAAGGGATAATTAGGGATTGGGAAGGGGAGGGGATTTGGGCTTCCGGATATCTCACTCACCGTACGAAACGCAGCAGCAAGCCGCTACTTTACGTCGGTTTTCTGCGAGACAGTGGTTACGACCCGGTCGAGCCAGCCCATTCATTCTGTAGACATTACTGTCTACAGCGTGGCTCTACCACTCAAAAATGAAAGAAATGTGAGTAGTTTTATTTGGTCAGACCAACGGCTAGGTACGCGCCCTCGCAATCGCATCCCCTCCACCTTTCCAACCATTAGGAGTCGCTCAAGATTGGCTGGATTCCTACGAGCTACGTGCCCAAAGTACTGAAGGATCCTTTCGTAACACGTGGTAGACAGTCTTGTTGAAATCCTCAGTTGTTCGAGAGGTTTACTGCAGAGAAAATAAATAATTTCACTAGCCTTTCTTAGGAACCTATACGCTGGGTAGCAAAACATCAAAGTTACTTATGATTTCCACGAATACGTACTTGAGTTGAGAGTACATTGAATCTGTAAAGCTATTGAAGAGGCTGCGTAACGAATGTGTAAGTGGTGCAAAGATACATTTTCAGTAAATTTATTAGAATATAATATTATTAATAGTAGTCCTATATCAAATGTCCTGCCAATGCCGTTATCAGATAATTTTATTTATATATATTACATTAACATTACTATATATAGTTACATGAAAGGTCACAGAAAGTCGCTGGATGCAGGCCGCTTTGGAGGAGGCCTATGTTCAGTAGTGGACGTGCTGTGGCTGATTACGATATAATGTAATGTTACTCGTATAAATAATACTAACGATAATATTCGATAATGGGTTTAAGCCATGCCATGCAAGCCATCGGGGCATGTTCCATTTATAGCCGAACTTATTGTAAATTTAAAAGTTGCAATGATATTTAAAATTCTAAACCCGTATTTTATTAATAGATCATCAAATGGCAGTCCAATTTCCTAAAAAATTAAATAAACTTTACAAGCGGCATTCTGAACGCAACAGGTGTGAAGCAGTTAGTTTGATACTAAATTGAATGAAGTGGTAAAGGCCATAGAACTATTTGGTAGAAGTACGTCGCGACTGTAATTTATAATACTATAGCAGAAGTTCAGTTCTTTTAAAGAAGATTTTGAATTATTTAAGTATTTTTTTTTAGTATAGGCTGGTAAACGAGCAATTAGGTCACCTGATGGTAAGTGATCTCCACCGACCTTTGACGTTCAAATTACTAAAGGATTCATTGGTGCGTTGTTGACTTTAAAGGAAAGGGATAATAATTAAGGGATGGAGAAGGCGAGGGTGTTTGGGCCTCCGGATATCTCATTCATCGTGTGAAACGCAGCAGCAAACCGCTAACTTACGATGGTTTTCTATGACACAGTGCTAACGACCCGGTCGAGCTGGCCCATTCATGCTGCTAGTGTCCTCGTATGCCACAAGTCGCCCAGGTAGGTAAACCGTTTTGTCTATTTCCGCTGTCAAACGTTAGTGTAAAAGCACTGTTGTAGTTCAATTTAAAGGATATTGTAGCCAATTAAATTACTAGGCATTATGAGACTTAACTCTTATGTTTAGGGTCATCAGAATCAACCGCATACTAGGTTTAACTTATGAAAGACTTTAAAATAAAACTAATTTAAACGGATTTTATCGCGGTTTTTTATTAATTTTGATCTCGACGTTTCGAAAGCTTTTCAGCCTTCGTGGTCAGTCCACCCCGTGAGTTTTATTTTATGAAAGACTTGTCCCACCTCAGTCAGATCCCAAAGAAAAATAGGCTCACAAATATTTATATCGAAGCAGAGATCGAATCCGCTGCGTCTCGCTTCACAGTCCGGCTCTCATCCACTGCATCACGAAGGTTGTTGACTTGTATCTAAAGCTCGTTAAGCCGTGGACATGATGATCGATTAAATACCACTTCTGCCGTCACCAGTACACACCTATCTATCAGAGTGAGTGAGGCATCTAATAATGGTCCTTTCATTTTTTGCGTCGGTGTATCGGCAGCCGTCGGACCGGCGATGTAATTAAAGCGATAATTTTATTAAAGGATTCATCAACTTAATTACGAACAGTGTCCATTAGTGTATTAATTTTGTTTAACTTTGTAATATTCTGGACGCCAAATGCTTTATTGTTTCCATACATACGAAATCTTTTGTATTAGCTGTGGTTGTGTACTTTCTATTTTTTTTATTTTATGGAATGACGAGAAGAGCAAGGCGCTTGATGGTAAGCGCAACGCCTGCTCATAAACAGAAGCAAAACCACACAGAAATTTAAATAACAAAGCTCTACATGTACGCTCTAATTGTACTCGTCACCCCGAGGCATAAGGTGTTAAGTCTCATAATGCCCAGGAATTTCACTGGTTTCAATGTCCTTCAAAAGTGCTTACACACTATTGATTGGTGGCAGAAATAGACATAGCGGTGGTACCAACCCAGACGGCCTTTCGCATACAAGGGACCTACCTACCACCATGTAAATCTCATCTAATTAACATTAAAGCCAGTGAAATTACTCGGCATTGTGGGACTTAACATCTTATGTCTCGGGGTAACGAACGTAATCCAGTCCATACAATGCTTGGTAAATCAAATTTCTGGGTGTTGTTGCTTCACTATATAGGCTTACTATCAGCTAAGCGACCGGTCCTTCTCATCATTCAAAGTAATTAAAAAACTAGGACCTTTTTCACATAGTAGCCAGGCCGATCAAGATAGCTAGACCTATTTGTGTTTACAACCCCTTAATTGGAACAGACATTTTGTATCAAACGGGGAAAACCCAGTCGACTATAATAGCAAAACTACAATCCAAAAAACATTTTAACTCGTATTCCATTGTACAACAGTGTTTGTGATCGGCAATCATTAGGACGTCAAAGGATTGTACGGCTCTGTCCGTCCAAATTGTAGAAATAGCTAGAGTAAGTAGAGTGTAGTCATCAACTAGATGACATGACCTCTGGTTGGTTTGTGAAGTGAAATGAAATTTACACATGGAATACCTCTTAATTATTATGAAACATGGGGATTAAACCTATTAATTAATTATTAATATTTAAGAAAAAATCTTAATTAGAATTTTAAAGGTGTGTGTAGCAATTACAATACAATTTGCAATATACGATGGGCTTAGACCTAATTCTGTCATCAGTAGTGGGACGGTATTTGATGAAAGAAAAATTACCAGAGGTGATTTCTTAGGTGACCTACTTGCTCGTTTGCTATAAAAATATGTGCTCTACATTTTTGTACAATTCAAGTGAATTTGGAGTATAAGTAAAACTAATTCTATCTCTCAAACTTGGAAAGTTCTTTCTAGACGTACATCGCAAGCTACGTGAACTTTTATGAAAAATACATTACGTTAATCAAAACTTTCCAGAATCAGAATGTAGTATGCATTTTAACAAATATCTGATGATCGATTCGATATCAATAAACCCTTCATCCTCATTAATTCACCCCTGAGTAATTAAAAATAATATAATGAATACGAAATACACAGAAAACATTTACAGTCAAATACGCTCGAGAACATCTTTTGTCCCTTAACTTAGAATATAAAAAAATTGCAAAAATAAAGCAATGATTATTTAAAAAAAAGTCAATAAATCTTTAATTTAATAAATCTTGCACAAATTTCAATACTCATTGAATGCCAACAAGATGGAATTGCTAATTTGCATTAAAAAATGAAAATTCGAAAAAAACCTGCCATCGTGTAATTAAATATACGCGTTTATCATAATTTATGAGTGTCGTAGTGAAGCCACGGCGTAGCAGTGCTACGGGCACGCGCTACGAGCAACGGGCATGATTCAGAGACTGCGCGTCGCCCAGTGCTACGCGATCTGTTAGCGAGTGAACACGTGTTTCAGTGTACATGATTGATAAGCCGACGCGCGCGACTCAATCTGCCGCCTATTTTAAAACTTATGAACAATAATCCCCATAAAGTTTCCTGCAAATGTGATTTAAAGTAAAACGGTGAGTGTGGTGCATTTTTATTGAGTGTATGGAGTGTTTTTATATGCTTTATCAAACATTCCGTATATTATGTTTTGAGAGAAGACAGTTGAATATATTCGTGGGACGGAGACTTTTCAGCGTGAATTTTGCGATATTACAGAGAGAGTTGGTAAGATTTATTTCTAAGTAATTTTAAAATTAAATGTGGTTAATGCATAAATGTTTTTCACATCATTCATCCGTGACAAGACTGCGCTCGACGCACAAAACGGTTATTGCTGGAAGCACTCATGTGTACAAAATTCCAATGACCCATGAAATTTTCTTTCCCTACGAAATGCCCATAAATAAACAAAGAAACTACCTGTATGCGAACCTTTATTATGTGCGTATCTAACGTATGAGATGGGAGATTTTGGGCGGAATTTCTTGGCGGAATTGGTATTCGCATGTATGGGATAACAATGAATACAAAGATTCCGAAACAGTATGGGTTTTGGGTGTAACAAGAATATCTTTATATTTTTATTTCAAAATAAGTATACATCAAATCATTAAATATGAAAATTTATTCATAATTGAAAGTTATACTTTTTGCATTTACTTTAAATCGACTTGTATTTTGACCATTTTATTGTTTTTTAATTGAGAACCATATTAGTAAAGGTGAACTATATAAACCATATACGGATGTAACTCTTCTTTTTTTTTAAAACACCCATTTAACATTTATCGGGTGGAAAATAATTTTAACTAAATTAAAATAGATATCATTATTCAATACTGTCATGATATGATATTTCGGTATATAGCAGCAGAATTTTTTCGACCCCACATCAATGATATTCATATGAAAAGAGATCCTCCGTCCACCGCGACGTGAGCGATCATAAATTTCAATACTACCCACACAGACCTATTGGGATGATTCGGTCCCATATATTTGAAGCTTGATTTATTAATTCTTATACCGAATGCGATCATGGGTGTGATTTGGACGCCATTTTTTCAGTCAAATTTTTGCAATCTTTTAGTATTTTAGTGTAAAGTGACACCGCTACTAGTGAGCTAACAACTATGATAGTTGATATGACTTTTTAATTTAAATCAATCAGTTACCTACTCGTTAATCTAGAAAGGATTTTAAAAAACCGTTAATAAATAAATAAATAGAAGCCATTCAACTCTGGAAGGGGTATTTGTCTAATGACATACGACGCAAAATTTGACGTTAACCTACTCGTTAATCTAGAAAGGATTTTAAAACTTCGTTAAAAAAAATATACAGAAGCCATCCAACTCTGGAGGGGGTATTTGTGTAATGACATACGACGCAAAATTTGACGTCACCGAGTAAAATAGCCAGTTCGATAAAATCGTGCGTATCAGATAAATTAGATGTCCACTACGCGCCCACCATTGCTTATACCAATATTTAAAATCGTAATTGCGAATTCGTTTTGGTTTTCGGAGCTTTGTCTGTCATTGGTCTTGAATTGCGTTTCACTTACAATCAGGTACATTCAGGAAGTCACTTTGTCGATCCAGTATAAAAAATATACTATAATTACTTTGGAACTTTTGCGACTCCTATATATCTAGTGAAAGGTATTGAATTATACTGTATCCTAAAGTCATGCCTCGATCACCAAACGATCGACAATACGCCAAAAGCCCTGGATGTATAAGTGTGGCACTGATCACTTATTATTAAGTAGCTAATCCTATTGGATTGGGAGACGGCCATCGTATCAAATAGCGAGGCCCCATCCACCGTCGGTTAGCTCACCCCCAGAAACACGCATAGCATTATACAGTGACTCCTTACACCCAACCACATACCAGTTACACCCAATACATGACAAAACACAGGAGAAAAATTCTATAGGATTAGAACAACAGAACAGACCTCCAACCAGGATTAGAGTCATCATACATCATACTAATAATATAAATGGAAAAAAAATGATTTTGTGTGATTTTAGGTGTTTGTAAATGGAAAAAATGGAATTCGTGTGATTTTAGGTGTTTGTGAATTTGGACGTCTGTTAATCAATCACGGCTTTCACGGATTTCATCAAAATCCGTTCAGCCGATCGGCTCGACCAGGTCATTAACACTGTCTTACAGAAAACCGACGTAAAGTAGCGGTTTGCTACTGCATTTCGTAAATTTGCCTTCCCTTCCCGATCCCATAATTAACCTTTTCCTTTAGGGTCTGCGACGCACCCATGATTTTTTGGTATTTTGGTATGTGGGTGGTAGATATCACGTACTATCAGGTGAACCATCTGCTCGTTTGCCGGCCTATATTATAAAAAAAAGTATTGGGTACAGGAATAATCATAACTGACATGTTTGAGATATAATAAAATAAATATATACATCCAACAGTGACACATATAGTCCTGACAGCATACTATATTAACCTATATCGTGGGTATCAGGAACTACGAGGGACTTGCGGTCCCATAACCCTCAAACCCGATACAAATATCTGTGTATCATACAAACACTTGTCTCAGTGCGAAAATCGAACGCACGGCCCCTCATTTCGCAGCTGACTACTCACCCACTGCACCACAGAGGCTGTCAATTATTTTATAATCAAATCGGCTAATGAATACTTAAACTTAATTGAGGTTTCTGAGTACGTTACTAAGACTTTATATACATAAAAGCAATTTTTCATTCTAAAAGTGGAGTTATGAATGTTTATTCTATATTCTATTCGAATGCTTGAATTAATTGAACTAATTTCGATATTAATCATGAAAATGAATTGCTTAGTCTGGCAAAATGAATGAATGCAGAAACATTAACCTTTATATGAGTTAGAGGTTAGATATCTTTTGAGCTTGAATATTTATATTTAAATATTATTATTTATATATGTCTTTATTGTATTTAAAATATGTTTATTATTTACTAGCTTTTGCTCGCGGCTTCGCCCGCGTGAACGTTTAAATTTGACAAAGTTTCACACAAATTCTCATCCCCTATTTACATCCCCTTGGGGGTAGAATTTATCAAAATCCTTTATTAGCGGACGCCTACGTCATAACATCTACCTGCATACCAAATTTCAGCCCGATCCCTCCAGTAGTTTGGGCTGTGCGTTGATAGACACTATGTCAGTCAGTCACCTTTGAGTTTTATATTATTTAGACCAGCTTTTGCTCGTGGCTCCGCCCGCGTGATTTTCACAAACTTTCATCCCCTATTTTATCATCTTGAGCGTAGAATTTACCAAAATCCTTTCTTAGCGGATGCCTACGTCATAACATCTACCTGCATGCCAAATTTCAGCCCAATCCCTCCAGTAAACCACTGGCTGTGCGTTGATAGATCACTATGTCAGTCAGTCACCTTTGAGTTTTATATATTTAGTTATTATTATTTATATAATATTATGTCTTTATTGTATTTAAAATATGTTTATTTATTTATTTTCTTTAGCACACTATTGATACCCTTCACCTCTCTTCTGCCAGTGCTCCATCCCAAGGTTGTCTGGAAGAGATCGCTTTTAGCGATAAGACCGGCGATTGTTACACGTATGTTTGTATTTTCTTTCCTATTCTTACTAGTGGTGTACAATAAAGAGTCATTTATATCATCACTGGAAACGCAAAATTACTAAGGCGTCAATACGTGAACTTTACAGTAGAGTTTTTAAAGATCATTTTTTTACGATAAAACACTCAGATTTGGTATATACGTACTTATTATTATATGATAATTATTGTATTAAAAATATTTATAAAGGATTCGAGGGAAGGGCGACGATACCGGTCCTCGATCTACCGTCCTAATAAACATCAGTCTCGTTCTACGTGAGTTTCATTGCGCTTCGTCCTGTTACAATATTATAGAAAATATTCCTATACACACCAAGATTGATATACTATTGAATATCTAGTGACACTACTGGACAGCTATCTTGCTTATAGTATTGTTTATCTCTAAAGGGGTAGGCAGGGGTGCATTGAGTGCTATACCCACGTTTTGCCGAGCTCTTTGCCGTCCCATGATATGATAAGGGGCGAGCTTAGTGTCATACCATATCATGCATTTTGTTATAATATATAATTAAAATAAACCACTTTATATTTTACAAGATATACGATAATTTTAAACTTCAAATATTTTTACAAAAATATTACATATCAGAGGATATATTTTTCGCAAATTGCTCCATATATCACATTTTTAAATTACTGCTATAAAAGCATAGCCATATATGTTTTTATTACTTGGCAAGCGTGTTTTTGTGTTGATAAAGCCTTGGAGTCTAAATTGTGGGTATAATACTTCAGTACAAAGTGGTAGGCCTTATGCGAGAGTCTGTTCTGGTAGGCACTGTCGCTATCTATTTCTGCAGCTACGTAGCAGTATAGAAGCACTGTTGTGTTCCGGTTTGAAAGCCATTGAAGGCAAAAAAATACAACACATTATCAAATGTATTAATGTTTCACAGAAAACCGACGGAAAGTAGCGGCTTGTTGCTGCGTTTCGTACGGTGAGTGAGATAGCCGGAGGCCTAAAACTTCCTCCCGTTCCTACTAGACAAATGGTTGTATCATCCACAAATATTTGTTTCGGGGTCTGGGTGTTGTGAGAACGAAAGTCTCTCGTAGTTCCCGATACCCACGATACAAAACTCGTGTCTTACTGTCAGGTCAGGACTATGTAAGTGACTGTTGGGTGTATTTATTTATTTATTAGTTGATACTGATTTCTGTATATAAGTTTTCATACGTATGTATTGACTTGTCATCAGCGCTATTTGAATTGCCTATATGATTAATAAACCAAATTTCACTTCATTTTAATATTTATTTTAATTAATTTTTGTTAGTAGTGTTTATGGAAAGCCAAAGCACTTTAATCAGGTAAGTGATCTGCTAGTCACATCAATCAGTTGTATAAAAAAATCAAGAGATTCTTCGGTATTCAATCGCGTCGCGGATTCCTTTCGATAAGTGTTCCGCCTTATCATTTCAATCGTACAAATGCCTTGATCCGTCTTCGTTTACTTTGATTTCATTTGACAAACGAACTGATGTTTTTTACTTCGTTCGTTAGATGGGATACTGATTAGAAGTATAAAAAGGAAATACTTTTTTCTGAATATTTTGTTTTTAAACAAGTCCGCTAAAGTGACTGCACTACACCTGATTGTAAGGGTAGTGCAGTCCAAAAAACTAACGACCACCGACAGACAATGAGTTTATCGGTGTTCACCAGAATCATGCTGGCTTGTATAAATGCTTCTTCCCTCCTCGGAGCGGGAAGAAGCATATCGAAGGGCCTGTGACAGAACCAGCGAATGACCTCAGGAGAACCGGATATATACTGGCTCTTCCTGGAACGCGATCCACACAAGGTGGGTGTGGGTCACAATGGCAGGTTATAACACAATTTGTATGGTGGTCGCTATCTGGGCGGACATGAATGTCCGACTACCAGCGCACCACTATATAGTTTCTTAATGATGCATGGAGTTTGGATTATTATCATTATCACCAATATTTGTCCAGTGGGTACTGGGTACATACTTCTTTTTTGGCACGCCACGTCGAACGGTTCTGTTCACTCCTAATTCGTAAATATCCAACCTATAATATATCTTGACTTTATTTTTATCATGTTGAATGTACTGAAAAAGACACTGCTCTGTTCTGCTCACTGTCGACGGATGAAATTTTTATTAACGGTCGAAATTATATTTAGATACTTAATACCAGAACTGTCATAGACTTTTTTATTTGATTGAATGACCAGACGAGCAAGGCGCTCGACTGATAGTAAGTGGCACGCCTGCCCATAAACAGAAGCAACACCACGCAGAACTTTAAATTACAAAGCACTGCATGGCACTGAACTGCGCTCCTCACACCGAGACATAATATGTTAAGTCTCACAATTCCCAGTAATTTCACTGGCTTCAATGTCCTTCAAACCGAAACACAACAATACTTACACACTGTTGCTTGGCGGCAGAAATAGGCAAAGCGGGGGTACCAACCAAGACGGCCTCCTCGCATACGTGGGACCTATCACCTTGTAGGTGTATAGTACTTGTGTGTAATAGCCTTATTTAAATGTATAACAAAAGAATATTAATACATGAAACATTACAATGTCGTTTATACAGGTTAAACAATCAGGAGAATTTTAAATGGACGCATTCACTTGAATTTCACGTAGAACTATTTGGACAGAAATGGACATTATTATTTTTCGACAGTTATTTCGATATGTTATTTATATCTTTACACCGGAGGCAAACAATCTTAAGTCACAATAAACTAATTGTTCAGGGCATGTGTTTTAAGTCTTTGATTGATAAAATATTGTTTCAATGACATTATAAAATGTATTTATAAAAAAATGGACTTAGGATAGATTACTTCCGGTATACAGATGTAAGACTAGCGTTCCGCGCCGACTTCGTACGGGTAAAAATATGTTTGTTATGACATCAAATTACAAATCTTTGAATTTTTCGGCTTTTCTGCTCTGTAGTATGTATGTATTATTCATTTAAGCCTTCTTCGTGAATCACTACCTATTGATGAAAACTGCATTAAAATCCGTTGAATAGTTTAAAAGATCTAAACGAACAGACAGCGGAAGCGACTTCATTTTATACTATGTAAAGATGTTTATATTGAGTGACTAATATTATGTATTTTATTCTGAGTAGAGCCATTTTATGTTTTTACATCTAATAATGAAGTTTCACTTACAATAAGTTAAATAAAATTTTATTTTATTTAAATTAGATTTTTAGTATTGACACTATACGTATATCTGCGAAATAATGTTACTTAAAATCAAATAATTTAACAAAGTATAATTACTTAGTAATAATTCAAGAAGTGAGTAAATTATAAGTGGTAGAGCCACGATGTGGAGTTTTGTCTACAGCATGAAGGGGCTGGCTCGAGTCGTTACCACTGTCTCACAGAAAACCGACGCAAAGTAGCGGATTGCTGCTGCGTTTCGTACGGTGAGTGAGATATCCGAGGGCCTAAATCCCCCTCCTTTTCGCAGCCCCTCAATTATCCCTTACCTTTAAGGTTCGCTACGCGCCTATGATTCTTCTAATATTGTAGGCATACATGGGTGGTAGAGATCACTTACCATCAGGTGACCTACTTGCTCGTATGTCGGTCTATACTTTAAAAACGTCAAGCAGTAAATTCTAGATATTATTTTATGTTAATATTAGCACACGAAAATATATCCAATTTAATAAAATATAGCTTAAAACACCTGTTAAAACATAAAATATATCCAAACACTAAAATCGTTTTATAAATATTTTAGTATCAATGTACATTAAGGTCATATAGGCACAGACACATTAAAACCAGTTATGTCAATGGAACCGTGATCGTACAGATAGCAAAAAACATTAAGGAATTATTGAGGCATCAGTGAGCTTTTTCAGTGGCCACCTGACGTTGACTGATGTAGAGTCAGTGGTAGAGACGAATTTTGGCTTAACGCCACACGCTGTTACCAACCTAACTCTTTTTTGCTGGACTGCCCATTTATTCTCACTATGGCTAACACTGACTACAGCTCTACAAATTACTGTTTGATAGCGCTACTAGAAATTTACGTTGACTGTTATTGTATACTTTATATCTTAGTTGGACAGAAGCGGGTCAAAGTGTATTGATTTATGTTGCGAGAAAAAATCTATACAACTATACAAATAAATAAAATTGGAGTGTCTGTTTGTAATATTAAAATAACCGCTTTTTACTAAGTGCATTTGGATGTATGCACCGTACATATACCAAAACAGCATTTTGTCTGTCTGTCTGTCTGTTTGTTGCGGCTAATCTTTGAAATGGCTGGACCGATATTTCACTGGCAGATAGCTGATGTAACAGGGAGTAACTTAGGCTATTATTATTTAAAAAAAAAAATAGAAACTTATGAATTAAACTTACAAAGTAAACTCTGCAAACTGAACAATAACCACGCGGACGAAGTCGCGGGCAACAGCTAGTTTAAAATAAGACTATAACAATCTGGCTATGTCCCTCCTATTTATTTATTATTTGTTAGTGAATTTGCGATGATAACACATATTCTGTGAAATTTTACAGCCGGATATCTCCTGTACTTAAAAAATGGATCCCTTTAACAGTAGAATGAATCGACCGATAGATAGGCGTAGGGTTAGGGTTATTTTGGTCCCTTTGGGTACAAGACTCTAAAATAAAATCTAATGTAGAAAGCCTATGCCTAGAAACGGGACAGGGTATTTAAAAAAAAATATTAATACACTAGTTTTGGCAGTCCGGCATAATACTACCAACCTACAATAGACAATTTTATGCCGTTGTTCACACTACCATATGATGTAGCGTAGTCATTTAACCACGTCAGTATAAAACACAACAAGCTGGTAGGTCCCTCGTATGCGACGGGCCGTTTGGGTTGGTACCACCGCTTTGTCTTTTTCTGCCGCCAAGCAACAGTACTATTATGTGTGCTGTAAGTGCTGTTCGGTTTCGTTTTGAAGGACATTGAAGCCAGCGAACTTACTGGGCATTATGAGACTTAACATCTTGTGTCTCGGGGTGACGAGCGCAGGTCAGTACCATGTAGTGCTTTGTAATTCATAGTTCTATGCTGTGTTACTTCTGTTTATGGGCAGGCGTGGCGCTTACCAGCAGGCGAGCACCTTGCGCGTCTCGTCATTAAATGGAATAGAAAAAAAGTCACACATATTTCTGAGCCCATATTAGATTTTAAATGTATCATCGGTCTGGGACCCGAAACGAATATTTGTGGATCACACAAAATTGTATCACGATGCGGGGATCGATCCATTGGTCTTTCATATCACCAAGCAGTATAACCGCTTAATGCCCCACGGAGGCTATTACAGAACTAATAAAACTAGAAATATTTTTATTTAGGATATACGTAGTTAGTATTAGCCATGACAAAAGAATTAAGCCTTGATAATTTAAAATGTATATACTAATTATGTACTATATTAATTTTACACGCATTAGCACATACTAACAACCTTACTGTTAATTATAATAAATACTTTAATTTTGCCTTGACCTCAGCTCAAGAATTCTTAGTTTAAGGATATCCTAAAATACTGAGGTAGCAGAACATAAATACGGACTTAACACTAAGTAAACACAGTAGCCCTACAAATGGAAAAAATACTGGAATGGGCTTACCCGTTTGAAGCGCTGGAGCAAGTAATTAAGCAAATATTTTTTCACTCGTATCCATAAAGCCACGGGCATTTTTCCCATCCCTAGTTTCTGGTCTAAGCGTAGGTAGAGAGCTCTTTAGTTTTTTTGCAAAACATTTTTAATTTCCACCATGCGTAAATATTTTTTAGAAATTGAAAATTGAAAATATTTGTTTTTAGTAAAAGGATTTTTATTTTAATCGCGGACTTTAGTCGTGAATATGATTTTTTAGGTTTCAATACCGTGCTCCAAAGTACTATGTCTGCATACAAATTGATTATTTGAATATTTAATTTTCGTAAATGTATTTATAGAGAAAGATTTAAAATATAAGGAGTGAAGTAATATTAATCTCATATAATTAAATCTCATAATGCCTAGTAATTTCACTGGCTTCAATGTCCTTTAAATTGAAACACAACAGTGCTTACACATTGTTGCTTAGCAGCAGAAATAGATAAAGCGGTATTATAATTCCAGACTGCCTCTCGCATACTCTACATACTCTCTTGTAAACTTATGGGTCCATTACACCAGAGCCAAAACGAATATCACACAAACATTTGTCTAAATGCGGAGATCGAGCCCACGGCCTCTCGCTTTACAATCGTTCACTCACCCACTATACGGAGGGTATAACACTTCAGTCAGTGTAGTCTACTCAGTATTAATACCAGGACTTCAGTCTCTACGTTGAACCCTGGCGTTACGGAGTGGTGACGCAGTGAATCTTAAATTCCATGTTTGTTCAGTGCAATGGTGCTGGTATTTGCAAATTAACAAACTATAAATTCCTTCTATACATCTTTGTAAATGCTTAACTAGGAGTAGTATGAATTGTCGAGACGAAATCACAATATTGAAACCAGCCATAAGATCATGTACCTCTATTTTTTCTAAGTTACGTATGTATTAATTGTTAATTATGGCTTGCTTTAACGGTAAAGGAATATCTGAGGAAACCTGCATACTCGAGAAGTTCTAGATTTAGAAAATCGAAGGTATGTGAAGTTTGCCAACCCGCATTAGGCTAGCGTGGTGAACGTTTTTTTAAATTATTTGATTGAATCACGCGACGAGCAAGGCGCTCGCATAGTAAGCGAAGAAGCAATACCACACAGAACTTTGAATTACAAAGCACTGGACGACATTGAACTGTGATAGTCACTCTGAGAAATAAGATGTTAAGTCTCATAATGCCCAGTAATTTCGCTAGCTTCAATATCCTTCACACCGAAACACAACAGTGTTGCTTGACCGCAGAAATAGACAAAGCGGTGGTACCAACCCAGACGGTCTCTCGCATACAAGGAATCTACCACCTTGAACTTAGGTCTAACCACTCTCATTCAGTAGTAAAGACGTATATAAAACAGGGCTAGTAGTTAATTACATCTTTGTGGGCATGTGTGTTGATTATTTTCTATGAAATACTTTTCACAGCGGACTTGGTATTTTCTTTTTGTGAATCTAAATTCCAATAACAACCACATCGTTTCTCGACATATTGACATCAAAGACATATAAGGAAAACCATTTCATAAATAATATAAATTGTTTGTAAGAACACCATTTAACATTAAGAAACCAAAATATTTCATTTAAACTCCATTTTTAAGGAAACGCGCACACAAAAAGGAATACCGAAAGAATCTTGGTAATTTTTTGTTTTATTTTTATTGTGTCCTACCAGAATATTTAAGTATAAAACGAAACCTAGATTTAAGCCACCTTAAGACAGCCGGATTAGTATAAGAAACAATGGAGTCTTAAAACTTGGAACTTACTTATGCGTACTAAAAAATTAGTAATGTTTAAATTCAGAAATAAATACTGACAGGATCTAAGAAAATTTTGATGTAATTAATATTTTAGGACATCCTATTGTTTAAGGAAAGGGAGTTAGTGCTTTATTTTTTTTATTAGTTAGTTACAAAGTGGTTTGGTCATGTCTTGAGGAAACCGCAGGAGTACGTCGGTTGCAGATGCCCGAGCCAGATCGTACCGGGGGTATGATCCCGTTGACGGCTCAAAAAGCGTTGGCTTGACGTATTGGAGGGACACATGAGAGCCAATGGTCTCACTATAGAGGATGCTCAAGATCGGGCGAAGTGGAAGCGTTTAAGTAGGAAGGCGGACCCTGGCACTAAGCCGGGATAACGCAAGGCCGAAAAAAACAGTTAGTAATACAAGGTGGTAGGTCCCTATCATTCAATCAAATTAAAAAAAAAATGCTATTTTACTTTTTACTTTTATAACTGAAATAGAGTTTGCAAGTGGATTTATTTTTATAGCTAGTAATGTTTTTATATACCTGCAATTATGATTTTAAAGATATTATCCTAGACTAACACAGAAATTTAAAGAGAACTTATAATACCCTTCTTTATAATAGGTAGTTTAAAACTCGATAGCTGTTTTTATTTATTTTAGTTATGACGCAGAACAGAGTAAAATCATTAGTAAAGGGAATATTATTATCAACGTAGTTTAAAATTGTACACATCAACTTGAACCCTTACTATATGACCTTATAGGTTGTCTATAGTGGTATATCTATAGGTACCTTATAGGTTGTCTGGTTCTAAAGTTATAAGGTTGTATGGACGGTGGGATTTGGGCCTCTAGATATCTCACTCACCGTACGAAACGAAGCAGCAAGCCGCTATTTTACGTCGGTTTTCTGTGAGACAGTGGTAACGACCCGGTCGAGCCAATCCACTCGTGCTGTAGACAAAACTATCTAAAGCTTGGCTCTACCATTCAAATATTAATGATGAATAGATACACTAAGAAATAAAAAAAATGGGACGGAATTATCACTGCCTGACGACTCGTAGTTATCCGGCTTTTTACACCAATCCTTAACCACAATACACCAAATTTGAACGTGAACCTTTACAGTTGTTTGAAAGTTGTGTACAAAATAGAGCCGTTGGCAGAACAGCTTACAGCGCGGCTTTACCGTGTACGTAATGTATTATAATCCGGTGGTGACGGTGTTTGGTTTAATTAAAGCGAAACATCCGCTGAATGTGTATGTGCACGAGTTAATTCTTTTTACACCTGTATTTTGAGTATGGTCTTTCTGGACAGTATATTGTGTGCAGTATATTAGTTCTTTGTATATTTGATAATTAAGCTCATGTGTTCCTCACTTTCTAATATTAAAATATATTCCTTCAGGGAGATTTTTTAAATTTAATTGTATGACGAGACGAGCAAAGCGCTCGCCTGATGGCAAGCGCCACGCTTGCCCACAAACAGAAGCAATACCACACAGAGCTTTGAATTACAATGCACTGCATGGCACTGAACTGCGTTCGTCACTCCGAGATATAAGGTGTTAAGCCTCAAAATGCCCAGTAATTTTACTGGCTTCAATGCCCTTCAAACTGAAACACAACAGTGCTTGCACACTGTTGCTTGTCGGCAGAAATAGACAAAGCGGTGGTACCAACCCAGACGGCCTCTCGCATACGAGGCACCTACCACCTTGTAATTAAGATTAGGTTAAGGCACTGCTTCTTAGGTAGGTTTGTTCCTAATCTAAATAGTTAGTAATATTTATCTTTTAAGTTACATATTTTTTTAGACAAGGTATCTCGTATTATGAAGATGAAAACACAAAAATGAAATTAAAAGTTAATAGAATTTAATTAACGATGGAAGGAAGGAACGCCGTCTGTCCGAACAACTTTGTGAAGTTTTAAACATTCCTAAATAGAAAAATATTATTAGAGTACTATGAATATTTAATATATTATTTTGTAATGTGAACGATGTAAGTTCAAGGTATGCAATACTACTATAAATGTGGTTAGGGAATCTTCGTTTATGCCCTAATACAGACCTGTTACATTATTAGTTTTTGTACTAATCTATTTTATATCGAATGGTTAAAAATGGCTAGTGTCAAAGTTTTCAAGCTGCTTGATGGCCTCTAGGTGCTAATAGCCAGTTGTACTCACTGATCGCTAAACAATTAGCAAGTTATGCAACCATTGGCGCGGTCAGTCTAAGGATGGGTGACTGCTTAGTGGTATTTCAATTAAGTGTCTCCATGCTTTGGAGGGCACGAAAGAAGTGAATAGTCCATGGCAAAGTTACATGAACTTTACAATTTTTTGAGGACGCAATTTTATTTTTGGGACATGTGTAGGGGGTCAATAGAAGCTTAACCCTAAGTTTGTGGGGTTGCCGTCCTTCTCCCCCGGCTGCCGTCTTGGAAAAAGGGGGTGCAAACACCTTTTACGCGATATCTCGGAAATTATGCGTCCTACAAAAAAATCGTAAAGACATAATTTGTAGCAAATCGCTTTGCCTACAAATCTATACTTATAAAATAACATGTCCTGACTGACTGACTGATTCATCATCGCCGAGCGCAAACTATCAAGGCTACAAGCATGAAATTCGGACTGTATATTCATTTTGTTATGTAGGCACCCACTAAGAAAGGATTTTAGAAAATTCTACCCCTAAGGGGTCAAAATAGGGGATGATAATATGTATGAAAGTCCGTCATTTTGAAAGTTACATAAACAAAATTTTGAATTTCGGTTATTGACGTAAAACAAATAAATACGTGTTTCAGGAATTTTGGAAATTTTAGTTAATAAGAGATGAAAAGCGGGGTGAAAGTTAATGCGAAAGTGAGCTTGTTTGTTACGCTTTCACGCCTAAATCACTGAACCGATTTTGACGAATTTATCTACAGGGATAGATGGGACTACTTTTATCCCAGAAAATGTTGTTCACGCGGGCGGAGCCGCGAGCAAAAGCTAGTATGTTCATATAACGTTTTGCCCTAACCTAACCTAACGAGCCGGCCCATTCGTACTTCAGACAATACTGTCTACAAGGTGGCTCTACCACTAGAATTTGTGTGTACAATGATATCTAGAAGCGTGACGTCACATCGCGACTCAACGTTCCACATTAAGCAAAACAGATACAGTTTGAGTTCTATTCAGTGTTCTAATTTGTCAAATTATACAGATTAGTTCAAGACTGTTGCTGCTGTTAACGATCTATTGTTGGTTTCAACTGGTGTGCATTAAACCGTAAACTACAGATTAAGTTGATTCAGAACATTAGATTTGTTAGGGCGTATTGTTTTTATTTCTTTATTTACTAAGGTCCCTCGTATGCGAGAGGCCGTCTGGGTAGGTACCACCGCTTTGTCTATTTCTGCCGCCAAGCAACAGTGTGTAAGCACTGTTGTGTTTCGGTTTGAAGGACATTGAAGCCAGTGAAATTACTGGGCATTATGAGATTTAACATCTTATCTCTCGGGGAGACGAGCGCAGCTCAGTGCCATTCAGTGCTTTGTAATTCAAACTTCTGTGTGGTGTTGCTTCTATTTATGGGCAGCCGTAGCGCTTAACATGAGGCGAGCGCCTTGCTCGTCTCGTCATTCAAGCAAATAAAAAAAACACATACTTGAATAGTTTAGTCGAAGTAGTCTAAGCACCAGTTCACAGAAATGCGTTACATGTGCCATATACGTTGTAATTATGATCTAAGATCCCGCGTAACATCGACCTTCACCCATCTGTTTACTGGATGAAAAATATATCTTAGGGTATAAAATGTGTTGCTGAACACATCGATAGGGTTGCCTAAAAAATATGGTCAAGGATATGTTTTACGAATAAAAAAAAAATATTATTTCACTGACTTGCTCACCAAATAAATGAACCTTCAATGAAAACCTACCATGTGGGTAATAATAATATTGCAATACTACCTGCAAAAGCTAGGATCTAGATGAGCGCAATGACCACTTTTTAGTTACTTGTTTGCACACGGCGACCAGGTAGTAGTGGCCAGAAAAAGGTAGGCAACAAATTTTTTGCGGTAATATACATTGTATACTTTTCATTGAAGGATAATTTTTTTAGGTAAGCAAGTCAGGGAAATTATAAAAAACTATTTTTTTATGGTAATTAATCATATCGTTGACCATATCTTTTTAGGCAACCCTATTGGTATGTGTTCAGCAACACATTTTATACACTAAAATATAATTTTCATACGGCAAACAGATGGTTGAAGGTCAATATTCCCCGGGATCTTAGATCAAGTCTAAGCACCAGTTCACAGAAATGCGTTACATGTTCCATACATGTTGTAATTAATAACATGTCATAATTAAATTTACGATACTCGTATTTCGAGCTTAGCTAGAATGTATCGAGAAATTGATCGTGAATGTAATGGAATATGTTATCCTACATTAAAGATTCATGTTTCCTGTAACACTGTAACATGGCTGGCACATGCGTCATGCTCGTGAACGGGTGCTGCTTGTAAACTGTTTTTTTAACTTGATCGTGAATTTAATGGAATATGTTATCCTACATTAAAGATTCACGTTTCCTGTAACACTATAACATGGCTGGCACATGCGTCATGCTCGAGAACGGGTGCTACTTGTAAACTTGTTTTTTTTTATGGAAAAAGGGGGGGAACTGGCAGGAGGCTCACCTGATGGAAAATGATCACCGCCGCCCATGAACACCTGTAACACCGGAGGGCTTGCAAATGCGTTGCCGGCCTTTCAGGAAATAATATGCTCTCTTCTTGAAGGTTCCCATGTCGTAACGGTTTGGAAAGACCGCCGGCGGCAGCTGGTTCCACAGAGTCGGTGCAAGGTAAAAAATTTCGTAAAAATCGCGTTGTTTTTTTTTTCATAGCATATATCGACAAACGAGCAAGTGGGTCACCTAATGGTAAGTGATCTCTACCGGCCATGGATGCCCACCACCAGAAGAATCATGGGCGCGTTTCCGACCTTAAAGGGAAGGGATAATTAGGGATTGGGAGGGGGAGGGGAGTTGGGCTTCCGGATATCTCACTCACCATACGAAACGCAGCAGCAAGCCGCTACTTTACGTTGGTTTCCTGTGAGACACTGATACCGACCCGGTCGAGCCAGCCCATTCATGCTGTACACAAAACTGTCTACAGCGTCGCTTTACCACTACGTTGTTGTGGAACGTTGGACATTGAGGTGGTGGGAATGGAATTTAAGATTTAACTCACACTGTTACTGCTGGTAGTTAATTGGTTCGTAGTACTCTTAAGGATCATGCACAAAAATTATTTAAATTTCGGTACGGTAAGGACTGATAACTGATCTCCACCGTTCGTGTCCGCCCACAATACCACAAGAATCATGGGCGCGTTGCTGACCTTAAAGGAAAGGGATAATTAAGGGAACGCGATGGCGATTTGGGCGTCCGGATATCTCACTCAGCGTACGAGACGCAGCAGCAAGCCGCTATTTTATGTCGAGTTTCTGTGAGTCAGTACTAATGACTCGATGGAGCCAGCCCATTCTTGCTGTAGAAAAAACTGTTACAGCGTGGTTCTACCTCAGCCATCAGGTGACCTAGTTTCTCCTTTGCCACCCCTTGTTATAAAAAATCCATTCATATTGCGTAAGGTTACATTGAATATGTAGCATCTAAGCATAATCTGCTGTGCTTCGGTTTGAAGGGCATTGAAGCCAGTGATATTACTGGGCATTATGAGACTTAACATCTTATGTCTCGGGGTGACGAGCGCAGTTCAGTGATGAGTGAGCGCATGCAGTGCTATATAACTCAATGTCCTGTGTGGTGTTGCTTCTGATTATGGGCCGGCGTGTTGCTTACAATCAGACGAGCTCCTTGCTCGTCTCATCATTCAATCAAATAAAAAAAAAATTGTAACTGTTTATATCTTACAATACTTTCAGAAATTTATTGGTACTTTAAAATTCTTACTTTGCTTTACACCCCAGTAAAGTATGTAAGCAGTAAAGCAACGTCACACGACTTTAGAGCTGTGGCTTAAGCGTGGCATTGATCACCGGCTACGTGGCATCTCCCACGGGAAATCTATTGGTATAGTTGTGAAACAAGTTCCGATATTATTCACGTAATTTATAGTATAACCTGGATCTGTGGCCAGTGTTACATTGTGAGTGGTTGGTAAAAGTATGTCGTAAAAATGAGTTTTAAAATAGTTTATTTTGATAGAGGCCATATAGTACAGTGATATTTAGATACATGAATTTCAACGTTTTATTATTAGCATTACATAATGAAATCATAATTAAATATAAATTTAATAATAGATATGTTTTTCAAACTACTATAGTGTATTCAGTCATCTCGTAACTTATAACATTATTGCCATATTTTTTTAGTTGTCCGGTACTTGATTAGAGTAGTTTTGAATTGTATAATTATAATCGTGTAATAAAGATTTTTATTTTAAACTAGGTTTTCCTCGCGGCGCCGCCAGCGTGGTTTGCTTTTGATTTGATTCTAATGATGAAAGAATTTTTGAAATCGGTCCAGCAGTTTTTAAATTTATTCATCACATACAAAAATACAAATCTTTCCTCTTTATAATATTTGTGTAGATAATGTATTGATTTATTGTGAATTCTAATGTCACATTTTAGAACTTTAGATAATAAATATTGTTAACGGAGACTAAGATAAATCGTCCCCAGGAGTATTCAACTTGTTCCTAAGTTACTGTCTCTTCTGCAACTGTGTGTAAGTTAAGCGTAGTTTTGTACATTGGAAAACTTCAGGAAATGGACATTATAAGTATTTAAGAACTTTCAGGGAGTAATGTATTATTAGTTTTTTAATAATATTTTTGCGGGTTGTAGAATTATATTTTTTACTAGATGACCCGGTGAACTTCGTATCACCTACATATATTTGTGTAAAATGTGGTCTAAACTTAATACAAATGTTTTATTTACATTAAATGCAACACAGTTATGCACTTAATGTAAATAAAAAAAAAGTGTGCGTTTCGGGACGCTCGACAGAAGTGATAACTTAAACTAATGTGGGTTAAAGTGAGAGCGGAGGAGCCTGCCTGCTGCTGCCGTATGCGTGAGAGAAAGGGAAGCCAGAGTGGCGACGTAACGCGTAACGTTACGAAGTTCGGTCAAAGTCATGTCAAAGCCCTGTCAAACTTCTGTCAAAGTCCTGTCAAAGTCCTGTGAAAGTCCGGTCAAAATCCGGTCAAAGTCCGGTCGAAGTTCGGTCAAAGTCCTGTAAAAGTCCGGTCAAAGTCCAGTCAAAGTCCAGTCAAAGTTCTGTCAAAGTCCGGTCAAGGTCCTGTCAAAGTCCGGTCAAAGTCCGGCCAAAGATCTGTCAAAGTCCTGTAAAAGTCCGGTCAAAGTCCGGTTGAAGTCCGGTCAAAGTCCAGTCGAAGTCTGGTTAAAGTCCGGTTAAAGTCTGGTCAAAGTACGGTCGAAGTCCGGTCAAACACCGGTCAAAGTCCTGTCAAAATCCGGTTAAAGTCCGGTTAAAGTCCTGTCAAAGTTTGTCAAAATCCGGTCAAAGCCCTATCAAAGTCCTGTCAAAGTCCGGTTAAAGTCCGGTCAAAGTCCGTTTAAAGTCCGGTTAAAGTCCTGTCAAAGTTTGTCAAAATCTGGTCAAAGCCCTATCAAAGTCCGGTTAAAGTCCGGTCAAAGCCCTATCAAAGTCCTGTCAAAGTCCGGTTAAAGTCCGGTCAAAGTCCGGTCGAAGTCCGTTTAAAGTCCGGTCAGAGTCCTGCCAAAATCCGGTCAAAGCCCTATCAAAGTCCTGTCAAAGTCCGATCGAAGTCCGGTTAAAGTCCTGTCAAAGTCCGGTCGAAGTCCGTTTAAAGTCCGGTCAAAGTCCGGTCAAATACCGGTCAGAGTCTTGCCAAAATCCGGTTAAAGTCCAGTCAAAGTCCGTTCGAAGTCTGGTCAGAGTCCTGCCAAAATCCGGTCAAAGTCCAGTCAAAGTCCTGTCAAAGTCTTGTCAAAATCCGGTCAAAGCCTGGTCAAAGTCCTATCAAAGTGCTGTCAAAATCCGGTCGAAGTCCGGTTAAAGCCCTTCCAAAGTTTGTCAAAATCCGGTCAAAGCCCTATCAAAGTCCGGTCGAAGTCCGGTTAAAGTCCGGTCAAAGTCCGGTTAAAGTCCGGTCAAAGTCCGGTCGAAGTCCGGTCAAATACCGGTCGAAGTCCGGTCAAAGTCCAGTCTAAGTCCGGCCAAAGACCTGTCAAAGACCTGTCAAAGTCCAGTCAAACTCCGGTCATAGATCGGTCAAAGTCCGGTTAAAGTCCGGTCAAAGTCCGGTTAAAGTCCGGTCAAAGTCCGGTTGAAGTCCGTACAAAGTCCGGTCCAAGCTGACTGGTCGCCACCTGGGAAATCGAAATTATCGATGTTCCAGGGAGGTCGGCTAACGCTGGCTGGTCGATGGACCGCTCGCGTTACGGAACGTTTCGGTTCACCCTCCCATAAGAAGTTATCACTTCAAAAAAAAAAATAAGTGAGGTACTGCACCATTGCATGTGAGGTAGTCCGTCGCACAATTAATTGACTTCGACGACCTAAGGCAGGTCGTCTTCTCCTTCCGTGTGCGGGGGCATCTGAGCCCCCCTACATTTGGAGACGGGCCGCAAGGCGGCACCGCGCAGGGGCGGTTCCTGCTGAAGCCGGGGCACTTCTCGCCTCGGGAACCCGCGGCCGAATATGGCCACTGCGGGGTTTTTAGTTGATATTTGCCGTGCATAGGGTGTACATAGTGTTACAGACTCGGCCCAGCGGTCGCCCGGATGTTTTCCATCTCTCCCGGGTGGCTCAACGCTGGTTCGTAAGCCCAGTAGAGCCCAACATAACCGTTCCACCTCCCCCGGTGGGACGGTAACGACAAAACGCTTTTCCCCGCGACAAAAAAAATAAATAAAAGAAGTGTGGTTCTCGAGACGCTCGACAGAAGTGATAACTTAAACTAATGTGGGTTAAAGTGAGAGAGGAGAAGCCTGCCTACTGCTGCCGTATGCGTGAGAGAAAGGGAAGCCAGACAGAGTGGCGCCGTAACGCGTTACGTTACGAAGCGGTTTACCCTCCCATAAGAAGTTATCACTTCATTGGATTGCTCTGTACTGCACTGCACTCCAGTCCGGTCAAAGTTCTGTAAAAGTCCTTCAAAAGTCCGATCAAAGTCCGGTCACAGCGCGGTCACAGTCCAGTCAAAGTCTTGTCAAAGTCCTGTCAAAGTCCGGTCAAAGTCCGGTTAAAGTCGGTCAAAGTCCGGTCAAAGCCCGGTTAAAGACCTGTCAAAGTCCGGTGAAAGTCCTGTCAAAATCCGGTCAAAGTCCTATCAAAGTGCGGTCAGTCCTATCAAAGTCCAGTCAAAGGCGGTAAGAGTCCGGTCGAAGTCCGGTCAAAACCCGGTTAAAGACCTGTCACAGTCCGGTCAAAGTCCTGTCAAAGGCCGGTCAAAGCCCTGTCAAAGTACTGTCAAAGTCCGGTGAAAGTCCTTTCAAAGTCCGGTCAACGTCCTGTCAAAGTCCTAACAAAGTTCGATCAAAGTCGGTGACAGTCCGGTCAGTCAGTGAAAGTCCGGTCAAAGTCGGTCAAAGTCCTGTCAAAGTCTGGTCCAGGCAGGTCCAGTCCGGCCCAGTCCGGTCCAGTCCAGTCAAAGTCCGGTCCAGTTCGGTCCAGTCGGGTCCAGTCCGGTCCAGTCCGGTTAAAAGTCCGGTCAAAGCCCGTACCGTAAATAAAGTTCTCGGGCACTGACAAACTGATGATGAAAAAAAAAACTGACAAATTGTCTTGAAATTTATTTATTTATTTTCTTTTTTCGTCAACCAACTGATACTTTTACACTCTTTTTATTTCTGAAACAAAACTGTATTGTATTCCAACAAAACAGACCAAAGAGATCGGACCTCATACCATATATATATATCCATATTAGCTATGAAACAGACAAATTTCTGAACGCACCTATAAATATTTGACAACCAAGTGTCAATTTATTTCTAAAATGACAAAAGACATCAAATTTTTCATACCTAGGAACGGTTTGTATTGGAAAATTGAATTGTCGTTTTTGGTATTTTCCTTTACTTATTATTTATTTTTCTCACCGGGTAAACCTTCCCTGAACTTCCACAAATATTTCAAGATCAGAATTAGCCAAAGCGGTACAGCCAGTCTCGAGTTTTTGCGAGACACACGCACAGCGATTCATTTTTATATATATAGATTAGTCTGAATGACGAAAAGAGCAGATCGCTTGCCTGATGGTTAGTGCCACGCATGACCATAAACAAACATACAATACAACTTTGAATAACACATCACTGCATGACACTGGACTGTGTTCGTTACTCCGAGACATAAGATGTCATGGGTGCAAGGGGATGCACTTAACACACAAGTTAAGTACACACAAGTAAGCATTTTAATCAAAATAGAATTAGTTACTATGGACGTTAAAAGATTTTAATTAAAGCAAGCATCAAGAGGTTAATGTTCTTAGAGAGTTCTTGAATGTTCGTAGACATAATTTAAGATTATTTAAGTAAACAGAATGAGTTTGATTGAGTCTTGAGGGTTATTGATTAATTTTATTCGTGGTATGGCGACTTAAGGAACGTTTTAAGATACGCAACTAAGACAAGAGACTGAGAGGCACGACGACAGCGACACTTCTGCTTTGTATATATACACCCAAATATATACACCAAACAGTCACTTACATAGTCCTGACCCACAGTAAGATACGAGTCTTGTGTCGTGGTTATCAGGAACTACGCGAGACTTTCGGTCTCACAACACCCAGACCCCGAAACAAATATTTGTGGATCACACAAACATTTGTCTCGGTGCGGGGATCGAACCCGCGGCCTCTCGCTTCATAGCCGGCTACTGGCCCGCTGCTGTGCCACGGAGGCTGTCAATAATAATAAATAAATAATATAATAAATAAACAAGGAGATCGATGGCCTAATGGTAAGTACAACGTCTGCCCATAAACCAAGGTAGGTCCCTCGTATGCGAGAGGCCGTCTGGGTTGGTATCACCGCTTTGTTTATTTCTACCACCAAGCTACAGTGGGTAAATACTGTTATGTTTCGGTTTGAAGGACATTGAAGCCAGTGACATTACTGGGCATTATGAGACTTAATATCTCATATCTCGGGGTGACGAGCGCAGTTCAGTGCCATGCAATGCTTTGTGATTCAAAGTTATGTGTGGTGTTGCTTCTATTTATGGGCAGGCGTGGCGCTTACCATCAGGCGATCGCCTTACTTTTCTCGTTATCCAATCAATTAAAAAAAAAAACAGAAGCTATACACACAACTTGGAATTAAAAAGTACTGTGTGGTGTTAGAGTACGCTCGTCAACCCAGTATATATTATTACAGACATCAGATGCTGAGTGTGATAATGCCCAAAGTTCATTGGCTTTAAGGTACTTAAACAGTGCTTACACAATGCTGCATGGCGTCAGAAACAGACAAAGTGGCGGTACCTACCCATACGGCCTCATGCTTATTTTGCTGGTGGAAGGATATTCGGATAGCGACCACCGTACACTGGTGTTAAAACCTGCCATAGTGACCCACCTAGTGTGGGTCACGTTCCTGGGTCAGCCAGTGTATATCCGGTTCTCCCGAGGGGATTGCGACATGACTTGATGGTTGGTTGTGCCTGCATCGGTCATCCGCCTGTCCTGTAGCAGGCCCGTCGATTTCGGGAAGAAGCATTTATACAGGCCGGCATGATTCTGGTGACCACCGATACAGTCATTGTTTATCGGTGGTTGCTAGTGTTTTCGGACTGCACTGCGCTTACCATCAGGTGTAATGCAGTCACTTTGCCGTGCTCGGATAAAAAAAAAAACGAGAGACCTACCACCTAGCACATTTACAATTTAATGTTACATTATATTCGCAAAAGTTGCTCTGTTTACATCCACATTGAATCCTTGCAACAAGTTGTTTCAAATAAAACGTTTTGTATTTAAAAAAATAAAAACACGCTCCATTTATCGCACATACGAATACGCTTCGACAGATGAATTGAAACTGTAAAATAAAATTTGCTGGTGGTAGGATATTGATGTCCGCCCGGATAGCAACCACCGTACTGTACAGTACGTAATGTTAAAACCTGCCATAGCGACCCCGCACCTTGTGTGGATCGCGTTCCAGGATCAGGCGGTGTATATCCGGTTCTCGCAAGGGGCTTGCGACAGAACTTGATGGTTGATTGGGGCGGGTATGGGGCTACATCCTTGTATCCCTGTGCCTGCATCGGTCATCGCCTGTCGTATCGCAGGCCTTTAGATTTGCTTCTTTCCTCTCCATAGAGGGAAGAAGCATTTATACAGGCCGGCACGACTCTGGTGACCACCAATAAACTCATTGTTTGTCGGTGGTCACTGGTATTTGGACTGCATTACGCTTACCATCAGGTGTAGTAAAGTCACTATGCCGTGCTCGGATACAAAAAAAATTGGCGGAAACACAATACCCTATTCAAATCTCTGCAGGTTGACATACTTAACTTCGCTTTGCTCAGATTTAAAAACCTGATGTTCCAGTATAAAATAGTTATTCATGTACGCTCTTATTGCATGTTCTTGGTTATGATTTGCATACTGTACCTCAACTTGTGCTTGTTAGCTTTTATTTATTTATTTTCTCTGTGTTAATACTCTGCATTTACTTCGAGAGGTTTTGCTTTCGTAAAAGCCGTTTTCTGGATCACTTCCACTATACATATACTCTTTAATACGAACCTAAGTTTAAAAAAATTGCAATGCTCGTTCACATAAATATTTTCATACTATTAAATAAATAAATTCTATTTACGAAATTAAAAAAGAATAAAATTCATACAAATTAAATGGCACAAAAAAATTAACGAAATAGTACACCATTTATTGTAAATACCGAGTCACTAACCTGTGGCGCGACGCGGCGCATCAAAAGCGATAATAGGTACTCGTGCACAACCGAGCGTTGTATGCGACGTCACAGGGCAGGCGACACATATACATATACAGCATGTAGTAATTGTTGAAAACGGAAAATACCGTCCTATGTCTAAACTATCCAGAATATTTGATAGATTTTTTGTATGCAGCCTTGAAACATCAGCAGATGTACGTAAAGGTCGTATTATCCTCCCACATCCTATATACAGTGTTATTTTGACACCCTGTTACTAAATGAAACCACATATTCGTCATCGCCTCTGCTTACCCTGTACCAAACATGAGGCTTGAGCTTGTCGTAGTTTTGCCAAAAAACGTCATTTAAGTTTTGAGCCTTTTAAATCACGCTGTACGGTTTTTGCACTTAACTCTATTGAATAAAATGTCACAGCTGACGATGTAATAATAAAACACAAACGCTTAAGAAGGGCAACTTCATACATATGAAAATACGTCTCAGATTCACAAAGACGCTCTCGACAGATTCACTGAAAAAGTTGCGACAGTATTACTTAGTTCATTGATAATGACAAAACGTAAAAAAAATGTGTTTTGGAAATGCACATACCTATAAATAGGTAACACAAATTTGACTAAAAACAAATAATCATTATAAAAGTTACAAGATTAGATTTTACTTAGGATTTTATTACATTTCATAGGGTAATCTAATATTTATTTCAATTCCTAAATTACTATTTTGAGCCGTTTGCCTTCTGTACGCTTGGCGTTTTTATAAAGCGGGCACATTGACCTCGACGGTATAAAGCCCGCAATACATGTTGGACGTGTGTTGCCGAGTGATGACTAACACCAACGTATAGATAGTATTTTTGGGTATCAGGATAGTATCGTGGGTATCAGCAACTACGAGAGACTTTTGGTCTCACAACACCCAGCCCGGGGTCTGGGTTTGTTTCGGGAAACAAATATTTGTGGTTCACATAAACATTTGTCTCGGTGCAGGGATCGAACCCGCGGCCTCTCGCTTCACAGCCGGCTACTCGATTAGTTTTCGATAAACTTGCCGAACGTCTAAGCACTAGCGCTTGCCTTGTATTAATTTACCTACACTCGTGTTGGCCTTATCTCGTCCAACATGTATTGCTAGCTTAATGGTAATGTATGTGTGTGTGTCTCGTTCATTCGATGACGGGTGTGTATGTTGATTTTTATATGTGTGTGCGCGCGTATACAGACTGTTTAAAATTAATCTAATGTTAACGGCATTTAATTTGTTAGGAAATATTATTTTTTTATTTTGCCTTTAATAAGAAAGTGTCTTAGCTCAAAGTACTTGTATTAACGAACACTACACATGGTTTCATTTAAGTATAGGGTGTCAAAATGACACTGTATACATATATGTAGCGGAATATTTTATGGTTTCTAAAAACGTTCCGCTAGAAATTATGTATCATTTTACTAAGCACATGATGAGTTATTAGTGATGTTTGCTGGAAAACCTAAATAAATAAATTAGTCACTGGTGGGAGGGGGGACCTGATCGCTTTTGTACCCGACTGGATTGCAACCCGCGTACACACGGGGAAAAGCTTCAAACTCTATAACCAATTATAAATAAATAAATACAGCCAACAGTCACGCAGATAGTCCTGACCCCACAGTAAGATACGAGCTTGTGTCATAGGTATCAGGAACTACGAGAAACTTTCGGTCTCAGAACACCCAGACTCTGAGACAAATATTTGTAGATCATACAAATGTTTGTCTTGGTGTGGGGATCGAGTGACCTCTCGCTTCACAGCCGGCTACTCGCCCGCTGCGCCACGGAGGCTGTTTTCACACCAACTTATACTCTGAAAACATAAGCTGACTTCTTGAATAAGAAAATAAAATACAAGGGACAAGTATAATGCGACTTAACATTTACAATGTGAACCGCTAAGTTTCTTGGTAGTTTTCGTGTTTGCGGCAGCTTTGAAGACAAAAGTAAGTATTTGCGACGATGCGAACCACTAGCCATGCTTTAAGCTTTATAAAACTTTTGTTTTTGTTTATTGTCATGTAATACTAAGGTATAAACGAATATATAAACAATTTATGAGTTTCTATAGATAGTACAAAATCCGAAATCCGTTGTCTCTGCCTACCACTATGGGGAACAGGCGTGAGTCTACATATGTGTGTAATCAAGGTTTAATTTTGACAGCTGTGGCGCAGTGGGCGTGTAGCGTGTAGCCGGCTGTGATGTGCAAGGCTATGAGTTCGATTTCCATACACCAGATCACACACTAAGTTAACCTGTGTCGTGGGTATCAGGAACTATGAGGGACTTGTGGTCCCACAACACCCAGACCTGAAACAAATATTTGTGGTTCACACATACGTGGTGCCAACCCAGACGAAATCCCTCTCGCGTACCAGGGACCTTCTAATTATACATGGGAAATGCGAAAATTGCCGAGTCGCTTTCCAAGTACAGTTCTATGTAACTTTTGAATAGAGTGAATTAAATGAAATTCCACAGTGCATGTGAGCTGCCTCCGTCGCTAACTTCTACATAAGACAGTCCGAATGCATTTGTCTTTTCAATTTGAATTCCATTCTCTCCTTTTGATTGTCTGGGAGTCTGTACTGCACTATCACTAGAAAGGGTTAAATAATTTTGGGAAACCAGCAAATTCACTTGTTGTATTCAAATTACCGTTGTTTTGCTTTTAGTGGTTTTCGATATGTTGAAAATAATTTTATTTTTATTTTATCAGGAAGTTTGGATATGATTAAGATAAAATCAAAATGTCCATTTTTTGTTTATTTATAACATAACATAAAAAAATATATTTATGATGCCGAGATTAGCAGAGTTCTCGCTTTATGGCAAGCCCCAGGCTTTCGCATAAACAGAAGCAACGCCAATCAGATCTTTGAATTATGAAGTACTGTGTGGCACCACCCCGAGATATAAGGTGTTGAGTCTCATTATGCCCAGTATTTTCAATATCTGAAATATCTTAAAACCGGAATACAATAGTGCTTACACACTGTTGCTTGGTGGCTGAAAGACACAAAGAAACCCGTCACTCGCGTCATGTGGACATGCTATGTGGGTTACGTACTTCAAAACAGACCTTTATATAGCTCTCGCTAACTACACTAACACTGACGCAGCTTGTATATATCCGGAGGCCTAAATCCCAACCCCTCTTTGCGACCCCTTTCCTTTAAAAGATCGACAAGACGTCCACGATTATTCTTATATTGTATATGTTCATACATAGTGGAGATCACGTGCCTGGTGACCTAATTGCTTATTCGCACTTTCATAAAAAATATTGTAAGCAAAAATAGAAAAGGCGGTGATACCGACTCTGTGGACTCTTATATACGAGATATTTACCTAGGCAGAGACAGATAAACTACAAAAAAAGCAAACCACTATAAAGTTAGCTGTTAGCAAACATTACGCCGTTACGTGTATTCAAAGGCCTTAAATACATTATTCGTCTTGGCTCAGCGCCTTGAGTACTTACTGAGACATATTTAAGACCACGAGGAATTTTAACATGTGTTGTAAATGCTCGAAATTAGGAAAATGTAACGACCTCGGCTTTATTAGATAAACATCTCTGTTTAAACCAGAAACTTGGTTGTCGTAAAGTAGCAGGTCATTTCAAAGCCAGACCAGTACTATAATTACCGAGTTGTAGTGGTGAAGAGAGAGGGGAAACCAACGCTATTTCGTATTAACATAATATGACATTTAAAAATCTTTACATAATATCTAATCATTTGAAATATAAAATCAGTCAGTTAGTGAGTGAGTACTATTTCGAATTAAGCTTGGATAGTGGCAGGTAGAAAACGATTACGCGAATATTACATATTGAAATAAAATTAATTTAAAAGGATATATCGCGATTTTTTATTAATTTTTATCATGACGTTTCGAACGCTTTTCAGCCTTCGTGGTCACGGGGTGGACTGTCCACATAAAATCCGTTTAAATTAGTTTTATTTCAAGAATTATAGATAGAAAGAATTGACTTACTATTTTTATTGGTAAAAGAATCATCAAAACCGTATAAATGAAGAATTTTAGTCTTTTACCCCAAATTACTACCCTCATTTATTTCCTTACCTTCATTCTTCGTGTGGAATTTCTTCTTATACGAAGGTAGATATCTTGACATCTCTAGCTTACAAGCTCACGAGTTGAGTCGAAATGTCAGTGGTCGAGCCTGTCGGCTTACGAGATTACGGAACACACGCGATTTTGGGTAACATAGGTATGGTTATTCTGAGTATAATATGATACCTATAGAAAGGTTACGTGCAAATACCAATTTCAGGGGTGCGGGTTGTTGCGGGTGCAGGGATCGAACCCGCGGCCTCTCGCTTCACAGTCGGCTACTCGCCCGCTGCGCCACGGAGGATGTCAATAAAATATTAAGGCTGTTTATTAAATATTTTAAACCTCACTTCTTTGTAATCTAATCTGCTGATAAATAAAATGCCCCATCAAAAACATTTGAAAAATTTAAATCGAGTAAATTCGATTTAGAAAATTCAATAAAGTTGGGTAATTTCGGTTGAGTTATATAAAACGAAATATTTGACGCCGATTGCTAAAAATTCAAAGAACCGAGATGGTATAAAATGAAATAACCTCTCGCGTTGCATTTTTTGATATCTCGCCTTTATGATTGATTATATTATTGTTTGTGCGCATATGAAATTATATTCAATTTACGTATTCATGACGTGTTACGTAACGGTGTGAGTTTTCGACATCAAAGTGATATTACTTTTAATATATTTTCAAATTCACGCCGCGGCATATAAGGATTGGTCCGTGATGTGAGAAAAAGGTTAATCACATGCATTAGCGTATTGAAATTTTATTTTAGTCAAAGGTTATCTGAGTTTGAAATCTTAGTTCAAGCGTTTATTAGTAAACATTGCTCTGTAATGTACCACTTCACATCTGGGCATATGTTTCTTCTAATATTGAAAATGGCCTTAGTCTACGCTGGCCTAATGCGGATAGGTAGACTACAAATACTCATTATTCTTTCAAAAAATCTAGGTGTGGCAGGATTCTTCACGATATTTTCAATGTTAAAGCAAGCAATAATAATAATACATATACATAAAACTTCCAAAGGTCAGAGTTGTCTATTTGTGTATATTGTGTCTTGAGAGCTGGGTACAAACCAGCGATCTCTATCTTGGAAATCTGTTTTACTCCCCGCTAAGCTAATACCGCTTTCAATATTGTACAATTTTTTTTATCAATCTCATTTTATAATTGAAACTAGCTTTTACTCGCAGCTCCGCCCGCGTGATTTTCATACAAACTTTCATCCCCTTTATCCCTTTGGGGGTAGTATTTATCAAAATCCTTTCTTAGCGGATGCCTACGTCATAACATCTACCTGCATGCCAAATTTCAGCCCGATCCCTCCAGTGGTTTGGGCTGTGCATTGATAGATCACTATGTCAGTCAGTCATCTTTGAGTTTTATATATTTAGATGTTGTACCTTAAGACATGTTTTTACGAATTGTGACGCGTGACGTAAGTCATGGATTACCTACAGTAAGAGTTTACTGTTTTTTAACATCGACGACTGCGGAGAAATCAACAGAGCATCGGACTTTTTGGCCCTTTTGTGTCCTATCATATCATGGGATGGAAAACATGAGATGACTCAGTAACTCAATTGTCTACCTCTTCAAGCCTACAAGTGTAAGTAAAAAATGAGAAAAAACAGGGAATTTTCTAATTGATATTTGTCCTGAATTCATGACCTTGAGATTCACGTTACCTGTTAGTCTGACAATAAAATGTTGATTATCTAAGGCTTTAAAATTTATGACTCGAACAACTTGCGACGTTTTATTAAATCTTTTTATTGGTTTCAATATTGGATTTATATTTTCTTTGATATAATTTCTTGATCTAATTCCTTGATAGTATATTTTTATGGCGTAGGATGATGGCATAATGATATAGATTTTTCTGTTCCTGCTCTGTTACAAGTATCCAAAATGATACCTTGATTCTACTTTTTTTCATAGAATACTGAGCAATTGGGGCACCTGATGGTAAGTAATCACCACCGCCCATAGACACTTACAACAATAGAGGAATCATCGGTGTGTTGCATGCCTTTGAGGAAAGAGAAGGCTCTTTTCTTTTACCTAAGTTATGTCTGTCTGGAAATACCACTTAGTATTGATAATAATGCTTCTATGAGCAAGGATCATGAGGTAAGGATAAGATAATTAGCGTGACAATTTGAGCTGGCTTTCCACGAAATTCTGTTTTACTTCACAGTCCGACTGGAACAATCTCAGCATTTCGTAGTTGTTTTTCGATTTGATAGATAGGTTTACAAGATATACACTGGTCATTTTTTAACTAGGGGTAACTAGCGGAGTGCAGTACCATGTAGTATTTTAAAATTTAAAAATGATGGTCAGTCGTGCCGTTTACTATCATGCAAACAATGTACTCTTGAGTAATGTGTTCTTGAGTAGTATAAAGCGACACCCGTCTCTCTTTTTTTTTTTTTTTTTTTATTCTGTCTCGGCAAAATGACTACGCCACACCTGATGGTAAGTGTAGCGCAATCCAGGAATAGTGTCGACCAAAGACAAACAGTGTGTCTATCGTTGGTCGGCACGATCATGCCGGCCTGCCTAACTGCTTCTTCACACTGCTGGTGGGAGGATACTTGTATCCGACCGGATAGCGACCACCGTACACTGGTGCTAAAACCTGCCACAGTGGCCCATGCATGTCCTTCGACAAGGACATGCATTCTGCGCTCATGCAGAAAGCCGGAGATCCACGTGCACAGGTTGTCGGGGAGCCCATATGCCGGAAGCTTGGAGAGAAGACCACGGTGCCAGACCCTATCAAATGCCTTAGCAATGTCGAGACTTACAGCTAGAGCCTCGCCATGCTTATCAACCGCCTCACCCCAGCGATGTAGCATGTACGCTAAAAGATCACCCGTTGATCGTTTCGACCGAAAGCCGTATTGTCGGTCACTGATCAGCGAGTGATCCTCCAGGTAGCGGATCAACTGTGTATTTATGATCCGCTCCATTACTTTGCACATCACTGAGGTTATAGCGATTGGACGGTAGTTGCTAGGGTCCGACCGATCACCTTTTTTTGGGATCGGTTGCACATTGGCCTCTCTCCAAGATTGGGGCACAATACCCGAGAGGAAGGAAGAGCGGTATAGGCGCGTCAGCACAGGAGACAACTCGGCTGCGCACATTTTAAGGACCACCGCGGGGATACCATCCGGACCACTAGCCTTGCGGACGTCGAGGGACCGTAATTCACGCCGCACATCACAATGCCTGATACGAACATCCGGCATGGAGTATCCGCAATCAGGCACTGTGGGCGGCGGTGCATCACCGTCCTCGAGCCGCGAATTGGCCGCAAAGAGTTAAAGAGTTCCGCTAATAGAGTGGCTTTCTCTTGCGGCCTATGGGCCAGGGATCCATCCGGATATCTCAGCGGTGGCAACGAGGGGCGACAGAAATTAGATTGGACGGCTTTGGCAAGACTCCAATAAGCACGACTGCTCGTGGGATGATCCGCCAAAGCCCGTCCAATCCTGTTGATGCGCTGGGCATCCGCTCTGACGTACGCCTTCTTGCAGGCCTTGGTGGCTTGGTTATAGGCCGCTTTGAGAGAACTTATGTTGGGATCCTTCATAGCGCGACCCCTAATCCAATCGCGATACGCAGCCTGTTTCTCACTAACAGCGTCTGCTGTTAGTCGCGATTGAACCAGGAGCGTCCGCGACCACCACCGACGACCTCCGAGGAAGGAATGTAATATTCCATTCCTAACCGGATCTCGCCGGCAATAGCGTCGGCACTCGCGGAAGGATCGTTACCCTCAAAGCAGCGCTGCCCCCAAGGGATGGATGCAAAATACTCTCGCATACCATCCCAATCTGCCGACGAGTAGTGCCAGATTCTGCGCCTGACTTTGACTGGCGAAGGAGGCGCAGAACAAGGCACCGTAGATCCAACCAGGCAATGATCGGAGGTACCCAATGGGGCGCCCACCGTCACACTGTACCCGGCTGGATGACTCGTCAGCAGAAGGTCCAGCAAAGAAGGCGTGTAACCTGCCACATCTGGGATTCTGGTGGGCTGATTCACCAGTTGTGACAAGTCGTGAGTCAGAGCAAATGCATGAGCAGCACGTCCAGCATGGTCAGTCTTGGAAGAGCCCAACCACAGCTCATGGTGTGCGTTGAAGTCCCCCAAGATCACCAGTTCCGCTGTCGGATACTGCTCCAGCACATCGTCTGTCGCCTGGCTGATATAATTAAACAGCCGAGTTGTCTCGTCATCCCCGTTATGGGATCTGTAAAGGCACACATAGATCCGGCTCTGGGAGCCAAGATTCACGTGTACCCACAGTGTGGAAAATCAAGGGTCCTCCATGCAGTGCAGACGGCGACAGCTGACGTCCGACCCGACATACAAACATACCCCGGCCCTTGGCTTGAAGCTTTCTTCAAGCAAGTAGCCGGGATAGTGCAAATATGCCATATCGGTCGGACGGCAGATCTGCGTCTCCGTCAAGAAGAGCATTGCAGGC
Organism: Amorpha juglandis; assembly: GCA_949126905.1. Classification (NCBI taxonomy): domain Eukaryota; kingdom Metazoa; phylum Arthropoda; class Insecta; order Lepidoptera; family Sphingidae; genus Amorpha; species Amorpha juglandis. The sequence continues at coordinate 2,583,136 of OX421380.1, forward strand.
CGGGCCGTCTCAAGATGGTGGTGGACGGCACTAAGGTTTGAATGGAGTCCACGGATGTTAGTGAACTCCATTGTGAACGCGGTGGTGGGGCTGTGCACCGCTGTAGGACCTGCTCTCTTTAATGGCACTGTCATGGTGGTTTCTCTTCCTCTATCGCTGATATACCTTAGAAGATGACTAGTGGTTGATTGATTGATTGGTTAAAAACTCTTTATTGTACACCACTAATGAGATTCACAATAAGAAACAAAATAATTACAAACATATGTGTTACAATCGGCGGTTTTATCGCTGAAAGCGATCTCTTCCAGACAACCTTGGGATGGAACACTGGCAGAAGAGAGGTATTTTCTAACCTTATATTCATCTACATCGTAGACTACTCAGATATAACCACTAGATTCGATATACATATTGAAATGGAATAAAAATATTTATTGTATTATAGAGTCCTCTTTATCTATATTAAATCAACTTTATGTGCTCCGCTGAGCTCAAAAAGTACAGGTTTTTCTAGAAAATAACGGTTTGAAATTCTAGTGTTGTTTATTACAGAACTGTTAAAAAGAATATTTATAACAATAGACCTCTCCACTTAATTAGGAGCAATTCATTTCCAAGCCTTTTTGTCATCTAAATGTTCAAGGCATTTCAGTAGGCGTTACTTAACTAATGTTATAACTTAAAGTTACTGATGAGTATTTTAGTACTTTATGATACGTAATTAGGAAAACAAGAAATCTATTTTTTTCAGTGGTGATACACGGTAATTAATAATGACAATGAATATTATGATTTCAAATATGTATTGATATGTGACACGCTAAATAGTCAAACATCACAGATCTGATTATAGTAGTTATAAAGTCACAATTTAATAATAGCAATCATATACATATAATCACCGTTTATTTGCTTTCGGCTAGTTTGCAAAATCCATATTGAATATATGCCATTAAGTTTTGCTAAGTGATAGGATTAAAATCTGCCCCGATAGCGACCACTATACACATGGTATCAAAACCATAGTCATAGTGACCCGCACACCTTGTGTGGATCGCGTTCCAATATCAGCTCACGTATATCCGGTTCTTCCGATGAGCTTACAACAGACTTGATGGTTGGTTGGGGCGAGTAGGGGTACATCTTGATATCCCTGTGCCTGCATTGGTCATTTGCCTGTCCTGTCGCAGGTTCCTCGAAATGCTTCTTCTCTCTTCGGATTGTGAAAAAGCAATTATACAGGCCGGCATAATTCTGGTGACCACCTATAAATTCATTGTTTGTCCGTGGTCGCTGGTTTGTTTGGACTACATTGCACTTAGCGTCAGGTGTATTCATCACTATGTCGTGCTCGAATTTAAAAAAAAACCATATCCTCAGCTCTGCTCATCCAATAACTACCAGCAAAGTTGCATATGTTGGACCACACACTACACTGGATAACATTACCTTAATCTAACGACCAAGCCACTTGAAGATGCTCTTTAGACAGTCATATCATATAAAGATAATGGTACTTAAAATGGTCTGAACATCTGGTCAAGATTTAAGTCACCAGAGTCTAAAGGATCTAACTAAAAAATATCCCGGATTACTCTAAGACGGTTTCTCAGAAAAGATTTAGTTGTAGCACCAAACGTTGTTCCAATTCTAAAGCTACGGAAATCTGTCTAAAGAAATGTAAGGAACAAATGTAAAGGATTTTCAACAAATCCACCGCTACTTCCATTTGTATGTAAGAATACAATTTTCCTAATTTTATTCCAATTCAGCGTGTTAACGTCTACATTCTATGTCAAAGACGTAAATATGTAATATATTGGAATATCTCCTTCCATATTTTTAAGTTGAAGATACTTCTGTAGTAAATTGAATAACCACTTCGGATTAGTGGAAACGGTCAAAAATGTGAATTATCTAGTCTTTCAATTCTTCTTTGTTTTTTTAATTGAATTACTAATATACGTTAAGTTAAAACTTACATACTAGTTTAATTAAGTATTAAAGATTCATAACAAAATAATTGAAAATTCCATAACCATGTTAGGATACGGACCTATAGTCCTTACAACGAGACTTATATGAAATAAACTTCCTGTAGAAGTTACAAAGAGTTCTTTAAATTGGATCTAGAAATGTTTATAACCGACTTAAAAAATGCAGAAGGTATTTTTTTGCTTTTAATGTATATGTGCACCGATTTCTCTGCCAATTGTTGAAAAATATGTTCGATATATATTAGGTGCGATGTGATTTAACAGTACAGAGTAAAAAAATGATACTCCTTAATGGAAAACAAGCATATAAGCATGACACATACAACGGATAAGCACGCTCATCGCGTTATTGTTTTATTATATTAGAATTTGCATACCGTAGCTATACCTAAAGATGTAAAATTAGTTTAATAATGATGTTAAATTAACTCAAATAATGACTACGAAAAATAAAACTGCAAATTCAAAAATTATAATTTCTTGAACTTGAGTCGGTGTAATGTTCGTTGGGCATTTCATAGTCATGACTCCAAAAAGACTTCTAGAAATTGTTATTAAAATTTGGATTGTTATTTTTTTAGTCTTTAATTACAACATCGTTAACTCACTGGTGTTGTAAACTACTATTGCTTATTTGTTACTTAAATGATATAATAAAATTCTTTTAGTGCAAATCTAATAATGATAAGCCTAGGTATTAACCCACACCCTTCACATTTCTGAACTAAAAACTCTTCCAAGCCTGCGCTGCCCCTATCATTTATTTATATGAAGATAAAAATGTTTTTAGGCATAATGCTACTGCGATAATCCTGTGTCATGACCCGTTCATACATCATCTTGATTTCCTTTGTCATAACCAGACTGACCAAGGAAGAAACCAAGATAAACTAGGTTGAATAAACTAGCTAACTAATGAAGATAAAGCTTATGAATCATTTCATTATAATGTAGTTATATATTACTAGCTTTTGCTCGCGGCTCCGGGATAAAAAGTAGCCTATCACCCAAGTGAGCTCATACCCAGTCTGTATACCAAATTTCATAAAAATCCGTTCAGTAGTTTCAGCGTGATTGACTGACAAACATCCAAACATCTAAACAAACAAACTTTCACATTTATAATATTAGTAGGATTTGATAACTTTCAAGAATTACATTTGTTGTTGCATAAATAATGATCAAGATTTTTTTATAGCATAGGCCAGTAAACGAGCAAGTGGGTCGATCTGCAAATATTATACATCAGAAATATACATAAAATTATTACATAAATAACCAAACTTAATGGTTTAAAATCCGCCTTATAAGCACTGTTGTGTTTTGGTTTGAAGGACGTTGAAGCCAGTGAAACTACTGGGCATTATGAGACTTAACGTCTTATCTCTCAGAGTGACGAGCCCAGTTCAGTGCCATGCAGTGCTTTGTAATTCAAAGTTCTGTGTGGTGTTGCTTCTGTTTATGGGCAGGTGTGGCGCTTACCATCAGGCGAGCGCCTTGCTCGTCTCGTCATTCAATAAAATAAAAAAAGGATACATTAATTTCAAGACTAGTTTTAGACATTTCGCTTTGTATAATACAACTGTTTGCAGTTCAATAAAAAAAAACTTATGGTTTTTTCGGCACTTAAAATTGTCCTAAAGTCGTTTTTAAATATTTTGCTGCCTCCTTTCAAATTTGAAAGCGTCATTTACACAAGGAACTTCCAAGCCGACAAATCTTACTTCCGCTCAAGCTTTTTTTACCCCCAGTTCCTTTAAAAAAACTGTTCCATCTTTTATTTAAACATTCGTATTTTCACCCTCCGTCCTGTATAATACAGAGATGTAAATAATTTTATGAAAAATTTATGGAAAATCATCAGGCTTCCTCGGAGGCGCTGACGTCACAATATCTCTGTAATTTATGATAATACTAACATTTCATAAGATGTGTGAATATTTTGACGTATATAATACAAAAACCGACAATACATAGAAGTGGCACGGTCTGCCGAGAAGTGTCGGGTTCAATTACAACTCCCACACCTTTGACATAAGTTATGGCTTTATTGTTGATTATTACTTTTCGCGTTAATGGTTGAAGGGAAAACATTATGAGCAAATCTGAGAAGTCTACACAAGGAATTTTGAAGGTTTTTTTATAGCATAGGCCGACAAACGAGCAAGTGGGTCATCTGATGGTAAGTGATCTTCACCGCCCATGTACGCCCACAATACCAGAAGAATCATGCGCGTTGCCAATTTTAAAGGAAAGGGATAATTAGCGATTTGGGGGTGGGGGAATTGGGCCTCCGGATATCTCACTCGCCCTACGAAACACAGCAGCAAGCCGATACTTTAAGTCGGTATTTTGTGAAACAGTGGTAACGACCCAGTCGAGCCGGCCTATTCATGCTGTAGACAAAACTGTCTACAGCGTGGCTCTACCACTCAGACAAGGTACCTATGTGAAATCTACTAAACCACATAAATCCAGTGGCTGGATAATGGACCTAACCCTTCTCGTAGAGGAATCCCGTACCCAGAAGAATAACATTATATTAAAATAAAAAAGTGAAAATGTTTACTTGTTACAAATTTATCAAATTATTTATTTTACTTATTAGAAAATATTTCAAATGTTTCTGTAAAAAAACTCGATATTGGCGAAAATATGAGGATAAATTTCAGATAAGCAGAATTTTTTGCATACCTAGGCAAAAATGCCAGTCTGCTATTCAATTACAGCAAACCTATAAAGTCACTGAACTTTTATTAAAGCTTTGGTTATTTACCTCGGTTTTATTTAAGTAGGGTTTACGTGATGCGTCTCCCTAGATAGGTTGACGTCAGGCAGGCGCCCATTTGTAAAAACTACAAATCTTTTTTATAGCATAGACCGACAAACGAGCAAGTAGGTCACCTGATGGTAAGTGATCTGTTCTGACTATACATGGCCACAATACCAGAAAAAACTAAAGCGTGTAGCCGACCTTAAAAGAAAGGGAAAATCAAGAGTTTGGGAAGGGAGCATTTGGGCCTCCGGATATCTCATTTACTATACGAAACGCAGCAGCAAGCATCTAATATACGTCCGTTTTTCTAAAAGACAGTGGTAACGACCCGGACAAGCCAGCGCATTCATGCTGTAAACAATACTGTATACAGCGTGGTTCTACCACTCACAATTTTTTTCCTGGTATTAAAAAGCGTGTTATGCCGACACCACTGCGAGTGGGATAAAGGCAGGTAGAAGCTATAATGCTATAATGGCTGTAATTCAACTATGTCTGATATCGCGAGCCAAAGACAAGACGCAGTCTGCAATGTATACGCCGTCGCACCGTTTATTTGCAGTGAACAGTCAAATCTTCGGTACGTTTGGAAATTTGCTGCGTCGTGTACGAGTAGCTGTGTCTTTAGTGACTGCTCGCACTCCTGTGGTAGTCTACAAGGTGGTAGATCTCTCGTATGCAAGAGGCCGTCTGGGTTGGTACCACCGCTTTGTCCTTTTTTGCCGCCAAGCAACAGTGTTTAAGCACTGTTGTATTTCGATTTGAAGGACATTGAAGCCAGTGAAATTACTGGGCATTATACCGATCTTAACATTTTATGTCTCAGGGTGACGAGCGCAGTTCAGTGCCATACCATTTTTGAGTGGTAGAGCTACGCTGTAGACAGTTTTGCCTACAGCATGAATGGGCTGGCTCGACCGGGTCGTTACTACTGTCTCACAGAAAACCGACGTTAAGTAGCGACTTACTGCTGCGTTTCGTACGGTGAGTGAGATATCCGGAAGCCCAAATCCCCTACCCTTCCCAATCCCTAATTATCCATTTCCTTTAAGGTCGGCAACCCGCCTATGATTCTTCTGGTAGTGGGCGTACACTTGGCGGTGGAAAACACTTACCATCGGAGAACCACTTGCTCGTTTGCCGGCCTATGATATAAAAAAAAATGCAGTGCTTTGTAATTCAAAGTTCTGCGTGGTGTTGCTTCAATTTATGGCAGGCGTGGCGATTTCCACCAGGCGAGCGCCTTGCTCGTCTCGTCAATCAAATAAAATAATAAAAAAAGACTGTCCCACACCAGACTGTACCTTGACCGCACTGGTCACTGTTCTATTGATTTTGCTACCACTAAAACACTTACTTAAACAAATTACATTCACTTTTAATGCGCACTCCTGGGAGTTGGATAATAAAAGAGCCCTGATTTAAGAGCGATATGTTTACGTGCCTCGTTTTATTAGTGTGCTATTCTAGAGGATTTTTAATTAATTATTGTACTGGAAATAAAATAGCTGAATTTATTTTTGATTCTTATAATAAATAGTTGAAATAAATAAACCGTTTATTTATACATAAAACATAAGTCCTCGTCCATATCCCCAATAGTAAATATAAAAGGTAAATAATAGTTCAAGGTTAAACTTTTTGTTGACTCTTTTCTTTTGATCCTTTATTTATCTATATATTGTGATACCTAGAGTAGAAAAATTATATTTTAGTTTATCTATTAAAAGAAAACAAATTAATAAGAGTCGTAGAACGGAATTTGTTCAGTGTGATGTAGCAAAGACCTTTAAGAGGTTATTAGTATTTTTTTTAATAACCCTATATAGCAGAGATCAGGAAACGAGCATCTGAGTTACTTATAGTTAAGCGATCTTTACCACTTATGTATTCACAATTCTGAAACAATTGAACGCGTTGCTGATCTTGATGGAATTAAATGAATGTTGGGATTTAGAAGATGGATATGGGACTTGGGCAGTCTCACTTACCGAACGAAACAGCAAGCAACAAAGGCAAAACCGAGCTGCCAATTAAAGTTCTTTTTCTGTGAGATAGTGAAGATAAGCCGGTTGAGTTGGCCCCATCATGCTACAGGCAAGTGTTTAAAGCATAGTTCTACAGAAAAATGCATAAGCTATTCTCTAATTGTTTTAAACGGGGGTATGCCTCTCAGGAAAAATGCACACTCTATTTTCCAATTATTTTAAACAGGGGTGTCTCACTCTTTGTTATGATAAAACCCTAGTCCGTAAGCATCATCATAAATGTGGCATCGATACATTGTTAATATCATATGAAGGCCTCCGTGGTGCAGTGGGTAAATAGCTGTGAAGCGAAAAACCACGGGTTCGATTCCCGCAACGCGGATATTGGGTTATTTTTTTTTTATTTCATCCATTGAAGAGACGAGCAAGGCCTCCGGCACGCCGGCCCGAAAACAGAAGCAACACCACACAGAGCTTTGAATTACAAAACACTGCATCATACTGAACTGCGCTCGTCACCCCGAGACATAAGATGTCAAGTCTCATAATCTCCACTGATTTCACTGGTATTAATGTCCTTTAAACCGAAACACAACAGTAGTTATTTACTGTTGCTTGGTGGCAGAAATAGAAAAAGCGGTGGCACCAACCCAGACGGCCTCTCGCATACGAGGGACTTACCACCTTGTGATACGTGTCGTTGACATAGAAAGTGTAGAGCCTCTATTATATTCATCTTGAGTGGTAGAGCCACGCTGTAGACTGTTTTGTCTACAGCATGAATGGGCTGGCTCGACCGGGTCGTTACCACTGTCTCACAGAAAACCGACGTAAAGTAGCGGCTTGCTGCTGCGTTTCGTACGGTGAGTGAGATATCCGGAAGCCCAAATCCCCTCCCCTTCCCAATTCCTAATTATACCTTTCCTTTAAGGTCGGCAATGCACCCATGATTCTTCTGGTGATGGGCGTACATGGGCGGTGGAGATCACTTAACATCAGGTGACCCACTTGCTCGTTTGCCGGCCTATGCCATAAAAAAAAAAATATTTTTATTAATTTCCTGGTGCCGTCGAATTATGTGCTCTCTCCACGACACGGCGCCGAGTTTCCTGCTTACGTCATCGGCCTTGATATCATTCATCATCTTTTAATAATCGTGTGTTACATATACACGAACACGCGTCGCCCCTTTCATGTTATTTACGAATAATTAGGATTTAAAGGCTTTGTTTCTGCAGATAAATTATCGCGCAAAATCCAATCGTAAACATGGTGTTAGTATATAGAGGGAGTGTGCATGCATTAAAATCGGTCCGTATTTTAGAAAGAAAAATTATTTATTAATTTATTTTTTGTAGAAAGAGGCATCCAAGTTAGTATTCTGTCTCTTTTTAATATTGAGAAAATAGTCCACTAGAAAGAGAAGAAATAATTACTCATGGGCCTCAATATCACAGATTTTGGACAGTTTTTTCTCTATGGAGACTTATAATTATACTTCCTATATATTATTACTCCAAGGTAAACATAGTAGACAGGGAGCCCTCGGGTAGCTGATCCACTTGACTACTATCAAGCTCATTTTCCGTGAGTAGCTTCGTTTCGATGAGACGCCCAACAATTCCCTATGCGAAAATTCTCTATTGTGGTAGCTAACAGAGATATCAAGGATAGAATATTTCGATTTGATGATACTCAAAAATTTATTATTTTATTTGTAGGACAATATGACTGTTAAATTATATGAATATGAACTAATTAAAAACAAAAAAATCAGCTGGTTAGTAATCATACCTATTGGAAGGAGGGGCTTCCAATAGGTATCGATAACGAGGTCATAAGGATGATTACTAACCAGCTGATTTTTTTGTTTTTACTTAGTTAATATTTATATAATTTAACTGTCATATTGTCCTACAAATAAAAAAAAATGGGTGCGTGTACTTATGTACGCGCGTGAGAAGTTATACTTCTTTGGCATCATTAAAATATAAACTAGAGACATGTTGATAAATATTATAAATATGAAAACAGTGATCAGAGGTGACGAGCGTACCAACATGCGCGACTAATATCGAGGTTCAATTCCTATTTTGTTGGTAGCTTTTTTTTCGAGACTTAATGAGCGGTTAAGCAGACGGGCGACGGCTTCATACTGTTAATTTTGTGTCACAGGTGCGCGCGCATCTTAAAATTTCACTCTCATCATTTTTTCATAACGCGCCTAAAGAAGTATAACTTCAATAATATTTTTTTGAGTATCATCAAATCGAAATATTCTATCCTTGCTACCGCTGTTAGCTACCACAATAGAGAATTTTCGCATAGGGAATAGTTGGTCGTCTCATCGAAACGAAGCTACTCACGGAAAATGAGCTTGATAGCTGTAGTCAAGTGGATCAGCTACCCGAGGGCTCCCTGTCCATAGGTTCTAGTACTGAATATAATTAGAGCAATATTTTTTATTGGGGAAGAAGTTCTAAGTAAAGTAAATTTAAATTTGTATTCGATTAGATAGCAACCAATAAATAAATAATAGATACACCCAACAGTCACACACATAGACCGCACATCAAGATACGAGTCTTGTGTCAAGGGTATCAGGAACTACGAGAGCCTTTCGGCCTCAACACCCAGGCCCCGAAACAAATATTTGTGGATCACACAATCATTTGTCTTGGAGCGGGGTTTGAACCCGCAGCCGCTCGCTTGTCAACCGGCTACTCGCCAGCTGAGCTCACAAGATTTCACCCATCCAAAAAGCGTCTAACGCTGAGCACATGGTCAGGTATATACGATGTGTTATACGAGTATAGTCTGAATTAACATTGGCATGTCGCTGACGCGAATCCACAAGTTCACCCCCTACCAAAGAGTGCTCAACGCGGCTAAAGAAATTTTCACTTCACAAAATAAAAATCTAACATCACGTTGTTATATTTCACAACTTTTTAATACCATATTGCTTTGCAACTTAAGGTCCTGTACAATACAATTGTGCGTATCCGTTCACATTAGGCCGGTGTTTATTGATATTTTTTTTTTACTTTAGACTATTGTTTACTTTTTCAATGAAATGGGTAACCTTGGGTGTATTATTGTTACGATAAAGCAAAATAAAACAAAAGATCAAAAAATAATATGTTTATTATGGGATCGTATAAAAAAAAGTCCTTTGGAAGGAAACCCTATCACTTTTACCCGACCCGGGGATCGAACCCGAGACCTCAGCACAGAAGTCGTACCGCATACTAAATACAACTGTGCGACCGAAGCGGTTTTTTGTTATCTTTTATTATTTTAGAAGATCCCCTTTAATAGCATGTTTTGTAAAGCTACATATTACAGTTCAAAAGATAGAGAGAGAGCTCTTTCTAAGAGCTATATCAAGACTGCTATAAAAACCGGTTAAATGCGAGTGGAATTGCGCACCGAGAGTTTATTTTTTTGTCTGTCTGGTATTTTTATTAGTTGTTAGTGTATCCACCGTAATAAAGATTGAGTTTAAATAAAGATTTGTTCGTTTTTTTAAATATATTCAAAAGTTTCAAGATTTCAACTGACACTATATTATAGATAAGAAGTTATAACCTTCTAAAGCCAGGACACACAGATATCATCGTACATCGGCAATGAGAGTGTCACAACACAAAAAAAAAAATGTTTTTAGGAAATCGTATTTAACTTTATTTTTTAGTAAAAATTGCATTTAAAATTATCTGATGAAATATGTAGTGTTTTTTCAAAATATCTCAGACAATTTTGAATGCAATTTTGACATAAAAATAAAGTAAAATACGATTTGACATAAAACTAATTTAAACGGATTTTATCGCGGCTTTTTGATAATTTAGAAATTACGATTAAGATTACATTCGAATTCCCAAAAACTACATTTTAGTGTTGTGACACTTTCGTTGCCGATGTACGATATAGCCTACAGGCTACAGACTAAGCCTACAGGCTATTAAATGGAGTTCATTGGCATTCGATAGCTATATAACCCTAAAACATGCAAAGATCCCTTACGTAACACTAACTTCATATACCAATTTGCCGTGCTGACATATTCAATAAGTTTTCACGCGTCTTGTTCGTATCGAGTTGAAGCTGTTCGTACATTAGCTTGATATGCTATCCGGGAACGCTGGATTTTCGCGCTACAAATATAATGCTGTTCGAGCTTGAACATTTTAAGCTGTGACGTGCGTTTGAAATTGAATATCCGAACGCGGAAAATGCATTTGCTTGTTGTATTTGATACGAATGTAGTTGTTAGTTGATAGAATTTAGTAGATGGAATTTTCTAATAAATGTATTAAAAGTTTGTAAAGTGACACGGCTTTTATACAATAATCACTCTCAATAAAGGTTTTTGTTAAGAAATATATTCGCACCGAAATATGTCTTTGATCAACGGATTTTCTTTATTGACTTTACTTGCTGGTGGTAGGATATTCATATCCGCCCGGATAGCGACCACCATACACATGGTGTTAAACCCTACCATAGTGATCTATACGCCTTGTGTGGATCGCGTTCCAGGATCAGCCAGTGTATATCCGGTTCTCCCGAGGGGCTTGCGACATGACTTGATGTTTAATTGGGGCGGGTATAGGGGTACATCCCTGTATTACTGTGCCTGCATCGGTCATCCGCCTGTCCTGTCGCAGGCCTCTCGATTTGCTTCTTTCCTCTCCGAAGAGGGAAGAAGCTTTTATATAGGCCGGTATGACTCTAGTGAGCACCGATAAACTCATTGTAAGTTGGTGGTCGCTGGTTTTTTGGATTGCACTACGCTTACCATCAGGTGTAGTGCAATCACTTTGTCAGGCTCGGATAAAAAAAACCTTTAAGAAAAATACGATTCTAATTATAATTTCAATGAAACGTTATTTTATTTATGTCATGTCTTCGTGTTTAGAAGGATTTCCGTTACACCCTGTATAATTGCGCCCCCTATTGTAATCTTTGTACATCTGTGTACGCACTGACGCCTGTAATCTCCGAAAGGATAGGCAGAGGTGTAACCAATACACCCATTTCGTCGAGCTTACATTCGTCCCATGATGTGATAGGGGGCGAACCTATGACCATACCAGGCATACATTCCTGACTCCGGGCTAATATTGAGTATTTCGTGATAAAATATCACTTTCACCCGACCCGGCGATCGAACCCGACACCATCAGGTGAGCACCTTGCTCATCTCGTCATTCAATCAAATAAAAAAAACCAAAGCAGTTTTGGAAGTAAGCTAACCATATTTCTGAAAAAAGAAGATATTTAGTAAAGCCACGAATAAATGCCTATTAATTATTATAAAAAGAAAACATTAGTACCTGACATACAATGCCACAATAGGCCAATGAAATGAGGCCACTAGGAAAAGCTAGCTTACTGCGTTAAGTACGAATATAAATGGGAGCTTGCTAGAGAATTCTCGAATATAAATATTTATACAGGTTACATATTTAAAATGTAAAAATATGAGCACGAAATTGTATTTCTGTTTCGCTATTTGCATTACAATGTGGTTTGTTTGTGGGCTTGAATAAATGGTCGTTTTTCTAGATGGCACTATTTTTTTTACTGTAATACAGCTGGCTGAATTTTTCACAGAATATAGGTTAGAAAGTAACGTAACTCAGTGGGGAGTGATACGAACTGTCGAGATGAAAGTCGTAGGTTTGAAACTTGCCCCAAGGTGAATGGACACTTTTGACTTTTTACTTACTTTTTAAGTTACGTGTGTATTAATTATCAATTGTCGCTTGTTTTAACGATAAAGAAAACATCGTAGGGAAACCGTCATATCTAAGGTTTTTATAAGAATTTCGAAGGTATATAGTCTGGCAGTGTTCGGGAATCTCGGCAAGGTCTTCTCGTCCAAAATACCTTAGTGTCTGAAGACCAAAGCCTTCGATCAGTGTGTGTTGCCAGTGATGACATACGGCACTGAGACGTGGCCGCTGAATATGGGCTGTATAAGACGGCTCACAGTCACTATGCGAGCTATGGAGAGAGCTATGCTCGGTGTTTCTCTACGTGATCAAATCAGAAATGAGATCCGTAGAAGAACGAAAGTCACCGACATAGCCCAGCGGATTAGCAAGCTCAAGTGGCAGTGGGCAGGCCACATAGCTCGCAGAACCGATAACCGATGGGGCAGAAAGGTTCTGGAATGGAGGCCACGTACTGGCAAGCGCAGCGTTGGACGTCCGCCTACAAGGTGGACAGACGACCTGACAAAGGTCGCGGGAAGTCGCTGGATGCAGACCGCTTCCATCAGGTCGGTCTGGAAATCTTTGGGGGAGACCTATGTTCAGCAGTGGACGTCTCGTGGCTGATGATGATGATGTAGCCTGCCAATTTGCATTTCCTCAAAATGACTCATGAATTGCCCGAGTTTGGAATTTGTGTCCGTTATAGCGATAGTTTCGCCCCCTTTTATATCAACTATTACTACACATAACACAACTACTTCCACATCTTCTGGCTTGGGATGCTATGCGCACTCTCGCTTGTAATCCCGAAGAGGTAGGCTGAGATGTAACAAATACACCCACATTTGACCGAGCGTATTTTCGTCCCATGATGTGATAGGGGGCAAATATATCACCATACCGGGCACGATTCCAGACTCCGGGCTGATACTGAGCATTTCGTGATAAACCCTATATCACTTTACTCAACATCAAACCCGAGACCTCAGCAGAGCAGTCATATCGCGCACCCAATACAACTGCTCATATAAAAAACTTCTGGTGTAAGTATATCGCTCTAACATGCTAATAATATTACGTCCTAAACATTGCATTTCCTCATATGCGACATAATGTATTAACTTTGAGAACTTCCTTCGCACGTTATCACGTCGGAAGTACTTTATACGCGATAAAAAAGTTTCATATATCCTACTACATTCCCCCATGGCTGCATTGAACTGTGACCTAGTAACATGAATCATCCTTTTTAATATATATAGACAAAGTGCTTACAAAGCAGCGTGAGAATTATTCCGCTCTATATCGTATTTCATTTTAGTTTAAAATATAACATGTCACATTGTTTACGGAAGAGCGTTAGCGATTAGCTTCAGACGTATGTTAGTATGTTGTTATGTTTGTATGTAACGGAATCCTTGAACATAATTTGATCGGACAAACCAGCAAACGAAATAATTTCAAATGGAAATAGATAATGTAACACTAATAATTCGGGACAACCTACACCTCAGTCCGCCCTGTGACCACGAAGGCTGGAAAGCTTTCGAAACGTCAGGACCAAAATTAAAATAAAAACCTGCCATAAGATCCGTTTAAATTAGTTTTATTTCAATGTGTAACATTCGCGTAAACGTGAGAAATCATTACTTATAGAGGATTTTCATTTACCCAGTTTTCCAAATAATCAGGTTAACATGACATTTGTCTTATTTATAGAGGGTCCCACCATGAGAGGCACACGCAACGAGGACCAACACGTTATAAGTTGTCTACACCTGATGAATTGTCTCACTTATACAGGCTATTGAGCTGCAAAGTCCCAATTATAGAGGTAAACATCGAAAAAAATCTAAGAAATCAAGTCTCAGTAACAATGGTTTCCAAATTTACAGTAAAATATGTATTTCAATGCAAAAGCGCCGGGACTTCAGTGTAATGATCGATTATAGAGGTTTCTCACATATCCAGGGCCCATGTATCCAGGGTTTTTTTATATGGTTAAATGACGAGACCAGGAAGGCGCTCGCCTGATGGTAAGCGCCACGCCTTCCCATAAACACCACACAGAACTTTGGATTACAAATAACTGCATGACATTGAACTGCGCTCATCACCCAGAAAAATAAGATGTTAAGTCTCATGCCCAGTAATTTCACTTAAATGTCCTTCAAACTAAAACACAGCAGTGTTAACACACTGTTGCTTGGCGACAGAAATAGTCAAAGCGATGATACCAACCTAGACGGCCTCTCGCATACAAGGGACCTACCACCTTTTAAAGTTTCATTGTAATCATTCTTATTAACATCTACACTAAGATTTCAAGTATTTGTACATTCTTTGGTTATCAGGAAATACGAAGGACTGTCAATCCCATCACACTTAGACCAAAAACGTATCACGTTGAGGAGATAGAATTCCTGGACTTTCATTTCATAGGCTACATGCCTTTCTTGGCCCATGCTAAGAAGCCTGTTGTTAAATTTATTTGTTGATTTTATACAATCTGTTTATTTAGGTATTAATGAAAAACATCATTTAGCAACACAAATGATTACATTAGAAAAATATATTAATTTTCCGTTAATTTTATAGGCAGTTAAGGTAAAGCCTTCCTCAATTTTCCTATATTTAATACAGCTGTTTCTCACAAACAATTACAGAGATCGATTTAATTAAAACAGTATTACTTATGTAATCTCCATTAATATTATTAAGAGGAAAGATTTTTATTTTTGTATATAACGAATAATGAAGTTGAACTTGAAGTTAAATTTAACTTTCAAAAATTCTTTTGCCGTTATAAAGCTACATTATCACTGAGTAACATGGGCTACATTTTATCCCATCTGTTTTGAACGACGAGACGAGCAGGGCGCTCGCCTGATGGTAAGCGCCACGCCTGCCCATGAACAGAAGCAACACCACACAGAACGTTGAATTACAAAGCACTGTATGGTACTGAACTGCGCTCGTCACCCTGAGACATAAGATGTTAAGTCTTATAAATTTCTCTTATTTATCTTATAAATTAGCCGTGAAGTTACGGGTAATTTCACGGCTTCAATGTCCTTAAAACCGAAACACAACAGTGCTTACACACTGTTACTTGGCGGCAGAAATAGACAAAGCGGTGTTACCAACCCAGAGGGCCTCTTACATACGAGGAATCTTGTGAATAAAAAATAATAATTGTAAGATTTGATGCTGAAGAAATAAAACTATAAAACATATAAATATTTCCATTTCTAAATACACTTGTATTTCGTAGCACAAAAAGATAAAAAAAAATCATTAAACACAATACCTGTTGGCGTGACGTCACGGGCTATTATACATGTTATGCGGACCCTATCTTTCCACTCTGTTATTCCCGAGGGATCAAAGTCATGAAGCGCGCGCATCCCTTATCTCGTCACGAGAAAAACTTTTACTTTATCCCGACGAGAAAAGTTTCGAATATTTTTTGTAATCATTCGAAAATATGAATGTACCAAGTTTATTTTATATTCTAATAAATCAAGATTATTAAACAAATCTAAGTGCCCGTACACATGAGAGGTTTTCAACGCGCGTTGAAGCTAAAGCTTGCTATAGCTATATTGGGTGATTGGAAAGACATTGGACGTGAGCTAACGGTGTGTTCTTTTCATTAAATTGAACAACTTATCCAAGAAACATGGGAAATATGAAAAAGCTGACCTTCCGAACAAAATTCAATTAGCTGATAGATATTTTCAATGGAAGACCAATTTTTTTGGTATTTCCACCAGTTATCGTTGGGAAAAGTTGTTCCATTTTATGGAAAGAACTCACCCTTAGCTCATATTCAACGTCTTACCAATCACCCTGTATAGTGCGTGCGTTATTATATTCGACAATTGAATTGTAGTCCATTGAAATGTACAATTTAAGGACCTAATATTGCATTTATTAGAGAACGATTGCTGGTGGGAGGATACTTGTATCCGACCGAATAGCGACCACCGTATACTGGTGCTAAAACCTGCCATAGTGGCACACCTTGTGTGGGTTGCGTTCCAGGGTCAGCCAGTGTATATCCGGTTCTCCCCAGAGGGCTTTCCCCCTGATCCTAACCCTTTTCCCATCCTTTTTTCCTTCCCCTCCCCCTTGGCCCTTTGGCAGGCCAGCATGATCTTGCCGACCAACGATGGACACATTGTTTGTCGTTGGTCGCCACTATTCTTGGATTGCGCTACACTTACCATCAGGTGTAGCGTAGTCAGAATACAGTTTGCCGAGCCAGAATAAAAAAAAAGGACGCAATTTTATTTTTGGGACATGTGTGGAAGCTTAACCCCAAGTTTGTGGGGTTGCCGCCCTTGTCCCCTGGCCACCATCTTGGAAAACACCTTTGTCGCGATATCTTGGAAATTATGCGTCCTACAAAAAATTCATAAAGACATAATTTGTAGCAAATCGCTTTGCCTACTAAATATGTGCATATAACTTTTTGCCCTTTTATCGTAAGTATTTCATTTATTTTTTTGTGTATGGTTACAGAATGATATGTAGTATACGTGATATCATTTAATGTGATAACCTAATCGCCACACAGTATACAAAGTAAAATAAAACTAACACAAAAGTTGTAGATGGAACAATTTGTTTATTTATTTTTATAAAAGAGCGGGCTAGTGTAAAAGGCAATTTCGAGTTTTACGTTGATGCCCTTTGAATTCAACGCTCTAAGTGATAAATATAAATGAGTCTATAGCTATGAAAATAACGTCATGTGGCCTATTTGAGTTTCGGTCTGTTGTAAGTGCCTCGCCGAAGTACCAAATGTTATATTGTGCATATAGCTGAAACGAATGAAGAATATAGATATTTATTATCTGTACAGGACTCCTCATTTAAAAGACTTTTTTACATTTTTAAATATTACTTACAAAAAAACAAAACATTTAAATATATAAAAAAACATTACCCTCCAATGGCGAGGCGTAGGACCCAAGCCACCGGCGGATAAAATAATAATTATTATTAGATAATAATATAATTTATTCTTTATAATAAAAAGCGGATTGTCAGTATAATCTGACTCGCGACACGCATCGTGGTCTCCCTTAGTCGGTCTCACACCTGAAAACAGACCATTAGTAGTCAACGCGCGTTGGACACCTATAATGTGGACGGGCACTTAGATTTCTGTGAATAACACCCAATGTCTACGAACTATATGTATTTAATGTCGGTACCTCGTTTGGCGCGTAATTATTCTATATCTCATTCCGAAACTAATTTCTATATTAAATTCCATGCATTTTAAATAAACCAGAGTCGTTCATATTTGTGTAATGACGTCATTTTAGTATTCATACGTTCCATAATATTATGATTATCGCAAAAGCCATTATTCGTAATGTTTCTGGATAATCGTTATGATAATATAGCTATCTACTTACAGAAAGCCTTAATTAGACTAACAAACCTAATTATTTTGTTTATTAAGCCTCCAGCGTCCGTGGCGCAGCGGTAGAGTAGCTGTAAAGCGAGAGGACGCGGGTTCGATCCCGGACCGAGACAAATGTTTGTGTGGTCCAGAAATATATGTTACGAAGTCAGGGTATTGTAAGACCGAAAGTCTCTCGTAGTTCCTGATACCCACGATACAAGACTCGTATCTTACTGTTGGGTCAAGACCATGTATGTGACTGTTGGGTGTATTTATTTGTATAAAAAGTCCAATAACTTTCTTCTTAAACAATCAATGACAATTTCTGTAGGTCTCTTTGGAGTCGGGGCAATTTCAGTTCACAGTCAGCGACACAGGCACAGTTAGTTTTGAGTTTTCAGTGTGATTTTTATGTCAGTTTTCAAAATTTGTTAAAACTTATTTTATTTTTTAATTTTCATTGTTAAGTACAGCTATGGTATTGCAGCTAAATCGGTCCATAATTGACGGAGAAATCGATGTTTAGACATATATAAAAGTAAAAAAAAGTAAAAACATTCACCGAAATGAAAACCCCCTTCTTTGAAGTCGGTCAAAAATAATTTACTTTTAGACGAACCGAATTGCGCCAAGTTGTTTACAAAAACTCGGTGTACACAACAACGCAAAAAGGCGAAGAACGCTCCGAGGCCTATTATTTTAGGATTGTAATTAAATTAGCCAATTAAACCGCCCTCGCGGATAAGATCTGGATATTTTCGGTGTACATTCCCCGTGGAAATGTTCAAAACACGGTTTCGCTTTCAGTAACAGCGAACCCGCCTCCGCTGGCAAATGGAGCGTTAAATCTATAAAATAAGTAAATATACTACTTCGACGTCTGTAACGTGAATGTTTTGTACAATAGGACTTACTTTTACTTTGCTTTTATTTTTGCTCCTAGATTTAAGAGGTGCTTAATTGATGGATGAATGGCTTTGGTACGAAAAAAATTAAGATGAACTTATTAACTTATATTGTGTGTGTATGCGTGTGTAGTTATCCTAAGAATATATCTGCGGAATGGATCAGTACCATCAAACATTTATTATTGTACATAGACAAAAGTTACTCGGGAACGCCAGGAGGTTTTTAAATGAAAAATGTGTTAGTCCAACTCTTCACGATGAAGAGGAGGCTGAATTAAATTTAACAATAATCCTTATACTCTTAACTTATTTACAATGCGTATTCAGTTCCAGTAATTTTGATAATAACAAGGCTACCTGCCAGACACAGTGGTCAGCAGGTCAACATGTTTTGATTTAGTTCCAAGAATTTTAATCAAAACAATAACACCTGCAAAATTTATTAGTCAGAGAAAAAATATCATGTTTTCAACGGATAGAGTTACACAAACCCCTTACGTTCGTAAAAAGCTCATTTAAATGATCTGCAAATTGTTATCATGTTATGAATAGGAGCAAGATGCATAACTAAACTACCTATACGCGATCACATCAAATCACTTTATACAAATTGCTCATGAATTCATCTCTACAGATCCGCCTTCGGCAATTAATAATTCTTAGATGCGACAAATAGCAAACATCTGTAACAGTACCTATTAATTATCTTACGGTTGCCTCTGTTCTAACATGAGGCTTATTTACAAAGTAGGTTCTTTAGTTTTCTAGATGCAGACCGTCATGATTTTATTCTTAAAATAGTAAATAGAGACAAGATTAAATTAAATTTTGGGCTATAATAATCTAGCTATAGATCCCGGCTACGCCCATGTAGAATGGGATTAAAACAACTGAAAATCGTTATATTTGACGACTTGATTACAAAATAAAATATGTGAAATTTATTTACTGGTTACAATGTTCTTCATACTGGAAGACAATAGTGCTTACACCCGACCACATAAAAAGATAAAGTCGTAGTACTGACCCAGACGCCCTCTCAGAGACCTACCACTCATATCTTATTAATCTTAATGTTTTATAAGGTGGTAGATCCCTCGTATGCGACAGGCCATCTGGGTTAGTACCCCCGCTTTGTCTTTTTCTGACGCCATGCAACAGTGTAAGCACTGTTGTGTTTCGATTTGAAGGATATTGAAGCCAGTGAAATTACTGGGCATTGCGAGACTTACCGGCTTATGTCTCGGGGTGGCGAGTGCAGTACAGTGCCATGCAGTGCTTTGAAATTTAAGGGTTTGTCGGTCTCGTCCTTCAAAGAAATAAAATAAAAAATTCAAGAAGTGATAACACCAATCGTTAACTTTCCAGTCTTTTTATTTTTTAATCAGCGTTTTACGTCCGACCGAGAGCCGACTACTAATTAGGCACCTTGTCACAATTTGTTAAGCAGCCGTTTCATTATTCAAATACGCGTTCGTCTAACCTGACGAGCCTCCATGAATAATGTCCTATTAACACCATAAGATTTGATGGGATAATAAATACGTACACAGGGCTTCCATCACAGTTTTATTTAGTATAATTTAGTTTTTTATATAGTCCGTTTTATTTACATACATACATACATAGACTCAGGCCGGTCTCCCTTAGGGGTAGGCAGCGACAACGGACTGGAAGGATGGATGGAAGGATGTACCTCTATACTAGCCCCAACCAAGCATCAAGTCACGTCGCAAGCCCCTCGGGAGAACTGGATATACACTGGCTGATCCTAGGACGCGATCCGCACAAGGCGTATGGATCACTATGGTAGGTTTTAACACCTTATGTACGGTGGTCGCTATCCGAGCGGGTATGAATATCCTACCACCAGCTAAAGTACTTCTTTCTTTCTACTTCGCGTTACTCCGGCTACTGTCAGAGTCCGCCTTTCTACTAAGACGCCTGCACTTCACCCGAACTTGAGCATCTTCTGTAGACCAAGGGCTCTGATATCTCCCTCTAATACACTAAATCAGCGTTTACGGGCCGTTTATGGGATCGTATTCCTGCTATCTTCTGGCACAGGTACTACCGACTGACGTACTCTTGTAGTATCCTCAGAACTTGACCAAACCACCGTAAGCGACATTCCTAATGTTTATTTGCCACGTCGCGTACAGCTAGTACTACAGTACTACGGTAATTTAATATTTAATCAGTAACTTTATGACTTCGTATTCATATATATTAATTATCATGAAAAATAATGGCATTTATGGGTATAATGGAAATAATTATTTAAATGCAGTTTTGGTTATTTATTCGTACATAAATCTCGGTGATCTTTATTAACCGTTATTGAGTTTAACCAAGTATTTAAAATCCTAGGTACTATTGACAAATTGGATAATTTTTATTTATTTGGTTGAATGATGAGGCGAGCAAGGCGCTCGCCTGATGGTAAGCGCTACGCCTGCCCATAAGCAGAAGCAACACCACCCAGAAGTTTGAATTACAAATCACCACGAGACACAAGATGTTAAGTCTCATAATGCCCAGTAACTGATGTCCTTCAAACCGAAACTCAACAGTGCTTACACACTGTTGCTTGGTGGCAGAAATAGACAAAGCGGTGGTACTAACCCAGACGGCCTCTCGCAAACGAGGGACTTACCAACTTGTGTATGAGACATTAATCCCTCGTATGCGAGAGGCCGTCTGGGTTGGTGCCACCACTTTGTCTATTTCTGCCTTCATGCAGCAGTGTGTAAGCGCTGTTATGTTTCGGTTTGAAGGACATTGAATCCAGTGAAATTACTGGGCATGAGACTTAACATCTTATGTCTCGGGGTGACGAGCGTAATTCAGTGCCATGCGATACTTTATGACTCAAAGTTATGTGTGCTGTTGCTTCTGTTTATAGGCAGGCGTGGCGCTTACTATCTGGCGAGCGACTTGCTCGTCTCTTCATTCAATTAAATAACAAAAAAAAACAATACTCGAAGAATAGTGGATGCAATGCCGACCTTAAGGAAATAGGGTATTTGGGGGATTGGGAAGGGGAGGTGAATTTGGGCCTCCTGATATCTAGCTCACCGTAAAAAACGCAACAGCAAGTGACTACTTCATGTCGGTTTTGTGTGAGATGGTGATGACAATGGTGTAGATCAATATATAACATACACCGAAAAAATAATTAAGCACAGGCGGTTTTCTAATATCGATCTCTGCTGTTAATAATTAAATGGTAAATTGACTTAAATATCAAGTTCCTTTGAGCCTTGGAGTATATATATGCTGTCATTGCCAACTGTTGCCAGAGTACGACGCTCCCTTATAATATTGGATGACATATGACTTCTATAATATAAGGTATATTCTATGAGTAAATAGATGTTTGTACCGAAAAACGTTGTAAAAATGTCCATTCTAAACTGTACCATCGCTGTCTATTTCTGCCTCCAAGCAACAGTGTGTAAGCACTGTTGTGTTTCGGTTTGAAGGAATTGAAGCCTGTGAAATTACTGGGCATTATGAGACTTAACATCTTATGTCTCAGCGTGACGAGCACAGTTCATTGTCATGAAGTTTGTAATTCAAAGTTCTGTGTGGTGTTGCTTCTGTTTATGGGCAGGCGTGGCGCTTACCATTAGGCGAGCCTTGCTCGTCTCGTTATTCAATGAAATAATACACCAATTTTTTCTCAGAATGTACGCCACTAGAACAATGAGACGAGGCGTCTCAGTGACATCTACAATAAAAGAAATTGTTGTAATAAAAATAAGATTCGAGACACAAAGTATGTGTTTATGTGCTCACACATTTGCCTCGTCCCAAATTTTGCGAAATAAAAACATAAATTCCCAAACACATTTACAATAAAAAATACCACAACAAATAGCGACAATTCCCGAAAAAATTAAACGTATTCGCGCATTTCCGCATGTTGTACGGCTGAGGTAATTTTAGCCAGATTTCATCCAGGTTTACGGGTTTTTAAATGTCACAGCGTATATAAACCCTGTTAAATGAAGCTTAACAGGCAGTTCGACCAATTGGAGTGCATAATGCCACAGCGAAAAATGAATTTAATGGAAAAAACGTTGCTATAAAGATAACTTACCTTTCCGTCTACTCATTGACCTCAATTAAAAGGTCTGCTAGTTTTTATTCATTTCAGCTAATTAAGTGAATTATATAAGATAGCTTTTCCTTGAGTCTCCGCCCGCGTGGTCTGCTTTTTTCCGGGATTAAAAGTAGCCTATGTTACTCAGTGATAATATAGCCTTTTAACGGCAAAATATTTTTTGAAATCTGTCCAGTAATTTTTAAGTTTATTCGTTACATACAAAAATACAAATCTTTCCTCTTTATAATATTAGTGTGGATTGGTTGTATAGCTTAATACAAAATTAATAGATTCGCTTTTTGGTAATCGTCACGCCTGCCCATAAAAAGTAACTAGAACTTTGAACTACAATATATTGCAGAGTACTGCGCTGCGGTTATCTCCCGAGACATACGATATTAAGTATATTAATACCCAGTAATTTGCCTAAGCTATTTGAGATCTAAAGTATTGAACATTTTCTTTGGAAAGCATCTAAAGGTTAATTGGAAATATTATCCAGTACCTTTCGGCTTACAACATACGCTACCTCTACTCCAATACGGCGATCTTACCGAATATCGTTCCATAAATAATACAATTCAGAAATCTCATTTCAATAAAACCAATGCATACAATAACCATTGAACGTAAAGTTGAGTTTTAAAATGTGTCCATACAAATATGTTTATTCCACACACGACTATGCTAATGCTACTATCAGTTCTATTTTATACATGCACCAGTTTTCTGTGCACTAGAACAAAGCAAGATATTCTGACGTTAAAGGCGCAATGCAAATGGTATTTGTGGAACACAGCAATCGCATTTAGTGCTCGGCTGATGCAAAAAGAGCATTTGCGAAAGAAATCTCCGTTGAATCTGAATCAACTGCTAATATCTATCAATTTATTGAATGGTATATTGAACAGCTTGAATAAAGTGTTTCTTTTCATTCGATGTTAAATTGCATTTACCAGTTTGCGTTGCATTATTGAGCACTTTTGCGTTCGAAACGATTGAATTTACGATATAATTCGTCTAAAAATCTCGACATTTATTTTTCCTATTTTTCGAGAAATCATAGCGTAGTTTGAAGTAGAATTAACTACTGAGACAAATATATAATAGTAGTCGATCTAAGTTCCGAACCTGTACTACTTTTATCTGGTCTGCTATCTCTGGCTACTTCTTTTTTTTATCTCTTTTTAAAGTCTCGCTGCTCACAACCGAGAAAATGCCTTCGGGCATTAAATGACGGAGATAAAATGTAATTTTACTTTGCAAGTCTAATGCAGGTTAGTGCATCGCCATTGCCTTGTCTTTTGGTTGGAAGGATAATGGCCTGGTCAGAGTTTTGTCTACAGCATGACTGAGATGGCTCGACCGGGTCGTTATCACTGTGTCACGGAAGACCGACGTAAAGTAAGGGCTTGCTGCTGCGTTTCTTACGGTGAATGATACATCCGGAGGCCCAAAAATTCCCTCCCTTCCCAATTCCTTAACTATGCCTTTCTTTTAAGGTCGGCAACGCATTTATGATTCTTTTAGTATTGCGGGCGTACATGGGCGGTGGAGATCAATTACCATCAGGTCACTCACTTGCTAAGGCTACCGGCTTATAAAAAAAATTTGGTTGGACTGAATTAACACATTGTCTGAATCCGTATAAATAAAACCATAATTACTAATTCAAAAAACATTATAAAAACGAGTCCTCAGTATAGTCACCAAAAATACTGTTCAAATTCACTCACCACAAACGCATACCATCTGGCGCGAGTTGACACGATTAACTAATCATAATAAGAAATTTCCCAAACATACTTCGACTAGGTCGTAAAATGCTTTGTTAAATACCCTGCGCTTTAAGAAACTTTGCGTGTTAAAGCACGGCTCGAGTTGTGAAATTGTTTACGCCAACTGGTAACTGTCGTTTGTCGCGACTCGGTACATTGTATTGGATATAAAACTCAAGAAGGTTGTTCTAAGCCAGTGCGGTACCGTTTTGCAAGTTTTGTATCTGTTTGGTGGCGATGTAAAATGTTTTTAACAGACAAAATGCATTTACTTTTTCAGCGTGAGATAAAAATTTTACACGATAAATGGAAAACATGAATAAGGTCTAGACAGAAAGTATTGTAAATATTATATACACACAAAAGTCTTTTATTATTCGTTTTCAAAGGAAAAATAGAATCTCTCGAGATAAGCAATAATAAGGACATAACAAAGATGTTACCCACCCAAAAATACAATTTATGACTCGCCTAAAGAAAGATGTCTATAGAGCTTAGAAAATACTAATAGAAATGAATTACCTATCCAAAGAGCAGGTGTTAACATATAAACTAAACAAAAATAATTCAATCATGATATTATAGTTCATACTATCATTCCAGATCAGTTTCTTCTAGAGTGGGCTACTGCACCAAAAATGATAATTTACTTGATAATAGCAATTATCATTCTTAGGTTTTCGTAAGTAGAATTACTCGTCCTTCTACTAAATTTATTTTTATTCCATACTAATCTAACCTAGATTTTAAAATCTATTTTCAAGTTTCAGCTCAGCTTAATTTTATAGTCTCTCAACACCCTATTTACTTCTTTAATTTCTCCAGTTGCAAATAAACACAACTTTCAACAGCACGACTTTATTTTTCCAAGCTCATCTTATTTAAACGTTACGCTGAAAATGTTGCCTGCTAACCTCTCATACGCCTCTCAAAACAAAATTTGCGCAAATATTCCGTAAATACGTTCAGAAAATACTTACATAAGGCATTATATTATGAAAGCTTGTTTGTGTAAACTTCCTGGCCATTAACACGAACGCTCATCAATCATCTCATTACAACACAGATTCCTCAGAACCCAATAACGAGCACCCGAGACAGTTCCACGTTACTTTAAATTTTCCCTTTTCGCACGAGTATTTTGTTCACAATTTCTACAGAGCTAAAAATAGATCAAGAAATTGGATAAAAACAGAACATCAATGATGAATTGAAACGAATTTCAAGAGATTGGCGGCGTTACTTGATTGAAGGTTATTTGTGACAAATTAAAGTGGTACAATTCTAGATACCATCGACTAGCCCATATTCGTTCCTTAATGGGCTTGGATGGTTCTATTATTTAGCCAAAATACCTGTTAAATGCCTTCCACATCTACCAGCCCAACCTCTTTCAAGTTATTAGTGCGCTTGGACATACATAGTCTTTACTCCAGACCCTCATAGGTGGTTCTTCTCATTTCAGCGATAATGATGATATGATAATGATGACCAGCCTAATGTCACTTGAAGCCAGTGCAATTACTGGGCATTATGAGATCTAACATCCTATGTCTCGGGATGATAAGCAATCGCAATGCAATGCCGTGCTTGATAATTCAAGTCTTGAGTCTATTATTTAATTTAAATTACATTTCTCACTTTGAGATTATATTACTTTATACATCAACTGAGAATTCAATGGATAATAGTATATCATAATAGACATGTTATGGAGAAGAATAATGCTGACCTTTTGGCTATTCTGCATCCTGTATGCATACTTTATTCATTTTTATAAACATTCAGTTTGTATGAATCTAACTGGAGTGTCATCTTCGAAGAAATTATTTGTGTGTTTTAGTGATTGTTTTATAAGTATCAGAGTCGATAAATATACATAAGTTGCTCAGGATTTTAATTTGTATCCAATGTGGTAATCTAAATATATAAAACTCAAAGGTGACTGACTGACATGGTGATCTATCAACGCACAGCTCAAACCACTGGAGGGATCGAACTGAAGTTTGGTATGCAGATAGATGTTATAACGTAGGCATCCGCTAAAAAGGATTTTGATAAATTCTACCCCCAAGGGGGTAAAATAGGGGATGAAAGTTTGTATGAAAATCACGCGGGCGGAGCCGCGAGCAAAAGCTATAAGAAATGAACTCGAACCATATGACACAAATTATGAAAAATAAGTACGGAAAATAGTGGATACTCAGATTCTGCTTCTCCATATCTTTTCGGAGAATAACTACGAATATTAACATATTCTAACATGCACCAGAATATTGGTGAATAATGTTAAACTCACAGGGATTTTAGTCTTAGCACTTAAGCCTTTGATAAGGCTACTATCATTGGTTAGTAGGTGTTGCTATTTAATCTCTTCGAATGTTATATATAATGCTTATATGTAGAAGACGCATTTAGTATGCAGTAGATAAGTATATATTTTGTATAATGCTTGTATAAAATTTGTAAACTAGTTCTGAAAATAAGTTTAGTGATGTAATTATACCAGAAATTACTTCATTTAAATAAACAGTATAAATACTCGACGCTACGACGCAAAACATGACTTGTTTCGAATAACAAAGTTTCGTCATAAATGCTATGAATATAGGTTTGAATAATTCATCGATACACGCAATATTTCGTATTCTCAATGAATTCTTCATTTTTGACATCACAAAACATTTCTTTATGTACGGAAAAAAATAATTTATGGCACGAATAAAACTGAATACAAATCCGTCCGTTAATTTAAAGGAAAATTGCTTCTTTTTGTTGCCTAGCCTTTACCGTCTCTCCAGCTCGATTGTGCGCTCCGATCTTTGAATATTATTTTTTTATTATTTCGCTTCAGTGGAAATAGTTGTTTTCTGTATTGAAGTGAGCTTCTGTATTTAATGTTTTACGTTTCGTATTTTAGTTGCGGCTCTTTGTGGTTATATACGATCAAAGTCAATTCCATAATATTGGTTGCCGCAACCCTAAACCCCTTAACTTAAATTGCGTTGCGAGAGGAGCCAGTGTACAAAATTAAATTAAACCTCTGAACTGGTTACGTACATAATACTGAATAACATTAACAATATATACCGTACAAAAGTTATTTTCAAAACAATTGAAAATTTAAGTTAGGGAGTTGTGTTCTGGTTCAATTATCGCCCGATATTCTGCTTATCACCATCTTACTTCTGATTTGACGAAAGAAGCAAAATATTTCAAAACATTTTTTGCCTTTGAGATTTAATATCGATACCAATATATCAATTACTAGCTTTTGCTCGCGGATCCGCCCGCGTGATCAAACAAACAAAAAAACAATCAAACTCTACAGCTTTATAATATTAGTATAGATTTGGGTAGCTTAGCAACATAAGCCTTCAAATATGAATAATTTTCCCCGTTTTTGCAACATTTTTCACTGATGCTTCGCTTCTAATGGTCGCAGCGTAATGTTATATAGCCTAAAGCCTTCCTCGATAAATGGACTATCCAACACAAAAAGATTTTTTCAATTCGAACCAGTAGTTCCTGAGATTAGCGCGTTCAAACAAACAAACAAACAAACAATCAAACTCTACAGCTTTATTATATTAGTATAGATATAGATGACAAACAAAAGGCTGGTGGGGGGATACTCGATACATATTTTTACGTGACAGCAACCAACGCACATGGTAAAACCGATCATTGTGGCTTGTTCCACCGAGTCGCGTTCTGAGACCAGCCAATAAACATCCAGTAAATCTAAGCAGGCATATTTCTAGCCACCGTCATTCCGTTATTCTGACCACCGTCGAAGGTCACAATGTCGCTCGAGAGTCAACAGTATATTTGGACTGTACTGTACTTAACATCAGATGCAGGGAGACTTCCCTTCCCTTGTATTCCTACGTTTCTTGATCCTATTTTATTTTAGACTTACATAGCATCTCGCTTAATCATTTCCATTGTAAAATGAAAAAACATCTTTATTGTCCCATACACATTTGAAAAAAGCTTGTCGACTTAAAAACAAAAAAAACATTAATTATTTGTGGCTTCAAACAGATTTCGTCTCCTTCTAATAAACTTACTGAACATAACGAACAGTTGTTAAATTTGGTTCTATACATAATTTTGAATAAACCTGTCAATATCGCTTTATGTTCACAACTTTTCCTCACTACTTCATTCAAAAGAAAACAAACAATGAAAAATAATGACTTAATTATCCTATATAAAACTTTACTTTTAGTAACAAAAATTGCTGTGTTAATAAAAATGTACCCATTTAAGAAAATCCGACTGGGATATATTAATTCATTATGTTTACAAGAATACTAGTTATATTCATTTTGCCAACCAATATAATAGGAAAAATGTTGCCAGATCTTTTACTTTGTTGGATCTTAGATACAGCAAATTGCTTTAGACCCTTAGGCAGGGTGTCTTACGTTTTGTCTTTTGCCACAAAGCGATCCCTGTTTACTAAGACAGCGACATTTAAGCTTAAAGAGCGCTGCCTAACGACGTATCAAGAGAGAATATTTACATAATACGGGATTATAATCAATAGCGGGGCATCGTATGAGGAAGATATGTTCTCAAAGTTTGTGCATATACATTTAAATAAGATCATATATTATACGTTTTTTTAATTAAATAACGAGACGAGCAAGGCGCTCGCCTGATGGTAAGCGCCACGCCTGCCCATAAACAGAAGCGACTACGCTCCTGACCCCAAGACATAAAATGTTAAGTCTCATAATTACCAGTAATTTCACTGGATTCAATGTCCTTCAAACTGAAACACAACAGTGCTTACTGTTTCTTGGCGGCAAAAATAGACAAAGCGGTGGTACTAACTCCGACGGCATCTCGCATACGAAGCATCTACCACCTTGCAGTACGTATTTTTTAGAGAAATGTTGTTACTCATTGACAAAATGAGCAGTTTACTAGCCTGATGGTAAATTAAAGTCAACTATACAATGGTATTGAGAATAGGCATGTGAATTGCAAGTGGAAATTTCGCCTTAAAAACTTAACCACGGTACATTTGCTGTTTTTCGCTGAGAAACCCCCATTTTTCCTTTTACTCCGTTAACAGACCTTAATGAAAATTTTACGAACCACCCTCGGACAAAACCTTATCGAACGCAAAAAAAAACATCACATTTGGTGCGGATATCGCGTAATATACAAAACAAATATAGAAACCTACATCATTGAAATAGGTTAAAAATAAATAAACACACTGGAAAGAATTGTCATGAAGAGAGACTAGATCCTCGAAACATAATGAATCTCTGAATGGACGTGTCAATCTTATAATATATGGAATTTGTTTATTTCTTTTTCCTCATCGAATGTACTACAACATATTATATAAATTACGTATGTTGTCATGTTTTGTATAGCAAATTGAAATACCTTTAATAAAAAAAATGTAAAAGACCAACGGCTGAGTTTTTTGGTGTTTCTTCTCTGACCAATCGGCATTTTCGAAGTATTGGGAGATTCAAATAACCTGTAAAAGTGCCCTTGGCATCCCAATTAAATAATAAAGAATTTAAATTTGAATCTGAATAACGTAAATCTGCCATTTACTATTAATTTCTGAAACATTGGTTTCAACCGCGATGAGCAATTTCACTGTAATTTAATAATATAACTGTAATAATGCGATTAAACTGTATATAGTTTAGTTTTACAACATACATTAATTAAAATCGAAATGAAGTACTCAGTACTCGAAAAAACTGAAGGGTTTTTTAATCTCATATATTTTGCGCCTCGTGTGAGTTCTTTTTAATACTCGTCACGAAATTCATATACAAGAAATATATATGAAGTTAATGCATCTGCAATACTAGTCTAGGGGCCATAAACGGATCTACATAAATAATAAGTTTTTTAAATGGCGGAACTATTGAAAATATTACACAAGGGCCACAGTTGGGTCGCAGTAAACTAAAATGCGAAGATTTAATCATTTTATTTAGCACCATAAATGGGACCAAGGCTCAGTTTGATAATCACTGGCCTGCATCGAAGCGTAAGTCATTAGATTACTGTGTGTAGTTTCTACAAAGATATTTTGGGCAACCGCTGCCGTATTGTGTTCTTGTAATAAAGTTATATTAGATGCTGCCTTTTGAAGCAATTAATTCGTACAGTACGATTGTATTCACTAATTAAATTTCGTCAAACACATTATTGTTTTGATAGTTACTTGATTATCTGTGTAGTTTGAAGTGGTTGATGCTTCCGAGGAAGTTTATTATTAACGGTACATAGTTGTATTGGATATAATTTAAAGTTAGATATTAGATGAAATTATTTATGTGTTAAATGAAATCAATGAAGCGAAAGTGAAGTGGTGATTGCGGAGGCCGGAATCATTCTGGCGGCTGTCGAGGGATATTTCGGTACGTTAGTTGACATTATTAAACTGCAGTATAATAAAAACCAAGTAAAGGAACCAACCAAGAACCAATGGGGAAATTTGCTTTGAAAAAAATAGATAGAAATTTTACAGCAGCTCTAATCATCTTTCATTTTATACGTCGTAGGTACAAATATTCATGCATAACTGAATGACGAGACGAGCATAAATAGTAACAACATCACTTAAGCACTGAATTAACAAGTACTGCATGTTACTGCACTCATTACTCCGAAATATTAGATGTGAGACTCTACAAAGACTAGTAATGCTATAAGTTGCTATGGTAGCAGAAATAGATAATGCGGTGATATTTATCCAGACAGACTCTCGCTTACGATTGGTTGCCTGTATCACAAATTTCATACAACTCTTACAGACATAACTCATATACCTAGGAAGACTTATAAACTATTTTTTTAATGTAACGTTTTAAAGCTTTCATACTCTGCCATCAATAAAATAAATTTAACAAAAATAAATTCGAAGACAAAACAATGTGCATTTATTTAAATATAGCATTAACCCTGAGGGGCTTCAAAATTTAAAGATAAAATTCCAAATAGAAAAGTCAAAAACATTTTAGTTAATTAGTAACATTTAAGAGGTAGTTGAATGATTTACGGTGGGAGATGCAGGCAGCCAGTCTGTTAATTAAAAGTAAAGTATTTATTTACTACGAGTTTACAGCAAATTAAAGTATCAGGGGTTGAATGAGGACTTACTGACTTAAGTTGAATAATGCATTAAGAATTAAGTACAAGGGTTATTTTATATTTGCAAGAAAAAATAAAAATAAAAAATACAGCATACAGCATACAATTTCAATAAATAGAAATGAAAAGAAAGAGTAAGGCATAGTTGTAGGTCAGGTGTTTTTGAATAAAGGGTTTTTTTGTTATATTCATTTCATCGTCTTCTGCCACCTCCATTTATCCCACTCGCAGTGCGTTCGGCACGACCTGCTTTTTTATACAAGTTACAGAAAGATTTGGCTTGTATTTTTTACGGCCAGTCGCCTGACAGTCAGACAACCTCTTTGGGGAGACTCTCTGTTATTTTCCTTCAAAACTTAAGAATTTATGAAGGCAGGAATACATGACTGGTTGACTATTCATCTTCAATATACAGCAATACTCCGATGTGTAATATTCATAGGTACTTATTGCTAATCGTCTTCGTTCGCACCGGAGTAGTGGAAAAGGGTTTCGCTAAGTAATGATTATTAAGCTAGCTAACAATTAGGTAACAAAAGATTGCGAAACAACCATGGTGCTACAGCTACTAAGCAAAATAATTATGAGTAATGTATTGACATTCGTCGAGGAAGTAATTTCCAGTATAGGCAATGAAAATATGTGTTGATTTTTTAAACCTAATACGCCAGTTTTCTAAAGTTGAATTTGTATCCGGTATGGTGACAGGCACCTTTCACATCATGGGATTGGAACTTGAAAAATCATGGCTGCACTAGTTATACATTTGCCTACTTTTTCGAGGATACAGACGCAAACTTATTGCGGTTACTGAAAATTGCAATTTCCTGAAGAAAAGCTTTAGTATTTCTAAAACAATTCATGAAGCTAATTAACTACCTAAAGCCAGCCATAAAGATTCAATAATTAAATAAAAAGCCAAGAACAAAGAGCTCAGAACTCGCACACACATCTCACCGAAATCTTTAAACGTATTCCCTTGTTTGTCTTCACGCTGTTGTAATTACAACCCTTAATCTTGTACTGCTTTAAATCAACACCCTGTTTTTAATGAACCTGGTCGTAAGAACAAGCGAGATAGCAGACGCGATCTCTCTTTCTAAGTGGGTGTTATACGATAATTTATGCAAACGAGTTATTTGCTTTAACTTAAAGCAAGAGTCGTCTTGAATATGATCATTGATAAATTGAATTATTTTTATCTGGTTACTTTTGAATTTTGCAAACGCTTTTTGGTGATAAATGGTAAGGATTTTAAGTGTTTTCTTAGGACTAAATGAAAATGTTGAGGTGAACGATATTTTTCTTAACAGCCTCCTTGGCATAACCAGCTGTGAAATGAGGCACTGTGGATTCGATGCCGAGACAAACGGTAATGTGATCCGCAAATATTTGTTTCGGGTCTGGCTGTTGTGGAACCAAAAGGCCCTCGTAATTTTTGGCATCCACGAAAGAAGATATTACATCTTAGCGTCAAGTCAAGACTATATCGCATGTGACTGTTAGATGCATATTTATTTATTTATTAGATTTGTTCGTGGCGTCACACTCGTGAAAGAAAGGGTATATTTTTCAGAATAAATTTAGCTTATGTAATGGTTTTGTATATACACAAATATACTTAAATAAATATGGTTTATGGATCGGAGAGGGCTCCAGCTCATTAGCAATCACTATACATAAAGTAATTTCAGTGTTAAAAACTGCCATAGTGACACATATGCTTCGTGTGGATCGCGTTCCAGGATCAGCAATTGTCCGGTTTTCCCGAGGGGATTGCGACATGACTTGATGGTTGGTTGGGGTGGGTATAGGGGTACATCCTTGTATTACTGTGCCTGCATCGGTCATCCGCCTGTCCTGTCGCAGGCCCCTCGATTTCTTCCCCTAAAGAGGGAAGAAGCATTTACACAGTCCGCCATGACTTTGGTGACCGAAACTTTATCGGTAGTTGCTGGTTTTTTGAACTGCACTACGCTTACCATCGGGTGTAGTGCAGTCACTTTGCCGTGTTCGGATAAAAAAAAAAAGGACAAACACACTTTCAAATTTATAATAATAGTATCTTCAAAACTTCACTAACGTCAAAACATCCTGTGGGAAAACTGTATTTATTACCGAATACATGCCCAATATGCGAAGCTAACAATTGGGCCCGCGTCAACGCTTCTTTCATATTGTCACGTTATGAGAGACAATTTGAGTTCACTATCTACGGCGTCTAATAGAAAAGTATTTTTTTTGTATTATTGGTAGACTTCGTGGTTGACTGCCCTTTTATCTATTTCTGTAGCCAAGTAAAAATTGTTTACTGATTTGAAGGGTAGCTATGACCATTTACTTTTAAGATTCAGTATAATAATGAACACCAATCATAGCTACAATACTTATATGTATATCTTTATATTATTACTATCACATGTATTGATTCTCTTACTAAATTTTAATAAAACCTTAGGTTGGCCGTCGACTTCAACACCTTTTATTCTGTCAGCATATGATAAAGGAATCTAATGATACAAATATATCTATCCGCTGATGCGAAGGTAGATCTGACGCATGCGTATAGCCAATGGTAGGTGCAATAACACTATACCTGAAGAATCATGGACGAGTTGTCGAAGTTAAAGGAAAAAGATGATTAAGGGAAGGCGAAAGGAATTTGAGCCTCCGGATATCTCACTCACCGTAAGAAACGTAACAGAAACCTGCTAATTTAAATCGTTTTTCTGTGAGTGTAATAGGATGGATGGATGCTGGTGTTAGGATATTAATATCCGCCCATATAGCGATCACCGTACACATGATGTTAAACCCTGCCGTAGTGACCCATACATCTTGTGTGGATCGCGTTCCAGGATCAGCCAGTGTATATCCGGTTCTCTTGAGGGTCTTGCGACTTGACTTGATGGTTGGTTTGGGCTTCTATAGGGGTACATCCTTGTATCTTTTATGAATCTGATCAGACATTTGCTTCAATTCATTAACAAATGTAATAAACCCTAGTAACTCTCCCACAGAACCCGCTTTAGGAATCACCAGTATCTTTACATAGTATTAATGAAGTCGCTTCCGCTGTCTGTTCGCTGAGATATTTTAAACTACTCAACGGATTTTAATGCAGTTTTAGCAATAGATAGAGTGATTAATGCGGAAAGTTATGTATAATACATACATATTATAGTACAGAAAAGCCGGAAAATTCCAAAATTTGTAATGAGATGTCGTTACAAACACTTTTATCCGTACGAAGCCAGCGCGGGTCGCTAGTATAATATAATACGTGAGAAAATGAACTTTTATATTTTCCTTAAAACACTATCTCAAGGGTTCGTTCGTAGAAGCACCCTTCAGCTAATAGCTTCGTTTTAAAAACTTACTAGCGATACCACTAGCATCTTCAGCTCTTCCCTTGACTTCGCGGATTAAAAGTACTGTAGAAGTAAATACTGCTCAGAAAATGTTAGTTAATAGGTGATTAATTTTAACTGTAAATTACGAAAGAAAAGAATTGTATAAGTTTAACCTCTGTGTCGGTGTGGGAGCGCGCGTTTGTTTGTTTGTTGTGGGTGTATAAAGCCATCATAACGCATAAATAAATAGACCAATGTGAATATGGTTTAAAGACTAGTTCAATCGATATAATTCTAAGCTGTGAATATGAGTGGTAGAGCCACGTTGTAGACAATTTTGTCTACATCATGAAATGGCTGGCTCGACCGGGTCGTTACCACTGTCTCACAGAAAACCGACGTAAAGTAACGGCTTGCTGCTGCGTTTCGTACTGTGAGTGAAATATCCGGAGGCCCGAATCCTCCTCTTCACAATCCCTTAATTATCTCTTCCCTTTCAGCTCGGCAACGCGCCTATGATTCTTCGAGTGTTGTGGGCGGTGGAGATCACTTACCACCAGGTGACCCACTTGCTCATTTGCCGGTGTATGCTATTAAAAATACTCGGAAAGATTTATCCGCTTTGAAGATAATGCTACTTTTCACTACACTCAAACCTACTTAGAGCGCACAGTAATAAGCCTGAGTATCATTGGATTTTATATACTTATTGTAATGAAACAGACTGCATTAAGTTTGTATAGTAAAAGCACATTCTCGGAAATTCCACTTGAATTAAATCTGTACTGAAGTGAAGGTTTTTTACAAGGTGGTAGGTCTCTCGTATTCGAGAGGCCGTCTGGGTTGGTACCACCGCTTTGTCTATTTCTGTCGGCAAGCAACAGTGTGTAAGCACTGTTGTGTTTCGGTTGGAAGGATACTGAAGCCAGTGAAATTACTGGGCATAATGAGACTTGATATCTTATGTCTCGGGTTGACGCGCGCAGTTTAGTGGCTTGCAGTGCTTTGTAATTCATGTTCTGTGTGATTTTACTTCTGTTTATGAGCAGGCGTGGCGCTTACCATCAGGCGAGCGCCTTGATCGTCTGGTCAATCAATCAAATAAAAAAAAGCCATTAGCTGTAATGCAATATCACAATTTCATTAACTTACCTTAAATAATGTCAGTGTTATATTTAGGTTTTAAAGACATTGAATCCAGTGAATTTACTGGGCTTTATGAGACTTAACAACTTATGTATCCGGATGAAGAATGCAGTCCAGTGCCATGCAGTGCTTTGTAATTCAATATTCCGTGTGGTGTTGCTTCTGTTTATGGTCGGGCTGGCGCTTACCATCAGACTAGTTCTTCGTTTGTTTTAGTAGCTTCGTTTGGTATTTTTTTAGTAGCCCTGTATTATACACGTCCTTCTGGGCATGGGCCTCTTTTACTGAATGAGAGGGGTTAGGCCTTATCTTATTCTATTATCTTTGTTTCGTCATTAAAAACAAACACAGAAACAGCCAAAATTACAAAACATTAAATCTCCGAAAGCAATTTTACGGTAAATATTAAATGAAAGCAACTCCAAGTTACATAAAGACGTTAATAATTCGCAGATATTCTTCGACAACGATGTTTATGTTTTCGGGATTTAATTGAAAAGGGCCCGACGACCTTTAGCGGCCTTAATGGTTTTCATTAATGAAACACCTAGAATCGGGGAAAAAACGTACGCCGATCTTCGGTGGCTCTGACTTAAATGTTTAGTTGAACGAATTAAAAACATTAGTAGATTTGTTTGTGCAGGTTATTGATTAAACGAGGGTCACGGTGGTAGGTCCCTCGTATGTGAGAGGCCGGCTGGGTTGGTACCACCGCTTTGTTTATTTCTGCCGCCAAGCAGCAATGGGTAAGCACTGTTGTGTTTCAGTTTGAAGGAGATTGAAGCCAGTGAAATTACTAGGCATAATGAGATTAAATTCTGTGTGGTGTTGCATCTGTTTATGGGCAGGCGTGGCGCTTATCTTCAGGCAACATCTTGCTCATCTCGTCATTCAATTAAATAAAAAAAACTACTGTTTTATGTCTATTCGCTATAATGATGTAACTAGTAGGTCGCTTTTTTGATACTAAGCACTACGCCTTTTTTTATTCAGGCTTCAACAAAGTAACTATGCCACATCTGATGGTAAGTGTAGCAATCCAGGAATAGTGTCGACCAACGACAAACAATGTGTCTAACGTATGTCGGCATGATCTTGCCGGCTTGCCTAACTGCTTCTTCATACTCCGTTTATTTATTTATTGAAACTTTATATACAAAACATGTATAAAGGTGGACTTAATTCCAGAGGCATACTTACTTTCACGCGTAGCCATAGGCAACCATACCTAGGCTGCAATACCACTCAGGACTTTAAACAATAATATCGAAATATCAATTCTATTTCAGGATTCCCTCCCTCATCCCATGCGGCGGTTATTCCAAAGTTCCCATAATCTTCTTCTTCTGCTTAACTGTTCTCGACCATTTTGGTGTAGGCCTCCTTCAATTGCCGCCACGCTTCCCGATCCTGCGCTGTTCGCATCCAGTTTGATCCAGCCACTTTCTTCACGTCATCCTTCCAACGCATCTGCGGTCTCCCCCTGGGGCGCTTTTTACCTCAGGGCCGCCACTCTAGAACGGTTTGCCCCATAGCCCATAATCTTAAATTAGTATTATCAACTAGCTTTTGCTCGCGGCTCCGCCCACGTGATCAAACAAACAAACAAACAATCAAACTCTACAGCTTTATAATATTAGTATAGATTTGGGTAGCTTAGCAACGGAAGCCTTCAAATATGAATAATTTTCCCCGTTTTCGCAACATTTTTCACTGATGCTTCGCTCCTAATGGTCGCAGCGTAATGTTATATAGCCTAAAGCCTTCCTCGATAAATGGAATATCCAACACAAAAAGATTTTTTCAATTCGAACCAGTAGTTCCTGAGATTAGCGCGTTCAAACAAACAAACAATCAAACTCTACAGCTTTATTATATTAGTATAAATGACTTAAATGTTCTGTACTTGACCTGTCATAAGCGCTTTCTTAGCCTACATGATGAATAAAGATTTTGATTTTTGGGGCTGGTTTTGAGCCTATCGTCTTAACAGTTTGTACCACTTCCCATTGAGCTATTCCTGATATTGAGTTGTACCTATGATTAACGTTCTAATGCTGTTTACAAAAAAATATTAATTATTCTCGTTGCGAATAAAATAATATCCAAAACTTAAACTTAGGGAAATACCCTATTCTACTTAAATTACTTTATAAACTGTGCCGAACTTACAAGAAGTGTAAATATTACTTTCATTTTTGACAAATATTTAAAATTAATTCAATGTATACTTTCAACCTTGGGAGTTCTTTTAAACAATTTGCAACGCGCCTTAGTTCCACTAACGATGTCCATTTTACAGAGGACGGCTATTAGGCTCGTGGAATACAAGGGTCACGCTCGGAATAACTTAATTAGGAATATGAAATTCCCACCCTGGGAGGGTTACAAGTGTATTTGAAACAAGTTCTGTTACAACCATGATCTGTTATTAGCTACGGGGCCATTTGAATTTAGACGGTTTGTGTTTTGTATTCTTGTTAATGCTCCATTTCCTATCTAAGTAGTTTGAGTTGAAAATGTCATTAGAATTTTTATTGCTGTGGGACCGTTGGGCTGTTCTTGATACCCATGGTATAGTTTATACATAATGTGGACTCAGGGCTGTGTGTGACTATTGGTGTACTTGTTTATTTATTTATTGCATAATAAAATAACGCTCGAGTACTGAAAATTTGCTCAAGCATATATGATTAGGGAGTATAGCCGTAAATGAATGCGTAAAATATTGTTTACTAATGTTTTGTGATACTATTTATAATTGTTTTGTTTTGGGTCTATCAAAATTCATCACGATAATAACAATATACTCTTATCCATAGTCTTTAATAGTGGCTGCATCAAACTCAGAGCAGTAAAATTGGCCTCATAACGATTTATGCAAAGTATTTCTTTATCCCCACTTTCAGAGTTCCCGCAAAATGCCAAACTTGCAGAATTCCAGCTTCATGCAAATAAAGATAACATAAATCTTAACTTTTCTCCACACAAGCGTATCATCTGGCGAAGTTGTTAATTCAGCATTATTTTACATTCACACCATGACAGCATTCCGGTGAAGGGATGTAAACCTTTATTTAAAAGTATGAGACTTTACAAGAAGCATGATGAAGTTAAAATCATGTTATCATTCTCTTTATGTATATATTAATACGTGAAGAGAAAACTTTGAATCCTTTTTGAAAAACATTGCGCGTATGAAGAACCATGAGATTTGGCATCATAAAGTTTATATGGAGAAGCGGTACAGAAAGCAATATATATAATATAATATGTGTATGTGTAATTACAAATATATTACATAAAAGGAGCGACAGCATGCACCGTTGATGTTTTAATTAATAACACGTTTTATATTAATAAAGTATATTTATTGAAATAAAACTAATTTAAACGGATTATATCGCGGTTTTTTTTCTATTAATTTTGATCCCGACGTTTCGAAAGATTTTCAGCCTTCGTGGTTTCGGGGTGGACTGAGAGTGATGAGTAATATTCGCGTAAACATAAAATATCATTAAAGTATATTTATATCAAGAATCTAGTGTGCAGGAATTACTCACAGGAGAAACTTTTAATGTGCCAAAGTTACTTTACACGTCGTTCTGTTAATAATATTATGTATTCCACAATTCCATATGGAACTGTTACTTCACTTAAACACTGCGCAATAACAGTGTTAAACATCACTTACGCTAATGCCAGCTTACTATCAACATTAATTAAATTACATTCAATTTGAATAGAATATGAATTGCATTGTCAACGCTGCCCGGAATTGCATGCTAAGGGCCGAAGTTTGACGGTTGCCGAGTAGTGCCAGATAC
Source organism: Amorpha juglandis (assembly GCA_949126905.1). Lineage (NCBI taxonomy): Eukaryota > Metazoa > Arthropoda > Insecta > Lepidoptera > Sphingidae > Amorpha > Amorpha juglandis. Next base: position 2,623,314 of record OX421380.1, read on the forward strand.
TAGTCCCCTGTTTTAGAATATTAATATTCTTGTTTAGACTGAACTTTGGCTACAAATTGGATCATAGAATGTCGGATTCATGCTTTACGCCGCAATTTCGTATTTAGGAACAACGCGAGACTAGATTTAACTAGCTGTAACCCGCAGCTTCACCCGCATAAACTTTAATGTCTTTTTCTACACTAATATTATAAAGAGGAAACTCAAAAACTACTGGACCGATTTGCAAAAATTCTTTCACCATTAGAATCCTACATTATCCCTAATGAACATATTTTTATGCCGGAAAAAGCCGAGCAGCGGAGCTGCGAGGAAAAGGTGGTCTGAAATAAAAAGAAGCCTATCTTCTAATTCATGTCTTGGTGTAACTTTGTGTTAAATTTTATGTGTCAAATTTTATCCAAATCTATTTCAATCCGTTCGATTTATATCTATAAATGTGGTCAGTCAAAAATGAAGAATAGTAAATTATGTCATAAAACTCACATACTCACTGTTACAGTATACTTACAAAACCGAGAGATGGCGTCTAGACGGAAAATAACACTTTTATGAGTGATATCAGGACAAGATTACCCTTTGAGTTTATTGAAGTCTCGATACAATCACATGGTGACAATATCCAGTTGTAAAACTGTCTGGAAGAACGAAATATTTGTTATTTTTATGTATTTAATAATCCCTCAGAATGATAGATAGCCAGTGTGAGATCCGAATATGACTTGTTAAGTTTTAATGATTTTTTATGTTATATGCAACAGAAAATAATACGACCAAGAAACCCTTTTGCGAAAACAAAATAAAAATTGCTCAAAAAATGATTCTGAATATAGAATTCTACATACAAACATCTACTCATCGATATCTATTCGATGTGCTAAAATCGATATATCTGCTATAAATTTCATTACCGAAGAGTTGAAAGCTGCAGACAAGCTAGTTGCAGCATTGCTTAAAGGTTACCTTAATAATAAAACTCTTGATTAAGTTCATTTCCAAATAAAAATTTATTCAAATCAATCTATTCGTGTATTTACTACGATAGCACAGATAGATCAGACGGAGATCAAAATATGATCATAATATGACCTCTTTTTCTCAAGAGTCAATAAACATCAGAATAGAATTGTATCATAGACCGATGACGTCATACCAAAGTTTTCGCCAAGCAACTGCACAAAAGCATACAGATATTAATATTTGCTATACAATAAGTAGTTTCATCGAAGTTTCGAGGAAACTATCAGTCCCATTATATCTGCACCCAGACGGACGAAACTCTTTTGTTTGTCACGAACTGGAGATAACAAAGTACACTAAGAAAATATCAGCCCTGATATCCAGCTCATTGTTTCTAACAATGAATGTTGTTTATGATTTTCTTTAGAAAATAATATCGTGTTTTCGGCACGTTCCCTCACTGAATTGTTTTAACGATTAATATATTTTATGGCACTAAGTTTGTAGGAGATAAAACGATTTTACTACACAGATATAACCTAATATAGACGAAGATATCATTTGAATCTGCCCCAAATTTTGATTTTATGCGTTAGTTTAATAACTTCGTCCTTCAGAAACTATATAATTCGTCACTGGATTTGGAATCTTTAAGATAGCGTGAAATAAGTATCCTCATAAAAGTAAGCAAATCTCAGCATGCAGTATCTATAAAACTGTCATAAAATCCATATTGAGGTGTGATAGCGAGGCTTGGACACTAAACCCTTAAAGAAGAGGAAAAGCTTTTAGTGTCGGAGAGGAAAATCATATGCAAGATTGTGGGCCCGACCCAAAGAAAACATGCGACTTGGAGGGTTAGAAAAAACCGGGAGATCGAAGAGCTGGTCTCCGAACCTAATATAGGATAATCCAAAAGCTCGAGATTTTGCTAGATTGACCACCTGGAGAGGATAGAAGGGAAACGTGGAGTCAAGAAGACGTATCTTGGAACCCTCCCTGGCTGGCCTAGATAACGCTGGAAGGACGGCGTAGAGTCAAACGTGAATTTCTAGTTGCTGATTGCGGGAGGCGGCACGAAACTGGTATCGATGGCGTTCTTGATATATCTTGTTTTGGAAGCCAAGACCCACTTTTGATCGCTGCACCAGAGGAATAAGTTAAAATTAAGCATAGCTATTTGCGTCCCATGCTGAGATTGAGGGTGAGCCTATCTTCATATCGGGACCTTATTCTGTTTGGATTTTGAGTTGTAAACCTTAGACAAATCTTAATTGCCTTACCTGCAGATCGAAACCCGAACCAACCGCTTCCAAAGTACCCTACCACTAAACTATTAGCGATTCGAGTGAACACTTTTTGTAACGTTATATTCCTTGGATATCCTATCTTCTTGTTTACCGCATATGCTATAAAAAAAATAACTCCGCTGGTATTATGGGTTTATTGATAGTGATAGTCATTTATTATCATGCGGCTGACCCTCTAATGACAGGTTGAGATGAATTGAATCGCTTTCAACAAAAGCTATAGGGTTATTATGTTGATTAATTCCATTGAAAATCCGTTCAAACGCATCATGCAATTTAGCATACGATTTAGCATTTGACCAACTAAAATCAAACCGTGTGAATCCTCTATAACTCGTTTTCTATCTAAAAATATAACTTATAAATCATGACGTAAAACAGTATTCCTGCATCTCATAATACTTATTTCTTATACAGCTATAGCCGAGCTTTCGGTAGAAATCGATTCCATTCCAAATATCAAATGTCGTTCGCCTTTGTGTTCGAATTCCCTCCATACGTTAATACTGTTTGATACTTACTATGGGGCTAAGAGTTTCAATTTATTTCAATGGAAATGTTTGCGATTCCTGACTTTTGTTTGTTTTCAGATTAGTTTCATTAGGAATAACAGCTGTTATTGTAATAGAAACTTTGTGACTGAGAATTTTAGATTCAATTTTAATTATGTTCTAGTGACGAAATTGTGTGAGTAAAGCTCTATACACATGAATCCATTTTCTTGCCTGCTGTACATACAATATAAATATTACAGCATCGGCCACCAAAAGAGCAAGTGGCTCCCTTGATGGTAACGTCCACCACCCATGTAGGCCCACAACACCAGAAGAATCATGGGTGCGTTGCCAACCTTAAAGGAAGGGGATTGAGAAGGGGAGGAAGATTTGAGCCTATGGATATCTCACTCACCGCCGCAGTAGAGAGATGTGGAATTTAAAATACTCTTGATTTCAATAAACTTATTCAAAATTGTGTCAAATACCTAAGTAATTCCACTCAAGCCATTAATTCAATGCACACATTAATATTTAAACACCAACCCTTCAAACACATAAACAAACACTCATGTTTGTCCCGCCCAACACAAACAGAATATCTTATCTCAAAGATCACAGTAAAATTTAACCATGTAATGCAGAGATTGTGCGTACGTGGGTCCCTTGTACCCAACCCTGCGCTTAACCCGTCATGTTATGTTGTTGGCTGCCCATACATTACTATTCACGCGGCCCGGCATAATATCTGTCGATAAATTGAAAAGATAATATTTTCCATTTCGGTATTTTTGTCATGTTGCTTTGAATTATTTTCTTTTTCCACGGTTAGGGTTAATGAGTTTTTTATGTTTATGTTATATGTGTCCTTGAAGCCTTTGTTCGCTTCTACTATGTAATATTAATAAAAAACTGTTTCCGCAATTCACAATCATACAATAAGCTAAACGTTTCATGTATTTTACTAAGTGCTTCTAAGCGAAAGATATTACCAGATCTCAAATTGTTTATAATTTTATTTTCGTTCTGCCTGATGTTATTCTGCGTTATCACCGCCTACTACGTTCCTACTTAGATGCTTTCATTTTGCCCGGTCGTGTGCGTTGTCCTTAGTTTTTTTTTTGTCCTAGCACGGCAGTGACTGACCTTGGAACTCAACTCGGCTGAACAAGATACTATGGCGGGTTTTTCACAATGTATGGTGGTCCTTATCCAATCGGTTGTAAAAATATCAGATATCCTCACACCCTCTCAGCAGCTAGACAGCTCTAAAATCTCCCTCTAATACGTCAAGCCCGATGCTAAAGCGTCCTTTTTGGGACCTTCCTCGAATTCATGGACTTGGTACAATATGGCCCAGCTACTGCGACGTACTCTTGTGGTTTCCTTACAACTATAATGATGATTTTGATCCTACTTCCTACTATGCTTTTCAAAAATCTACTAATATGTTAAATATGTATGCTTTGACATTTGTGAGTTTTTAATGACCTGGATTAAAACATAGATTACTTTTAGAAAATAGCTAAACACATTCATTTAGACAGGACCGCGAACAAAAGCTTGCCTTTCATAATTATTTTATGACATAAATACACGTAGCTGTGACTAAAAATAATGTTAATTACACATATCACATATTCTGCGAGCTATGGAGAGGGCTATGCTCGGTGTTTCTCTACGTGATCAAATCAGAAATGAGGAGATCCGTAGAAGAACGAAAGTCGCCGACATAGCCCAGCGGATTAGCAAGCTGAAATGGCAGTGGGCAGGCCACATAGCTCGCAGAACCGATAACCGATGGGGCAGAAAGGTTCTGGAATGGAGGCCACGTACTAGCAAGCGCAGCGTTGGACGTCCACCTACAAGGTGGACAGACGACCTGATAAAGGTCGCAGGATGTCGCTGGATGCAGGCCGCTTCCAACAGGTTGGTCTGGAAATCTTTGGGGGAGGCCTATGTTCAGCAGTGGACGTCTTGTGGCTGATGATGATGATGATGATGACACATATCAAAAATAGTAACAGACAGTGGAGACTCTATAATAGGTTTTTTTCGTTTGTACTCTAAGTACGAAATCCTAAAAACAAAAGTTATTTTTCTTAATATTTTCATACAAGGAACTGCTAACAAGTTGGAATGAATGTTTTCAACACTATAAGTAAGGCTTCGTTAGCTCTGACTTGTAGAAGGAATGAAAAAGCGAGTGATAGTCAACTTTGCAAACTGAGCTCGCTTGAGAGTGAAAAATGTCATCCGTATGTCTATAAAACTATTATAATTGCTTTTGTTAAAATTAGGGTAATGGATAAGTGTACATTTAATTAAAATTATATTATAATCAGATGATTCAATACACCTGTAATGATAGTGCACACTGAACATTGCATTGTAGTTATTTTTCTTGTATTTAATATCATGTGTACCTGTCGATGGTGTGTCGTGAAAATATAAGATTTTTTTTTAAGTTATACGGGAATATATCTATGGCGGCTCCGCCCGCATGATCTGCTACTTTTGGCATAAAAAGTAGCCTTAGTTCATCAGGGATAACGTAGGATTTTAATGGTGAAAGTATTTTTCAAATCGGTCCAGTAGTTTTTGAGTTTGTTCGTTACAAAATACAAATCTTTCCTCTTTATAACATTAGTGTAGATTTACACAGACGATTTGAGAACCACTTAGATTTTTAGCGTTGGTTAGAAACCTTCGACGCCAATTTGAAAAACATTTGTTGCTTAAATGAGTACAAAACGTACTGATCAAACAAAAAACCGCAATTGAAAATGTCGGAATAATACGAACATACATAAACGTTATAAGCAGGAACTTTATAATTATATACATAGCCCGCATATTGTCTCTAAGTCTATAAAAGGGAGCTCTCTATTCAGGTTATCTTGAAATACGTTAGAACTACTTTTAGTTCTTGGTAAACTTCTTTAACGGTGACAAGACGGATAGTAGAAGCAGAATTTTATGAACCTAATTTTTTAACGTCAGCTTTGTTTGTTTCAAATTATCGATGTATTTGTAAGGAGCATTCGTTCTAATAATATAAAAAATATGTTTCAACACCTCTGAGAAAATGCTACATGACAAAATATGACACATTCAAAAACAAAAGTCGCATTTATAAAATACTAGATGACCCGGTGAACTTCGTATCACCTACATATATTTGTGTAAAATGTGGTCAAAACTTAATAGGTACAAATGCACGTGAGGTAGCCCGTCGCACATTTATTTGACTTCAACGATCTAAGTCAGGTCGTCTTCCACCTCCCCCCGGTGGGACAGTCCTGTCCCTGTACCTGTCCCTGTCCCAGTCCCTGTCCCTTTCCCTTTCCCTGTCCTTTTCCCTTTCCCTGTCCCTTTCCCTGTCCCTGTCCCTGTCCCTGTCCCTGTCCCTGTCCCTGTCGCTGTCCCTGTCCCTGTCCCTGTCCCTGTCCCTGTCCCTGTCCCTGTCCCTGTCCCTGTCCCTGTCCCTGTCCCTGTCCCTGTCCCTGTCCCTGTCCCTGTCCCTGTCCCTGTCCCTGTCCCTGTCCCTGTCCCTGTCCCTGTCCCTGTCCCTGTCCCTGTCCCTGTCCCTGTCCCTGTCCCTGTCCCTGTCCCTGTCCCTGTCCCTGTCCCTGTCCCTGTCCCTGTCCCTGTCCCTGTCCCTGTCCCTGTCCCTGTCCCTGTCCCTGTCCCTGTCCCTGTCCCTGTCCCTGTCCCTGTCCCTGTCCCTGTCCCTGTCCCTGTCCCTGTCCCTGTCCCTGTCCCTGTCCCTGTCCCTGTCCCTGTCCCTGTCCCTGTCCCTGTCCCTGTCCCTGTCCCTGTCCCTGTCCCTGTCCCTGTCCCTGTCCCTGTCCCTGTCCCTGTCCCTGTCCCTGTCCCTGTCCCTGTCCCTGTCCCTGTCCCTGTCCCTGTCCCTGTCCCTGTCCCTGTCCCTGTCCCTGTCCCTGTCCCTGTCCCTGTCCCTGTCCCTGTCCCTGTCCCTGTCCCTGTCCCTGTCCCTGTCCCTGTCCCTGTCCCTGTCCCTGTCCCTGTCCCTGTCCCTGTCCCTGTCCCTGTCCCTGTCCCTGTCCCTGTCCCTGTCCCTGTCCCTGTCCCTGTCCCTGTCCCTGTCCCTGTCCCTGTCCCTGTCCCTGTCCCTGTCCCTGTCCCTGTCCCTGTCCCTGTCCCTGTCCCTGTCCCTGTCCCTGTCCCTGTCCCTGTCCCTGTCCCTGTCCCTGTCCCTGTCCCTGTCCCTGTCCCTGTCCCTGTCCCTGTCCCTGTCCCTGTCCCTGTCCCTGTCCCTGTCCCTGTCCCTGTCCCTGTCCCTGTCCCTGTCCCTGTCCCTGTCCCTGTCCCTGTCCCTGTCCCTGTCCCTGTCCCTGTCCCTGTCCCTGTCCCTGTCCCTGTCCCTGTCCCTGTCCCTGTCCCTGTCCCTGTCCCTGTCCCTGTCCCTGTCCCTGTCCCTGTCCCTGTCCCTGTCCCTGTCCCTGTCCCTGTCCCTGTCCCTGTCCCTGTCCCTGTCCCTGTCCCTGTCCCTGTCCCTGTCCCTGTCCCTGTCCCTGTCCCTGTCCCTGTCCCTGTCCCTGTCCCTGTCCCTGTCCCTGTCCCTGTCCCTGTCCCTGTCCCTGTCCCTGTCCCTGTCCCTGTCCCTGTCCCTGTCCCTGTCCCTGTCCCTGTCCTTGTCCCTGTCCTATCCCTGTCCTTGTCCCTGTCCTATCCCTGTCCCTGTCCTGTCCTTGTACTGTCCCTGTCCAGTCCCTGTCCTGTCCTTGTACTGTCCCTGTCCTGTCCTGACACTGACCGCTCCCTGTCCTGTCCTGTCCCCTCCCTGTCCTGTCCTGTGCCTGTCCCTGTCCCTGTCCCTGTCACTGACCCCGTCCCCGTCCCCGTCCCCGTCCCCGTCCCCGTCCCCGTCCCCGTCCCCGTCCCCGTCCCCGTCCCCGTCCCCGTCCCCGTCCCCGTCCCCGTCCCCGTCCCCGTCCCCGTCCCAGTCCCCGTCCCCGTCCCTGTCCCTGTCCTGTCCTATCCTGACCTGTCCTGTCCTGTCCTATCCTGCCCTGTCCTGTCATGTCCTGTCCCTGTCCTGTCCCTGTCCTGTCCCGTCCTATCCTGCCCTGTCCTGTCCCTGTCGTGTCCCTGTCCTGTCCCTGTCCGGTCTAGTATAGCGTGGCGACCCGTCATCACGGCAAGCTTCGCAACGGCAACAATCCGGTTTATACCTGCGCTTATAGATGTTTCACATCAAAAAGACATCAAGTGTTTCAACCCCAGGAACAGTTTGTATTGGAAAATTAAGTTGTCGTTTTTAGTGTTTTCCTTTATTATTATTTATGTTACTCATTTTTTCTCACCGGGTAAACCTTCCCTGAACTTCCACAAATATTTCAAGATCAGAATTAGCCAAATCGGTATAGCCAGTCTCGAGTTTTGGCGAGACACACGCACAGCGATTAATTTTTATATATATAGATAAACAAAAATAAACTTGACTATTAGCTACCATCATCGTCATCTTGACTTATTCATTAATTCGTGGTTAAATCTTCTTCAAATATTTTGAAACAGCCAAACACGTCTAATTCTCTAGATTTCGTAAACGGTCAATTGAATTGAAAAATTACATTTGGTTTGAAGAAATGCGCTCTAAGATAAATAGAAAAGGAGATGAGATGAGCTGAAGAACTGGCGCATTAGTGCGCTTTGGGATGTAATAGCATGAAGATGACACGCTGAATGTCTTGAATGGTGCTGCCATGTTCCAGATTTATTTTAATTTGCGAGGCATCCAGCATCATTTCAAAATGTTTACACAAAAAATTATATTTTTTTAATTCTTATTCAATAATGATTTTTTACGTTTATGCCAATATTACTCAGTCCACCCCGTGACCACGAAGGCTGAAAAGCTTTAGAAACGTTGGGACTAAAATTAAAACAAAAAACCGCGATAAAATCGATTTAAATTAGTTATATTTTGTATTCAATATTATGATCTAGGAAGGACATTTTCATCATCATCATCAGCCAAAGGACGTCCACTGTTGAACGTAGGCCTCCCCCAAAGATTTCCAGAAGAAGCGCTCTGTATCCAGCGACTTCCTGCGACCTTTATTAGGTCGTCTGTCCAACTTGTTATTGTTGTTCTTTTATTTCACATAAATGTTCGAGGCTTTTATCAGTTTTGTTCAGTGTAGTAGTCATGTTTTTGTGAGTACCTCTTCCTATCGCTGAATGTTACCTTCGATATGCTGATTTGTTCAAATCCATAAGTGTCTAGTATTAATTTAAAAATATTAATAACCTCTTTTGATAACTTCCATATATCATACTAAAAGACTTTAAATAAGTAATATTTTTTTCTTCAAATAAATAAATCAAAATATCTATGTTTTTACTGTGAAAGGCTCAAGCTATTATTAACAAATTTGTAAACCCATAGCATCGAAATATTTTTTTGGAAGCTGATATGCTAAAGCTAATTTAAATATCCGGCGGCCGAAATTCGCCTTCCCTTTCCAAAACCCATTCTATCCATGAATATTCTGATATCGTAGCTGTTCATGGGCGGTGGAGATCACTTAACATCAGGTGACCCATTTGCTTATTTGCCGACCCCTACTATATATAATATAATTCAACACCGAGAGAAAACACGTAAATAATTTAAAATTACAAAACAGGATTCTCACCTTCATACGATAAATCTAAGATGACATTTAACATTTTTAATCCAAACATTACGTAACGGGAGGCAGACGTCCACACTCGCGTGTATGAAGAGATTAATGATCGTGTACCGAGTGAGAGAGATTTGTAAGATTAGGAAATGGCACGTATTTATCAATGTTTCTTGTTGCACCATCACTTTGTCAGAGGCGAGAGCTTGTTTGTTGAATATTTCGAGGAGTACGAAATTTCCAGATTAAACATTAGTGGATAGTGATATTATTATAATAAATCCTAAATCTACCCCTAGGGTAGGTGCATAAATGGCAAGCGGAGACAAGTTTCTTGGTATTTTAATATCTGATATCTACCGCCAAGCAACAGTGTGTAAGCATTGTTGTGGTTCGGTTTGAAGAACACGGAAGCCAGTGAAATTACTGGGCATTATGGGATTGATGTTCCCTTTAATTTTACTATGTACATTGACGTGATTAAGCGCGAAAAACTATCTTAATTCATATTATTAACAGCAATCCATAGCAAAATGTGTAAAAATGTAGAGCAAACGTAACAACCAAAGGACGTCCATATCGCTTTTGAAATTTAATACCACTGTTTAATACTAGTAATCAACAAACAAACTAAACTTCATTTCCATAAGGACGAACTATTTGGAAACCCTAAAGACACTGCCAAATATGAACTCATAAAGGCAGAGCCCTCGTCCCTTAATGTACTGGCGTCGCATAGCTCCATCAGGATCTTATTACACACATTCCTACTGGTCTCGTTTCGGAGTAATTTTCCTACCCGAAATTTGAATACCGCATTTTGGCATCGGCGAAACGTATCAGAAGCCAACTTAGAAGTGGTATTAAGAACTCGATACTATAAGACTGTCAAGGATGCTATTTGTGTTGTGAAGATCCAATTAGGGTTGGTAAAATTGCGAAGCTTATACAATTTTTAATTGCTATTTCTTTTTTCGGTTAGAAATTCTCATTTCTGATTTCGTTCAATATCTGTTATGTCTCTTAATAAATATTCAGTACATCGATATTGAAGTCAGTGATTTAAAAAAAACGCACGCGTTTTGTATGTCTGAAGTGATCGACTTTCACTCGTCGGATTTCCTGACCGATACGACTTAGGAGCCTTCAAGAAAAAAATCTAATCTTTCCTAGGCCGGCTACGCACAACAGTTCTTCCAGTATGGTATCCACGGGTGGTTGTTATCACTTATCATGCCCCTTTATTTAAAAAAAAAACTTGAGAGGTGTCAAGGGACACCCGGATGGAACGAAGTTCCTTTCGATTAATTAGTGAAGGAATTTTAATAAAATTTTATTTGTCTATCTATTGTAGTTTCTGAGATATTTGAATTTTTAGAGATATTTTTACAGATCTTTCTTACTGGGGGGTCGAAATTTATTTTTATTGGGGCCAAAGTGTCGGGCTCAATAAGCCGATTGCGACAAGCCGTCGCACGACCCTTTAGCCTCAAAAATTACCGATTTAGGCCGAGGGGGGGTGAGGACAAATTGGGTGGGGGTAGGGGGAACGGGTTTGAACACCTGGTACTTCCATAATTCTCGAAGCTCCAGGGAGGTCGGCTAGCGTTGGCTGGTCAATCGGCGCGCGTGACGTCACCCGGAAGGTTCTCGATTTCTCTCGAACCTTCCGTTGATCGATGGACTGCTCGCGCTTGACCACCTCTCGGGCTTGACTAAAATGATCTCGATCTCGTGGGGGACGGAGGGTCCGAAGGGAGCACACCGGCTGCTACGTCGCCCAGCCCGTAAATCGGCGAGCACCGGCCGGTCTTACAGTCTACGTGACGTCACACCGAACGTTCTAGAGAGTTCCAGAACATTCGATGTGAGTCGTAATATTAAACAGTCATCCCGTAGACTATATATTAGACACTGTATAATCTGGAAGCAGCCAACATTCAAATATTTTATGATAGGTAATTTGGTGACTGGCTACTAAGGGCGCATTTATATGACAAGGAATCCCACCGCGTTGTGGCCGCGCGGCGGCCGCGCGGCCGCCGCGCTCGAATCACTCGAAAAACTAATGTAAACTCTATTGACTAAGCCATAATGTTTAATACTTCGCAACGCTCCAACCACGCGGCGACTGCGCGATCGTGTAAACGGCCGCACGAAATTTTTCGCGTCGTCTAAACGCAGCCTAAACGGTGGACCGCCGCGCCGTGTTCGATAATCAAAAATTCAAATTTCAAACCACGTCTACATTTCCATATGTCATAAGTTTTACTTTTATTAACGGAATTTCGACTTTAACTTTGTGTGCTAGATATCAAATTAATATTATATTTATTCTTGGTCGGAGAATTATGTCGTGACAAAAATTTCGTGCCAACTTTTCGTACCAATTTTTTCCGTCTAGCCCCCTTTCGCAACGCGCGATAAGGAACTACGTTCCAAAAATTATTGCATTAGGTGACTGAAACTTCTTATAACTCTATACGATTGTATCTATCGTATAGTTTGAATTCCTATCTGTTATGTACTTCAACAAAATAGCAACCAAAAGTCAACGAAACTAACTGAAATAAATTTTGGTTACATGGAAATCTAACGACACCACACCAAAATATACGGACACCGTGACGATCCAACACACCAGAAACTATATCACACAATATTATATAAGAAAACAGTGTAGGTGTGAGTTTCATGAAGGGACTGCTTTGGCTGACCTAAATTAACCCGAGATAGTATGTTTAACAAGAGGGTCCGAGACGTTTGCTATGATTATGAGCGGTGGGAACTCTTCAGGAATTTTTACCTGCGAGGGTAAATAAGATAATATCCTTTACCTTTGCCACGTTGTTTTTGTAAATTTTCCTTACGAAAATTACTTTGATGGTGATGGTTTCTGCTCTTCGGATAAGATTCATCAGAAATATTGTGGAACCTATAAGATCTATTATGGTGGGTTACGAGGATGCTTTTGCAAAGAAATTATGCTCCGTAGCTATGACTTTTTCTTTGGACCAGCCGGTCATAGATAATTAATGAAATAACACGTTATAACTACCTACTAACTATAAATTTTGGCTGGTGGGAGGATACTTGTATCCGACCGGATAGCGACCACCGTACACTGGTGCTGAAACCTCCCATAGTGGCCCACCTCGTGTGGGTCGCGTTCCAGGGTCAGCCAGTGTATATCCGGTTCTCCCCAGGGGGCTTGCCTCCTGATCCTAACCCTTTTCCCTTCCCTTTTTCCTTCCCCTCCCCCTTAGCCCTTTGGCAGGCCGGCATGATCTTGCCGACCGACGATGGACACATTGTTTATCGTTGGTCGACACTATTCTTGGATTGCGCTACACTTACCATCAGGTGTAGCGTAGTCACTTTGCCGAGCCAGGATAAAAAAAAAAAAAAAAAAAAAAAAAAAATTTACTAGTCCTGTATTATAATATATGCCCCACTGCTGGGCACGGGCCTCCTCTACTGAATGAGAGGGGTTAGGTCTTAGTACACCACGCTGGCCTAATGCGGATTGGTAGACTTCACATACATTCGAAAAATCTTATCGAGTTCTCAGATATGCAGGTTTCCTCACGATGTTTCCTTCACCGTTAAAGCAAGCGATAATTAACAATTAATATACACGTGACTTAGAAAAGTCAGAGGTGAATGTTCTTGTGGCTGGTTTCGAACCTGCGACTTTCGTCTCAACAGTCCATACCACTCCCCGCTGAGCTATCGCTGCTTTCGCGATATATTAGGGGATGTATATCTAACTCTAATAAAACGCATTATTTATAAGCCCATACACATTAAGTGTACAAATCCTGAACGATACTCCCGTGCACCGCCCGCCGCGCCACCTGCTGTTTTATTTAATTTGTCCTACATACTCAGTAACAGTAAATTTTAAATGGATTTCTGCTGGAGCGACCGCTTTTTCTCTTCAAATTGTTTTTATATTATTTCATCCTATACGTATTTTATACCGAGCTGAGTCATACAGTCGAACGGGGTGACTATGTGCCACTTTTCAAGGGTTTTTGATCATATAAAAAAATATATGGACCCTACGCCAAAACAAAAAAATTGCCCTAGCTCTCTTACCATTTAGTTATAAGAGTGTTTTGATAAATATCACTAATCTGTTATAAATATGGAGAAAATAAATAATATTGATCGCATAATCTCGCTTACTTTGTTGGGGTGAAAATGTGCCACGTCACAATTCCTTGAATATCTCTAAGGTTATACAATTTCACATGGTTGTATTTAAAAATTAGGCAAATACGGTTCGTGGGAGAGAGAAAAAAAATGATTTGCCAGGAAATTTTAGTGCTTTCGGGCATTAAATAAAAAACTATGGCATCTATTGTTTTTCGATTAAATAATATACGAAATTTTGTTTATTTGCTTATAATAATGGAAATATGTAGGTGAAATGAAACATTTGATAAAAGAACATTAAGTTTATTCAGATAATTAACTTAAGAATTAAATAAAGATAGCGTCACACTCGGCATCTGATCCTTCATCAAAAAGAGGAGTTGACGGCGCAGGCTGAACTTCCATGTCGTGTTGTAAATCTGTGTTGTAAATGCACCGCGAACTGAAATACCCCCTAATTTAATATCTGCTAATATGGCTTGAAGAGTTTCGTCTGTATAATTTTTGTACGTTCTGGTTCCTGGCTTTCTATTATAATCCCGCGTCATTATTTTGATTAACACTAAAATATATAAAAAAAACATTAGGTAAGCACAATAGTAGAAATACAGAAAAGAAACGTGACAAAACTATCAGTATGGAGGTGGCACATTTTCACCTGCGTACTTTATATTTTTTCTTGTCTACGATTTTGTGCCACCATAACAAGCCTTTTTGTTTTGATAGTTAGTGCATTTAAGCAACAAATAACTGTACTATTACTAAAACATACCTCGATAATGCCACCAGCGATAGTTTTTATAATACAACCAAAAGTTAGCCACAAACAACAAAACTCGACTTATCAGTTAAAACTTCTGTCGAAACTATTTCATATTTAGTGTTAACAGTCAATTATAACAAATGTCCCAAATTATCGTTAAAACCCTAATAAGTATATTTAGGCCATAAAAATTTCAAGATAACCACAGATAAAACAGGAATTTGCCAAAAGTAAAAACAACTGCTTCATTGCACATAGTCACCTGCCAGGCACATAGTCACCCCGTTCTACGGTACTTTATTAGGATTTGTATCTTTCGGCTACAGAAAATGCGGTCGTGAAAGTTTTTTTTTTAATTTAATTGAATGACGAAACGAGCAAGGCGCTCGCCTGATGGTAAGCGCCACTTCCGCCCATAAACAGATGCAATAAAAACTGAACTTAAACTGTAGCAACACCGCCAATAACTTAAAACTAAAAAGGACTACATGGTACTGCACAACACTCGTAATCACGAGACAAACAATATAAAGCTTTTTTTTTTTTATGGCATAGGCCGGCAAACGAGCAAGTGGGTCACCTGATGGTAAGTGATGTCCACCACCCATGTACGCCCACAATATCAGAATCATGGGCGCGTTGCCGACCTTAAAGGAAAGGGATAATTAGGGATTGGGAAGGGGAGGGGATTTGGGCTTCCGGATATCTCACTCACCGTACGAAACGCAGCAGCAAGCCGCTACTTTACGTCGGTTTTCTGTGAGACAGTGGTAACGACCCGGTCGAGCCAGCCCATTCATGCTGTAGACAAAACAGTCTACAGCGTGGCTCTACCACTCAAATCGCATAATGCAGTCATTTCAGTGGCTTCAACGTCCTTCAAATTGAACCGCAACAGCGCTGCCCATGCACGCTGCTGCTTTGCATAGAAATATACTACAAAAATAAGTATCACAGTCAGTCCACATTTTTTTTTATCCTGGCTCGGCAAAGTGACTACGCTACACCTGATGGTAAGTGTAGCGCAATCCAAGAATAGTGTCGACCAACGATAAACAATGTGTCCATCGTAGGTCGGCAAGATCATGCCGGCCTGCCAAAGGGCCAAGGGGGAGGGGAAGGAAAAAGGGATGGGAAAAGGGTTAGGATCAGGGGGCAAGCCCCCTGGGGAGACCCGGATATACACTGTCTGGCCCTGGAACGCGACCCACACAAGGTGGGCCACTATGGCAGGTTTTAGCACCAGTGTACGGTGGTCGCTATCCGGTCGGATACAAGTATCCTCCCACCAGCAAAATTTGGCGGAAATATTGCGTAACATAAATTAACCATACCAAAGAATTGAGGACTTCTTTCTTAAAGGTAATCGAAAATGGTGGACTACCCGTTTTACAAGATGGTAGGTCCCTCGTATGCGAGACGCCGTCTGGGTTGGTACCGCTGCTTTGTCTATTTCGCCAAGCAACAGCGTGTAAGCGTGTTGTGTTTCGCCTTGAAGGACATTGAAGCTAGTGAAATTACTGTACATTATGAGACTTAACATATTATCTCTCGGGGTGACGAGCGTAGTTCAGTGCCGTGAAGTGCTTTATAATTCAAAGCTCTGTGTGGTGTTGCATCTGTTTATAGGCCGGCGCGGCGCTTACCATCAGGCGAGCGCCTTGCTCGTCTCGTCATTCAATCAAATAAAAAAGACTCTTTTTCTATAAAACGATACGAGGCAATGAAGTTCAAAATCGTATATCGAATATCCATCACATTAATAATATTTCTAATGTAAAATACTGTGACTAAAATAAAGCAGTCGGTAAAAACAGATTTATAAAGGGGAATGTGTTTTATTATTGCTACGTGTTATATTGGAATATTCATTTATTTTTTAATTAATTTTTTATCACTTAAACAAAAATATTCTACGAAACAACATGAAATAGGGAAAATGAATCATTTTTGATGTACGTTATTACCTACAAATTATTTTTTGGGATAGTAATATATAACAAAAATTTACTTAATATAATGGATATTCTATAACTAGTTTACTCTTTGCATGATCCGAACTTCGCTACTTTGTTTCGGATTTATAGAATAGGTGCCCAGGTATACAAAGCGATAAATTGATGAACATGTAACACGATCGTACTTAACAAAGCGATAGGTTATCACTCATTGGACTGACAGCCTCCGTGGCGCAGCGGGCGAGTAGCCGGCTGTGAAGCGCGAGGCCGCGGGTTCGATCCCCGCACCGAGGTAAATGTTTGTGTGATCCACAAATGTTTGTCTCGGGGTCTGGGTGTTGTGAGACCGAAGGTCTCTCGTAGTTCCTGATACCCATGACACAAGACTTGTATCTTACTGTGGGGTCAGGGCTATGTGTGTGACTGTTGGGTGTATTTATTTATTTATATCACGCCGCTACACGCCGGGTAGCAGACATCCGACAGCACTTTACATCATCTGTATATATGTCATGCTCCTCTCATTGATGTGGTAAACAATATTAATATTAAAAAAAGGTAAAAATAATACCTGTCTCCCAGAAAACCGACGTAAAGTACAGCTTGCTGCTGCGTTACGTACAGTGAGTGAGATATCCGGAGGCCTAAATCCCCTCCCATTCCCAATCCCTTAATTATCTCTTCCCTTTGATGTCGGCAACGGGCCTACGATTCTTCTAGTATTGTGGGCGTACATGGGCGGTGGAGATTACTTGCTTGACTTACTTGTTTGCCGGTCTATGCTATAAAAAATACAGATGATCATCTGCGCACCACCACTATTTTATATTTTTTTTTACTGCATTAAAAATACATTTTTGACACATTAATTGATTATAACACTCTATTCTATTATTTATTTTAAGCAAATACCATTTCTAGCTTTTGCAATATTCATTATGTAAAAGCTGATAATATACCACGAACGTTAATGTAACAAATGAAAAAATGCACCGCAACCAACCCATTGTCCATTCTCTGAATGAAGTTTTTCGCAATGTCCACTCCATTGTACAATAAAACGCGGCGTTTTATTCACTTTTGTGTGAATGCGCGCTTACAAAGTTAACATACGTATTTGTTCGTTCATTTTCAAATGTAATCAGAATAAATTTTGGTTCAATACGATAGATTATTGAATTTTCACTAATATAGTAGGGAAGTGGAAGGGATCTTTTACATTATTTAACAGGGTTTGTAACAGTTCAACGTTCTATCCTCATTTGTTATTCGGGATAGATAGTTTTACAGTTAAACATACGAATTTTCAAAGAGAAAGTTTGTGACAATATTAACGAATATCAATTGACTAAACTCAGTAATATTGTTAGACGACATTTTGCAAACAGCCTGCCTAACATTGAGACAATGGAAGACTGACTTGAGTGTTAGAGCCATGCTGTAGACAGTTTTATCTACAGCATGAATGGACCGGCTCGATCGGTTAGTCACTACTGTCTCACAGAAAACCGACGTAAAGTAGCGGCTTGTTCTTGTGAGATATCCGGTGGCTCAAATTCCCTTCCCAATCCCTTAATTATTCCCTTTGAGGTCGGCAACGGGCCTATGATTTTTCTAGTGTTGTGGGTGTGCATGGGCTGTGGAGATCATTTACCATCAGGTGACCCACTTGCTCGTTTACCGCTCTATGCTAAAAGAGAAACTGGGTATTATGATACTTATCATTAAATTTTGGGATGGGAAGCGTAGTGCATTCACTACTTAGTAATTCAACGTTCTTGATGATGTTGCTTCTCTTATGACCTGCCGTCGCTTACCATCAGGCGAGTGAGCAATGCGTCTCACCATTTAGGCAAATAACATAATGTGTTGAAGTATTTCAAATAAATTACTAGATTATAAGAAGGCGTGGCAGATAACGTCTTAAGGGCGCATTTATATGACAAGGAATCCCACCGCGTTGCGGCCGCGCTCGAATCACTCGAAAAACTAATCTAAACTCTATTGACCAAGCCATAATGTTTAATACTTCGCAACGCTCCAACCACGCGGCGACTGCGCGATCGTGTAAACGGGAGAGCGACCGCCGCGCGGCCGCCGCGCGGCGGCCGCGCGGTTGGTTACTCACAAAGAATTTCAACGTTAAGTCCTAGTTAACAAGACATACATTTGCTATGACTGAAAAATTACGTGCACCCGCCGCGCGGCGGCCGCACGAAACTTTTCGCGTCGTCTAAACGCAGTCTAATAGTGTAATAAAATGTGAATAAGAGTATATTACCACAAGGACGTAGTTATTTAGCACTAAAGCGAATTTTACATGAAATTTCATAAAAATAATATCAAAACCACAAAATGTAACAACACCGTCCTTTATATTGTCTACGTGTCTTCATTAAAGTTTTCAACGCGTCCACTCCATTGTGAAAAACGCTACACTTTTTCACCTTTACTATGAATTAGCTCTTACTATTATTAATGTTTCTTTTGTTCTGATAAAATAAAAGTCCCTGAAGTGACAAAATCTAAACAAAGACGAATGAATGACTTACGATAAAATGTTTTTGTGTGAAACTACTTTCGAATGTGTCTTCATTATTTAGAAAACATGTAGGCTTTAGTTTATGGATGAGATAATACACGTTCGTATTACGTGAATTATGAGTCTCGCTGGTACTAGTGTAAATAGCTCTGAATAAATACTAGCTATAAGAGCTACTTTAATTTAACTCTGGGAATTATTCGTTTCGTTAGTGAGAGTGTACTTAGGCTGAGAAATCATAGTAATGGCATCAAATCCCAGGTCATGCAAACAATTTATTTTTATTCACCTACAAGGTGGCAGGTCCCTCGTATGCGAGAGGCTGTCTGGATTGGTACCCCCGATTTGTCTATTTCTACCGCCAAGCCCAAATGTTTATGCACTGTTGTATTTCGGTTTGAAGGACATTGGAGCCAGTGAAATTACTGGGCATTATGAGACTTAACATCTTATGTCTCGGGGTGACGAGTGCAGTTCAGTGCCATGCAGTGCTTTGTAATTCAAAGTTCTGTGTGGTGTTACTTTTGTTTATGGGCAGCGTGGCGTTTACCATCAGGTATGCGCCTTGCTTGTCTCGTCATTCAATCAAATAAAAAAATAGGTTTTGGAAAAAATCATACATCAGGTTCTTGCATATGAGCTTGTTTTAAGTGCAGTATCCACATCATAGATGCAACTCAGCATGTATTTAAGGGTTAGAAATAAATTTACGTATATTGAATACATATATACAAACGTCCTAACCTACTTTTCCACCTATAATTGAGGTACATTTAACCTCAACATTTCCGATAATTGTACGCATATTCTCAAAGCGATTTGAATACCTTCTGACCTTTCACCCAAATCGATCTATCAGCGAAAGGTCTTCCGTCCATTCAGTAACGTTGAGTGGGTCTTAACCGTCAACAGTGTTGTAACACGAATTTGCTCTTAGTATAATAACCACTTCATTACACCAGGGTCTACGGGACAAATCGAATGATATCTCTTTGATGCCCGGGTACGAATAAGGTGTAAAGAGTTTGTGGTGGAAGGATCTTTGTTGCGATCAAGAATGGTGTATTTCTGTCGGTTTTGGTTTGTTTGCTACGATTGGAGGGTGATATTTTTAATTATTAGAATAGAATAGAAGATATGTTCAAGGTAGTAGGTCCCTCGTATATGAGAGGCCGTCTGGGTTGGTACCACCGATTTGTCTATTTCTGCCGCCAAACAACAATGTGTAAGCACTATTGTGTTTCGGTTTGAAGGACATTGAAGCCAGTGGAATTACTGAACGTTATGAGACTTAACATCTTATGTCTTGGGGTGACGAGCGCAGTTCAGTGCCATGCAGTGCTTTGTAATTCAAAGTTCTGTTATTGCTCAGGCAAGCTCCTTGCTCGTCTCGTAATTCAATAAAAAAATATATTCTCAGGTATGCAAGTTTGCTTGTGATGTTTCCTTCGCTGTTAAGGCAAGCGATAAACAGCAATCAATATACACGTAACCTAGAAAAGTCAAAGGTGTCAAAAGAATCGAATACAGTTCACACGTTTGTGTGAATGTTTATTCATACAAATAAATAGCTAAGCAAACACTCTCTTGGGTGTCATGGTAAATTACAACTCCAACGTATACAGAATTCAATCCTATCTATTCAAGACAGGTACGAAAAAGTGATATAATAAACGTTCCTTGTGCAAAGAATTTAAAATCGTGTTCAAAGAAGTCGCACACATTTCAAGTTCTGCCCGGATTTTAGGTATTTTGTTCCATCCTTATTTAGATCGGGATTCCAGCGCCTCACGCCGAACAATGGATCTTTGACAGTTTTTATTGTTCCCAAAACTTGACTGAAATAAGTTACACGGTAATGTGGCTAAAGCAAATTTATTGATCCAGTTTTCGCGTTTCGTAAGTCGGATGGGGGTTTGGAGATACTCTAGGGAATTTATAAAATGATACCTACAAGTATTTTATTGTATTGGTTTACTCCTATTTCACTGACTTAATAAAACGTTTTTTAATTTCGCGTGTTTTTTTAAATTTAAGATAGCGGCCGGCATGATTTTGGTGACCACCGATAAAGTCATTGTTTGTCGGTGGTCCCTGGTTTTTTGGATTACACTGCGCTTAACATCAGTTGTAGTGCAGACACTTTGCCGTGTTCGAAACAAAAACATTATGAATCGATCTTGATGATTTGTTTGATAAGGATTTATTTACCTGCGGTGTGGTCTCATATAGATTTCATCAAGACATGATTATGGAAAATAAAGTAATAAATTAAACTTTGTACGCTCTGATGCTATACCATACATTTTACCACTTTATATAAGAAGGAGGTTAGGCACAAACACGGTCCTGTCACCAACACTAGACATATTAACTTGTCATTCCAATGGATTCCGGCGGCTAGAACGAGAAGCTTTCGGGCATGCCAACGCGTAAATATGTCAGTCTATAAGTCACTTTAGCTACTGGCATTGATTGATGAAACACATATCATTTTTAACCATCTAAAACACGATAGTTCTCAGTTCTTCGGTATATATTTTTATATATGTTCGCGCATAACTCCGCCAAATGTAGACTAATTTTCATTTTCATATTCGCCCGGATAGCTACAACCGCACACATGGTATTAAAACCCGCTATAGCGATCCACACCTTGTGTACATCGCGTTCCAGGATCAGCCAGTGTATATCTGGTTATTCCGATGGGCTTGCGACATAACTTGATGGTTGGTTGGGGTGGGTGTAGGGGTATATCCTTTTATCCCAATGCCTGCATCGGGCATTCGACTGTCCTGTCACAGGACCTCCATTAGCTTCTTTTCTCTTCGAAGTGTAAAGAAGCATTTATACAAGCTGTCATGATTCTGATAACTACCGATAAACTCATTTTTTGTGGGTGGTCGCTGGTTTTTTAAGACTGCACTGCGCTTACCATCAGATATAGTGCAGTCACTTCGCTTTGTTCGGATACCCCCAAAACAATAATAGTACTCGCAACCTATCACATCATGGAATGGAAATAAACTAGGCGAAATGTGAGTGTAATGGTGCCACCTCTGCCTAATATCGAGTAGTTCTGAAATTGTTATTTCTGACTTTTTAGTTTATTTTTGGAACGTAGTTCCTTATCGCGCGTTGCGAAAGGGGGCTAGACGGAAAAAATTGGTACGAAAAGTTGGCACGACATAATTCTCCGACCAAGAATAAATATAATATTAATTTGATATCTAGCACACAAAGTTAAAGTCGAAATTCCGTTAATAAAAGTAAAACTTATGACATATGGAAATGTAGACGTGGTTTGAAATTTGAATTTTTGATTATCGAACACGGCGCGGCGGTCCACCGTTTAGGCTGCGTTTAGACGACGCGAAAAATTTCGTGCGGCCGTTTACACGATCGCGCAGTCGCCGCGTGGTTGGAGCGTTGCGAAGTATTAAACATTATGGCTTAGTCAATAGAGTTTACATTAGTTTTTCGAGTGATTCGAGCGCGGCGGCCGCGCGGCGGCCGCGCGGCCACAACGCGGTGGGATTCCTTGTCATATAAATGCGCCCTTAGTAGCCAGTCACCAAATTACCTATCATAAAATATTTGAATGTTGGCTGCTTCCAGATTATACAGTGTCTAATATATAGTCTACGGGATGACTGTTTAATATTACGACTCACATCGAATGTTCTGGAACTCTCTAGAACGTTCGGTGTGACGTCACGTAGACTGTAAGACCGGCCGGTGCTCGCCGATTTACGGGCTGGGCGACGTAGCAGCCGGTGTGCTCCCTTCGGACCCTCCGTCCCCCCCGAGATCGAGATCATTTTAGTCAAGCCCGAGAGGTGGTCAAGCGCGAGCAGTCCATCGATCAACGGAAGGTTCGAGAGAAATCGAGAACCTTCCGGGTGACGTCACGCGCGCCGATTGACCAGCCAACGCTAGCCGACCTCCCTGGAGCTTCGAGAATTATGGAAGTACCAGGTGTTCAAACCCGTTCCCCCTACCCCCACCCAATTTGTCCTCACCCCCCCTCGGCCTAAATCGGTAATTTTTGAGGCTAGAGGGTCGTGCGACGGCTTGTCGCAATCGGCTTATTGAGCCCGACACTTTGGCCCCAATAAAAATAAATTTCGACCCCCCAGTAAGAAAGATCTGTAAAAATATCTCTAAAAATTCAAATATCTCAGAAACTACAATAGATAGACAAATAAAATTTTATTAAAATTCCTTCACTAATTAATCGAAAGGAACTTCGTTCCATCCGGGTGTCCCTTGACACCTCTCAAGTTTTTGGAACGTAGTTCCTTATCGCGCGTTGCGAAAGGGGGCTAGACGGAAAAAATTGGTACGAAAAGTTGGCACGACATAATTCTCCGACCAAGAATAAATATAATATTAATTTGATATCTAGCACACAAAGTTAAAGTCGAAATTCCGTTAATAAAAGTAAAACTTATGACATATGGAAATGTAGACGTGGTTTGAAATTTGAATTTTTGATTATCGAACACGGCGCGGCGGTCCACCGTTTAGGCTGCGTTTAGACGACGCGAAAAATTTCGTGCGGCCGTTTACACGATCGCGCAGTCGCCGCGTGGTTGGAGCGTTGCGAAGTATTAAACATTATGGCTTAGTCAATAGAGTTTACATTAGTTTTTCGAGTGATTCGAGCGCGGCGGCCGCGCGGCCGCCGCGCGGCCACAACGCGGTGGGATTCCTTGTCATATAAATGCGCCCTTAGTAGCCAGTCACCAAATTACCTATCATAAAATATTTGAATGTTGGCTGCTTCCAGATTATACAGTGTCTAATATATAGTCTACGGGATGACTGTTTAATATTACGACTCACATCGAATGTTCTGGAACTCTCTAGAACGTTCGGTGTGACGTCACGTAGACTGTAAGACCGGCCGGTGCTCGCCGATTTACGGGCTGGGCGACGTAGCAGCCGGTGTGCTCCCTTCGGACCCTCCGTCCCCCCCGAGATCGAGATCATTTTAGTCAAGCCCGAGAGGTGGTCAAGCGCGAGCAGTCCATCGATCAACGGAAGGTTCGAGAGAAATCGAGAACCTTCCGGGTGACGTCACGCGCGCCGATTGACCAGCCAACGCTAGCCGACCTCCCTGGAGCTTCGAGAATTATGGAAGTACCAGGTGTTCAAACCCGTTCCCCCTACCCCCACCCAATTTGTCCTCACCCCCCCTCGGCCTAAATCGGTAATTTTTGAGGCTAGAGGGTCGTGCGACGGCTTGTCGCAATCGGCTTATTGAGCCCGACACTTTGGCCCCAATAAAAATAAATTTCGACCCCCCAGTAAGAAAGATCTGTAAAAATATCTCTAAAAATTCAAATATCTCAGCAACTACAATAGATAGACAAATAAAATTTTATTAAAATTCCTTCACTAATTAATCGAAAGGAACTTCGTTCCATCCGGGTGTCCCTTGACACCTCTCAAGTTTTTTTTTTTTTAAAGTCAGGGTTTTCAGTTTTGTTAAACAAATTAATAGTAAAGCATACTTCTTCAAAAAATAATCAAGCTGCCGACCCGTTAAGGTCGTAGTTTATTGCCACTACAAACTACAAAATTAATTCCAAAACATTCGATAACCAATATCGCCGCAAAATTTTACTCTTGCATAACATTTTCCGTCGTCTCAGGCTTGACCCGGGTGGCTCTTAGTGAAATTCATTAAATTCTTGGCTGCCATTCTTGTTTTTTTGCGACCAAAATATCTTAATATTTTTGATTAATGATACTTTTATTTATGCCAATTAATCATGTACTTCATAAGGATTTTTAGTTAATATACTTTCAAGGTCACCTCTCTATTGACGAGTATTAACAAGTGCTTATCTATGACTGTGAGTGGTAGAGCCTCGCTTTAGATAGTTTTGTATACAGCATGAATGGACCGGCTAGACCGGGTCGTTACCAATGTCGCACAGAAAACCGATGTAAAGTAGCAGCTTGCTGCTGCTTTTCGCACGGTGAGTGAGATATCCCCCCTCTTTCCAATGCTTTAATTATTCCTTCCTTTTAAGATCGGCAAAGCGCCTATGATTCTTTTAGTATTGTAGGCGCACATGAGCGGTGGAGATCACTTGCCATCGGGTGATTCACTTGCTCATTTGCCAGTCTATGCTATTAAAAAAACTATGTTTGGCAAACACGATACAAAAAGGGTGACCATTTAAGAAATAGTGTTGAAATATATATTTCTTAGTCCTTTCTATTATTTAAATAACTTTTCATTGCCGCGGTTCCACTCCGTGAATATTTTTTTCTTGTATAATAAATACACTCCTTTGCAAAAAAAACGGGCGGGTTTGATTTTTTAACATTATTGGTAATAATTTAGTTCTTCAGAGGTTTTAATAGCCAAACTATGTTACTGGCACTTAATAAAGAGTCTGGGTATGAAAAAAAGTTCATTCCAAATTCAAAACTTTTGTTTTTTAAATTATTAATCCCTTTTTCATTTTGTGACACTTTTCGCGGGTTTGCGGTTAAAAGGTTATCAAGCAACTAAAAGTAACTTTTCGTTATTTTTAGTACAACAATTTATGTTTATCGCATAATTCTGCCTTATTGTGACTTAAAACAGATATCTTTGTGTCTATCGTAATGGCAGAAAAAGCAATGAGAGCTAGTAAAATTATAGCGCTGCTGGAAGAGGGGTGTAGCCAATGTTACGTCTCACAGCGGTTAAACGTGAGTCGTTCAACCGTACAAAGAACCTGGACTCGATACCAAGAGACAGGTTCCGTTCAGAGAAGGCAAGGTTCTGGGAGAAAACGTTGCACACAGCCGCGAGACGATCGCTTTTTAGTGACTCAGGCGCTGAGGAACCGCAAATGCAGTTACATAGACCTCAAAAGAAACCTTGAAGAGGTACGAGGAGCACAAGTTAGCCTATGGACTGTGAGGAGAAGACTTTTAGCTGCTGATATACGTAGTCGACGACCAGCGCGGGCCCCCAAGTTACTCCGTGAGCACCGGATTGCGCGGTTGAGGTTCGCTAGAAATTGCCTATCTTGGACACCAGGTAACTGGAGTAGCGTACTCTTCTCCGATGAGGCTCGAATTTGTCTGCATGGTGAGGACCGACGTCGGCGAGTGTTACGAAGACCAGGGGAACGCTATGCCGATGTGTGTTTTGAAGAAATCACCCCTTATGGTGGAGGGTCCGTTATGTTTTGGGCGGGCGTAACTTCCAACTATCGTACCGAGATAGTATTCATAGAAAATGGCTCACTAAATGCGCATAGGTACATAACAGAAATCCTTTCTCAAAATGCACAACCCGCACTGACTGTAATTGGTGAAGATGCCATTTACATGGACGATAATGCTCGGGCCCACCGTTCTGGCGACGTAGATGCTTATATGCAAGAGGTCGGTATTCGTCGTTTGGATTGGCCAGCGCGGAGCCCCGACCTTAACCCCATTGAGCACGTTTGGGACCTCCTAAAAAGGCGAGTACGATCTGTCCAACCACCTCCACAAAACATCAGAGAGCTTAAACGTGTAATCTCGACTGAGTGGGAACACATTCCACAGGACACCATCAAAAGCCTGGTGGGAAGCATGCCAAGACGATTACATGCCGTAATCGCTGCAAGAGGAGGTCATACTCGTTATTAATTTTTATTTTTTAATGTCTCTTTTATTAAGATACCATAAAAATACTCGTAGTCTTAATTTCATTATACCCATAAAAATGTCCATTTTAACACGGCTCTCTGTTTACATTGACTAAAACACCGATACCAGGATAAAAGTGTTAAAAAACTAGATTCTCATTGATAATAAGAAATTTCTAGTCATCCAAGCTAATGACATACTAAAAATATAATAATATTTACCCATAGAAAAGCTAAGGTAAAGTGTGTGTGTAAGGTGCCCGTTTTTTTTGCAAAGGAGTTTAGTTATATCTATTATATAAAAATAAGTCGGGTTTTCCTTCCTGACGATATAACTCCAGAACGCACGAACCGATTTCCACGGTTTTGCATTCGTTGGAAAGGTCTCGGGCTCCGTGAGGTTTATAGCAACGAAAATCTAGGAAAAATTTCAATAGAAAAGCGGGAAAATAGGGAAAATCATTTTTTAAATACAGCGCCATCTCTGATACATAGCATGTACTACAAACCAATATTTTAAGTAGATGGCGTCGGTGCGTGACACATTGCTGACAGATGGCGCCACTGTTAGGCTACTTTTATCCCGGAAAATACAGATCACGCGGGCGGAGCCGCGCGGGACAGCTAGTAGCATATATATATTTGCTGGAGTTTTGCTTATCATGAGCGCGAAGTCCGCATCAAAATTCAGTACTTTTATACGTGATGCGCGTTCGAATTAACAGAGACAGACAACTCAGCTGTTTTTTTTAATATGTAGACTATTTATTTCAATACATATTATTTTTTCTACACAGTTCGACACAGTGTGTTCAAACCACTCATACAAACATCTTCTTCGGATCTACATTTATCGGTTGCTTTCATTGACCGCGTCAAACATACACGCATACGTCAATTCTGTCAGCATCTTTTAAGGGCGCGTTTATATGACAAGGAATCCCACCGCGTTGCGCCTCGCTCGAATCACTCGAAAAACTAATGTAAACTCTATTGACTAAGCCATAATGTTTAATTCTTCGCAACGCTCCAACCACGCGGCGACTGCGCGATCGTGTAAACGCGAGCGCGGCCGCCCGCCGGTCGCGTGGTCGCCGCGCGGTTGGTTACTCACAAAGAATTTCAACGTTAAGTCCTAGTTAATAAGACATACATTTGCTATGACTGAAAAATTTCGTGCAGCCGCCGCGCGGCCGCCGCGCGGCGGACGCACGAAATTTTTAGCGTCGTCTAACCGCAGCCTAACCCAAAACTAAAGACGCCAGTGACGCCATGTTTTACTGACGCTATTATACGATCTCTCATAGATTTATCTAGTGTATGATACAACAAATAATAGTTTAAGAAAATTAAAAATACGCTTTTATATAAAATCCAACTAAAAAATAGAAAATAAATTTTGGGGTACATGGTGTCAACAGTTATAAATATTTTATTAACAAATTTGAGTAGAAGGATTATCATTTTCATAATACCTCAAAAAGCACCCCACGCTTTGTTTACTATAAAATACATTTTTATATTAAATTTATTTTCTATTTTTTAGTTCAGTTTTATATAAAAGCGTGTTTTTTAAACTATTGTTTATTTTTCATTTCTTAGAAAAATAAAATATTTCTTTTTTTTGAAGTAATGATTGTCATCAGTCCGATAAGTATACCGATTATTAATTTATTAATTTCGATTTAAGTTGTCGGAGGTCAAAATCATGTTCAAAGTTTCCTTTACATAGTAACATACTAACATACGTCTGAGACTAATAAAAGCGTGTTTAAAAGGGAACAATATCTCAGTGCAGTCGTACGTACTGTCGATACGAAAGGAGCATGTCCGAAACCTAAGCACCACTTACTTTTCTTAGTTACGTATGTATTCATTATTAATTAACGTTTCCCTGTGATGGGAACATCGTAAGTAACCTTTATGCCTTACCCACGTAGTTACGTTATGAGGCCTCATTGTGAGCGCGAACGCATAGTGACGATTTTTGTAAATGATTTTGATATTGAAATAAAACTAATTTAAACGGATTTTATCGCGGTTTTTTATTAATTTTGATCCCGACGTTTCGAAGACAAACCATAAAAAATTTATAATTGTAAACTGAAGGTAGACACTGTAACATTAACATTTTTGGACGACCTACACCTCAGTGACCACACACCGTGAGTGTGTGAGTGGTCACACACCGTGACCACGAAGGCTGAAAAGTCTTCGAAACGTCGGGATCAAAATTAATAAAAAACCGCGATAAAATCCGTTTACATTAGTTTTATTTCAATGAGTAACATTCGCGTAAACGTAAGAAATCATTATGATTTTGATATATCAGTATCGTATCCTTCCGAAGTCAATGGACGTCAATGTGTTGCGGAGTAAGTCAACATTTTATAAAACTCTAAACAAAATACATTGAGCCACACCATTAGAGTTTACTACCTAATGAAATGAAAAATTTCGTCCTTTTTTATGCTACACACTCAATAGGAACACGATGTTTCCAAACTTAATCCCCGTATTGTGCCGGTTTGTGTTTGTTTGTCATTGTGTAACTTCGTAGCGTCTTGTTTGAACAATGGCAAATAAGACGCCTCAGAGGTTCGGATTACGCTGGAAATTATTTTGCTTCTGTGAAATTGTGCTGTCACAACGCCATTTGATGAAAAAATAATATTTTAATTTTGTTTTGTGCTGATGGGGTATCTGTGGGAAACACAATTAAAATATTATTCCGATCTTATTCTGTTTACGCTTTTGAAGCAAATAGTGAATTTAAAGCATCTAGTTAATAGAATGCGAAAAGGATCGCTTTGAAGCGCGTTGAACCGCCTCGAACGAACGTATAACAAAAAAATATACGCCGAACGCCTTTGCTATGCCTTAAGCTCCCTGTCTGTCAAAGCCATTAAATCAAGACTTGTTAATAACAATAACTAACTTTTGCAGCTCTGTTTGCGTGATTTCTAATACCCATAAGAATCTAGAGAATATTGATACCCATAAGAAGTGTCATAATAGAAAACAGAAAATTCTAATATCACTTTCAGCCGACCCGGGAATCGAGCCCGAGACCTCAGCACAGCAGTCATACTGCGCTACTGTCGTCTTTATATTATCACAGAAAAACCTATTATTATTACCGGACGAAGCCGAGAGCTAAGCTAGTAAATTATAAACGAATATAGTATTCTAGCCCTTCTCTATTACACTGTCATGAAAGTGCAAAGCAAAGCAAAATATTTTTCATTATTTTTTTGCCGCGGGTTAGTGCTTGTTTAGTTTAGTTTTTGTTTTTAAAGATAGAGGCCGAGATGTTTTTATTTATTCCACTGTTTACAAAGACCTTGTTTATGATGGTCGAGATGACCACACAGATTAATTTTCCTTTGACATATAGAAGATCTAATCTTCATTCGTTAATTTTTCTGGAGGTCATAAACCTTCAGGTTTCTTTAACATTTTGGTATGAATGTTTTATGAATAAATCAAAAATAAATATGGAATAAAAATACGTATTATATTATCTTGAAATGTATTTGCGTAATTATTTAGAGAAGTCGAAAGGTCGCTAGGTCGTCACAACTTATCATGTTATAGGATGAAAAAATCTCAAACTCTGAGTACACTAATAGCAACTCTACCTACCTCTTTCTAGATACAGGCGTGAGCTTATATGTTTATATACTTCAAGACTAATATTCTAATATTATTTAAATATTATAACACCCAATTTTATATTTTATATAGATAGATAGATAGATAAAAGTTTTATTTCGGCTTATGTAACACATCACACAAAGAATATAAGGAAAATAGAAAATAACATGATACAAATAGATCTGTGGTACATTTCGCCGAAATAAGGCCCCAGCTCAGCAATGTACTTTGCTTCGATTGAGCAAAGCGCTGGTAATTCTGCTGGCACCTGGTTCTAACAAAAACATTTAAACTATATACTATACCAAATGGCACTATATATTAGGTATGTGTATAACTTAGCTCATAGTATAATAAACTAAACAATTTCTTATCAGGTTTACAATCTAAAGAATTAGAGAAAAAAAATAATTTAGAATTAAGTTTATAGTTCGTACTTATATAATCATTATTATGTTTATATTCTTAATTCAAGCGTCGTGTCGTCATTCAGACGAAACGACGCTTGAATTAAGAATATAATGAAATAATTCTAAAAAAAAAATGAAAAATGAAATAATTCTTGTTAAAACTTCATTTACTCATAACAAAGAACATATTAAGAAGCAAGTAACAAAAAACCTCTACTCATAGGGCAATAAGGTTTACATCATTGCTAGAGAGGGTACATTACATATGTGATGACACGACGGGCCTGGGTAATGACACAGAGCTTATGTTTCTCATTTCGTCCACACATTTTTGGCGACGTAGGTTGGGGATGAGTTCTTGTGTGTATGGAATTTTGTGGTGTACAAAGTAAATAAGGGTACAAGGACGGACAGTTTGTTAGTTCAGTTATAGTAACTAGAAAAGCTTCTTTATATCAATTGCTGATAAACAAGGAAATGGGTTACCTGATATAAATGAACACCCATAATAGCAGAGAATGATAGGTGCATTACCGATTTTTAAGCCAAGATTTGTGAATTGGGAGTAGTGATTTGGGGCTCAGTAAATCACTGTATGAAACGCAAGCTGCCGCGTTGTCGGGTTTTTGTGAAACACTGGTATTCCTGCCAAAGTCATCATCATCCCCTCTGTAGACAAATATTTGACAAAACTAACATGTGCTAAACATACTAACCGTTAAATTCTCCTCACATCTGTAAAACATCTGTATCCTTTAAAAAACCAAACAGATTTTCTTCAATCGTAGCCAACAACCAATTCGATCAAATTACTTTTACACGCATATGGTATATAAAAAAGACAGATAAAAGGGCTGAACTTATAACATCAGCTTTTTGTCAGGGATTAAAAATATGGCGTAGCCCACGCATTTGAAGGTTTTTTTTATTTGATTAAATGACGAGACGAGCGAGGCGCTGGCCTGATGGTAAGCGCCTCGCCTGCCCACAAATACAGCAACACCACACAGAACGTTGAATTACAAAGCACTGCATGGCATTGAACTGCGCTCGTCACCCCGAGAGATAAGATGTTAAGTCACATAATGCACAGTAATTTCACTGGCTTCAATGTCCTCCAAACCGAAATACAACAGTGCTTACACGCTGTTGCTTGGCGGCAGAAATAGACAAAGCGGTGGAACAAACCCAGATGGCCTCTCGCATACGAGGGACCTTCCACCTTGTAAAATCATTACATATGTTTATAGCTTACTATACATAGTTATGATTAAAACAGCGCCACCAACTATAGAAATAAAACGTCCTGTAAGCATAAATGCCCAGACGCCGTGTATGTAGGTGTACAGTTTCCTATATACCAATAAAATATTTTATTATCCGCACAAATCACGTATACTTGCTATCGGTCCTCGCATCGTAATGTCAAAGGCAACTTGTATATACAGCCAACAAATCCGATATTACACTCATACATTAGAGTAGGTAGTTTGACATCAGAATAGTAATTTTTTGAGTGGCAGAGCCCCGCTGCAGACAGTTTTGTCTACAACATGAATGGGCTGGCTCGACCGGCTCGTTACCACTGTCTCACAGAAAACCGACGTAAAGTAGCGGCTTACTGCTGCGTTTCGTACGGTGAGTGAGATGTCCGGAAGCCCAATCCCCTCCCCTTCCCAATACCTAATTATTCCTTTCCTTTAAGGTTGGCAACGCGCCCATGATTATTCTGGTGGTGGGAGTACATGGGCGGTGGAGATGACTTACCATTAGGTGACCCACTTGCTCGTTTGCCAGCCTATGCTATAAAAAAGTAAGCATTAAGTTATGTATTGTACAATAAATACAGAATAAATTCACATCCGAACACGCAATTTTATTAATTCTAAAAAGCTTTATAAATTTAAAAATCTCTCGCCAATTCCCTCAAATCACTACCTTTTCTTCTATTTATCTACAGCTAATATTATGAATTAACTCTACAATATTTCAATTCGACGAGAAAATTTCACAATGTAGATTTTAATCTACTGCTATAAATATACGACAATCCTTAAATAAAACAATTTACGACATTCACAGTAATACAGACACGTTTCATACACGATGAAATCTCTCGGAAAATCAGAGATAGCATTCAAAGCGGGTTTATTAACACGCAAACTGACACGTTATGATTATAATAAAAGCATCCGTAAAGGCTTTAGAGCTTTTGAAAGCCTTTGTCCGGGACATGACCCAGTATTTAATAGTAAAAATGTGGGAGTGTATGTAATTTATGGAAGGTGATTTAGGTAATAAAGTATGGTATAAAATTTATATTTGTGATTTTTTAATAAAATAATTACAAGAAGTATTGCCATTTTTTTTTAAACCAGGGACACAACCCAGTATTTAATAGTAAAAATGTGGGAGTGTATGTAATATATGGAAGGTGATTTAGATAATAAAGAATGGTATGAAATGTATATTTGTGATTTTTTTATTAAATAATTACAAGAAGTATTGCCGTTTTTTCTAAACTCTTAAATTTCGTAGCCCTAACTTTCGTAGCATTATTCGTAACGTTCGTAGCAATGTCACAACATGAAGGCGCACCTCATCGAGTGAATATTAATTATTCCTAAACGATATTTCAAACCGTTTACTTTTACAGTATGATGCTTTATATTAGGTCCTTACATATGAAATTGGCGTTATTCGTACTGGCCACTTTAATCACAAATTTCTCCTCTTTGGTAAGGAATTCCAAATTCAAATTTGTACAGCTATAAACTCATGTATTTGTGCTTCGATGATCGTCATTCATTTGTTTTTTTCTTCTGTTTTTTTCTGTTTGCGTCACTCATTTTACAAAATGGAAAACTTAAAATATCGCATTATTTACGAGTACGAGTTCCGCCGTGGCACTAGTGCTGCGGAAACAACTCGAAGGGTGAATGATGTGTATGGCGGTCGTGTTGCAAAAGAAAACACAGTTCGTTTTTGGTTCCAACGTTTTCGTTCTGGAAATTTCGACCTGCAGAACAAGCCCCGTGGACGGCCTGAGACTCAAGTTGATAATGAAGAGTTGAAGGCTATTGTGGAAGCGGATCCATCGCAAACCACGTCCGAGTTAGCTGCAGGCTGCGATGTTAGTGATAATAATGTTTTAATTCACTTGAAGCAAATTGGGAAGATTAAAAAGCTTGAAAGGTGGGTACCTCACGAATTGACTGAAGCAAACCGGCAAACGCGCGTCGACTGCTGCGTTACATTACTAAACCGGCACAATAATGAAGGTATTTTAAACCGAATCATTACCTGTGATGAAAAATGGGTTCTTTACGATAATCGGAAGTGCTCAGCGCAATGGTTGGATCCTGGCCAGCCAGCCAAATCCTGCCCCAAGCGAAAATTAACCCCAAAAAAGTTACTTGTAAGCGTTTGGTGGACTAGTGCCGGTATTGTTCATTACAGTTTTCTCAAATCTGCCCAGACTATTACGGCTGATGTCTATTGTCAGCAATTGCAAACCATCATGGAAAAGCTAGTGGCTAAACAACCTAGGCTGGTCAATCGCTCCACGCCACTGCTGCTTCACGACAACGCTAGACCACGCACTGCGCAACAGACGGCTACTAAATTAGAAGAACTTCAATTGGAAAGTCTAAGACATCCTCCGTACTCCCCGGACCTTGCTCCAACAGATTACCATTTTTTTCCGAAATTTGGATAACTTCTTGCAAGGGAAAAAATTCAACTCCGATGGGGCAGTCCAAATCGCCTTCAAAGATTTTATTGATTCCCGTCCGACTGGTTTTTTTAGTAAAGGGATCAATGAACTACCTATGAGATGGCAAAAGTGCATAGAAAATAATGGTTCATACTTTGATTAATTAAATATATTATATTAAAAAATATTCGACTTTTTGTTCCTTCCATACAAAACGCCAATTTCATATGTAAGGACCTAATATTTAGCATACTCTAATAGATTTTGTGACAATAAACTTGCTACTAATGAAAAGTTAAATAATTAACTACCTCCATCTTAGCTAGGTATTTAGATAGATAATTTACACGTTTTTCTTATTCAATACGGTATATTTAATTGTATTGTTGTATATAATTATGTCCGGTTATAAATACAGAGAATTACAAAGGAATAGTGTCGAAGGGTGAATGCAAACAAAAGCTGTTTTAGAGTAACCAGCTTCGATTTGAACACTACGATTATCGACGAAATATATTCCCTATACGATTTTGCAAAAAAAAATACAGTATTAAAATCAATTTAAATGAATGAATTTAGCAAAACAATACCAGTATCTCCATTTGAACTTGCTGTGGGTTGGTTCCTGTTTGCGTAAGGAGGTCCAATTTTAAATTAATTTGAAAGCAATAAACGTATCTCTAACTCATACTAGACTTACTGATCTTAATCTAACATAGGACCATGGGGTTAAATTGTGCCGAAAAAAAATATTATCATCAAAACCGGTCTCCATTTTTTTTATTTGATTAAATGACGAGACGAGCAAGGCACTCGCCTGATCGAAGCCATTTACCGAAGATATCACGTAACTTACAATACAGAATAATTACGAACCTCCTCAGTTTTTAAGTTGTATGATAACAGAAAAAAAAGCAAACGGTTTTTACTCTTAATTTATATCGTCGCTGCATAAAATAAATTATAAAAATATTCATAAATAGTAAATTTAAATTTTAGAGTGGTCTCTTACAAAGAATATGATTTACAGGCTATAAAAAAGTTCTATTTAAGTAACGTAAAATGTGAAATTATATATGATGCATTTGCACAATATTTTAGAATTTTTAGCTTAAATTATGTTTTTAGATAGATATATAAATATAATATTCTTTATTACACACCAAATAAAGTAACTTAAAAGAAAAGATCATACAGTAAGGATGATGCAATGGTCGGTCTTATCGCAGCCAGCGATTTGTTCCAGACAACCTTTATATTAATTTATTGTTGCTAACATATATTTTTATTTATTAAGCGCTATACTAATATCCCTCTTCAAATTAATTTAAAAAGCAACCACAAATGTAACAAAATAATTAATGTCACTATAGGTTTATTAAACGCTAACAAAAATGGAGAGTCTTATAAGTTTGACTCCTTTCTCTCTCTCAGTCTCTATCTCTCTCTCTCTCGTCATAAAATTGTACTCGTTAAAATTTTGAAAGGACCGGTAGCGACTATCCCGTACTGTTCGGGCAATGGCGGGACCCAAAAACGTTCATCTATTAATAAAAGTAACCTACCACGAGTGTCTAGACTAATAATCCTTACGGATCAATGTAGAGCCGCGTGAATAAACTAGTGCAGCCATAAAATCTCGATATCCTGACCTGACTTTTATTACGCATATTAACGTATTTTTGTCACCCATAAAAATTGTAACAACACATAAAAATGTTGACCGTAATATTAAATTTATTTTCTCGGTAACTATGTAGGCTCTACAGATATAGACATCTTAGTAGAGTTGACAGCCTCCGTGGCGCAGTGGGCAGCTGTGAAGCGAGAGCCCGCAGGTTCAATTCCCGCACCGAGATAAATGTTTGTGTGATCCATAAATATGTGTTTCGGGTCTGGGTGTTGAGGGATCGCAAGTCCCTCATTATAGTTCTTGATACCCACGATATACGTTTGACCCAGTGTGAGGTCACTATATGTGTGACTGTTGAGTGTATTATATAATTATTATTTTATAGATAGCGTAAATCAATTTGCATGTGTATTGATTCGTATCTGTTGTAGCATCACAAAAACAATTTAGTTATGAAAAACATACTTGAAATACTTTGTAAGTGTTATTACACTTTTTTCGCAGCGATTATTTTTTATGTATCGTCTATGTCTCAATGCGAGGATGCGTACTCATGATTTTTCCTAAAAGTTTGATTTCATGGAGAAAGTACAATTTGCAGGAGCGATTATGCGTACTCCACGGCTTTCAAAATAAAGGAGAGACTGAAACACCGCGGGGTTTCATTTGGTAGGACTGTGCAAATCCCGGGGACAGAATTATAAAGATCTGTATTCCATGGAGTGCATCCATGAGCCCAACACACCTCCAAGCCCGCTTGGAAAGATCTGTAAACGGATTTCTCCGAGTTAAAAAGGTATAATTCTGACATCTAATTAGATTTATGCTTGTAGTAGCCGATGACAGCAAATGCTGAGCATTCGTCCGTCCCACAAAGATCGTTTTACTCCGAACGCGACTAATGTTTTGCCCGAATTTCAGCAACGGAGGGGTTAAATGAAAAATACCAACCCTTTAACACCAGAGATGGCTTATGAAAACAAAAACCCTTTTCAACAAACTTTGATACCTAAACTGCGGGATCAAATGTTTGTAGGAGCGACGATTTACGGGTTTCTTTTTGTTATGTGACTCCACTATGCCGTTCACGAGCGTCTGTGAAATATTTTACTTTGTTTTTACGTGTGTTAACACTGAAAACTATGATATATTTTAAAAGGTGTGAAATGTTTCTTTGAGCTTATTAAAATATCTTGATAAATAAAAATATTTTTACGGTTTAATCTTCGTAAATATACATAGTGGTAGGTCCTTCGTATGCGAAAGGCCGACTGTGTTGGTACCACCGCTTTGTCTTTTCTGCCGCCAAGCAACAGTGTATAAGCACTGTTGTATTTCTGTTTGAAGGACATTGAAGCCAGTGCAACTGCTGGGCAATATGAAACTTAACACCTTATATCTCGGGGTGACGAGCGCAGTTCAGTGTCATGCAAATTTAATTCAAAGTTCTGTGTGGTGTTGCTTCTGTTTATGAGCAGGCGTGGCGCTTACCATCAGGCGAGCTTGCTCGTATCGTCATTCATAAAAAACATAATAAAATACCAAAAGTATCACACTCTATCTGACGAAAACACCTAGTTACAAAATATATGACCAATAAAAAAACATCCTCAATTCGAAAACGACACGCACAACTGACTTGGCAAAAGGAAATCCTATTTTGTAGAATAGGCTGATTGACAGGTATGTAAAGGCAGTCGGAGCCTCCAAACCGTATTTCGTTCGCCAAAAATACGAATTTATTCTGCTGACTATACACGACCGATTGACCGCGCACAATCGTACACGGGAATCTAGTTTTCCACTCACGTACATGCTAAACTTAACACTTGACGTATCCGTCGATATATCCGGGAAATGCGTCAAAAACGCACATGCCTGTCTTGTATTACAAATGTTTTGTAGCCAATGACTTCAATGTATACTACTGGCTGGTGGTAGGATATCCATATCCGCCCGGATTAACTGTACACATGGTGTTAAAAAGGAGTTAAGGTTAAGGTTGTTAAGGTTCTGGAATGGAGGCCACGTACTGGCAAGCGCAGCGTTGGACGTCCACCTACAAGGTGGACAGACGACCTGATAAAGGTCGCAGGATGTCGCTGGATGCTGGCCGCTACCAACAGGTCGGTCTTGGAAATCTTTGGGGGAGGCCTATGTTCAGCAGTGGACGTCTTGTGGCTGATGATTATGATGATGATGATGGTGTTAAAACCTACCATAGTGGCCCATACACCTTGTATGGATCGCGTTAAAGGATCAGCCAGTGTATATCAGGTTCTTCTGAGGGGCTAAGTTTTATTTCTAAAAAGCCTGTCTAGCATGACTATTAAAGTGTTTGTTAGTAACATACCATGTAGAGTTTTCGAGAAATTAGTTAATCTCTTTTTTTTTTCATTGAATGACGAGACAAGTAATTCGCTCGCCTGATGGTCTACACCTGCCCATAAACAGAAGTAACGCCACACAGAACTTTGAATTAACTTAAATTTGTAACTATATTTTACGATGACAGCATACTTACCCGTATATAGTAATGCGATGGGTGTGGTCCATAAAGCTTTTCCTCATTTTCCCGGCTACTGGGTCAGGTAACGGCTCACTTTTACGTTACAGTGAGTTAACAGGTAATTTGTTCTGAAAACAATACGAACATAAAAGTTTCCGCTTCGGAATGGAGCGGAATAGTTGTGTTTGGAGCTGGTTTATTCGAGACGATTTTCAGACATATACCACCGCTTTGTTTATTTCTGTCGCCAGCAGCAGTGTTGTGTTTCGGTTTGAAGGAAATTGAGCCAGTAAAGTTACTGGGCGTTATGAGACTTAATAGGTATGTCTCGGGGTGACGAGCGTTCTTCAGTACCGTGCAATTCAAAGTTCTGTGTGGTGTTGCTTCTGTTTAAGGGCATGCGTGGCGCTTACCATCAGGCGAGCGTCTTGCTCGTCTCGTCATCCAATTACATACAAAACAATGAGTATTGGGAAAGGAGGAGGAGGTATTGAGGCTTCAGTAAATCTCAATCATCGTCCAAAGCGTATCAACTGGCTGTCTTTACACGACAGTTTTCTGTTAGAAACTGTACATTCATACTGTACACAAAACTGTCTACAACGTGGCTCTACAATAAATAAATATAATAAATAAAACTATTTTACTACATGTAGAACTCCACTGTCAAACACACCTAAAAACCAAATCGTATGACAAAAAATAAACATGACCGCAAAAACACGATTTTTTATTAAATACAAGTTTTGTCGCAACAATAAACCTTTGCGGGACGTGTTAGGAGTAAAAATGCCGCCAGAGGGCGTCACATGGCGTTTGACCCGACCACGTACACCCAATACCTTTAGGGTATCGGATATTGTAAACTGTGAACTCGATTATTTTGTGAAACGCCTAGCGTAAAGAAACACCATAAAACCCAACAAACGGTAAAATTTACAGCCGGGTCGAAAATTCTTTGTTTTTAAAGTCATGGGTATTCCTATATGGCGAAATGTGGATATACCGGTTACATCTCTGTCTACCCCTTCGGGGATTACAGGCGTGAGTGTGTATTTTAAGCTATAGGTAATATACTAGTAGAATTATTAAATACTTAATTTTTTTATTACTCTTATAAGACTACACACAAGTCAGTATTCAAATCAATGAGTGAACAATCAATCATCTCTTATATTTTCACCCTTAGGGATAGGTTTGTTAATAAGACCAACTTCGGAGTATACCCTATTCAATAAAAAATAAATTATCAAAATTGGTTTACCCTGTAAAGAGTTATGCGTAGTCTAATATAAAAAAATATACGTGTCGAATTGAGAAATTCTTCCGAATATTTTTTCGTTGATTACTGAGAATCGAATTAACGGATTTCAACGATGTATTGATAATTCATTAATTAGAGATTAACGAAGCCATGATGTAAAACCCGCCATAAAGGCTATTTCGGTAAATCGCATTCGGTTTGTATCCCTTAACTTTAGGTCCTCATAAAGTCTGTGTAAGTTCAGTAATCTTATTGAGTGGTAGACAATTGTCTACAGCACGTATGGGTAGGCGCAACCGGGTCATTACCACTTTTTCACGGAAAACCAACGTAAAATAGCGGCTGCTGCGTTTCATATGGTGAATGAGATATCTGGAGGCCAAATTCCTTTCTTTAAAGGTCGCCAAGGCCCCATTGTTTCTCCTGATATTGTGGGCGTACATAGGCGGTAGCGATCACTTACTATCAGGATCAATTCGCTCCTTTGTCGGCCTATGCTATATAAAAAAAACATCTGGTGAACGTTGGATGCAATAGCTCTGAATAATCGACAATGATTGACATTATATTTAGAGGGCAATGTTTTATTTTGAGCAAGTTTATCAAGCAATGTGCTTAACTTCAAGTACATTATTAGTGCTACTTAAGCAACGCAAGAGCAATAACTTTTAAGAATTTAAAGTACCCTTAATTAATTCCACGCGGCAGTCCCCAGTTATTTAACAAAATATCCGAACTAACTTAACAATTGCCGCGTGAAGTGCGAGCGTAAACAAAAGTAAGAAAATACTCTGAGGAATTATTAATGTGTTCTGCGTTCGTGTAACAAAAAGATACATTAAAGTTGGAGCATTTGCCCCCAAGGCCCCATTACACTTCGGACCTAGTTCCTTTACTGTTCTTTATCTATCTAGAGACGTTTAACAACTCTGGTATTAGCGGATGTTTAGAAATTAGAATGGCAGTTTGAATTTTTTGTTGTTTGTATCAGGTATGCAAATCAGCTGGTGGTTTACAAGATGGTAGGTCCCTCGTATGCGAGAGGCTTTCTGGGTTTTTACCATCGCTTTGTCTATTTCTACCGCCAAGCAACAGTGTGTAAGCACTGTTGTATTTTGGTTTGAAGGACATTGAACCTAGTGAAATTACTGGGCGTTGTGAGACTTAACATCTTATGTCTCGGCGTGAAGAGCGCAGTTCAGTGCCATGCAGTGCTTTGTAATTCAAAGTTCTGTATGGTGTTAGTTCTATTTATGGGCAGGCGTGACGCTTGCCATCAAGCAAGCGCTTGGCTCGCCTAAATATAATTAAAATAATAGAAAAAATAATAGAATTAAATACACTAAAATGTCTCTACCAGTATCTCTCTCTACATTAATTATATTAACATTACTGAACATGCTTAATTCCCAATATTAAATGGCTTTGCACTGCAACAAACAACACATTCAAAAATTATAAAAGGCAATAATAATATTAAAAATATTTCATCATCATCATGCACACACATCTTCGAAGTCCTTATGAAAAATTCTCAAGTATGCAGGTTTCCTCGACCTTACTTTCACCGTTATAGCAAGCAATAACTAACAATGAGAACATAAGTAACTTTTGATAAGACAGCGGTACATGATCTTAAGGCTGGCTTCGAAACTGCGCTTTCGTCTCGCCAGTTTGTACCGCTCCTGGCTAAGATATCGCTGTAAAGGCACCACAGTAATAACTGTGATATTTAGCAATGATTCTGACTTGCTAATTTAATCTTAAACATTTTTTGGTCACTTTTTTATCCGTCGGAAAAATTACTGCAATACACCCGATGGTAAGCGTAGTGCAGTCAAAAAACACTAGCGACCACCGACAAACAATGAGTTGGTCGCCAGAATCATGCCAGCCTGTATAAATGTTTTTTTCCTGTTCAGAGTGGGAAAAAGCATATCTAGGGGCCTGCGACAGGTCAGGCGGATGACCGATGCAGGAACAGTGATACAAGGGTGTATCCCTATACCACACCAACCAACCATCAAGTAATGTCGCAAGCCCCTCGAGAGAACCGGATATACACTGGCTGATCCTGGAACGCAATCCACACAATATTTGTGGATCACTATGGCAGGTTTTAACACCATATGTACGGTGGTCGCTATCTGGGCGGATATAAATATCCTACCACTAGCACTGTCCGATGTGTTTTGTATTCTTAAAACATAGACTCTCATACAACATTTTATTATAGAGAGACTTGTTGTAAAATACTTCAGACATGAAGAATAAAAAGGCATCTGGAGGAAGGAACCCTAAGGAACGCACCTAGCCTTAGCCTGTTAGTACAAAAGAAAACGCACCGGAGTGCAAGATTGTACCGGAAACGGAAGTAACATTTCAACATGGCTGACTCTCGTCTTAGGAATTCTTTTATTTGTATTTACTTTTAGTACTGACATTGCTTAATGTCTACAGATAGACTTGTATACTTATGGAATTTTAATTGATCAGAGAGCACTAGCCCGGTTATCAAAGATTGCTACCCTCAAAACCTAGTAACAAATTTTGGTTGAAAGTTATAAGCTAAAAAAATGCTTGATAAAATATTTAACAACTTTTACTGAAAAATCAAATTAATATTAGTATAGTACATAAATGCCAATTTTTTCATCCCCGATTTAAAATTTTACGTTTTTAGGGGTAATTTTGTTTTTAACTTGAATCTTTTTAACTTAAATCTTTTAACTTAAATTTTTTAACTTGAATCTTTCACCCTAAAATTATCCATTAGGTCATAAGTAAAGTGGAATAATACATTTGTGTCGAATTAAGAACCTGCTCCTATTTGGGTACACTAGTTGCACCTCTGCTCACCCCTTCGAGGATAAAGACGATTGTTTACCAACATATTAACGTAATTTCATAACAAAAGATCCAAATAGCACAATTAAAAATGAACAACATCGCCATTTATTATTTAAAATTGGAAGCAAATATTGTTCATAAACAAGCGACAGTCAAAGGGCTCGCTCCATGGAGTATTTTGACTCCGCAAATAATAAATAATTCAACTGGGCGACTCATAACCGCGCCTTACCTACTTCTTGTATTGAGAAAATTCCGCGTAGGCACCGGGAATTCATATTTATTAGAAACACGATACCCTGATGGAATTATACGGTTATTATTTGTTAAAGTTTTGAATTGGTTGTTGTGATATTGACACTATGACAATTTATTTAAAACAGCAATATCGTTATAATTGCCGGAGTTTACGACAGAGCATCCTCAAATGCGCCAACCATCAAAGTCTTGGACAACTCGTCGCTTCTTTCAAGGCTCGGTGCATTCCGCAGCAGCACTCTATCCACTACTTTGAAATTTGATTTTGACTACTAACTATGGCACCTCCTATTTTGCCCAGCGGATTAGCAAGCTGAAGTGGCAGTGGGCAGGCCACATAGCTCGCAGAACCGATAACCGATGGGGCAGAAAGGTTCTGGAATGGAGGCCACGTACTGGCAAGCCCAGCGTTGGACGACCGCCTACAAGGTGGACAGACGACCTGATAAAGGTCGCAGGAAGTCGCTGGATGCAGGCCGCTTCCAACAGGTCGGTCTGGAAATCTTTGGGGGAGGCCTATGTTCAGCAGTGGACGTCCTGTGGCTGATGATGATGCTTATGATGGCACCTCCAACTATGTGTCAAATACGTTTCTGTATTATGACTCTTGTGTCAATCAATTATTCTTATTGACCATTTTCTGTCACCTGTCAAAACATATGAAGCAAGCCAATTTAAAAAGACGCCCATCGCGAAACTAGATTAACCAGTATTAAAAGGTAATCATTTGGACCACATGCTATACTTGTTAGAAAAATATGATGTCGTTTTCGAAACAAAAGATATTTCCAAAAGGCCCGGTACCAAATTTGCCTTTTCACGTAATCACACATCTTGACCATAATGACATAAATTGCGCACTCCATTCTCAAAGCCACAGGAAGCCAGGCTTAGTAATGTGTATAGGGTCGTAGTCGTCAAAGTGACCTAACACGGAAATTATGGTAATAGAGCAATTACCATATTCGCCGACATAAATAATAATTACTGAGGCACATGCTTATGACAGAATTTATAATGTAGCTAGAACATTGTATTTAGGTCAAATGAAGGAAGCGTGAAGGAATAGTTTTCAATGCATATTTGTGTTGGTTAAAAGAAATGTACCTAGCTAGTGGTAGGATTACATATCCGTTCGGATAGCGACACATACATGGTGTCAAAACTTGCCATGTATGTGTCGACCACCCACACACCTTGTGTGGATCACGTTCGAGGATCTGCAGCCAGTGTGTATTTGGTTTCCCCGTGGGGCTTGCGACAGGACTTGATGATTGGTTGGGGCGGATATAAAGTTACATAATTGTATCCTTGTGAATGCATCGGTCATCCATCTGTCCTGTGGGAGGCCTCTCGTTTTGCTTGTTCTCTCTCCGAATAGGGAAGAAGCATTTATACACGCCGGCAAGACTCTGGTGACCACCAATAAACTCATTGTCTGTCAGTGGTCGCTGGTTTATATTAACTGCGCTGCGCTTACCATCAGGTGTAGCGCCGTCACATTACCGTGCTCGGATAAAATAATGTCTGTTGCTTTTTAACAAAACTGTTTCTTGTAAATAGTTTATTATTATAGAAGTATAGATAATTCGGATGATTCTTGCAAGTCTTACTATGTGTGTTATGCGTTTGTAAAGACAAAATGATTGAATCTCCCTGTAATTATTGACTTAAATGTATAGAATGACGACTGACGCGTCACTGT
Organism: Amorpha juglandis; assembly: GCA_949126905.1. Classification (NCBI taxonomy): domain Eukaryota; kingdom Metazoa; phylum Arthropoda; class Insecta; order Lepidoptera; family Sphingidae; genus Amorpha; species Amorpha juglandis. The sequence continues at coordinate 2,667,805 of OX421380.1, forward strand.
CATAGAAATGAAAACTACATATGTACAGGCTCACGTCACACATATCAAGACGTGCATAACTGGATTAATCGTATCTATTTTAACTAATCCAATTCTTGAAATAAAATTAAACAATCATGTCTTTATCCCCAAAGGTTATGCAGGTACTTTACGTCAAAGGTATTTTAACCGGGTGAAATAAAATGATAAACACAAAAATATTCTTCGTATTCATTTTGAACAAAAACCTAGTACTAAATAATCTGAAAACTAAACCCAAATCAATATGCTGGCATTAAATCAATGAAATGATAGATAAATGTCAATATTGTAGTAATAAAAAGGCAACAAATTCTCTTCCCATTATATTAAAAAAAAATAGGTTAATCCAACAGGATCCGTACACGCGTACCGAAATAATTACTTCCCTTGTCGCAAAAATTACCAGAACGTTACATGATAATAAACGAATACATTGTTGAGATTCTTTTGAATATAAGCTACCCTTGCTAATTAAATTCTGTGTACCTGTCATTCTTTTTGTTTTTACTGAGTCCCTTTTGTGTAAATTCATTGAAATATCGATATCATGTGGTTTCCATCAAGAAATAACTTAAAGAACGTGGTAAATCCCATCTACCACTTTGCGAGGTGGTAGGTGCGACCCAGTAGACCCACACTAAACCACTTATTGGGATATTCCTTCACGATATAATGGATAGTTTGTTCTGCGACTCCACAATCGCAGGTTAGAGACTCCCCTTAGCCAGATGGTAATTACACCTCACGACGCCAGTACGTATATGTTTAGGAGTTATCCAGGGTTTGAGGATCTTCTTAAATCCTCAGAAAACTAGTAGAAGATAGCATTTAGGTACGATCCACACCCGCTGCCTATAAGAATGACCTGTGATCAGATCCCATACCACCGACTTCCTTCTTGCAAGCCGGTATGAACAGACTCTCGGGTGTAGTAGTCATATGAACCCCAAAAGGAATGGCAGGCTCAGTTGCAAGCAGCAGATATTGCACTTGGGAAAATGGATAATACCAACCTTGCAACCCAATTTTCAAATTTATGAGAAGTGGGTACCCTCTGCCTATTATATCTACTAGGGTATTGATTTTTTTTTTATTATTTGTCGCCACATTTATTTAATTATTGTAGTAGTCATTCATTCTTATTATTATTAGTTTCTTTTCTTTCTTTCTTCTTTCTAGGAGTACTCATAATTAACGAAGAACTTACCTCATCTTGAAAATCAGCTAATCATTAGAGACATTTTTGAGGTTTATGGCCAAAGAGATATTGAAACAGATATGGACGTAGTTGAATTGAAGATTCTTTGCTGGTGGAAGTAGCCGTTACAATCAAATAACTTTAATACTGTCTTTCATACTGTTGAACACATCTGTCTCAACTACGAAGTATACTCAAGATCTGGCGAAGTGGAGACGTATTTATTACCTTGGCACTAAGCCGGAATCAAGCCAGACAGAAAAAAACACTCTACATTGAATACTATTTTTAAAATGTGTTATTTAATTCACCTTTTCGCAGTATGAATTATATCGTATATCTACTTTAAAACGCTTTACCATAAAGTTCACGTATTGGCGCTGTAGTTTTTTTGCCTATCCAGTGACGATATGTATGTTCACTTAATTGTTCAGATACATTTTACTATACATAAGATAAATTCACCCTTTTATCCACAATCCTACGTAAACGACTAAAGTCTCCAAATAAATATATACGCCCTTAAATCATCGCATTTATGTCGCGAAAATTAATCAGAGTTAAAAATCTTGCTCCAATATTTGTATAGTATAATAAATCTAGAACATCCGAAAACTTAGGCTAGAAATTTTATACAAAATTTATTATTCAGTCCCATTGTATATTATTTGTAGAGGTCATATTTAAATCACGTAGTCAAAGCAGAATAGATATGGCTTCTCATATTTAGGTACAACAAATATACACCAACTCCCAGATATCCAATTTCAAATTTAAGCAACAACAACTAACCACATCTATTTCTGCCGCCAAGAGGCAGTCTCTAAGCAAGATTTTGTTTCAAGCCTTGTCATTGAAGCTGGTGAAATAACTGGGCATTATGACATTTAACAACTTATGTCTCGGGGTGACGAACGCAGTCCAGTGCCATGCAGTGTTTTGTAATTCAAAGTTTTGTTTAGTATTGTGTCTGTTTATGAGCAGGTGCTGAGCCTACCATCAGGCAAGTGATCGGCGGGTTTAGTTATTTAGACTAATAAAAAAAATCTATTAAGATTTAGTTTTAGTTGATAAAAAAATGTGTTTTCAATTCACACACGGCAGAAGTTAAGCTTCAGAATTAATAAAAGACGTGATTGATATACCACGCTATTTATGATATATTTTCCAAAGACTTTGTTGTAAATAAGCGCAAAGACACGTCATAGCATCTATCTCATTCTCTCGCAGGCTAAATACTATTCGTGAATATAAATTATATATTAATATTGCTTTTTTTACTGTCGCCTTTTTGTTTCATCTAATTTTCAAATCACAACAGTGCTAAAGAAGTTTCACTTCAAAAAACAACAATTATTATTACAACCAAAATTAATACAAGAATCCAAAGCTATTGTAAATACCAGCACAAAGAATGCTCATAAAATGTGGAAATGTAGACAGATATATAACAAGTGATCCCTTCATAAAACTCCCTGTGGTCACCAGTCTTTTATATGAACAGTTATTGATTTTGTAACAGATGTGACCGGGCCTCAGGCTATTCGATAAAGTAAATACGGAATGTTCATCTCAACTTCGTCGTATTGTCTTGTTCTATGAACTTGCTCAATAAAATTCATATTGAAACCGTTGAAGTGCCGTTTTCGAAGTCCCGCTCAGGCCTCGCCTACACAACGCTACAACTCCTGCAAGCCAGGATAGACAGTGGCATTTATATTTCGCCACCGAGCATTGAAACTCGGCGAGTTTCTGATAAAGTGAAGCGGTCTTTATCCCGCAACGAAATTAATCAAACAGAACAGATACAAGGTGGTAGGTCCCTCGTATGCGAGAGGCCGTCTGGGTTGGTACCACCTTTGTCTATTTCTGCCGCCAAGCAACAGTGTGTAAGTACTATTGTATTCCGTTTTGAAGGAAATTGAAGTCAGTGAAATTACTAGGCATTATGAGACTTAACATCTTATGTCTCGAGGTGACTAGCGCATTTCAGTGACATGTAGTGCTTTGTAATTCTAAGTACTGTGTGGTGTTGCTTCTATTTTTGAGCAGGCGTGACGCTTACCATCAGGCGAGTTTGCTCATATCGTTGTTCATAAAAAAAAACATAATAAAATACCAAAAGTATCACACTCTATCTGACGAAAACACCTAGTTACAAAATATATGACCAATAAAAAAACATCCACAATGAAAACGACACGCACAACTGACTTGGCAAAAGGAAATCCTATTTTGTAGAATAGGCTGATTGACAGGTATGTAAAGGCAGTAGAAGCCTCCAAACCGTATTTCGTTCGCCAAAAATACGAATTTATTCTGCTGACTATACACGACCGATTGACCGCGCACAATCGTACACGGGAATCTAGTTTTCCACTCACGTACATGCTAAACTTAACACTTGACGAATCCGTCGATAAATCCGGGAAATGCGTCAAAAACGCACATGCCTGTCTTGCATGAAAAATGTTTTGTAGCCCATGACTTCAATGTATACTACTGGCTGGTGCTAGGATATTCATATCCGCCCGGATTAACTGTACAAATGGTGTTAAAAAGGAGTTAAGGTTAAGGTTGTTAAGGTTCTGGAATGGAGGCCACGTACTGGCAAGCGCAGCGTTGGACGTCCACCTACAAGGTGGACAGACGACCTGATAAAGGTCGCAGGATGTCGCTGGATACTGGCCGCTACCAACAGGTCGGTCTTGGAAATCGTTGGGGGAGGCCTATGTTCAGCAGTGGACGTCTTGTGGCTGATGATGATGATGATGATGATGGTGTTAAAACCTACCATAGTGGCCCATACACCTTGTGTGGATCGCGTTCCAGGATCAGCCAGTCTATATCAGGTTCTTCCGAGGGGCTATGTGATACAGTTTTATTTCTAAAAAGCCTGTCTAGCATGACTATTAAAGTATTTGGTAGTAACATAACACGTAGAGTATTCGAGAAATTAGTTAATCACTTTTTTTTTATTTAATTGAAAGACGAGACAAGCAATTCGCTCGCCTGATGGTCTACACCTGCCCATAAACAGAAGTAACGCCACAAAGAACATTGAATTAACTTAAATTTTATGATGACACCATCATATCTTACCAGTATATAGTAATGCGATGGGTGTGGTCCATAAAGCTTTTCCTCATTTTCCCGGCTACTGGGTCAGGTAACGGCTCACTTTTACGTTACAGTGAGTTAACAGGTAATTTGTTCTGAAAACAATACGAACATAAAAGTTTCCGCTTCGGAATGGAGCGCAATAGTTATGTTTGAAGCTGGTTTATTCGAGACGATTTTCAGACATATACCACCGCTTTGTTTATTTCTGTCGCCAGCAGCAGTGTTGTGTTTCGGTTTGAAGGAAATTGAAGCCAGTAAAGTTACTGGGCGTTATGAGACTTAGTAGGTATGTTTTGGGGTGACGAGCGCTCTTCAGTACCGTGCAATTCAAAGTTCTGTGCGGTGTTGCTTCTGTTTATGGGCATGCGTGGCGCTTACCATCAGGCGAGCGTCTTGCTCGTCTCGTCATCCAATCATATAAAAAGCAATTGGTATTAGGAAAGGAGAAGGAGGTATTGAGGCTTCAGTAAATCTCAATCATCGTCCAAAGCGCAGTAGCAGGCTGCCTCTTCACAACAGTTTTCTGATAAAAACTGTACATTCATCCTGGCAACAATACATAAAACTACATACAACACATACAATTACAATAAATAAAACTATTTTAACTACATGTAGAACTCCACTGTCAAACACACCTAAAAACCAAATCGTATGAAAAAAATAAACATGACCGCAAAAACACGATTTTTTATTAAATACAAGTTTTGTCGCAACAATAAACCTTTGCGGGACGTGTTGTGAGTAAAAATGCCGCCAGAGGGCGCCACATGGCGTTTGACCCGACCACGTACACCCAATACCTTTAGGGTATCGGATATTGTAAACTGTGAACTCGATTATTTTGTGAAACGCCTAGCGTAAAGAAACACCATAAAACCCAACAAACGGTAAAATATACAGCCGGGTAGAGAATTCTTTGTTTTTAAAGTCAATAAAAAGCTATATATCTCATCATATTTATATTAGGTCCTTACATATGAAATTGGCGTTTTTCGTACTGGCCACTTTAATCACAAATTTCTCCTCTTTGGTAAGGAATTCCAAATTCAAATTTGTACAGCTATAGACTCATGTATTTGTGCTTCGATGATCGTCATTCATTTGTTTTTTTTCTTCTGTTTTTTTCTGTTTGCGTCACTCATTTTACAAAATGGAAAACTTAAAATATCGCATTATTTACGAGTACGAGTTCCGCCGTGGCACTAGTGCTGCGGAAACAACTCGAAGGGTGAATGATGTGTATGGCGGTCGTGTTGCAAAAGAAAACACAGTTCGTTTTTGGTTCCAACGTTTTCGTTCTGGAAATTTCGACCTGCAGAACAAGCCCCGTGGACGGCCTGAGACTCAAGTTGATAATGAAGAGTTGAAGGCTATTGTGGAAGCGGATCCATCGCAAACCACGTCCGAGTTAGCTGCAGGCTGCGATGTTAGTGATAAAACTGTTTTAATTCACTTGAAGCAAATTGGGAAGATTAAAAAGCTTGAAAGGTGGGTACCTCACGAATTGACTGAAGCAAACCGGCAAACGCGCGTCGACTGCTGCGTTACATTACTAAACCGGCACAATAATGAAGGTATTTTAAACCGAATCATTACCTGTGATGAAAAATGGGTTCTTTACGATAATCGGAAGTGCTCAGCGCAATGGTTGGATTCTGGCCAGCCAGCCAAATCCTGCCCCAAGCGAAAATTAACCCCAAAAAAGTTACTTGTAAGCGTTTGGTCGACTAGTGCCGGTATTGTTCATTACAGTTTTCTCAAATCTGGCCAGACTATTACGGCTGATGTCTATTGTCAGCAATTGCAAACCATGATGGAAAAGCTAGCGGCTAAACAACCTAGGCTGTTCAATCGCTCCACGCCACTGCTGCTTCACGACAACGCTAGACCACACACTGCGCAACAGACGGCTACTAAATTAGAAGAGCTTCAATTGGAAAGTCTAAGACATCCTCCGTACTCCCCGGACCTTGCTCCAACAGATTACAATTTTTTTCGAAATTTGGATAACTTCTTGCAAGGGAAAAAATTCAACTCCGATGGGGCAGTCCAAATCGCCTTCAAAGATTTTATTGATTCCCGTCCCACTGGTTTTTTTAGTAAAGGGATCAATGAACTACCTATGAGATGGCAAAAGTGCATAGAAAATAATGGTTCATACTTTGATTAATTAAATATATTATATTAAAAAATATTCGACTTTTTGTTCCTTCCATACAAAACGCCAATTTCATATGTAAGGACCTAATATATCATGCGTATACATATATGGTGAAGTGTGGATATACCGGTTTCACCTCTGTCTACCCCTTTGGGGATTAGAGGCGTGAGTGTGTATTATTTTTAGGCTACTGGTAATATACCAGTAGAATTATAAAAAACTTAATTTTTGATTACTCTTATCTCTTTAGACCTAAGATCTTAAGACTACACACAGCTCAATATTAAAATCAATGAGTGAACAATCAATCATATATTATATTTCTAGCCTTAGCGTTATAATATTTGTTCAAAATTACTTATAGGATTAACTTCAGAGTATACCCTATCCATTAAAAACAGAATTATCTAAATTGGTCCACTATGTAAAAAGTTATGCGTGGTCTAACATAAAATAATATACGTGTCGATTTGAAAACCTCCTCCAATTTTTTTTCGTTGGTTAATGAGGATTGAATTAATGAATATTAACGATGCATTGAGAGTTTATTAATTAGAGTTTAACGAAGCCATGATATAAAACCAGCCATAATTTTTGTTTCAGCAAATCGCATTCGGTTTATATCCAGTAACTTCAGGTCCTCATAAGTGTGTATTAAGTAATTTTATTAAGTGGTAGATAGTTGTCTACAGCATAAATGAGACGACTCGAGCGGCTCGTTACCACTTTTTTACGGAAAACTGACGTAAAATAGCGGCTGCTGCGTTTCGTATGGTAAATGGGATATCTGGAGGCCCAAATCCCTTTCCTTCGGTCGGCAACGCGTCCATAATTTACTGATATTGTGGGCATGCAGATCACTTATCATTAGGATCCACTTGCTCGTTTGTCGGCCTATGTTATATAAAAAAAGACATCTGGTGAACGTTGGGGGATACAACAGCTCTAAATGGTCGACAATGGTTGATATTATATTTAGAGGACAATGTTTTATTTTTATTAAATAGGCGGTAACTGAGCAAGTGTATAAAGCAATGTGCTTAACTTCAAGTACATTATTAGTGCTACTTAAGTAACGCAAGAGCAATATCTTTTAAGAATTAAAAACCCTTAATTAATTCCACGCGGCAGTCCCCAGTTATTTAACAAAATATCCGAACTAACTTAACAATTGCCGCGTGAAGTGCGAGCGTAAACAAAAGTAAGAAAATACTCTGAGGAATTATTAATGTGTTCTGCGTTCGTGTAACAAAAAGATACATTAAAGTTGGAGCATTTGCCCCCAAGGCCCCATTACACTTCGGACCTAGTTCCTTTACTGTTCTTTATCTATCCAGAGACGTTTAACAACTCCGGTATTAACGGATGTTTAGAAATTAGAATGGCAGTTTGAATTTTTTGTTGTTTGTATCAGGTATGCAAATCAGCTGGTGGTTTACAAGGTGGTAGGTCCCTCGTATGCGAGAGGCTTTCTGGGTTTTTACCATCGCTTTGTCTATTTCTACCGCCAAGCAACAGTGTGTAAGCACTGTTGTATTTTGCTTTGAAGGACATTGAACCTAGTGAAATTACTGGGCGTTGTGAGACTTAACATCTTATGTCTCGGGGTGAAGAGCGCAGTTCAGTGCCATGCAGTGCTTTGTAATTCAAAGTTCTGTATGGTGTTAGTTCTATTTATGGGCAGGCGTGACGCTTGCCATCAAGCAAGCGCTTGGCTCGCCTAAATATAATTAAAATAATAGAAAAAATAATAGAATTAAATACACTAAAATTTCTCTACCAGTATCTCTCTCTACATTAATTATATTAACATTACTGAACATGCTTAATTCCCAATATTAAATGGCATTGCACTGCAACAAACAACACATTCAAAAGTTATAAAAGGCAATAATAATATTTAAAATATTTCATCATCATCATCATCATACACACTCCTTCGAAGTCCTTATGAAAAATTGTCAAGTATGCAGGATTTCTCGGCCTTTCCTTCGCCGTTATAGCAAGAAATAACTAACAATGAGAACATATTATGTAACTTTTGACAAATCAGCGGTGCATGATTTTAAGGCTGGCTTCGAAACTGCGACTTTCGTCTCGGCAGTTTGTACCGCTCCTGGCTGAGATATCACTGTAAAGGCATTACCACAGTAATAACTGTGATATTTAGCAATGGTTCTGGCTTGGTAATTAATTTTAAACATTTTTTGGTCACGTTCGGTGTATTTTGTATTCTTAAAACGTAGACTCTCATACATCTTATTATTATAGAGAGACTTGCTGTAAAATACTTCAAACATGCAGGATAAAAAGGCATCTGGAGGAAGGAACCCTAAGGAACGCACCTAGCCTTAGCCTGTTAGTACAAAAGAAAACGCACCGGAGTGCAAGATTGTACCGGAAACGGAAGTAGCATTTCAACATGGCCGACTCTCGTCTTAGGAATTCTTTTATTTTTATTTACTTTTAGTACTGACATTGCTTAATGTCTACAGATAGACTTGTATACTTATGGAATTTTAAATGATCAGAGAGATTGCTACCCTCAAAAGTTGTGACAAATTTTGGTTGAAAGTTATAAAATACTAAAAAAAATGCGTTTAATTTGTTTTGATAAAATATAAATTAACAATTTTACTGAAAAGTAAAATTAAAATTGGTACATACATAAATGCCAAATTTTTTCATCCCAGATTTCAAATGTCATGCCTTTAGGGGTAATTTTGTTTTTAACTTGGCGACATCTTTCACCCTAAAATTATCCATTAGGTCATAATTAAAGTGGAAAAATACATTTGTGTCGAATTAAGAACCTGCTCCTATTTGGGTACACTAGTTGCACCTCTGCTTACCCCTTCAGGGATAAAACCGATATTATAAAATTGTAATTTTTAATTTCCACTACTCCGAATTTTTTTTTTTTTTTTTTTTTTTTTTTTTTTTTTTTTTTTTTTTTTTTGGTTTTTTTCCGTTTCCGGTCTTTTAAGTGTCAACATCATTGTGATTTCATCCGAAACAAACAACTTAGTAAAATTAGTTAGAAGTGTCACTAGGATAACAACGCTAGTACAAATAACAGTCTTGGAGTTCTGGAAGATATTGAAGGAATAATTCGTAAATGCTATCAGGATCTCACCAGGCAAGCGAACATTATAACAAAAATATTTAAGGTTAGAATATTGAATATTGATAGATTGACATTTGACATTCACCTTAGTGTTGCCAGCACAAGAAAAATTATTCCACCATTTCCAATTTTACGTTCCGTTCTACGTAATCCGACCCGAACAATATGGATGGACAATTTCAAATACTATTTGATAAAATGAAAATAGAAATGCAGAAACAGACTGCCGAACTAACAGAATCTCTTACTGCAAATATAATGTATCGTATAGAAGAAAAACTAACTCCTATTATTGAAGAAAATGAAAAATTAAAACAAAAAATTAGTAGTTTAGAGAACGAGATAGAATATTTAAAAAGAGATAAGAAAAGTAACAACATAATTATTTTTGGATTGAAAGAGAGTGAAAAATCACAATCGGAGCTACTTCAAAACGTTAAGGAGATTTTTCATGAGGACTTAAATATGGCAATACAAGAAAACGATGTTAATAAACTACACCGCATAGGAAAGAATAAAGACGAAAACAAAACGAGACCTGTACTATGTTCCTTTATAAATGGATGGAAAAAAGAGGAAATAATGAAAAACAGGAAAAATTTGAAGGAAATTTACATATCGGAGGACTACTCGAAAGAAGTTTTAGAGAAAAGGAGATCCTTGCAACCACAGCTGCTAGAAGAGAGAAAAAAGGGAAACACAGCCTTTTTGAAATACGATAAACTAATAGTTAAAGAATCCAACGCCGACAAAAGGAAAAGGGAACCATCTAATTCACCACAGTCATCCTCAACAACTCAACCTAGAAAACAAAAAACGCTAATTTCTATTAAAGATAACAGGACAAATGCTTTCGAAATAATGGGATCTCGTTCAAACTCCTCAATTAACAACTTTACACACAAAAACCAATAGCAATTAATGGCCGGTAAACGAAAAATCAAAATAAATTACGAAAATCAACAAACAGAAAAAACACAATCTCCCCCAAGCCGACTGGTCCTCGTGGGGGAAAGAGACCACAACCCTCCAAAAATACAGAAAAATAAACAAAACAAACATCACAGATCAAAAATTTACATCGCATCCCTCAATGTACTGACCCTGAAAAATGAAGAAAACCTTACAGAACTAACATATGCGCTAAAAGAAATTAAATGGGACATTCTCGGCATGAGTGAAGTAAGACGAATGGGGGAAAGTATTGTTTCTTATCCAGACTTCTTACTATACCACATAGGAACGACCCCAGGTCAATATGGGGTTGGTTTTATCATCAAAAAATGGCTCACAAGTTATATAGAAGGATTTACAGGAATATCGGAGCGCATAGCAATGGTGAATTTGAAGCTACCAGGATATAAAGATTCTTGGTCTATTATACAAATTTACTCGCCTACAGAACAATCGGACTTAGAAACTATAGACACCTTCTACATTAACCTAAACAAGACTATTCTCGAGCATGCACATAAAAATCTAATAGTTATGGGAGACTTCAATGGCCAAATTGGAGAAAGGCGCCCAGAAGAAAAATCTACATTAGGACCATTCACACACAACAATAAAACCAGAAGTAGAAATGGAGAAAAAATCGTGAATTTTGCACTAGAAAACAACTTAACCATTTTAAACACTGTATACAAGAAAAACGAGAAAAAGAAGTGGACTTGGATTTCACCAGACGGGAAAACAAAAAACGAAATTGATTTCATAATGAATAATAGAAAGAATTATTTCACAAACTTCAACATCATCAAAAAATTCAACTTTAACACCAATCATAGACTGATCAGAGCCGAACTAAAAACAATACAACCGAGAAAACCTAGACCAAGACAAGAAATAGGAAACACAAAGCTCGGAAATCACCAAATGGAACAATTAGTGATCAACCTAAGAGATAAATTCATAGACTTCAAAGAGAACACAAAAAGTTTAGGAATACAGGAAAAATATAATTGGATAGAGAACACAATCAAAACTCAGACACAACTAATTACAAATAGTACAATTGAACCGAAAAGAAAATGGCTAACAACTAATACCATAAGATTGCTGGAACAAAGAAACCATTTAATCAACACAAGAAATACAAAAGACAGACGAAAGCGTTTGGCGGACATTAATAAAGAAATCAAAGAAGGTATAAGAACGGATAGAAAAAGTAGAAGAATGAAAACTATCGAAAAGTATATAGCCAAAACAGGAGGTGTCAAAAAAGCTTTTAAGGAATTAAAGAATTCAATGAATTGGATAGTAAAAATGAAAAGTGACAACGGAAAATGGAGTTATCACAGAAAGGACATATTAGGAATTGCCACATCGTACTACAAAAAATTGTACGAACGTAACACAACACAAGCCGAAGTGAATTTGGAGGACACTTCTGACGTTCCTAGTATTCTTCGAGCTGAAGTCGAAAAAGCTATAGATACTCAAAAGAAAGACAAAGCACCAGGACCCGATAATATAAATAGCGAAATCTTACGACAAAGCAAGGAAGTTTTGATACCTGTTCTCACAGAAATATTTAACGACATCATAACTACCGAAATCATCCCACAGCAATGGACTGTCTCTAATATTATTCTGCTATATAAAAAGGGAGATAAACATGAAATTGGAAATTATCGCCCTATAAGTCTTATGTCGAACATATATAAGATATTTGCTAAGATCTTGTTAAAACGGATTGAAAAAAAACTGGATGAACATCAGCCCATCGAACAGGCCGGTTTTCGTAAAGACTACTCGGTGATTGACCATATTCACGTAGTTCGCCAAGTTCTAGAAAAGTATAACGAGTACCAACATACATATTACATAGCATTCGTCGATTACAGCAAAGCATTTGACTCATTGTTCCATCAAAAGATATGGGAGTCACTTATTGATCAAGGAATTGAACATAAATATATTCGTTTAATAAAAAATGTGTATAGTCACAGTACAGCAAGAATCCAACTAGAAAAGAAGGGCGAACCATTTAGTGTAGGAAAAGGCGTTAGACAAGGAGATCCCCTATCCCCTAAATTATTTTCGGCGGTACTGGAATCTATTTTCAGAGGTCTTAATTGGGAAAATCTCGGGATAAATGTGAACGGTATCCCACTAACGCACTTGAGATTTGCGGATGATATAGTATTATTTGCTAAAACATCGGAAGATATAAAAAGAATGCTTTGCGAACTAGCAACGGAGAGCGAGAAAGTAGGGTTAAAGTTGAATCCAGAAAAAACAAAATTAATGACCAATGGGAAGGAAAACATCATACATATAGAAAATACAAAAATTGATTACACAGACGAATACATCTACCTTGGCCAGCTAATGACACAAAAAGATCCTATACGCAAAGAAGTAGCAAGAAGAATAACTAATGGGTGGAGAAGATATTGGAGCTTGAAAGAGGCTATGAAAGATAAAAAGCTCCATATAAGTATGAAAAGAAAATTGTTTAACACCTGCATACTACCTGTCCTTATGTATGGCAGCCAAACATGGGCTTTAACACAGAACCTGACGAATAAACTTGCATCCTGCCAATACGCAATGGAAAGGAGTATGCTAAATGTGAAGAAATCCGACAGATTGGAAAACCGCATTATAAGAAGCAAGACAAAAGTCCTAGATGTCACGTATAAAATCAGAAGGCTCAAATGGCGATGGGCAGGACACATGATAAGAGGAAAAGATAAATGGTGTAAAATTATAACACAATGGTACCCTAGAGATGGCAAAAGGCAAAGAGGTAGACCAAAGAAAAGGTGGGATGATGACATCAGGAAAATAGCAGGGGTAATGTGGAACAGAGTGGCCCAGGAAAGACATGAGTGGAAAAGGTTGGAGGAGGCCTTTGCCGACTGGCAAACAGATCTGCAAAAAATAAGCAAGAACCAAATACTGGATTAACGTTTAGATTTAAGTTTTTAAGTTTCTAGATTTTATTATAAACTATGTAAAACAAGTATCTGAATAAAAGGCTATTATTATTATTATTATTATTTACTCCGAATTTTTTAGCAAAATCTTGACATGATTTCAAAACAAAAGATCCAAATAGCACGATTAAAAATGAACAACATCGCCATTTATTATTTAAAATTGGAAGCAAATATTGTTCATAAACAAGCGACAGTCAAAGGGCTCGCTCCATGGAGTATTTTGACTCCGCAAATAATAAATAATTCAACTGGGCGACTCATAACCGCGCCTTACCGACTTCTTGTATTGGGAAAATTCCGCGTAGGCACCGGGAATTCATATTTATTAGAAACACGATACCCTGATGGAATTATACGGTTATTATTTGTTAAAGTTTTGAATTGGTTGTTGTGATATTGACACTATGACAATTTATTTGAAACAACAATATCGTTATAATTGCCGGAGTTTACGACAGAGCATCACCAAACGAGCCAACCATCCAAGTCTAGGACAACTCGTCGCTTCTTTCAAGGCTCGGTGCATCCCGCAGCAGCACTCTATTCCACTACTTTGAAATTTTGACTACTATGGCACCTCCAACTATGTGTCAAATACGTTTCTGTATTATGACTCTTGTGTCAATAAATTGTTCTTATTGACCATTTTCTGTCACCTGTCAAAACATATGAAGCAAGCCAATTTAAAAAGACATCCATCGCGAAACTAAATTAACCAGTATTAATAGGTAATCATTTGGGCCACATCCTATATTTGTTAGAAAAATATGATAAGTCGTTTTCGAAACAAAAGATATTTCCAAAAGGCCCGGACCAAATAATTTGCCTTTTCACGTAATCACACATCTTGACCATAATGACATAAATTGCGCACTCCATTCTCAAATCCACAGGAAGCCAGGCTTAGTAATGTGTATAGGGTCGTAATCGTCAAAGTGACCTAACACGGAAATTATGGTAATAGAGCAATTACCATATTCGCCAACGTAAATAATAATTACTGAGGCACATGCTTATGACAGAATTTATAATGTAGCTAGGACCATGTATTTAGGTCGAATGAAGGAAGCGTGAAGGAATAGTTTTCAATGCGTATTTGTTTTGGTTAAAAGGAATGTAACTAGCTAGTGGTAGGATTACATATCCGCTCGGATAGCGACACATACATGGTGTCAAAACTTGCCATAGTGGTCCACACACCTTGTGTGGATCACGTTCGAGGATCTGCAGTTAGTATATATTTGGTTCCCCCGTGGGGCTTGCGACAGGACTTGATGATTAGTTGGGGCGGATATAAGGTTACATCATTGTATCCTTGTGAATGCATCGGTCATCCATCTGTCCTGTCGGAGGCCTCTCGTTTTGCTTGTTCTCTCTCCGAATAGGGAAGAAGCATTTATACACGCCGGCAAGACTCTGGTGACCACCAATAAACTCATTGTCTGTCAGTGGTCGCTGGTTTATATTAACTGCGCTGCGCTTACCATCAGGTGTAGCGCCGTCACATTACCGTGCTCGGATAAAATAATGTCTGTTGCTTTTTAACAAAACTGTTTCTTGTAAATAGTTTATTATTATAGAAGTATAGATAATTCGGATGATTCTTGCAAGTCTTACTATGTGTGTTATGCGTTTGTAAAGACAAAATGATTTAATCTCCCTGTAATTATTGACTTAAATGTATAGAATGACGACTGACGCGTCACTGTCATAGAAATGAAAACTACATATGTACAGGCTCACGTCACACATATCAAGACGTGCATAACTGGATTAATCGTATCTATTTTAACTAATCCAATTCTTGAAATAAAATTAAACAATCATGTCTTTATCCCCAAAGGTTATGCAGGTACTTTACGTCAAAGGTATTTTAACCGGGTGAAATAAAATGATAAACACAAAAATAATCTTCGTATTCATTTTGAACAAAAACCTAGTACTAAATAATCTGAAAACTAAACCCAAATCAATATGCTGGCATTAAATCAATGAAATGATAGATAAATGTCAATATTGTAGTAATAAAAAGGCAACAAATTCTCTTCCCATTATATAAAAAAAAAATAGGTTAATCCAACAGGATCCGTACACGTGTACCGAAATAATTACTTCCCTTGTCGCAAAAATTACCAGAACGTTACATGATAATAAACGAATACATTGTTGAGATTCTTTTGAATATAAGCTACCCTTGCTAATTAAATTCTGTGTACCTGTCATTCTTTTTGTTTTTACTGAGTCCCTTTTGTGTAAATTCATTGAAATATCGATATCATGTGGTTTCCATCAAGAAATAACTTAAAGAACGTGGTAAATCCCATCTACCACTTTGCGAGGTGGTAGGTGCGACCCAGTAGAACCACACTAAACCACTTATTGGGATATTCCTTCACGATATGCTGGATAGTTTGTTCTGCGACTCCACAATCGCAGGTTAGAGACTCCCCTTAGCCAGATGGTAATTACACCTCACGACGCCAGTACGTATATGTTTAGGAGTTATCCAGGGTTTGAGGATCTTCTTAAATCCTCAGAAAACTAGTAGAAGATAGCATTTAGGTAAGATCCACACCCGCTGCCTATAAGGATGACCTGTGATCAGATCCCATACCACCGACTTCCTTCTCGCAAGCCGGTATGGACAGACTCTCGGGTATAGTAATCATCTGAATACCAAAAGGAATGGCAGGCTCAGTTGCAAGCAGCAGGTATTTCACATGGGAAAATGGATATTACCAACCTTGCAACCCAATTTTCAAATTTATGAGAAGTGGGCACCCTCTGCCTATTATATCTACTAGGGTATTGATTTTTTTTTTATTATTTGTCGCCACATTTATTTAATTATTGTAGTAGTCATTCATTCTTATTATTATTAGTTTCTTTTCTTTCTTTCTTCTTTCTAGGAGTACTCATAATTAACGAAGAACTTACCTCATCTTGAAAATCAGCTAATCATTAGAGACATTTTTGAGGTTTATGGCCAAAGAGATATTGAAACAGATATGGACGTAGTTGAATTGAAGATTCTTTGCTGGTGGAAGTAGCCGTTACAATAAAATAACTTTAATACTGTCTTTCATACTGTTGAACACATCTGTCTCAACTACGAAGTATACTCAAGATCTGGCGAAGTGGAGGCGTATTTATTACCTTGGCACTAAGCCGGAATCAAGCCAGACAGAAAAAAACACTCTACATTGAATACTATTTTTAAAATGTGTTATTTAATTCACCTTTTCGCAGTATGAATTATATCGTATATCTACTTTAAAACGCTTTACCATAAAGTTCACGTATTGGCGCTGTAGTTTTTTTGCCTATCCAGTGACGATATGTATGTTCACTTAATTGTTCAGATACATTTTACTATACATAAGATAAATTCACCCTTTTATCCACAATCCTACGTAAACGACTAAAGTCTCCAAATAAATATATACGCCCTTAAATCATCGCATTTATGTCGCGAAAATTAATCAGAGTTAAAAATCTTGCTCCAATATTTGTATAGTATAATAAATCTAGAACATCCGAAAACTTAGGCTAGAAATTTTATACAAAATTTATTATTCAGTCCCATTGTATATTATTTGTAGAGGTCATATTTAAATCACGTAGTCAAAGCAGAATAGATGGCTTCTCATATTTAGGTACAACAAATATACACCAACTCCCAGATATCCAATTTCAAATTTAAGCAACAACAACTAACCACATCTATTTCTGCCGCCAAGAGGCAGTCTCTAAGCAAGATTTTGTTTCAAGCCTTGTCATTGAAGCTGGTGAAATAACTGGGCATTATGACATTTAACAACTTATGTCTCGGGGTGACGAACGCAGTCCAGTGCCATGCAGTGTTTTGTAATTCAAAGTTTTGTTTAGTATTGTGTCTGTTTATGAGCAGGTGCTGAGCCTACCATCAGGCAAGTGATCGGCGGGTTTAGTTATTTAGACTAATAAAAAAAATCTATTAAGATTTAGTTTTAGTTGATAAAAAAATGTGTTTTCAATTCACACACGGCAGAAGTTAAGCTTCAGAATTAATAAAAGACGTGATTGATATACCACGCTATTTATGATATATTTTCCAAAGACTTTGTTGTAAATAAGCGCAAAGACACGTCATAGCATCTATCTCATTCTCTCGCAGGCTAAATACTATTCGTGAATATAAATTATATATTAATATTGCTTTTTTTACTGTCGCCTTTTTGTTTCATCTAATTTTCAAATCACAACAGTGCTACAGAAGTTTCACTTCAAAAAACAACAATTATTATTACAACCAAAATTAATACAAGAATCCAAAGCTATTGTAAATACCAGCACAAAGAATGCTCATAAAATGTGGAAATGTAGACAGATATATAACAAGTGATCCCTTCATAAAACTCCCTGTGGTCACCAGTCTTTTATATGAACAGTTATTGATTTTGTAACAGATGTGACCGGGCCTCAGGCTATTCGATAAAGTAAATACGGAATGCTCATCTCAACTTCGTCGTATTGTCTTGTTCTATGAACTTGCTCAATAAAATTCATATTGAAACCGTTGAAGTGCCGTTTTCGAAGTCCAGCTCAGGCCTCGCCTACACAACGCTGCAACTCTTGCAAGGTAGGATGGACAGTGGCATTTATATTTCGCCACCGAGCATTGAAACTCGGCGAGTTTCTGATAAAGTGAAGCGGTCTTTATCCCGCAACAATATTAATTAAACAGAACAGATACAAGGTGGTAGGTCCCTCGTATGCGAGCTATCTGGGTTGGTACCACCGCTTTGTCTTTTGCTGCCGCCAAGCAACAGTGTGTAAGCACTGTTGTGTTTTGGTTTGAAGGACAATGAATCCCACTGGATTAAATTGTTAAATTTTAAATTGGTTTGAAGGACAATGCATCCCACTGAAATTAACAACTTATGTCTTGGGTTGACGAGTGCAGTTAAGTGCCATGTACTGCTTTGTAATTCAAAGTTCTGTGCGGTGTTGCTTCTATTTATGGGCAGGCATGGCGCTTACCATCAGGCGAGCGCCTTGCTCGTGTCTTTATTTAATCAAATTTAAAAAAAGACATGGAGGAGTTGGAAATACTGATTATGTTGGATTTGTGGGGATTGGCTTAGACCATTTTTAAACCTAAGAACGAGAAGCAAACTATTTTACTTTGACCTCTTGATTCAAATATGGCCTAACATAATAATTAAATAAACGTAAATAATTTACGATTTGACTTAATAACTAGCTCAGTATACAGATCTTAGATGATTATTTCATTATAAGTTGTTGAATAAAAACTTCCATCACTAACTTAAAAATCTGCAAATTTCCAACAAAAAAATAGTTTAGAGCTATTTTCATTTCTGACTTTTCAGTATCCTTTTTAATTCAAGTTTATTTTTAACCTACGCAAAGAAAACTTACGACTTTTTAAATTATTCGTATGTATATTTTTTATGTATGTTCACAGACAGTTCACTCATAACTTCGCTAAATGTGAATAGCAGTTTGGATGATTCTTTTTGCATTTGACAGGGACTTCAGTGAAGGTTTCATTCGAGAAAATAAACAAATTTAAATGCATTTCGCTGTGAATTTCTACTCCTAAAGTGATGAAATTGGGGATGAAAGACTCAAACTTAGTCATTTATACACCGATTTTGATGATTTTTTCAGTAAAACAAGTACAATTAAAACTTAGTAACAAAAATTAAACCGATGCGAAACAGCTTAAAAATAAACAAATCATTTTGAGTCAGTGGTAGATGCTGTCGTTTAATACTCAACAGTTTAATTTTAATTGTTGAAAAGATTTTTAGGCAAAATTTGTTTTAGACCTACTTTCTTAATTTCCAACTCAACTATTATTCCATTTAAACAAAACATTTGCAATATCAACGAATCACACTTCCAAATGGGACCAAATAAATTCTTTCCCACATAAAATGAAACATTACTACAATAAACGGTCTAATAAAGAACAAAACAGTCCATAAACTCGACTCGGAGTGGCCGCATTTATAATTATTAACCGTTATTAATTTGACCCGGGACTTCGCAACTTGCCCATTTAATCAAAGCGAAGATGGCTGAAGTCGTAAATTCGCGCGGGCTGGCGACGAATCGGTTACAAGGCGTTGTGGCACATACTAAGCAAATTTATAGTCAGGCGATGTGGTAATATAAGACAGGGGAGAGTTGGGTGGCTTCCGGCGAACGTAGGTTTCCATGCGATTTATATCGGGTCTAGATTGTGAATTAACAGAGGTAACAAAGTCAACGGCTCACTATCCTAAACCAATAATAGAGGTCATTTGCTTCTACGTAGTGTTGTTGAGCAGTTTTCGGGTCAATTAAATTTCAATTACGTTACAAGGTGGTAGGTCCCTCGTATACGAGAGGCCATCTGGGTTGGTACAACCGATATGTCTATTTCTGCGCTAAGCAACAGTGTAAGCAGTGTTGTTTGGTTTGAAGGAAATTGAAGCCAGTGAAATTACTGGGCATTGTGAGACTTAACGCATTATGTCTCGGGGTCACGAGCGCAGTCCAGTACCATGCAGTGTTTTATAACTCAAAGTTCTGTGTGGTGTTGCTTCTGTATTGACAGACGTGGCGCTTACCATCAGGCGAGCGATTTGCTGGTCTCGTTATTTAATTAAAAAATAAAAAAGTAGCTCATACTTACATTTACACCTTTACGAACTGTTAGATGTGTTAATTATGTTTCCTAACCCACTGCTTACGCACATTAATGACATAAATCGTAAGCAAATTACAATGTTTACATAAGCAATTTCTTCTTATGTCTACTTACATAATAAGGTTACAAGAGTTTAAGTTACAGGTGTAATTGAGGCTTTACATTTAATTTTACCACTCTTTTAGTAGATAATTATAATAAGGAATTGTCTCCAAATTATTTTATTATGTAAAATACCTAAGTTGGCAAATTGTTAGCAATTGGCAAAAAGTTAGCAAGAAGCAATATATTGACGTATATCTATCTTTTTATTAGCAGAGGTTGGCAAACCAGCAATTGGATTACCTGATGAAGCCCACGAATACTCACATTATTTAAGGTTATCTAGAAGAAATTGCCAGTTTCGATAAGACCGCCCATTGTATCATCCTTACTATATATCTATACTATTATATACTATACTCGACTATGTGATCTTTAGTTTTAGGTTACTTTATTTAGTGTGAAATAAAGAATACTCTATCAATGTAAAGAATCGTAAGTGCGTTACCATACTTAAGGAAAAGTTATAGGGATTATGAAGGAAAGGGGATCCTTGTATTCCTATGAATGCATCGGTCATCCGCATATATTGTCGTAGGCCCCTCGTTTTGCTTCTTCCCTCTTCGGAGTGTGAAGAAGCATTTATACAGGCCACCATGATTCTTGTGACCACCGATAAACTCGTTGTTCGTCGGTGGTCGCTGGTTTTTTTTGGAGTGCACTGCGCTTAAAATCAGGTGTGCAGTCACTTTGCTGTGATAGGATAAAAAGGGGGTTTAAATTAAGTGAAGTATTGCTTGATAAAAACGTTTGTACAATTGTAGATAGTTTGTGCAACCGGGAAGGCTAGCCGGCGGCCAAAATTGATGATAACAGAGAAATATTACCCCGTACATAATTAACCTAGATAGCAAACTCGTTGTCAACAACTTTATACTTTTTGCTCGGTTTAGACTTTAGACAAATTAGGTGCTCCAAAATCCCGGATTTGACAATAGGAAGTCCGCATCTACAAAAACGTTAAAGCGACAGGACATTAGTCTGGATTACCAGTTTCAGTAATAATTTCAAGCTAACGTGAGTCCGTGAGGAGTCCGCTGTCGTCGCTTTATTCAGCTCTGAGTTTGCTTAAAGTGCTTTAATTAACCACATACAAGGGAATTAAGCGTTTCCTGTGATGTGCAAATTAAGTCATTTCGAGAGCTAAATATTCGGATCGTTGGATTTGCTTTTAATGTTAACGTGTTTATGATTTGTTAGCGAGCAGTTAACGTTCAGATATTTGCGGTGTAATGATATATTGTCATTAACAGCTACTGTAGTTCTATTTAGTAAATTCGGGTTATACTTTATCATTCTGACTTAATTTGGGAATGTGATATGATACAAGTATTAACTGGCTGTGGATGTTATTTTGGCCATTAGAATATTTGACGCGTATTTTTAAATCTCCAAGTAACCAGTGAAATTACTGGGCACTATGAGACTGGACAACTTATGTCTCGGAGTGACGAGCGCAATTCAGTGCAGAATAAGGTCCCTGGATTTAGTCTGAGTTACGAGTTTGTGCGGTCGTAGAAAATGAAGTCGAAAAGGCCGAGTGAAAAGGGACTTAAGATATTCTTAAGTCCTGTTTTACGCTATACATGCTGGCTATAAAACTCATAACTTATAATAACAACCGAACAATGTCTTTGTCGGTCGGATTTTTATATATTGTAATAAACTCTTTTGACAATGTTCACCTGCTTTGTGTTACGTTGACCCACTTCAGTCTGGGACTTGACAGATAAAATATATTGTGATATTTTTCCCCATTTGTCTGCGGAATTCAAGTCTGTATTCAAAGACTAAGATTACTTACTTACATAATATTTTATTTCGATGATGATAGTGTAATGTTATCATGAACTAAACTTCACTTCATTGATTTCACTTTACTGAGTCATTTTACTTCGACGGACTTACGGTCCTACAACACCCAGACCAGAAACAAATATTTATGGATTGCACAAACATTTGTCTTTTGCGGGAATCGAACCTACGACCTTTCGCATCGCAGCTGGCTACTCGGACACTGCGCCACGAGGGCTCTCCAAATTATATACAACCATATAGGTTATTCAGCTATCAAATGGATGGTAACAAATTAAAATGGTAGGGCTTAACTAATTTTAATTTAACATATACTATAGATTGACATACGCAGGATACTGTAAATAACACATTTTAACACCTTTGCTTACATTACGAATAAATTATTTTTATTTCCTCTAAGAGAGCACCTAGTTGCAATATTAAAAAGACCAATGTGATAAAGCATTATAATAACCATATCATGTAATAATTGATGCTTGATATTAAGACACGAGTGTGTTGTTCTGAGTCCTTTATTTGAATAAATCTCTTATTGTCGAAAACCTTATTTATACATATCATAAAACTGACGTTGCTTAACTAACCTACTTTTGGTGTAATATTCATCGAAGACATATTTAATCATAATTATTAAGAAGTCCTAAATACCAAAGATTACTTTGTTAATACAAATGGTGCAATATTCATACACTTTCGAGTTTATTAACTTATTTCGCAATATTACATTACAACTCCCCCGAAAAAGGGCCTGCTACCCTTCCCCATTTAAGGAAAGAGAATTTTTTAAGAAAAAATTAAGAAAAAATTCAAAACTATTACAAACTGTTACTAAGTTTAGAATTTAACTTCACATATTTCTTTTAGAGTAACAAAGATAAACAAACATTTATAAAACATACAATAAAAGTACTTAATATTAACTAAAATATCTCTTAGTGTTATTCTTATGTATAACATATTCTTTATTATCCTTTAAAATCTTAACATTAGGAGAAACTTCCTCAATAACTTCGTAGGGGCCGTTATAGATGTTTTGAAGTTTAGTTCCAGTTTGTTTTTTTATAAGAATAAGGTCACCCTTTTTATAAGTTACGGAGTAAGTTTTCTTATCGTACATTAATTTTCGTCTTAATTTACTCTATAACAACTCTGCTTGACATCATACTGGGCTCGCTGTAAACGATAACGTTCAACCGCTGAGCTTGCAGTATTTGTTAATACCATCGCCTCTCTTACGATGCGATTAGTCATTTTTATTATATTGCCATTGTTTACATTTCTTAACTTAGTTGATTACATCATTCGTCATACCTGACCATTAATCATATAATATGATTATTTTATCCTCGTGATCACTAATTCTTACAACATCGGTTGTAATTAAATTCTAGGTACCTTAATATACCTTTATTTTTATAACCTTTATATATGCAACTTTTCATATGACTTGCAAGTATTTTTATATTTGTTGCATTTTGCCTATTCTTTATAGGTAATTAATATTTCATTAATATTTTTTTTTTCGCACATCAATCCTAAATCTCTCGCTAACTCCGTCGTGGTAGATTACGATCGAGTATTTAGGTAAAATAGTACAACTTGAAGGTACATACGTGCATTTCATTAATATTTCTTTTTCGAACATAGATCCTAAAACTCTCGCTAACTCCGTCGTGGTAGATAACGATCGAGTATTTAGGTAAATATAATAATATAGTACTACGCGTACAGTATCCTCTATTCAAATAACGACAAATCACATTCTTAAAATCTTCGTCATTAATAAAAGTCAATTCTGTCACATCAGTTTTTCAGAATTCCTACAGTCTCAGGTTGATCAGACCTGCTACTGGTAGAAGTCTGTTCTGTCAAATCATTGTTATCCGTTATGTATATCTATAGATTTCACACGTTTAGTTTGTGCTCTCGTCAATACAGAAACTACTTGTTCTCAAATAGATTTTAATCATCACACGTTATTGATACCGGGAGTCGGCTTAATGCGCCTGCAGTTGCATTATTCCGATCCGGGAAGTGCACGATATCAAAATCATATTCTTCAACGTATAGTCGAAACTTAGTTAGTCTACTGGAAAGATCTTTTAAACTAAATAAATATACTAATGGCTCATGATCTCTAAAGATTTAAAACCTTCTGCCATACAGATACGGTCTAAAATGCCTTACTGCCCATACGATAGCTAGTAATTCTAAATCTGTTATCGGATATCTACTTTCTGCGGGCGATAAGTTACGGCTCGCATAAACAACTACGAGACCATTACTGTTAGACAAAACCGTGCCTAATCCTAAAATCCTAATCCTGATTTAAAAACGTCGGTTGGCAATTGAAAAAAAAAATTCGTCTCCGGACATATAAGTATAAACCGTCTATAATAATTTGCGAACGCTAAGTATCGCTTTACGTCATCGGAGTTCGATCACACTGGACACTGGCGTCTCGATTTTGCTTTCGTCATGAAAAATGCCATTCAATGTTATTCCATGACCTACATAAATCTTATAACATCGCACCGAGGCGGTATCGAATGTCTGTTACTCATCATTACAACTTATTTTAATGCAAATATTTTAATTATTCTTATAAAGTTGCAATAAACTATCCTTATAATTAATAATTGCTTCATAACACGTTAAAAATAATTATCTCCTAAGATACCGTTAGCAGTACATGACATATTCTTAAACACAAAAAAAAAAATTCACAAAAATATTTCTTTAACAAAATTATTAAAGTAAATCAAAATAGATATTGAACATAAAAAAAAAATTGAAAATTACATACTTTTAGTAATTCTTACTTCAAACTTTGTTGATAAGGAGCGCGTTGGCGATGATGATGGGTGTTGATGATGGCATGATGGCTTAGGGGCGAGCGGAGCTGGCGCAGATGTGGAGCTTGTACGGCATCGCTGCTGCTGATTCATGCTGCAGTTGTGTGGTTGGGCCGGGCTATACCTATACCCTGGACTCCTCCAAACCTTCTTTCTTCTTTCTTAATAACTTCCAAAATAACCTCCAAATGCTCTGTATAGTTTCGCGTTGTCGTGGCCGAAAGCTGCTCCGTTGGCGTTGATTTTTCCATTATGTGATATTGATTTTGAATTTTCTTTCATCTGTTTATCTTGATTTTTTTTTCTTCTTTTCTTAATTTTCTTCCAAAATAGGTACCAAAATAGGTGGCCATGGCCATAAGGCCATGTGGTATCCCATAATGGATACCGCTGGCAGGGTCGCCATGTAATAAAAGGTGGCGACTTGTAATTATGACATGATGTTGTTGGTTCCGAGACCTTTAATAGAATGAATCATCTTATTGCCTAAAAACTTATTTATACATATTATAAAACTGACGTTGCTTAACTAACCTACTTTTGGTGTAATATTCATCGAAGACATATTTAATCATAATTATTAAGAAGTCCTAAATACCAAAGATTACTTTGTTAATACAAATGGTGCAATATTCATACACTTTCGAGTTTATTAACTTATTTCGCAATATTACATTACAATCATATTGATGACTATAATTCCTGAGGTTTAAGTCACAAAAAATAAACAATATTTATTTCTTTCACAGGTGGGAGGTATGCGGGCTCAGAGGGTACCCGCTACCTTGCTACTGTTGCTGTTTGCAATAGAAGCCCTGGACGCCAACCGGAGGAAGCAAAAAGAAAAAATACCACCCACCACAAACATATGCGACATAAGCGACAGGGACTCGAAAGTACATTGCTACTGCGAATATGGGCAAGAGATAAACGAGGCAGTGAAAACAGAATGCTGGGTCTTCAACGGAGGGATAGAGAAAACAGACCTACTTTGGTCAAGTTTTATATCGCAATCAAATATAGAAACGCTCGCATTTAACGTTCGGGCAGACGGCGGCCTAGACTTCGTACCATCAAAAGTTTTCAGATATCTACGAAAGATAAAACAATTCAGCATAAAGTACAGTTCGATTCGTAATATAGACACTTACACATTCGTGAACGTGACTTCAGTACAAGAGATGACTTTGACCAAGAACCAGATAGCGTATTTGGGCAGACATTCGTTTTACAACTTACCAAACTTGACTGCCCTGACATTGGATGAAAACAGAATAGGCGAGCTCGTGACCGAAACGTTTTATGAGCTACCTTCTCTTCAAAAGCTGTATCTAACTAGTAATAACATAAGCGTTATACAAGATGGAGCCTTCAAATATCTTGTTAACTTGGCCGAGCTGGAACTCGACAGAAATAATATAAGTGAACTGAAAAAAGAATGCTTCGACGGGCTCGCCAATCTCAAACGGTTAGATCTGAGAAGAAATAAATTAGCCGGGCTAAACTCATTCACTTTTACTGAATTATGGAATCTACAGACATTGTTGTTAGATTATAATGAAATTTATATATTGGCTCAGAGGACATTCGACGGGCTATCACAATTACGGAAGTTAAGTCTGAGCCACAACAAACTTGTTAATCTGGCTGGAGGGCTATTCGAGGGTGTAAGAGGACTCTCAGCTTTGGATTTGAGACACAACAAGTTAAAAAGATTCACTATTGACAATTTGCGTCCCATATACGATAATTTGAAGAATCCAAACAGTTATATCTACTTGGAAGGTACGTATGAACACAAATAACGGCCAAATAACCAAATATGGCTATCTCGCTACGCCCTTAATATCCACTTCCCAGTTAATCTATTTGAATTCTAAATATAGAATTCTAGTTAAAGCGATCCATTGAATAAAATCAATTAGTCTTAAACGTGCCGAATCAATCATTAGTCCAATTACTAAATTAATTAAGACTCGATTGTTACAGGGAACGATTTCACCTGCGACTGCCATCTCGCATGGATGCATAAGCTACGTCATGAAGCGAAAAGCGTGAAAGTGCGAACGTCATTAGAAAATTTCATTTGTAAATTCAGTGGTGAGCCATCCCTAAATTCACACTTTGCTTACTACGAAAGGAGCGTGATCGGATCAAACAATTTGTACGATGCCGACGACAAAAGTCAGATAAAAGATTACTCGGATAATCCGGATGATTTTATACAAGATGAAACGGATGATACTTACGTTGATGAACCTAAATCTGTTAAGGGAGAGAACGAGAGGACGTTGCTTCAGATACCGGTTGAAACGCTTCCGTGTCCTCAAGACGTGAAGATTGTCACCGATCGCACTTATACATACCCATCTCAGAATGAAGCAAAGGACTACAGGAATCTAATACAGACTTCAATATCATCAAAATTATACTTAAATATTGCAGTACTCACAATGCCAGTCACATTAATTTATCGAACCATTCATCTGTAAATACTAAAATTAAAATATACTGTTTATTTTATGAAAAAGAAATCTAAATTTCTGTTTGTTACATTGTATATGTTTTGTATTTCCTCGTTAATGTACATAAATTAACTTAATAAGATTAACTTCTAAGGTTCATATTCTAATTACTTATGAAATTGTATATATAATTTCGGTGTAAAAATGTGATATACATCTTAAGTAACGTTAAAATAGTAAATAATTAATCGTCAAATTTTATCGTAGGATAATTTTCTATTGAATTCAATAGATTTTTAAATTATAATTTTATCATTAAAATTGTATTTGTATAAACACATAAGTACTATAATTTTATTGAACGGGATTAATGTAAATAGTATTTGTGTCATAAATAAGTCGAATAGTTAGGAATTATTGGATTTCGAAAACTTTAATAACAATTGTATTTTTGTTTAACTTTAAAATGAAGGTAGATTTTGCAGGGCTCTGTTGGAACTTATGTTTTAAACATCTAAATATTGAAATTTTAAGCACTTTGAGACTTTCGTATCGTATCAGAACCCTTCCAAAGCTTTCAAACTAAACGTACTATATAGGTTTACAATCTCAAAGATTTATTTTAAAACTGTCATCTTTTATAATATATAATTAATTCTTAGTATAGAATTATGATATTAAAATTACATTTCTATTTAATTATATATAGTGTTTACGTAAATTCAACCACAATTATCTGGAATAAGAGTGAAAATGCAAAATCTACCTGCTTGTTTATGCTCATTACCAAGTATTGGGCTCTTAACATTTCTTTCCAACTAAGGACCCTTTAAAACACTTTTTAAGGAGCTTATATTTCTGTTGTGATATCATGTAATTTAAAGCCAATATCAATTATGTATGTTATCAGTATGTTAAGTTTTTAAATTTCGGAGTCTCTGGGAGATTTAAATTTACTGTTCAGAATAAATGTTATGATGCAAATAATTATGATCACTCTATCAACCATAACCAGAAAAAATATCATAAAGTACTCAGCTATTTTTAGTGATTACCAGAATTACATTCATAAATGTTTGTTATGTTATGTTATGTTATGTTTGTCAAGTAGTGACTTACAATTATTCCAAAAATAATGTTGATCGTCAAGAAATATTGCATCACCGAAGGTGGTCAGAATTATGTCGCCTTAAAGTTACACTGTCTGACCATGGCCTGACTCGCCTGTACGAGTCACTATAGCGGGTTTTTCGCCATGTGCACGACAGTCGGTAACCAATCAGGTCCAATAATGATCAGGTACCCTCCAGCAAATAAATTGTACTAATTTGTAAAACTATAACACTGTAGCCACTTATATGTGAACGCATCTCCACGGTTCTGTAACATTTATTTACACATAAATACAAAGACTACGGGTTAATGACAGTGACTAGACTATACTTAGTAACTATATTTCGTTTCTAATTACTATTCAAATGCATAAAGGCAACTGAGAAGAAACTTTGCATTTCAAGCATAGCGAGCATAGCACTTAGGAGATGTAACATTACATAACAAGACGTGTGTAGTCTGCTATAATGTTATACAAGTAGTTTCTGAATGTTGACTTAACATAGTTTTCTTTAACAACTTTGGAATATGGACGAATCGGTGAAGATATATCACGTGTGAGCATCGTGGACAACCATACGTTTATGTAATTCTAAATATTTGCATATCCGTAAATTGTAAAACCCAAATTCCACTAACTATCTCATAAAGATAACACGAGGAATTCTGTTAGATCTAGTTTCTATTGATCATTGCTTTTTTCATTTTCTCTTTTCCTTGGAACTAAAAACATATGTATGGTTGGATGCATTAGTTGCATCTCCGCCTTCGGAGACAATGGCGTGAACTTATGTTACGTTAAATAAAATAATAGTGCATTGCTTGTTCAAGATAATGACACCAATTCGAAATATATAGTATTCTGTAAAAATAACTCTTGTATCGATTTTAAAAGCGTATCTATTGTTCGAGTCGAGAATAAAAGCGATATTGTTGAATTCGTTTTGAAACCGATGGCACTAAAACTTAATTACTATGTCTCTCATATTTTTTCTCAAACAGTATTATTATTTCGTAAATACATCGCTAATTGAATATTGTTATTTGCAATTTATCTTGAACTTGTGTAAATTTATTTTACAAGATAGTAGGTCCATCGTATACGCGAGGCCGTCTGGGTTGGTGCCACTGCTTTGTATATTTCTACAACCAAGCAACAGTGTGATAGCATTGTTGTGTTTCGGTTTGAAGGAAATTGAAGTCCGTTAAATTACTTGGTATTATGAGACTTAACATCTTATGTCTCGGAGCGACGAGCGCAGTTCAGTGGCATGCAGTGCTTTGCAATTCAAAGTTCTTTGTGGTGTTGCTTCTATTTATGAGCAGGCGTGGCGCATACCATCAGGCAAGCGCCTTGCTCGTCTCGTCATTCAAATAAATAATAATAAAAAGAGAACTGAAATATCTCTACCAAATTAAACCACTCAGTGAATTGTGTTTCACATTTTAATGATAATAAAACTTCTGAAATTATTTTATTAAGATTACACGAAGTAATTATTTCTTGATCAACCTATTTAGTGGAAAAAATATTAATATCGACAATTTTTGAAGATTTTAAACCAGTAATATAGATGCATCGCTAGCCCAAGTCTAAAATCTAAAATCCTATTGGATTAAAAATCCTGGTTCTATAATGGCCAATAGATGTCCCAGTCGAATCTCTTAGCTTAACTTAAGATGACTTTAACTTGGCTGAGAGAAATAATGTAATCATATTAACGAACTTCGGTCAGCCGACCATAAAATAATATCAAATTTTATGCACTTGCGCCCTTCCATAAAACCTTACGTGCGTACTCTGTTCTGTGGATTATACTACACCATCGAATTAAAGCTTAAGTATCATATTTATAAGTTAACTTCAATAAATTCCGGGCTCTGCCTTCATACATTTGTATCGTAAATCTGTTTTATCATTCATTCTTTATTCATACGTTCTTGTAAAGTACCATGGTTTAGTATCTCTTAAATATACTCTCCATCTATTATTATATTGAGTCGCGATGTATCTGATAGTTAAAATTAGGATTCTATTCAAATTTTAACATAATTTAAGCTCACGCATTTATCGTCAAAGGGATAGGCAGAGGTGCACCTACATTTCGCTGATGCATACTAATTAATACTAACTGATCCATACTAATATTATAAATGCGAAAGTGAGTCTGTATTTTAGACCGTTTCACGTTAAAGCCGAAGACCTAATTTCAAAGAAATTTCGAATGAGGATATATTAAACTCCGAGTGCAATCATCATCATCATCAATAAGGTGCCTTTTTACCTAGAAAAACTTTCATATGGGTGGAGGCATGAGCATTAGTTCGTAAATAATAAATATATTTTTATTATGTAACAAATCAAATTGGAATCAAAAAGATATCAATGTAACGATAAAGAATGATGATTAAAAAACATACTCCCGATTAATAATCACCTGCTACTTTGAAATCAGTTAATCAGGAATTTTTATCATGCTTAAAACGATGCCTTGATATTAAAAAGTATGTCCTCAAAAATAAAGACCTTCCAATATCTGGCGCGGTTCTAATGAGAGATAAAGGATAACTTAATTTTCCAGATTATAATCTAAATATATATACACCAGTTTATTTAATTTCATAATCTCGTTTAGTTAGTTACCCTTTAAAATGTACATTTATAAATTTTCTTAGAGGTTTTTGTTCACCATGCCTCAACACCAAACTTCAAAAAACTGCTTTGTTAGATGAACTTCTTATAATTTACGTAGAATTATGTTTTATACAAATCAATTTCTAGATGGACTCAACTGTTATACTCAAGTATATCTTCTTAAGACGCACTTCGTTCGCCTCTTTTATTGCTGGATGCGGTATCTGATCTAAAAACCCATATTTTTATCATTCTGGCCCGATAAAATCTGTTTGACGATGCCGTTTGCTAGGTTGTACTTGAGTTGAAGGTAGATTTGCTCAAATTGTGGTTGTTTAAGTGTTTTTGTACTTTACTTTATTTTGATTCTGCCACTTTGTATAACGAATTACAGTACTACAACTATAAAATAAGTGTTTCGGTAATCTATTATAATACTCGTATTTAACGTTACGTATCTTAAGGATTCAAAGCAACCATATTACTAGGCATACGCTACGCCATCTGTCTATCTGCCCTACATTTAAATTTCTATCTTTTTAACCTATAATAGGTTCAAACTCATTTAGATGTTATGTTTATGGTCCACCTTCTTAGCAATTCTCATTTGATGACAATGTTGTCAGACTTTTGAATAAATCAAGACCAAACCTGATTATTTTCTATAAATCGAACCAACACCACTAACCACGTTATTCTACGAGCCCAACTATCAGTACCGTAAATAATAAATTTCCATATTCTTTTTGCGTTCACCCATTCGGAAGCCGTCAATTCAAATTTTCGTTACGACCGCTCTCTGACCGTCGAAATCTATTTCACCAAAAATATACAAAACTCAATACTAAAAGCTTTCAAGTTTTCTATAAAACTAAAAACAAATGTACGTTAAAAGGCATTTAAAAGTAAATATCGTTTAGAGGTATCGTATCTTACTGGAACCTTGCCAATGCGATAGAAGCATATTTATATTTCAAGTAAAAACTCTTAAAGGTTACTGCAGTTAGTAAGTCTTGAATAGCTGAGACCGAAGTTTTGTTCGCTTGATCGTTATCATTTAAACCAAGTACCCTTTATGAATATAGTTTGCATGAATTTATTTTAAAATTTTAATAACCTCCGTGGTTGTGCGAGTAAGAGAAATCAAATACTGAAATTTGATTTTAGATTTAATCTTTGGTCTGAAAAAATTAAATATGGTCTGTTGGCTGAACCCTATGTTATTTAACAGGTCTGCGTAACAGTTCTTTCATTAATTTATTTTTTAGTATTAACAATATGTCAAAATTAATACGATAGCCGTATTTTCAATGGTAGCAAGGGACACTTGGGCATGTTTACGATAATTGAAGTTTTTTTTTTTTTTTTTTTTTTTTATCCTGGCTCAGCAAAGTGACTACGCTACACCTGATGGTAAGTGTAGCGCAATCCAAGAATAGTGTCGACCAACGATAAACAACGTGTCCATCGTAGGTCGGCAAGATTATGCCGGCCTGCCAAAGGGCCAAGGGGGAGGGGAAGGAAACAGGGATGGGAAAAGGTTTAGGATCAGGGGGCAAGCCCCCTGGGGAGAACCGGATATACACTGGCTGACCCTGGAACGCGACCCACACAAGGTGGGCCACTATGGCAGGTTTTAGTACCAGTGTACGGTGGTCGCTATCCGGTCGGATACAAGTATCCTCCCACCAGCAGGTCGCTATCCGGTCGGATACAAGTATCCTCCCACCAGCTAAGTTACATGTATCGAACAGATTTTGTGAACCTTTACCTCTTACTTATGCGTTCCTAATATTGATAGCTGATGTTAATCAATTACCATCAAGTAGCCGTGATTGCTTGTAGGTCAGACAGTGTATCCTGTTTAAAAATCTTGTTTACAGTTTTTTCTGAGTGGTAGAGTCATGCTGTAGACAGTTTTGTCTACAGTATGAATGGACTGGCTCTACTGGGTCGTTACCACTGTCTCACAGAAAACTGACGTAAATTAGCGGCTTGCTGCTGCGTTTCGTACGGTGAGTGAGATAACCGGAAGCCCAAATCAGGGGATTTGGGCTTCTTGTTCTGGTCCAGGGGAGGGCCAATCCCTAATTATCCCTTTCCTTTAAGGTCAGCAACGCGCCTATGATCTACATGGGCGGTGGAGATCACCTACCATCAGGTGACCCACTTGCTCGTTTGCCGGCCAATGCTATTAAAAAAAAAAAGACTACATGATTGAATTTCGCTTACAACCCAAAATTAATTCAAACATGCATCCAAGGTGTCACCACATTAAGGTTGGATTGTTTTTTAAATTATAGTTCATTGTATTCGGACTACATTCTTTAGTTTAAGACAAATTCATAAGTGTGTAATAAAATTGTCAAACATTAAAATAACATCTCCCGGAGATTTTAAATGTTAATTTTATGTAAAGAATTGTGTAATATATCACGAAATACAAAATGTATATAATCCTTTGTAAATTATATTTATTAATTTAAAATAATTATTTCATTAAAGGTTGATGTTGGAAACCTGGAGATTTTCTTTTGAGATACCTATCAGCTGTTAATCCGTTTAAGACTTTGTCAGCACTAGAAATTTAACTAGCAAGAATTAATAAATGCAATATTTTTTATAAATATTTACGTACAATGCTTAAAAAATACTTCAATCGAGATGATAACTGATAAATACTATAATGATGATGATATACCCATTTCTATGAACCATAGTACATTGCCAATAGTGAAGAAGCTACCTATTCTGACAAATATACATCACTTCGACCTGATCAATTACGTGTGCAATTATAAGGAATGATCTCATCATTATATAATGAATTAATCAAAGCACGGGCTTACTAGATGGTAGGACCTCCATATGCGAGACTCCGTCTGGGTTGATACCGCTCTTCTTTCTATTTCTACCTCCAAAGACAGATCTAAGTTGTGTTCTACTTTGTGATTCTGGAAGGAAATTACTAGGTATTAATACATCTTACGCCTCGGGGTCACGAACGTAGTCCAGTAGCATATAGTGTTTTGGAATTTTAAGTTGTGTTATTTTTAAAATTTTTGTTCTTTCTATTTATAGGGAGGCGTAGCGCCTTCCAACAGGCGAGTGGTCGTTTATTCAAAATAATAAAAAATACGCCAGATTGGAACGATTCACTTTGAAATAATTTATGGATATCCAGCTATCTATAAAGTATATACATCTACATTCAGACACGACAATTCTTTGGATAATGATGTTCTTAGAGCTAAGCACAGCTATTTAGCAACAAATGCCCTTCACAAAACGAAGAGGCCATATGAAGCCACAGAGAGTAATTTACAGATACTCAAGGGAAGTAATGACTTCTTGCAATTAAGAAAAGGCCTAAATGTAGGATTATTTGTTTGTTTTATTTTATTCTGAATCGTTTAGAGCTTCTAGGCACGAAAGGTTACACGGATATACCACGGATATATATTTTTTTTAAATCTCTGTTAATATAAACTCTCCGTCGTAAAAATAACGCAGTCTCGTTTAAAATAGTTTCTGTTACATTCTGCCCCTATCCTCTCTAAAAGAAACCCATGCCTAGCAGTGAGACATCTATAATACGGCGCTAATAGGCATTATTATTAATATATTAATTTTGAAAAGAGCAACGTTACAGTTTGTTGCCCGTTGTTCTCTAGCGAAACAACCTTCCGAACTGGCGGTAGAGTTTTGACGGGGGCTAAATAATGTATGTAATATAGCATTTAATAGATTCAATAAATATTTTGAATTTCCTTTTTTTCTTAAAAAAAAAACGAACTCATAAACATTAGAATATTATTTTTCTTGTCTTTATCGTGCGATAAGCTTTTTCATAAAAGGCAGCCTCCGTGGCGTTGATCTGTCGAAACGAAAGTCTGCGGGTTCGATCCCCGCACCAAAACAAATGTTTGTGTGATCCACAAATATATGTTTCGGGTCTTGGCGTTGTCGTAGTTCCTGATACCCTCAACACAAAACTCGTATCTTACCGTGGGGTCAGCGCTACGTGTTCACACACGTACACGTACACAACTGTTTGGTGTTTATTTTTTTATCTTTTAAGCCTGAGTCCATAATTCTGATATAGACCCGTCACATTAACCTACCCCAGTCATTTTAGCTTAAATTAGGTAAGAATCTCGGAATTCGAGATACCCGGCTGTAACTCTGTAAATAGTTGTGTATTGACACCCTAAAAGTTGTCTCAAAACCTACATATTATGGTAGGGTGTGCGCAACTATTAAATTTCAAGGTCAAAGGTCACAAAAATCGCTTTTTTCGTAAATATCTCATTTCCTATGCGTTTTTTGCTATTTGTATCTATTATCAATATTGTAGAATACAAAATTCTCTACAAATTTTGTTTAAATTTTTTTTTCATACGGTGAACCGTTTTCGAGATAGAGGGCGGAGAACGCGCGGTCACAGGATCAGTTCAGGTCAAACGGTGCCTCCGGTCGAAAACGCGCCATATATAGTTGATGAACTATCCATAAATCAATGATTATAAATATTTGTCAATTTTTATTAACTATTATGTTATACTAGCTTTTGCTCGCGGCTCCGCCCGCGTGAACAGCATTTTCCGGGATAAAAGTAGCCTGTAACCGTCTGCAGGGCTCCATCTGTCTCTATAGATAAATTCATCAAAATCGGTTTAGTGATTTAGGCGTGAAAGCGTGAAAACTTTCACCCCCTTTTTCATTCCTTAATAAATAAAATTTCCAAAATTCCTGAAACACGTATTTATTTATTTTACGTCAATAACCGAAATACAAAATTTCGTTTATGTAACTTTCAAAATGACGGACTTGTGACCGCGCGCTCTCCGCCCTCTATCTCGAAAACGGTTCACCGTATGAAAAAAAGTTTTAAACAAAACTTGTAGAGAATTTTGTATTCTATAATATTGATAATGGACATATATAGCAAAAAACCCATAGGAAATGAGATATTTACAAAAAAAGCGATTTTTGTGACCTTTGACATTGAAATGTAATAGTTGCGCACACCCTACCATATGTAGGTTTTGAGACAACTTTTAGGGTGTCAATACACAAGTATTTACAGAGTTACAGCCGGGTATCTCGAATTCCGAGGTGAACCTACTAAAATGACTGGATTAACCTGTCGTTTCATTTTTAGAACTTATTTACAACCCAATGTTATTACGACCCAAACGCGTGCAGGTCGGGTGTGTACGAAGTTTTTACAACCCCCACAGGGGTGAACTTTAACACCGTTTTAATTAGTTGGGGGTTATTTCTGAACGAGTGTGAGTTCGCGTGGTACAGCGTGTTAAATGTTCGTTGTCACTACGTTTACACGAAGCAAGGGAATATTAAAATTTAATCTGATTGTCAGATCAGGTTTAAAGTGTGAAAGTATGATAAAGTTTTTAGCAATCGTAGAATACATGGGCTGTGGGTATAAAGACCTGGACAGTAGCTGAATTAGAAATGACCTTGGTGTGAAAATAAACTCGTTTAAGTATGTAGGTACTGCCCGAGTGGTTATTGACCTTGACCTCAGAGTTCGAATTGGCGCTGCTTGGGCTAAATGGCATGTGGTCACAAGTGTAATTTGTAACCGCAAGGTGCCAATGAAACTTAAAGGTATCATGTATCATAGTGCCTGTATTTCTTGCTGGCCTGTATTCTTAGCCCTTATTTGTAATAATTGCTTTCTCAGTATACCTAATTATATGTTTTGATGCTTATAGAAATTTTACGAATACTAACCCTGTATTATACACGTTGCAATGCTGGGCACGGCCTCCTTTACTGAATGGTCTTAGGTCTTAGTCCACCACGCTGGCCCAATGCACGTTGGCAGATTTCATATACATTGAACATTTTTTGGAGAACTTTTCGTGTATGCAAGTTTCCTCACGAAGTTTTTTTCACCTTTATAGCAAGCGATAAACAAAAATTGATACACACATAACTTTTCAAGAACAGTTTCCATCTATGAATTAAAAAAAAATGTTTGGAATTGTTTTAATAATATAAATAATAAATAGTTAATTACTGTTAAAAATGTCATGAACATGAATATTAACAACCAAAACTCTTACCAGTTCAACCCTAAGTAACGAAACAAAAAAGGTAAAAGAAAGGGAAATTGTTCGAGAAAGGTACAACTCTTTCTCAAATGAGTAGCTAGGGTTGCAACTTGCAGCGATGCAGCCGTCATGTCGTGTTAAATGTTTAGTATGACCCATTTTTCTCCTCGCCTCTGTCTTGAGCTATTGTTTCGTGGAGCACGTCATTACAACTAAGCACCTTTTTAAATTTTCCCATTTTCATAATGACACGAGATTATAAAAATGGGATAATGTAAGGGAAAGTGGAGCCGACGCGTCTGACGGCAGAGTTCGTTTTGTGTTGCCTCTCGACGTAATGCTTTATTAAATGAAGTATTACTCTCATTTTGTGTAGATTTCACGCAAATGAATGTATTTCTTTGCGGGTATTTTGAATATGAATAATAGGTCTACGATGCTTTTTTCGTTTAAGTGCTTTGATGATCTGTGGAGTATTATTTTCAACACCGCTTTCCATAAATGTAGCCTTGATTGAGGTTTTATTTCTCTAGAAAACAAAGAAAACATCGGGAACGTTTTTGTTTATTTTTTTTCATCACCATCAGCCACAGGACGTCCACTGCTGAACATAGGCCTCTCCCAAAGATTTTCAGACCGACGTGTTGGAAGCGGTCTGTATCCAGGGAATTTTTTTTTTTTTTTTTTTAAATAAATATATTAATCGCCAGCCCTATACTAAAAGGACATGTGTTACAAATAGATTTGCTTACTTATGCTTTTATATGCTTTCTTTTATATTGGTAAAATGACTATATTGGACCTGATGGTTTGTACAACGCAGCTCAAATATAACCTCGACCGTTATGACATTGTATCCGTTTATGGTCCAGAATTTATCAATCTGCAGTTCGATACACGCTGGATATTCGCTGGCTGACCCAGGAGGAGGAAAGTATCCCCCCACGTATACGGCGATCGCTATCCAGTCGAGTAGAAAAATGTATCAGGTAAGTAAGTAAGTAAGTACACACAACAGTCACACATAGAGTCCTGACCCCACAGTAAGATACGAGACTTGTATCATGGGTATCAGGAACTACGAAAGACTTTCGGTCTCACAACACCCAGACCCCGAAACAAATATTTATGGATCGATAAACATTCGTCTCGGTGCGGGGATCAAACCCGCGGCCTCTCGTTTCACAGCCGGCTACTCGCCCGCTGCGCCACGGAGGCTGTCAAAGGTGAGTATAATATGATTTTATATATGTAAAACAATAGCTGACTCCATTCTGTACCAAATAATATATTAAGCCACCGTTCCTTGATTGCCATTTTAATAATATAGTTTGTGTAACTCTAAAATATCTCGACGGTTAATTAACGAGGAGTCGATCCGAAACCGAGTCAAATGATTTGCACAGGACGGTCTGTTGAATTTTTAATGGAATATATTTACGGTACATGAGACCTGGACTGATAAATTATTTATACCTCGGTATGTTACTCGTCTTAATTACTTGATATCTGGATGCTATTCAGAAATATATTAAGTGTAAACGCTTTTTATTATATGATAGTGTTTATTTATTTCTCAGTTTTAGAAAATACTTTCAGCTAAATTAATATATTCAGTATTAAGTCAATGTAGCTAAAATCATTTTATAACAAAAAGTAGGATAAATAGTAATCATGACGTTGAGTTTCAAGAAAATGCTGAGAAATATCGTCAATATTGCTGTAGTTAGACACTCACTTACGTTCTTACATTTTCACACAGTAATTTTATGATAATAATAACTTATCATGATCGATAAAAATCTATTAAAAATAGGATTATTAAAATGTATCTTAATCCGGTAAAACATTTGGTTTATTTTGGCTTTACCAGTTTAAAAAGTATAAGTAGTAATAGAGAGTTTAATTAAAACAGAAGTAACAATTAATGCACCTACCTTATCTATCTCTGCACCATCCAAAGGTTGACTAGTAGAGAATGCCTCTGGTATATAATCCGCCTATATAGCCCCAACTGCATGCACCTCTAACTTTCCTTAGTCACGTGTATTCATTGTTATTTTATTATCATTTACTTGAACAAGTCTTTATGTCAACATTAAGAGTGTTTTTGAAGAACAATAGCGTCGCCCGTCTCGTGTAGATTATCTTTGTGTTCACACACCCCGGGGTAAAAATAACAATCCTTTACTAGATAGGGAAAGATGTTATTTTGGCAAATGTATAGGCGGGGCCTGTGAACTTACAACTGTAGAAATGTTGAGCTGTATGTTTTGATAAAAAATCTTCTTTTACAAGAAGTAGAACCACGTTGTTGACAATCATGTGTACAGCATAAATGGGCCGGCTCGATCGGCATGTGACTACTGTCTCACAAAAATCTGATCTGAAGGAGAAGCTATTTGTTGGATTTGCTAATGGTGTGTGAAATATCTGGAGGTCCAAAACCTCCTGCCCTACCCAATATCATAATTATCCCTCTCCTTTAAAGTCAGAAACACGTCCAATATTCTTTGAGTATTGTGATTATTCATGGGCAACGGAGATCACTTATCATCAGGTGACCCGTGGGTCATTGCTTGATTGGTGGCCTCTACTAAATAAAAAAAATTGCCGCCTAGCAAATGTGTGTAAGCACTGTTGTGTTTCGGTTTAAAGGATATTGAAGCCAGTGAAACTACTGGGCATTATGAGACTTAACATATTATGTTTCAGGGTGACGAGCGCAGTTCAGTGCCATGCATCGCTTAGTAATTCAAAGTTCTGTGTGTTGTTGCTTCTGTTTATGGGCAGGCGTGGCGCTTACCAACCGGCGAGCGCCTTGCTCGTCTTGTCATTCAATGAAATAATAATAAAAAGAACCTTTAGTTAATTTCCCCATTCAGTCGTTAGCCACGTCGAAAATCTTATAAAACAAAACTTAAATGTTAGTTTTTTTATATATCAACAAGATCAAATCAATTACTCCATAGATCTATTTTAGAAACTAAAATTGAAAATATATGTAGTCGTTGCACATTTAATATAAATTCAAAGCAATACAAAGTGATTTTACCAATGCCTGTATTTTACAGCTGCTATCTTTTTTTTGACATCAATTTAGAATCGTAAATGCAGTTACAATAAAATTCGGCTATAAAAACGTATTTGAGAAAGAAATGTTCACATTGTTTTACAAATCGCTTTAGTTGAAAGTGAAATATCAAGGGTTTAGATATATTTTCAGTGGCGAAAAGGTAGCGCTCGCTAAAGCCTACATACATTACATTAGCAAACTGTCAGTCTAAAGTCAAATTGAAATATTATCCAGCCATCATCGCAGCCCTTCTTTTCTTTATTTAGGCCAGTGTACACTTTGCGTAACGAAGGCGATGTGATAGGATAAGTGAAGTGTAAGCAAAACCTATAAAAATAACTTACTAAGATAAATGAGGAAAGCGACACGTAAAGGGAAATTGTAGGTGCAAATACTACAAGGTCAATATGATAATATGGCGAGAAATATGTAGTAATATAAGCTGGTAGCAGTCAAATTTTGATAACAGGCTGGGGTAGAAATATAAATAGACACACTCAAGCCTGCATCCCATGGGGGTAGGCAAAAACTATACGACAAATACTACGATCCAGGCACACCTCTTTTGCTTCTACATTTATGCATGGTCTCATAGGTTTTTGCTCGTCAAGAGTGCTTGTGAATTCCTGGTTTTGGAGAGATAGAATGTATCCGAATTAATAATTGGAAGTCATAAATAAATGGAAGTAATAAAAGTAGTAATAAAAGCATATTACCCTATGCCATTAATTTTTTATCCTGGCTTGGAAAAAATATTCGGTGATCCTAATGTTTTAAATACAATGCAGTCAAAATACAATGCTTATAGTCGAGAGTCGTTGCATTCTTATATGGTTACCAGAATCATGTTCATATGAAGTAACTGGACATACATCAACTAACTACGGATAAAGCCTCAATCACGACTTTTTCAACATACAATACTTTCACTTCAATTTTTCACACATTATGTACAGTAATCCCTACCCAGTTGAGTATATATTATTATGTGTCAGGTACCCGCCCACTAGCAAACAAATACTCATCTATCAACAAAATATGGTATTCATCAGACTATGGCGGTAGAGTTAAAATTTGACTGAATCTAAATGATGTTTGACATTTTACTGATTCAATAAATGATTTGATTTGATTTATTAATCGTAAAGTAATTTATCTATCGAGATCGTAAGTCAACACGGCTAGATGATAGATAGGTATTTTATCAAAACATTGGAGAAAGCAGACATATAAGATTGCTTTATTGATCTAGTATCACTCTATTAGGCTGAAAAACAGGCAAGCCAGGCCGTTTGACTCTTCTCTGCCTACTACTTCGAGGATACAGGCTTAAGCAAGGTAATAGGTCCCTCGTATGCGAGAGGCCGTTTGGGTTGGTACTACCACTTTGTCTATATCTGCCGCCAAGCAACAGTGTGTAAGCACTGTTGTGTTTCGGTTTAAAGGACATTGAAGCCAGTGAAATTACTGGGCATTATGAGACTAAACATCTTATGTCTCGGGATGACGAGTGCAGTTCAGTGCCATGCAGTGCTTTGTAATTCAAAGTTCTGTGTGGTGTTGCTTTTGTTTATGGGCAGACGTTGCGCTTACCATCAGGCGAGACTTGCTCGTCTCGTCATTCAATAAAATAAAACAATATGTGTCTTTGGTATATAAGGCTGTGTTTAAAGACATTCTTCCTTTATCCAAATACTGCCATGCTAACGAGCTCACGAGTAAAACAACACTGAAACCAGCTGTCGTGTCTACAAGAAAATTAAATCACGTTAAATATTCTAAATCCTTTGTACGCATATGGTACCTTCATGCCGCAGCCATATATTACACGAGTATCATGACAGTAAATAAACTTTGTACTTAGAAATTTGCGTTTTAGTGTTAAATAATTTATACCATGAGACAATTTTGGAGAGAAAATGTTTGCATTAATAACACTTTTAGCAGTAAGAAGTAAGTAAATAAGACTGGAGGGAGTTCTTTAAAATATTACGCGCTTACCTGGTAAAATCATGAGACTAAAAGGTACCCTCCATTTGAAAAAGGAGCTTAAATAATGGCTGTTTATTAAGGATTAAAAAATCGCTTACAAAATTCCACACGATAAAGGCGAACATATAACAGATGTCTATCATATACGTGGTCGCGTCAT
This sequence comes from Amorpha juglandis, assembly GCA_949126905.1. Lineage (NCBI taxonomy): Eukaryota > Metazoa > Arthropoda > Insecta > Lepidoptera > Sphingidae > Amorpha > Amorpha juglandis. Next base: position 2,710,387 of record OX421380.1, read on the forward strand.
CTAATGGACAGCGAAAATCGAATAAGGCTTCGTAAACCAAAGTTGTCTATCACATTAAAATGTATTTCTATAACTATTCGACAAAAATACATTTGAATTTAATTGCGTCGAAAACTATGCAGGACTTCATATGAAAATCCTTGCCTTAATTTTTCCTCATTCCACTCGCAATGCAGTCGGCGCAATATGCTTTTTAACTCATGTTCTAAAAAGATTTGGCTGTTGATTTTACAACCGGCCGCCTGCATAACCTCAACCCCTTTGGGGACCTCAATAAAACTAAAATATTTTGCTTATTTTCGGACAACATGATCCACTAGTTTAGTATAAATTAAAATAGATTCGTAAATTTAAGATATTCCGTCCACATTAATAGACCAGAATAGTAAATTTATTAATTAAAAGTTATAATTTGGTGTATTTGCTACCGATTGATTAACAGACAAAATATACTGCAACTAGACGAATGAAGTGAAAATTATTGTCAGTGTATTTCACAGTAGTGCAAACATAATTAGTTTTTTTTTATTGAATGACAAGATGAGCAAGGCTCTCGGCTGCTGGTAAGCGCCACGCCTGCCCATAAACAGAAGCAACAGCACACAAACTTTGAATTACAAAGCACTGCATGGCACTGAACAGCGCCCGTCATTCCCGAGACATAAGATGTTAAGTCTCATAAGGCCCAGTAATTTCACTGGCTTTAATGTCCTTCAAACCGAAACACAGCAGTGCTTACACACTGTTCCTTGGCGGTAGATATAGACATAGCGGTGGTACCAACCCAGACGGCCTCTCGCATACGAGGGACCACCTTGTGATATTAGATCCAGAACTACCATTAAATACTCCTTAACTTGTGTTTAGACTTAAAGTACGCTTCACGTCTTGCGACCGAAAGCACTCAGCGTTGTTACAATGCACCGTGTTTCTGTTTACTGCGACATATTAATGGTTTCCAATTCCAACAAGAGTTAGCACTCTTACACAAGATCTTAAGGATGGAATTTTCTAAATCTCAAGTAGTTTCGTGCAACGTTAAATGTGCAAGTAAGAATACTTGACTAACATTTTTATGATGTGATACTTACTTATGAGTTACTAGCTTTGCACGCAGCTCTGACCGCGTGAATGTTTTTTCCTGGGATAGAAAGTAACTTATGTCCTAATTCAGGTCATCTTCTTCCTGTGTTATACCCAAATATTTTCAGCCGTTAAGACATGATTAATTACCGACCATCCAAATTTACACCCTTTCACATTTATAATAATATTACTAGCGACCCACGCCGGCTTCGCATGGGTAAAAATATGTGTATTACGACATCACATTACAAATCATTGAATTTTTCAGCATTTTTGTATTATAATATGTATGTATTATACATATAAAGCTTCCTCATGAATCACTTTATTTATTGCTGAAAACTGCATTAAAATCCGTTGAATAGTTTAGAAGATCTAAGCGAACAGACAGCGGAAGCGACTTTATTTTATACTATGTAAAGATTAGGATGGATGAAATAAAATTATTCCCCAGAGAGGTTGACGATAGGTGTCAAAAAAACTACAAGCTCAATCATTTTGTAATATGTGTTAAAAAGCATGTTGCGCCGACCCCGTTGCGAGTAGGGTAAGGGCAAGTAGAAGACGAGTAAGAAGTAGAATAATTATTATCGTAAGATGAAAGGATTTTTATTAGCACACGCGGGCAGATAATAAAGTAGCGTGACTGATAAGTAATATCCACCGCTCACAAACACCAATAGTACCAGAAGAATCCTGGAATATTGTCGATCATAAGGAAATAGGTATTTGGGGAGTGGACAGGAATATTTCGACCTCTGGAATGTTGCCTGGAAAGACCAAACCTTGAATAACAAATGAACTCACCGTTTCACAGACTCAATATTTGAACATGTATATTACAAAAATTTCAATCCCAGAAACTGGGCTATAATTAAAAATTACGGAACAAAGATGAATATCAAAGTTGCGGTCAGAATTATGCTGGAAGCTTTAATTAAATGTTAACCTCTGAATACTCGAAATTATTTGAACGATGGAATTACAACAGTCATTTTTTTATGTTTCACTTTGTAATACAATGTGAAGACTTTGCGGTAAAGATTGCTTAACATTATACATCTCTAAATCTTTTTTCATTGGTTAAACGCATGTAGGTACAGACGAACATACGGACAGACAAAGTGGTCGAACTAATAAAGCCTCATAATGATTTATTATCCTTACGCGACTATTACACATAGAAAAATATTAATTTAAACGGATTTTGTTATAAGATGTCAGTCCACCCCGTGGCCACGAAGGCTGAAAATCTTTGAAACGTTGTGACCAAAATTAAAATCCGCGAAAAAGTCAGTTTAATTCTATTTTATTTCAATAATAACAACTCACTTTTTTGTCGGAGTTCAAAAAGAGAAATTAGACCACAGTTGGCTATGCTTGCCTAATTCGGGCTAATAGATGGCGTCGAATTAGTTGACCATTCTTGTGCCAAAATTTTAAGCCACCCGTAGTGTTTCTTCCACGCTTCGAAAACATCTATTAATCTGGCTAAATGCTGGTGCCAACTGCAGTGTTATGTGGTAGCTTTCCATACGGGAATACCTATATTCTACGAATATATTCAGAATTTTGTTCAATGGAATCTTCTAGGAACTTTCTGATTAAAATTTTGCTGGTGGCAGGATACTCATATCTACCCGGATAGAAACCACCGTGCACATGGTGTTAAAACCTGTCATAGTCATTTACACGCCTTGTGTGGATCGCGTTCCAGGATCAGCCCGTGTATATCCGGTTCTTCCGAGGGGCTTGCGACATGACTTGATGGTTGATAGGGGCGGGTATAGGGGTACATCCTTGTATCACATCGGTCATCCGCCTGTCCCGTTGCAGGCCCCTCGATTTTCTTTTTGCCTCTCCAAGAAGCATTAAAGGGAAGAAGCATTTATACAGGCCGGCATGACTCTGGTGACCACTGATTAACTAATTGTTTGTTGGTGGTCACTGGTTTTTTGGATTGCACTACGCCTACCATCAGGTGTAGTGCATTCACTTTGCCGAGTAGAGATGGAGCTTCATATGTAAAGGCCAAAATTTATGTAAAATTTATTTCACCAAATATAAAAAATGTGTATGAAAATGTTTAAACAAAGAATTTTCTTTTACAAATTGAACTACAAACATTTTAAAGATGGCTAACCATACCTCCCGTTAACATTTTACCCATAACTTGCCCAACCAAACGAAAAAAGGATAACAAGCTTAGCTTTTCAGTTTTGCGTATATTTTTTTATCAAATACCTTCAAACGAGGTCTTTGTGGGCATGACATTAAAATAAGGAAAAAATGAAAGGAATATTGCTACGCGTTTATAAATTTATCTTTACATTACTACGCCTGACGAGTCTGGTGGCAACGTACTTAGGCTGGAAAAGTGGTGAGGTCTGGGGTTCAAATCTCAGATCGAGAAAACACAATATGTTTGATTTTTCGATTCGATAAATTCTCTATGGGTGTAACCTTTGCTTACCCCTTTAGGAATACAAACAAGAACTGATACAGTATATTGTATTTATTTATCAAGATTTATATCCTACCAACATAACTTCTGCAGTCGCTTTCTACAAAATCCAATATGTAGATTATACAAACTACAAACGCCATAAATTTTGAATAACAATTGTGTATAATTTTAAATTTTCCGATTCCAGTTTACGTTTTATCGAGCATACGCTTATTCGTTAAAATAAGTAAAGAAAACCGCAGCTGAATGTTACCAACATACATATTATTATACCTGTAGAGACCATGGATTTCACATTACACGGTCCTGACATACCACTTTCGTTTCATCTACTTTCATTAATTTATTCATTACTTTCATTCGGGTCGGTGTTGAATTCTCCTGACTTGTCATTTAGATAATATTACGTCACTAATATTTGTACTTTGACTAGCTCGGTGGAGTAGTTAAATTCTTACACGGTATGACTGCTGTGGTCTCAGGTTCGATACCTGAGTAGGCTAAAAGTCATATTGAGTTTTTGTAATGCTTAGTATCAGCCTGGAGTCTGGAATTGTGCCCAGGAAGGCGATCAGCTCACTCCAAATTACATCATGAGATGGAAATAAGCTAAGGGAATTGTGGTTGTACTGGTTACACCTTCCGTGGTGCTTTACATCTGGCTTCTCCAGTTGTAAATGTCCTTACACTTGAGTTTAATACCTACTTAGTTCACTATTTTGTCTCCCGCTTTGCTATGTAGGGAATTGGACAATTAATATTTCCAACTTCTCCCTAACCTTCTATTTGATTAATTTCGTTGCAGGAAAAAGACAATTAGGCATTCCCAGAGACTCTTCGAGCTTCACTGTTCGCTGTCAACAAAAATGCGTGCCACTGTTGATCCTGGTGCACAGGAGTTGCAGTGGCGGGTGTGTGTGTGGGATAGTCTCGGGTTATACCTCTCCATGCTCCATCCCATCGGGAATTATTGGCTTTGGCTGACATAGATTCTATACGGTCGACATTTAACGAATCTTCCATACATTCTCGTCTTGTGTATTTATTTCGTCAGTCTCCCATCATCAACTGTATTCTAAATGTATTTATTTAAAACCACCGACTCATATCAGAATATTCAATCAAGATTAAAGGAAACAGGTCCATATGTACATTCAAAACACGGAGGAAACAGGTGTTCTTAATACTAATACACTACCAGTTTAACTTGATCCTTCGCGTCTATTACTTATACAATAGCCGATAGCGGGATAAGCACTCCCAAGTCCAGAGCTCTAAATAAACTGGATAGTGTGAATTTACTCAAGGGACGGAAATTAGGGCCCGAAGGTCGGGATTAGTTGACTGCGGATTATTGGAATTGTTTAACTTTACAGCCAGAATCCAACCTCTTTAGTTGCGGAGTAATTTGACTGTTAATTTAGCTGTACTTTTATGGCTGGTTTAACATAGATTGGGGATCATAATACACTTGTGTTTTGGATGTATTCATCGAAATATTTATGATATCATACATCATTTAGAATTAGTCAAATTTTTACTCTACCGCCAGTTCGCATTGCTGCTTCGTTAAAGATGACCGGGATGAAGAAACTCTAACATTGATGTTTTGAACACAGATTCATAATATTTACACTATATTGAAATATAATTTGTTTGAATTAAAGTATTTCAATTTATATCAATGAGGAACGTTATAAAGTAAAATAATGAAATTATAATGTTATTTGTGCATAATTACAACGCAGAATGACGTCATATGCCACGACTGTCGTCACGTCACTTTTAATCCCCAACAAAAAGGTGTGATTTAAATTTGACCCCTTTGCGTGTGTGCATGTATAAGATTTAAGTCTGTGATACCTAATGTGTCGAAAGATATGCTATAAATATAACCTAAATGGTAAGACGCACAACAAAAGTTACAAAAGAACTGTAATTTCGTATTAAAAGTAAGAAACAGTAAGTAATATCTATTTCATACTGTACCGAGGCTTACATACAATAGACATTGTTAATAATTTACTCTCGTCACACACGAAGTAATATCAGACAATATTAAAATCTCCAAACAGACGTACACTAATATATTCTACGAAGGTTGTCTTACATGAATGTAAGTTGCAAACATTCGAACCGCAAAGAGAATAAAAAGCCAGCACTTTCAAAAACACCTGAAGATGCCAGAGTTAATCAACTGGGGTATAAACGAACGAGTTACGATAAATCTGAAATTCTAAACGAGGTCGAAGGGACGGACTAGTTAGAAACACCTGAGAACGTTAGATTTTATCAGATAGGGTAAGAATGGACATTATTAATGGCATAAATCCGAAATTCTTAATGAGATTAATTAATGTAATGTGCCATTTTACCCTGTCTAAACCGTATAATGCCAAAAAGCGTGATAGGTCCGCGAAATGGATCTCAAGAGAGCCTTAGCGTTGACTCATAATCACTTCATTAAAGATAATTGGTAGCTGTTGGAATTGTTAGTAATAAAGTATTAGGTCAAAGGAAAACCTTTGCTGTAGACTATATTATTACTATATCATAAATAAAATCCCCGTGTTTTAATATATACTGGTCCATTGTAGAATCTAGCCATTAATGTCTTTCAGTCACCACATTGACAAACTGCGTGATGTTGACTTCAGAGACTTTATAGAAATTATTAGTAGGGGTAATTAAGCAGGTGTTTGAGACAAAAAAAGGATGTGTGTGCAATTCACACATAGCAGAGGTGAAACTTCAGAAAAGTAGCCTGTAAGAAAATGAGATAAACAAAGAGGAGACGAAGATTATAGAAAACACTGTATACTTGTAATCTATCTCATCCTCTCGCAGGTTAAATCCTATTTATGAATATGTTTGTCTCTTTTTACTGACGCTTTTTCGTTTCATCGAATTTTCAAATCACGACGGTGCTAAAGATTCACTTCAAAAAATAATATCTTTGTCATAAGTATCGCTATATTGCCTTTCATTAGGAAACATTATATTATATTACATTACATTAGGAAACAGAAAAATGTTTTGATGAGCGCCGTGCTTATTCATGTTTTGTAATTTTCTCAATTGAGATATTTCCTTTGGTTGGAATATCGATACAGATCAAAGGAAGTATTATTATAAGCTTAATGTATCCAACATCTTAAGGTCAAAGCCAACCCCATGCGCATAATACACTCTGTTAATTAACGGACAAGATAATGACGAAACTTGACTGCCGTTGCCTCGTTGAGGTCAGATGGTGGGTCGTAACACATAATACCAAATCCTACGTCAAATACTGATGGGAAAGCGGACCGTAGAATCAGGCCAGGATACTGCAAAGTAGAAAAAAAGAAATATTATACAAATATTGGTATAAAACTAAGTAGGCTCTACATAAGCCACCGTGGCGTAGCGGGCGAGTAGCCGGCTGTGAAGTGAGAGACAACGGGTTCGATCCCCGCACCAAAACAAATGTCTGTGTGATCCACAAATATTTATTTAGGTGTCTGGGTGTTGTGGGACCGAAAGTCTCTCGTAGTTTCTGATACCCATGACATAAGACTCGTATATTAACTGTGGGGTCAGAACTATGTGTGTGATTGTTGAGTGTAGTTATTTGGACCGTTTATTTTGAAAGTGGTGTAAGTCCATTTTGTTTTGTTTCGAGAAAATTAAAGGTTACTATATTTGTTGATTTAAAAATACAGGCAAATCATTTGAGGTCTGGCATTGTTTCTATTGTTTTATCAACATTTAATTTGTTTATATAAATTTGTTTTTGGCTAATTAGACTACGATAACACATATTTATGTGCTGTAAATGGACTTACACCACTTTCACAATTAAACAATTGTAAAAATCGTTTAATTTCAATTTTGAAAAATCAAATATCGCTTAAAATATACTTCATTTTAATATAATTTTGTTTACAAATACGCATAACAACACATAAAATTTTATTTTAGACGGCAATTACATTGTCATTACAAGATACTGATTACAAGAAGTTACTTAATCACTGCATGTGGTAGTGTTTCAAAATATGCATGACGCACCGGAGGTATATAGGGTAGTAGGTGCTTCATGTCTTTATATTTTTCGTACGTAATAGGTCTGGCATTTTGGTACAAAGGCTCCAGGGCGATTTTTTTCAAATTTTAACGGTCTTCCAGGACGTAGAGGTAATAAATTGATAATTTTAAATTCTGCGTCCGTCATCGTTGTTTTATAAAAAATGGTATATGGTACAATTTTGAGGAACCTCAACCAACATATTTGCAACCAATTGACCTGTTCCCCATTAGTGTTTTAATTCGCCAAAATACGGGCAAAGATACGGAGTCATACAGCCTTATCGTATTTATTTTCTTCTCACAGGTTATGCGCTGTACATTTTCTAATACATTTCTCTAATTTTTTAATATCTATCTTTTAACTTACGAGTAGTGGAAACACGGAGGGGAAACAATGCAAATCGTCCGCGGGTGAAACCGCGGGACACAGCTAGTATAAAATAAATGAAAAATAACAAAACACTGATCGGCTTCCATCTGACCTACCTCTGTCAATTGGACTTACACCACTTTCATAATCGATGATTATGCAATTTCATTTACCGACCGATTTTAAGTTGTACAAAACATGGGATTTTTTTGAGAAATTAAACACGGACTAGTTATATATAAAAAAAATACATTAAATTAAGCATGAATTACGTGATAGCTCATTTTTCTCAAAAATGGACTTACACCACTTTCAAAATAAACGGTCCATTTATTTATTTCTTACACCTACAGTTAAACGTAATTATGCAAACATGTTTCAACCCACAACAAGTTCAAATTACGTTATCCATTTTATTTTGCTAAATCCATTATTATTAATTGTGTATCTTTTTTTCACAACATCTCATAAAGCCCAGTAATTTCACTGGCTTATACATCTTTAATATGAAATACAACAGTGCTTTAGACACTGCTGCTGCGTGGCAGAAAAACGATCAGTTATTTCTAATTTAATAATTTCTAAAAGCGGAATACATTGCCGGCATAAGGTAAAATTAATCGAAAACTTGCTGTACTCCGCATCGCTTTAATGAACCCCACATCACGCAACTTTACCACTTTTTGATAACCAACTTACAGGTGGTTTTCCTTGATATAACGGAGTTTGTTTAATTATGTAATACATAAATGAGAATAAACTTTGGTATACTTAGGCTGGATTGCACCATCTTACTTTAACAATAACAAACATGTTAAAGTACCGGTTAAGCAAAAAATGAGTTGCACCATTTGACAAATGTTAGATTACGTCATAACTTTAGCTGTTAACAGTAACTGCCAAAGATTCGCTGGTTAAAGCTATTGTTAAAGTTAGATAGCTGTCAGATGGTTCAATATTCTAAAGATGTAGATAACTATACACCACATAGAACTTTTAATTATAAGACACTGTATGGCACGGGACTGCGCTCTTCACCTCAAGACGTAACATGCTAAGTTTCATAATGTCCAGTGATTACACTAGAATCAATGTCCTTCCAACCGAAACACAACAGTGCTTTCACACTGTTGCTTGGCGGTAAAAATAGACAAAGCAGTGTTACCAACCCAGAAGGCCTCTCGCATACACGGGACCTACCACCATGTAAAGCGTAACAAAGCATGTCACCACCTTGTAAAAGTAACAAAAATAAAGAATTCCCTTGGGAAAATTAAACAATTTTTTTTCGAACAAGTACGTAAGCAAATAATAACAGCATGCAACCCCTTGTCTATTTGCAAAGAAAGCAAATGGACCGAATGGAACCCGTAAAGAGGGGAATTTTCCTTATTCCAAGCCATTGTCACCGGCTTAACATTCGCCGACCGCACAAATTACGCGGAAGGCAATCGGTTGGGATGACGTAATGTGTAATATATGCCTGGGATATATTTTGAACCGTGAGGAGATCGCTTGTAATGTTTAATTATGTTTATACCCTCATAAAGGAAATTAGGGTAAATTACATATACAGTTACAAAAGTAGGTCCCTCGTATGCGAGAGGCCGTCTGGGTTGCTAACGCTTTCTTTCTATCGCCGAGCAACAGTATGTAAGTATTGTTATGTTTCGGTTTGGAAGACAATGAAGTCAGTGAAATTACTGGGCATTGTGACACTTAACATCTTATATCTCTGAGTGACGAGCGCAGTTCAGCGCCATGCACGATTCGTAATTCAAAGTTCTATGTGGTGTTACCTCTATTTATAGTAGTTGCTGAATTACGGAAAAAGAATGCACGGTATCACGGATTGCCATTACGAAACATGCGTGCGAGGAAGATAGTGACATTTTCCTACTACACACCTTTGCTCATACCAATATTTCAAACATAAACTACAACCGCATTTTTTACTCAATTTTAATTTTATTTCCGCAAAATAATTTAATTTATTTTTTGGTATTATTATCCAATATAAAATAAGGTATAAAATTAATCATAGTTGTATAGCCAATTAAAAAGTTGTCAATCGGTGAGACACACATATCTCTGCCGAGTAGCGACCGAGACGATTCTTGAGGGAAGAGCGCGAGTAAACACTTGTGAAGCGCTTTAAAGTGCTGTAAACATATGCACAGGTGGGAGCTAGCATTAAATCTACGCCATATAAGTTTAACGATAGAATAAAAAGTTACTGTAGCAATATTGTCATAGGTGGGAGGGTTTCTTATTAGCATAAATGACGAAACGAGTAGGTCGCTCGCATGACGGTAAGTGCCACGCCTACCCATAAACAGGAGCACCCACACAGAACGTTGTTGCTTCCGACTTCCTTGCCATATTTTTTAACTACACTGAACTCTTACTTAGACTTTAAACGCTAATTATAATAATTATACGGAATGAGTATAAAAATATCTTCGAAAATATAAAAAAAATGTCTTCCAAATAATGAAAATAAGAGAAAACTTTATTTCTACTACCTGAAAAACATAAAAATAAAGTGCACTACCACTTAGAAGTTGCTTCTTTGGCGTCGGTATCTCCCAAGCCTCTCCGAAGATTTTTGATCCCCGCTCCTTGCTACTTGTTTCAAATCACTCTGTAACTACATCTCGCCATTATTTGTTCTGCCTACCTTTCCTTCTTTTGCTATCTTCCTCCTCCTCCTTGCGTCGTATTCCTCAGTATTGAGGGTCGTGACCTCTCTTCTGCATCACTTTCTCTCGCAGGATCTTTCTCCATCGGTTTCTGTCTGTGGCGGTGTGGAGGGCGTGGTGAACTGTAGAGTCAAGAGCGGTGCGGATCTGGTCAGACCAACGTATTGGATTGCGTCCACGAGGCCTTTTCCCATCTACTTTGCCGGTCACAATGAGCTTTTCGAGGTTACCACCGTCTTTCCTTGTAATGTGACCGAAGTATACAAGAATTCTGCGAATACACTCGCATGACAGCCGCGAGGGGATTTTGAGTTCACGCAGTATGGATACGTTAGTCCGAAATGCTGTCCAGTCCGTAATGCTGGGGATACGGAGCATCTTTCTCCAGCACCACATCTCAAAGGCGTCAATGTGTTTGCGATCTGCAGCTTTCAGTGTCCAAGTCTCAGCGCCATACCAGAAGATCGAGAAGACTAGAGTCCGTACCAGTTTGGTTTTGGTTTTTACGAAAATGTTGAGATCTCTCCAAATTTTTCCAAATTGAGACATGGCGCTCTTAGCGATACCAATTCTCCTGCGCACTTCCTTCTCGCATGAACCATCATTACTGATGCTGGACCCCAGGTAGACAAAGATGTCCACTGTTTCTATTTCCTATCTTATCTCACAAATAATCAAGTCCAAATCCTGCATCGAACCCAGAATCGATCAGTAAAGAGGCGATTCAATCGACACATCTAACCCCGAACAAAGAACACAAAATTTAGCTCAGTACCATACAGACGACGTGAACAGCTCTTCAATACAACTTTAATATCAAGAGCGACTATTTATCAACTTTTTTCATTACGATGATTCTTGCAGTCGACAGTATCAGAAAGTTTCACGCCGGCCAGTCTTAAGCCGAGGCCTGGACCTCCCTCAAGTACCATTAGGCTCGCCGTAATCCTTTTTTGTTTAAACGTAACTTAAACTCCGACCTCAGGCCACTTGTGATGTAGACTATTTGCTTAGAACGGGGTTTTCGAATAGTTCTCTTGAGATCATCATGGAATCCTTTATAGTGGTCGGAACAAAGTGAACGTAATTTTTTAAAAGGCAATAGACTCGCACCGTAGAGAGATATATTTTATTCTACGTCTCTTATTGATTTCAATATTGTCGATTCAAATACACATACAGTTACATGAACTTTGGAAAGTGGTAGAGCCATGGTGTAGACATTTTTTACTGCATAAATGGCCCAGCTCGATCAAACTGTTACCACTGTTTCACAGAAACCTATTTGTTTTTTTTTTTTTTTTTTTTTATTAGCCCTGTATTATACATGTCCCACTGCTGGGCACGGGCCTCCTCTACTGAATGAGAGGGGTTAGGCCTTAGTCCACCACGCTGGCCTAATGCGGGTTGGCGGACTTCACATACCTTCGAAAAATCTTTTCTCAGGTATGCAGGTTTCCTCACGATGTTTCCTTCACCGTTAAAGCAAGCGATAATTAACAATTAATATACACGTAACTTAGAAAAGTCAGAGGTGTATGCTCTTGGGGCTGGTTTCGAACCTTCGTCTCGACAGTCCGTACCACTTCCCGCTGAGCTATCACTGCTTTTTGTTTATTTGTTTATTTTATTGGAACGAAGTTCATTATTTGATTGAATGACGAAACGAACAAGGCCCTCGCCTGTTGGTAAGCGCCACGCCTGCCCATAAACAGAAGCAACACCACACAGAACTTTGAATTATAAAGCACTGCATGGCACTGAACTGCGCTCGTCACCCCGAAACATAAGATGTTAAATCTCATAATGCCCAGTAGTTTCACTGGCTTCAATGTCCTTCAAACCGAAACACAACAGTGCTTACACCCTGTTGCTTGGCACCCAGCGTAAAGTAGCGACTTGCTGCTATGCATCGCACGGTGAGTGAGATCTGGAGGCTTAAATCCCTTTCCTCTTCCCAATCCCTTAGTTATCTCTTTTCTTTGAAGGTGTCCGCACTCTTATGATTCTACTGGTATAGGCGTTCATGGACGGTGGAGATCAATTACCATCAGGTGAGCCACTTACTCGTCTGTCGGCCTATGCTATAAAAAAGTTACTATAAAAGTCTGTTACAGAAATGCGAATGTAAAGATATATTTTATCAGACAAAAATATATAGGCGGTCAAAACATAGTATTGCTTATAACGCGGTCAATATATTATTATACGGAGAAGCACATTTCAAACTTTTACTTCCCAAATTAGCTGGTGTATTGCTTTACCTGGTAATAACAAATATAGATATTGAAAAATTGGGCCTCGTTTTCTTTCTGCCTGGACTATCCCTCTCAATGCCAGGGTCGGCTTTCGCATCATGATTTGACGATGGATTTGGTACCATATGGAGCAACCAGCCGTCTGCATCCCACAACCTGCAACAGAACCTAAGTTGCACCATTGCCTCTTCCGTTAATCAGCACAATGTACCCTTATATATAAACGTGGCTTTAGGCTTAAGATGTTAATGGCTCACTTACACTCCACGGCCTTAAATCGAGCCTAAGTGTTTAAATATTTTTTGTTTTTATAATGTAAATAGGACTTAGAATCTGTTTCAGTTCACTCTTCGCCACTGCCATGTATGTAAGCTTAACTCTCATATCTCTTTCTCGCCACAGCCATATATACAGGCTTAGCCTTCTCTCCTTCGCCGAAATCTAGCCTAATACCATCGCAAATACTAAATACACCAAGCACGATTATTAATAGTCAATTAATTAACTCAATGCCCTCAAATGCATTAGTCAATACAATAATGTTAATACAGAGCGAGTAATCAGAGACAGTACACAATACATCCAAATCTTCCTGTAACATGTTGAGCCGACCACACTACGAGTGGAAAAAAAGAGTTTTATTTTATAACATAGACCGGCAAGCAAGCAAGTGGGTATCCTGATGGTAAGTGATCTCCACCGCCCATGCCTAAAACACTAGAAGTATAGGCGCGTTGCCGACATTAAAGGGAAAGGTTAATTAAGGGATTAGGAACGAGAGGGGAGAGAGTTGGAGAGGAGAGGTTTGAGCCTCCGGATATCTCAGCCACTATACGCAACGCAACAGAAAGTAGCTACTTTAGGTCGGTTTTCTGTAAAACAGAAGTAACAACCCGGTCGAGCTGGCCTATTCATGCTAGAGACAAAGTTGTCTACACCATAGCTCTATCAATTAATACGCTGCCACTAAAACAATGATGAAACTGAATTATCAAAATTTTATAATTACAACGGTGTCAACAACAAACGAATTAAAAAATAAAAGAGATTAACCACTGTCATCGAAAGTATTTTTTTTTCTACAAATATGAGAATAAACAAACGCCCAAAGTCCTTTTAGAATTGTAAATGCGTAAGAAATCGTCACTCGCCAAGTACACGTGACCTGTCTAGTACACAGTATTGGATTTGAACCTTTTGTTACGTAGATATTATATTTGTTAACAGGAAAATATATTACTACAGAGATAAACTGCCTTAGTGGCGCAGTTGTAAAACGGACTATGTACGACTACTGTGCTGAGATCTCTGGTTCGATTCACGGATCTGGTAAAAGTGATATTGGGTTTTTCTATCACGAAACTGTCAGTATTAGTACGGAGTATGGGAAGGCGTAACGCTTATCTTCAGGCGGGTAACCTACTCATCTTTCAGGCCAATAAGACGATGTCGGATAAGTTAGTAATTATTCTATTTACCTTTTAAGCCTGCTGCTACCTCCTTTGTTCCTATAAGTAATAGCCGCGACGCCGTTTGTAGGTAAGTTCAGGTCAAGTGTCACACAAATATGTGTTTAGTTGCACGAAATATCGTGCAATTAAAAAACATGACAGACTCTGTGTTAGAGTGGGCGAGTAGTCCGCTCTATTGATTTTGATTTGATTTATAGAAAATTGAAGAGTACTTGGACGTACCAGTCCCGTTCCGAGGTCAACTGTTAAAAAATTTAAGTCGCTTTAAGGCTTAGACCGTCATAACACTTGAGACCATCAAGAGGCGCAACGATATTAAGCTTAGCCTGCACCTTAGCCTTATCATATCAGTATAGTACATTTTCACGCTTGGATAAAAACCCTCAATTCAAATTCAAGTATTAAACTAGCACCAAAGGACAATTTATGATTTACCACAACATCAGCAAAATAAACCCATAAGGAACAAGCTCAGCTATTTCAGAGCTCTAGATTTTATATGAAAACATAGCAAGACAACAAATTTTCTTGTGTCACTGTTCCTATTTCACACTCTGGTTGACAAAGTCCCGCGTTACATTTTGTTTGTAAGCAATTTTCTTAAAAAGCGTCGACCACAGGACCGTTTCTACTTCAGATTTCTTCTCTGTGCCTTTTTATTACAAGATATTATAAATCTGCTCTAAAAGGTTGTCCGCCAGCCGTAAATAATGTTTATTATAAAAATATAAGTATCATCATAATGAGAAAAATATTGGTCAAGACAGTTTGTTTATGAACAAGTAGGGCAGTTATACAGAAATAATATTTGCTCTTAGATCTTTCCACGATAAGGTCACTGATAGATACTAGCTTTCCGCTCGCGGCTCTGCCTGCGTTACATACACACTATCTCCTCTTCGGGATTTAATTTTGTACTTTTACAATAATTTTTTTATAGCATAGGCCGGCAAACGAGCAAGTGAGTTACCTGATGGTAAGTGATCTCCACCGCCCGTGTACACCCATGAGACCAGAAGATAGAGAAGAAGGGATACCTGAAGAATCATGGGCGGGTTACCGACCTTAAAGGAAAGGGATAATTAGAGATTGGGAAGGAGAGAACCACCGAGTTTACCACTCGAAAATTGTGTTGAAGAAATACTACTTTTCACGTAAATTTCAACAGAAATATAACATTATTTCCCATATAAACTTTGTAGATCCTTTTCTCTCTATGATGAAACCCTTTTTTAATTTTGTTTTTTGTCATTGTTTGTAAGTCACTGTCAGTCAAGACATATCTATACTAATAATAAAGCTGTAGAGTTTGATTGTTTGTTTGTTTGTTTGTTTGAACGCGCTAATCTCAGGAACTACTGGTTCGAATTGAAAAATTATTTTTGTGTTGGATAGTCCATTTATCGAGGAAGGCTTTAGGATATATAACATTACGCTGCGACCATTAGAAGCGAAGCATCAGTGAAAAATGTTGCAAAAACGGGGAAAATTATTCATATTTGAAGGCTTCCGTTGCTAAGCTACCCGAATAATATTATTTGAAGGCTTCCGTTGCTAAGCTACCCAAATCTATACTAATATTATAAAGCTGTAGAGTTTGATTGTTTGTTTGTTTGTTTGATCACGTGGGCGGAGCCGCGAGCAAAAGCTAGTAAAATATAAAGAGATATGAAATTACTCATTATTCTTCCACTTTGAATTGTATTGTCTACTCCTAATGATAACAACAAAAGGACAATAACAAACGCTAACTTTATCAGAACCTTCTAAAAATAAGAACAGTCTACAACAATAAACAATAAAGCTACACGATAGCAATAAGTTGTTGAAGCTAATAAATTCCACTGAACTGTCAGAACGAAGCTTAATGTCAATACGAAATAATGTAGCGCAAATATCAAATAACAATGTTTAAGTAATAGCTGAGGTAAATCTATACTAATATAATAAAGCTGTAGAGTTTGATTGTTTGTTTGTTTGTTTGTTTGTTTGTTTGAACGCGCTAATCTCAGGAACTACTGGTTCGAATTGAAAAATTCTTTTTGTGTGGGATAGTCCATTTATCGAGGAAGGCTTTAGGATATATAACATTACGCTGCGACCATTAGAAGCGAAGCATCAGTGAAAAATGTTGCAAAAACGGGGAAAATTATTCATATTTGAAGGCTTCCGTTGCTAAGCTACCAAAATAATATTATTTGAAGGCTTCCGTTGTCAAATTAAAATCAAATCTATACTAATATTATAAAGCTGTAGAGTTTGATTGTTTGTTTGTTTATTTGATCACGTGGGCGGAGCCGCGAGCAAAAGCTAGTATAATATACATGCATAACATGAGATACACTGCTATTAGTTGCTGAAGACTCGCTCTCGGAAGTGTGTGCGGATATGGATTTGTTAGCCCCAATATAATACGCTTTGAATGCTAATAGAGTAATTTCCTCTGCTTTAATTGGCTCACTATACATAACACTAATAACACACTCTACTGACAGACAGAAAATTGGCTCGAAAATGATACTGCCATTAATATTTTTAATATTGGGCTCGCCGTGCAAACCTCTCACTATATCCCTCGCACGGCTGCACTGTGATGGCCAATTCGAATATTGACGTCACTGTATAGCATCTTTTTTCAGTTATTTGACAATTTCCCCTTTCGCCACACCCTAGTGGATTATAGCTTATTTATTTTTATCAGATGTATAAAATTATTTCGATAACAGATTTTGAGTAACGTAACTTCTTGATTAAAATATAAAAAAAACAAGTCAACTATTCTATGTCGCGTCAGCGGAATCGCTAGCAAAAGCTAGTACTTCGTTGATAGTGTTATACAAAAATAATATTTAAAATTTACATATCGAAAGCCACATTAAGAAAGTTAAAAATACTGCCATATAAATTTAACTCCATTTTTTACCAGGGATCACAAAACGAGCAAGAAAATAACCTAGCGATGGGTGCTATCTACCACCCATGAACACCTATATTACTAGAAGGATTTGGATTGAATAATTTGATAATTTTAAGGAGAGGGAGAGGAGAGAATGAGCGACAGTATGCTAATATTATACGTTAGCTGGTAGCAAGGTGCTACCTGACTAAATAGCACAACTGCACACAGGGTAAACACCTGACATAGAGGGTCGATCAGGCCAGTCACATTACTGGGTTAGCCAGTGCATATTTAGTAACTTTAGGCCGGCATAATTCTGCCGACTGCCGAGGAACAAAATGTTTCTTGATCTTCAATATTCATTTGGACTGCAGTGTACTTAACACCATGTTCAGTGTAGTCATTTTGACATGGCTGGATAAAAAAACGTCGCTTTTCTGTAAGAGGAAGTCAGATTGATCGGCTACGTTATCGATTCCATAGCATCGAGGGGTTCAGATTTAAGAGTTTATATTTATACGTTTTATTTTATTTTCATTGTAATCTATGTGATGGAATATCACACTCATGTATCTTTTCCATATCCATAATTATAAGCAAAACCTCTTAGAATCCACTAGTATTATTCTATCTGTTCGCTATGAGGAATCACATAAGCATCTAATCGAAGATACGTGAATGTATTACATGATATTATTTTTTCCTCATCACGTATCTGAGTCTCTTCAAATACTATATACATTTACTACGAAAAGTGAGTATGTTTGATTCTTATACCAAGTATGATAAGATCTGCTTCAATTTCTGCTTGCTTCTATTTGTTTATACAGGGTGTCCAGTAATTAATGGATAACCTTGAAATGTCTTATAGCAGAACGAATGGCCGTTCAGAGAAAAATACGAAAAAAAATATAACATAAGTAGTACCTGAGGAACGTATTTTTTTTTAAAAAGTCGAATTTTTTTGGTTTAATTTACTTTCTTGGACACTACGACCAGAAATGAAGGAAATCCATCGGTTTTTTGTTGTTTAATTATTATACACTAACTATACTAATAGATAGATAGTCAATAGTATGACAAGCTATTGCACTTTTAAAAAAAAATAAACATTCAAAACCATTTCTGTAGAAAAATTAGCAAAATTTTATTTTTAAACAAAGTTTAAACCTCTTGGGTATAAAAAAAATGTATGAATACATGAGTGACCAAATTTTTTTAAATAATGTCGGTTTTAAGTAGATTTTATAATGGTATAATTCATTATTGTATCTACTGTAAATAGCGATTTATTGCTATTAATGTAAGAAAGGAGCTAATTTGACCAAATAACAAAAACAATATAAAATGAGATACTTTTTAAAATAAAATTGTACTTGTCTAATGAGGTTTATTAAAACTAAGATTTGATGTTGATAAAAGATAAAAATGGCTTATTTAAACAAATTGAGACCAAATTATCAGAAATAAATTAACTTAAATTTAATACTCATAATGTTTAAAATGGTTACTTCATAAGCGTAAAATGTGTCATAATATGATTTCCATATTTTCTTCCTGCGCGCGCGCCATTCCCACCGTTTTATGTGTTATGTTAGACAAGAAGGGTCTGAGTTGGCTATGTGCGAGTGAAAGGAACTTAAAGTAAAAAAATCCAACCCTGTCCATCCAACCCAATGGACAAATAATTGGCCCATTTGAATTACCGGGGACTCTAACTGGGCAAAGTTATTTGGAATTTCTTCAAAATGATCTGCCGACTTTATTAGAGAAGGAGTATCCGAGGAGCTGAGGGAATCGCATTGGTCTGAGGGGTTCGCATTAAAATGACGGCTGCCCTGCGCATTATGTTGTGTCTGTTCGGGAATATTTAAATACTATGTACCCGAACAGATGGATCGGGCGTCTAGGGCCAATTTTGTGGCCTCCTCGTTCACCGGACCTAAATCCATTGGATTTCTTTTATTGGGGTTGTCTTAAAGAAGAAGTATACCGTAAGCCGATAAGGTCCTTAGAAGTACGAAGCCGTGTTAGGGCAGCCGCATCAAAAAAAGGTATCGAAGTTACACAAGGCTGCTCAGAGGGTCATTTATCCGTAGATTTAGGGCTTGCATAAGAGTGGGAGGCCAACAATTTGAACATTTAATATAAATAATATGAAATAAAGATTATCAAATATTGTTTTTTATTTAACCTAATTGGACAGTTACAATTTTATTTAAAAAAGAATCCCATGTTATTTATTTTTGTTACTTAGCCAAATTAACTCCTTTCTTACATTAATAGCAATAAATCGCTATTTACAGTAGATACAATAATGAATTATACCATTATAAAATCTACTTAAAACCGACATTATTTAAAAAATTTTGGTCACTCATGTATTCATACATTTTTTTTATACCCAAGAGGTTTAAACTTTGTTTAAAAATAAAATTTTGCTAGTTTTTCTAAAGAAATGGTTTTGTATGTTTATTTTTTTTTAAAAGTGCAATAGCTTGTCATACTATTGACTATCTATCTATTAGTATAGTTAGTGTATAATAATAAAACAACAAAAAACCGATGGATTTCCTTCATTTCTGGTAGTAGTGTCCAAGAAAGTAAAATAAACCAAAAAAATTACGACTTTTAAAAAAAAAATACGTACCTCAGGTACTACTTATGTTATATTTTTTTTCGTATTTTTCTCTGAACGGCCATTCGTTCTGCTATAAGACATTTCAAGGTTATCCATTAATTACTGGACACCCTGTATATTTATACTGTGCGTGGGTCTTGAACATCCCGCGGAGGCTGTGGCTTCTAGCACATGTGTACCCTGAAATCTTTAATATAAGAGAGAGAGAGAGTAAAACAGTACGAAGTTGGGTCCGTACTTACTAAGACAGTTTAAGCCGGTGAATCCAATATGCCTTCAGGCACCAACTTGGAGATATGTTATCAAGATTTAACCACCAATTAAAGTAAAACAACTGTTTTTGAATCCTTTTCATACGTAATATAGCGGTTTAGCGTGGCCGAGCTCGCAATGACGTATAATGGGCAGTGTTTCATCCGTGGTAACGGAGACGCGTTCGTAGCGATGCGCCCGTATCCATTAATGAGGCGGCTTGACCGGGTCGTTGCCACTATCTCACAGAAATTCAATGTAAAATAGAGGCTTACTGCTGCATTTCTTAGGGTGACTAAGATAACCGGAAGCCCAATTTCTCCTCCCCATCCTAATCCCTTAATCATTCCTTTCATTTATGGTCAGCAACGCGCCCATAATTCTTTCGGTATAATGGCCGTACATGGGCGGTGGAGATCACTTACCATCAGGTGATGCACTAACTTATTTGCCGGCCTGCGTTATAAAAAAAGAATCACACGCGTAAATCTGAACGTAACGTTTTAATTGTCTCTCGGTTTCTACCCCTAAATTCTAAGACAGCTACCCGTCGCAATTGCTTAACTTTTTGTAAGTATTACACAAAGTTATTTGGCAGCAGAAACTGAAAGAGTGACTGGAACCACATAGTATCTACTAACACAATATACTCTCGTATCTGTGTGTTCACTCGATTTTAATATGCAATATGCCTGACAATACAGTAATAGCTAAAACAATGTACATAAAAATAAGAAAATTTATTAGGCGCTAAATTTAGTTGATTGTTTCTAAGATCCCCATTCCCAAGTCACAAGTAAAGAGTCGTTAGTTAATGCTAGGAAGTCCCTACTTGATCTACATTTGTGTCCTCCATAGGAAATATGTCAAACCGTACTTATGATGATGCATTATTCGATGTAAATAACAGAATAGACTGCCGTAGGTGCGGAGTTGTATTGCGTATTCGGTACGACTGCTGTCCTAAGCTATCGGAGTCAATACCCGGGTTGGGTGAAATTGATATTGGGTTTTTATGGAAATGCTCAGTATCAGCCCGGAGTCTTGAATTAATATCAATATTAATTCAAGACATTATTTAATAATATCGAGGCAATAAAGATCGCAGGAAGTCGCTGAATTCAGGCCGATTCCAACAGGTCGGTCTGGAAATCTTTGGTGGAGGCCTATGTCAGCAGTAGACGTCTTGTGGCTGTGAATGATGATGATGATGTTGATAATAGGCTCGCCCGCTATATCATGGAACGGAAATAAACTCAGCGAAATGTCGGTGTACTACACCACTGTCTACTCCTTAGAGGATTACTACTCTTTAGGCGTGAGTGCGTATCTATGTTTTTTTTTTTTTATCCTGGCTCGGCAAAGTGACTACGCTACACCTGATGGTAAGTGTAGCGCAATCCAAGAATAGTGTCGACCAACGATAAACAATGTGTCCATCGTAGGTCGGCAAGATCATGCCGGCCTGCCAAAGGGCCAAGGGGGAGGGGAAGGAAAAAGGGATGGGAAAAGGGTTAGGATCAGGGGGCAAGCCCCATGGGGAGAACCGGATATACACTGGCTGACCCTGGAACGCGACCCACACAAGGTGGGCCACTATGGCAGGTTTTAGCACCAATGTACGGTGGTCGCTATCCGGTCGGATACAAGTATCCTCCCACCAGCCATGTAATAATGGAATCCCAGATTAAAAATAATTCCCCAAATAGAGGAAAATATAGAACAGTTTTACAGGAAATAGTAGGTGGCGTATTTTGAATAGCAATAATGCAGGAATGCATGACAACGACTCAGGCACCGGGGAGGCGGCAAATTGTTTTAGAAATATGTTTTATTTGTAGTGCCCTCGAGCTGCTCGCGCGTGCTTAGAGTGCCTGACACTCTGCGCCATCTACGCCTCTGATACGCTATTTTTAACGCTGAACTTCCAGAAGTTGTTTTTAGTCTTTAGCCTGTAGCTAAGGCTAAACCTTAAAAATGACGCGTTACAAGAATATTCTGATAAGCAAAAAAAATATGAAAAATAAATAAATAAATAAATAAATGCAATGAAAAATACCAAACTGCTATTAAAATTGTGAAAGATTGGATTTATTTTGGGAGAAATTTGGCACACAGTTAGACCATGACTTGAAATGACGGGAAATAGGTTACTTTTTATCCCAGAAACGATTGTTCATGCGGGTGAAGTCGCGAGCAAAAACTGTATATAATTTCATCATGGAAGTTTCTGTCGAAACAAAATTTGTTGTTAAGAATGCTCATTATTATTTTGATTACATAAGATTTACACTACGTTATTGATTCACATGAATCAAAAACCATTGTAATTTTGATATAATATAAAATCGCGATGTATTATATTAACAATATTCTAACCAAAAAGCTGTAATATCAAAATATCATTAAAAGGGCCTGCATAATATCTCTCAGTCGCGTGAAACTTCCACTTCGATAGATTTTTGTGTGACGAAAGTCGTCAGCGTCATTGACGCGGGACTCAAATAGACTATGAATTTTTTATATAGTGTTTCAGTGTTAATTTTTGTAGAATAAAATTAAACGAGCTGATGTGATAGCAGATGGTAAGTATCGACAGCCTCCGTGGCGAGAGAAGCTGCGAAGTGAGAGTTCGTGGGTTTGATTCCCGCACCGAGAAATATGTTTGTGTGATCTACAAATATTTGTTTCAGGTCTGGTTGTTGTGGGACCGCAAGTCCCTCGTAGTTACTGATACCCACGATACAGGTTAACCTAGTGTGTGGTCAGGACTATGTGTCTGACTGTACTAAAAAAAGAAAAGAATGTGTACAACGAGGAGTCGAGAACATTTAAGAAAATTAATAGCTATTTAGAAATGCATTGAATACTGAACTGAAATCGGTGTGAAATATATTGAATATTGAACTAACTGCGTGTGAAACTCTTCAATGTATTAAAAAAGAAAACAGATTGAGAACATTTTATAATTATAGGCTACTGAGCTGTATATGTCTGCCTACAAGGTGGACAGACGACCTGATAAAGGTCGCAGGAAGTTGCTGGATGCAGGCCGCTTCTGTATATGAAAAAATATTTCTATTTATACTCAGCGTAGTTTCCAGACCACAAGAATTCACATATATAGATAATTAAATAGAGTTGACAACGGCGCAGGATTGTAAATAAAAATCGTGGACAGCATTTTAATAGAAATTGATTCTAAAATACAATCTGCTTTACGATCTGAGTTAATGCTTAACTATTGGCTTTTTAGTTACATTGCAACGTACGTAATTGCATTTGCTGTATTAGAGAACGGAACATCTCTTGTAATGGAATTTTCAAATAATTAGGTCATCCTGCTATACTTATAACATTTGAGAAATATTGATGACTAATTGATAATATTATATAATATGTACGGAAGTGAAAGGTGGGTGTGGAAGAAGAAGAATGAATGTAGTCATAATGCTGTAGAAATGAGAGCTTTGAGAAATATGTGTGGTGTGACTATGAAAGTTTGAGTAAGATATGGTGAGGTAAGAGAGACGTGTGGTGTGAGAGATGTAGTGACGAAGATTGGGAAAGGAATACTGAGATGGTTTGGGCGTATAGAGAGGATGGAAGAAAGAATATTAACGAATCAACAATACATGGAGAGTGTGAATGGTACAGTTGGGAGGGGAAAGCCTCGGCGAACTTTCTCAGATCAAGTCGGAGATATTCTCAAGAAAGGCCAGGTCAAAAGTACCCTAAATCGACGTGGATGCATGAAGAATTTAATGACAGTGAAGGAGGCCAAAGAGATGTGTAAGGATCGTCGCAGATGGAGATTCCTTTTTCTCTGCCTAACCCTATGGGAAACAGGCGTGAGTCTATGTATATTTGTTGATAAAATTGGGGGAACATTTTAAAATATTATAAGATTAATGAATAAATGGTAGCCAAGCTCCAAAAAATAATTAAAAAAAAAATCCTCCGCACAAAATATGTATGTTAGAGGTGCGGGTTCGAACCGCGTGACGCCACGCTCACGTGTAGTGTTAGTGTTCTCTAAACTCTAAGGTATCATATCTATGTTTCTATAATAAACTAACCACTACCATGTTGGCAGTTTATGTTCAATTAACCGACGAAAACCATGGAAAGGGCTTCAATTCGACGCGTATATTAGTTTTTTTTAATATAAACAACGACGCAAAACGTTTTGCGGAGTGATTCGAATTTTATTATTAGTTTTTCATTAAAAAGAAATAGCTCAAAGTTAATTCCATTTAAATTTCATTGTGAAATTCCACTCCTTCGTTTATATTATGATGCTTTGAAAAAAAATACTATCTCGGTGGCGCAGATGTATTGCGTACGCGCTACGACTGATGTGCTAAAGTCTCGGGTTCGATCCCCGGGGATGGTGATAGTGGGTTTTTCTATCGCGAAATGCTCTGTCAGCCCGGAGTCTGGAATTGTGCCCGGTATGGAGATAGGCTCGCCTATCACATTATAGGACGGAAATACACTCGGCGATATGTGGATGTACTGGTTACACCTCTGCCTACCCCTTCGGGGATTGTGCTAAGAACACGTTGATTCGTTTCTCTTAAAATGCTGATTGGATTTACTTGACAGTAATTATATTCTTATTTCTCGCATTTAAATAGTATACCAACTTGCCCACAAAATAAAAAATAATCTTAAAAACTAGTTGAACAGAAAATGTAATTAACATTTTACGTCTTAAAGCGGATTTGCCTTACTTTCGTTCATTAGAAAGAAAAGCAACTTTAATTTTTAATTTACTGAAGGTTTTAGCGTTGCATACATTAAATGTTAATTTACTTTTATTCAGAGCACCTCATTATAGCACCGAGGCTGCAATAAAGAAATAATTTTCACAAACATCATATCAATCTTATTCCCGCAGACAGATTTTTAATAAACGTTCCACTTTTGAACGAGATTAGTTTTTCAACGTTGCTTTTCCATTATGTGAATAAAAAAGTAATTGCCTATTACCTCCTTTAGACGCTTTGAACGTTGAAACTTAGAACCATCGTCATTAATATATACCTTAGAATAATGGGAAGGAGTCTTATGGGACCCTTTTTGTTGATTTTATTAAAAATACGAAGGAAATGTACATTTTCCTGTTGTTGTACGGGTCTCCGGAGAACTAAATGTTGCTATTAAGAACAGAAATCCGATGTCGCGTTCAATGCTTAGGTACTCTCTAAACATTTGCACATTTCGATTCTAAAGGTTCTTTCTGTGCTAATGAAAAATTTCTCTCCGTAATAGAAATAATAAGTTATGCAATTGTTATGGATATTATGTGGACAGGCCAGCCTCCGTAACCGACTGTGAAACGTGAGGCCGCGGGTTCGATCCCCGCACTGTGACAAATATTTGTCTGGTCTACCAATATTTGTTTCGGGTCTGGGTGTTGTGAGATCAAAAGTCTCTCGTAGTTCTTGATACCCACGACAGAAGACTCGTATCTTACAGTGGGGTCATGGGTATGTGTGACTGTTGGGTGTATTTATTATGTTTATATTATCATGGGCTATGGACTTTATAAAATAAAATTTAAAATTGTTTTTAATATAGCGAAGTAAACGCGTGAGACCTGCATACCTGAGAAGTTCGTGAGAGGAGTGGAGTGGAGCGGAGTGGAGTGGAGTGGAGCGGAGTGAAGCGGAGTGGAGTGGATATCCTGCCACCATTTAATAGAGTTGTTCCAATTGTTTATTATGAAAACCTGGGATTCGGTGATAAACAAAATATAACACAAAATTATAAATATTTTATTGTTTTGTTGCTATTATAAGTCAATTATGTTTTTATAATGACACGAAAAATCAAAAAGTGCAACAGTTAAGCATCACAGAGTACAGACATACATCTAGTTAGACACCGTATGTACCTACTTCAATCTATATGAAACTACATATTTGTCTGTGGCAAGCATAAATAGATAACCTAGCCATTAATAATCCCAGATATCGATTAGAAAAACATCTGTAAATCATCTCATTTAAATCAATTAAAAAACCACATTCAAATTTATATTTCCTTCTACAATACCACATAATGACAATACCGATGGACAAATGGACCGAAAAAACGGAAAAATATATATTAAGACCGCCTTTTATTGTTGTGACTAAAAATACAACTGAATTGACCGCGACGGGAGGCGAACATCTGTTTCTTAGCTGCCTGCGTCAATGGAGTGAAATTATCCAATGCCTTCCATGTATTTATGTTACGATCCACGCATCCTCTATTATTCAGTAAATCGATGTACTAGGCAGTGGTAATATCTTGTATTTTACCATGGATATTTTTATAAGTTCTTACTGGGAAAGTACAGGTGTAAAGTCGATGTGGTTCTATGGTTCTCAGATCGGGCAGTCAAAATATTTTTTGATTTTCTCGTTTGGAAAACGCATCAGGTTATCTAGGATTGGGTTTTTAGTATTGTAATAAATAAATAAGTACAAAGAGTCATATTGACCCTACAGTAATCTTTATATCTTTTACAACTAAGGTATCTTCAAGAAAAGCGTTTTTTCATCCCTCAAAGGCAGGTAATGCACCGATGATTCCTCTGGTGTTGTAGTTGTCTATGGGCGGTGGTGATTATTTATCATCAGGAGACCCTCTATTCCATAAAAAAAGATACGAGTCTTGTCTCGTGGGTATCAGGAACTACGAGAGATCTTCGGTCCCACAACACCCAAATCGCAAAACAATTTTTTTTTATCAAAGACGCGGAATTCCGTTTCACGCATTAATCGCTAAACCGATTTTGATGAATTTTGGTACAGATATAGAAGGGACCCTGGAGACGTTTTTTCCCCGGAAAATGCTATTTGCGTGGGCGGAACCGCGAGCAAAAACTAGTATAGATATATAGGAATATCTATTAAACCATGAAATGGAAATAATCTCTGCTAACAATTGGTATACAAGTCGCACCTCTGCCTACAACTCTGAAAATACATACCACAGAATGTTCCTATACAAACAACCTTTATACTCAATAATTTGCAAATTTTACTGCCAACGTTCCGACGGGACCTGTAAACTTATTTATTTGGACTGCCAACAAAAATGTTAATAAACAGACTGGTCACAAAATGGAACGAAATAGAGGCGTAGTATAAACTAACAGTCATAGCTTACCCGCAGATTACAGGAGCAATGGCGCAGGGAGTTTGGAAACCGTAGAAATGGCTGACTATAATACTGTGACCTCTTGTCGCAGAGACCTATAGAAGAGCAGTTTGTGTAGGCCATTTTTGGTATTTTCTGATTCTTGTTGAAATATAATATGGCGTAAATTTTTTGCCATAAAATAATACTAGCCCTGTATTATACACGTCCCACTGCTAAATATGGGCCTCTTCTACTAAATGAGAGGGATTAGGCATCAGTCCACCACGCGGATAGACAGACATCACAAATCTTCGAAATCCTTACAGAGAAATTCTCAGATATGCAGGTTTCCTCACGATGTTACCTTCACTCCTAAATCAAGCGTTAATTAATACACACGTTTCTTAAAGTCATAAGTCCATGCTTTTGGGCCTTGTTTCGAATCTATGACTTTCATCTCAACGGTCCGTACCACTCTCCGCTGAGCTATCGCTGCTTTTATTTTTGCCATTTCTATAAACAGTAGCAACATCATCTAGAAGTCCGAATGATAAAGTATTTCAAGGTCATGTACAGTACTCGGCATCCTCAAGATTTACAATGTTAAGTCTATATTATCTGTAATTATTTAGTTCTGTTTATTTAGCTTTTATATACTTCAAATTGGAACAAATCAGTACAGTGCCACACACTGTCAGTCAATAGTGTCAGTACAGTGGTACTTGACAGCACAAAAGGATAAATCGGTGGTACCATTCCAGATTTGGCATGTGGTCTCGTACTGAAGATACCTGCCACCCGGTGTTCGTCACTAATGCATATGTTCTTCGATCTGAAGACCTGTTTTAAAGTACATAACCAAGAAAGAGAGAGCGAGATGCGTGACGCGAGACGGATGATAGAATATAATCCAATAAATTTTTCGGCCACGCCAAAAAAATGCTTTAACAAAGTTAATAAATGTCAGTAAGACTGCTAAAGGCCCTGTGGGCATCCATTGACACTTGACAAAGTAAATTGTCATTCAGAAGGAGGTAATGTTTCCTTATAATAAACACGGAAGCAAACTTGATAACAATTTGAATGTTTTTGAAATTTGTAACGACCAGCATTGTCCCCTTGTTTACCTTGTCTTGTTCGTTCGCTTGTGTTTACGTTTGTTCAAGGTATGATTCATTTTATGCATGTACAATTATAACAGCGGCAATATGTGTATACTGATGTCTTACTAACTTATCCGATCAACTGTTGTTGAATAAATCCAAAAGTACCTACATACATTACTGTGTCGTATTTAACTTAATATTTAAACGAATATTTCATGCTTCGTTACTTTTCTATAAACCTTTTGAACGTTTGTTTAGAATTCCTTATTTGAATTGAATGGCATTTGACTTTCTTGGGTTCAGTGCCTGGTAACGGAGAAAAAAACACGAAAAAGGATGACATTATTTTATTTTAATTTTACTGATTTATAGACTAAGATTATATTAAAGATCTATATGATCCCTCGTATGCGAGAGGCCGTCTGGGTTGGTACCACCGCTTTGTCTATTTCTGCCGCCAAGCAACAGTGTGTAAGCATTGTTGCGTTTTGGTTCGAAAGATTGAAGCCAGTGAAATTACTGGGCATTCTTAGACTAAACATCCTATGTCTCAGGGTGACGAGCGCAATTCAGTACCATGCAGTGCTTTGTAATTCAGAGTTCTGTGTGGTTTTGCATCGGTTTATAAGCAGGCGTGGTGCATACCATCAATTGAGCCTTGCTCGTCTCGTCATTCAATCGAATATAAATAATAGAATAATAATTCGGATTATAAATATAAAGCTATGGCCCATAGGACTAGGAGCAGTAACATGCGTGCAGTGAGATGCGGGATAGCAGTATATATATAATTTTATGTTATCATAAAATAATGTATTCAAAAAAACGAATGTATGAAAATTTTGACAGCCTCCGTGGCGCAGCGGGCGAGTAGCCGGCTATGAAGCGTGAGGCCGCGGGTTCGATCCCCGCACCGAGACAAATGTTTGTGTGATCCACAAATATTTGTCTCGGGGTCTGGGTGTTGTGAGACCGAAAGTATATCGTAGTTCCTGATAGCCACGACACAAGACTCGTATCTTACTGTGGGGTCAGGACTATGTGTGTGACTGTTGGGTGTATTTATTAAATCATTATAGGAAACTTCTCTATTATTTCATCCAACTTCAACTTAAAATCTACTGAAGACCCATATGCAAATCCGACACACAAAACTATCCACATTCCATACTGAAGTGGCTAACTGGTTCATAATTAAACCAGATATTCCAGCCTAACCTAATTAAAATGAACCACTCATTGTATTCGTTATTCAGTCGGCGCGTGTTAAATTTTTGGCAAAGTTTCAATAATGCTTTACGTTTCCATTGTATGTGGTGCATAATGAGTAAGAATATGAATAATAATTTTGGTGCGTTTATCGAGAAGCGATGGTACTTTTTTTTTATCCGAGCACGGCAAAGTGACTGCACTACACCTGATGGTAAGCGCAGTGCAGTCCAAAAAGCAACGACCACGGACAAACAATAAGTTTATTAATAGCTAGTCAATGGAATCATGCCGGCCTCTGTATGACTTAAGTCGTGTCTAAAGATCTTGGCTTAAGTCTGCACACTTTTGTCTTGCCGTCTGTCTGTCCGCTCTACAGTTAAAGGGATATTATTTTTAAACTGTACTAAGTAGCCGACAGCCGGTTGAGTGGGTAACTTTATGCCCATTGCTTACTTATAATAAAATAGACTCAAAAAAACTAAACACTCTAAATATATATAACTCAAAGGTGACTGACTGATATAGTGATCTATCAACGCACAGCCCAAACTACTGGAGGGATCGGGCTGAAATTTGGCATGCAGGTAGATATTATGACGTAGGCATCCGCTAAGAAAGGATTTTGATAAATTCTACCCCCAAGGGGATAAAATAGGGGATGAAAGTTTGTATGAAAATCACGCGGGCGGAGCCGCGAGCAAAAGCTAGTTATAAATAAATTTAAACAAATTTAAAACAGTTCTAATGTAATTTAATAGTCAATGATTGGAAGAGAGCACCGATTCAAAATAGTATAATTTAGTTTTACATTTTTTGTTTTATTGGGTCGGTTTTATTTTAGTTATGAAAGTTATTTTACAAGTGAGTGAAAGAATTTTAACATTGTTGCTCAAATAGCGAATTTTTTATTTTTCTAGAATAGAGAAAATAGAATTTCTTCTTAGAATTAAATGGAACTAACTTTGAATGATAGAATAATCAAAATATCATTGAAAGTGTATGCGTTGTTATACATGAAAAACAAATATGTACGCGTCGAGCTGACATTTTCTTCCATTTTTTGCCGGTTAAGAACAACTGAGGCCATCTCTACCATCCACTGGCTCTATAACCGCACATTTTATTAAAACTGCAAAAACGGTCGGTGGCAAATAAGGGCGAAGCATCAAACGATCGCTGTTTTCGGCTCTGTGCCACCGAGTAACACTGTTTGCATAACTTTACAAAAACATGGCTATTTGTTGATATTTTTCGGTTCTATTTGTATACGAGTAGACCCTTTGTCCCATAGTATTAAAGGACTGCATTATATGTATATAGGGTTCGGAGGTAAAAATACAGATTTGATCTACTTTAAACTGTATTTCGGCATTGATTAGAAGATATTCGACAAGTTATTTCATTAGCCACGTACAAACTTCAACGGCCATACGTTTTGTCATTCACTCTCATACTTCCAGTCTAGTCTATATACTCTAGTCTGTTTGTAACTAGTCAATTTGAAGTAAATCGTAGTTTGCTCAATTGCTAATCTACAATACTCAATAGCTAATTTTCAGTTCAGAAATAGCCAATCAATACATACGTTCTTAACGGGTCCCTCTTAGAATAATCTTCTTCCACCTGCCCTTATCACACACGTGTCGGCGCAACATGCTTTTTAACACATTCAACAGAAAGATTTGGCATTTAATTTCGACAACCAACCGCCTGAATGACGTCATATATATTTGTGGATCACACAAACATTTCGCTTCGCTGATGGTTACTCGTCCATTGCGCGAAATCAAAAAAAAAAAAGTGTGCGTCCCGGGACGCTCGACAGAAGTGATAACTTAAACAAATGTGGGTTACAGTGGGCGGAGGAGCCTGCCTACTGCTACCGTATGCGTGAGAGAAGGGGAAGCCAGACAGAGTGGCGCCGTAAAGCGTTACGTTACGGCGCCACTCTGTATGGCTCCCTTAACGCGTTACGTTATGAAGTCCGGTCAAAGTCGTGGCATAGTCGTGTCAAAGTCGTGTCAGAGTCGTGTCAGAGTCGTGTCAGAGTCGTGTCAGAGCCGTGTCAGAGCCGTGTCAGAGCCGTGTCAGAGCCGTGTCAGAGCCGTGTCAAAGTCGTGTCAAAGTCGTGTCAAAGTCGTGTCAAAGCCGTGTCAAAGCCGTGTCAAAGCCGTGGCAAAGTTGTGGCAAAGTCGTGGCAAAGTCATGTCAGAGTCGTGTCAGAGTCGTGTCAAAGCCGTGTCAAAGTCGTGGCAAAGTCGTGTCAAAGTCGTGTCAAAGCCGTGTCAAAGCCGTGTCAAAGTCGTGGCAAAGTCGTGTCAAAGTCGTGTCAAAGCCGTGTCAAAGTCGTGTCAAAGTCGTGTCAAAGCCGTGTCAAAGTCGTGTCAAAGTCGTGGCAAAGTCGTGTCAAAGTCTTGTCAGAGTCGTGTCAGAGCCGTGTCAAAATCGTGTCAAAGCTGTGTCAGAGTCGTGTCAAAGCCGTGGCAAAGTCGTGGCAAAGCCGTGTCAAAGCAGTGTCAAAGCCGTGTCAAAGTCGTGTCAAAGTCGTGTCAAAGTCGTGTCAAAGCCGTGTCAATTTCCAGTCAAAGTCGTGTCAAAGTCGTGTCAAAGTCGTGTCAAAGTCTTGTCAAAGTCGTGTCAACGTCGTGTCAAAGTCGTGTCAAAGTCGTGTCAAAGCTGTGTCAGAGTCGTGTCAAAGCCGTGGCAAAGTCGTGGCAAAGCCGTGTCAAAGCAGTGTCAAAGCCGTGTCAAAGTCGTGTCAAAGTCGTGTCAAAGTCGTGTCAAAGCCGTGTCAAATTCGTGTCAAAGTCGTGTCAAAGTCGTGTCAAAGTCGTGTCAAAGTCTTGTCAAAGTCGTGTCAACGTCGTGTCAAAGTCTTGTCAAAGTCGTGTCAAAGTCGTTTCAAAGTCGTGTCAAAGCCGTGTTAAAGCCGTGTCAACGTCGTGTCAAGGCCGTGTCAAAGCCGTGTCAAAGCCGTGTCAAAATCGTGTCAAAGTAGTGTCAAAGTCGTGTCAAAGTCGTGTCAAAGTCTTGTCAAAGTCGTGTCAACATCGTGTCAAAGTCTTGTCAAAGTCGTGTCAAAGTCGTGTCAAAGCCGTGTCAAAGCCGTGTCAACGTCGTGTCAAGGCCGTGTCAAAGCCGTGTCAAAGTCGTGTACTAGCCGTGTCAAAGTCGTGTCAAGAGTCGTGTCAAAGCCGTGTCAAAGTCGTGTCAAAGTCGTTGCAAAGTCGTGGCAAAGCCGTGTCAAAGTCGTGTCAAAGTCGTGTCAAAGTTGTGTCAAAGTCGTGTCAAAGACGTGTCAAAGCCATGTCAAAGTCGTGTCAAAGTCGTGTCAAGCCGTGTCAAAGTCGTGTCAAAGTCGTGTCAAAGCCGTGTCAAAGCCGTGTCAAAGTCGTGTCAAAGTCTTGTCAAAGTCGTGTCAAAGACGTGTCAAAGTCGTGTCAAAGCCGTGCCAAAGCCGTGTCAACGTCGTGTCAAAGCCGTGTCAAAGCCGTGTCAAAGTCGTGTCCTAGCCGTGTCAAAGTCGTGTCAGAGTCGTGTCAAAGCCGTGTCAAAGTCGTGTCAAAGTCGTGGCAAAGTCGTGGCAAAGCCGTGTCAAAGTAGTGTCAATGCCGTGGCAAAGCCATGTCAAAGTCGTGTCAAAGCCGTGTCAAAGTCGTGTCAAAGTCGTGTCAAAGCCGTGTCAAAGTCGTGTCAAAGTCGTGGCAAAGTCGTGGCAAAGTCGTGTCAAAGTCTTGTCAGAGTCGTGTCAGAGCCGTGTCAAAGCCGTGTCAAAGCTGTGTCAGAGTCGTGTCAAAGCCGTGGCAAAGTCGTGGCAAAGCCGTGTCAAAGCAGTGTCAAAGCCGTGTCAAAGTCGTGTCAAAGTCGTGTCAAAGTCGTGTCAAAGTCGTGTCAAAGCTGTGTCAAATTCGTGTCAAAGTCGTGTCAAAGTCGTGTCAAAGTCGTGTCAAAGTCTTGTCAAAGTCGTGTCAAAGCCGTGTCAAAGTCGTGTCAAAGTCGTGTCAAAGCCGTGTCAAAGTCGTGTCAAAGTCGTGGCAAAGTCGTGTCAAAGTCTTGTCAGAGTCGTGTCAGAGCCGTGTCAAAGCCGTGTCAAAGCTGTGTCAGAGTCGTGTCAAAGCCGTGGCAAAGTCGTGGCAAAGCCGTGTCAAAGCAGTGTCAAAGCCGTGTCAAAGTCGTGTCAAAGTCGTGTCAAAGTCGTGTCAAAGTCGTGTCAAAGTCGTGTCAAAGTCGTGTCAAAGCTGTGTCAAATTCGTTTCAAAGTCGTGTCAAAGCCGTGTCAAAGCCGTGTCAACGTCGTGTCAAGGCCGTGTCAAAGCCGTGTCAAAATCGTATCAAAGTAGTGTCAAAGTCGTGTCAAAGTCGTGTCAAAGTCTTGTCAAAGTCGTGTCAACGTCGTGTCAAAGTCTTGTCAAAGTCGTGTCAAAGTCGTGTCAAAGCCGTGTCAAAGCCGTGTCAACGTCGTGTCAAGGCCGTGTCAAAGCCGTGTCAAAGTCGTGTCCTAGCCGTGTCAAAGTCGTGTCAAGAGTCGTGTCAAAGCCGTGTCAAAGTCGTGTCAAAGTCGTGGCAAAGTCGTGGCAAAGCCGTGTCAAAGAAGTGTCAAACCCGTGTCAAAGTCGTGTCAAATCCGTGTCAAAGACGTGTCAAAGCCATGACAAAGTCGTGTCAAAGTCGTGTCAAGCCGTGTCAAAGTCGTGTCAAAGCCGTGTCAAAGCCGTGTCAAAGTCGTGCCAAAGTCTTGTCAAAGTCGTGTCAAAGACGTGTCAAAGTCGTGTCAAAGCCGTGCCAAAGCCGTGTCAACGTCGTGTCAAAGCCGTGTCAAAGCCGTGTCAAGGTCGTGTCAAAGTCGTGTCCTAGCCGTGTCAAAGTCGTGTCAGAGTCGTGTCAAAGCCGTGTCAAAGTCGTGTCAACGTCGTGGCAAAGTCGTGGCAAAGCCGTGTCAAAGTAGTGTCAATGCCGTGGCAAAGCCATGTCAAAGTCGTGTCAAAGCCGTGTCAAAGTCGTGTCAAAGCCGTGTCGAAGTCGTTTCAAAGTCGTGTCAAAGCCGTGTCAAAGTCGTGTCAAAGTCGTGTCAAAGCCGTGTCAAAGACGTGTCAAAGTCGTGTCAAAGTCGTGTCAAAGTTGTGTCAAAGTCGTGTCAAAGCCGTGTCAAAGTCGTGGCAAAGTCGTGTCAAAGTCGTGGCAAAGCCGTGTCAAAGTCGTGTCAAAGTCCGGTCCAAGCCTGTGTGACTCCACCTGGTACTTAGAAATTATCAATGTTCCAGGGAGGTCAGCTAACTCTGGCTGGTCGATGGACCGCTCGCGTTACGGAACGTTTCGGTTCACCCTCCCATAAGAAGTTATCACTTCAAAAATATTTCATCATCAAAAAAGGATTGAGTGTAAGTGGACCACCAGCATATTATGTCCAAGACCAATCTCACATGCACGTGGTACACTCTGCTGATTATGGGACGAGGTAATATCGCAACATGGTTCCCGTTGCATTGGGGATCAGGTTTTGGTCAGATTTGGGCCTACGGATGTCTCACTCAGCGTACAAAACGCAGCAGCAAGCCGCTACTTTGCGTCGGTTTTTTGTGAAACATTGGTAATGATCTGGTTGAGCCGGCCCATTAACGCTGACAAAACTGTCTACCGCGTGGCTCTACAACTCAAAAGATTCTCTCACGCAAACAGTCTCTCGCATACAAGAGACCTACTTAAAACATCTTCATAATGCAAAAATTGAATTAGAATACCTTTAATCACCAGATCTAAAATCATTATTTCTAAATCAAGTCTAAAATCTCTAACATTCTACAGTTCGGACAATGAAACAGGCAACCAGACAGACAATATTCGGTAAACATTTTGTACTCTATATCGAATTTCTGATTGTAAATGAACAGATAAATGGAATAGATATGGAACACTACCTATACATTTAATGATTGCTAACATTAATAAAAGTTATAATGGCTCGGGGGTGAATCCCAATGATAATTTATTTATTTATTTATTTAGACTTTATATACAATGTATAAAGGCGGACTTAATGCCAAAGTTTTAAGGCCTTTTTAGTTTAAAGCCAAGAAAATACATAACTATTTAACTCAGTCACAAGTTAGTAGGTCCCTCGTATGCGAGAGGCCGTCTGGGTTGGTATAACCGCTTTGTCTATTTATGCCGCCAAGTAACAGTGTGTAAGCACTGTTGTGTTTCAGTTTGAAGGACATTGTGTCCAGTGAAATTACTGGGCATTATGAGACCTAACATTTTATGTCTCAGGGTGACAAGCGCAGTTCAGTGCCATGCAGTGCTTTATAATTCAAAGTTCTGTGTAGTGTTGCTTCTGTTTATGGGCAGGTGTGGCGCTTACCATCAGGCGAGCGCCTTGCTCGTGTCGTCATTTAATCAAATAAAAATAAAAGTTAAAACAGTTTTTGTATAAAAATACGACGTTTTATCAATTTCATTTTATTCAGCATTTATTTGGATTAAAATATTCTTTATGATTCAAATAGAATTTTGTTTAAATTGGCGTGTAAGAAATATAATATATCGTTCAAAATTGTGTGCTTGACGTGGGTGTGTTTATTTATGTATTTTATCTGCAATTTAATGGTTGAATTTAAATGTACGTGGCCGTTCTTTGGATAATTAGGGATAAAGGCTTTAATTGAAAATAATTATTTAATTAGCATTGGTTTGTAAAAAATATAATTTTTAACAAAGATTGGGCTAGTTTTGTTTAGGTACTGCGAAAATGTCTGATCAACTTCTACATCTGACTTAAGTTACGAATTATGTCATTTAATGTCATTTTTACATTTTAATAAAATATAATACAAAATTTAATAATTCGACAATAATGTTTAAATAAATTTACTAACAATCTAATGTCTGTCAATAAATCAGCGTTACCAAAAGAAACAGTGGCGAAATGGCAGATAATTATGTTACGTCACGTGCCTGGGAAGGAAATAAGGAATCGATAACCTTGACCAATACGCATACTCGCCAAGTTCGACTTTGGATGATAAATAATAAGCATCATAACCACACACAACCTCACACGGTCCACTAAATATTTTTCTTGAATTACTTTAGAGGACAAAAATCCTCAATTAATACTATCTTACGTTAAAAATATATTTTTGCGAATGACGAGCCTGATTAACAATAATCAACAGCCTCCGTGGCGCGGTGGGCGAGTAGCCAGCTGCGAGGGGCCGTGGGTTCGATTCCCGTACCAATACAAAATGTTTTTGCGATCCATAAATATTTGTTTCGGGTCTGGGTGTTGTGGGACCGCAAGGCTCTCGTAGTTCCTAATACACACGATACAGGTTAAACTAGATTTATCTAGTGTGGAGTTAGGACTATGTGTGTGACTTTTGGGTGTATATTTATAAAAAAATCAGTAGGTATTACGGCTAATACGGCTTTAGCTCGCCGCCCGCGTTTGATGTCTTTTCTCGGGATAAAATGTAGGCTAAGGTCGAATCCAGGTCATAGTCTATCTGTGAGGCAAATCGCATCCAAATCCGTTTGCTGTTAAAGCCTGATTGATTAGTTCAAACATCTAAATTCACAAACTCACAAACATTCGAACTTTCACATTTAGAATAGTAGTAGGACAGGATTTGCTCTATTTTCTTCGCCGTAAAATGTCACTCGACGTGACAAAATAATTAGCTTAAATTATTTATTAAAGGTTGACCTCAATAAACTTAACATTCGATTCTCTAGATCGATATAAAATCGACCAAACACACTAAGTAATTTGTAATCGTGACTTTCAATCTGTATTCTTATTGGCTCAATTCTTGGATTTGAAACAAAATCTAGAACGTGTTTTTGAAATCGCCCGTTAATTAACGCCCTATAGCAAGCAATAAAAAAAGAAATGGAACATCGGCGACGTCTGATCACTTCAGATCTCAGTGTCATCTTTATCTAGTGTCTCATGATCTTAGTGCCTTTTTTGTAGCATAGACCGGCAAACGAGCAAGTGACTCACCTGATGTTAAGTGATCTCCTCCGCCCATGTTCGCCCACAATACTAGAAGAATCACAGGCGCGTTGCCGACCATAAAGTGATGGGATAATTAAGGCATTGAGAAGGGGAAGGGGATTTGGGCCTCCGGATATCTCACTCACCGTATGAAACGCAGCAGGAAGCCGCTACTTTCTTCGGTTTTCTGTGAAAAGTGTCATGACCGGATTGAGCTGGTCCATTCACGCTGTTGTTAAAATTGTCTACTCTCTGCGACAAGTGCTAGGCAGAGGTGTAACCTGTACACCCACATTTCGCTGAACAATCCGTCCCATGATCTGATAGGGGGCGAGCCTATCGCCATACCGGACACAATTCCAGACTCCGGGCTGGTACTGAGCATTTCGGGGTAGAAAAACCCAATATCACTTTCCCGGTCGGGTCGGTTACTTCCCTATAACATGGTTGAGGAGGCCGATGGCTGCCACATAAGTCATACTCGTGAACGGGTGCTGTCTGTGTGGACTGGTGTACTCAGACTGTCATTTATTTGTATTATTAAAATTAAACTAGACATTTAAAATAATTCGTATTCAATCAAAATGCCTATTTCAAAATATTACAATATGACTCGTAAAAAATGAATTGAGGTCAAAAAAATACAATGCAATGCAAAAGACCTACGGCTGAGTTTCTTGGTGCTTCTTCTCAGACCAGTGGGCATTGCCGAAGCACCGGTAGAGACATTTCAATGAAATGTATCTATTATTGACGTGTAAAGGAGCCCTTTGTGGCCTACTAGCAAAATAAACGTTTCGATTTTGATTTTAAGGTTTGAAGACGTTCCCGGTAAATATATTTCTAAGGAAATTACTTAATGATGTCAAACAAGTGCATATCTGCGAAACGCCCACGTAGAATAATAATATAATTAGTCATCGAAGAATGTTATATCTTGTCGTCAAAATAGAGAAGTTCCCTACATAATAATTAAGGAATAATATACGAGTCTTTAACCACATTAAATTATATAGAGGTTGGTTGGTTTTTATTATATTCACTATATTGGAGTCCCTCGGTGACGCAGTAGTGTTGCGTTCGTGGTACTGCATTGCTAAGGTCTCGGATTTAAGCCGTGTGTCGGGAAAATTTATATTGGGTTTTTATATCACAAAATGTTCAGTATTAGCCCAGAGTCTGAAATTGTATCCGGCATGGCTCGCTCTCTATCACTTCATGGGACGGAAATAAGCTCGGCGAAATGTGGGTGTAGCGGTTACTCTGCCTAGCCCTTCGAGGATTCAGGGGTGTGTACTTGAGTAATTACACGCGCTCGCTCCTTAAGAGCCCCGAACCTATGAACAAGTACTTTGGAAATATCTATTTATTGGCAGGCTTTGTGGCGCAGTGGGCGAGTAGCCGGCTGTGAAGCTAGAGGCCGCGGGTTCGATCCCCGCCCCGAGACAAATGTGTATGTGATCCACAAATATTTGTTTCGGGGTCTGTGTATTGTGGGACCGAAAGTCTCTCGTAGTTCCTGATACCCACGACACAAGACTCGTATCTTACTGAGGGGTCAGGACTATGTATGTGACTTAAAAAAAAAAAGATCACGTTTTTATACGTCATATCTTGATTAGAAACGTGGAACAGGTGCAATATCGTGTGTACTGCACTGTAATATTTTAGCTTTCAATTTGTATTCCCATTAGCAATGCACGTGAATGTAAAATGATTTGGCTAACATGTTAATTATGACGTAGATAAAAGGTTTTAGAATTTCGTGACCACGGCGAACCACGTTCAAATACTGCATAATGCAGCCGACTTCTCACCTACTACGCCAGTAGTAGTCGGCTGCGAAGCGTGAAGCTGTGGGTTCGGATCCCGCACCGATACAAATCTTAATGTGATCCACATATATTATATTTGTTTCGGGTCTGGGTGTTGTCGGACCGCAAGTCCCTCGTAGTTCCTGATACCCACAATACAGGTTAACCTACTGTGGAGTCAGGACTATTTGTGTATTTATTAGGACTCGCTTTAATAAACATTATGTGTATTGTGTTAAGTGTTGATAAGGTCCGCCATAATGTTTTTATAGTAAAGTACAGCGCGAAATGACACATGATAAGTGATTTTTTTTATTTGATTTGATTGGATGACAAGACGAGCAAAGCTTTTACCTGATGGTAAGCGCCACGCCTGCTCATAAACAGAAGCCACACCACACAGAATTTTTAATCACAAACCACAGAGAAATTACAGGGCATTATGAGACTTAACATCTTATGTCTCGGGGTGACGACCGCAGTTAATTGCCATGCAGTGCTTTGTGATTCAAAGTTCCGTGTGATGTTGCTTCTGTTTATAGGCAGGCGTGGCGCTTACCATCAGGCAATGGCCTTAATCGTCTCGTCATTCAATCAAATAAAAAAAATACTATGGAACCCTTCATGGTCCGACACACACTTGACCAATTTTTTATACTTACATTTTCTATCTTGGCTAAGAAACTATCTTACAGAAATACCTCACGTAAGAAAAACCTAGATCGTGTATTCTCCCAAAAAAATACTGCGGACATTACGTAACCTAACGATTACAGGAGCTTTTAGAAGCCAAGAGGTCAGACCATAATACAAATAATTATAGGCCATAAAAATATTTCTTCCAATGCCTAAGTCGATTAAACGATCGGCTGCTCTATAAAGGTCTTTCAAACTACTATCTTAAATGGTGTGTAATATCGGAATTTATTACCCGTACAAACTTACAGGCGATAACCTGCTATTGGTGCGATCTGCTTGGAATTCACATGCCATGTAATGGTACCAAATTATTAAACATGCTATTTTCGCAAGGTAAGTCCCTCGTATGCAAGAGGCCGTCTGGGATTGTACCACCGCTTTGTCTATTTCTGCCGCCAAGCAACAGTGTAAGCACTGTTATGTTTCGGTTTGAAGGACATTGAAGCCAGTGAAATTACTGGGCATTATGATATTTAACATTTTATGTCTCAGGGTGACGAGCGCAGTTCAGTGCTATGCAGTGCCTTATAACTCAAAGTTCTGTGGTGTTGCTTCTGTTTATGGGCAGGCGTGACGCTTACCTTCAGGCAAGCGACTTACTTGTGTCATATTCAGTTAAATAAAAAAAGCAAGCTGTTAGTTCATGCTGTAGATAAAACTGTCTACAGTTCTATAGAATTTGAAATCTTTTTCCTCTGCATTTATAATGACACGTATTTAAAATTTTCCTGTTTAACACGTCTGCACATGTATTAAAACCCAATTTACATATGAACTAAATAAATATTAT
Source organism: Amorpha juglandis (assembly GCA_949126905.1). Classification (NCBI taxonomy): domain Eukaryota; kingdom Metazoa; phylum Arthropoda; class Insecta; order Lepidoptera; family Sphingidae; genus Amorpha; species Amorpha juglandis. The sequence goes on from OX421380.1 coordinate 2,751,362, forward strand.
GACGGATCTATTTGAGTGTGTGTCACGAGTGCGAATTAATTACTCACGTCTCAAGGTGTGTACGGGGGCTCGACCTGAACATCCAATTCTCGATACGTTTGAGTTGTAATAATACCATTTACGGGTTAACTTGAGGTCTGTCTTAATCATGATATACCTGGCCTGTTGGCTGGCTGTAGAATTATTTTAGGGTTAACATTGATAGTATTGGCCTCTGGACTGTTTAATATAGTGCTTCTCAGTAGCTTGTAATTCAATGAATGATCATTTAGGGTTAAGCTGTCATAGTTTGTAGGGTTGAGTGCTGAGTACAGTATTAATTTATATATTTAAACGCATTTTTCCAAACAGTATGCGAGAGGCTGTCATGGTTAGTATAACTGCTTTGTTTATTTCTGTCGGCAAACAACAATGTATAACCACTGTTCTGTTCCGGTTTGAAGTACTTATTTGATTGAATCACGATACGAGCAAGCTGCTCTGTACGTACTGTGCGCTCGTCATCCCGAGACATGAGATATTACGTCTCATAATGCCCAGTAATTTCACTGGCTTCAATGTCCTTCAAACCGAAACACAACAGTGCTTACATACCGTTGCTTAGTGGCAGAAATAGACAAAGCAGTGGTAGCAACTCAGACGGCCTCTCGCATACAAGGGACACACCACCTTGTAAAATTAAACTTAACGTTTCGTTACGTTTTCAACTCGTATCGATGCACAAAACAAATTAACAACAATCGAAACAGATTAACTTATAATAGAAATTTGAAACACCGACCGGGTTGATGCAAACGAATCAATTCCCAAAATAGTGTCAAATCAGGACAATCCAATTGAGACATAAATTTACCCAATTTGTACTCAATTGGATTTTAGCACGACGCGAATACGGCCTTCCAAATTGTACTGAACACTTTTATTCAAATTTCTATTTCGTGTAATTCTCAATTGAATGAAGATTTTCGGGGCGTCTACGATGATTTTATTATTTGCACATCGTGGACTGGTTTCGCGGCTACCTCAAATTCTATTGAATGAATTTATTCAATATTAATAATATTTCAACAGATGGTATAAGTAACCTCTTACTAGCTCTTAAAAGTATCTATGATGCTTTTTAAACAGCTCACAGTCATTCAGTGAGCTATGGAGAGGGCTATGCTCGGTGTTTCTCTACGTGATCTAATCAGAAATGAGGAGATCTGTAGAAGAACAAAAGTCACCGACATAGCCCAGCGGATTAGCAAGCTGAAGTGGCAGTGGGCAGGCCACATAGCTCGCAGAACTGAAAGCCGATGGGGCAGAAAGGTGCTGGAATGGAGGCCACGTACCGGCAAGCGCAGCGGTGGACGTCCACCTACAAGGTGGACAGACGACCTGATAAAGGTCTAGGAAGTCGCTGGATGCAGGCCGCTTCCTGTTGGTCGGTCTGGAAATCTTTAGGGGAGGCCTATGTTCAGCAGTGAACGTCCTGTGGCTGATGAAGATGATGATGAAATCTAAATGACGCCAACGAAGTAAACTGCACCCGTGCATTTGACTAATATAATACAAATAATATGGGGACCTGTAAACGGAGCGTGAATAGGCAGTTAGGCAGGTCGGCAAGATTTTGTTGATCTACGATAGACACGTCTGTCGTTGGTCGACACTATTCTTAGATTACGCTCCACTCACCATTAGGTGTAGCGTAGTCACTTAACCGAGCCAGGAAAACAATACGTAATAGCTACCTCACTTAAAAATGCTTAGCGGGATCTCAACAACCTCAAGTAAAAGAAAGCACGCAGGAAATTTTAACAATTCCTTTTGTTATCAGACCGAGTGCGGAATTAACGTGGGCTACGTGACTTGGTACAGGATGGCGGTATTAGACATATTTTAACGTCACAGTAGTATTTGTGGGCAATAAATACATTGGTATCTGATGAACACCCGGTTAATTTTGTAGGCTCAGTATGAAGTGAGATCTAAAAGGTTAGTCCATTCATTAATAATAATTATAATGAACAACCGGCTTCTGTGCTCGTAGTTTACAAGGCGGTGGTACCTCATATGCGTGGCTGTCTGGATGACACCACAGTTTACAAAATTTGATTAAAATCGGCTTAGTTACTTGAGTGGTAGAGCCACGCTATAGGCAGTTTTGTCTACAGTATGAATGGGCTGGCTCGACCGGATCATTACCACTGTCTCACAGAAAACCGACGTAAAGTAGCGGCTTGCTGCTGCGTTTCGTACGGTGAGTGAGATATCCGGAAGCTCAAATCCCCTCCCCTTCCCAATCCCTAATTATCCCATTACATGGGCGGTGGGGATCACTTACCATCAGGTGACCCACTTGCTCGTTTGCCAGCCTATGCTATAAAAAAAAAAGTTTAGGAGTTCATCGCGGATAAACAACGTGACACGAAATTTTTATATATAAAGATTGGCATAGTGGTTATGATTTCATCTAGCTCTGTATTATACCCGTCCCACTGCTAGACACGGGCATCTTCTACTGAATGAGAGGGGTTAGGCCTTAATCTACCACACTGGCTTATTGCAGGTTGGCAGACTTTGAAATTTGTATGTATAACTTCTCAGGTATGCAGGTTTCCACACGATATTTCCTTCACCGTAAAACAAGTAATAATTAACAATTAATTTACCCGAAACTTAGAAAAGTCAGAGGTGCTATGGGACTGGTTTCGAACCTGCTACTTTCATCTCGACAGTCGGTACCACTCCCGCTGAGCTATCGCTGCTTGCAAAAATAATAAAGAAATAAAAATTAAAAATATACAAAGTCATCATTATCAAGCGTTCGTATTTACCAAATATGCGAAGATCGCCGGAGCGCATAAGGTTAATAGCTGTACCGTACTTGTTGATGCAAATACACAGTCTGATAAAAAAATGTATTTTAAAATGTTAAGTCCTAAAGCGTTTGTATGCCATTTTGTTGTCTGCATTTATTCTTCCATCCCGGACTAGACAATATGTTTTTAACTTCGGAATAACAACGAAGATACAGCAAAAACTGTATGCAGAAGCTCTTAGAACAAAATTGCGATCTGATGTTTTCATTTTCATATACTTTTTATTACTTTTTCCGTTTATAATCCAGCTTGGGCAGGCTTAAAAAGCGGGGCCATGTAGCTTTTATCTCGGATGTACTTTCAAAACGAAATGATTTTAAGTATGTTCACATTTCTTCTGAAAGTCGACAGTTGGAGCAAATTTATCACTTGCATAATATGCCTTATATTTCTCGAAAGCAAATCATCAATACACTAGTGAAAATAAGTATTTAAACGATTGAAATTCTTTAATAATACGATTAAAATTATTGAATATTGAAGAAATGAAGTTCTCCTTTTTTATGCTAATTATAAAAAGAAGGGAATGAGACTTAATCATTCGGAAAGTGGTGTGCCATAGATGTGCATAAAGAAATCATAGATGTATGTCGCCGTTGAGGAACAAATGAAAGTAAACACACATTTTTTTTTCATAGAAGTTGCTTCATCAAATGAGAGGAATTTTATGGTTTATGGTTGTATGAACTCATTATCGATACATATTATTACGCATAGGTATGTGTGAAGAGAGCAAAATTCGCGGCAGAAAAAGTTGCGGTGCAAGCCACAACTCACTCACGCAATCGGGAATGTTTCCTGCGAAAGTATGTCACACACCGCAAAACAAATTATACCGTGTTTCACTTCAAAAACCTATAGTAGTTTTAGGAAAACAAAAACTGAAAATGACGGGACATATAATTCTTAGGTTACTTATAAACCATAAAGTCTGACCTCACTCATCATCAAAAGGCTGTTTGATAAAACAAAAAACATACCTCTTATTATAATTTTCATAACATATAAAAACTTTTAGAACATCAAAGGGGTAATTCAGAACGCTTTGACGTCAACTCTGTCGTAGACACCGACATAGTTTATGTTTAATACGGGGCAGATATGAATATTTGTGTATTTACCTTCTCGCATTAAGGCTGCGACACGGTCCGAGTATAAGCGATAATGCGGTTATAACTGGGTAACTTAGAACGGGTATAAAGTTTATAGGTCAAGATGAAATGAGACATAAGAGACGAAAGTATTTTTAATATAAAACTACGGTTATACGACGAGATGGAATGATACAGTATTACGGAATATTTTTGGTGTGTTTTCCATTGTGACTTGTTATATAGATATTTCTAAATGGGGTAACTGAGAATATAGAGGATTTTTATCATGTTAAACTTTGTTTAAATACCACTAACAATTATTATTAATAATAAAATTAACGTAAATACAGCATATGGTTTTTGTTTTCGATTCCAACCGCGTAAAGTTTTATATTCTTTTTTTGCATAAGCCAGCATACTAGCAAATGGGTCCCCTGATGGAAAGTGATTTCCACCGCCCATAAACGTCCACAATACCATAAGAATCATGGACGCGTTGTCGACCTTAAGGGAAAGGGATAATTAAAGGATTTGGAAGAGGTGGGGTTTGGGATTTCCGGATATCTCACTCACCGTACGAATCGCAGCAGTAAGTCGCTGCTTTACGTCGGTTTTAGTTAAGACAGTAGTAACCCGGTCGAGCAAGCCCATTCATGCTGTTGACGGGACCGTCTACAGCGTGACTACTACTTTGTGTTATTAATTTATTTCAATGAAAATAATGAATATAGTCTAATAGTATAATAGTCTATATCATTCAGGAATAATATATTTCCCTAATGTATAGAGAAAATTCAGAAAGGAATCAACAGTTTCAGAGATCTCGCTACAAAAACATTAAGATTACCTCTTTATAATTTTGGTTCCGACACCAAAAATATGTATAGAGGAAATATTATATTTCAAGGATTAAAATTGATGAGGTAAAGTCAAATGGGGAAATAACGAACGGAATGAAAAAATTGATTGCTTAAGGCTGACTTGTACAAGAATCCTTAATTGTATTAACCACTCAACGTTATTGGGTGTATTTATTTATTTATATTGTATTTAATATTAAATTAGATAATGTGACTTGATATTGAATGCGAAAATTGCAAGATTCTGTGATAAAAAATTTCATCTAAAATACAAATCAAAAAGTTTAAACTCTTCCTTAATGAAAAACTAACAATAATGTAGACATGTAAAGATTACTTAAAACAAAAGTAAACATTTCGACTTGAACTGCTGATTATTTAAATACAACAATATTTCGTCGCTTGATCGTGTTCGTTTACTTAAAGTTATAGTGTAATTGTTAAATTGCTTAATGAAGGAAACAAGCATTCCAACATGTCCTAAACTTAAATCAAACAGGTATACAAACACGACCGCCGCGCCGCAACACAATTGAAACGACCTTCTAAACGCTGCTGCCCGTTTTGCCCGCTTTACCCCATTTTCGCCTCTCCCTTAATACGCAAAGTGATATCTACAGTATTTCCGACGAAAGTCTGCGCCATCTGCGCATTTCCCCCTTAATTATTCAAATAATCTTTCTCTTACATTTTGGATAATGAAATTTTAATCATTTCTGCCTCTTAAGTCAGCACTTATAGGGCTACAGGTACTGATTAATTTTTTACATCCCCCTCCATTTTGTGATGGGCTTCGTGTTTGTTATCGCCCTCGTATTTTTTCCACAAGGTGCAAACAAAAATATTTTAGACGAATTTCATTGGTTTCAGCACTTGGAAGAAAACAAGCTGTTTAAACGGTTTTTAAAAGTCGAATAAACTAGTGCTTTCAAGTCTGATATTTATCATCCATTTACATTTATCACGACATGTTAAACCTAATGCAACAGAAAAGTTATAGAAATTGAACAATTAAATACATACATAAAGAAATAAACCAATTAAAACACTTATATACTATGATAAATAACCTTATGTACTTTACCCTCATATATTTAAATTAAAAAAATGCTAGCCCTGTATAATAAACGCACCATTGCTTGGCACGGGCCTTCTCTACTGAATAAGAGGGGTTAGGCCTGAGTCCACTACGCTACCGAATACGGGTTGGCAGACAGGCTTGTAAATATAAAACACTATATAATTGAGAAACGTCAAACAAATATATGGGAAAGTAGAACAAAACAATATAGAAACAATACCCCACCGCCTTGGATAATGTTCAATGCAAGTTCGCTGAGATTTTTGTCGAGGAAGCATCGGGCCTAATGACGCTATAAGCTTTGATTTTTATTGTTACATTATCGGTATTCGATTTGAATTGAAGGCAAGATTGTAAACGCAAATGATTCTTCTGTTGTCAATGATTAGGGCCGGTTTTTGAAATCTGTATTCTCTATTTTAAGTGACTGCACTACACCTGATGGTAAGCGTAGTGCAATCCAAAAAAACTAGCGACCACCGACAAACAATGAGTTTATCGGTGGTCACCAGAATCATGCCGGCCTGTATAAATGCTCTTTCCCTCTTCGGAGAGGGGCAAATCGAGGGGCCTGCAACAGGATAGGCGGATGACCGATGCAGGCACAGTGATACAAGGATGTACCCCTCTATAACCGCCCCAGTCAACCATCAAGTCGCATCATGCCGCAAGCCCCTCGGGAGAACCGGATATACACTGGCTGATCCTGGAACGCGATCCACACAAGGCGTGTGATCACTATGGCAGGATTTAACACCATGTGTACGGTGGTCGCTATACGGGCGGATATGAATATCCTACTACCAGCCAATAAAATAAGTGTAGGAAGATTATATTTATCTTTTTTCTTTTATTTATCCTAGCACGGCAAAGTGACTACACTGGTCCTAATCTATACTAATATTATAAAGCTGTAGAGTTTGATTGTTTGTTTGTTTGTTTGAACGCGCTAATCTCAGGAACTACTGGTTCGAATTGAAAAAATCTTTTTGTGTTGGATAGTCCATTTATCGAGAAAGGCTTTAGGCTATATAACATTACGCTGCGACCATTAGAAGCGAAGCATCAGTGAAAAATGTTGCAAAAACGGGGAAAATTATTCATATTTGAAGGCTTCCGTTGCTAAGCTACCCAAATCTATACTAATATTATAAAGCTGTAGAGTTTTATTGTTTGTTTGTTTGTTTGATCACGTGGGCGGAGCCGCGAGCAAAAGCTAGTGTTAAGTATAAAATGCAGTCCAAAGTCTACCGTTAACAAACATTACACCTGGACAAAGGACGCCAGATTTATGTCGGCCTGAAGTTACAGGATATACACTGCCTGAACCCGGTACACGATATGCCAGAATGGCGATGTAGATCACTATGGTGGGTTTTTCATCATACATACAGTATTAGCTGTCCAGTCGGGTACAAAAATTTTGCAAAATTATCATACATTTATAGCAATGATATTTTATCAGCCATGTGGAGAATAAAATAAAATATTAACATTATGAGAAGTCAGTTCAAATTCTGCTTTAGATTTATAGAGCCCCTTTTTTACTTTAAATCTGACACTGAAACTATGTTTATAGTTACACTAGTAAGTGATTTCCTCTCTACTTCCTAACTTAGAGGTGGCCAATGCATCGACCGCTGATACATTAATTAGCTGTTGACTTTGATCTATGGAATTTCAAAGAAATTTATTTTAAAACACCAACACGAAAGTAAGATTTATTGGTATTTGTGAACTGAACAAGGGAACGGCATAGAAGAGTATTTTTATTAGATGGTTATGAAATGAAATGAAATGAAATGAAATGAAATGAAATGAAATCGTTTATTAATCATGTAGGCAATTGAAATAGCGCTTATGACAAGTCAGTACAAAAGTAAAAGAAACTTATATAGAAATCAGTATCAACTAATGTACACATACATACTTAGCATCATCAAAATACACTCGGCAATTACACTAAATCTATTTATTATTATTATTTTTCCATATTTTTACTATAGAATAGTCCAGAATCATCATATATTTTGAGGGGTCGTCGATATGGACCATACGCATTATCGAAAACGGCACGTGTTTTAAAACTACCACCGGATCCAAAACGACCCACCTTGAGAAGACCCGGCGAAACAAACTCAAGTGGGCTTCCTTTACCGCTGGATTCAACGCGGCGCGACCCAGCTCTGAGAAGATCCAGCTAGACAAACTCAGTGGGCTTGTTTTTGGTCCGGTCTTTCAATCCAAATTATTTGCGGAAATACAAAGCCTTTAATATATATAGTTAGTTATAAGACAGATTAATACGGATCATGTGTATCTCCAGATTGTTGTTTTAAAACTACCACCAGATCCAAACGCGACCCTGCCTGAGAAGACCTGGCGAACAAACTCAGTGGGCTTGTTTTTGATCCGCTTAAGCTATTCTCGAAAATAATGACTTGTCGATTAAAAAATTGCCATATTCATGTAGGTATTTTATTTGTTACACGATCGGTCGTCTTTAGTCTAATTTATTGTAGTTTTTATTAACATTTATTTATTTTAATTTGCTCGTGTTATATTGCAGTTATTTAAAGATCAACATATTTATTATTTAGGGTAAATTTATGAGTTTAATCCCTACATAGTTTAAGCTACAGGGCCCCTAGGAGGTCGCAGTACATTATACATTCTACTTTAAAACAAATACTTAAACTCCCCTTTATGTTTGGACCAATAATCAACTAAACTGGTCCAGTGCAGTGGTGGATTGCTTATATATGGAGAAACCATTGAAGACATGGAATCAAATCTTAGGTCAGACGATCACGAAAAAGTTTGAAAATACACTTGCTCACCACACACCACAGTGCTCACACTGTTGCTTGGCGGCAGAAAGATACAAAATAATGGTACCAACCCAGACGGACTCGAATGCGAGGAACCTACCACCTTGTGTACTGCTGACATTTCCCAGATTTTTGTATTGTTTCAATCACCAATATTTACCGTGCTCGTTAAAATTAAATGACACCAGGAATGCTTTAAAATAAGGAAACTTCGTTAGCGGAAATCTTTCACCTATTTCAGGTACATTTTTATGAACCACTCGTGCTTACCAAGTTACAAGGCCTCCAAAGTCAATTTACAACCACTCAATAAAGATTACAAAAGTGCTCTTAAACTTAAGTGTTGTGTGATAATGCTACTGTCTCTTTCACTCTTGAGAATTGGCAGATGGGTGACGTAGTGGAGATGTAATTTTCTATGGATGTGGTTTGAGCGTGGTTTTTGTGAAATGGTCGGCGTAGTTATTACTGGATTACAAAGATATTATATTCGTAAGGCTTTGCTAAAGCAATTTCACGTTCTGACTGTTCAAATGAATCTGAGAACGGTATTAACAGTTTTTTTGTTAATTATTAATGCACTGAAATGACGTAGTTTTGAATGCTATAAGCTATCAGTGTTTAGTGGGCATCCGCTAAGAGATTTGGATTAAGGATTTTGATAAATTCTACCCCCAAGGGGATAAAATAGGGGATGAAAGTTTGTATGAGAATCACGCGGGTGGAGCCGCGAGCAAAAGCTAGTTGTACGATAAAGTTGTAATTGCATCTTTATTTTCCATTAGTTAATTACAAATTTTTAATATTTGTTGAGGCAGCTCAAAAATTCGTCAAGATTCTGGACATCGAAATTCTATTATTCCATTAACAAGCAATATGTCAATAGTGTAGACATATCCCATACACTAAAGCCACTCATGGGCTTTCAACATCATGATGATGATATTGAAAGTCCACGATGATGAGAGTCCCTTCTAAGGTCTCAATTACATTTGTTAGTTGTACTTACAGCAATAAGCGGCTCGCAATAAGTGTACCTCTGGAAAAAAATCTAAATCTGGCATATCGTATCGCCATCTTGCAGCTGACGTAATTCAATGACATTAACAATAAATAGCTTATAATAAAGTGTACATTAGTAAGTTTTTCGTAAGCCAGCTTACATATTTAGTGAGTAATATTTAAGGCCTAACAAGAAGGGAAAATGCGAAAGACATGTAAACTCAATTATAATATTACCCATAATAGAAATCTTCTCCATAGAACTCATATCCATGTACATCCACGAGTAATCGACATTCTGTGTTCCCCATGCATAAATATTGTATGAGAAGGAAGATGTGGGCAACTGCAGAATATTCTATTTTATTTTAAGATGCTCCGACAGAACAGAAGGCTTAATGCATTTGAAGGGACAAGTCTTAAGCGTCCTCTCAAGTAATGGGGATCACTGGTAGCCATTTTAATCCATGGCTTTTGGTAATGCGTATTATGGTGTTGGATCAAGCCAAACAATCAAATATCCAAGCTTAATGCATTTTAGTACTGTATTTTAGGACCTTATTAATACTATAGTGTGAGACTGAAGCTTAGAGTAATGACTATCGTTTATAATTTTAAGGTTGGTTATTACCAGGTTTTGACCACTGTCTCGTAGAAAACCGACGTTAAGTAGCAGCTTGATGTTAAGTTTCGTAAGGTGAGTGAGATTTCTTAAGGCTTAAATCTCCCTCTCCCCACCTAATCCTCAATCCTCTTTTCCTTAAAGATCTGCAATTTATCCATAATTCTTCTAGTATTGCGATTTTTAGATAACTTACCATCTTGTGACTCTTTATTAGGTCCCTCGTATGCAAGATGTCAAACACCTTGGAGTAAATCCAACTTTTGAAAAACTCTGAATAAAATCCGATTAGTTGAATCTTGTTTAAATAAATAGTTATTTTTTGCTTAATCGTAGCGCAAAAATGTGATTTTATCAAAAGATAAAATTAGCCGAGATTTCTAGATAAATCTTGTAGCCTCTCTCCCAACGGCTATTCATACAAATTGATCAAATTAATTCAACAACCTGTTATGACAGTGTCCTGAATCATTAATCATTGAATACCTTGAGAAAATTCTGCTGATAATATTTTTCTAACAAAATTTATTGAAAGTTTGTATTACAAAGAAATTACATTAAGCCTCGTGAACTCGTGCAGTTCTTAAGCGAAGTGAGGAATACATAGTTATGGTGAAACCTTTAACCACAACCACACCTTTTTACAAGATGGTAGGACCCTCTTATGCGAGAGGCCGTCTGGGTTGGTACCACTGCTTTGTCTATTTCTGCCGCCAAGCAACAGCGTGTCAGCACTGTTGTGTTTCGGTTTGAAAGACATTGAAGCCAGTGAAATTACTGGGCATTATGAGACTTAACATATGTCTCGGGGTGACGAGCGCAGTTCAGTGCCATGCAGTCCTTTATAATTCAAAATTCTGTGTGGTGTTGCTTCTTTTTATGGGCAGGCGTGGCGCTTACCATGCGCTTTTAATTGCCTTGCTTGTCTCGTCATTTAATCAAATAAAAAATAAACATTTATATGGTAATTCTGTCTGTGTAATTCCTACTGTGAAATTAACTATTAATTTATCCGCCCCTAACCAAATTACGAGCAGGTATATGCAAAAGTCAAGTAAGTTAATTAGGTTCCTAGGCTCCCGCGGCCTATTTTAAGGCCTTACAGTCGTAAGGCCATCATCGCTGTCACATTGATTGATATTTTCCTGGTATACAGCAATCTAAATTTATTTTTAGTTTTTATGTGAAATCTAATCCAGTAATTCCTATTAGCCGCCTTCTATGCTTCTCCGGAATGAGATTCCTGGAAGTATAAAACTACTACACGTGCCTTAAATAAATCCAGATTATAGAAAAATCTCATCTATGACAAATGATCACTTCATGCAGAAACAATAAGAATTCCATTACACACAACACAGAACGATAGTGATTTAAGCCTGAAATATTCAGGTGCAGAGAGTCATAACGTAATGCAATCTTCCTGGGAATATCATAATATGGGAGAATTCATATGGCGCAAGATGCACCCCAGAATCTGCCTTGTGACACTATCTCATTACATTAAAATATAAAATATGGATATTATGCACAAAGCAGCGATAGCTCAGTAGTAAGGACTGTAGAGACGGAAGTCGCAGGTTCAAAACCAGCCTCAAGAGAATGCACCTCTGACTTTTCTAAGTTATTGTGTATTATTTATTAATTATCGCTCGCTTCATTGGTGAAGAAAACATCGTAAGGAAAACTGAATACTTGAGAAGTTGTCCATAAGAATTTCAAAGGTATGTGAAGTCTACCCAACTGCATTAGGCTAGCGTGGTGGAGTAAGGTCTATCCTCTCTCATTCAATGGACGAAGCCCATGACCATCAGTAGGACATGTTTATATCATCATCATCATCATCAGCCACAAGACGTCCACTACTGAACATAGGCCTCCCCAAAGATTTCCAGACCAACTTGTTGGAAGCGGCCTGCATCCAGTGACTTCCTGCTATCTTTATCAGGTCGTTATATGTAGGGCTAATATTATGATTAAATACTAGACATAAAACTGTTGAAACAATAGACTTTGTAGGACGGTTCCAAAACTTTATTTGTTTCTGGTAGCTTGCTCGACTCGTCATTCAATTTGTATAAGCAAAAAATATATAAAAATATTACTACCAAAATAGATATCGGTTTTTTACCATGATCTAGAAATTGCAATTTATATAGACTTGCATTTTGATAGATTATTCTTGATCACGTTTTAATAGCAGCTTGCAAATTTTCCAACAGAGGATAGAAACATTCATTCAAATATTATTGGTTCATAATAAAACGCTGGTGGGAAGGGAAATATACTTATACCCGACTGCATAGGGACCACCGTACACTTGGTGAAAATAGCAGCTCATTCAGGCGAGTTGCATTCCAGGGTCAGTCAGTGTATATTCAATAACTTGAGGCCAGCATAATTCTACCGACCGTCAAAGAACTTAATTTCTCTCAACGGTCGACATTGTATTTGGACTTCACTGTACAAGTGTAGTGTACTGTATAGTTACTTTGTCGAGCCAGAATTAAACAAGAACAAACCCAACAACCGATTATCTGTAATCGATTCTCGCACGCAAACCCGAGGGCAGAACTTAAAATAAAACAAACCCTAATTACAATAATGACCAGCCAGATCCAAAAAATCCCAAAACGATCTTAAACTTCCCAACTGGTGTACCGCGTCCAATATAAACAAGAGCTATGTACTTTATTTACGTTTGAACGTAACAATGTTTGCCGAGCGTGTTTGTGTCATCGCATTCGATGGCACGCTGTCACGTTGGATCAATTAACGTGTATTTTATTAGAACTGTCACGTAAATAGGCAAGTGTGTGTTTGCTCTACAAATGTGCCGATTGTTGGTGTACCTTGTTTTGAATTTCGGTATTCGGTATTGTTGTTTATGGTTTCGATCTTCGTATTTTGTTGGTGTATTGGCAAATGCTTTGATAGTACTGGTTGTTATACTATTGGAATATATTTTGTAAGTGGTAAAGCCACGCTTTGGACAGAATTATCACCAATAAAAGGATCAGCTTAACCAAGGTTGTGCCGCTTTCTCACTTTGCGTTTCATACAGTGAGTGAGACTACCGAAGGCATATACACCTTTATCTTCATAATTCCCATCATTACATTTAAGATCATCAAGTAATTCATAATTCGTCTGGTATTATAAGAGGATGGGGATTTGGCACTGCAATAGTTTTAGTCACCGTCCGAAACGCAATGACGAGCTGCCAGTTCACGTTGGCTTTTTGTAAGATAGTGGTAATAACCCGGTGAAACTGCCTAATTAGTGCTATAGACAAAAGTATCTACAGCGTGGCTCTACCACTTATAATTTCAAGAACACCCACAACAGCAAGTGGAGAATTGATGACAAATGGGCTCGCGACCATTAAACTAATACCAATAATTCACGTCACATAAGTATCCATTAAGACCCCTATCCCTAAAATATTCTAATGTGTTGACCTGCATAATCCCCACATCCCTGAACCCATTAACCTTGAAATATAAAAATTCCAGCGGCATTATTCCTTTTCAACCACAAATGCGTGTTTATATCATTTTAATTCTTTTAGTTGATGCCATACATCGCGGGGGCGCCGCAACCTTTGTTTGAGTCCATTTGGGTAAGTCACGTAGGCTTTTAAACTGGATAAAAGCGGATGAATCCGGCATTAGCCGGATGCCACCGGCCCGAAGCTTACGTGACGTTACATAAACTCCATTAGGGGTATAGCTAATTTCCTATTGTTTCTACTCGTTCCGTTGGTAATTTTATTTTAGATTCTTATGTCGGTATTGTGATAAACAATTATATCAGATTGGATTTTTTGACTGAAAATATTTGATTCTGTTTTTTTTTGTCTTAACAAATATTTGACACGCAAAAGCTTTTGTTCTACCATCTATTAATTATATTCGGTTGAGAATACTAAAATGTGATTCAACGTACATATATGAAGTGATGTGTACTCGCAAAAGTATTAAGTATTTAAACCTCATGGATAGATTTGGTAATGTTCCATTTTTAATAAAAGAGTCAATAATCATCTATCTATACTTATAAAATAACATGTCCTGACTGACTGACTGATTCATCATCGCCGAGCACAAACTATCAAGGCTACAAGCATGAAATTCGGACTGTATATTCATTTTGTTATGTAGGCACCCACTAAGAAAGGATTTTAGAAAATTGCACCCTAAAGGGGTCAAAATAGGGGATGATAATATGTATGAAAGTCCGTCATTTTGAAAGTTACATAAACAACATTTTGTATTTCGGTTATTAACGTAAAACAAATAAATACGTGTTTCAGGAATTTTGGAAATTTTAGTTAATAAGAGATGAAGAGGGGGGTGAAAGTTAATGCGAAAGTGAGTTTGTTTGTTACGCTTTCACGCCTAAATCACTGAACTGATTTTGATGAATTTATTTACAGGGATAGATGGGACCCTGGAGACGGTTACAGGCTACTTTTATCCCGGAAAATGCTGTTCACGCGGGCGGAGCCGCGAGCAAAAGCTAGTAATCTATGAAACATCATAATTGAACGAAAAACTTATGACAATACTAAAAATAAATCGCCCACGTTCACCTTATCTGCAGCAAGTATAACTAGATCTTGATAAAGCAATATACCAAAGGCTTATTCTAGATTCATAATGGCCTGAACTTAAAACGAACTATTACATAATACCATCAAAGGCATAAAACAATCAAAAGAGCGATATCCGTTCAATAACAGTTCACCCGCCCATCGATTCCATGGATAAAACCATATATGAATAATATAAGTTGCCTTCCGCGAATGCCTCGCGATCTTTCTTCGCTGCAGATAAAAACTTATATCCTATAGGCTGAGTTATGATTATTCCTATATCGATTCACTATAGATTGGTTCATTCTTGCTACGTTTGCGTGAGCTTGTAAAAATGTAGATTGGGTTGTATCACAGTGACACTTCAACCGTCATTGTGATAGTGACAGGTATACAGTATTTTTTTTATATATATCGATGGCCAGCACACGAGCTAGTGGGTCACCTGCAACAGTGTGTAAGCACTGTTGTGTTTCGGTTTGACATTGAAGCCAGTGAAATTACTGGGCATTATGAGACTTAACATCTTATGTCACGGAGTGACGAGGGCAGTTCAGTGCTATGTAGTGCATTATAATTCAAAGCTCTGTGTGGTGCTGCTTCTGTTTATGGGCAGGCTTGGCTCTTATCATCAGGCGAGCGCCTTGCTCATCTCGTCATTCAATTAAATAAAAATAAAAAAGTAACTTTGTCATACCAGGATAGAAAAAAAACCTACACCAAACCTACACCGTGAAAATCAGATGCCTATCTCGACTGTGTTTCGGTACAAATGACAATATAACGCTGATAAATAAACGAAAAAACCACCGACATAGTAACATCATAAGAAATGGGTGTGTCCATACTGAACACAATAAATTTAATATACAGATAACTAAAAATCTGTAGACGCCATCACTTAGCGGTAAACATTGATCTCATTCATATATTTGTTGGATCTAATACCCATGTTTGAGAAACCACATAGTGACATGTATAAATTTGTTTTTCACGATTTGACTACGTCAAAATAAATAAACTTGTTATGAAAATACACACGACCTTTATATCATGAACCAACGTAATTTGTTAAAGTACAAATCATTCAGATTAGATTGGAATTTTCTCTGATTCAGCGAATAATCCAATTTTAAGAATATAAATAAACAAAATCTTTCACCGACGTCATCAATCTTGTATCATACGAAAGAAGAGATGCCTATTAAATACTTTAAAAATAGCTTATACCTCTTTTAACCGAGCACGGTGAAGTGACTGCACTACACCTGATGGTAAGCGTAGTGCAGTCCAAAAATGGTAATTAAATCTTAGCTCTATGAATGTACAACAATATTTAATTTATTTATAAGAAAAAATATGTAGTAGCGTTCTTTGATATTGAATTATTACAATTTGATATACACATAAACACCATAAACGCTGCCGATGCATCACCCTGTTCTAATTTAAACTGAGTTAACAGACAGCCGTGTGTCTAAATGAACGTATACAATTTCACGGTAGAGTTACAATAAAACGCCATAGACTGCTTAATTAGATAATGACATAAGTGGAAACGTATGGACGTTAACGCAAGCCATAAGTAATAAATTAAAAGCATTTGAGATGTGGATGTACAGGCGCATGCTCAAAATATCCTGGATAGACCGTATTAAGAATTAATCTTTGCTGGAAAGAATCGGAAAGTTGGCAGAAATACTGAAGTCGATACAAATAAGGAAATTGAAACACTTTGGTCACAAATTATCATTAACATAAATATGAACTCATTCAAATAATCATTCAATGGAAAATGCTAGGAGGAGGTCCAGTCGTAGATTTAAAATCTACGCCAATGCAGCAGCTATCAACAACATGAGCACAGGATGATCATTACGTGAAGCAGCTTCCAAAGTTAAGTCAGCCTCTATGATCACCGATGTTCGATAGGAAATCACACTCAAAGACGAAGTAGATAGAGTCAATATTTTTAAAAATGTTTTAGGCCACTTTGATTCTCACGGTCTAATGGAGCTTGTTGCAATATAATACGGAAATTGCAACTGGATAGTGTTGCTGATCAACATATCCACTGATAATTACGCATGCCTATTAATTTCTGATCTAATATACCACAATTACTATGGAATTAATGAGGACCATCGCCGCTGCAATCCAATCATCGGCCGACTATACAAATAATCCGGCAATATAGTTGCATTGGTTTTGCTCAAATTTGAACCTCATTCCTTCATTCCGAATTGCATTGATGTTCTGGGTTTTAGGGTTCTGTAATCAAATGCATCTAAAATACGTCTGTCCGTCCGTATGTTCATAGCTTTTTTATTCGAAGACTATTAGCTTTAAGTGGATTAAATTTACATGATAGGTGTATTCTATGACGAGAACTACTTAAATGTGTAGTGGTATTAAGATTTTTTTTTGGTCCTGCTCCATACATATAACTGACGAATTTTTTTTCCACCGTACAAAGGCATATGTGGTATCATTGGATAGATTCTTCAAATTAGTTTGTTAGTTATGCGTGTAGCAAGATAAAGTAGCTTGATACAATACACACAAAATATCTTGTCTAGGCTGAAGTTAGTAACGAGGGGCATCGCGGCTGTTATAGTTCTAATTATCAACACCCATTACGTCACGAAAAATATTATAGAGAAGTTAACACGTTTCGAGTGCAATTGACTGGGAGTGCTATAATTAATCTGTGTGCTATAATTAATATTTTTGTTAATACGGATGTTGTGATCCATTGAAACGGTACTTGGGCTACAGAAAATGACCTAAATGTGTCGGGAATCGTAAAGACTGGATGACACTAACTTCAGCTCGGTCAAGTAATTTCGCGCGTACTATTATTAGTACAGTCTGGTGAAATCTGGTTCAAGTAATTTTGACCAACGAAAAGGGCGTGTATAAAGCAACTGCAATTAATGGTCAAGTAAAGGAAGATCACTACGGAACGCTAATATAAGCTTTATTGATTGCTTTTTTCGTATTGTCTGAAATAACTCCATAAAAGACCATTTAATTATAACCGAGACGAGCAAAAAGCGATCTCTGAAGTCCTGAGAAACGCCGCTGGGAGTGTATCTAAAATATATTTATACCCAACTGCGACCACCGTACATATGGCTAACAACCCGCTATAGTAACTCGTTTCTGTGAGTTGCGTACCAGAGTAAGCCTGTGTGTATTCAGTAACTTAAGGCCACATAATTCTGGCGACTGTCTAAGGACACAATACCTCTCGATTGCCGATATTATATATAGACTGTACTGTACTTACTATCAGATGCAGTATGTGTCGCTCGATGTAAATATTTTTTTTTAGGCTGCCCTATATATTGTATTGAACCCGCAACCTTCCAGCAAGATAACTAACTTTATTACCATCTGAACCATGAGCCTTGATATAATATTGTTTCGACCTTCATCTCCATCCAGCTTTACGCTCAGTTTCGTTTGAATCCATACAAATTAGATTGTTCAGTTATTTACATAGTATCGATTTCAACAATTGTATATCCAGGGCTCCAATTGTGTATGTGAAACCGCGTAGAATTCCCGTGGTTTTAACTAAGGAATCATCAATACGTCACTTAAGTTTAGGGTTCGGGGCCTGAGTTTCCAACCACGTTGATTTTATATCAAAGACTGAGGCTAAAGAGGATCCGTTGGTCAAATAGCAAAATAAGTGTTTATTTTTATAAAATGTGGATATGAAAGATCAAGGTGCTAATGTGGCATAAAGTTGACGCAACTTTGACTTATATGACAAAGTTAGAGTTTATGTGACGCACTTTCGCCCTGACACTCCAGTTGGCTACATGACATATTCTTACGACAGCTTATTTATTATATACAGATTAAAGCTTGTGCTCGAAGCTTCGCCCGGTGGAAATAAATTTGACCAAATATTGTTTCCCATACAAACTTTTGGACCAACATTCATAAGAAATTGTTTTCGAGATATCCCCTTATACGATTCCTATGACATAAAATCTACACCTTGCCAAAAATATAATCCAGATTATGCTAGGCGACGATGTGTCCGTTAGGACTTTTATATATACAGATAGGCATAGATTTTTGAGTGGTAGAGCCACGCTGTAGACAGTTTTGTCTACAGCATGAATGGGCTGGCTCAACCAGGTCGTTACCACTGTCTCACAGAAAACCGAAGTAAAGTAGCGGCTTGCTGCTGCGCGCTTCGTACGGTGAATGAGATATCCGGAAGCTCAAATCCCCTCCCCTTCCCAATCTCTAATTATCCCTTTCCTTTAAGGTCAGCAACGCGCCCATGATTCTTCTGGTGGTGGGCGTACATGGACGGTGGAGATCACTTACCATCAGGTGACCCACTTGCTCGTTTACCGGCCTATGCTATAAAAAAAACAACGGCTATATTTAAAGATTTCATGAGCTCTTTATGCTTAACTCCTTGCAGTAAATTATTCACTGAAACCTATTGACAATTGACTTAAACCGATCCACAAACAAGCCACGTAACAAATTATGTAAGGAAATTGACAAGTGCAAGGGCGTACCGCACGCTAACTACGTGTAAACAATTTGCCCCCTAGCGTTTGAATCCATCAATAATCTGTCTCTGTCCATCTCTTAATTATAGAAAGAGATAGATAGCGTGTCGTGATAATTTGCCGAGTTAGGTCAGTTGCCAATTAGACTAGTAAATTTTAAAGATGTTCGTGTGTTCTAATAGTTTGATTAGGTATTTATGAATATGTTTACATAAATATTTCACGGGGAAGTCCTGATGATATGGGCATATTAGAGGATTTATATGTGACTCTCTAGGTATCATATTCCCTTAGAGTAAATATAAATAATAATCACACACGCATATGGATTGCCGTATTTTACCCGGGGGACGACAATGTTCGTATACTGTATCCGATGTAATGCACTGTAATATAAAAGATAATGACGACCGTCGAGAGATATTACGGTCCTCGAGGTCATCAGAATTATTGATTATGGAACTCGACACACACCGGGTAATCACGGAACCCAAATTTACATCCACTGTATTTGGGTTTTCGCCATATTGTATACTATGGTCGCTATCCAATAAGACATAAATATCTATAGATACTCTTTCAGCAGTAAATATAATCTCAGAGGTTCGTTTCGATGCAAAAATCGCACCAACAACCACTAGACTCCCCTCCATTATTACCAATATAGCAAAAGTAATGAACACGATTTAATTTTAAAATTACATTCATCTTTATCCAGCCCAATTTCACGAACGAATTATTTTTACTACGGACCATTAAAAATTCTTTGTATCATGCAAATCAGTTTAAATATTGTATTCGCGGGTGGCGTTATGTTAATGCGAGGATATTTTGTAAAATGGCTTATTTTGATGGGTGAGTGCAGCGCTATATTAGTTTATAGTTGACAATCCGTGTGAGCAGAAGGGGCTTGGTACGTGAGATTGTGTGTGCGTCCGCGACTCTTCCGGAGTTAAGGTAGGTCCGAACTTGTGGTTATAAAAAATTTAATAAAAATTATAACTGAAAGAAATGTTGATGACCAAATATGTCATAAAGTGCTTAATTTTTAAAAGAATAATTATTTAGTTTCAAAGTATTTATATTATAATAATATATTATCGTAGAAATAGTGTGAATTATAGTGTTTTTAAATTAAATTTATTGATTTGATAGAACGCGGGTAGGTAAAATTCTACATTTTAGGAGTACGATGCTAAAAGATACAGCAATATAATTAAGTTATAAAAAATAATATTTTAAAATAAGAACAGTATTCACTTACATGGACTATAGACCATAATAGTTAGAATAAAGAATTCTCCCGTGACAGTGTCAGTAAACCGAAATTGTACCAAACCAAGTCGGTTCAAAGCGACATATGAGCATAACAGTCAAAAAAGCATAGAGAACAGAATAATAATATTCAGTAAAATGTATGCTGGTATATCATAGTAATCAATATTTTAATTTAATTAATTGCATAAATTTCAATGGCTGAAATTATTTCAAAGTTGTGACTTGTAAGTACATTATTTATTTATGTAGTACATATTACGAACATAAAATCACTGGCTCAAACTAGGCAAACCTGTATCTTGAGCGCCTTAATTGTTAGTAAAAAAAAGCCTAATAATAAAAGTTAATGTAACAAAAATCTGTACTGAAATTCGTCTACTCCTAAATTTATCAATGTTGTCGTAATTCGATAGGTCTACTAAGGTCGGTCAAGTTACGAGTATGGTATAACGCCTATTTACATATTTCATCCGCGTTAGCAAAAAAGTATAACCCTCAAAGACGATAAAACGGCTTAGTCTCTTGAAACACTTTGAAGTCTGAATTGCTTAAGAGTGTGTAGATATCCAAAAGAAATTTATACACGAATAAAGGGTTGCTTATTTAGGAGCACAAGTTAAACTCTATTTCTAAAAACGTAGTCATTTTCCATACTCCAAACGTCTTTGAACTAAATAAAGAAAAAATCAAACACCTTTTAAATATTCATACAGCTGTTGGCAAAGGACATTAAATCTTACAGCCCGGCCTGTGCAGTCAAATGCATAATGATTGTCCGATCGAGCGGCCGACTGCAAAACGAATAAGATGAAAATTTAATTCGCCGTGATCTGCATTCACTGTAATATTAATGAAGGAAGCACGAATTTCTTATGCCTAGTGGAAAAAGCTTTATAGTCATGTGAAAGAAAATATTGGAAGGAAGGTAATTTTATTTGTATTTATGGGTTTTGAAGTAATATTTTAACTAAACTCGACTTAAATTTTAATTTAGTGATTTAGGAGTAGGACTGCTGTGCTGAAGTCTCGGGTTCGATCCCTGGGACTGGTAAAAGTGGTATTGTGTTTTTCTATCACGAAATGCTTAGATAAGCTCGGAGTCTGGAATTGTACTCAGTATGGTGATAGACTCGCCCCCTATCGCATTATGAGACAGAAATAAGCTGGCCGAAACGTGGGTGTACTGTTTACACCTCTGCCTATCCCTTCGGGGATTACAGGCGTCAGTGAGTGTAAGTGTTCTTAGTTAAGTAACCTTGACTGATGCTACAACCAAGTCGAATGCAGCGTCTTACTCCTTAATAAATAATATCAGATACATCGTTACCTCATCGAATAATAATCTGACGCAAATGGTGATAATGGTCTGATATAGTAACCAAAAACTCAGCTTAACTATAATTGCTGGAAGAGAGAGGTGTTATAAGTTTGTCCTTATATGTCTGAGTGCGTGTGTTTGATGTGGCTTGGACCGATTTGAATGCCTTGTTTTTTTTAATGCTTAATTATTAATTAATTAATTTAATTTATTAATTCGAAATGATGCTGGTGGTAGGATATTCATATCCGCCCGGATAGCGACCACCGTACACATGATGTTAGAACCTGCCATAGTGATCCAATCACCTTGTTTGGATCGCGTTCCAGGATCAGCTAGTGTATATCCGGTTCTGCCGAGGGGCTTGCGACATGACTTGATGGTTGATTGTGGCGGGTATAGGTGTACATCCTAGTACTACTATGCCTGCATCGGTCATCCGCCTGTCCTGTCGCAGGCCCCTCGATTTGCTTCTTTCCTCTCCTAAGAGGGAAGAAGCATTTATAGAGGCCGGCAAGACTCTGACGACAACCGATAAACTCACTGTTTGTTGGTGGTCGCTGGTTTTTTGGATTGCACTATGTTTACGATCAGGTGTAGTGCAGTCACTTTGCCGTGCTCGGATAAAAAAAATGATGGTTCTTAACCATGTTTATAGAAAATGTGTACAGCGCATTAAAATATTTTGTATAGTAATTATTTAGTATAAAACATATTATTGTAGCTGTTAATTACTGCTATAAACCCGACATTCTTATTTCTAGAATACAGCGAAAATAGATTGTGTAATAATTTTGACGAGCTTTAAAACAACAGTAAAATTTATAATAAACAATTTTTATTCTGTTCCATCATACAGAAATAACACAAGGAATATCCGGAATAACTAATCACTGCTTCTTAGAAAATCAATTTCGTATTCCCGCAACTTTACCTCTTTCCCTATTACTATAATTTTCTGTTCTACGTAATTTGGTTTATATAAATAGGAAACGAATTTCTTAGTATTCTGTTTCGCTAATTTAATTTCAAGTCCTTTTCTGTGAAATTTTGTTTACTATAATAAAGTAGGCAGCGTTCGGGAAACTCGACAAGGTCTTCTCGTCCAAAATACCTCAGTGCTTAAAGACAAAAGTCTTCGATTAATGAGTGTTACCAGTAATGAAATACGGCAATGAGACGTGACCTCTCAATATGGGCCGTATAAAACGGCTCATAGTCACTCAGCGAGCTATGGAGAGAGCTATGCTCGGTGTTTCTCTACGTGATCAAATCAGAAATGAGGAAATCCGTAGAAGAACGAAAATTAGCGACATAGCCTAGTGGATTAGCAAGCTCAAATGGCAGTGGGCAAGCCACATAGCTCGCAGAACCGATGGGGCAGCAAGGTTCTGGAATAGAGGCCACGTACTGGCAAGCACAGCGTTGGACGTCCGCCTACAAGGTGGACAGACGACCTGATAAAAGTCGCAGGAAGTCGCTGGATGGAGGCCGCTTCCAACAGGTCGGTCTGGAAATCTTTGGGGGAGGCCTATGTTCAGCAGTCGACGTCCTGTGGCTGATGATGATGATGATGATAATGATAATATAGTGTGATATGGTTTTCGAAATTCAATAAATCTTAAGCAGTTTGAACCAGATGAATCTCTCAAATCCTGATACAGTTCACAGGTAGTGCCTTTGTTAGTATTTTCGTCTTCATAACGTGTCATTGATGGCTAGATTTATAGTACTTATCATAAAAGCCTTGCAGTTGTGTAGCAGTGTTAATGCAGAATTAAATGCAAACAATTTAGAAATTAAATAGTTATTAACTAAAACTACTAGATATGTAGAACTCATATTAAACATAAGGTCTTTAGGCCCATGCCTGCCCATAAGCAGAAGCAGAACACCACACAGAACTTTGAATTACAAAGCACTGGCACTGAACTGCGCTCGTCACCCCGAGACATAAGATGTTAAGTCTTATAATGCCCAGTAATTTCACTGGCTTCAATGTCCTTCAAACCGAAACACAACAGTGCTTACACACTGTTGCTTGGCGGTAGAAATAGACAGAACGGTGGTACCAACCCAGACGGCTTCTCACATACGAGAGACCTACCACCTTGTAACATCAAACACCGGTTATCATCAGGCTAGCCATATCTTAGGTTTTTACTGTAGTATTTAGAATAACAATTATTATCTTCAATGTTTACACTATTCCTCAAAACTATTTGCCACCATATAATATGAAAGTCAAATAACATATCATCATCTAAATAAAGTCTTAATCCGTTGAGACTACGTAACATTGTACAGTTATTAAAATAGTAACATATTATGCAACAAGATTACCCCTTGCGCGGAGTTATCAACAGACTTAAATTACAATGTTTGACGTCGTAAACAACTCATTACATTTCCCTCATTAAATCACAGATTACTTTTTTATGGAGTCTTGTTTGTAACTCTTCGCCTGGTAAGCTGAATTCTTAGTTTCAGGCCTGATTTATAGTCTCTCAGTCAGAGATAAATATACAACAGAAACCAGTACATAATTGCTATTATAATGTTTAAAACAAGAGTAATAATAATCATTCGAATGAAACAAATCAAAGCAAGAACGAGAATTTTCTGATATAATTTAATTTCTCTTTTTTGTAGTGAGATAGTTATAAATCGAGCTGTATTATATTTTAGGACAGCTTTGTAAATTTTAGATCAAAACTCTTTATTATTTTGGGGTTATAAGACTCCTTTCTAAGGTGTATGATTTTGTTTGAGTCGTAGTTGATAAGTCTCGAAAGAACCTTAGTCATTTCTAAATAGTCTAACGGAGTATAAATACAACAATAAAAATTTGAAAATTCTTGTTGCTTAACCTTTCTCCGCACAGTAAATTATAATGCGAATTGTGTAAATTTTACTCATTCTTTCCAGAGTAATTCAAGATGGTGCTAAAGTATGCAGCCATGAAGTACTCGCCAGTATTGGTGGTGCAGCTGATCCTTATGGTGCTGTTCTTTATCTTCGTAAGATATGGAGATGCGGAGGAGGCAAATGTTAAAGGTAAGTTAGTTTATGAATGTCATAATAATACAGGGATCATAGAAAAAAAATAACTCGATGAAAAGTGTGCACTAATTGCACCTCTGCCTATCATATCGAGGATACCGATGTGCACCGCATTACGTAATATGTTAAATTTCCGATCTATGATTTGATAACAGGAGATTGTCTTATAGAGCACAAGTCTAATTCCAGAAAAAAATACATTCTTATTCGAATATATAAAATAAGAATTCATACTAGCTAGGAATATTGCTGCACCTCAAGAGTCAGTGCACATACACTACACCTGAAGCCATAACTGAATTTTCAAGCTATTGTTTTTAAATGTTTGAATATTTTAGCACAATAGAATAGTATCAGTGCTAAGTCTATATAAGGACACAAAATATTTGAGCGCTTCTTTTTTTCTTTAAAACCTAGTTTCGGTTAAAAGTACACATTCATAATGTCAAAGATATTTTTAACATTGGTATAGCTATAAATGCTTTGTGATTTAAAACACAACTAATGGGACGTCTTATTACGTTTGAACTCAGAAATGGTTCGTCAGCTAAACTATTCGAAATGCGCCGTTATCAATAACTAACTGAATGGAACTAATGACTACTGGCTGATAAAATATTTCTTTAACCATACCTATTTTAGAATTTGTAAGTTCTAAAAATAAAATTAGTAATGTGTGTAAATGAAGTGACCATTTTTAAGAGTAGCATGTAATAGATTTTCTATTGCAATTTAATGAAGAAAGAAAGACCTTTTAGGCTTGCAAGTTTCATTGCAATATTTTAACAAAACTGGATAAAAGGAATAAAAATAAGACCTTACTAAATTAATTAAATTGCCTTTTTTACCGCTTTCAAAATGGAGAATATTCTTAATTAGTCTCTATTTACTACTCTGCCTGAGCGCATAATTTTACCAAATGTGGACGGATTTCGATGATTATTTCTGCATTGGATATGGTTTCCTCCATTGAGTATGAAACAAATAGGTTTGTTCAACAACAGTTTGTTGTCCAATAACTTGGTCCAGATTTGATGACGGAGTAATGGAAAATTCTCCGATGCATAACAGTAAACGCACCGCGATTTGGGTTTGAAAGATTTTTGATTTTTTTACTTACAATACATCCAAGATATGAATATGTAGCAACAACCTTAATGAATACGTACATGAAGTTCTATTTATATCAGGTATGAATTTTTTATATAACTGGCAACATCCCACGCAACTTCAAATTCAAAGTATTTATTAATTCTATAATTAAATATTATTAAATCTATAACATGTAACAATACATTATTTGGATTCCGTCAAAGCTCTACCACCGGTTCTGAAGGCTGTTTCGTTAGAGAAGAACGGGCAAGAAACTCTACCTTTGTTCTTTCAAAACTATTTTACAACTATTATTGAGATCATGCTCCCAGCTCCGCTTGCGTGAATATCTTTGTGTACGATAAAAAGTAGCTAGTCTACTTCCCCACCAAATTTCATCCAAATGATTAAAGATCATTATAATCATTAAAACATTACTGTCTTATACTGAAATCTCGATTTAGCCAAACTTGGATTGTTTTGAAAGTGGTCCTATTACATAATTGTGTTAATGGAGTATCACAAAGTCGACAATAGTATCGTCGTCAGAACGTTGATTGGTTTGTCCACGTTCGTCGCGTCTGTGAGCGACATCCCCCGGGAGCTTTGTTTACAAGTGTCCGACGAACAAACGTTACTGGGTTTGATTACGCTAGCTGCTTGTTTGTATGCATCTTGCTTATTGTCTTTTGTAAATGTATGTTTGTTGTGAGGGTTTTGATGATAGAAACATGCTAAATTAGTGGTAGAAATTCCGTAAACGAACAAACTTCTATTATGCATTATCTAACACAGTGCTATGTCATTCAATTCCGCAGTTGTTTTATTGAAAATAATAACACTTTCAGAAGATGTATATCTAAATTTAAAGTAAGGTCTTATTTACGTTCTAGACCAAAATTTTTATACTTGCTTGATTTTATATATTGATGAATTGGATCATACAAAGATCCCAGGTCTTCTTGGTTCTCTGACTCTTCTCTTCATGGTGTGTATGAACTGTTGAACTGTGATGTAACTTCCGCGTTATTTTAAAATTACAACTACAGTACTATTTTTATTTCTTACGCTCATACATGATCTCATCAGTCCAACAGCTTTATGAAAAAAATGATGCTCCATTTATCCATTAATGAAGACACTTACATCTTATGTCATAGCAACTTGTCGTTCAGCAGGCAGATTAATGAGAATTCCGAGCGAATTAATTGTGGACGGTTCGTCAACATTATTTTAATTGAGAATGGCTTTGGTCACAATTAATTCTGCGATATCTGATACTGTTTTTTAAAAATATGTTAATTGTCATGTTTGCAAGTAGGTCAATACAGAATTGGTTTGATTAATTTGTTTGTCGCGTATATAACGTTATGGTCTAAGATCCCAGGTAACATCGACCTTCACCCATCTGTTTACCGGATGAAAAATATATTTTAGGGTATAAAATGTGTTGCTGAACACATACCAATAGGGTTGCCTAAACAAATATGGCCAAGGATATGTTTTATTTATTTAAATAAAAATTATATTATTTCACTGACTTGCTGACCAAATAAATGAATCTTCAATGAAAAGTATATAATTTATACTACCTGCAAAAGCTAGGAGCTAGATGTTGAGCGCAATTACCACTTTTTAGTTACCTGTTTGCACACGGCAACCAGGTAGTAGTGGCCAGAAAAAGGTAGGCCACCATTTTTTGCAGGTAGTATACATTGTACACTTTTTTCATTGACGGTTCATTTTTTTGGTAAGCAAGTCAGGGAAATTATAAAAAAATATATTTTTTTAAATGTTAATTAATCATATCCTTGACCATATTTTTTTATGCAACCCTATTGGTATGTGTTCAGCAACACTTTTTATACACTAAAATATTATTTTCATCCAGTAAACAGATGGGTGAAGGTCAGTGTTACCCGGGATCTTGTACTATTAGGAATTCCGTATTGATCAATTGTTGACAACTTCTCAATTTGTTTCAGAATTAAATACCATTAGATATAGCATGATCAGTTATGTTAGTAGAAGAAAGAAATTAAATTTATTTGAAACAAACACAAAATACACACGTATAAGACATTTATCTTATACGTGTGTGTATCAATACACAAAAACACTTAAATTATATTTGTTACAAAAAGGCTCCAACTCAGCAATAAGCTGGTAGTACAGGCAGTACTGTTGGTAAATTAATTTTGATTTACAAACATACTTTGTTACAAACTAAATACTTGAATCTCAGCTATCTTTTTTAGAGTATTAAAAGTAAAGTCTTTATATAAATCAAAGATTTATTTATCATTTCCATGACCTTACATAACAAGTAAGGTGAAATAACTGAATTATTATCAAAGTAATATTCTAGATTGCTTAAAACCAAAACGTGTATTTTAGTCCAAAGGATCTAAAATTATGCGCGGTAAAGCTGGATCACATAGAAAACCCATTAAGCACATCCGAGATTCATATTCTTGAACGCAAATAGTAAGGTATTACTACTGCAGATTTAATGGAAGGACATTCGTAGACATGTATTTATATCACCAGCTTGTGGAAATCCCTTAGCAACATGTCAACCGTGTTGAGGTTTAATAATTCCAACGGGATACTATACAATATATCCTTCCTTTGAGATCTCAAACACTTTCTTTAGGATATGGCCTTGTAAACTGTCTGTCCTAACTATGATATGATCTTGTAATATGTATTAAATATACCTATATCAGTAAATATAATGAATCAGTAAAAATATTTAAAAATATTTGGGCTCAATCAATAAACATATTTGGGCTCTGCAAATGTTTATTTCTGGGTATATTAAGATACGAAAGGCTCTTTTTTTGTATAGCATAGACAGGCAAACAAGCAAGTGGGTCACCTGATGGTAAGTGATTTCTACCGCCCATGTACGCCCACAATACGAGAAAAATCAAAGGCGCGTTGCCCGCCTACAAAGGAAGGAATAGTTAAGGAATTGGGAAGAAGAGGGAGATTTAGGCCTCCGGATATCTCACTCACCGTACGAAACGCCGCTACTCTACGTTGGTTTTCTCTGAAGCAGTGGTAGCGACCCGGTCGAGCCGGCCTATTTATGCCGTAGATAATCTGTCTACAGCGTGGCTCTACCATTCACAATTCTCTTCGGGCTCTATTTTGTGACATTATTCATGTAAAGAGTTCTAATGCCGGATCAAAACATAATTATAGTTCTAATACAGACACACAATACTAACCTAACTAGAAGTAAATCTACACGTCAAAAACAAGATGAGCTGTAGTGGAGTGCAAATAATCCAATTAATTGAAATACGCTAGAAGTGACGCTACTCGCAGCAGCTTATTGATAAGAACGACCGGGTATAGACGGGTAGCCACGCAGCGAATCCGGGTCAATAGGGCCTTAGCGCCACGGCAACCGGATATGTTAATGTTATACCCGGTTGTAAGTGAAAATGAAACCGGTTATTTACTGAGGGTACGGATTTGATATCCGTGTATTCAATTGACATGTGAAAGGGATCTAGTTAGCATTTCCGCTGCTTACGACCCTTTGTGAATGTTGCGTTAGGTTTTATTTTGTGATATTGGGATGATGATATATTCGACGCCTTTGGGTGGTAATTTTTGGTAATGATTGTCACCTTTTATTTTCACCGGAAAGATATTTTATAAATATTTTTATCTGGGTTTCAAATCGGGAGAATTTTCGGCATATTTTGCAAGGTGTAATTGAAAGTTCTGTGTGGTGTTGCATCTGTTTATGGGCAGGCTCTTACCATCAGGCGAGCACCTTGCTCGTCTTGTCATTCAATCAAATAAAAAAAAGGCAAATCACTAAACAATTCAATAAATCCATAGATAAAAGTTCAAACCATTCATACGGGGTCGCCTTATTACCTCCATAATTTCGCGTAAGCACCTATCAGAATGGGGAGACTCGAAAAATAATAAATTACGTCCGTACCATACCCCATTGTTGATGCCGAGGCCCGGAAGCCAGCTTACTAAGAACAATCATCTTCGATTATTGGGATATATCTTTTGATCTGGGCGCAACGTAATTCCATCAGAGCGTACATTATTAGGGGAACAAATAATAAATGATCGACAGTGGTCTTTTCATGAAACAGCTATTTTACGTAATGAACTTTTTTATAATGTTGTGTGCTTTGAGCAATTGAATATATTATAATAATAAGACTAGCCCTGTATTATATACGTCCCACTGCTGGGCACGGGCCTGCTCTACTGAATTCCTTAGTCCACAACGCTGGCCTCAGGTATGCAGGTTTTCTCACGACTTTTCCTTCGCCGTTAAAGCAAGCGACGATTAACAATTAATAACACTTAACTTAGGAAAGTCAGATATATAGTGTATGCTCTTGGGGCTGGTTTCGAACCTGCGACTTTCGTCTCAATAGTCCATACTACTCCCCGCTGAGCTATCGCTGCTTCAATTGAATATTTTATTTTTTTGATTGAATGACGAGACGGGCAAGGCGCTCGTCTGCTGGTAAGCGCCACGCCTGCCCATAAACAGAAGCAACACCACACAGAACTTTGAATTACAAAGCACTGCATGACACTGAACTGCCGGATACTATATATAATATTTAGTCTTATAATGCCCAGTAATTTCACTGGCTTCAATGTTCTTCAAACCGAAACACAACAGTGCTTACACTGTTGTTTGGCGGCAGAAATAGACAAAACGGTGTTATCAACCCAGACGGCCTCTCGCGTACGACCTACCACCTTGTTAAATAAATTTATTATTGGCTCAAAATGAGTAAATTTATTCAATAAACTGACCCGGCGCTAATTAATTTGTAATTAATTGAAGTGGCTCAACAAAATTTCGAACACCGATCGATTGTAAGTGGATCTGAATACGAACAAACGAGGATGGAAATCGTATTATAATTAATTTACAATATTATTTTATGCTTCTACGAAGACCCTTTGGTTTCAGAAAATAAATTAATTCTAATAAATAAGTATTAAAAGCGGGACCACATTTGGTACGATTGATAAAGTATTTTTGGAAAAATCAAATTATTAATTTCATTTTTTAAAGTATCAGTATCAGCCCGGTGTCTGGGATTGTGCCCGGTAGGCTTGCCCCTATCGAATCATGGGACGGAAATACACTCGGCGAAATGTGGGTGTACGGTTAAACCTCTACTTACCACTTCGGGTATTACAGGCGTGAGTGGGGGTGTCTGGAATTGTGCCCGGTATGGCGATAGGCATGCCCCCTATCAAATCATGGGACGGAAATAGGCTCGGCGAAATGTCGGTGTACTTGTTACACCTTTACCTACCCCTTCGGGTATTACAGGCGTAAATGCGTGCAAATTATTAATATCGTGTATGTTAGTTGATTGTCTTTTTTTATATTAATGCTTTGTGACTGGAATATGAGCAAGAAATAACATATATATGAAATTATAATAAAGGACAATGTTAGAAAGCTGACAATTAACGAACATATAGAAATAAAGACACAGAGGGAAGATATTTTCAATGTTATAACAGTAAAACCAAGACTATAATTATATAAAATCTAACTCACATAATAATTCATTACAACATACATAAAATAAATTATAATCAAAAGTATTTCATTATTTCATGAATAACGTTAATACGGATAGTACTTAATTCACTAAAACATCAGAAATCTTACTAGCGATAAAACGACTACGCGATAAGCATATAAAAAGCGAGGGGCAACATCGTCTACAGCTTCCTTGATAGTGTAGTGACTGTACACAGCCATTCCCACGTACCCAGTTCTAGAATCGCGACCACAAATTCAATAATGTTTATATCAATAACAGCGGTGAAACAGATTCGAGATATGAAACGGGGAAGGCTGGTTGGGAATATACGCTCGACAATTCCGTGTATTTTTATTCCCATTACACCCCCGGGAGTCGTTTTGGAGGCAGAAAACAATGAATTGCGTAATTTCATTTGCAATTTTTCATTTGACATTCTAACAATTACTGTCTGAAAAATAAAAGTATGAAACAGTTGGGCGTAGTATTGCCGTTGGGAGATTAACTGATTGTAATAGTTTTGAAATGGTATAAATAGTAGTTACTGGTGTTTTTAATACAGTTAAAGCTGTTACTTTGTACTTAACGGGAGAAAACTGCCCCGCTTTAGTTATATACATATCTACACAAGATCATGAAATTGGGAGCTAATGTGGGTAGTTTAAGGCTGCATAGAGAAGTACATATATACATGTTCACTGACTCCTGTAATCCTCGTAGGGAAAGGCAGAGGTGTAACCAGTATACTCTTTTACCGAGCGTATCTCCGTCCCATGATGTGACAGGGACTGAGCCTATCGATATACCGGGCACAATTCCAGACTCCAGGCTGATACTAAGCCTTTCGTGATAGAAAAACCCAATATCACGTTTACCCGACCCAGGGATCGAACCCGAGACCTCACAGCAGTCGTATCGCGTACGCAATATAGCTACGCCACCGAGGCAGTAAGCATAAAGAAGTCTTTAATTAAGAAGATGACAAAATTCCTCAGTATTACAATAGATTTTCGTGCCCGTACCCACAGAATACATTTATGTCTTTATTCACGTCTAACAATAAATTCTATTGTAAGCTCTAAATTGTGAGTGATACCGTTACATTCATTGTTTATTTACCACACCTGTTGATGGGTTCCATTACGAGTTAGTTACATTTTGTAGTTACATTTATATCGGCCTTGATGGGTCTATCGGGATCGTCTCAAAGTCAAACTAACATCTTCTTCGTATAGACAGACGACTTAATGCCTTAATCCGTCGAGAAATGAAATTGTAATAACTCGTAGAAGTATTATGGCACTTTGATATGATTCATCTAACAATATATACTAGCATACAAGGTGATAGGTCCCTCGTAGGAGGCCGTCTGGGTTGGTACTACCGCTTTGTCTATTTCTGCCGCCAAGCAACCGTGTGTAAGCACCGCTGTGTTTCGGCTTAAAGGACATTGAAGCCAGTGAAATTAACATCTTATGTCTCGGGGTGACAAGCGCAGTTCAGTACTATGCAGTGCTTTGTAATTCAAAGTTCTGGGTGTTGCTTCTATTTATGGGCAGGCGTTTACCATCAAGCGAGTGCCTTGCTCGTCTCGTCATTTAATGACATATAAAAAATAAAATAAATTGTGTTACTTATTTACCTTGTTATCTTTAGTGAATTCTTAGAATATTTTATTTATTTTATAAACAAATAAGTAGCATATTGTGTATTGATGGACTTCATCTGGTGTTCAAACGTAACAAACTTAAGAACTATAAAGTAGTATTGAGTTTTATAAAAAAAGTATACATTACACTGCATTAGCTTTTGATCGCGGCTCCACCCGCGTAAACGGTCAAAAGTCAGACACACTGTCAATATAAAATGCCACCGTCGAGTAGAACATTAACACTTTCCATAGACCTGCTGGTGTTTGGTTTTGCTGGTGGGAGGATACTTGTATCCGACCGGATAGTGACCACCGTACACTGGTGCTAAAACCTGCCGTAGTGGCCCACCTTGTGTGGGTCGCGTTCCAGGGTCAGCCAGTGTATATCCGGTTCTCCCCAGGGGGCTTGCCCCCTGATCCTAACCCTTTTCCCATCCCTTTTCCTTCCCATCCCCCTTGGCCCTTTGGCAGGCCAGCATGATCTTGCCGACCTACGATGGACACATTGTTTATCGTTGGTCGACACTATTCTAGGATTGCGCTACACTTACCATCAGGTGTAGCGTAGTCACTTTGCCGAGCCAGGATAAAATAAAAAAAAGAAAGACCGTTGACGAGCTAGTTCAGAGGTACCCATACTTACTTTCTCATAGACCACTTTCAAAATTTTGTTGGTTCCAGTGGACCCGCTTCAGCTACATGTCTACCATATTCCCAAAACTCGACAAAAAATATGCAAGTAACAGTCAATGAGCTTCTTAAAATATTATCTGCCTACATTGATAGGTGAAGTCAAGCCAACATTTTAGTTCTTCACTACCGAAAGCAGATACATTTTCGTGATCCCTACTAACGAATTATGAATCCCCATTCTTTTTTTCACGCCAACGTAGACCCCCGTTGAGTCTCCCATGGAGCCCAGGCGGTCCACCTGGATCATAGTTGTTGAGTTAGTCATAAGCACATGAATTTATTTAAAATTACAATAACCAGTCTAATTTGTTGAGATAATATTAATTCGAACATTTGCATAGGTTTTGAAGGCACCCACGTCATGATCTTCATCGGCTTCGGTTTCCTGATGACTTTCCTCAAGAAATACTGCTACAGTGCTCTCGGCTTCAATTGGCTGTTGGCTGCACTCGTCATCCAATGGGCTCTGCTGTGCCAGTCCTTCTTCACTATGAAGGGCAACACTATCTTCATCACAAAGAAGTCTTTACTTGGTAAGTGTACTGGTATTATTTATGTACTATCGCTTATGAATGATATTATTACTTTGTATAATAATATCTCCAAGTGAGTAAGGAACCATTTTCTTATATTGGTGTTACGGTAACAGCTGATCATCTTTCTGACGTTGGGACATTGCAACCACTGAAATAATTCCACTATAAATAATTCCAGTCGATATATAATCTTCTTCAAACCCAAACAACAGTGCTTACACATTGCCTAGCGGAATAAATAGACAAAAATAAATACAGACCAATAAACTATCATACTTCATCAGCCAAAAGTTTCTACAGACTAAACAATAATAATCTGAACTTAAATACCTAGATTTCTGATGATATCTAAGAATAATTCATTTTATTCTAGCACTGTAGAAATAAAATACAGTGTAGATTAAATTGGAATAAATGGCCTTAGTTTACCGAAACGACAATAACATTTCTGGAGAGTCCAGATGTTTTAATTAATCAGAAACTTTGTCCCTACTTTTAGTAAAAGCAATATTTTAAAAGCTCAATTTCCTTTCGATGCCGCGATAAAAGGACTTTTTATTACATTACGCAATGTTTGATATTGTTTAAATTAGAGTTATAATAAATTTACCTATCAAAAGTCTCTTTGGTGAAATTAATTCGATTAAAATCATTTTTCGGTAATTATTGTTTTAACTTTATTACGTGTCTTTTAATTATATGTTTTAGTACATTAGTAGTCTAATATTTATATTTCGCTGTACGTGGCGTGTAATAAGTTTGTAAATGATAATTGTAAATATGCAGTCTTACTAATAAACTTTCTTACCATTGCTTAATTCAAATATATTCATAATTTTTTTCAGTAAAATTTTCGTCTCTTTCTACCCATTTTATAAATCGCGTTGTCAGAAAAAGAAAAAAATAAATGATTGTTTAACTAACTAATGCTAAAGTAAAGTTTATATGTAAGGCAATGGTGTGCAACATTCATTTGCACAAATCACTATTAGGAATAAAATATTTGTGTTCATTTGGAATAGACAATTTCAATAGAGAAGATGGTTGGAAGCTAGCACTAGCCCGGGATCCGATTATACATTTAATTAAATCGGAACCCAAAAGACCAATTGCCAGACCTCAAGACAGACATTTTCTGTATAAATCGGACCACTAACAAAATTAAAAATTAAATTGTAAACTGAAGGTAGGCACTGTAACATTACATTTTCTGGACAACCTACACCTAAGTCCACCCCGTGACCACGAAGGCTGAAAAGCTTTCGAAACGTCGGGATCAAAATTAAATAAAAGACCGCGATAAAATCCGTTTAAAGTAGTTTCGTTTCAATACTTGTGTTTGGTATACATTTAATCGAATGAGGCCCTGAAAAGATTTAATATAAAATATCAAATAAGGATCGTCTACTTCCGGTGGCTAATCGTTCTAGTCTCTTCATCTCTTATGACATCAAGCGTCAGAAACTCTGCTGTACTAAAATGAAAAATGGCCTGCAGGGTGACCAACGCATGGCGTGACTGGCGCTTTCAATATAGCGTGTACAGATGACGACTTCACACTCATGACACTTGACGCTACCGTTGAAAGTTAGAGTGGTAGAGCCACGCTGTAGACAGTTCTGTTTACAGCATGAATGGGCTGGCTCGACCGGGTCGTTGCCAATGTCTCACAGAAAACCGACGTAAAATAGCGGCTTGCCGCTGCGTTTCGTACGGTGAGTGAGATATCTGGAAGCCCAAATCCCCTCCCCTTCCCAATCCCTAATTATCCCTTTCCTTTAAGGTCGGCAACGCGCTCATGATTCTTCTGGTGGTGGGCGTGCACGGGCGGTGGAGGTCACTTACTATCAGGTGACCCACTTGCTTGTTTGACGGTCTATTTTATATAAAAAAAGTATATTTGAAGAAAGTAAATGAACCCGTTTTAAAGTTGCTACTTAACAAATATGCCTCTAAATAAAATACAGATAAAAAAGAAAAAAGTTGCTACTTCAAATGTCAATAAATATATGATCACAACAACTTATGATAACTTGAGCATTCTGAACATAATATGATTGACTCCCGTAATTGACTGAGCTATGTTCCTGTTTATTTTTTATATTCGTCCGATTCAGATTTCCTTAAGTAACGTAATTAAGAATAAATATTACCAAACGTAATATTATATTGAACTTATTAAACAAATATATTTGTAATATTTAAAAATCCGTTACAAATATAATATTATATAGAAATAAACTGCTTTTAATTAAATAAGTTAGGCGCAGAGTATTCGTTTTAACTTCGTAAATTAAATACAAATTTCGAATTCGAAATTTAACAGCGCCGTCGTTTCGCTCGTATATCTCAATTTCATATCAGTTATGTACGAGAAGTTTTTAATATCTGGTAATAATGTGCATTCATATATGTCGTTGAACGACTTCTGAATACCAATAGACTGTCCTCGCCTTTTCCTTATTAGTTATTCTGTGAGACGAATGTAGAATCTGTTTGGTGTGGGTGCGCTCTAGCTACTACCCTGCCTACTGCATGACTCTATTGCCTAGAAGTGATAATACTCTCACAGAAAACAGTAGGAGTATCGGAGACAACGATGTATTGAATATACGAAGTTACGTTTCAATTATTTTTAACCAAACGAGGTTCTCAATTCGGCGAGTATTTTTTGTCTTTTTATGTACGTATATCGATTTCTCCAATCTGATTTTAGCGGAAAAATCTTTCGATATTTTAACTGCGATGTAATTCCAAATAAAACTGGTTATGTTGAACTGATAATGAACAATTAATGCACACGTAACATAGAAAAGTCAGAGTTATCTTGGGGCTGATTTCGATCCGGCGACTTTCCTCTCGACAGTACGTACCACTCCCTACTGTGCTATCGATATTAACATTTAAGGATACGAGTAATTAAATAAATTAAAATGAACTACCATCTCAATTATGAGATTTATTTAGTATCCCCTACGAAGCGTACGTGAAACCGTTACTTGTCTGTTAGCAATTACCCACTTGTATTCTCAAAGAGAGTCCACCAAGCATACGATACCATACCATAACCCAAACAGCCGCAGAGTATAATATGTTAGACATAAGGGCACATAATGACGTGGTAATGCGACCGCAATACTTTAGCGTTGAGAAGGCCTAATATCTCCCCGCAGAATATATCATTAGCTACAATTACTTTTTTATTTTCAGAGGCGGATATAATGTCGGCCACAGTACTCATAACATTTGGGGCGTTGCTCGGAGTGGCGACTGGCCTGCAGTTACTTTTCATAGCCATCATAGAGACCGTCATCGCGTGCTTGAATCTGTGGCTTGTTACTGATATATTTAAGGTTGGTTTTTGCATGAAGATAGTTAAAAGATATCATCGCTTATATACACAGCATGAATATAGTCAAATTGTTCAGAGGTCATATTTAGGAAATTGCATATCTTTTAGATATTTTTATGGGGCGTTGCGGTAATTGATCGTCGTGATTTATGAATTCAAGTTGAATTTCTTCGTCATGCAAACTATTTTTGGGATTACTTCTTAGTTCTTTTGCCTCATAATACAATTTTATGTCGACATTACTGAAACTGTTATTAACATACTACTATTATGAATGTGAAAGTGTAAATTTTAACGAGTTTGTGAATTTGGATGTTTTAGCCAATCACGCCTTTACGGTTCAACGGTTTTGGATGAAATTTGGCACACATGTAGACAATGGCCTGAATTAGGACATATATTATTTTTACCCCGGAAAAGGCCGTTTACGTGGGTGAATCCACGAGCAAAAGCTAGTGTAGTATATTTACAATTACAATATACAATTACAATGCCGTTTAAATACGTCGTTTTATCAGAGACCCTTCATATCTTAGTGGTCGCCAGAATTATGCGTCCCTCTACCTATGCAGTTGGTGATAGGATATTCGAATCCACCCGGATATCGACCACCGTACACATGGTGTTAAAACTTGCCATAGTGACCCACACAATTTGTGTGGATCGCGTTCCACGATCAGCCAGTGTATATCCGGTTCTCCCGAGGGGCTTGCACCCTTTTCCTATACCTTTACCTTCCCTAAATTCCTCCCTTCCCAAATCCCTTAACCCAGGGATAAGATATTGCAGGGGTCGCCAGTATCCCATTAGCAGGGACCCTTGTAGTTCATCCCAAAGGGTTAAAAACTACCTATACAGCGGTTCTGGAATGGAGGCCACGTACTGGCAAGCGCAGCGTTGGACGTTCGTCTACAAGGTGAACAGACGCCCTGATAAAGGTCGCTGGATGCAGGTTGATTCCAACGGGTCGGTCTGGAAATCTTTGGGGGAGACCTATGTTCAGCGGTGGATGTCCTATGGCTGATGATGATTATGATACAGCGGTTGACCTTGGAATGTGACTCGCCGGAAACATACTTTTTAGCGAGTTTTGTACTATGTGTACGATCGATGCTCGCTATTAAACACGAGATAATACTGTTACCACTCAAATCTCTACACACGTGAAACTGAGGAAATCTAACAGAAATCGACACATTTATTCCTAATCTCTTGTTTTCACCACCAGGCCTCAGACGTAGGAGGATCCATTGCAATCCACACGTTTGGAGCATACTTCGGCATCGGGGTCAGCATAGCGTTAAGGATCAAGAGAGAAGACACTACCAACCCTATGAACAATGGGAATACTGTCGCTGTCGTAGATCTTAATGGGCCTAGCTATATGTCTGATATTACGGCTATGGTTGGTACGTACTTTCAAATAATAATATCAGTCCTGTATAATTTATTACCATAATGCTGGGTAGGGGCTTCCTCTGATAATGAAGGTGTTTTGTATACCACCCTGGTCTAATGCAGGTTAGAAGACTATACGAGGTGTTAGGTCCCTCGTATGCGAGAGGCCGTCTAGGTTGGTACTACCGCTTTGTCTATTTCTGCCGGCAAACACCACTATTTGAGTACTCTTGTGTTTCGTTAGAAAGACATTAAAGCCAGTGACTGGGCATAATGAGACTCAAAATCTTATGTCTCGGAGTGACGAGCGTAGTTCAGTGCTAAGTTAGTGTTAAATTCTAAGTTCTTTGTGGTGTTGCTTCTGTTTATGAGCAGGCATGGCGCTAACCATCAGGCGAACGCATTGCTTGTCTCTTCATTCAATAAAATAAAATAAAAACTTTCGAACATTATTTAATTCTTAAAAAAAAGTTTGTTCATGATATTTTCGTTCATCATTACAACAATAGTATGTGTGTATGTGTTTATATATACATTGAATACATACGTAACTTCGAAACGTACGTGAAAAGTATTCGAAAATGCACGAGTTGATTCCAGTCCTAATTAGGTAAGCTAACGCTATAAAAGTTGCTGGGCAATTGTACAGCTACAGCTCAAATTTTTAATTGTGACATTTTGTCTGAGAGTATTGAAAAAAAAACACAACAATGACATGTTACCAAAAACTTTAGAAAATACAAATTCTGTCCTGTGAAGTTATCGTACTGAAAAAAATATTCAGATTCATTGTTAAAGAGCTTTCTTTTTATACTTTTATTATTCAAATAAAACTATTACGAAGTATTTTTCGAAAAATAGAAAACAACAATTTATTCTACCGAGTTTCACGGACTTAAAAATCAAAAAAATTATAATTTATTCTACTGAGTTTCACGGACTTAAAAATCTTAAAGTATAAAAATATTTCAACTTTTGAAATAATAGTCTGGAATGTTAAACATCTTGCCTAAAATATATTGTTTAAGGTACATACTATCAGGATATATCTTCTTTTTCATGGCACCAAAGAGATAGCATACTTTTCGTAGACAGTTTTGTCTACAGTAGGAATGGGCCGACTCGACCGGGTTGTTTCTAATATCTCACAGAAAATCAGGTAGAGGTAGAGTGGTAGCCTGCTGTTGTGTTTTGTACGATGAATGAATTACCCATTACCCGGAGAAACACCCCACCCCTTTTTAACCAACTTCAAGAAAGGAATAGGTTCTCAATTCAGCGAGTTCTTTTCTTTTGCTTATTTGTCGGAAAAATTTCATTCGATATAATTTAGCTGCGACGTGGTCTAATATAAACTTGGTTAAGATTTGATGATGGAGTACAGAGTAAAAAAAATCCTCAACGGACAACAGCTCAGTCGTCGCATTGTGATATTGAGTTGGATTTTTAGACCATAGCTGTACTTAATTCTGAAAATTGAAAAACAAAATAACTTTTAACAAAACTTTAAAACTACTTCAAAAAAATAATATTGAAAACCCGGAAAATTACAATTTTTATAGGTCTCTTTCGAGTCGGTGCAGTCATGTCTATCTTTTTTGCCTGTGTAAATCTATTTGACTTTATCCGTTTTCAAACATTTTCATAAAAATATACTTAGTAAAATGAATGTATATATTTCACCAAAATTTTCTCCATATTATTTACATGACTCTGGTTACCTCATCAATGTAACTAGCTTTAAACTATAGAGAAAGACGAAATTGTTACAGGATCAATATTCCTGTGGATATATTGGCCATCATTCAACTCTGGTCTGACGAACTCCGACGCTGAATACCAGAGGGCTGTTGTTAATACTTACTTATCCTTGGCTGCTGCTACAGTAAGTGATAATTTATTTATAGAAACTAGAGCACTAACTATCAGCGACATCATAGCAGCGCAGCCAGAGTGACGCTGCGAATAAAATAAACCTTTATTGTTCTATGGTCGGTGGGATACCGACCATAGAACAATAAAGGTGCATTTTATTATTATTTACAACCAACTAGACGTCAGGTGGGATACCTGACGTCTAGTTGGTTGTAAGACTAACCACACATTTTGTTAGTAGCATGACACGCTTTCACTCTTATCGTATTCTAGTAAATTAAAAGTCGTTAAGTAGGAATCTGTGTTATGATTTTTTATAGTAGATATGACTCCTCTGAGAGGTGAAACAACTAAATAGTTAATCTGATGATCAATGATCACCAGCGCCAACAAACTATCATTATTCTCATCTTTATTGTGACCAACTTTCACCTCACCATTAATGTTCTTTTGATCAGGTGACAGCATTCGTCATGTCATCAACAGTAAACAAGCACCCAGGGAGGTTCGACATGGTGCACGTCCAGAACTCCACGCTAGCTGGCGGTGTCGCTGTAGGGTCCGTGTGTAACATGCACATTGGACCTGGCGGTGCTATGGCTATTGGCATCGGATCTGGATTACTGAGTGTTATTGGATATAGATATATTACGGTAAGTGGAATTGTGCTGGAAGTAGATGATTTTAATGTTTTAGTTGGTGATGGAATG
The DNA here is from genome assembly GCA_949126905.1 of Amorpha juglandis. NCBI lineage: Eukaryota > Metazoa > Arthropoda > Insecta > Lepidoptera > Sphingidae > Amorpha > Amorpha juglandis. The sequence continues at coordinate 2,793,396 of OX421380.1, forward strand.
TTAGGTAGGTCTAAAAGTCAGTTAACATTAATAGAAAAGAATACACATTTCATTACAATATTAGGCGATACGCATTCTTAAGAAGCGGTTTGATCTGTATACCTTAAAGTATAGCAAGTAGATATGTACAGCAGTTGTAAATTTAATTAAACGCACCATTATTTTTTCCTATATAAATTAGGAACAAATAATAATTAATACGCATCAATTTAAAGATCACAGCTTATTAAGACCATGCGGAATGTCTGCTACTACACATTTCCAACCTAACATTGTAATTCCTTATGTTGTTTGCAGCCCCGACTAAATAAAATAGGTATCCTGGACACATGCGGCGTGAATAACCTCCACGGAATGCCTGGAGTATTTTCCGGTCTCCTGTCTGTGCTTTTTGCTGGGCTTGCATCAGCTCAGGAGTATGGCACTGAAATGGGTTCTGTTTTCGAAGCTGTTGGCAAGGTACACATACCAAGGAACATAAATCTAAAAATTATAATTTAATATTCCTGTGTGTAAGTTTAATTTCCCTTGCGTCCGAAATCACAAATAATACGCTCTACTACCTTTGACATCGACTAATTGTAGGTCTACAAATTTATAATTACAAGTATCTAAATATGATCGAATAACATCTATAAAAGGTTCATTTTCAAAGCGGTAGAATAATAGTTTAAAATGATTTCTTTTTTAAAATTTTTACCAAGCTTCAATATTTTCATTTGTTTTGACTATTTAAGTACTTTATATTATTTATTCCAGGACGGCAGATCGGTCGGTAGTCAAGCTTTGTACCAGTTCCTAGCGCTAGCTGTTACAATCGGATTATCATTATTAGGTGGATTCGTTACTGGTAAGAAAGACCTTTGGCAGTCTCATTATATTTAAATGTTTCTTCTTTCTAGAATAGATTTATTGTTCATTTCATAGATCCAACATCAGCCAGTCTTAATATCACCCAACTCTGTGACTTACTAAAGTATGTCGGATTAAAAAAAAAAATTTAATGCATAAATTGGAACCGCAATTATAACTTAAGCTACTAATTTAATCCATAGTCAACGTTTTAATTCCACGCGTCTCATAAAATTGAGTTATAAAATGTCTACCCAAATGAATTAATCAAAATTCAACACTATAAAATACCGTATATAGAATCTTATAAAACTTGAAGTATATGTACTAAAGAGTACTAGAAAACAGAAAAAAAGAAAGAAAAAGAGGAAAATTCACGCTGCGGTGAGCATTGCAAATGCATAAGTCGATTCATTCTACCACTTTATGCCCTTTTTCGACTAACAATTTTTTTATGTTTTTAAAAGATAAGATTTTTTTTATAATAAAATCCCGTTTAAATATAGACACAGACAACAGTGAACAGAAAACATTTATTTACGAGAGCGCTTCAAGTTATTTAAAAAATAATTGCAAATCGCGGCCTCTACGACAACGTTTTCTGCTAAATTCCCACGTGTAAGATTTTTTCATCTAAATAAAACCTAAATAGTTTTAAAATAAGACTATTTTTTTTATATTTTGGTGATGAATTGTGCCCTCTGATCACTGAGCATACGAAAATTACTGAATGAACTGAAGTCAACAGTGATGTCGTACAACAACCATTGGTGAAAAATCATTGGCTTTGTGCATTTTATATATTTCAATGCTTTAAGAATCATAAATTGAGTGCGTTCAACTCTAAGTTTTCGGGGCAATTCAGGGCTATAATTGCAAATGTCTACTCCGTAATGACGCCACCGGGAACGGAGCTAGTGACATCAAGGGACCCAGCGTCTCCCTTAATGTATTCTTATTTTCAGACAAACAGACTTTAAGATTCTTCAGGGGCTTAAACTTAAGTTGTTGTAGAATTTCTAGACAAGGGTTTTGTGAAATAGTGTAGGTATAAATGGTAGATGTATATCTATGATAGTAACAGTATTCATAAAGAAACAAAGGAGATATTAATCGTTCGTAAAATATTTTTTTACACAATTACAAGGTTGCAGGTCCCTCGTATGCAAGAGGCCACCTGGGTTGGTACCACCACTTTGTCTGTTTCTGCCGCCAAACAACAGTGTGTAAGCACTTTTGTGTTTCGGTTTGAAGGATATTGAAGCCAGTGAAATGACTGAGCGTTATGAGAGAAAAGCATTTAGCAGACCGGCATGACTCTGGTGACCACCGATAAACTCATTGTTTGTTGGTGGTAGTTGGTTTTTAGATTGCACTACGCTTACCATCAGTATAGTGTATGTGATGAGAGAGGCCCTGAAGTTTAGTAACCTTTTAGGCAGATAGGTTACTTACAAAATTTAGACATCTGTTAATAGGCGGAGCTGCGAGCTAAATTTAGTATAAGGCAGGTAATACAAATAGTTTTTACAGACTTAAACCTCAGAGTTACTTTCCTTGAGAAACTGAGCTAAATGAAATTGAATCGAGCCGCTATAGAATGTTATCCTTACCGTCATACCCATTTTCTCATTTGTCGGTCTTCTAAAATTGTATATTTAGTCGATGAGGCAATTTTCTAAATTATCTGATAAATTAGTCTATGAGTAGTCTATGAGTAGGTGTATAATTCTCCAAATTAAATATAATATGAAACGGGGGCGGTGTCTGGGCTGTTTCCGGCGACCTTTTCTATAAAGCAATAATGGCACTAATTACTATTGTTAAGACACAACGGTTCAACGAACACAACGGACGTTGTTAAGTTTTTAGTTTTAATAACATAGCCCTGTATTAGACACGTCCTACTGCTGGGCACGGGCCTCCTTTACCAATAAGAGACAAGGTAGTAAGTCACTCGTATGCGAAAGGCCGTGTGGGTTGGTACCATTTTTTCTATCTTTGTATATTTCGATATCTATTTATTTCAAGCAACAGTGTGTAAGCACTGTTGTATTTCAGTTTGAAGGACATTGACGCCAGTGAAATTACTGGGCATTATGAGACTTAACATAATACTTACTTATTTATTTATTTTTTTGCTTAATCTTAAATTTGTTAATGTTGCATAGTTTTTTAAAAATGTCTTATGTCTCAGGTTAGAGTTTAAATTAATTATTTATTTCTGTCTTTCTTTCTTTCTTGACATCTTATGCCTCGGAGTGACGAGCGCAGTTTAGTGCCATGCAGTGCTTTGTAATTCAAAGTTCTGTGTGGTGATGCTTCTGTTTATGAGCAGGCGTGGCGCTTACCATCAGGCGAGCGCCTTGCTCATCTTGTCATTTAGTCAAATAAAAAAGTGAATTTTATGTTTCGGGGTCTGGGTGTTGTGAGACCGAAAGTCTCTCGTAGTTCCTGATACCCACGACACAAGATTCGTATTTTACTGTGGGGTGAATTTATAAAAAAATCTGAGCAGTCTAAAGTCAACTGTACCTCTTCTAATAAATAATATAGTATACGTACATAACATCACTCCGAAAGGGTAGGAAGATGTAGTAGTGAGATTGACAACCTCCGTGGCGCAGTGGGCGGGAAGTCGGCTGCGAAGTAGGCTCGATTCACACACCGAGACAAATGTGATCCATAAATATTTAATTCGGGTTTGGGTGTTATGTGACCGAAAGTCACTCGTAGTTCCTGATACCCACGATACAGGTTAACCTAGTATGGGGTCAGGACTATGTGCACAACTGTTGGGTGTAATTATGTATAGTGTGGCCACGGTTCTCCCAGTTTGGTTCCTATGATTTGATACTGGACTACTCATCCAATAGTGTAAACTTTTATGAATATTCGTCGCCCAGACATACCTATACATCATACAAATAATACACAAAACGAGTAAAGAACTCCAACAACTTAAATCACATTATACTTTTTTCTAATTACATGACGAAACACACGAAAATACGAGGGCGCAACAAACTTGCGAACTCATCAACCGGCCCCCGGGCAATTTTCTCTAAATAAGTGAGATACCATCAAAATAAGAAGTCCGAGAGGAGTTTTTAAGATACTTCGAAGTTCCTCATGCATAAATTAATTTATTCCAGGTTTGCTGTCAAAAATGCCTGTGTTCGGGTCCCTGAAGGAGGCCGAGAGATACGACGACCAAATCAATTGGGAATTACCTTAATCGACTTGTTTTAAACAAATTGTGCCCTTATTCTGTCGAAAAACAAAAAGTAAATTAGTTGTTCAATTTGCTGGATAATGAAGAGAAGAATAGGTGAATTTACGAAATGGAGAAATTACTTTGAGATTTAAACGTGTCTTATTACTTTGGTATATAGACAAATAATCCTTCAAGACGTCAGGTCGCTGGCGACGTTCGTCATCGCGCTTCGAACAGTCAGTACCTAGAAGCGAATGATTAAATACTGTAATTGATTGGAAAAACTCTCAACATATGTTTTTACAGATTTACGTCACATATTTTTATGGAATATTTAAAATGTTTTTATTAATAAAGCGTCTGCCTTTCACTCTATTTCAATTGCAGACATGTATTACAATTAGTTTAATGTAAAATATTGACTGTAAGTGACTTTAGGTAAGGTTCTATACGTTATACAGGGCATTTTCGGTGAGCAAGATATTCGGAGGACCAAATCCCCTTCGCATTTTCAACCACTTCATTATCTCTTCCATTTAAGGTCGGCAACGCGTCCATGATTCTTCTGATGTTATGGAAGTACATGGACTGCAGAGATCACTTACCATCAGGTGATCCACATCCTCATTTGCTGGCCAATGCTGAAAAACAAATTAACACAATTTTAATCACTATATGTTCGTCATTAAAGCTTTCCAATATATTAAGTAGGATGCTAATGAGGTATCACTGACCGCAAATTATCGAAAATGTATCCATATTTATTGAAAATACTGCGTACCAACATTGTAAAAATGATTATCTAGTCTGTAGTTTAACGGGTACATTAAATGCAAACATAAATGAAGCTTATGACTTTATTATTTAAACAGATATATAAATTGCATTTGATATTTTTACGTAACAGTATTTTAATATTAAACATCACATAAAAGTAATATATATTTAATGTAATGTTTGTTTATACCTGATTTCAATTTTATTAATTGCAAATATTGTAAAGAGCAAAATTTATAATTGATAGTAATTATTTCAATGTCGAAACTAAAGATTAGTATAAAATTAATATTAAGAATTATATAATAGCTCTCTATTAAAGGTGCTATTGATTTAAGGCCTTAGGCCACCCTAGAGGCTGAAAAAAATAGGCTTTTTGGGGATTTTTTTTCAGAAAAACTACATAATAAATCAAGATAACAGAAACGTGATTTTATTATCTATATCAGTGTCTGCCTACAATATATTTTTTTGAAGCGATTCATTACAGAATGGCGGCTGTGCAGCGTTTTTGCGACGACGTCTTTTTTTTTTCGGGGTCCACGGCCGGACTAACAGCTCCTGTAATTTTTAAAATAATAATTAGCAAATGAATTTCCCCATTTATATATAGTAATTGCTATAGAAGTACGTAGGATTTTTGCGATATATTGATTTTTGGCCAAATGGCACCCTTCTAAAGTCAAAAGTGACCAACTTGCCTGAAAAATTGTCAGATAATTGTTAATAACAAATGAACTACGCAATATAAAAAAAAAATCCTACGTACTTCCATAGACAATGTATATTTCAAGATATATTCAAAATTTCAAGTGAATCGGTTGAAAATTGCTTGAGTTACGAGTCCGGCCAACTTGAAAAATACAGTATTGAGATAAACGCGTCTAAAGTTTTGAGTAGTAGAAAATCATGAATAATTTCACAATACCTTTAATCTGCGATGCCTGCACCACACAGTTGGCCTTCCAGATTATCTTCCAGCTCTTGCATTTCTTTTCTGCTTGATCTTGAAGCGATTCTTGCCTCTTTTACCCGGTCGGACAGCGATCTTTCTGCAAGCTTTATGCGCTGTTTGGCGATCTCTAGGCACATTTCGTAGCTGTTCGGGCCGATTTCCAAGTTCATTGCTTTGATTATGTGCAAAATTGAAACAAACCCGTCATTGAACACACAAACTGCAATATCCGTGGCTACATCCAAGATTGTTTTACCACTTGAAATAGATTTCAGGGCCAATGCCCACACAGTGGAATTGAAGCTTTCATTATTGTTTTGTGTGTAACCACCGATGCACCGAGTTAGAAGATCTTCACTGGTCAAGTAAAGTTAATTATACGATATCCAAACGCTGGATCCACTTCAATATCATATAAATATTCCGATTGCTTTAGTTTTTTTTGCCGATGTACTGGCATTCAAGTCGTCTGGTGCTTCTAGCTCATGGCGATTCAATGGTCTTCTTCGAGATATTTTTGGTCTATTTCTATTGCAAAACGACGTTTTTATTCCTTTCTTCGCACTGTACACTACTTTATCACTCATTGTACAAACTCAATAATTATACAGGGAAAAAGAAATGGAAGTTCACAGAAATATCGAGGAAAACAAGTGTTCGTCGACTAGCGTCCTTCTCAAATGCTTGGCTGTGCCCAACTAACTAAAAGAGACGTTCGACAAGGATCAACTAGTCTAGACTAGTCAGGAAATAAATATTTTCAATAACATCTGCCGTATACCTGCTATAACGTACCTTCCCCCTAGCGCTCACAAAAGGAGCTCGCTGCGGACCAGATGGCCTTGTACTAAAATTCGAAAACCGAGTACCTAAAGGTTTTTCCCAGCCATAATCTTCTGGGACATCATTTTTGAGGTCCTAAGGGACCATTTGGAACCATAAAAAAAAAATATATTTTTCGAAAATTCTAGGGTGGCCTAAGGCCTTAAACATTTCTTTTATTTTTTAATTTACTACCTAATTCTTGGTTAGTAAATCTATCAGAAAGGCCCGAGGTATCATTGCATATAAACTAAACTATGTTAATTCTGCAACAAAATAGCTTTACATTTCAAGTATATCAATCAAATTAGCGCAACAATAAAATCCCAGTCATTTAAAAATAGCAACTGCTCAACAACTTTCGACGAGGCTCAAACGAAACAGTAACGGTCCAAATTAATCTGCGTTAGGACGCAGCGCGAACTGAGTACTCGGCAGCTAGGAACGCAATAAAATCATTAAAAACTTTCGTTCTGTGAAAGCAATAAAATGTTTTTGAGTTCCCAAAAGCATTTCGAATTACGATTCAAATTTTTGCGTGGGGCATGCACCTGGGACCGCCGAACACAATTGAACGCGCCTTGTCACTAAAGCAATAAGGGCGAGTTTTACATAACAAAATAAATGAGTAAATTTCAGTAGTTGTCATAGAGACAGATGTAATGGAATTTGCGGGAAATTCTACGTGTATTGTTAGTTTTGGAAACTTTATTTTGAACCGTATTGCTATTAATGGTTGTGAATTTAGCAATTCGGATGCTTCAGTCATTTCGTTCATGCATTTAAAGTTTTATTTTATTAAAGCTACACAATTTTGTGTAATAAATGGAGCAGTATATGTTTATGAGTTGCACCAAGATTAGTAACACCATGCATTATTAATTGTGAGGTCATAACCTTATATTTTTTTGAATAAATCCACCGTCAAATCGATGATGGAAAATCAGACCCTGAAATTAAGCGAAGATAGCGCTAGGTTTCTTCATTCTAGCAACCTTTACATATTATAAAATGAAGTTTCGCTGTCTGTTCGCTTAAATATTTTAAACTATACAACGGATTTTAATTCAGTTTTCAGTAATAGAAAAGTGATTCATGAGGAAGGTTTATATGTATGACTGTATGTATTTATATGTACTATGACCCATAGGAACAGGGTAACATTCAGGTGAAACCGCGAGGGTTAGCTAGCAATAATATAAAAATAATAAGAATGACCGGCGCCTTCTGCCCTGTGGACTAGGGGGCTACTAACTTGGGCCAATGAAGGTTGCAAGCAGCGGGAGTTGTGCAGCCTTCGTAAATAATTTATAATTATTATTTTACGGCGCAGCACGACCTCCTGATATGGCCGATAGTATAGAACATAGTGCTTCCAGAGAAGTTGAAAGACATCCTCATCGTCAGGAGTACCTGAGCCTGAAATGATAGGTTGCGAAGCGATATAACACAGAGGTGGTTTCAGCAGCAAACCAGGTCTAATTTGGCATAACTAAGATGTAATCCTAGTAATGAAGCTAGTGGCAATACCGTACTCTCGAAAAACAATACACACATATCTTGGCATCATCCAACTTGCGCCGATGAAGATCAACGTGTTCCGTCTCTAGAATAACGTAGGGGTTTTCGGTAGGGACCCGATCCAGCAGCTATTTGAATAAAGAACTGAGTCGGAACGCTGGTGAGCCCAGCATAACCATACCTCCTTCCGCGGCTAGAGGGAAGGCATCTGCAAACAAGATAGATATACGGACAGACGGTTTAGTCTTAGGAATAAGTTTCCTTTGGGTACTAAACCATTCAGCTACATTCATTTCTAATCCGGCATATACTTGTGTCAGGAACTAATACATTCTCTATAATTATATATATAGACTTCTGCATTTACCCTATTCATTGATAATGTCAATTCGACGGCAGCGAACTAACCATCTATTACATAAACCAAATTTCAGCCACAGCCTCCGGTTTGCGGTGACGCGTAATGTACACCGATATTGAGAGACAAGCACTTAGCTTAGAATACATCGTGTTTGCTATCACTGTAAAGGTACGTTTTGAGGGACGCGACCGAGACAAGGAGATTGCGACAAGTGTCGCAAGACAGTCGATAGCAAATTGTATTGTTGTATCAATAATTTTAAAGAGTATCATTATCGCTTTTTTATATATCGAGAAAAAAATATATTAATATATCCGCTTGATGACTTTGGTTGACCGTTTTTGGCATCTTAAAATTTTGTTGGTCCACGTTTCATGGCATCCTATTTAAAAAAATATCGTTGTAGCCATGTTTTTGATACCTATATTAAATAATGCCAATACACCGATATTTGGAATTAGAACATATCGCTAAAAATATCTATGTATCGAATCAGAAAATATCGATTCATCATCCCTATGCAACACATCCGCTTGGTATGAAATTGTATGACAACGGCGCGGCCGCATTCCTCAAAACCTCAATATAACAAAGCGTACTATAGCCGTGCGTCGCGGTCTCCTGTCTCGGTCGCATACCCCAAAACAGGCCTTGATTCATGCAATATTCCATTTACGAACAACCGGTCCACTGGAGTGTTGTTAATAAATAATCTGGAATGATGACTGCGCCAGTGTGTCGAAGTGTCAGACCTAAGCTTGTTTACTTAAACGGCTAGACGGCTTATAGGTTGTTATTTTGGATGGCAAAACAGAGTTATGGGTTTCCTATAATGTTTAGACATGTTTATCGAGGTCGAGTTTCGGTTCGGTGATTGACTGCGGCCTTTTTTATTTGTTTACTAGCTTATGACCGTGATTTTGTCTGTGTGATATATTTATAAGCATGAAAATTTTAACTTACACATAAAAAAATATCACTAATAATTGTTAGGAGTTACGTGAGACGAGTTCTACTTTAAAGACACAAAACAACAATTATCACTTATATTCATAGTTTATTGCTCACTTATACAATGTTACTGCATTGCAGACAATAACTCCATGTCAGAATTCTCTATAAACCGCTCTTTAATAAATTATAACTAAGACAGAACTAGGACTGAACAGTAAACCAGCAGAGCTAACGCGTAATTAACTCCTGGGCTATCGACTATAGACTGATCCCTTAAAACCAACTGAACTAAACGTGAACTGCGGGTGAGTTACTAATGGAGAGGCCCTCTTTTATAGTGAACCTGTCGCTCCCACCGGACATAACTGATGTGTCAACCCTCCATAATTGTTTGCGCGCTATAATTACAATAAAAAGGAATCATTGCTAACATAATATCTAAAGGCAGACTTCCGATGGTTCCATCAGCGACGAAGTCAGCGACGCTCTTGTATTTTAATTTCATAGATACTAAATGTCAGCTTCACAGCTAGTTGCGCGAAAACCAACCTAAATTAGCGGCTTGCTGCTGCGTTTCGTACGGTGATTGATATTTGATATATCCAAAGGTCGTTCCCAATTCCTTAATTATCCCTTTCCTTTAAGGTTTACAACGCGTCCATGATCCTTTTGATATTATGGGCGTACATGGGCGGTAGAGATCACTTACGAATCGTAAGTGACCCGTTACAATTACTGTGAAGGTACTACGTACGTACCAAAAATGTTGTGGTACCTTATTGAAACTCATGAATATTAAAATCCCAACATTCAATTGATTAACAAGACAACACCACCAAAGATTATTCCAATGGATTCAGTTTCAATTGAATTGTATTTTTGAGAATGCAGCATTTACGGCTAGATGAAACAAGTCTACCTCTCGGAAATCTAAATTTAGACTATAATGATTTCTTACGTTTACGCGAATGTTACTCATTGAAATAAAACTAATTTAAACGGAAATAAAACTAATTTAGACTATTAATAAATAAAAATTTCATTGGACCCGACTCGATCGGTAAGTTCTATGTGTATGTTGAACGATTTTTTAAGCGACTTTAAAACAGAAGGAGAACTTTGACAATCAATTTGACGCTATTTGTCAATGGTAAGTAAACTCCGCAGTCTATTAACAATATCAGATCTCACAAGAACCATGAATACGTTGTTGACCTTAAAGGTAAGGTGATTGTAAAAGGTAAAAATGTGGATTGAATGAGGAAAACTCTTTCGTCCATTATTTTACCGCCCACTTTACTATAGAGGGAAGTGGAAAAAATAACATTGACAACTCCTTAGCGTTCTATTTTTTACCGACGAAAAGAATCGTTCTCAATTCGACGTGTATGTGGTTTTTGTCTTCTAATTGCGGGATAAAGACAGCTTCGTATTTTCTAGTCTCGTGGTGCTTCATTTTTAGGTTCCAAAATAAGCGATCTACGAACAATCCCTGGGTTACAGAGGAACAATGGCGGGTGTGTGGGTAAGACAGCCTCGATACATGACCCAATTGCTCACTAGCACCCTTGCATATAATAAAGGTACACATGCAAATATTCTCCATTACATTCCCCGAAAAAAAATCAACCCCATAGTTTCAAATAATCACCTCGAACTATCTCCATAAATCCAGAACTGACCTTCAACAAATTAAAATTACCTTTTTTGCTCCGACCCTCAGAAACAAATGGAGCGTACATAATGAACGGATAGAATCAACTTCGTAATACACTTTCCTAACAATACGGCAGCCATTACAGATATCCTAAAAGGATTTAAGACCAGACAGTATTGTTCCCGACAAACCTCGGCACCGTAACTTAAGACTTATATTTCAAGGTTGCAGGGCCGAAAGTGGAAAGTTTGAAAGGGGTGAAATATTAACTTGTACACAAAATTAGGCCAAAGGTGTACTAGGCAATTCATTTGTAGTTAAGACCATTAATGCCCAAAGTGGTCCAGGTCCCAGAGGTCCACGGGAGACTCGACAGGGGTCTACGTTGGCGTGACAAAAAATAGGGGTTCATGCTAGATGGGGGGAATATGGTAGTAATTTAGCTGCAGGGAATCCACCGGAACTAGCTACATTTTGAAAGTGGTCTCATGATGAGATAGAGGGAGAGCTTATCGCCATACCGGGCACAATTCTAGACTCCTGGCTGACACTAAGTATTTTGTGATAGAAAAATTTGATAATAGATAGATATATTTTGGGTGACTAGAGTTTAATTTCATGATTATTCGTTGGCTGTTCTAATGTTCTATTCGCATATTACTTAATAACGTTTTGATAAGTATATACAAAACATAAACATCAAAATCTGTTACCCTTATAGCTGAATTTACATCCTAACCCCCTCACGTAACAGCAATAAATTTATTGTCGGTCCAGAAAAATCCGTATATAAACTTACCAGTGGAATTACTATAGGAAAAAATTCAAACCTCTCAGCCATACTTTTATATGTAAATATTGCATTAGCGATACATAGCGAAAATACCGCTTCGAGGGCAAACCGCAATGTAATCCATGAAAAATTCATATTAGTGGAAAAAGTATAATGAGTTTGAGATTTCATTCAAGGTTTGGAGAGCACTTTGTTAGTTTCATTTCGAGTTATATTTCTCTTTAGTGAGAACGCGTGCTTTGTAAACCTTAAACTTGACAGGTTCATTAAAATAGCCAGAGATTGCTCATATGCTCATTTACAAGCTGGTAGGTCCCTCGTATAGGAGAGGCCGTCTGGGTTGGTACCACCGCTTTGGCTATTTCTGCCGCCAGGTAACATTGTTAATGGGTTGGCTTTAGTACCCATGTGCGGGATTTTGCTGATAATTTTTATAGTAAACGTTAGACACTAGTCCGTATTAACAAATGCTAGCAGTTTATTATGCGGAAATGCATAGTTTTTTTGAAATTAATTTTTAAAGTTTTGTAGGTTATTACAGTTGTAAACACACTAATATTGAATTAGAAAGAGACAAATGTCATTGAACGTGGAACGCGACTAATTCTGTCTCTTTCTGACAAGTAGTTCTATAAAAACGAAATGCTTAATATGTCGTGCTCGCGTTACTGGAACGTTTTTTTATCTTTACAATACTACTATAATTATTATTTTCCTATTCACAACTACCTACTTTCATTGTTGTTGAGTGGCGGCTGTGTTTTTATTGTGATCTTATTATCTCCCATTCGACCTGCTTACCTTATTGATATTGGTGGTGATTATTTTTTTCTTAACCATCCAGAAGTAGGAACCTCACAAACCGAGGCTTATGCACGCGTGAGCGAGCGAAGCGAGCTCGGGATTTGGAGCACCCGACTCGGACAAATTAGGTTAGAAGGGGATGGCATCTGCCATCCCCTTCGTAGTTATTTTTTTTTAAACCACCCAAAAAGTAGTAGCCCCGGCAACTACGCCTTGTTGTTATTACTTGCTTCATAAGCAATTTTTATTACAGATTTTTTTTAACATTGAATATAAAGTAAACTGTGACTTTCCTCCTTCTCCCTATGAAAAATAACCCGTGACCATATCGAAAATATCAATATGTGCTAAAATATTGTAAGCAGAAACCTGGAATTTAAAAAAATCATATCTCCTAAACTATTGGTTTCCGCACCTCCCCCCTTTCAGGAGGGGTTGTACATACCACTCCCCCTCCGCCTGCCCCCCTTCCGCACTATTTCGCTTGCAACAGGATACTAAAGCAACCCCTTGTTAAGCACTGTTGTGTTTCGGTTTGAAGGATATTGAAGCCAGTGAAATTACTGGGCATTATAAGACTTAACATGTTATGTCTCGAGGTGACGAACGCAGTTCAGTGCCATGCAATGCTTTATAATTCAAAGTTCTATGTAGTGTTGCTTCTGTTTATGGGCAGGCGTAGCGGTTACCATCAGTCGAGCGCCTTACTCGTCTCGTCATTCAAACAAATAAAAAAAAATATACCATATACCTTACATATGTGTCAATGATGTGTCTTCACACACAAAACTTCAAATATATGATCAGTACCGATGATAATTGGGCGAGCATGAAAGATGATAGTTCTAACAATTTTCATTAGCGGAGAAGGTCCATGCATAGTGGGGAAATTAAACACAGGACTGATATTATGTGGGTAACACAAATATAAATTAAACTTGCGTCCAGTAACTACAGCTTCATCATTAAGCGAAGTTGCGTTCTATGTCACTTTTCCAATTACAGAGATGCCTTTATACAAAACACTCGTGTGCTAAAGTCCATTACTTCCATTAACGAACGTGGCGCGTCTACTTCAATTTAATTAATATTTTCCATACGACCGGATTCTGCACGGAACAAAGTAGCACAAACATGTGTCGCATTTGTTTCGAATGTTAGCTTGATTTTTTTACACTAACACACCATTATATCTAATTCTATATCCAATGCACTTGTGTTGTTATGAAGCAAGAAATAAAAGGCTTTTCTCATTTATTTATTAACACACTATGACTCTGCCCAGAGGAGTGGCCGTCAGGCATGCGACCAGTCAAATAAAAGGAAAAATTAAAAAAACGGCGACGGTTAAAATGTTATTGAAAAAGGATAAAATAATTTAAAAAAAACCCGACGAAAATAATTAATGTGACAAGAGATAATTTACGTAAAATATAAAACGTAGACTTTTTATCTATTTTTAGTTATTGCTATTTAATCTATACTAATAATAAAGCTGTAGAGTTTGATTGTTTGATTGTTTGTTTGTTTGTTTGTTTGTTTGTTTGTTTGAACGCGCTAATCTCAGGAATTACTGGTTCGAATTGAAAAATTCTTTTTGTGTTGGATAGTCCATTTATCGAGGAAGGCTTTAGGATATATAACATTACGCTGCGACCATTAGAAGCGAAGCATCAGTGAAAAATGTTGCAAAAACGGGGAAAATTATTCATATTTGAAGGCTTCCGTTGCTAAGCTACCAAAATAATATTATTTGAAGGCTTCCGTTGTCAAATCAAAATCAAATCTATACTAATATTATAAAGCTGTAGAGTTTGATTGTTTGTTTGTTTATTTGATCACGTGGGCGGAGCCGCGAGCAAAAGCTAGTAGTTTATATTAGCGAAATATATCCAAACTCTCCACTCCCATTAATCTAATCTTTATCGACTTTCAAAAGATCGTGTCCGCCAATATTCGGTCAATGTAAACGAATATCAATGAATATATTCATCAATTTGCATTGGAAATGTACCAATGAAGTATTATTAATAAAAAGTTGTACAATGCGAATAAAATGTGGGAAATCGAGGCTGACTTACAAATGAGTGATTACAAATGAACGAGTCATTGTCTGTTTGAACAGTGGGCAGAGAGAAAGCATAACGTATTACAATTTGGTAAAAATATTATGAGGCTACTAGCTTTTGCTCGCAGCTGTGTCGATGTGAATGAATTTAAAGGTAAAACAGCAGATCAGGTCACAGGTCCATCTAGGTCACATATGTTCTAAATTTTTACAAATAAAAATCGATTAAAAATATACATAACAACAAACATCTAAACTTTCACATATTTTATAATAATAGGATATCATAACTCGTTTACCAAACACTGCAATGACTGCGTCTTTAGAAACCCAAGGCAAGCTATCTGACATAGAAACAAGGCGAAAACGTCTCAATAACCCGCACTGGATCAGAGTGGTAAAATATTGACCCAAAACCCAAAGGGAAGGAAGGTCAACACCACTTTCAATTGTAGTAAACGATAAAAAGTTCATAAAAAAGAAAAGTCTAAAACACTGATTTAGCAGAAAATGCATGAATTGCTTATACCTATACTGTCCAACACCTAGGATACTTTCATCATTCTAAATAGTTTAACTTGATCCTCCCCCGTATGTGCCAAAGTAGTTTATTCTACCAGACATGATCGGTAACATTGTTACAAGTAAGAAAATAAGTAAGAATTACGTTACGTTACTACAAGCACTTCATTTGTAAAAGCAAGTTAGTTAGAAAGATAAGCAGCACCAACACAACGAATGTCGTACACAAAATGTCGTAAGGTTTGTTCGGAATAATTATCTATGTTCCATTTTGCTACATCTTATTTACATTCCGCTCGTACTCAAAGTATGGTCCTAGTGAGAATATGAATATCATTAGTACACTCGCGGCGTAAAGTTTTGTCTATAACAGTTCGAGTAATTGCAAGATAATGGAACTTGTTGATGCTTTCTTCACTCGAAGTAGACATCGAATTTGATATTATTATACTGCAAAAGTTCTTAATTTTAATAAATAATTTCAGTTCTATCTAATTATCTTTTCCCCCTACTCTTATTCTACTCGCGGTTGGGTCAGCGGTCACTTATTACACATGTCACAGAAAGATTTGGCTTTTAGTTTTTAGAACTGGCGGCCTACCTGACGTGAACCCCTACGGGGAGGAAACATACCTAGACCTGAAACAAATATTAGTTAGTAGTTCATATAAATATTTCTTGGTATCGGAATCGAACCCGCGGCCTCTTGCCTTCACAACCGGCTAGTCGCTCCCTGAGCTACGGAGGTTGTCAAATTATAATTAAATTATATTATAATTTATAATTTAATATGATACTTTATTAATTCTAATATTATAATTTAATTCTTCGAAACCGAATCAAAAACCCAAAATACTGTGGATTTTCTCATATCCGTTGAGGTGTTCCCCAATTTACTTTGTACTCCGTTATCAGATCTTAACCAAGGGGCACACCCTGGGTGTAAAAGTCCTATTGAATACAAAAAGAAACATCAAAACAAGTCAACATTTATAGGATAATATATCACGTACATAACTTAAATGAACAAAATACGAACGAACTAAGAACTTCCTCCTTTTTTAATTCGGTTGAAACGTCATCTCGCAACGCACAAAAGTTCTGAAAGTCTAAGTGAAAGAACGACACTTGAAGATGTAAATTAAATTTAATTAATTGACAGCAGTGATGAATTTGGATCACTAAATTGGATTTTAATTAGTCTAAATACATATGTTAAACGCATTAAGAAATTCAATGGTCAGTAAAAAGACACGATTTAGAAGCTTTTGTTTTTTCTTTAAACCACTTTCAGATACAATTTGGCATACTCTGAAAATATAATAGAAATTAGAAAATTAAGAGCAGCTTTTAAATAAAACTAATTTAAACGGATTTTATTGCAGTTTTTTTATTAATTTTGATCCCAACGCGACGTTTCGAAAACTTTCAGCCTTCGTGGTGAACTCAGACCGCAATAAAATCCGTTTAAATTAGTTTTATATCAATGTATAATATTCGCGTAATAGGAAATCATTACGTTAGGGCAGCTGTAACCCAAATATTATTTCTAAGGAAAACATTCTCAGAATCACATAGTTTAGAATGCTTTGTTTGTGTTTCTCCAGATAATTTATGTGCTAGATTTCAATCCAACGTTTGCCTTATTGCCAGTATTATTCTAAATGTAACCGCATGTTTTGAAACCCGACCGGAGCACTACGTCGGAACTCATCCCAAAATGAATTTCATTAATACAGTCGTGGTACAAGGTTTTGATCTGGACGGTTGTATTTGATTTAATACGTTTGTTAGAAAATTGATTATATCTTTAAAAGAATATTGGTCAATCGATTGATACCTTTAAAATATATAATTATTGTAATCTAAATGATAAATCTATTTAGAACCCCGATTGTCTTTTAAAATTGGGTTTAGTATAATCAATTGATTAATATACTTAGCTAATATAAAAAAGCAAAGATGTTTCTAGGGACTCATGTGGTCTCTTAAGAAACGACAACAAAGTTAGCGAGAACAGAAACAAATGCTGCAACTTTTCACGTAAATCTTACTGAATCACCTATATTTTGAATATTTCGCGATACCTAATCTTTTTGTCGGGTAACGCTCTGCAAAACTTGTGAATGATATTTATGTTCTGGTAAAAAATATATCCTCTGACATCTGGCGTGTCCAAAGGCGTTATACTTAACCGTAGATAACACAACTGAAACCGAACGAAAAGATGAAAAATTAATGGGAAAATAAACGCACCGCATCTGCGTCGGTGGCCCGGAATCTTGGCCAATCTTCACTGACCTCTGCTTTACCGCGCCATAACTTAACAGAAGATGCGTTTCCGATACTCGATGGGAGGGGTGGTAGGTCAATAATACTGGTCGTCAATAGGTCCCATCATGAAATATTCATTGTAGAATGTTCCAGACTCGGTCCGCGATCTCTTTTATTAGCATTTAAGACAAGTTTTGTAATGTAAGCTGGGGATTCATTCGTGTTCGACCTTTCGCATCTTTATATATTGACAATAATTCGAATTATTGCTTTTTGTTATCGTTGCCAGTTCGTCGGTGATTTGATAAAGTTGATTTATTGAGTTTGTTTATCTTAATTTTACTTTTTAATGTCTTTATTTATTCTTTCTAAAAGCAGTTCAATACACTTTCATTTTAGATGATCAACCAAAATCGAATCGTGAAAGCCCTGCATAACTCACACGTAAATAAACTTTATTTTTCAATTAGACGTTTTTAGCTTTTTTTTATCCCAGCACGGCAAAGTGACTGCACTACACCTGATGGTAAGCGTAGTGCAGTCCAAAAAACTAGCAACCACTGTCAAACAATGAATTCAGCGGTGGTCACCAGAATCATGCCGGCCTGTATAAATGGTTTTGATTATTTCCACACACACTGCCGCACTCTGATAATTATAATAATTGACATTAAATTGTTTCTTAGAATTTGAATGTTCCTTAAAGACATCATTTTAGATTATTTATGTAGCCAGTAATGGAGTTTAAAACATTTTCTGTATCCAGTAAAACATTGCCTGATTCTAACTGTGGAAATAATCAAATCCCATTAATGCCCAGTAATTTCACCAGCTTCAACGTATTCCAAACAGAAACAACAGTGCTTACACACTGTTACTTGGTGGCAGAAATGGACAAAGCGGTGGTACCAAACCAGACGACCAGAGGGATCTACCTTGCATTCACTTAAAGAGAAAGGGATCAAATATACATCACCGCTCTTTTTTGTCGAGGCTTATAAATCCTCTAATAGAGCCACTATAAAAATATAGACCAATTTAGGATAAGTTTGGCATTAAATTGGGCAAATACTACGGAACTTAAAATCGCATAATTCTCAGTGAGTTTTTCAACCGCCCCAGTTTAAGATAAGCCGCCATTTGGGCCTTTAGTATTCGTGAAACAACGGGGAAACAAACTTGTATTTCAATTGAAACGAATGTCGGTTCGTTAAATCCCTTTCTTCGGGTACATCCATAAAGATCATTGCCGCTTTGTACCTGAGCATTCGGCCCTTCCTTAAGAAAATGTCTTCCTTATGAGAGACGGGCCATAGATTTGGCGGGGATAGTGCAGTGATTTTGTTATTGAAGTAAAATTTTGTTCATGTTTTTGTCATATTAGTCAATTGGATATTAATACAAATATTGATGATTTGTTTTATAGTATAGATGGCCAAACTAGCAAGTAAGTCAGCTGATGGTAAGTGATCCCCATCGCCTATGAACGCCTACAACAACATGAGATTCATGGACGTATTGCTAACTTTAAAGGAAAGGGATAATTTAGAGATTTGGAAGAGGAGGGGGATTTGGGTCTCCGGATCAGTCACCGTACGAAACGCAACAATTAGATACAATTTGACTTTACACGTTCGATTCAGCCCATTCATGCTGTAGACAAAATGTTTATTATATAATTAATAAGTTTTTGCACTCCTCCTCTATTAAAATTTAAGCTACACCAAATCTTACACTTCTCTAGGCATCTTATATGCTTATAAAGGGGTACAAATTTTCTTTTCAGGTATGTGTGTGGTTAAATAGATTATTTTTATGCGGACATAAAACATTCGTTAACGCTCACACACGCATCTGACGTAATAGAACAAAATTCAAAACTATATTATTATACCTTATCATAGAAAAAAGAACCTCAGTAAACTTCAAACTTTAAATTTTAATTCATTACGGTCAAATTTCTACCCTTCAGCGACCACCAGTAACTCTTAAATGCCTCTCCGCCAACGGTACGGCCACTGAGACGTCACAAGGAGCTTTATGACGTCACAAATCCTTGATCTACGCAGGCGACCATAAGTAACCATCGTTAGCCAGTATATTAACAAGCATCTGGGCCGTAAAGTGCGTGATCCAGTTAGCACGCAAATGAGTATTGATTTGTACCTATTGTTTCACGCACCCTTTACAATAAAGTTTGTTCAAAGGTTAGCAACGTTCGAAGGATGATTTTGATAGATGACTACATGTAATAGGATTTCTGTGTTTGAAAATTTTATGTAGTTGAGATTAGTAATTAAAATTTTGAGGATTTTCTTGCCCAAGGAAATCATGGCGTCCATTCGTGACGTATTTTAAATGGCAAATGTCATCGGAATCTCCAAGTAAATATAAAATTGACCCTGGACTATGTACCTATTATTCATTGTAAAAAAGACAATATAATTTTAACTTAGACAAATCCTAGAAATAACTTAATATCAACAAAGGCCTAATTTGGTTTTGTTTTACACAATGCTAACTCTTATAAATGGTAATCACTTGCAAAGAACAAGCTAATAAATAAAATTCGTTAAACTTCCACAAATCAAATTAACTTTAAGCATCTTATAAATATAAGCAAAAAGTTATTCCAATCATCATATTTCATACTCGTCGTTTCTTGTCATAGGTGTTATTTCTGCATCAACAATCATAAGAGATTTTGGCAAGTCGTAAGAAGGTTTATATTTATTAAAAAGTAACTTATATAGCGAATCCAGATCTAACAGATAAGTACTTTGATGGAATATTCCAAACGCATTTACTGATTCTAACCAAGGTGTACATGAAATATTGCGAAATAAAGTTCGTCTGCGATGCGATTACAATATACAGGGTAGGAAATCCTCTGTAGTTACTCCAAAGAGTTGAATTTTGGTACTTTGTTAATTTGGACGCCGGTGTTCTGACTGTATTGTATTTTTTTATTGACTATGATTGGCTACATGGAAAGGATGGCGGGGTTATGGAAGATTAAAAATTCTGCTAGTTTGTATGCATATTCATAATTAATATAGTTACGCCTACACCTGTATCTTCTAGTAGTAGAGCCAAGCCGTAGACTATTTTGTTTATAACATTGTTTTGAGTGGTAGAGCCACGCTGTCGACAGTTTTGTCTGCAGCATGAATGGGCTGGCTCGACCGGGTCGTTACCATTGTCTCACAGAAAACCGACGTAAAGTAGCGGCTTGCTGCTGCGTTTCGTACGGTGAGTGAGATATCCAGAAGCCCATATCCCCTCCCCTTCCCAATCCCTAATTATCCCTTTCCTTTAAGGTCGGCACCGCGCCCATGATTCTTTTGGTGGTGGGCGTACATGGGCGGTGGAGATCACTTACCATCAGGTGACCCACTTGCTCGTTTACCGGCCTATGCTATAAAAAAATACATAACTGGGCCGGCTCCACTGGGTTATTAACAGTATCTCACAGAAAATCGACATAAAATACCAGCTTGCTGTTACCTTAATACGGGTACTTAGGTGTGACTTTTTGAATAAAATAATATTAAAATTAACACTAGTACTTAACGGATAGAAAAGATTTCACTCTTTAGTATCTTCCACCTTCATTGTTAAGTACAAAGTACTGGCGTAACGATAAAACACTGTTTATTGAGTAGAGCAAATACTAACACAATGTATATTTGTAAAGCATTAAGCGTAGTTTTAAAAATATCTGGGTTAAACTCGCCGGAGCCAAGCGGAGCGGTCATGAGTTGCAAAAACTTTTTTAAAGTGACTGCTGTTTTTACTTTCTTATTTACGTTCCCTTTTCACCAAACCCATAAATGTTTTATTAGGTGTCCGTAAAATAGAAGGTGTAATCCATTTTTAAGTTGAATCGTAAAGTTTGACAAACACCAATGAAATTTATAGATGAAAAATTCTATTTCCCAGAGAACAAAGTGCAATCGATAAGCCTTAAGTTTTAGGTACAACTGGAAACAGTTTCTGCAATAGATGTCCGGGTGAACTGTGATATGTCTAGATTCTAAACTCAGAGTTTTATTAGACTTGCTTAAAGGCGTTCGAGTTTGCGCCGAGTTAATAATAAATCCGAACAGTTTGACGGTACGGAGAATATGTTTTTTAATATAACATTGTTATGTGTGGCTTTTATTCGCTTCAGTTCAGATTTATAACTTGCGACTGACATTTAAAAGTCGGCTTCAGAATTTAAGTACTGTACGAAGATTACATTTTAGCACATGTCATCCTGAGTTATATCTGGGAGTGACGATAGCAGTGCCATTTAGATTTTTTTCTAAGTCGAAGTTCTAAGTGGTATTCCTAATGTTTATGGGTTGGTGTCGCGTTTACGAGCAGCAGGGACCCATCGGGTCGAAACCATCAGCCTCGCTATTCAGGCGTAAAAGTATTATAAATATTGTTGCTATAACTTCCCCTCGTCGGAGAACCATGCAACTCTATGCCATCTTAATTATAGCTTCAAAAAATCAGAAAACTGTCATTGTACAACGCGATAATAAATCGTTAATAACACTCAAAAATAAAGCACAAGATAAAAACAATCTAAACACACTCCAGATATCCGTCTACGTTAATTTTTCAACACCACAGACCGCATACGGAATTCATAAACAAATTCACACTCCAGGGACCACGGCCGGAAAAATTGCAATTTAACATCTTCCACACCTCTGCCGCCCGGGGGCGTATTAAAAAAACTTCAGAGCCGCGGCCCGGGCATTAATTAAACAAAATGAGTCTAATTTCAGGTTACGCCTTTCATGCTAATTGAAATAAATGCAAAGTTTTAATCAGCGAATGAAAGCGGCCGCGCTTCGACCCTTTATCTGGACTTCATTTAGTTAATTCCGCTTGCTGTCGTATTTAGATAATCGTGGTGAGGTCACATGTGCCTATACGTGTATTGTTTACGGCCCAACGAACTTGTCATTTGATAAATGAATTAACGCTGGTTTATTTGGTATTTAAACATTGGATCTACTGTTTGTATAATTGTGTCACACCTAAAGGCCCCCCTAGTACCAGCGTAGCTACCTATATCTTTACTAACCATAGAGTCGCTACGGTTAGTGATTACTTGTGGTAATGGATGGTAAATCCCTCACATGCGAGACGCCTTCTGAGTTGGTACCAATGTTTCGTCTATTTTTTCCTCCAAGCAGCAGTGAGTAAGCACAAGTTGTGTTTCGGTTAGAAGAACATCAAGCCCTATACATTGTACACTAAAAAGCGTTATAACCACACCTCTCACTGCGATGAAATATTCCGGAAATGTGGGTGAAATCTTAGTAGACTCTGGCGCGTAAATAAGGTGTACGACTATTTGTACCTCTGCTTACCTTTTCGGGGATACAGGCGTGAGCCTATGTTATGTTATGGAATTATGAATTTCCATTTAGAATCGACCAATTGCCTGTATCGATCTGATAGATGGCGTATAGGATTTTAGGTTAAAGTACATTGAACATCTACAATATTGAAATAAAACGAATTTAAACGGATTTTATCGCGTTTTTTTATTAATTTTGATCCTGACGTTTCGAAGACTTTTCAGCCTTCGTAGTCACAAGACCACCCCCCCCCCGTTTTATTTCAATGAGTAACATTCGCGTAAACGTAAGAAATCATTATCTACAATATTATACATTACCGTTAATAAAAACTCCTGACGTCATACACCAACTATATTTCCTTAAAATACTAACTTAGAATCATGTTGTTGAATTTGTTTTCAGATACACACACACACACACACACCCAGAGAGAAAGAGAATAAAGGAAACATACTTATAACATCTATTTTGTCGAGGTTTAAAAGGAGGGAAGAGCTTTTCCAACATCATTTAACACCGCGACCACAAATAACGATTTGACCCTCGGTCCACTTTAACAAAATCCTCGAAAAGATTTAGGTACCCACTTTATTCTTAAGCCAGCACGACCCAGTAAACTTTATATTTCATACTAAGCAAGGAGTGTCTTAATCAGCGAATAAGAAAGAGAAATTCGGGCCTTTTACTAAAATTACTGCGTCGACGAAGCTTATCTTGGTAAATATAAGCACAATACAGTCATGAGTTGTACACGGCCGAATGGACCTACAATTAGATAAATTAATTACGAGGAAGCGCCATTTACGGCACAGTTGTTTGTTTAGCAAATATGTGGCGACGCGTTATGTTGCTTATTAAATAGTTTGTATAAATGGATAAATATTTAGTGTTAAGGGAGGGTTATTGAATATAGTAGTAGATGTAAGGGAAATATGCACATGTACTGATTTTCCATTAAGGCGACGTCGTCGTGTGCGTAAATTTATAAGTTTTACTCACGTAAGCTTATAATATGAATACATTTAGGAATGACTAGTATTTTCAGCATTACTTATACACCTAACAGACACAAACATATCCCTGACCTCACACTTAATCTGTATCATAGGTATCAGGAACTAGCAGTCCCACAACACCCTAACACGAAACGGATATTTGTGGATCACACAAATATTTGTCTCGGTGCGGGAATCGAACACACGGCCTCTCGCTTCACAGCCTACTAATCGCCCACTGCGCTGCGGAGGCTGTCAAGCGGTAAGTAATCCATATTACTCTTCATCATCATCATCATCAGCCACATCACGTCCACGCCTGAACATAGGCCTCCCCCAAAGATTTCCAGACCGACCTGTTGGAAGCGGCCTGCATCCAGCGACTTCCTGCGATCTTTATCAGGTCGTCTGTCCACCTTGTAGGTGGACGTCCAACGCTGCGCTTGCCAGTACGTAATACTCTTGAACACCGACAATTCTAGAATAATCTTGAATTTACGGAAAAGTATGATTAAGTAAATGGATTGACGATCTATGATTTCAGAAGTACGCTAAACGAAATAGGTATACTTCACTTCGCTTTACCATAAGTTAGTGGTACCACTAACCTAATCCATGCCAAGCCAGTCTATTGGTACCGTAGACAAACCTAGCTATAGTTTGGCTCTACTAAATTTCTAAACTAAAAACCATTTCTTCGCATCGTTTCCGAATGTATTGGATTAAGTGACACTTCCAAATGATCATTTTACGTACCTTTGACCTTTCGTACCTTCTTATTCTTTGATACTCATGGAATGTTGAGAATATTAAACGCCATTTTATGAATGTCGCAACCTATATTATTCACACTCAAATCATCACAACCTGACTCAACTTGACAACTCACTTAAAAGACACATCAAAAGCAGAACTGAATTAAAAATACTATTTCTCGGGAACAGATTATCCGTCAAATGACATGACAAGGGAAGTCGTACACAAAAGTCCATTAGCGCCCACGGTTAGGCACGAGGAAAATCACCCATGGGGCCGATTCGACCCATGGCTGACAACGTGACCGTGTTGCGGACAATGTGCAAATGTTTGGTTTAAAAAAAAACTGCACTGTAGTGAGAGAGATCTTACATTAGATCAGTGACTCATTTGCGTAACTTTTAAATTTGGGAAATTACATTTAACTCGGGATGATATATTTTGTAATCGAAATAGCGATAGACTCTGTATTTGTTGCCGACATTTGAGGAAAGGACCACTCCTTTCCTTGTAATAATAAAATCGTAATCCCCAGGTGTTACTCAGGTCTGGGGGGGACTTGGACCTCCGGAAACTCAATCACCAGTACCTCCACGTAACAGCAGGTTACTAAGTCATGTCGGTTTCCTATCTGACGCGTAGCCGACCTTAAAGGAAAGGGATTGGGAAGGGGAGAGGGGTTTAGACAGCAAGTTGCTATTCCACTTAAATTTTCTATGAGATAGTGGTAATAAACTGGTCCGTTCATGTTGTAGACAAAACTGTCTACATCATGACTACTACTCCGTATTCGCTCCAGTAGTTTCTAAAAGACTATTGTATCATAAAAACACAATGGCCCTCAGTTATTATTCATATAATATTGATTACAATTGGCGTTTTATTGAATGACGAGACAAGCAAGATGCTGGCCTGCTATTAAGCGCCACGCCTGCCCATAAACAGAACCAACACCACCCAGAACTTTGAATTACAAAGCACTGCATGGCTCTCTCTCATGGCACCTGCGCTCGTCATCACGAGACATAAGATGTTAAGTCTCTCAATGCCCAGTTATTTCACTGGCTTCAATGTTCTTCAAACCGAAACACAACAGTGTTTACATTCTGTTACTTGGTGGCAGAAATAAACAAATCAGTTGTACCAACCAAAACGGCCTCTCGCATATATCACATTGTAAACCTTACCTTGGCGTGTTGATAAATACAGTTTCAAATCTACACAACGCCCGTCATAATTCATTTACGCTCAATTTAGAAAGTCGATTGCCTAAACATTTGAACACGTATGGATTCAAAACGTACTCTAAACAAAACAATACAATTAAACATGCTTTTCCACTAAATGCTTGGAAACTACTGAACATCGGGTATTTTGCGCAATAGTCGAGCCCGCACATTTCTGTAACACGGACAACTTCCGTAATAAACAAAAGTTTGTATTTGTACAGCACGTCCACCAGAGTCGGGTGTTTTAGAGTGTGTCAGAAATACAAATGGTGGATAATGCTCTTTTTCCGTACGGATACTATGGATAGATAAATATATCATCATCAGCCACAGGACGTCCACTGCTGAACATAGGCCTCCTCCAGGTATCCAAGACCGACCTGTTGGTAACGGCCTGCATCCAACGCGTTCCTGCGACTTTTAAACAGAAGCAACACCACACAGAACATTGAATTATAAAGCACTGCATAGCACTGAACTGCGCTCGTCACCCCGAGACATAAAATGTTAAATCTCATAATGCCCAGTAATTATTATAATTGTAATATGTAACAATAATGTAATAATGTATTATATTAGTAATTATTATGCTGATTCATACACCTTCACCTTACTCACACTACTCTAAACTCACCTTCATAGAAAATTGACGGTCAAAATAACGACAATGGGCCGCTTATTTGTCCACCGAAATTCGATTGACCGCCGAAAGCGTTCGACGCGAGGACAGTGTTCCTTTTATGGCACATTAGCGACAAAAGAAAGACTATTACGTCGGCTGGAAACGGGTAACGACACCCATAGTTCACACTGAATCGTCGGATTAAGCTGCGATTTGTAACAGTCAGTAACTGTCGCGTTCACCCTATTTAGCTACGGGATTGAGTGTTGAAGAATAACGTTGTTAGTACATTAATTAGTACTGTTGTTTTTACGAGCACTGATTGTCGTTTTTGTCTTCTTGGTACAGGGTAGAATGTAGTTGTGACCCGGGATGTTTCGGATTCGATCTAATAGATATGTGGTAAAACCATAACGTGTTGATTAAATATTGCAGAACGGGCATCGTGGCAGACTACCCTTAAGTTTAGCACATAAGTATCTTGGGGGTTGCTACAGCAACCCACCCATAAAGACGAACCACTGTACGGTTTCGCAGTAAAAAAAAATTATTAAAAAAATGAAACATGTTTATTATGATTATATTATTTTATTGTAAAAAAAAAAAAAAAAAAAAAGGGGGGAATATTGTGGGGACATGATGTATGAAATGCACACGTCATCTAATTGTATTGTATAAATGTATTTGTGTTTGAATAATAAATCAGTTGTTCGTCGGCAGCCGAGACTCGCTGGTTTCATTTCCTCTCTCGAACACGCACATCACACTACATACATAGTGGCCCTATACATAGCCACCTATAGATACATAAATTAGTAAATAGATTTAGTGTAATGCCGAGTGTATTTTGATGATGAAAAATATGTATATATGCATTAGTTGATATTAATTTCTGTACTTACATACGTTTCTTGTTAAATGAGTCCACCCCGTGACTACGAAGGCTGAAAAGCTTTCGAAAAGTTGGGACCAAAATTAAATAAAAAACCGCAATAAATCCCGTTTAAATTAGTTTTATTTCAAAGTTTCTTTGTCATATGCGCTATTTTAATTGCCTACGTAATTATTAACCATTTAATTTCATTTCATTTTATTTCGATTACAATGGCATTTCGCAAATAACACGAGGCCGAGTATTTAAAACTGAGTGTAGAATAAAAGTCAAGTTAAATTGTTTTCACCGACTTCAAAAAAGCAGCAGGTTCTAAGTTCGGTGTTATTTTTTCATTTTTATGTATGTACATCGATTTAGGCGGGGCGGGGCATTTGCTTCGAATTCATCCAACTCGTTGGGCCAAACTGAACTCCACCGAATGGTTACAGAAAACGCGAACGACCGAAAAAGAGGTGGAAAGACGAGTTGGGTGCATTCGAGACAAATTAGGAGAAGCTGACAGAAGAATTAATTTTTTGAAGTAGCTATTTTTGAATATTTTTGTACCCGACTGGATAGTGACCACCGTACAGATGGTAAAAAAACTCACCATAGTAGCACGTTCAGGCGAGTTTTCACTTCAAAAAAAGGATTTTATGTTTTGCTAACTTATTTTATTTAATACAACCATAGCTATCCTTGCTTATCATGCTCATTTTACACTACGAATATATTATTCTGCGTAAGCGACGAAACTATGCTTAAATGCAGACGAGGCCAGAGGTCAAATCGACACAGATCTTTTCATGACAGTCATACAAGGTGACACATTCGACCCGAATCAGTCGATCGATCCGCGATGCCCACATGACCCTTGTCAGACGCACGCGACAGGATAAAAAGTGCGCGGTATTCATTACGAGCTCATGCGTCTGGGACTGAAATATCTGACTGTGGGATTAAGTGACTTTTTAAATAGTTGGCATTTGCGTTCTATTCGCGTAAATATTTTTCACAGATACATTATAATCACCTTTTTTTATTTTTTTTATAGCCTTTGGTATGATCTATGATCTTATGTATGATCTTACGTGGTCCGGAAAGAAGAATTTCTACTTCTTGGTATTTCTTAGTCAGCTTCTATTACAGATTAATATGATTTAACCTCATTTGCGTCTAGAAACTACTGAATAGATCAATAATATATTCCAATAAAAAAGCCGTCTTAACTTCAATTTACCACGAGCGTTATAAAAGGCGCGTAAAGTATTTATTTCCTACTAAAAAATATATCGCTACACAAACAATACCATTACGCTATAGTCCCGCGGTGCACATCTCATAAGATGAAAATTACGAGCTGCCTAGTGATGTGCGCATGCCAATATCGATATTTTATTTTACACTTAAGGTTATGGAACAAAACGAACTTTTTGGTATATAAAACTAATCGTGTTGGTGGTTTATAGAATACTGGTTTTAGGCCGCGACTTCACCTGTGTGAAATGCTTGATTGAACGAATTTGAATGCCATCATTTTTACTAGTGTCTCCAGTAAATAGGTATACAATAGCATCACTAACGTAGCTCGTATTTCTGAGTGATGTTCTTCTTTTTTGGGTAGGCTTAGTGTTTATCATCAGGCGAGTGACTTGCTTGTCAAGTCATTGTTTATTTTTTTCATTTGCCTATATGAAGAGGTGGGTATTTTACTGAATTAATGATAAACGCTCTTCCTGCCCATACACCATAAAACACCACTCAGAAATTTAAATTACAAAGTACTGAATGACAATACTTCGTGCTCGTCACAACGAAACATGAAATGTTAATTCTCACGATACCCAATAACTTTACTGGTTTCAGTATCCTTCAAACCATAATTGTGCTGCTTATTAGCAATAATAGACTATACCGGAGAGAAAATACAGCGGACATAGAGCGGAGTATCACATACGAGACTTAGTCGCGGTAAAACGGCAGTTTCGTTTTTGAATTTGTAGCTCAAAAGAAATCTTTATCAAATTTCAAGTTTATTTTTAGCCTAACACATATCAAAATCAAAAACAATTCAAAACGCATACTCCACCATCAAATATTTTGACGTGACCCTTTGAGTATCACAAGGGACTTAATATCATTCTGCGGTGGAGTAATAAATCATTTTTATCGATAGCCACGGCATCCCTATCAGAGTTTAGTCGTGCATCAAATTGAATATATTCATAAAAACAGGCTCGGTTGGTTTTATCGGTAAAGTTTGTTCGTCGGTGACTTTCAGCTGATAGTGTACTAAGGCGACATACCACGTTATTAACCACTAGCTTACGTGTGTGGCTTTGCTTGTTTAATGAAATATTGAATTTTAATTCAATAAAAATATAAAGGTGTGAGCTTGTTCTTAAAGTTGAAAATATTCAATGAAGTGTACTCTAGACTGAATATTACGTAAAAAGTTTAAAATATTATAAGTTAGTGACTGTATGTAGGGTGTCTCACTCACTTTCACCAATAAGTACATTGTTCTTAGTTAGTACCGTTTATTTATTATTATAATAAAAATATGTTTTAATGAGAAAAAGTCTTTGACGCAGGCAGAGCCATGAGAAAAGACTAGTTAACAATATTATGCTCTTCTTACATTAGTTCCTGGTGAACCAGAAACCGCATATTGCATGTCTATCACCCATTTAACAGTTGAAACAGTATTTTTACTTGTATTCTATACATTTGATTATGATATATGATACTAGGAAAATATAGGTATAAAATGAGTATGTAACAAAATATAATCTCTCACAAGAATCGAATTCTTTCGTGGCCTGTAGGCGAATGGCTACTAATATATAATTTCTGCCACAGCACTATCCTATTTTTATTTTACTTTTTACATCAAGCCACGGCACAGTAACTACAGTGAACCCGTAGTGTAGTCCCAATATAATCTCACCCGTCAAAAGCCATTGCGTCCCGTGACGGTCGGCAGAATTATTCCAGCCTGAAATTTTTGGTTATACACTGGCTGAATACAGAAAGCGATTCGTCTGAGCAAGCTATTATGGCGTGTCTTTCTTATTGTGTGCAATGGTTGCTATCTAGTCGGATACAATAATAATCAGGTACCCTTCCACTAGCATCCGTGGGTGTTAAGATATTGAACCAATTTCTTAACACCCAGGGAGCAAACAACAGTATCTCAGAGCATACACTAATTGCGATCTGGCTGCAAGAGCTTAGACTTTATACTCAACATGATTTGTAGCTTAAATAATTTGTTTTTAAATTCTGGATAAAATTTCACAATATTGTCTATGACCGTGTCCTTTTAATTTTGAAATGGGATTAGAAATTTGTGTGTGTGTGTATGTTACATCAGATTTGGATGTAGTAGGACCGTAAGACATCCTTAGTTTACTATACCAATTAAACAAAACGTGTATCTTAGTGTATCTAGTATATGTGGTAGTTGGGTGTATTGGTTTATACAATTATTTTAGGCCGCCAAACTCAACAAGCTATAAAATTGGTTTACACGAATCATAAATGAACAAACACCGATATTGTATTTACTACGCAGCTAGTTTATTTTAAATAAGCTTATCTACAATTTTACATTCACGACATGTTTATATTCAATCACGTGAAATCGATACCCAGTTATCGATATTGTTCGATGGCGCTTCACTAAACGAAACTAAATTTTATTCGAGGCACTGAACGCACTAACTTTGTATTGTTTTGTCGATAAAATCATAATTTATATGTCTTATCTTGGACATAAATTAATGTATAATGTTTTTGCGGTTCAAAAATTGATATACAGTCAAATTATTCTATTCAAAATTGTTTTGTTTGGTGTTTTTAGTCAGACGTATTTTTCTTGTATATTACAACCAAGATTTTAGGCCTGAAGCCAACATCACCTGTACATACACTTTGCTGATTAACGAACAAGGCACTTGGTTGTAGAGGTTAGACGGGTCAACCCAGATAGTACTAGATCTATCGACAAAATATCATGATAGGAAGGCGAATTCTGGCATTGAGCCGGGATAATACCAGGCAGAAAGAAAGATTGCATTGGAAAAACGGTCGAGAAAGAAACGATAGTAATATGCTCTTTCTTGTAAGCGCAAAAGTCAAATGATTTGGCATTGGAGAGGTGTGAATGAAGGATATTATCCACCATCGTATTCAGGTCGCGAGGATCGTGATGACCGAAGTCTTTTATTTGAAACTTACTTAGGTATACGAGAAACTGTATGGGTTGGTCTCACTGGATAAAAAAGTAAATGAACTATAACAACAAATAAATATAGCAGAGAATACATGAGCAAGTGGATCACCAGATGGTACGTGATCTCCACCGCACATGAACACAGAACCAAAAGAATTAAAGACGCGCTGTCGACTTTAAAAGAAAGTGATCATTAAAATATTGGGAAGAAGAAAAGGATTTGGGCCTGTGGAAATCTCATTCACTGTACAACAACCAACAGCTAGTTGAGAATAGTTTTCTTTGAAACAGTAATAGCACCCTGGTCTATCCGACCGATTCATGTTGAAGACAAAATTGTCAACACGTGGCTCTACTACTTGTGCCACCATGTTATATTTTTGTGTCCGACTGCTACATGTTGAAAAACTTTTGAGTGGTAGAGCCACACTGTAGACAGTTTTGTCTACAGCATGAATGGGCTGTCTCGACCGGGTCGTTACCACTGTCTCACAGAAAACCGACTTAAAGTAGCGGCATGCTGCTGCGTTTCGCACGGTGAGTCCAAATCCGGAAGCCCAAATCCCCTCCCCTTCCCAATCCCTAATTATCCCTTTCCTTTAAGGTCGGCAATGCGCCCATGATTCTTATGGTGGTGGGCGTACATGGGCGGTGGAGATCACTTACCATCAGGTGACCCACTTGCGCGTTTGCCGGCCTATGCTATAAAAAAAAACTATTGTGGCTCGTTCCAGCGAGACGTGTTTCTGGGTTACTAGTATACACCCAGTAAAGTCAGGCCGGCATTATTCTGACAACAGTCGGCTGTTACAATGACCTTCAACGGTCAGTCCAGTCCAAATATACTGGTATATTCGGACTAGACTGTTATTTACATTAGGTGCAACGTAGTCACTTTTCCGACCCAGTATAAAAAAATACTTGAGAGGTGTCAAGGGACACCCGGATGGAACGAAGTTCCTTTCGATTATATTTAATTTTAATTTTGAGGGTCAAGGTCTGTGTCAAGGTCAAGGTCGGGGTAAAGGTTAAGGTCGGAGTCAAGGTAAAAATCGGGGTCAAGGTCAAGGTCGGAGTCAAAGTAAAAATCGGGGTCAAGGTCAAGGTCGGAGTCTAGGTAAAATAGGGGTCAAGGTCAAGGTCGGAGTCTAGGTAAAATAGGGGTCAAGGTCAAGGTCGGAGTCAATGTAAAATAGGGGTCAAGGTCAGGGTCAAGGTCAAGGTCGGGTTCAAGGTCAAAGTCTTGTGAAAGTCCGGTCCAAGCTGACTGGTCACTGTGTGACGCCACCTGGGACTTCGAAATTATTGATGTTCCAGGGAGGTCAGCTAACGCTGGCTGGTCGGAGAATTATGTCGTGACAAAATTTTTCGTGAAAACTTTTCGTACCAATTTTTTCCGTCTAGCCCCCTTTCGCAACGCGCTATAAGGAACTACGTTCCAAAAATATGACATGTGGTTAGACAGATTACTTGCTAGTTTGCTCTATTTTAACACAAATATCTACTTTCCTACCACTCTAAAATCGGTAACACGTTCCCGATTAGTAGAAATTATATTTTTCCTCCGAATTAAGTGAGCAAGCATTATTTTTAGGACGACAACCTGTCGTCCGACAATCGACCGGTCGTTAATCATTCCCGTCGTGTCATTAACACCTCTATTCTACTTCTTATATCATAGCTATTGCTACTGACGTCTTGTTTGCTACTTGAAGCAACAGATTTGTTAATAGTAGATAAATATGTTAGCAATTAACAAAGTTTAGAAACAATGTACTCTATATTCTTTGTTGAAAAAGTTATATTTACATTTTTAAATACATAAAAAATAAAACATTAAAATAAAAAAGGTGTAATAATAATTATTGATGATGATTTGCGGTTTGTGCAAACTTCATCACCAATAATTATTAAGTATTCTCAAACCTCGAGCCACGAGCATGTTACACATTTTTTTTCAACCACTGAGTCAGCAGGTTTCTTATAATTTTGTTATAAAGCTGAATTGGTCTTAGTTACACCCTTTATAGACTGACTATATAATATCCAAATTCACAAACTCCTAAACATTCAAACTTCCACTTCTATAATATTAGTAGCTTAGCACATTGAACTAAAACAACGATATCCGATAACTAACGTATCTAGTTCACAATGAAAGCTATAATCCAGTAGCAGTGCATTTCCTAAACAGTGACGTCATAGAAAATGTCCATAACACTTTTAATTGTAGAAACGTAGTCAGTAATAGTGGACACGCAAGCTGTTATTGGCGGGGATATATCTAATATTGTCACATTTGTAGTAATTGTATTATTCTTTAATTGACAGCCTCCGTGTCGCACTGGGCGAGTAGCCGGCTGTGAAATCAGAGGCTGCGATTTCGATTTCCGCACGAGACAATTTTTTATTTAATTGAATGACGAGACGAGACAAGCGCTCGTCTGAGGGTAAAAGCCACGCCAGCTCATAAACAGAAGCAACACCACATAGAACTTTGAATTACAAAGCACAGCATGGCACTGAACTGCGCTCATCACCCCGAGACATAAGATGTTAAATCTCATAATGGCCAGTAAATTCACAGGCTTCCATGTCCTTCAAACCGGTACACAACAGTGTTTAACACATTGTTGCTTGGCGGCAGATATAGCCAACCCAGACGGTCTCTCGCATACGAGGGACCTACCACCGTGTAAAACAAATATAAAACTAACCACTATCATTACTACCTACATCAACGTTCCACAAAAATAGCAATAAATTTATAACAAGCGGTCTACATTATGCATTTTAATATGGGCTGTATATTTTGCACGCGATGGGGACCGGTATGTACGTACCTGACTACCGCATAGAGGGAAGGCAAAAATAATTTCCTAAAAAAAATATTTAAATGACTCCCATCTTATTCCATCATCGGACGAAATACAAAGAAACGTCACGCATTTTTGGTAGACGTTCCCATAACGCGCACCAAACGTTATGTCAGGGTGACGAGCGCAGTTCAGTGCCATGCAGTGCTTTGTAATACAAAGTTCTGTGTGGTATTGCTTCTGTTTATTGTCAGGCGCGGCAATTACCATCAGACGAGCGCCTTGCTCGTCTAGTGATTCAATGAAATAAAAAATAGTTAACTATGGCTAACTTAACACATCATTGTATTTTATAAGGTTGTATTTTCCATCTTTAATAACTTCGATTTCGGGTTTAACCTTTTTTGCTTTCGTAGAGAATTGATTTATCACCCTGGACGGAACTGGGCGGTTGTATTGGACTTAACAGACTTAAGATCCAACGTCAAGCTGCGTCGACGATTACTAAGCCGAGCTGCAATGAAGGAGAAATTAAACAGGATCGAGCAGTACATCAATACCAGCAGGTAAGACAAAGATGTTACGAAGGAAATTCTAATTCTGACTACAAGCTTACCAGTATAAGAATCTATATTCCAGAATTTAGCTTTTGTGACCCAAGCAAAGAGTAGCTTAGCTTTATTTAATGTGCGATTAAGGATACAGAAGGAGGCAGAAAATGGATGAGAGCTAAGAAGAACACAAGTTTTTGAGCGGTAGAGCCACGCTGCAGACAGACAGTTTGACTACACTATTTTACAGCTTGAATAGGCCGGCTCGACCGGGTCGTTACCATTACTCACAGAAAACCGATGTATAGTAGCCGCTTTGCTGATGTGTTTCGACAAATTTTAATTTCGCGGATAACTGGAAATCGCAGGAGCTTATTGGTTTCCCAGCTTTAATATGCTACTAGAACAATTAGGCTATAAAATAGACTTGTAACATACCATTTCATATACAGACAATCCGCTCCCGCGGAATTCTAGCCGAGCACACGCGTCATACCGTGTCGATCCTAATTAAACCTCATTTCGATGCAGGTTGTACCTAAATAGTTTCCGCTTTCAGTACTCGAAACAAGCGCGCTGGTTCGAACAATGCGCCCCATGAAATCATGCACAAACTAATTGCAGAATACCACCGCCTTTAATGTGATCATTGCATTGGATGTTTAGTGCTGATCTTTATTTAAATACACGTCTAGATGCCGCATTGTATTGTGATTGCATTAATAAGTATGATTTAATAAATGATTATGATATGAATAAATGATATGATTTAATAAGGCCACAGATGGAAAATAATTTTAATGCATGCAAAGATGGAATTTACGTACTGTTTTTGCAAAGTTCACCAGTTAACAATGTAGTTTTTACAATATTCTAGAAAAGACGTTTCATATAGGCAAAACGGTTTGAAGGCACTCACAATTGGTTCAAATAGAAATAACAATAGATGACGCTACCTATTATTAAAGCAAACACTATAAATAAATAAAATACAAAATTAAATGTGTCGCCTACATGATGGCTCCCCTTGCTATGCTTTATTATTAAAAGTCGTATCCACCATTAGAATGGTTGCTAAATGTAGGTACCTCGTATACAAGAGGCCGTTTGGGTAAGTTTCATTTCTTTGTCCATTCTTTCGCCAAGCATCAGTGTGTAAGCACTGTTGTATTCCAGTTTGAAGGACATTGATGTTAGTATCATTGCTAAACATTATGAGAATTAACATCCAATTTCTTGAGGTGATGAGTGTAGTGCATATAGTGCCATAAAAAACTTTGTCATTATAATTCTGGATGGTGTTGATTCTGTTTAGGGACAGGTGCTTACCACCTGACAAATTAAAAAACTAGGTATAATATAAAAAATCCGTTTATTGGTTACCGACCGCTAAAAGTTGTTTGCTTTTATTCGACTGTCCATCTAAACTTGTATATATGGATTAAGCACAAATTTTGATATTGGTCCGCGAACGATTTGTATCCTAATCGGTACAACCTGCGATATTATAAAATACCCTGAATGCTATTTGCAATTTGTTTGCTATTGATGGTATTGAGTGCTTATTTGTTTAATTTTATGAATAGATCGGTATCAATATACTATTCAATACAATACACAAATTATATTAATAATAATCGAATCATCCATAATTCTTGCAAAACCTCAAGCATTCTAATATAAACAATGTTCTATTACTTGTAATATGTCACACTTTGATTTCGAGTCCAGAAATCTATTTAGCAAATTGAGCGTGCGAGGCAATGGAGATTTGGATCTTGCAACCGTTCTACTAACCGGTACTGCAAATAACTGATGTTTTCCATTTTTTTCATTTTATGTGGGGCTCTGTGCCCCACTCTCGTCCCTCTGATATTATTAATCAGAGATGTTCCCCATCTATAAATTCTCAACATCTTTTATTAATAAAAACCCCATAATAATGCAAGAATAAAAAGTATACATAAAATATATAAGATAAATGATGTTTTCCATTGCGACAGTAGTTATTATAATCTAAAATGCGAACAAGCTCATTACGTCCGAAGTTGAAGAGAATTAGTCTACATCTTTCGGGTTAACCTACTAATATTATGAATTTGAAAGTCTGAATGTTTGTGAGTTTGTGAATTTGGATATTTGTTAATCAATTACACCTGCTATTTCTAACACGCTGCTATTTTAAGTCAGTTTTTTCAGAGACAGTGGTAACAAGCCAATTGAGCCTTCTGCTAATAAGCTGTAGACAAAGCTAAGCTAGCTACATCAAGGCTCTACTACTTTAAAAGTTTAATACATTTATTTATTTGTTTTATTTAAGGATCACCAACATGACATACAGTTAGATTAGTAATAATATGTATTAAGCAATATGTAATATTCTTTTTAAATGTCACAATTATAGGCGACCACGGAATGCACAAAAATAAAGCAATGTTACAATGATTTTAACAGCTACAGTGTTGCAAAAAATTACTGACAATACAAATATTTATATTATACAATATTTTTTAATACAATAATAACAATTATTGATTATTAATAATAATCACAGAACTAAAATACTATGCACATTAATTAATTTTAATCTTTCATAGCCTCAAGTACGCTGCCGCTAAGGCGCTAAGGAGATGATAATATATCAACAAATAAATCAAAGTTATCTATCTTGGATACTTCTTTTATACTTTTATTTTAAGCGGATGTATTGAGTCAAGCGAGAATTTGACCTGAATATGTCGTATGAAAGAAGAGTATCAATATTTCCTTGAATATTTTTTCTGAATTCATATTGGCGCGACATTGACCTGCCTATCTGTGACATGAGAGATTTAAATAACACTGTATCCCACGCTTCGAATATTGCCGGGTTTTACATGTTGTCTTCATCAATATTATTGCAAATGATTTTGTATTTTGTAGGTGGTAGAGCCATACTGTAGACACTTTCATCTATAGCATGAATAGGTTCGCCAACCTATTTAATACCACTGACTCATAAAACCAACGTGATAGTGATATTAATAGTCATAATATAGCATAGTGGAATTACCTCTTGCCCTATACTTAACATACCCGTCTAACTAAAGAGATCCTTTCAAACACAAAACGCCTTACCATATGTTCCACACATAAAGGTAAATCGATGGTAGCCGAGTGAAATCACTTAGGAACGGAACCTGAGCGCTTAGTTATGTAACCCAGTAAGCAAGTCGAAAAGGAGTAATAAATCTTAGCAGTTATACTGCGGAACCCAGCACTTTTAATACAACAACATGATTAACGACTGAGACGAATGCTAAATGATGTTGGGGAAGCAAAAATTCTTTGTACTATTGAATTAAGTTGTAAATTTGTGATTTGTTTTGTGATTCCTAACTTAGATTGTTTAGATGTGTCTAGATAATTGCTAGTTCAATATCTAATTTCAGATACGATATTTTTGTGATAACAAGTTTCAGAAATAAGAAAATGTAAAAGTTAGTTCCTAAAATAAATATATTATTAGTATTATCACGTCTAAACATAATAGCGAACTTAGAAATATAAAATAATTTGTAATAGAACCTTAAAAATAAGTTGTCTACTTATTACCTATATTAAGCACAATTAATCAGTGAAGTATATTATAATGTCAATTGTCAACATTGACTAGATCATTTTACTTGTCGTCACTTAAGAGTCATGAAGAAAGCTATATATAGTGAATTTGAAATGAACATCCAAAGATATGTAAACTAAGTACTGAAAATGAATTTAAACCGATGGGACGATTTAGAAACAGTGGACGATTTTCTTCTCTGCATCCCTCTTAAAGAAGGCGCAATTGTAATAGCCATATTTGGAATAATATACGGTTTCATCGGCCTATTCTTCTTCCTATCAATGGTCATAAACTTCTCCCTCTGGAAGTCAGTATATTTATCCAAAATAGACGTTTTAATTTATTTCTTTTTTGTGTTTTTCATCATTAGTGAATTGTTTTTTGGAAGCACTCTGCTTCTATTTGGAATACTGAATAATGATGATGATCTTGTTATAATATATTTGTGGTTTGCTATAGTGCATGTTATTTTAAACTGGATAATTACTTTGGGCGTGTTTATTTACTGTGCCTTTGTGGATCTGGATTGCTTTCAAGAGTCTGGTTTGGGACAAGCTGTAACGGCTGTAATTATAACAGTATTCTATTCTTTGTTTTGGACGTACCTTATTATAGTAGTTAATAGCTTTAGAATGGATATGTGATTATTGATTTAGTATTTTGAGTATAAAGGGTTATTTTTAGAGATGTGCCGACTAGTCGGCGACTATTCGGTAAAGCCGACTATCCGGTCACTATTGTAGTCGCCGACTAGTCGGCGACTATTCGGCAAAGAGCGCCGACTATCCAACTTCTTACACTTCTTAAAAAATCTATACACGAGACTTTCTTTTTAACATGATAAAATTTGAATTGAGCTCTTTCACTATAATAAATAATACCGGTATTATCTTTACACAAAAATATTTTTTTACACAATAACACCGCTCTGACCATACAGAAGCAAAAATCAAGAAACAATGCGACGTAAATAAAATAGGTTCCGACACGCTCGCAGGCGGCGGTTGCAGCCAGCGCGCGGGTCAGCTGTAAACGAAGCGTCACGGATATCCCCGAAACGGTGATCGGCTCGGCCGACTAGTCGGCCGATTAGTCGGCCTCTTTACAACCGACTAATCGGCTAGTCGGCTAGTCGGCCAAAGTCATAATCGGCACATCTCTAGTTATTTTTAAAACACCAGCAATCTCGCAGCGGTAGATTCCTAAGGTTATAAGCTACTACTTTTGTTCTACGACTTTTGATAATTTGTTAGATTTTATTTTCATACAAAAATAAGTATTCATTTAATTTCCGTCTTGAATGTTAAATACAACGCGCATCGCAGATTACGTAAACAAACACGCGAAGCGTGGGGAACCGGGCTAGCGCCTACGACCATGACCGCTGAGCAGCTGACCGCCCTTTGATGTCGCGCGCGCACGCCGCGCCGCGCCGCGCCGCAATCTACGAAGAAAAACACGACACAACAAAAACTTGTAAAATCATTTTTTTTTAAATATATTGAGTTATATCCAAACTCGTAGAACTAAAGTTGTTCCGTATGGGGTCAGCTATCTGGTCCTGCGAGGTTGCTGGTGTTTTAAAATTAACCCTGTATTTTATAATGTCCAATAAAATATTTTTTGCTAATCATTTATTTGTATTTGAAATAACAATAATAAGGTAATAGACACACCATCCATAATACTTCTGGCATCATTTAAGAACGGTGAAGATCACTTACCATCAGGTGACCTATTTTCTAACTTATTGACCTTTGCTGTAAAAAATGAGTTACGCTAATTTACAAACTAAGTATGGCGAGAGTAAGTATAAGACATACAGCAATCGTTATCAGAATTATTTCGGCCATACCATTACAATAAAGCATTTTCTACTTTTAAATTCGAGAAGCGTATCTTCAATTCGCAATCCAAATCAAAATAATGACGAAAAAATCTATTCGTAACCGTCTAATAAAAAGTATAATATTGGCAATTTGCTCAGGAAATTCCGTCCCAATGTTGGAAGGAAGGCTAAATTAAATTTACAAAATTTGCCTCCCCCCGTCAAGTGAGAT
The DNA here is from genome assembly GCA_949126905.1 of Amorpha juglandis. Classification (NCBI taxonomy): domain Eukaryota; kingdom Metazoa; phylum Arthropoda; class Insecta; order Lepidoptera; family Sphingidae; genus Amorpha; species Amorpha juglandis. The sequence goes on from OX421380.1 coordinate 2,834,086, forward strand.
TGCAACCGCGGCCAATTCTCCCTAATTTTGTTCAAATTCAATGATTTTCATAATATCGTTGAAGCTAATACGCCTACGTGGGTAAATGTAATTGTGTACCGACAGATGAATTTCATATAAATTTCAGATAAATTTCTTACAGCAGGTGTATCTCGGGTACACGTCCTGTAAGAAATTTACTTACACAAACATGCCTATAATCCCCGAAAAGGTAGGCAGAGGTTTACTCCATACTCTCACATTTCGACGAGCTAACTTCCGCCCCCATGATTTAATAGGCGTGCTACTGAGCATTGAAGATAGGAAAATCCAATACCACTTTTACTCGATCCAGGGATCGAATTCGAAACCTCAGGACAGCAGTCATACCGCGTACGCAATACAACTGCGCCACCGAGGCAGTCAAATTTATTTGTCCAGCCCGTTTATACTGAGCCTAATAAATTAAAAATTTATTAGGCACATTTTATATATGCTAGCTTTGTCTTGGCTTGAGTATGAATTAATAACGAATGACACTAAAGACTAAAGGGGTTAAATCGTCTCGAGGAAGCCAGTTTGCCAAGCTGCTCTAATTTGGCAATTGGGAGTGATTCTTACATAATGATTTCTTACGTTTACGCGAATGTTACACATTGACGGATTTTATCGTGGTTTTATTTTAATTTTGGTCCAGACGTTTCGACAGTTTTTCAGCCTTCGTGGTCACGGGTTGGACGGAGGTGTAGGTTGTCCCAAAATGTTAATGTTACAAAAAACCGCGATAAAATCCGTTTAAATTTGTTTGATTCCAAAGTGATCCTTACAGTTAACGTGACACTAAAGACTAAAAGACAATGAATATTAATAAGTACGGGTAAAATAAAATATGACGAAGACAGCAATTCATTAGCTTAGACTTAACGTATATGATTCTTCATTCCATTTGTTTCCCTAGAAATATAATAATGGAACGGGCAATTAAAGAATCTTATTTAAGATATAAGCAAAATAATCTTCGAGTATCTTTACTTTTTAGAGTGGTAGAGCCACGCTCTTGACAGTTTTGTCTACAGCATGAATGGTCCGGATCGACCGGGTCGTTGCCACTTACAGTAAACTATCGATTTACTGCTGCGTTTGATATGGTGAGTGAGATATCCGAAGACCCAAATCTCCCTTCCATTTCCCAATCCCTTTCCTTCCCCAATCCCTTTCCTTTATGGCCAGCTTCGATTCCCGGCATGGTTATTTCTTTTGGTATTGTGAGCGTACATTTGTTGTGGAGATCACTTACCATCAGGTGATATACTTGCTAGTTTGCCGGCCTATGCTTTATAGCAGAACTTATTTTCTTTCTGTATGTTTATAACACATAAAACATTTAATAAGAAATAGAAAAAGATATAGAGGTAATAGAGGGAAAAAAAAACAGGGATAAATGTTGAATTTTCAATTATTATTTACATTACACAAACACACAACCCCACATCTGTAGTTTTAAAATGATTTCTAGCACATCGTACATCTGTTTCTAATAATCTAACAAACGATAGCTCTTCTCAAGTAGTCACTTCTGGATTTTGTGGTGGATTTTGAATGGACAGGAGCAACTCCTTGTAGGCGAAAATTATCAGGATGTCATGGCACAGGACAGCTAAAAGATATAATAAAACTAAATTACATAAACAAACCCTTTCACATGGTAGTGTTGCTATGATATTCACGTTTCGTTGAATGAAATGATTTCCTTTATAACAGAAGTTTGACAAACGGGCAGATGAGTCATCTGATGCTGTAGACAATATTTTATATGAAACTAACTTTTCGAGGTTAAATGTAGCCTCTAGTCTACTTCATTTCATACTATTTTTTTTTTCTTAAAGAAATACACCCAACAGTCACATACATAGTCCTGACCCCACAGTAAGATACGAGTCTTGTGTCGTGGGGTATGAGGAACTACGACGAGACTTTCGGTCTCACAACACCCAGACCCCGAAACAAATAGTCTACTTCATGATCTACATGTGTCTACAATTTTTCAAACATTCAAATTCACAAAATCACAAACGTCCAAACTTTCATATCTGGACCTAGTTACACAAAAAGAAACCAACCCACAGCAAGTTCAAATGGAGATACTGAGTTTGTTTTATTTATTTTGTCCTTACTCCACACTACATGCTTACTGAGGCATAGGTCATGATATTTTTGCCACAATGCGGTCACTCGCCCGTCTCCCGTGACCCTAGCTTAAAACTAAGCTTTAGGAATAAAATATGTTACAAATAAATCCCTTAAAATCTTTGAGAATGTAATGTAGTACATTCTATTTAAAATTTAATTTTATGCAAATAAGTGAGAAAGGTTATTTAGGTTATTATTTTGTTATTTTTATTTAGGTTCTGGAATGGAGGCCACGTACTGGCAAGCGCAGCGTTGGACCTCCACCTACAAGGTGGACAGACGACCTGATAAAGATCACAGAAAGTCGCTGGACGCAGGCCGCTTCCAACAGGTCGGTCTGGAAATCCTTGGGGGAGGCCTATGTTCAGCAGTGGACGTCTTGTGGCTGATGATGATGATGATGATGATGAAGTTAGAAATTCGACTTCAGAAAAGCTGTGCTCTAATTATCAATGAAAATCCCAGTAATGATGGATCATAGGATGAAGAAATAAGGGTTTCTCAGCCTCGCGATAGCTCAGTGGGGAGTGGTCAATCTGTCGAGACGAAAGTGGCAGGTTCGAAACCAGTTCCAATGTTTTAGCAATCACCTCTGACTTTTCAAAGTTACGTGTGTATTCATTGTTAATTATCGCTTGCTTTAACGGTGAAGGTAGGTGAGGCAACCTGCATACCTGACAAGTTTTCTAAGAAAGAATTTCTAAGGTATGTGAAGTCTGCCTACCCGCAATAGTCCAGCGTGGTGGACTAAGGCCTAACCCATCTCATTTAGGAGGTCCATACCTAGTAGTAGGATGTGTATAATACAGGGCTAGTATTATTATATCGATTTCTGCATATATTTTCAACTCGAAGGTCAAATTTCGTGGAACCTTTTTTTTATAGCATAGGTTGGCAAACGAGCAAGTGGGTCACCTGATGGTAAGTGATCTCCACCGCCCATGTACGCCCACAATACTAGAAGAATCATGGGTGTGTTGCCGACCTTCAAGGAAAGGGATAATTAGAGATTGGGAAGGGGAGGGGGATTTGGGCCTCCGGATATCTCACTCACCGTACGAAACGCAGCAGCAAGCCGCTACTTTACGTCGGTTTTTTGTGAGGCAGTGGTAACGACCCGGTTGAGCCGGCCCATTCATGCTGTAGACAAAACTGTCTACAGCTTGGCTCTACCACTCGTAAAATAGGCTGAAATTCTGTTCAAAATTAAACTTTATTAACTTACTGAATAATGATATAGCAAGCATCGCGAAGATGATGGCAAGCATGAAATGCATCGTCAAGTAGCCAGTTCTGATGAAATATATTCCTCCCACAACGCCGGTCACTGTGTTGTACGACGCCAAGATTAAAGCCAGCCAGAGAGACAATTCCAGGGCTAGCGGCTTCTCCTGGAACAAAAATCACATTATTAGAAGTCTATTCTGTTCTATATCGAATGGTTGGTCAAAAATCACATTATAATAATAATGTCTAATAAGAAGTCTATTCTATTGAATGGTTAGTGACCAACCTAGTGTCAAAGTATTTCCACCCGAAGGTCTTCAACTTGGCTTAACGACTGCTGTCAGTTGAAACACCACAATATAGAATACTTACACTTACTAGGTGGTAGGTCCCTCGTATACGAGAGGCCGTCTGGGTTGGTACCACCGCTTTGTCTATTTCTGCCCCCAAACAACAGTTTGTAAGCACTGTTGTGTTTGGTTTGAAGGACATTGGAGCCAGTGAAATTAATGGCCATTATAAGACTTAACATCATATGTGACGAGCGTAGTTCAGTGCCTTACAGTTCTTTGTAATTCAAAGTTATGTGTGGTGTTGCTTCTGTTTATGGGCAGTCGTGGCGCTTACCATCATGCGAGCGAAAACAATATATTTCACACTAGCTAATACTAGGATACGCTAAGAGAACCACGTTGTAATAGTAATACTAATACTATAGTGTTGAACGGGTTTAACATTGTACCAAACTTTATTTTTACAACCGTCACAAAACTCAAGACAGTCTACAATTCTATTTCTATTATCGCAAGCATAAATACGACGGAGTTGAAACAATTCTTGGTGAAATATTTTCAAATACTTCTGAATAGCGATTGATACGGCTTTGTGTAACAAGGCCTCTCTGGAGGGCAAATTGTAAATTCTCAAAGAGAGATACGCGTACCTTCTACGTGAAAGCACAATACACCTTCGGGCAAGATCTTAAGGTGCTGTGAAATCGCAACAAAGACTTACGAGGCAATGTAAGCTGTGTAACAATGTAGTTTTATTTATTTTTGCGTCATTTCCCACAGTAGTGTGCAGTCGCGTTTTATTTTTGGTATTCTTTTACTTTACAAATAAAGAAAGAGATTATAGCTGTGTTTGATGAGAATTTTCTTCTTATTTATCTAAATGACGAGAAAAGAAGGTCGTGCGTTTTTTTTTATTTGTTTGAATAAGTATGGCGATACTGATGGTAAGCGCCACCCCTGCCCAAACAGAAGCAACACCACACAGAACTTTGAATTACAACTGCACTGCATGGCACTGAACTGCGCTCGTCACCCCGAGACATAAGATATTCGTCTTATGTCTAGTAACTTCACTGGCTTCGATGTCCTTCAAACCGAAATACAACAGTGCTTACAAACTGTTGTTTGGCGGCAGAAATAGACAAAACGGTGGTACCAACCCAGACGGCCTCTCACATACGAGGGACCTACCACCGTGGCATACGAGGAACCTACCACCTTGAATGGTAGTGTCTAAAGTGGTCTGATGGCAAACGTATAATAGTAACACCAGAGTATATTTTTCCGAACTTTATAATAATAATTTCGACTCTATTTACGATCTTAGTGGACTCCAAAAGCCGTAACATATAATGTTACAACAGTCTGATTAAGATCTGGGATGGTACCGAAATGAGTCTTGAATTCACATTTTGTATTCATTCGTTTTAATAACGAGAGAAGTAGGTATAGAAATACCGCCCAAAACTTAGAATTGTAACACCAAAACTAACTAACTAACCCAAAACTTTATGTTGCGGTTTGTTACAAGACGGTAGAAATATACCAAGCTGTGATACTAACCCAGACGGTATCTCGCATATGAGAGTTAGAATCTTCATATTATACGTGATAAGCCACTTAAAATAAATAAGAGTTACTTCAAATTAATGTAATCTTTAATTACATCTCCAGATGATTCTAAAATACAACTTTGACTGTCATCTACACTGCCTAATATTACAAAAAGGAAAGATTTGTATTCTTGTATGTAAAGAATAAACTTAAAAACTACTGGACCGATTTGAAAAATTCACCATTGCAATCCTACATTATCCCTGATGAACATAGGCTACTTTTTATCCCGGAAAAAGCAGATCACGCGGGCGGAGCCTCTAGGAAAAGCTAGTCTTTAAATAAACCCTAAGAAAAAGTTACATTAAGTGAGTGAAATATAAAAAGTAAATGTGAAATCTTACTTCAAGGGCGCCCAGAAATAACAAGACGCCATGTAGAACCTGAGGTGGTATTGTTGTTAATATCATAATTTGCAGAATGGTGGAGAAATGGCCTTTGCTGTTCGCGTTTACCAAGAAATATAGAATCACGTAGCATATTACTGATGTCTGGAACGAAATATCACATTAAAAAATAACAATATAGTAAAAAATATTTTTACTTTCTTTCAGGACCAAATTGCGTAATTATTTTTTCTTTACAAATAATATAGCTTTATAAAAATTATCTTCAGTAAGGCTTAGGTTCATATTTATAGCATTATTATGACTATCATTAAAATTAATAATATACTTTAAAAATAATATTTCCTATATTAGGTTTAAGAAACTATGATTTACATTAAAAAATCTGATATCTCACTATGAAAAATTATAATGTGGATAATGAACCTTTCATTTCGCAGCTCGTTTGTAGTCAAATGTTGCTTTTAAAACCATTAAAAAGGGATGTTTTTCATTTTTCTATATTTTAAGTACGCACTCACGCCTGTAATCGCGAAGGGGTTGTAGGCAGAGATGTAACCAGTACACACACCTTTCGCCGAGCGTATTACCGTCCAACGATATGAAAGGAGGCGAGCCTATCGCCATATCGGGCACAATTCCAGGCTCTGGGCTGATACTGAGTATTTCGTGATGAAAAAACCCATTATCACTTTACTCGACACGGGGATCGAATCCGAGACCTCAGCTCAGCAGTCGTCCGCGTACGCAACACAACTGTAAGTAGTCTGATATGTCCGCCAAATGTAAACAGATTTTGATAATTATTTTTGTGTATGATACCCTTTCTCAGAGAGTGGCCCCGTATAAATTTGATGACAATCTGATGATGAAGTACGACAAGAAGTAGGATTTTTCCACGGAAATCATTAAACTTATTACACTAATTATAATAATGCTTCACAGGGATGGTGAGATTCGAATAATTCGAATAATCGAAATTCCTCAATAGGAATTAAAAGACGTACAAATAACGATAAATGTGATACCCATCACATAACCATAATACATTTCAAACGCAATTGATAGTCAACGTAGTCATTACGGTGTACAAGGCGGGTTCTATTTAAAATTAAACGATATTTACAAGCTTCAGCCAGCCGATGCAAATGACTGCATCTCTTAAAGCCTTCCGTCTGAACGCTAACTCATCTTGAGCCAAGGGTCTCAGCTCCGTACAGATTAACATTTTCACAGAAATTAATAATAATGTACATTTACGGATTTTTAGATTTTACTTACAATTTAATTTTTAGGTTATGTTGATAATGTCAGTTTGATATTTTGACATATACATCTTAGATAAAAGGTTTTTTGTGAAGACTTGAGCATAAATTATACTTGTCATTGGCGAAATGCATAATAATGCGAAGCCATAAATTAAAAAGAAGAAGAAGAACTTATTTACATTTTTTAAAGTCTCCTTTTGTAGAAATAGACACCACTAGACACTATAGATAGTGTCTGTATTATAAATTCAGCGAATAGGGTAAACCGATAAGCTAGAGACAAAAAGCGAAAAGCGGACTAAGCAAGTGCTTAATATTTCCATAATAATCTGTAATTGTATGAATATAACTTGGATTAAACTATTATTTTAAAAGCATTTAAAAGAAGCTTAAAATCATTAAATAACAGAACAATTAAAGAAAAGTTTCTCAAACAAAATTAAATTTCACACCTAAAAACGCTAATTAGCTTACTTCAATTTTCTACTTTTACCAAAGTTAAAGCTATTAAAACTTAAACTGCATCAAAATTCAATTGAAATCGATTTGCGTGGACTTAAAACTTAGAACTTGAGTCTGGGACACCAAACTAAAGTATTATAACAAACTTGCCGCAACAATTTCAACGCTTTTACCTACTTTATAATGCGATCAGCAATTTTCTTCTACGATGTTGTAAAAAGCTTAAATTTCCAATTAGGTTTTTCTCATTAAAATTTGAAATCATGTATTGTTTTTGGATGGAAAGTACATAATATACACTCTAATATTTCAAGCTATTTCTGTATAATTGTTTTGGTCGCGATTATATTTATAGACAGTACTGACACTTTTTTTTATTTGGTTAAATGACGAGATGAGCAAAGCGGACGCCTAATGGTAAGCGCCACGCCTGCCTATAAAAAGAAGCAACACCACAAAGAACTTTGAATGACAAAGCACTGCTTGTCATTTCACTGTGCTAGTCACCCCTTCAGTAATCCACACAGGGTGGATTACTATGGCAAGTTTAAACACCATGGTCGCTATCCGGGTGGATATGAATATCCTTCAACCAGCAAACCAAAAAAAAACACATAACAAACCTATTAAAAATGTATATTATTATGTATTTTTGTCACGTAAATACATCTAAATATTTCTTTATTGTAATGTACACTTACAATCAGTGTTTTCTTTACATAATACTACCACAAAATCTTCATGTATACACACTCGTCATGCAAGCCTGCATAAATGTTCTTTCACGCTTCGTTTAAATGAGTATATCGTGGGAAGCCGGAGTACATAGTTCGGAAAATTGTTTCACAACTTAATGGCACGAGCTAGCCAGTGTTCCGGTCCATGTCCGCATAAAATAAACAGTCTCAAGGATCCTCTATCCTTTGTGATGGTATTACAGTAGTGTATAAGCACTGTTGTGTTCCAAATTAAACGACGATGTGAGACTTAGGCCCACTTGCACAACAGCACTTAACCTTTTTAACACGCTTTTATTAGCTTCATACGTATGTTAGTATGTAACAGAAACTATGAAATGATTTTGACCTCCTTCAAAACGTCGGATTAAATATCTTGCTACTGTTTATAAACAGGCTTGGCGCTTACCAAGAAAGCAATTTACTGGTTTCGTCATCTACATGAATAAAAACGTACTGAAATGTCTGGAAATATGGATTTTTCATCATGTGGCAAGCAAACTACAAACTGATGGTGTATCATTATAAATAAATAAAATAAGAGATAGAGCTAGAATCCTAAAGATTCACATCAAATACAACAACATATTTATGTGATATAATATAATTGTTCTAAGTCATTGAACCATGCTGAAGACACTTATTCACAGTATATTACTGTTAGAGAAAACCAACGTGAACTGGCAGCTTGGTGTTGCATTTCGATTTCCGGAGGCCAAAATGCCCGTTCGTTTCCTCTAACGATTGCAAAACACCCATTATTCTTGTAGTATTGTGGGTCTTCATGAGCAATGCAGACCACTTACCGTCAGGTTAAGGAGAATAATTTGCTGGGTTGCTGGCTTTTGCTATAGAAAAGATATTTAAAACTCACTCAACAATAATACATTAAGCTGGCAAGAGTCAAACATTCCCCAATAAAATAAAATTACTACTGAGATAATGAAATTTGTGTTCCACTACAAAGTTATGTTAGTAATTGATCGTGCCGATCAAGTAGGTACTTGGAATTCAATCAATTTGAGCAAATTAATGTGCGTTTGGCATCAGTGCTATAGTACACAGCATCTGTAAATGTAAATTTACTTTAGCTATGGGGTGATGACCGAAGAAGATCGTTCTCTCAAAACAATCGAGCTATAAGGTTTGGTATGAAGTTCTTTCTAACCCAGCATAGATCTCAGCTCTGCTCAACTCGTTGATACCCGATGATGCGGTAGCGCGTGATAACGAGTATCATAAACAAATACGGATGTGGGCTGCGGTACCACCGAATACTCCTTCCTCGGACTTACCATCTTTCGAGCAGTTTATTGATATTGTTAATTCATTGCCATTAAACAAAGCCTCCGGTGAGGATAAAATATCTAATAAAATGATTAAAGAAGCGTGCAAATCAGCGGCTGAATCTATATTAATAGTCTTTAATCGATGTATTGCGGAAGGCATTTTTCCCCGAATTTGGCGTAGCGGTTTTATTCGGATAATACCCAAAAGCGGCGATAAGCCCCCCGAAGACCCAAAATCTTATCGACCAATAACATTGTTACCATCTTTAGGTAAAATGCTTGAACGTCTGATTGTACCTCGACTGGAGCCGGGCGGTCCAAAATTTCATGACAAACAGTTCGGTTTTTCCATAGGAAAATCTACTATAGACGCAGCAATATCAGTTAGAAGAACGGTTAGCAATTCGGTGCATAAATATGTTTTAGGCATCTTTCTGGATATCTCTGGTGCCTTCGATAATGCTTGGTGGCTAATGATACTACTCAAGTTAAAGATCCGAGGTTGCCCTAAAAATATATATTCACTTATATATTCATATTTTTCCTTAGGCATAACCAAGTTAAAACTTGGTCACCATGAAGTGTCGAAGGCACTGACGATGGGTTGTCCTCAAGGCTCTGTACTCGGACCGTATTTGTGGAATTTAGGCTTCGACGACTTTTTTGCTCTACCTCTTCCCCAAGGATGTACGTTAACGGGCTATGCCGACGACGGACTCTTACTTATACAGTCAAATAGTAGGTCGGGACTAGAAAGTTTAGCCAGCACGTGCTTAAGCTTGATTTCCACCTGGGGTGAGAGAAATCGTCTAGCGTTTGCCCCACAAAAAACATACCAATTACTTTTAAAGGGCATTCTAAAAACACCGCCGCGAATAAAATTTAACAACGTTTTCGTTAAAAGAAAAGAATCGGTTTGCTACCTAGGGCTAGTTTTAGAACGAAATTTTTCATTTTTGGAGCATATTAAAAACGTGGGCGAAAAGTCTAAACGAAACTTTTATGCCTTGACAAGGATATCGACTTCGACGTGGGGTCTATCATTTAGCACATTAAAAGTCATCTACGGAGCTACTTACTTGGGATGTATATGTTATGGATCACCTGTATGGGCTGATAGGGCTACTATCGGTGCCGTGCGAAGAAAAATGCTCCAAAGCCAACGCCTGGCGTTGATATTCTTGTGTAAGGCGTATAGAACAGTTAGTACCGAAGCTTTACCTGTCCTTGCGGGTGTACTTCCAGTCGATCTGGAGGTGCAGCGTCGCGCCGCTATGTATTACTCAACGAAAGAAAATATAGACAAAAGTTTTGTTACGTCGCGGGAGCTATTAAGAATCGATCGACTATTCAAATCGTGCTCCGAAAATTATAACGATCTACTAAACGAATGGCAATGGCGATGGGATAATTCTACTAAGGGACGGCATCTATATCAGTACTTTCCGTCGGTTCGCGATCGCCTAACAAAAACTTGGCTAGAAGTTGATCATTGTGTTTCCCAATTTCTTACGGGTCATGGCAACTTTAAGTTCAAACTGTTTTCATTTAGGTTGGTTGATTCGCCTGCGTGTCCATGCTCTACACTAAACTGTCGGTACGAACAATCCGCACATCATATTCTTTGGGAGTGTAGTCTCTGGAAACATGAGCGTAACATTATGTTAGACAGTATGCAAATAACATCTGGAGTTGTATACTATATGGATCTTGTGGAGACTAGAAAGAATTTCCGTGCTTTCCGGCGATTTTGCCATACCTATTATTGGAATCAAGTGTAACAGCTCGCGTGATAGGACCCACTTAAAGACATCCGTGGTGCTTTACATCTGGCTTCTCCAGTTGTAACTGTCTTTACACTTGAGGTTAATACCTCCTCAATTCATTATTTTGTCTCCCGATTTGCTATGGAGGGAAGTGGACAATTAATATTTCCAACTCCTCCCTAACCTTCTATCTGATTAATTTCGTTGCGGGACAAAGACATTTAGGCATTCCCAGAGACTCGCCGAGCTTCACTGCTCGGTGTCAACAAAATGCGTGCCACTGTTGATCCTGGTTCACAGGAGTTACAGTGGCGGGTGTGTGGGCGGGATAGTCTCTATTTAACCCAGCATAGCGATTGCAGTCGATAATAGTCAATTGTGTGATGATAGTCGTTACAACTTTGAACAGAAGAATTTTCTGATATTACCCCATCCTTACTTTGCCTTAAAAGTTAGCACAGTTATAATGTTTCTGCTGGACCATTAAGCTGTGGAACTGTTTACCGACACACGTGTTCTCCTTCTTACAATATGGGTTGTAAATGATATCCTTTAAATGAAGTGTAATGAGGATAAGGAATATTGAGGTACGTGGTTATAATTCCGACGAAATATGACTGATGCATCGTCAGTTGTCGGTCGACACAATTCTTGAATTGCATTACACCTTGATGATAGGTGATGATGATTCAACGTGATCACTTTGCCAAACCAGAATACTGGAACTAAACTGAATTTACCATACCGAAATATCAATTTCATGCCCAGAAAAGTAAAGTTCTAAGTATTTTATAAAAATGAAAACGCATTCATACGTACTCGCTATACTAAAAATGTATAAACGAGCTAAAATTCATCTATTAACATACATTTCAAAGCTAGTAGTGGATGAGGACTGGATATGGACCCAATGGTCTCACTACAGAGGATGCTCAAGATCGGGCGAAGTGGAAGCGTTTAAGTAAGAAGGCGGACCCTAGCCGAGATAACGCCAGGCAGAAAGAAAGAAGTGGATAAGGACTGGGACGTTGCCATTTATTTAATTAATCTAATCTATCTAAAATTTAATCGATACATCCTTGTTCATGCGAGTATTAAGCCAAGACACCAAGTGCTAGGTTTATTTACAGTATAAGTTCAACACGAGGCATCGATGAGCTGGGTGCTGAGTTTGTACTCCACTCGTCTTGTACACTTGGTAAACTGACGCTACAGTTGACAATCTGGAAATTTCAACGGCACTATGTTTACGCTGTAACCGCAGCGTAAGGATGCACCGGCTTTTGTAAGTGACCTATCTTCCTGAGCTGACATTTTAAATGGTATTATGAGGCTGAATTGAAGAGAGTGCTTAACTGAAATAAAATGTAGCAAAATGACAATCAAATACGGTATAGTTTTATATTGTATTATAATCAGTTGTCTTATTGCTATTGTATTGAACTAATGGGCCTCATTGTGTTTATAATTTCTATTATTTTATTTTCTGTCTACAGCATGAATGGGCCGGCTCGACCGGATAGTTATCACTGGCTCAAAGAAAATCATCGTGAAGTAGCAGCTTGTTGAGTACTGTACGGTGAGAGCCGGAGGCCCAAATCCCCCTATTCTTCCCAATCCCTTAATTTTCCCTTTCTTTTAAGGCCAGCAAAGTATCCATGATTCCTCTGGTATTTTGGGTATACATAGGCAGTGGAAATCACTTACCATCAAGTAACCCACCTGCTCGTTTTCGGCCTCAGTAATAAAAAAATAATTAAAGCGACTAGCGAAAACATCATTATTTGCAAATCTTAATCTTTTTGCTCTAAAATTCTATTAACATCAAATCCCATTTAAGGCGCATTTAATCTAACACGAAATAGGCAACAAAAACAGAGACACATTAAAAACTTCTGACAGAATAATAAAGGTCAGTAACAAAACGAAACACTTACTTATTTTATAGCAAAAGTAATTTGCGAAGTTCCAGTCAGTTGGTATAATTTTGATTGTTTATAGCTTTTAATCTGTTTAAAGCAAAAACACGATGTTCGAATTTTACGAAGGCATCAAAAAACTGAAAGGTATTTAAAGTCTGAAGTAAACGTGTTAAAATGATGAATATTCAGAAGTGAATACAAAATATGCTTCATTTACACTGTTGTGTTAGATAGAGTGAAAATTTACAAGTCAGGCGTCAAACATAAAATCAATCAATAACTCAGGCAAAGGTTCTACTACTCGTCACGCTTCCAGATACATCTAGTTACTTTGTGGACATTTTTTTAACCAAACACGGTAATGTGCCTGCACTACACTTGAAGGTAAGTGCAGTGCAGTCCAAAAAAAACTAGCGACCACCGACAATGTGTTTATCGGTGTTCACCAGAATCATGCAGGCCTGTATAAAAACTTCTTCACACTCCGAAGACGCTAGAATCAAGACGAAAGGTCTGCGAGAGGACAGGCGGATGACCTATTCAGGCACAGGGATACAAGTATGTACCCCAATACTCGCCCCTACCAACTATCAAGTCGTGTCGCAGGCCCCTCGGGAGAACCGGATATACACTGGCTGATTCTGGAACGCGACCCACATAAGTTGATGATGTCACTATGGCAGGTTTTAACACCATGCATACAGTGGTCACCGATCCGGGCAGATATGAATATCCTACCACCAGCAAATAATTGCGATTGATCGAAGTTACTCGAGATAATTACTTTAAAGACATAATCAATCATATTCATAGTGTATTGGTTACTTAATCAATGTTACTGCTTTACAGACCACAACCCCATATCAGAATTCTTTAGATTCTGCTATTTAATCAATTACAACCAAGACAGAACTAAGACCGATCAGTAAACCAGCAAAGCTACCGCGTAATGAACTCTTGGAACTTCGATTGTTGACTGATCCGTGCACCTCTAATGGAGAAGCCCTCTTTTATAATGAGCCTGTCGCTTCCACCAGACACACAACTGATTTTTCAATCCCCCATTATTATTTGCACGTACCCTTATTACAATCCTCAGCGAACTTCTACCTTGCGGTAGTCATCGAGACCTTCACGCATATCTTGCGAGGCCTGCGATGCCTACACTATCCGTCTGGGCGTCCCCTTTTTATCACAATCAAAATTATTAAATATTTGTTTCGGGGTCTGGGTGGTGTGAGACCGAAAGTCTCTCGTAGTTCCTAACACCCATAACACAAGACTCGTATCTTACTGTGGGCTCAGGACAATCTGCGTAACTGTTGGGTGTATTTATTATTATTATTATTTAAAAGCCTCTAAGCCTATTGAGCCTGTATCATCCAATTACTATAAACCATTTTGAAGTATCGGCATCCTTAATTAAAAATGTATTAATAGCGGCTTATAAACAAAATAATTAGGAAGCAGTATTCATTTTACATAAACAAGTAAAAGCTTTATTCTCTGGGGATTTGGATTAAGCCGATATTGATCCTGGGGAAAATAAACAAATTGCTTATTTATCAAAACAATAAGGAAAATAATTACTCTATTGATCAGGCAGACGAGGTTGACCGAAACGATGAAGTACTTACTATTTAGCTTCAAGTCAAAGTTGGTTAGTATTCTAGCGCAGATTACGACAGCCCCCATGGGTCAGTGGGCGAGAGGCCATGGATTAGATTCCGGCACCGAGACAACTGCTTAAACATTGTTGCTTGGCGGTAGAAATAGATAAGCTGTGGTAGCAACCCAGACGGCCTCTCGCATACGAGAGACCTACTACCCTGTATATATTGTGTATTAATTTCATTGTTCTGTATAATACGCATAAATCTTTAAAGTTTAAACGCTATAATTTAAACTCGTTCCATCGCTCAACCGTTTTCAATGATACTTTAACTAAAAGTTAGCAGAGTTTCAAACGTAAATTGGTACCTATAAAAGGCTATCATTCTGGCAACTCGGGTAACTCAGGTGAGCAAGTAACACACAAACCGAACACTGTAATTAAAGTTTGAGCTACTCAGTCCCAACTTTGGCTTAATTGTTCGTATCTTAGACTATTTTGCATACTTTTAGCAATTTGTTAAAGTAAGTTCTCTGGTTGCGTTCGAAATGGCAATCGGGAATAAATTATGCTCGTTAAGGTTACTGTGGCAAGTTTCGAGCTGTGTATGGATCGGGGCATAAATGTTACATTTATTTTCGGAAGTAGTCGAAGCGTGTGTTGCTGGTTGTCTGTTTTTTCTAAATACATACAAATATCATACGCAATTTTCCTTTTCGGATTTTGGTACTGACGGTGTAAAGACTCAAAATCTCAGTTCTATATGATCATATTCGTGAATCTTATAACCTGATAGATGGATTGTGTTAAAATACCATTTTATACAACCAATACACAATTTATATAATAAATACACACAACAGTCACCCATATAGTCCAAACCCCACAGTAAGATACGAGTTTTGTGTCGTGGGTATCTGGAACTACGGGAGACTTTCGGTCTCACAACACCCAAACTCCAAAACAATTATTTGTGGATCACACAAACATTTGTCTCGGTGCGGGGATCGAACCCGCGGCCTCTCGTTTTACAGCCGGCTGCTCACCCGCTGCGCCACGGCTAATGGCATAGGCTAAATACTAGAAATAACAATAAACTGTTATTGCCAGACTTCTAAAAATTTGTATATCCTTCAAATGTCAAAGTATACGTTTCTACAAAAAGTTATTATAGATATGAAAAGGTTTTACGCAGTTGAATTGTGTCTAAACAATCAAAGAGCATTTCTTACAATCGCCAGGTGATTGTTAACGTCACACGTTCAATTTCGTATGAGAAAATCTTACGCTTATTCTTGATCCCTCGATATTTATATTGTCGAATGTGCGCTGATGTTGAAATCTTGTGGCTTTCATGGAAAAGTCTTACTAAATTGAATGGTGCGCTGAAGTGACATGGATTCTAATCTCAGATGGATTGGATCTATGGATTGTAGTCACATGACGTACAGCGAGTCAAAATCTTCAGTTGAAAATTGACACTAGATTTAAATTAATGCTGAAAAACTTGCCGAAAATAATAATTTAAATATCTGTGTAATATTTTTTAATTAGAATTACAGCTCGAAATTGATGGGGACTGATGCGCATTTTTTTTTTAAGTAACTATAATGTCACTTTTGTGGAGTTCAATATTAAAAAAACACATATAAAACTGATCTTATGTCTACATCCTTATTATTTTCTAAGTTATTATAAGTAAATCCATTTAAGACTACGTTTGTGGTGTATCTTCTGTTATTAAAGTAATATTTCTGAAAATTTACTTACCTCAGTCTGGAGCTTCCTCAAAAGTGAGATCATTGAACTCATGTCTATTTCTCTAATACATCACACCAGCGTTTTATTTATTTACAAAGTCCCCTCTGTAGTCCTGCTCATATTATAAAAATGTGAAATTATAAATGTGAATATTTGGATGTTTGCCAGTTTGTGAATTTGGATGTTCGTTATTCAACCATGTTTTAACAGCAGAATGGATTTGAATGAAATTTGGTGATGCCATAGATTTGGTCACTATGCCATGGATTTGGTCATAGGTTATTTTTTCGTCCCAGGAAAAGACTCACGCGATAAAATATTTAATGTCGAAAATCCCAGAATAAGCATCTTAAAAGCGAGTACGCCGTCTGACTAGAGTGAACCTTATTGATATCGCACACGTTTCACCAGCTTTGTGTGCAATTTCAAATATTCTTTTAGCAAATAAATTGGTATGAAGGGAATTTTAAAAAGTTCAGTTAAAACGAACCGCATTTGAGACCGGATTATTGTGAATGCTGAAAAATATATTTTAAATGTGAAAAGGTTTATGCAATAGCTTTTGATTAATAAATATTGGATCGTAAAAACTAAAGCACCATTTACACGGAGAGAGTTTTTCATGCGGTATAATTATGAGGATATAAAAGAAAATAGAATTCCGCTGCTGTCACATTCTCGCTTTGAAAAACGCGGCCTACTGCCTCCATCTTGGCTCTATTCTGTTTCCAAATCCCTACTTACCAGAATAAGCTCTAAACCCTTTGGTGTCACCACGGAGGTGCACTCTATCATTCAAGATCAAGTGGATAAGTTATAATGTTCGCACTCTCTGCAACTTCGGTAGTCAAAATCATTATTACACATTACATTCTACAATATGAAATGTACCTCGTATGCGAGAGACCGTCTGCGTTGGTACCACCACCAAGCAGCAGCTTCGCGACAGAAATATACAAAGCGGTAGTACCAAGTGTGTAATCAGTATTGATTAGGTTTGAAGGACATTAAAGCCAGAGAAATTACTAGTCATCAGGCGAGCGACCTGCTCGTTACGTCATTCAAGCTAGTAAAAAAAATAAACTCGCATGTAACTAACGAGGTTAACTTTCTAACTCAAGATAAATTAGGCTAGGCACAAAGGTTTCAACGTGCGAAATGAAAACAAACTTTTCTCCCAAGTTTCGACTTTCGAGATTAATTTGGAACTTGTTAATATCTGCCAATCATCGTTATGAATAACTATAATTACGTTACAGAAAAATATTCAATACAAATTAATAAGTGCCGGTCTTTAATTTGAGTTGAAAAGTTGATTTTGCATTAAGTAGATTTAGATTTTATTTTTGTATGTATTATATATGTCGTGGAAAAGAAAGATCTCTCGCAGGGAATAATAGAACTCATTTACTCGTATCTATGAGAGGCCATTTACTCCTCTCCATAATCGACCGGCATAAGTCCAATAATATCAACACAAAATTGTACAAACTCACATCATCATGATTATTTTGTGTGTACCCGACCTCCTCCATCCCCATAGCCGGCCCTTACCTCACACAACGTACACAGTGACTATTCACACACAGTCACACACAGTGATAATTCACACACAATTATAATCCACACATAATAACCATAACCACACTTACTTATGAGTAACGTTGGGCAAACTTCTGTCCTCGGTCACAGCTAGACACAGACTCTCCTTCTATGCGCGGGGGCGCCGCTTATATTGAGTTTCCCCCCAGTGCGATAGTGAAATCAACTGACAAACAATTTGAATCACCCTCAAATAAACAATATCATTGGCGGTACCTACAATTTACAGTTAATCGGCGTTTGCCTTACCACTACAGTAATCAATTGAGTGACTTCTATTAAAATGATATTGTTATCCACGACATATATGTATGTCCAAAATACCTCAGTCCCCTAAGATCAAAGTCTTCGATCAGTGTGTGTTACCAGTGATGACATACGACACTGAGACGTGGTCTCTGGATATATACGGCTCACAGTCACTCAGCGAGCTATGGAGAGAGCTATGCTCGGTGTTTCTTTACGTGATCAAATCAGAAATGACGAAATTCGTAGAAGAACGAAAGTCACCGACTTAGTCCAGCGGATTAGCAATCTGAAGTGGCAGT
Source organism: Amorpha juglandis (assembly GCA_949126905.1). Taxonomy (NCBI): domain Eukaryota; kingdom Metazoa; phylum Arthropoda; class Insecta; order Lepidoptera; family Sphingidae; genus Amorpha; species Amorpha juglandis. Next base: position 2,852,703 of record OX421380.1, read on the forward strand.
GACCAGGCCACATAGCTTGCAGAACCGATAACCGATGGGGCAGAAATGTTCTGAAATGGAGGCCACGTACTGGCAAGCGCAGCGTTGGACGTCCGCCTACAAGGTGGACAGACGTGCGGGCCGCTTCCAACAGGTCGGTCTGGAAGTCTTTGGGGGAGGCCTATGTTCAGCAGTGGACGTCCCGTGGCTGATAATGATGATGATGTTAATACATTATTTTATCATTATTTCAAATTAATATTTAATATAATGTATATTCACGCTGGTTTTCTGTGAAGCAAACACACCAGTTGTGCCAGTACATTCACCTGTAGATAAAGCGTGGACCGGACTTTGTTAAAATCTCTCTAAAATGTACACGTTATTTATAAAAATTAAATCTTTTCATGTTTTATACCTGCCAGTTTCAGAGGCTGCAAAAAAAGGTTGGCAGCCCGCTTAGGTCCCTCGGGTGGTTGTTAGTCTATCTAGTCAGACAGATTTTATGTCCCTAATAGAAGGTATGTCACGGACAGGTCTTAGGGTTTACATTATTTATATCTATTTTATTTTCAAAAAATATCTGTAGGTTACAAAAGGTTGATCATCACTGCTTAAAATGTATGTAAACATTTTCATCATCATTCATCATCAAACTTTTTTATAACACAGACAGGCTCACGAGCAAGTGGGTCACCCGATAGTAAGTGATCTTCACCACCCATGTTCGCCTACAATACTTAAAGAATCATAGGCGCGTCGCCGACCTAAAAGGGAAGGGATAAATAAGGGATTGGGAAGAGGAGGTGGATTTGGGTCTCCGGATATCTCACTCATCGTATGAAACGCAGCAGCAAGCCTCTACTTTACGTCGATTTTCTGTGAAACATTGGTAACGACCGGTCGATCCGTCCCATTCATGCTGTAAACAAAACTGTCTACAGCGTGGCTCTACCACTATTTCTCTATAAAAGCTTTATTATAACTTTGTTTAATTATTTATTTTTCAAGTGATTCCAAATACCAATTGACCCGTGAAATCGAATAAAAACAACCCACCAACTTGGAAAATTGGGCTCAATTTCACAACAAATTGTATGTACTTTGACCTTAGACTTTTAACAGACCAAAAAAACGTAGGAGGTTCTCAATAAGTATATTTTAATATTTTTTTTAACACAGCGGCAAACGAGCAAGTTACCCGATGGTAAGTGATGTCCACCGCCCATGTACGCCCACAATACTAGAATTATCGGCGCGTTGCCGACCTTAAAGGGAAGGGATTATTGAGGAATGCTCAGTATCAGCCCGAAGGTTGGAATTGTGCCTGGTATGGCGATAGATTCGCCCCTATCACATTATGGTACGGATATACTCTCAGCGAAATGTGGGTAAACTGGTTATACCTCTGCCTACCCCTCCGGGGATTACAGAGTGTGTATGTATGTAGCATCGTCTAAATTCTAAATAATGACAGTTTTGTTCCCTGCGCTACTAAAAACATATACAACGCCATCTAGCGGCACCGAATCGCACTACATAAACTTTCCTAATTACACAACGTACAGGAGTAGAGAGTAGTGACGTCTGACGAACAACATATAAGTATTCACATTAGGGAACTTTGTAAATCAACTAACGCTGAATAAATTAACGCGAAACTATGCTATTGAAGACAAGGAGAGTGAAGATGCTTGAAGTTTTATAAAGGGTTGCCTCTAGTCATTAGGTAATTTTGTTTGTTTGTGAACGTATTTAATCGTTTGGAGTACTTTGTACAAGAAGTTGTTATTTCGTGGCCTATTTTAATGCAATGATACGACTTAATCTTATTATTTTATGCTACAAGGTTTTCCCTCGTGTGCGAGAGGCCGTCTGGGTTGGTACCACAATTTTGTCTATATCTTTCGCCAAGCGACAGTGTGTAAGCATTGTTGTTTCGGTGTAAAGGACATTGAAGCCAGTGAAATTACTGGGCATTATGAGACTCAACATCTTATGTCTCGGGGCGATGAGCGCATTTCAGTGCCATACAGCGCTTCGTAATTCAAAGTGATGTGTGGTGTTGCTTCTGTTTATGAGCAGGCGTGGCGTTTACCATCAGGCGAGCGCCTTGCTCGTCTCGTTATTTAATCAAATACAAAATAACACGTTTAAATTACAATACGTACAAAACAACTTGACCAGTCTGAAGACTGTTGATCACGACTCACCAGTGATCGCAGCTATTATTTTCAGACACCTACTGGGTAACAGAGATCGCTTTATTTCAACCAAGCACGACAAAGTGACAGCTCTTTACCTGATGCTAAGCGCAGTACAGTCCAAAATACCAGCAAACACCATGTGTACGATGGTCGCTATCATGGTGGATATGAATATCCTACCACCAGCTCTGGTGACATATCCATATTCGTCCAACCTTTAAAGTTACGGTATCTATATTTACTTAATATTGTTTTACTTAGTTATGCACCCTACACCAGTCCATAACATGATAACAATTTGCTGACCATTCAAATTACCTTATTTACTAAAGGAAGGACTTTATGTAAATCTATCCATTGAAAACATGATAATTTTTCGCTGACCAATGAGTGTTGCAGGTGTTCTTATTTTGATTAAAGTTCTTGGATCTAAATCAAAACATGTTGACAATAAAAGTGCTGACCATTGTCTGGTAGGTGGCCTTGTTACGATCAAAATTCCTGGAATTGAATACGCATTGTAAATAAGTATAAATAAGGATTATTGTTAGATATAATTCAGTCTGAAATAAATCTTTATCGCGAAGAGTTCGACTCACTACATTTTTTTATTTTATTTAAAAACCTCCTGGCGCTTCCGCGTAACTTTTGTCTACTTTGAGTACATGACAAATAAATACAGACATGTTTTTCGTTTAAGTCTTATTTCCACGAACATCCTGCCTGCGGCGTAAAACATTATGTTGATAATATTATGTTCTCGGAATGATCTTTCAGTAGGCAAGTGAAATCAGTGAGTTGAATCGCATGAAGGGGATTTTACGTACAAAGGACTCTGAACACACGCAAACAATTTTTGCTATCGTAAAATATTTTTAAGGTAAGGTACAATAAATTAGCTGTTGGTAGGCTATTCATATCCGCCCGGATAGCGACCACCATACACATGGTGTTAAAACCTGCCATAGTAATATATACGCCGTGGGTGCATCGCGTTTCAGGATTAACCAGTGTATATCCGGTTCTCCCGAGGGGCTTGCGACATGACTTGATGGTTGGTTAGGGCGGGTATAGCGGTACATCCTCGTATCCCTGTGCCTGCATCGGTCATTCGCCTGTCCTGTCGCAAACCCCTCGATTTGCTTCTTCCCTCTCCGGGAAGAAGCATTTATACAGGCGGGCATGACTCTGGTGACCACTGATAAACTCACTGTTTATCGCTTGTCGCTGGTTTGGATTGCACTACACTCACCATTAGGTGTAGTAGTGCAGTCACTTTGCCGTGCTCGGATAAAAAAAAATTACATTCACACATCTAAAGATATTTTTTTCTGATCCCAAATTAATCGATTTCAAAAAGGCGCTTCTCAATTCGTCTCTATACAACGTGTTATAGAAATGTCTGGTCAAATTAAGCAACATATAGCGTACGACGTAAGTAAAAACATTAGACATCATCAAAGAAGGTACCTGCAAACATCCAATTACAGCAAGACAGGTCAGGACGCCAAAACAAGATCACTTCAAAATCTTGAATGTACGAGACTGGTACTCTGTGGTGGAATACTTTAGTCAGAGGCAAAGTACTAAGGTTTAATAGCTGACGTGACGATGCCTTTAGCTAACGAACAGGCGCTAAAATACACTGTAGCAGACCACAGATAATAAAACTACAAGACGCCATTGGGTAGCCCCAGTTACCAACATGTCTACGCAAACAATAGAGAAATCCCTGTGTTCTGTGACTCTACGAGTATACTCAGAGTATAGATACGAACCATATTTGATAAAAAAAAATACGGATTCCTTCTAATAGCTTATTGGGTCATCAGTGGTCCCATCACCCGTGAAAACTTGGAAAATCAAAAGCATTACAAATGCGTTTGATACTTTAAAAATCTCACTCACCTTATGAAACGCTACAGTAAGCGGTTACTTCAATGGTAGAGCCACGCTGTATACATTTTTGTCTATAGCATGAATGGGCCGACTCGACCAGACCATCTGTCTACAAAATCTACTACTTTCGAAATCAGTTATCTTATACGTTAATAAGCAGTTATATTTTACTCTGACGTCGTCATGCCCTTAGTTTATGTGGCGTCTTACAATATATGGTGTTGCGTCACAATGATATGTGGCACGGCGCCTGACAGTTTGTTAGTAGCAATAATCTGTACGAATGCTGATCAACAGGCGTGTTTACGACGCTTCTATACTCTATCGCAGAGGTTCCTAGACTTTTTTCTCATAGACCACTTTCAAGATTTTGCTGGTTCCGGTGGACCTTGGCGTTTTGCAAGTCTCGACACGTGGTACTGAATATGGAATATGCAAGTTGTTAAAAGTAACAGTCCATGAGTTTCTTAAAATATTATCTGCGTACATTGATAGGTGAAGTCAAGCTAACTTTTTATTTCTTTACTATCGAAAGCAGATATAACCCACCGTACCTTGTAGTTTATACCACTAGAGCTAGTGCATAAAGCGAGGTTTATGGTGCGTCCGATGGGGCACATTAGAAACTTGTAAGGGGACCCCTGGCCGAGTTACAATTTTACAACTTAGATATCCCGCTGATGTTTATTTCAGTTTAAAAATACAACCGTAACTTGTATTGCTTGTAAGATTTTATTTTCTTAAACTGAACTCTAATACTCGTATATTTTGTGGCAGCATACATACTTTTTTATCCGAGCATGGCAAAGTGACTGAAGGTAAACGCAGTGTAGTCCAAAAAACGGGATACTATAAGAAAGCCGTGAAAGACTTACCGTGAAAGAGTAAGTAAATGCATCTCTGCCTAATCCTCTTAATAAAGGCGTAAGCTTTTTTTAGATTACGAATAATTTGGCACTAAAAATAAAGATTGGATTTATCCATTTCAATTTAAGAGTGCCGTCCATAAAACCAGTGACCACCGACAAATAGTGAGTTTATCGGTAGTCACCAGAATCGTGCCGGCCTGTAAAAAGGCTTCTTCATACTCCGAAGAGGGATGAATCTGCGACAAGACAGGCGGATGACCGATACGGGCACAGGGAAACAAGGATGTACCCCTATACCCGCCCCAAATTGACATAAAATTCTATATTTTTGAGTGGTAGAGCCACGCTGTAGACAGTTTTGTCTACAGCATGAATGGGCTGGCTCGACCGGATCGTTACCACTGTCTCACAGAAAACTGCCGTAAAGTAGCGGCTTGCTGCTGCGTTTCGTACGGTGAGTGAGATAACCGGAAGCCCAAATCCCCTCCCCTTCCCAATCCCTAATTATCCCTTTCCTTTAAGGTCGGCGACGCGCCCATGACTCTTCTGGTGGTGGGCGTACATGGGCGGTGGAGATCACTTACCATCAGGTGACCCACTTACTCGTTTGCCGGCCTAGGCTATAAAAAAAAAATATATAAGGAGAATCGGTTATACACTGGCTGATCCTGGAACGCGAACCACACAAGGTGCGTGGGTCACTATGGCAGGTTTTAACACCACGTGTACGGTGGTCGCTATCCGGGCGGATATGATTATCCTACCAACAGCAACTTATAATAGTATTAAATATTTTATAAACATTTTTTCGTCTCATAATAAATGTAATGGATACCACAGAGCAGTAAGCACACGGTTCATTTAAATTGTAAATCAAGTAGACACAAAGGGAATAACTTATGTATGCGTAGGTCAGACATTAATTTAAGTCCTAAAAATAATAAAATTACTTGGCAACCTTGGTATATAAATCCTGAAGTGAAAATATATTAAACACGCGATATAAAAAGGAAAATATTTTTGGTGTGAATTCCTAAATGTATTACTGCTGCAATTTGAATAAAAATTAAATGATTTTTATGATGATAATTAAATAAAATTAAATGGTTGTTTTTTTATTGTCTTAATATTCCAATATCAAAAAGCACCTAAAATGCATATACAGGGCTAAAAAGTAAACCAGCATTACTTCAAAACGTAGACACGCTATGGAGTATCCAACGAGAGGCCATTTTTCTTACAGACTGCTATTAAAGATTTTCTAGGTTTGCATCGTGGAATATCACAAGGTGGTAGGTTCCTCGTATGCGAAAGACCGTCTGGGTAGGTACCACCGCTTTGTTTATTTCTGCCGCCAACGTATGTAAGCACTGTTATGTTTCGGTTTGAAGGACATTGAAACCAGTGAAATTACTGGGCATTATGGGACTTAACATCTTATATCTCAAGGTGACGAACGCAGTTCAATGCAAATCTAGTGCTTTGTAATTCAATGTTCTGTGTGGTGTTGCTTCTGTTTATGGGCAGGCGTGGCGCTTATCATCAGGCGAGCGCCTTGCTCGTCTCTTCATTGTATCAAATAAAAATTAAAAAAATATCAGGATAAACTTACGCACATAGCAAATCGTGTACTCCTGAACCTACATATCTAACCACAAAAAGCGACATTTTTATTAAAATAATCCCTATTTGGTATAACTGCCCCATTCACATAGACGGCCAGATAAATTAGTTTGCCTTTGATTGGAAAACTTCCAAGTTTGATATTATGGAGGTCGAATAAGTATTTACCAAGTTGTGTGAAAGCGTACTGGTCGTTACGGATATACTGTAATTTATTCATCAAACTGAAGGGTGAAGAGTAAACGGTATGGGCTTGTCTCGAGGCGATGTATTACCATAGGAAAATCCATTGTTAACTGAAGGTAAAAAAACTGAGTTGATTCTCAATTCATATGTAAAGGTATACAGATGAACTAGGTCGTAGGTCCCTGGTATGCGAGAGGCCATCTGGGTTAATATCATCGCTTTGTCAATTTCGGCCGCCAAGAAACAGTAAATAAATAAATAATAAATAAATAAATAAACCCAATAATCACATACATAGTCCTAGCCCCACACTAAGATACGAGTCTTGTGTTGTGGGTATCAGGAACTACGAGAGACTTTCGGTCTCACAACACCCAGACCCCGGGACAAATAAGCGCTGTGTGTAAGCACTGATGTGTTTCGGTTTGAAGGACATTGAAGCCAGTGAAATTACTGGGCATTATGACCGAATTAAGAATTATGTTTTTTGTACAAATAAATTTCAATGTACCCACATCAAAAAGTAAATAATGAACTTGAAAAATGCATAAACAACAAATACATTTTCTGCTTTTCATATCTTTATAATCATGAATGATATTGTGTTGTCTACAGCTACGACTTTACTCAAAGCGCGAACTCTCTAAAAGTGCACTTTAGCTTCTAACTCAAGCGTGTTGGCCTGTCCAAATTCTTTCAACAACATATTTCTCTGCGGTTTTAATATGAACACTGTTAAAGTATACGAATTTAAATAAATAAATACACCCAACAGTCACATACATAGTCCCGACCCCACAGTAAGATACGAGTCTTGTGTCGTGGGTATCAGGAACTACGAGAGACTTTCGGTCTCACAACACCGAGACCCCGAAACAAATAAATGTGGATCACACAAACATTTGTCTCGGTGCGGGGATCGAACCCGCGGCCTCTCGCTTCATAGCCGGCTACTCGCCCGCTGCGCCAGGGAGGCTGTCAAATAATAATTTAAAATAATAGAACATGCAAATACACATTATGTTTTTTACAAAAAATACTAAATTATAATATGTAATTAAATACAATATATTTTTATCAAAAAAAAACTATACTATAAAATGCTCTACCGTAAAGTTCACGTATTGGCTTTTAGTATTTTTATCTTTCGAATTTCGATTTTCCAATGTCTATTTTATATCTATACTAATATAATAAAGCTGTAGAGTTTGATTGTTTGTTTGTTTGTTTGAACGCGCTAATCTCAGGAACTACTGGTTCGAATTGAAAAATTCTTTTTGTGTTGGATAGTCCATTTATCGAGGAAGGCTTTAGGCTATGTAACATTACGCTGCGACCATTAGGAGCGAAGCATCAGTGAAAAATGTTGAAAAACGGGGAAAATTATTCATATTTGAAGGCTTCCGTTGCTAAGCTACCCAAATAATATTATTTGAAGGCTTCCGTTGCTAAGCTACCCAAATCTATACTAATATTATAAAGCTGTAGAGTTTGATTGTTTGTTTGATCACGTGGGCGGAGCCGCGAGCAAAAGCTAGTACCTAAATATATACGTAAAAAGTAGACGTGTCGCTGATGTTGTGTCGCAGTCTCCTGTCTCAGTCGCGTCCTCAAACGTGCCTTCATATTACAAGCCACACGTTATTTCCCTCCGAGGCGGGATTGATATTGTAATACCACTCGGAGCATTAGTGACAGCCATCAGTGACCGTCATATCCGTGACACCATGTCACAGGCACTAGTGATAACATCGGACATTCCGCACCTATTTCACAGTGTAAACAGTACACCCACATTTCGTCGAGCGTATCTCCGCGCCATGATGTTTTTTTTATTGAATGATGAGACGAGATAGAGCTCGCCTGATGGTAAGCGCCACGCCTGCTCATAAACAGAAGCAACACCACACAGAACTTTGAATTACAAAGCACTGCATGGTACTGAACTGCGCTCGTCACCCCGAGACATAATTTATTAAATCTGATTATGCCCAGTAATTTCACTGGCTTCAATGTCCTTCAAACCGAAAGACAACAGTACTTCCACACAACAAGCAACAGCTTGGCGGCAGAAATAGACAAAGTGGTGGTACCAACTCAGACGGCTTCTCGCATACGTGGGACCTACCACCTTGTGACCACTTATGACACCTGGTAGCACCAAATCAACTCCTTAGTTGTATACCACACATATGCGAGGTTAAACTCTTCCTGCAAAAAAAGTACGCTACAATATTAATAAAATAAAAATACATTTTTATGTCCAGCCAGGCGTAAACATCGTATGTGCCAATTAACACAGCAGTCATTACTAGATGGATCTTCGATCGTCAACCTACCCAATGCGGCAACTAGAGCGTACCCAGTCGGCCTATATTCCACCGCTCTGCACGCTGCGCCAGCAATGTACTTGAATTGAAATAAATAATTAAAAATATTTACAACAAACTCTGCCGTTCACCGGCCTTGGTGATTTATTTTTAAATTTTGTTTAATTTGTTTTTAACATACTATATATGTAAGGTTTCCCTATACTTAAAAGCGAGATTACCAATGATTATAGCTTGAAGGAGATAGCACTATATTTACTTACTTAACTGGTGGTAGGATATTTTAAATCCGCCCGGATAGCGACTACGCTATCCGTATGGCGGTACGGCTATGGTGGTACCATACACATGGTGTTAAAACATGCCATAGTGACCCACACACCTTGTATGGATCGCGTTCCAGAATCAGCCAGTGTATATCTGGTTCTCCCGACGGGCTTGCGACATGACTTGATGGTATATACATGTATCCCTGTGCCTGCTTCGGTCATCCGGCTGTCCTGTCGCAAGCCCCTCGATTTGCCTCTTCGGTCTCCGAAGAGGGAAGAAGCATTTATACAGGCCGGCATGACTCTGGTGACCACCGATAAACTCAATGTCTGTTGGTGGTCGCTAATTTTTTGGATTGCACTACGCTTACCATCTGGTGTATTGCAGTCACTTTGCCATGCTATGTAAAAAATACTTATACAATATCGAAATGTATCACATTTGTATCACTAAATGTCCTATATGTAAACACAGCGACTCCTTTTGAATCTTTATTCATTGGAGATTACTAACTCCTGTAAAGAAAAACGGCGTTCGATCAGTAAATTAGTAGTAGATTTCCCTCTCTGATATCACGGCCTTTATCCCGCGGAGAGAATAAGGGAATAAGGGTAAGGGCTAAATACAGAACGGAATCTAGACCTTTCAGAAAACACCCGCTCATACCAAACTACAAGCAGCACAACCATCAATGTTGATTGATGTTTACTGGGCCCGAATATTGGGTTACCGGCTCCAACCGAGTTAGGCGTTAATACTCTTCAAACTTTATCTAACTCTGGGTGGTAACATAATAGTTAGATCAACTGAACTAAGACATCCCACAAATGAAGACTTGTGTGCAAAATTTGAAAGCGCTTGAAGATGTTGTCTATAATAGAGTAAGTTACCTTGCCTGAAATTATATATAGGCGTGTAATGAACCACCGTATCATACAGTTGCCAAACTAATGTACGTGTCACGGGATCTGAATTTTTTCAGAAAAAGAAAACCTCACCAATCTGGGATATATGCTATCAGTCAATAAATCACGCCACCTATCCGTATTACAACAGTCCCAAACCCCGAAGCCATAATTATACAAGTACTAAAAATTAAGACAACTATAAACATCTTTCTCTACTTGTATATTACTTTATTCATTCAAGTGTAACTTCAAATAATCGCTATCCAGTTCTATATACGTACAGTAGAAATAAAACAATGAACCATCTGATGGCATTTAATAACCACCGCCCATGTACACCCAAAATACCTGAAGAATTAAGATAGAAGAATTTGGAATCTCACTCGTTCTAAAAATCTTATCGGCAAGCTGTCGGTTTTATTATTGTAAGACCGTGTTTACGATTGAACTCTATAGACTAAATTGTCTTCAGCATGGCACACTCTATTTTACATCGTTGAAGAATGCTGAATTTACAATTCATCTTTGTATCAATTCAGGCTTATATCATTGCTTCGTGAATCGATCCAAATATCCTCAAAGGACCTGGTCTTCGTTATCAATTCCTCGCACGTGAACATGTCTCATGACTTAATAACCCCAGTCCAGTCCCCTCGGAGGAACGTAGCCGATTACTGTAATCGGGTCACTGTCGCCTGCGGTCGCCGACTTAGATTTACGTTGCATACATTTGCTTACACATGCTAGGGCTTCGTGTGCACTGTTTAATGGTTCGATGAATTCAAAATGAGTGTTATTATTGGAGACTCATATTTGATTACCATCGTATTTTATGTTTTTTTGGAACGAAGTTCCTTACGGCAGGCTTGGAGGGGATAGGGATTTCGCTGCGTAACCGAACTGAAAAAAATGTGATAGTAAAACCGTAAGAAAAATGCGTGGAAAAAATGCGTGGAAAAAATGCGTGGAATAAATGCGTGGAATAAAAGCGTTAAATGAGACGTGCGCAGGCGCGACAGTCAATGTGTCAATTTTAATGTCTTTCTTTCTTTTTTATTAATGGCTTTCGCAATATTATGCATTTAGCCAGTGTCAAGTATAATGTATTCTCAAGTATTTTTACAAGCACGATGAAACACGGGTGCGGACGATTTCAAGGTCTTGTCGGAGTTATGGTGTTAACTCCTTTCAGTACGATTCTTAATTCACTTATTTCAATGTTTCCATATACTGTTCATCACCATCTATGTTTATTGAACAAATCCACATCACTTTTATACAACAAACACAACTCTAAACTAGTTTATGAAATAAATTAAAATAAGCGATGAACTGCACTGTCAGAATTCCCGCCAAAACTCCCAATTTTAATGTCAGTCATTTCTATGTAATTTTATGTTGTCAAACAAAAATAAAGAGACATATTTAAAATGAAATTCATTCAGCCAGTTATAATTGAAGTATATAAAAATACTCCTTCGATTTTTAAAAGATTACGCTAGCTCGTTATTATTTATAATTACATAAGTTGATAAAAAATGCTATACAATAGCTTTACCGCGGCAGTCTCCGAGCGCCACACGTCTTTTTGAAGTAATAACTTCTTATGGGAGGGTGAACCGAAACGTTCCGTAACGCGAGCGCTCCATCGACCAGCCACTGTTAGCCGACCTCCCTGGAACATCGATAATTTCGAAGTCCCAGGTGGCGCCACACAGTGACCAGTCGGCTTGGACCGGACTTTGACACGACTTTGACACGACTTCGACACGACTTTGACACGACTTTGACACGACTTCGACACGACTTTGACACGACTTTGACACGACTTTGATACGACTTTGACACGACTTTGACACGACTTCGACACGACTTTGACACGACTTTGACACGACTTCGACTAGACTTTGATACGACTTTGACACGACTTTGACACGACTTTGATACGACTATGACACGACTTCGACACGACTTTGGCACGACTTTGACACGACTTTGACACGACTTCGACACGACTTCGACACGACTTTGACACGACTTTGATACGACTTTGACACGAGTTTGACACGACTTTGACACGACTTTGACAGGGCTTTGACCGGACTTCGTAACGTAACGCGTTAAGGGAAGCCAGACAGAGTGGCGCCGTAACGTAACGCTTTACGGCGCCACTCTGTCTGGCTTCCCTTTCTCTCACGCATACGGTAGCAGTAGGCAGGCTCCTCCGCTCTCACTTTAACCCACATTAGTTTAAGTTATCACTTCTGTCGAGCGTCCCGGGACGCACACTTTTTGGAACGAAGTTCCTTACGGCAGGCTTGGAGGGGATAGGGATTTCGCTGCGTGACCGAACTGAAAAAAATGTGATAGTAAAACCGTAAGAAAAATGCGTGGAATAAAAGCGTTAAATGAGAAGTGCGCAGGCGCGACAGTCGCATAACCAGCCAGCGTTAGTTCCTTTTTTAAAATGAAATTCATTCAGCCAGTTATATTTCAAGTAGTTTTATATCTCCTTCGATTTTTAAAAGATTATTACATAAGTTGATAAAAAATGCTCTACAATAGCTTTACCGCGGCAGTCTCCGAGTGCCACACGTCTTTTTTTTATTTCTATTTTTCTATTCGATTTCTATGTAATTTTATGTTGTCAAACAAAAATAAAGAGACATATTTTGTTATTTTAGTTGATAATTTGAATTTTTTGCAATTTGTGTCGATTCTACATTAGCCGAAGGAACTTCGTTCCTACCTGGTGTCCCACGACACACACCAATTTTTTTTTTTAATTCTATATATCCCGCCGCTTCTTTACCGACGTGAAGTAGCGGCTTGCTGCTGCGTTTCGTACGGTGAGTGAGATGTCCGGAAGCCCAAATCCCCTCCCCTACCCCATCCCTAATTATCCCTTTCCTTTATGGTCGGCAACGCGCCCATGATTCTTCTAGTGGTGGGCGTACATGGGCGGTGAAGATCACTTACCATCAGGTGACCCACTTGCTCGTTCGCCGGCCTATACCATAAAAAAAAACTATCAGAATAAATCCTCCGTTAAATAACTTGTACTGTACCTACCACAAAAACAAAATGAAATGTATTTTAACGAAACTTAAAAACACGCTTCAAAAAATAACACTGAAATTACAAAAATAAAAAAATCCTATTTGACCAGTCGGTGCAGTATCATTTGACTGGCACCGACTCCTAGAGACCTCTTTTTGACTGATTAGTGTTGTTTTTTGTGTCGGTTTTTAAGTATTATTAAAACTTATTTTTATCAAGACATTAAAATAAATTGATACAATACAAAAATCTATTCATAAAAGAGATATTAGTGTGCGCATTTAAAGTGAAAGGAAATATCAAAAAGACATCCTGATTCCAGATAGACATTGACTGAAACAAAAGAATACGGAACACGATAACACTACGGAAACAGAACTTTCTTCAGTTATACATTTTATAGAAGCAATTCTAATATGAACCCTAAGTCCAAGTCATAATGTCTGTATTCGTAGGGCATGTAGTATTCACAGACGTGCCATCCATTATTAGTGTACGCACTGAATCCGATTCGAATCCGAGATTATTATCCGAATTTGAAATTTTATCGACTCAAAACCAGTCTGCAGTAGTTGCAGTATTATTACTGTGTATACTTTTAGTAGTAGGGTCATGCTATAAATAGTTTGTTTACAGCATAAATGAGCCGGCTCGACCGAATCATTACCACTGTCTCACAGTATATTGACGTAAAGTAGCTGCTTGCTGCTGCGTTTTGTATGGTGTGTGAGATATCCCGAGGCCGCAATCCCTGTTCCCTTTGCAATCCCTTAATTATATAAGCCCTTTCAGTTCGGCAATGGACCCTTGATTCTTCTGGTATTGTGGGCCGTGCAGATCACTTACCATGAGATGACCCACTTGCTCGTTTGCCTTCGTTATAAAGAATGCAGTGTGTACACACTTTTAGTTCTTTTTAATACATTGTAGTTTGTTATGTTTTAAACACGGAAAGGCCAAATGTGAATGTATGCTCATGATGCATTACATCAGGTAATAAATACGTAACTCAGTTATGTATCCAATCAAATATATTTCCTGTTTTTAAGTACCAATAAAGGTGTTACCATCAGAACTCTTTTTTATTTTTTTATCCGAGCACGGCAAAGTGACTGCTCTACACCTGATGATAAGCGTAGTGCAGTCCAAAAAACCAAGGACCACCGACAAACATTGAGTTTATCTGTGGTCACCAGAGTCATGCCGGCCTGTATAAATGCTTCTTCACACTCCGAAGAGGGAAAAAGCAAATCGAGGGGCCTGCGACAAGACCGGCGGATGACCGATGCAGGCACAGATACAAGGATGTACCCCTATATCCACCCCAACAAAACATCAAGGCATGTTGCAAGCCCCTCGGGAAAACCGGATATACACTGACTGAACGCGATCCACACAAGGTGTGTGGGAAACTATGGCAAGTTTTAACACCATGTGTACGGTGGTCGCTATCCGGGCGGATAAACAGAGGTGTAGGAAATTAGGAAAATTATTTTTTGATTTGGTTCTCCGTGCATGTAACTGCATGCATGCATGTAAATGTATTTTTTAAATTATTCTTAGGTATTTGTGGTGTCATTGGATAAGTCCTCAAAAATGATATAGAGATTGCAGAATGGATGTTTAAATAAGTTTGTGATATATGCGAGTCCAAGTTGTTAAAAATATGTCTAACTTTTAAACTGCGAGGTGGAAAATTAAACTTAAAAGATACTTTCAAAGAAAATTGGTTTTAATAAAGTACGTAGTATAGTTTTTGAGTTAATGGGTGTTTTTGATTACACAATATTTTATTTTAAAGACCGCAAAAATTACTTTGCTTTTTACAATGCATTTGAGGAATATAAAATCTTGTACTTATTTAGAACTATGAACGTTCATCTTGATTAATTCTTTACTGTGCGTGATCCGAGACGCACTTAGCCGGTTTTTATTTTGATTTAATCCACCAAAGAAATTATCAAGCCAATAAAATAGCATTATACCCAAACGACATTCTATATTCGACATCAAATTACAAGGTGATATGTTCTTCGTATGCGATAGGCCGTCTGGGTTGGTACCACCGCTTTGTTTATTTCGGCCGCCAAGCCACAGTTTGTCAGCAATGTTGTGTTTCGATTTGAAAAGCATTGAGGCCAGTGAAAATACTGGGCACTATGAGACTTAACATCTTATGTCTCGGGGTGACGAGCGCAGCTCAGTGCCATGTAGTGCTTTGTAATTCAAAGTTCTGTGTGGTGTTGCTTCTGTTTAGGAGCAGGCGTGGCGCTTACAATCAGGCGAGCGGCTTCAAAGAAATAAAAAATATATATTTAAGAGATATTACGTACAGTTTCGCAACCTATTACGCGCACGGTTCCGTCTGCCAGCTATTGACATTGGGTCGCGAGTTACGGTCACTTTCACTTGCCTGAGTCGCTTCGGTTATGCAACCTGCGTAACTCATTATACTCATTCTCATCGTGTAGAGATGTGCTATCGTATCCGGTTAATCTGATATTTTTTAATGATATTTATTTTATATTTTTAAGCAGCGATAGCTTAGCGGGGAGTAGTACGGACTGTCGAGACGAAAGTCGTGGGTTCGAAACCAGTCCCAACAGCATACACCTCTGACTTTTCTAAGTTAAGTGTATATTCATTGTTAATTATCGCTTGCTTTAACGGTGAAGGAAACATCGTGAGGAAACCTGCATACCTGAAAACTCAATAAGATTTTTCGAATGTATGTAAAGTCTGCCAACCCGCATTAGGCCAGCGTGGTGGACTAAGGCCTAATCCCTCTCATTCAGTAGAGGAGGCCCGTGCCCAGCTGTGGGACGTATATAATACAGGGCTAGTATTATTATGATGAAATTACATAGAAAATAAATAACGTCATTTCTGCACTCCAAGCGTATTGTTTTGTACATATATAGATATGTACAAAACAATACACAGTTCTACTCACTAATCCTTCAGATAGCTACTGCTATTATCGGCCGATTTTAATGCATGACCTCAATCCGAATCTCCACATCGAACTCGGAAATCAGCCAATCAAATAAAGTAATTTGTACGAGTTACCTTCATTATGTGTTTTATTGGCTCATTTGTGGGATCGATCCTGTGACTCAAACAAAATTTTTATTAAATCTGTATAAAAAATACTGGATATGTCCCATTGTTAGGCATGAGCCGCCTCTACTGAATAAGAAGGTGGCATGTTAATTGTTAATTATCCCTTGCTTTAATGGCAAAGGAAATATCGTGACGAAACCTTTATACCTAAGAAGTTCTCCACAATTCAAAGCTATATGAAGTCTGCTAATCGGCATTACGCCAGCGTGGTGGACTCATGCCTAACCCCTCTCATTTAGTAGAAATGAATATGATATTCTTTTTAATAAGCAGAGGAAATATAGATCTAAACATGTGACTATAAAATCAGCGAATGGAGGTTCCGGTGATTAGTAACTTGGTTAACAAATCGGATTAACTTGACCTTCGCAGTTAGCCTCGTATTGCGGTTTTATTCACAGACTATTGCACAATTGGACCTACTTACGCAAAAAAGAACCAACCCACAGCAAATTAATTTAATAAAATCTCGTAGTTTTTTTGGAAAATAGGTCATGAAATATATTCTAAAACGATTTTGCAAAAAATATAAGGTTTTTTTTTTTTTTTTTTTGTTTTAATTGCATAGATCGGCAAACGAGCAAGTGGGTCACCCGATGGTAAGTGATCTCCACCGTCCATGTATGCCCACAATATCAGAAGAATTATGGGCGCGTTGCCGACCTTAAAGGAAAGGGAGAATTAGGGATTGGGAAGGAGAGGGGTATTTGGGCCTCCGGATATCTCACTCACCGAACGAAACGCAGCAGCAAGCCGCTACTTGACGTCGGTTTTCTGTGAGACAGTGGTAATGACCCGGTTGAGCCGGCCCAATCATGCTGTAGACAAAACTGTATACAGCGTGGCGCTACCACTCATAAAATTAATAAATTAAGCAAAACAAAATCTTCATCTAAACTTGCTGAGGGTTGGTTCCTTTTTGCGTAACTACGTCCAAATTGCAACTAATCAAACTTTACTAACTATTTAACTCTCATTTTAAAATGATTGCTGCGTAGCCATATTTAATTTGATTTCCAGAAAAAAACATTGGAAACACACAAACGTGACCAAATATACAAAATATTTGTAGCGAATAATCGATAAATAATTCCGATATCCGCACCACCGATACATGCAAGGTACTTCCCTACAACGTAAATTATGTAAATCAAGATTACAAAAATAAGATTTATAATGTTCTTCCTACTGAATACATATCGCAAATTAACTATCTTGTCTGTCTCCGTGGCGCAGTAGAGGAGTAGCCACCTGGGAAGCGAGAGGTTGTAGGTTTGTTACCCGCACCAAGGTAAATGTTTGTGTGATCCACGAATATATGTTTCGGGTCTGGGTGTCTATTTTTGCGATGAACTACAGGGGTCCTTGCTAATGGGATACTGGCGACCCCTGCAGTATTTTATGCCAGGGTTGAGGGGAAGGGAAGGTTAAAGGTATAGGAAGAAAGGAGCCCCTCGGGAGAACCGTATATACACTGGCTGACCCATACAAGGTGAGTTACTATGGCAGGTCTTAACACTATGTATACGGTGGTCGCTATCCGCGGCGGATACGAATATCCTACCACCAGCCGGGTCTGGGTGTAGTGTCAAGTAGTCGTAGTTCCTAATACCAAGGATACAGGTTAGCGTGGGGTCAGGACTAAGTGTGTGACTGTTGCGTGTATTTGGTTATCATGTTCATAATTTTACCTTAACTATTGTATCATTATCATTATCATCAGCCACAGAACGTCCACTGCTGAATATAAACCTCTCCCAAAGATTTTCAGACCGATCTGTTGGAAGCGGCCTGCAAGTTACAAACGTCGATAATGTGTCCTGCTATGTCAATATACATTCTGTATATATTCCCATATACACACGCCTATAATCCCTGATGGAGTAGGCAGAGATGTAACCAGTACATCCGCATTTCACCGAGTTTATTTCCGTTCCATGATGTGATAGGAGCCTATCGCCATACCGGGCATAAATTCCAGACTCCGTGCTAATACTGAGAATTTTGTAATACAAAACCCTAATATCGCTTTTACACGATCCGGGGATCGAACCCGAGACCTCAGCACAATAGTCGTACCGCACGCGTCATACGCAATACAACTACGGAGGGAATATTATAAAATCTGTGTTACATCGAACGGCTGATTATGAATGCCATTATCTGCTAATGACATAATTAGTAATTAATGTTAATTTACAGTTTTTATGGCAGTATTCCCAGTAATGTAAATTGTAGTGCAGTTTTATTATTACTCAATTTCATATTTAATAATGTAGGAATTATATAACTACGAATGGTTATAAATAAATTATACACTCTACGTCTCAAATGACGAGCAAAATCAGATAGTTTACGAATTTCATAGTCAATATAAATCTCAACTAATATTTTATTTTATTGAATGACGAGACAAACAAGTCGTTTGCCTGATGGTAAGCGCCACGCCTGCCCATAAACAGAAGCTAAAAAGCTGGTGCTAAACCTATGGAAGACAATGGGCGATCTTATTGCTAGAAACAATCTCTTCTAGACAACCGTATAGAACTTTGAGTTATAAAGCACTGCATGGCCCTGAACTGCGCTCGTCATCCCAATACATAAGATGTAAGTCTCTTAATGCCCAGTAATTTCACTGACTTCAATTTCTTACAAACCAAAACACAACAGTGCTTACACAAAGTACAGCTTACACTTAGACAAGGCGATGGTACCTACCAACCCAGACGGCCTACGAAGGACCTACCACCGTGTATCATTACTAATTCGAAAAAAAAATTCAACTCGCAACAATTATTAGTCGCTGGTTTTTTGGACTGCAGTGCGCTTACCGTCAGATGTAATGCAGTCACCGTGCCGTGCTGTTTTGAGATATCGTGATTATTTATGTGATTAGTATGCGAAATACAACTTTTTATATTATTTATTTATTTATTTTTTATTTATTTAAACTTTATTGTACACAAAGAAGTATAGGACAGAACACTAAAATATAACTAATATGAGAAGTACAATTGGCGGCCTTATCGCTCGGGGCAATGTCTTACAGGCAACCATGGGATGGAGATGAAAGAAGGAAAAAGAAAGGGCAGTTAAAAGTGTACAATAAGCTAATATCAGAAGTATACACACACAAATACAAATCAATTATTAATATACTAATTAGATATTTATAATAAATATATATCTACATACATAATATATATATAAACTAACTATAAAATATATATGTATATAAAATATATATATGTATATATATATAAATATATATAATTTATTGCCAGTGTAGTTATATCACAAACTAAGTAGTACCGAGATAGTGCTCCTTCACCATTTTTTTAAAAACAGGAAGCGATTGGGCACGCCTAATGCCTACCGGTAGAGCATTCCACAGTCGAGTAGCCTGAACAGTAAATGATTTATCTGTGTATATAGTGGAATGTGTTGGCGTCATCAATTTTAAATTATCAGATGATCTCAGAGACCTTGAATGTGTGTCATGAAGGAATTGAAAGCGAGCCTTTAGGTAGCAGGGAGTGACAGGACAGAATAGAATATTATAAAGAAGAGATAGAATGTGGGCATTCCGGCGAAGCCGTATGGGCAACCACTTGAGCTTGGCGCGAAACTCAGAAACGTGATCATATTTACGGAGTCCAAATATGAATCTGATACAGAAGTTTTGGAGGCGCTCAAGTTTATCTAATTGTTGTTCAGTGAGATCTAGATAGCTGACATCTGCATAATCAAGGATGGGAAGGAGAAGGGATTGCGCAAGCGAAACCTTTGTAGAAGTGGGTAGAAAATTGCGTAGCCTTCGCAAGGATCCTGCTGAAGCAAACAGTTTTCGACTTAACTCTTGTAACTGAGGCACCCAGGAGAGAGATTTATCTAAGTATATCCCAAGATTTTTCACTTTCTCACTGTATGGGATACTAATACCATTGCATATAATTGGTGGTAATTGTGACTTTACCAATTTGGATACCATCCTTGGACTGCCGATAATTATGATCTGCGTTTTAGAAGGATTCACTTGGAGTCCATAGGCCTTACTCCACTCGCAGATATGATTTAAGTCGGCGTTGACTGTAGTGACAGCTTCCGTCATCCTATCGAGTGAAGCTTGGTAGTATATTTGGAGATCATCGGCATAAAGGTGGTAGGCAGAACGAAGTTTAGACGAAATAGAATTGATAAAAATTGTGAAGAGAAGAGGAGATAAAACGCCGCCCTGTGGGACTCCGACAGAGGTTGTGCAATAAGAGGATGACCTATCCTCAATGCAAATGCGCTGTCGGCGTCCAAACAGGTAACTACGAAACCACTCAATTGCCAATGGAGATATGTTAAGAGAACACAAAATGCTAAGCAAAACGTCAAAATCGACGGTGTTAAAGGCGTTACTGAAGTCAAGCAGACACAAGATAGTCAGCTTACCGTCCTCCATACCAGATCTGATGTCGTCCGTAATATGAACCAGCGTCGTAGTGGTGCTGTGGCCTGGTCGGAAGCCGGATTGGAGTGGATTTAGGAGTTGATTGATGGTGAGGAAGTTACCGAGTTGGGAGTGGACTAGCCGTTCGAGCACCTTGGAAAGGAATGGTAGGATGGATATCGGACGGAAATCGGTAAAGGTAGAAGGATTACTTTTCTTAGGTATGGGAATTATTCGGGCTTCTTTCCAAGCTTGCGGAAAGATCCCACTGGAAATTGAGAAGTTAAGGATGTGAGAGATAATGGGAAGGATTTCGTCAAGGATAGGAAGGATCATATTACGGCCGACACAGTCACTTCCAACCGCATTAGATGAAATTGACATAATGCTCCTCCTAACATCACAAAGAGCAAATTGTTTGAAAAGCAATGGGGAACAGTCGGGAGTCTGGCAAGATGAAAGAAGTTTTATTGTATTATCTTTAGTAGTCCTGTCATAGTTGGACGAAGAAGAAAATTTTTGGTTTAGAGAATTTAAATCTAAATGTTTCGGAAAAGGGCTTTGTTCAGATTTTCCTACTCCCAGTGACTTCAGAAATTTCCAGATTCTAGCTGGATCGCCATTTTCGATTGAACTATGGATATGTCGGCGTTGTGCATACCTACACACCTTTCTGCAATGATTCCGAATAGCTACGTATTTATCCCAGTTAGTGTCATTGGGGCGATATTTGTACCTTGACTTGGCAGCTGCTTTTTTTGCAAGAAGTTCCTTCATTTCGCTAGTGAGCCAAGGTGACGGAAGATGTTTCATCCTGATTGCACGGACTGGGGCATGAACATCATACAGCTCGATCATTTTACGGTTGAAAATGTCAACTTTGTCATCAATGCTCTCAGAGGCGATGAGCATACTCCAGTCAATTTTTCTAGCATCTCCGCGAAGACTATCAACGTTCATCCCACGAAAGTTGCGCTGCAGGAGAGTTTTGGGTTTTGATTTAGGTGGACGAATACGGTAGGACAAAAAGAGTAAATCATGGTAAGAGAAGGCGTCAGCGGAACATTGCCCGTGTTTTGCAACATGATTTAAGGAGGAAACGAAGATAAGATCAAGAAGAGATGGAGTACAATTTGGAAGGTGATGAGTGGCAGAAAGTGGAAGGATAGAGAGGTTACATGATTGAACAGTGTTCTGAAGGGAGGAAGAACGAGAGTCGTTCTTTAAGAGACAGGTATTAAAGTCACCCATGATTATACAATGACTGTACGAAGGGACAAAGTTTTCGAGAAGTATTTCCAGAGAAGAAAAGAAGTTAATGCGAAGAGAAGGACAATAGTAGACACCAAGTAAAATCTTAGAATTTGAAAGCTCTACCTCCAAAAGAATATGTTCACCAGCATTTGGCGGAGGCGGCTGCGGTGACATACTTAAAACTGTGTATGGTATATGCGAACGGAGATAAATAGCAACACCGCCTCCACCGCCCGCTATACGGTCATTTCGAATGAGAACAAAACCAGGAAGAGCAACAGAGGATGAAGAGAGACATGGTTTCAACCACGATTCAGATACTAGTAAGGCATGTATATGGGTACAGTCAAATGAAGCCAGCATATCAGGGAAATGGGCCGGAATGCTCTGGGCATTGATATGAGCAACATTAAGGTTCTGTGGAACATCTGAGAACTGAGTCGAAAGAGTGTCAGAGAGAGAAGGAATACTCACAAAGCTATCGTCACTGCTCAGTGAGAAAAAATCCTCACTGTCAGCGCTGTAATCAGACAAAGACATTGGCAAATAATAAATATATATGTGTATATGCAAAATAAATATATGTAAATATATGCGAATAACTATTATAAAATATATATAAGGCAATCTTAAATAATAAAATACGACAGTACCATCCATCCGCCGGTTATTACAACTAAAAGAATACACAAGATGTTGAATAGATATACAACACACAAAATTACAAAAATAAAGTAACAAAACAAAACGTTTAGAAGTTAGAAGTTTTTTTGGTCCAGGTAACATTGCGATAAAATTTTGAACAATAAATGATAACAACAATAATTGACAGCGGGCAGCACAGCAACGATGGATTGAAAGAAACTTATTATTATTACGTCTGAAGGACCCTGCATACAAGGTCAAGGAAAAAAAAAAAAAATAATAATAATATATGTGTATAACAATAAACAGTTTGAAGGAACGGAACGTATACGTCACTGTCAATTGTCAATTTATCACACGGAAGTTAGTTTATTTACGATGTGATTACATACACTTAATTTTGAACAGTATAAAAACAAATGGTGGTGATAGTAAATTAAATTAAAAAAAAAAAAAAAAACAAGTTAAGTAGAAACTACAATGTACATGCTACCTGGACTTCAAGCTACCGAATGGCACACTTATACTACTTTTTGGAAGCAGCGGCTCGTCTCTTTGACGTCGTCTTGGCTGAGGGAGCTGGCTTTGCAACATCCACAGAAATCAGGCCGAGCTGATTTAGCGATGTCACTCTATGCCGTTCACCAGCACTCAGAACTATTATGTAGATTAATAAAATATTTTAGCGATACATTCATTCAATTAAGTTTCTTTCCCATTACATAAAATCAATAAATTAAGCATCAGTCTATTAAGTAATAATTAATACTGATTAGTTATATCAGCATACTTTTTAGAAGCAATTAATTATTTACCTATTCACATTTTAATTACCACATCGTTCGTGTTCTCAAGTGATATTCTGATGTACAATGGAGACAATGGGTTCACCCTGACCCGGATTAAGGTATAAAAGTGTCATAAATGTTACATTACACAAAAAATTCCAAGTATTTTCAAATATTCATGAGCAAACTGTTTTTGAGTTCCGTACCAGACTGCCATATACAACTGCCTAGGTGGCGCCAGTTGGTGCATTGGCCGACAAATGAGCAAGTGGGTCACCTGATAGTAAGTGATCTCCGACACCCACCGTACGAAACGCAGCATCAAGCTGCTACTTTATATCGATTTCCTGTAAGGCAGTGGTCTAGTCGAGCCGGCCCATTCAGGCTGTAGACAAAACTGTCAACAGCATGACTCTACCACTTACCAGTTACGTTTAAAATAGCTCTATCTGTTGAATTCTACATGTTCCCCGAGTATATGATAATATTATAGCGGACGAATAAAAACAATAATTTCGGTGTACTGAACCCCCGATACCTTAATCCGACTCGCTCTTGGTCAGTTATTTTATCCCTTTTATTTATTTACAACAAAGTGCCTATACTGTACGGCTGATGATCATTCCAATAACATTTATAATACCTCAACTTTACCCATTAAGTTGTAACAAATAAATCTTTAGCTGATATCGATCTTTATCGGCCAGGGTGAAGAAAATATTATAAAGTTTCAAGAGTTCTGAGGAACAAAAATTCATCGTTTAAACGTGTAACTCTCTACCATTTGCACCGAGTCATTAAGCGCAGTGATGCATAAAATGCATAATGAATTGACCCAATAAATACAAGTGAAATGAATCTAAAAATGATGTAATAAAAATACTTTTATAAATCTCCACGAAATACATTTCAAAGTTTTGATAATGATATTTTGGATGTATTATTATAGCAGATGCTAGCGTACGAGCAAGGGGGTCACCTGATGGTAACCAACTTCCACCGCGTTAAAAATCGCACAACCGAAGAATGAAAAACAAAATTAGGGATACATTGCAGACGTTAAAGTAAATTGATAATTAAGGATTGGGAAGGGGAGAATGTTTCTGGCCCTCCGGATTCCTAACTCATAGTAAGTGATGCAACAACAAACTGCTTTTTCATGTCGGTTTTTTGTGAGACAGTGGTAATATTTTGTCTATTTGTGCCGTCAAGCAACAGTGTGTAAGCACTGTTGTGTTTCGCTTTTAAGGACATTGGAGCCAGTGAATTACTGGGCATTATGAGACTTAACAGCTTATGTCTCGGTCTGAACAGCGCAGTTCAATGCCATACAGTGCTTGGTAATTCAACGTTCTGTGTGGTGTTGCTTCTGTTTATGGGCAAGCGTGGCGTTTACCATCAGGCGAGCGTCTTGCTCGTCTCATCATTCCATCAAATAAAAAAAGAAATAATAACCCAGTCGAATCGGCTCATTCATTCGACAAGATTATCAACACCATGGTTCTACCATACAAGAGATCGTCTGCCACTTATGCACCAAATGCCTTGAAATCAAACACATATCAAACATGGTCATAACACGCGATACCTCCGTGAAAGCATCATTTAAATATACTATAATGTAAACAAATAAACAGACATTGCTCAGACACTAGTGATTTCTCATATTTGTACAATTGCTTCGGCTCGCATGAATTGCAAGCGTCGCGTGATGTGTATTTACAAACTCTTTCATCTTCATTTTTAAAATCGATATAACATTCCGCATATTTCGTCATGCTTTA
Organism: Amorpha juglandis; assembly: GCA_949126905.1. NCBI lineage: Eukaryota > Metazoa > Arthropoda > Insecta > Lepidoptera > Sphingidae > Amorpha > Amorpha juglandis. The sequence continues at coordinate 2,878,066 of OX421380.1, forward strand.
ATAAACGTTTATATGTAATCCATTATGTAGGTTATGACGGACGGTATTGGTTTACCACCTTCCGCATTATAACGTCCTAGAATGGAGTTATGACTTACTTTTTACTTCACTACTTTAGAAATAAATTCCCAGTAGACACCTACAAGAGTACCGGGTCTGTGCCATGCCAAAAATTTACAAGGTGGTACAATTTTACAAGGTGGTAGGTCACTCATATGCGAAAGGCCGCCTGGGTTGGTACCACCCCTTTGTCTCTTTCTGCTGCCAAGCAACAGCGTGTAAGTACTGTTGTTTCAGTTTGTTACAGGTCATTGAAGACAGTGAAATTACTGGGCATTGTGAGACTTAACATCTTATGCCTCAAGGTATATATCATTGGGATCAATGTCGTTCGGGCTGGGATACAATAGTATACGTTTTTCTCTCACCATCCAAAGGTTAACTGGTAGAGAATGCCTTAGACATTAAATTCGCCTGTACATACTTTATGTATAAAGTGTAAATAAAATAAATAAATTTTGCTTGCTCACAGTAATAGCAAAGCAATGTTTCCTACCTAGGCGGCCTTTCTCATATAAGTAACCTATAAACTAAATAATAGAACCATGCTGTAGACAATTTTGTCTGCAGTATGAATTGATTGTCACATCAAATCATATCATTGAATCACATATCGAATATTAAATGTCATATGTTTAAATAGAGTTAAATTTGTTGCGTTTCGGACAGTGGGAGAGATTTTCAGATGCCCAAGCCCCTTTCCAATCCCAATTCCTTTAAGTTCAGCAATGCATCCATGATTCTCTAGTACCTTCTTCATCATCAGGTGACCCAATTGCTCATTTGCATGCCTCTGCTATTAAAACACGGATTAAGTGCGAATCGAGCAAGCACAGCGAGGATTCCGTACCCACACTTTGAAAAGTTTTCTTTCGGTCTTTTAATTATTTGTTATGATAGTCGCCATAAGGTAATCTGTGAACATGTCAATCGGTAACCTATTACAGTTCAAAAGATAGGCCCTTTTAAAAGAGGGACAGATAGACGGTATAGGCTCTGTTACGTACCCTTTGGGTACGGTACCCTAAGAAGCAATTACTGTAAGTGAATGATACAAACCCGTCATCAGCTCGCAAGGAATGTCGCAACGTGGTGGGAGCGAATGCAGTGACAGTGCCGTGGTGGACCCGTCGGTGGACGGTCATCTAGTGTGTTGTGAAGGGTGCTTACTATTATAATCTAGCAGGTATGATTCGAAGTTAATAGATAATAGATGAGATTACTATTAAAGATGATTAAGTTGTGATCGTGATTGGTGGTGGTGAATCAAATGCTCTGCTCACTCTCGAGAACTTTGTGATGTTACTTGGTAGGGGTTAGTGTGTTGATGGCATAAATAAATACGTTTTTCTTTATTTTTTCGTGTATGCGTGCTGTAAGTGTATATACAGAATTAAATAAATTTTCTTTCGTTCTATTAACACTTCGTGATGGGATATAATTGAACGAAAGGGAGCAATTACTTTCTCATTTAACGTTCAGTGAATAATGTTTATTTGCTGTAACTGTTAATAATTGCTTTGGCTCTTGATGAGTAGAAAATAAGGACTTCGTTCGCTTTCATCCATAATTAATACATAATAAAGTAATTATACAGTTATGTAGACCTTATTAACTTTCTGCTTAGTGAATACAAGTAAAACTTAAATAAATTAAACTCATGCCTTTATCCCCGAATAAACAAAAAACGATATTCTAAAAGTGAGACTTGCATCTACAACCTTATCTGTTTCTCATTGTTGGAGCCTTGATTTAATTGAATTCAATGAAATTTTAACCTACTCATAGATTGATCTATAAATAAATAAATGTAATCTCGAAAACTATTCTATTTTTTTTTGATGATATTACTAAAGCTAGCTAATTTTAATTTAAAGCATAATATAACTAATATATATAACCTTACGCCTTTATCCCTGAAGGTGTAGGCAGAAACCTAACGTAGGGTGAAACTGGTGAAATTAAATTATGCCAAGCTTAGTCCCATCACACGCTGTAATAGCGGGCGAGCCTATCGCCATAACGTGATTATAATCCTCCTTAGAGATAATTTGGCTGTTTTTTATAAACCATTCATACTATTCTTGTACCAGGGAAGCACGAATTCAAAGAGTTTATACATACATAGCAACTAATACTCGCCCACACAGTCCTTACCTTCATAGTAAGAAAATGTAAAGGTAAATAGAGTAGGCAAACTAAAGGTTATTTAGAAAAATCGCAATGAAATTAAAGCAAAATATAATCAATATCTCAACGTTATCTTGATGTGGATTGAAATGTTAATTCATATTTGCATCCAATGATGAGGTTCGGTTACCTTCGTTTTTTAAGAAACTTATATAACATATATTTTATACTATAGGATTGTGTAACGAATGCCCGACCATACGGACCTTTCAACAGTAGAATAAATACATAATATAATGTTGTAACAGGTCTGTTTTGGGTCATCATCACGCGTACCTTTCTAGACGAAGATTGTCAAAACGCATAGCTAAAATCGTAATTCTTACAGTTGAGGCCAGCAAATAAGTAAGTATGTCACCTAGTGGTAATCCCCACCGCCCATGTACGCACATAATACCAGAAGAATCATGGACGCGTTGCCGAGCTTAAAGGGAGGGATAATTAAAGGATTGGGACGGGAAGGGAGATTCGGGCATCAGGTCAAGACGATTTATAAAGTGGCTAGAAAGAGACAAAAACAAAGTTTAAATAAACAGTGCTTAAAAAAAATGGGTGCGTGTACTTATGTACGCGCGTGAGAAGTTATACTTCTTTGTTATTTATTCAATTTAATAGCAAATATTAAAAATTAATATTATTATTTGATGTTCAATTTTAATTTTTATCACAAACTTTTTATTAAATGTTTTATTAAATTTATTTCTTTATTTTGTGAATATTAAATAACCAATAATAAGTATTTAACATTAATAATTTAATAATATTTAGTGTTAATTATATTAAATAAAAGTATTTTAATTTATATCAATAAATAATACATACGGATAGTTAACCTCAATTATATTGGAGCACTTGAAAAAGTATATAAGCACAATTTTTTTCACTAATATTCACAAATAGTAAGTAATATCAATCAAAATATTCAATTTAAATCACTACTGAATATAATAATACATACGGATAGTTAACCTCAATTATATTGGAGCACTTGAAAAAGTATATAAGCACAATTTTTTTCACTAATATTCACAAATAGTAAGTAATATCAATCAAAATATTCAATTTAAATCACTACTGAATATAATTTATTAGCACATATATAAATTATAAAGGACATTGTCAAAAATAGCCTATGAATCAACACGCATGAAACATTTACTATAATAATAATTATTATTTATAATGTACATTATAATTATTATTATAGTAAATGTTTCATGCGTGTTGATTCATAGTTTCAATAGAACGGACACTTATTAATTTCGAAAACAATTTAAAAAGTATTCACTTCCGTCATAGTCCTCGGTATTATAATTTTTGGTTCAAATTCGGGTTTTTAATAGGCAAAGGTATTGTAGCTCATACAGCCAAGTCTTTGTAACAACACTCTTAAGCTTCGCATTGTTATGCATTTCGCCAAAGACAAGTGTAATTTATTCTCAAGTCTTCACAACAACGATGAAATATCGTAACATTAATAATTTAATAATATTTAGTGTTAATTATATTAAATAAAAGTATTTTAATTTATATCAACATATCCACTCGACATGATAGAAGTACATTCTACTCTCTTCGCGTTTATGCGAGCCTGGTACTTTTTACGGCAACATGTTCCGAATAAGAAAAAACCTAAAGAGTTTTTCTTTGTCCAAATCGTCATTTGTTTATTAATTACGGCTACTTTCACTCTCATCATTTTTTCTTAACGCGCCTAACTTCATACTGTTAATTTTTTGTGTCACAGGTGCGCGCGCATCTTAAAATTTCACTCTCATCATTTTTTCATAACGCGCCTAAAGAAGTATAACTTCAAAAATCGCCGAGAGGCCGTCTGTGTTGGTGCCACCGCTTTGTCTATTTCTGCCGCCAAACAACCACTGTTGTGTTTCGGTTTGAAGGACATTGAAGCCAGTAAAATCGGCATTATGAGACTTAACATCTTATGTCTCGCGGTGACGAGCGCAGTTCAATGCCATGCAGTGCTATGTTATTCAAAGTTCTGTGTGCTGTTGCTTCTGTTTATGGGCAGGCGTGACGCTTACCATCACGGAACGCCTTGCTCGTCCCGTCATTCAATCAAATAAAAAAAAAACATATATGTCTATTCCAACATATCTACTCTAAGGGACCCAACCATTTATTCCATTAATACATTTTAAGCACATTCGTCCATATAATAATTTACATTTAGCAGTAACGAATCCTTTAATAGGTATATTAAACGATTATGTTTCAGCAGAACGGTCTCCAAGTGCTAAACCGGAATGAGGTAGGCGGGTTCGGAACCGATACAATTATTATGCCTTCGGAAATGTTCGGATAGGCATTCAGTTTTATGGACACTAGTATATTTTTGTGTGCGAAACTATTGCTTAGAAATTGAGTCGGAAATTTCAGATAAATACGTTCGATATTTGAATTGTTTCTTTATAATACACTTATTGTTTTAAAATTACATTAGGTCCCTCGTATGCAAGAGGCCGCCTGGGTTGGTACCACCGCTTTGTCTATTTCTACCGCCAAGGAACAGTGTGTAAGCACTGTTGTGTTTCGGCTTGAAGGATATTGAAGCCGGTGAAATTACTGGGCATTATGAGACTTACCGTCTTATGTCTCGGGGTGACGGGCGCAGTTCAGTGCCATGCATTGCTTTGTAATTCATAGTTCTGTGTGTAGCTTTTGTTTATGGGCAGGCGTGACGCTTACCATCAAGAGAGCGCTTGGCTCGTCTCGTCATTCAATCAAATAATTAAATTAAATTTTATATTATGTATGCACTATTTTATTATTATTATAGTTTTAACAACACTGGACTGTCGTCCTGAGGTCTCGGGTTCGATCCCCGGGTCGGGTAAAGTGATATTGGACTTTTCTATTACGAAATGCTCAGTATCAGCCCGAAATCTGAAAATTGTGTCCGGTATGGCGACAGGCTCTCCCGCTATCACATCATGGGACGGAAATACGCTCGGCGAAATGTAGGTTTGCTGGTTACATCTCTACTTACTCCTTCGGGGATTACTGACGTGAGTGCGTATACATTTTCTATCCGTCATATAAGTGGTAGAACCATTCTGTATACACTTTTGTGTACAAAATGATAGATAATGACCATAATAGATAATGAAACCGCAAATTATAAAAAAAACTCCAAAATTTGTTGGTAATATAAATAAATAAATACACCCAACAGTCACACACATAGTCTTGATCGCACAGTAAGATACGAGTCTTGTGTCGTGGGTATCAAGAAATACAAGAGACTTTCGGTCTCACAACATCCAGACCCCGATACAAATATTTGTGGATCATACAAATGTTTGTCTTGGTGCGGGGATCGAACACGCGGCCTCTCGCTTCACAGCCGGCTACACGCCCCCTGCACCACAGAGGCTGTCAAAAATAAACAAATATATTTATGCAGACCAACATAACAAACACGATTGCCAAGAGATGCTTAATCCTCAGCAATAATCGTTCTTCAAATTACCTTGAACTTGTCCTGAAGGCATAATAACAAATCAGTAGTCTAAGCCTTTTTCGGCCAACACACAGGCTAGTGTCAAGCCATATAACTCCAACCTGGCTTAACGCCAGCTACCATTTGGCAACTACTGACTCAACGTGCTCTCTGGGCTTCGAAATAGCTTAATATTCAAACATAAAACATTAACCCTCGCCATACAGGACTCCTATCGATGGAACTATTCACTACTTTTTTTTATAGCATTGACCGGCAAACGAGCAAGTGGGTCACCTGATGGTAAGTGATCTCCGCAATGTACGCCCATAATGCAAAAGAATCATAGGCGCATTGCCAACCTTAAAGGGAAGTGATAATTAAGGGATTGGGATGGGGAGGGGAATTTGGGCCTCCGGATATTTCACTTACCGTACGAAACGCAGCAGCAAGCCGCTACTTTACGTTAGTTTCCTGTGAGACAGTGGTAACGACAAAACTGTCTACAGCGTGGCTCTCACTTACAGTCACTTGCGTATTTTGAAAGTTACAAAATAAAAAATCTGTTTGAATTTTAGATTCGAATTTCATACAATAATCAAGAAAAAAGAACATACTTTCAGATTTTCCCATAATTTACAATCATCCGGGTAACTTTTCCAATTTATCTTTCCATATAAACCTTATTTAGATTATTACGAACAATTACAAAAAGAAATTGTACAATTTTCTCGTATTTTAGGCATTCATAGGCGGCGGAGATCACTTCACTATCAAGTAACACATTACCGCTGTCTGCTATAAAAAAAAAGGTTATCCCATGGCTCTTTTGACAAGTTGACACTATGGCACTCGTTAACTAGTTACTACTAACTACTAACTAGGCCTAATGTTTTTCTTCAGACAATGTAAAAATAATAATACTGTAAGTCCATACTGATCCACTGATGGACATAATGAGAGAGTTAGGGCATGACAACGCTGGTCTAACGCGGCTTCAGACAACATATCCTCCTCCTCCTTGGTTATTCCTCAGTATTGAGGGTCGTGACATCCTTTCTGCATCATTTTCTCTCGTCTTTCTCCATCTGTTTCTGTTGACAGCCTCCGTGGCGCAGCGGGCGAGTAACCGGCTGTGAAGCGATAGGCCGCGGGGTCGATCCCCGCACCGAGACAAATGTTTGTGTGATCCATATTGATTTGTTTCGGGGTCTGGGTATTGTGAGACCGAAAGTCTCTCGTAGTTCCTGATACCCACGACACAAGACTCGTATCTTACTGTGGGGTCAGGACTATGTGTGTGACTGTTGGGTGTATTTATTTATTTATTTCTGGCAGTGTGTAGAGCGTTGTGAACTGTAGAGTCAAGAGTGGTGCAGGTCTGATCAGACCTACGTATTGGGTTGCGTCCGCGAGGCTTTTTGCATCTACTTTGCCGGTCACGTATAGAATACCTGTAAAAGATATTATTGCGAAGTCCAAAACATGCAAATTTCCTCACAATGTTTACCTTCACCTTTCAAAGCGAGCCATAATTAACAACTATACACGCAATTTCAAAAGTCAAAAGCGCATGCCCTGTGGTTGGGATTAAGTCCATGACCTCGGCAGTCCCCTCCTCTCTTCCCTAAGAAAGAATACTAACTACTATAATTATTAAAAAGTATACGGCTGAGTTTCTTGTTGCTTTTTCTCAAACCTGTGGGCATTTCCGAAGTATTGGTACGCATTCAAATAAATAAAATACACCCAACAGTCACATACATAGTCCTGACCCCACACTATGATACGAGTCTTGTGTCGTGGGTATCTGGAACTACGAGAGACTCTCGGTCTCACAACACCCAGACCTCGAAACAAATGTTTGTGGATCACACAAACATCGGTCTCGGTGCGGGGATCGGACCCGCGGCGACTCGCTTCACAGCCCCCTGCGCCAATACACAATAGTGCAATAATAATAATAATATTTGTTGAGCAATAGTTTTAATACAAATTTGTCTTAAAAAGAACATATTCTACACAATGACTATCATATTCAAATTATTACAATGTTAATCAGTGGGCCCCAAACTAAGCATGCCCTTATATCTTATTACGCATATATACATATATTTTATTACAAACGTGTGAAAGAGTCCTCTATGGCCTATTTTCAAAAATAATGTTTTGATTTTGACTACTATCAGTAGTAGTTAGGCTACGCTTTAAAATAAATAATTCTGTGAACCCATTGCACTTAACAGCATTACAAATAATTAAACATCCGAAGGACACAAAAGATGAATAGAGAATCTGCACAGATTCTAAATAATTGCACAAAGTTTCCAAATCAATTGAATACCTTTATTGCGACGATGTTTTAGCGTGGTCTTACAAAATATATTAAGAAACGTATGACCGTACAACTCGTCTCGATGAGTAAATTAGCACAAAATATCCAGTGATGCCTATCAATTGAGCAATGAGAATACAAATTACACTCCAATATTTCATTTATTTTGTTGAATGAAGAAACTAACTGATGGTAAGCTCAACGCCTACGAATAAACAGGAGCAACACCACATAGAACTTTGAATTACAAAGTATTACGTGGTACTGGATTGCGTTTGCCACCGAGACATAAGTTGCTAAGTCTAATAGTGCCCAGTAATATTTAGTTCCTCAGGAAACTCGGGTTAGCCGATGAGTTAATTAATAATGAATTATCCAGGGATTTGTTAATTAAGAAATTAAGGGGAAGAGGATTTGCGCCTCTGGATATCTCAATTACTGTATGAAACGTAGGTACAAGACTGAAGTGGTAACGACTCGGTCGAGCCGACTAATTCATGGTGTAGACGAAATTGTTTACAGCGTGGCTCCACCACTCAAAATACTACACTCAATTACTATAGTATTCGCTTGACATAAATCTTATTCCGCTGTTGTATAAAGGTACTTATTATATTTATTTAAATTTAAATGAAGATCATTAAGTATAAAAAGACAGACAAATAGCTAGCATAAAGTATTTTTTCATATTCCTTTAATAGATAGCGTACATTTATCTGTGTCGGAGTTAGAAACTCAATGTCCATACTCAAGTACGTTCACGTAATGTTCAAACTTTATTAACATTGGGACCACTTATTGAATAACCAAGCACCCAGCACTCGAGGCAAAAAATCGTTATTATTTTTCCACAAACCATCCATTGCGCCATGTTTGCTGACAGCTGATGAACGTGTTTGTTTTATACGCGTAATGGACGATTGAATTATTGTTTGCTGCCGCAAAAATATTCTCACGCGAGATTCTCGAGGAGCCGAGGCTGTACCTTTCACTTTCGATGCACCGTGTCACGTACACGTTTTTATGTCATACATTAAAATTACAAGGTTTACAAACACTACCTTTTCGTACAAATATACGTTTAATCGAAAGTACCTATATTTAAAAATGTAACACTGACAGTTGCGTAAAGGCCGCCATTTTGTTACGTAACGTGACGTCACTGCCATTTGAGCGTCGAGCGTTGTGGGCGGTAGACGTATTGCGTTCGGCATTATTTATGACATGACAATGTTATCTAATATTATTACGCCGTATAAATATTAATTTATGAACGTACGTAATCCTATTACTTACATAATACATGTTTTGTTTGGAATATAACAAGATCTTTAAAACATATACGAAAACTAATGAAAATTTGAAAAATCCCTGAGCGTTTCGACTGCTAGGCAGCTTCAAAACTCCAAAGGAGACGGGCCACAAAGCAGGGAGCAGAGATGTTACGGACAGCAATTCAGCTAAACCAAGATCCCCGGAACCAGCCCACTTGCGTCGAAGGAGGACATCGTATTTTATCATTTAACTCGCTGCAAAAAATTATTGAACCTATCCGAGTCTGGGCTCGAGTTTGCACACGTCGTTTAATACGTAACGTTCACTCACGCTTGCAATACCCAGTGGGGTAGATAGAGGTGTAACCATACCCACATTTCGCCAAGCGTATTTCCGTCCCATGATGTGATAGGGGGCGAGTCCTTCGCCATATCGGCCACCAAGGCAATCATTTAAATACAGTATAATTATATGTGATTTCATACACCTTACTTCTGAGAGCAGTAGAAGAATGGTAGGGCCACGCTGTAGATAGTTTTGTATACACCATGAATGGGCCGGCTCGACCGAGTCGTTACCACCGTCTCACAGAAAACCGACGTAAAGTAGCGGCTTGCAGCTACGTTTCGTACGATGGATGAGATATCCGGACGCCTAAATCCCCCTCCCCTTCCCAATCCCTTAATTATCCCTTCCATTTAAGGTCGGCAACGCGCCTATGATTCTTTTAGTATTGTAAGCGTACATGGGCGGTGGAGATCACTTACCATCAGGTGACCCACTTGCTCGTTTGCCGGTCAATGCTATAAAAAAAGCATTTTTATTTATATTTTTTAAGGGTACGTTTATTTAAACAACCTTTTACAACACTTTTCTTAGCGAATAGTTCATTAGTAACAGATTAAACTTTACTGGAACCCGCGATTATTAAACAAGAGGGAATTTAAAACGTCCTTACAGTTAAAATGAATGGTTTTGTAAACGATTTAGTCCGTACAATACCTAGGCAGCCTACTAATTCTTACTTAATGACTACAGTTTACATAACTTTACGGCTAATCTCAAGAAATCCGAAGTTTTATTAACGAAATTAAAAATTTATTGAATTTTACAGGGCATTTAATCCTGTAAGTCTGTTAAATAAAGTGATTTAACTAAAAGTTTTTTTTTAGAGCATAGGCCGGCAAACGATGTGGTGATTCACCTGATGGTAAGTGATCTCCACCGATATACGCTCACAATACCAGAAGAATCATGGGCGCGTTGCCCACCTTAAAGAAAAGGGATAATTAGGTATTGCGAAGCGGAAGGGGAATTGGGCCTACGGATATCTCACTCGCTGTATGAAACGTAGTAGCAAGCAGCTACTTTACGTCGGTTTTTCTGTGAGACAGTAACGATCCTGTCGAGCCGGGTCATCCATGCTGTAGACAAAACTGTCTTCAGCGTGTCTCTACCACTCGAAAACACTTTGTGTCACTTATGACACTTTATGTCTGTTTTCTGTGAGACAGTAGTTACGACCCGGTCGAGACGGCCAAAAAACTGTAGACAAAACTGTCTACAGCATGCCTCTACCTAACTATTCCTTTTTTTAAAGGTCAACACACTAACCCCTTATAAAATAACTTTTCCTTCAGGTAACCCAGTTGCGTGTTTGCTACAAATGAAGCTATAATGACCTCCTGAAACTCACTACATGCTTTCATAGCAATTAGTGTTCGATAACGAAGTATCATTAATAAGATATCTGATTAAAACGAAAAGCAATTCCCGTCGCGATGTACCTGGGCGTCGGAGCACAATGCCGGTTCAAAGGTGAATGATTTTCGACAAAAGCTACCAATGGGAGTGAGAGAAATGGATTGTCACAATGGCACGCGGCTGACATAACTTCGTGTTATTGTGAACGCTTCCTTACCTGGAAAATCTAAATCTCTTGCAGTTTTAAAGACAATTTTATTTTACTCAACTTGTCTTCGGGTATCTTCGGGAGTAAATTTATCGAGGAATTTCGCAGCAGATTTTGGTATACGAAATGTATGTATAGGAAATCGATTTATGCAAAACAGTGCATTATATAATATACATGTGAAAATTATGATGTTTGAGAGTTTGTCTATTGTTAATCAAACACACCTTAAATTAAATAATATTTGTGGTCGAATTAAAAAACGTGATGTTAAAATTAAATAACAAATAATATCTATTAAAACGCTGCCTTTTGGTCGCTAGAAACCTATTTTCCGCTATGCATGGCGCAAATCGTTAAGATCATTGACGTGAGGTACAGTTGCTGGTGGGAGGATACTTGTATCCGACCGGATAGCGACCACCGTACACTGGTGCTAAAACCTGCCGTTGTGGCCCACCTTGTATGGGTCGCGTTCCAGGGTCAGCCAGTGTATATCCGGTTCTCCCCAGGGGGCTTGCCCCCTGATCCTAAACCATTTCCCCATCCCTTTTTCCTTCCCCTCCCCCTTAGCCCTTTGGCAGGCTGGCATGATCTTGCCGACCTACGATGGACACATTGTTCATCGTTGGTCGACACTATTCTTGGATTGCGCTACACTTACCATCAGGTGTAGCGTAGTCACTTTGCCGAGCCAGGATAAAAAAAAAAGTCTTAAATACCTATAGAATTAATTCCAATATCCACAAAAGAATATCGTGTATACCGTTTACCAAAGTCATGTTAACTTTGCATAATTTTTAGAACTGTCCGTCCTCCCCATATATTTTAATGCCTTACGTCACGTAAAACATTAGGGCTGCTTTAATTAGGGCCAGGTTTATGCCCTCGAGATTAGCCATTTGTTTTATATCTGTTGTACGTTGTCCGCTCTGACCTCGATAGTTTAAAGGACGTAACTGGTAAAGTAATAGAATGGAGATATGCTCTTTAACTTTATAATATACATAGAGTACCTATATGATGTAGTGACACAAAAGAATACTACACCCTGGAATCTAATCAAGATATCGTCGAGTGGTAGTGCCACCTTGTAGACAGTATTGTCTCCAGCATGAACGTGCCGGCTCGACCTGGTCATTACCACTGTCTCGCGGCTTGCTGCTGCGTTTCGTACGGTGAGTGAGAATATCCGGCGGCCCAAATCCCCCTCACCTTCCCAAACGCGCACATGATTCTTCTGGTATTATGGGCATACACGAGCGGTGAAGATCACTTACCATCAGGTGACCCACTTGCTTGATTGCCAGCCTATGCTACAAAAAATAAATATAGTTCACTGGTGACGTAAACTGCCACTAAAGAACCTCCAACATATCACAGTAAATGGGTAAAAAAACTACTTTTTTTTTTTTTTTTTTTTTTTTTTTTTTTTTATCCTGGCTCGGCAAAATGACTACGCCACACCTGATGGTAAGTGTAACGCAATCCAGGAATAGTGTCGACCAAAGACAAACAGTGTGTCTATCGTTGGTCGGCACAATCATGCCGGCCTGCCTAACTGCTTCTTCACACTCCGTTTAAAGGACCCAATATTATAGGAAGGAGGGAACACGTGTGCCGGCAAACTATTCCACAGCTTAATGGTCCGGCAGAAGTACGAATTTGCGAACTTTTTAGTTCGAGCCGAGATGGAGGAGACCACGAAGCTGTGGCTCCGCAAGCCAGCACGCGTGGTTCTGTTAAGGAAAGGCGAGGATGGGATAAGGTCAAACAATTCTTCGGAGCATTCACCGTGATACAGACGGTACAAGACGCTCAGTGAGGCAATGTCCCTCCGCAATTGTAGCGGTTCTAAGTGTCTTGTAACGTCTGCATCATTCACAACGCGGACAGCCCGACGCTGCAATCCGTCCAAGGCATCGAGTAAGTATTGGGCGGAACCGTCCCAAAGGTGCGAACAGTACTCCACACCCGGCCGCGCTTGCGCTTTGTATAAGCGGTAAAGCTGACCGGGAGTAAAAAACCGACGCACCCTGTTCAGGATTCCGACCCTGCGTGAAGTGGCGGATATTACGCCCTCGATGTGGTTCCTTGGATTCAGATTGCAGCAAATATCCATACCAAGGATATTAAGGCTATTCCGCATTGCGAGCGGGATACCCCGAAGATTGGGGAGGGGAGAGAACGGGGATTTCTTGCACGTGAACGCGCACACCTGTGTTTTCTTGGCATTGAACTCAACCAGATTCCTTGCACCCCATTCCGAAATGAGATCCAAGGTCCGGTTAAGCTCAATGACGAGATTCTCTCGCTCCCTCTCAGTGACTTCCCGGCTACCTGGAGGCTTACTGCAGTAACGCCCATGCACTGTGCTGTCATCTGCATAGCAATGAATGTTACCGAGTGGTAACATATCATTGATATGCAGAATAAACAAGGTGGGCGAAAGCACAGAGCCTTGTGGGACTCCGGCATTAACTGTCATGAGCCGTGAAGCATGTCCTTCGACAAGGACACGCATTCTGCGCTCATGCAGAAAGCCGGAGATCCACGTGCACAGGTTGTCGGGGAGCCCATATGCCGGAAGCTTGGAGAGAAGACCACGGTGCCAGACCCTATCAAATGCCTTAGCAATGTCGAGACTTACGGCTAGAGCCTCGCCATGCTTATCAACCGCCTCACCCCAGCGATGTAGCATGTACGCTAAAAGATCACCCGTTGATCGTTTCGACCGAAAGCCGTATTGTCGGTCACTGATCAGCGAGTGATCCTCCAGGTAGCGGATCAACTGTGTATTTATGATCCGCTCCATTACTTTGCACATCACTGAGGTTATGGCGATTGGACGGTAGTTGTTAGGGTCCGACCGATCACCTTTTTTTGGGATCGGTTGCACATTGGCCTCTCTCCAAGATTGGGGCACAATACCCGAGAGGAAGGAAGAGCGGTATAGGCGCGTCAGCACAGGAGACAACTCGGCTGCGCACATTTTAAGGACCACCGCGGGGATACCATCCGGACCACTAGCCTTGCGGACGTCGAGGAACCGTAATTCACGCCGCACATCACAATGCCTGATACGAACATCCGGCATGGAGTGTCCGCAATCAGGCATTGTGGGCGGCGGTGCATCACCATCCTCGAGCCGCGAATTAGCCGCAAAGAGTTCCGCTAATAGAGTGGCTTTCTCTTGCGGCCTGTGGGCCAGAGATCCATCCGGATATCTCAGCGGTGGCAACGAGGGGCGACAGAAATTAGATTGGACGGCTTTGGCAAGACTCCAATAAGCACGACTGCTCGTCGGATGATCCGCCAAAGCCCGTCCAATCCTGTTGATGCGCTGGGCATCCGCTCTGACGTACGCCTTCTTGCAGGCCTTGGTGGCTTGGTTATAGGCCGCTTTGAGAGAACTTATGTTGGGATCCTTCATAGCGCGACCCCTAATCCAATCGCGATACGCAGCCTGTTTCTCACTAACAGCATCTGCGCATTCGCGATTGAACCAGGAGCGTCCGCGACCACCACCGACGACCTCCGAGGAAGGAATGTAATATTCCATTCCTAACCGGATCTCGTCGGCAATAGCGTCGGCACTCGCGGAAGGATCGTTACCCTCAAAGCAGCGCTGCCCCCAAGGGATGGATGCGAAATACTCTCGCATACCATCCCAATCTGCAGACGAGTAGTGCCAGATTCTGCGCCTGACTTTGACTGGCGAAGGAGGCGCAGAACGAGGCACTGTGGATCCAACCAGGCAATGATCGGAGGTACCCAATGGGGCGCCCACCGTCACACTGTACCCGGCTGGATGACTCGTCAGCAGAAGGTCCAGCAATGAAGGCGTGTGACTTGCCACATCTGGGATTCTGGTGGGCTGATTCACCAGTTGTGACAAGTCGTGAGTCAGAGCAAATGCATGAGCAGTACGTCCAGCATGGTCAGTCTTGGAGGAGCCCAACCACAGCTCATGGTGCGCGTTGAAGTCCCCCAAGACCACCAGTTCCGCTGTCGGATACTGCTCCAGCACATCGTCTGTCGCCTGGCTGATATAGTTAAACAGCCGAGTTGTCTCGTCATCCCCGTTATGGGATCTGTAAAGGCACACATAGATCCGGCTCTGGGAGCCAAGATCCACGTGTACCCACAGTGTGGAAAAGGAAGGGTCCTCCATGCAGTGCAGACGGCGACAGCTGACGTCCGACCGGACATACAAACATACCCCGGCCCTTGGCTTGAAGCTCTCTTCAAGCAAGTAGCCGGGATAGTGCAAATATGCCATATCGGTCGGACGGCAGATCTGCGTTTCCGTCAAGAAGAGCATTGCAGGCCGGGCCGTCTCAAGATGGTGGTGGACGGCACTAAGGTTCGAATGGAGTCCACGGATGTTAGTGAACCCCATTGTGAACGCGGTGGTGGGGCTGTGCACCGCTGTAGGACCTGCTCTCTTTAATGGCACTGTCATGGTGGGTAATGGGGAAGGAAGAAGGAAGAAGCAGCTTGAGGGACCTGCAACATGACAGATGGATGACCGTGACATGCACATAGTTACCAGGCTGCCGAACGGAGACAGACTGAACCGCCGGACGGAAGGGCCCCCGTACCCTCCCGGGATAGGCCGCCGGGACCCCACATCCGGTCACCAATCGGCACGACGGACCTACCCAAGATTATGCGTGGCATGGTGGGGCAGCCTCTCGAGGTGGTTAGTCTCGATTGGGCCCCTGTACTGTACCACGGGCGGCCAGCGGGACAACCGTTTCTACGGGTCTCCCTGGCCGGCAGTTCAATCCATCTCCATCCGACAATGAACCGATATACATGACTCTGCCAGCCATCATGTCACGCTGCAGGCCCCCCAAGAACCGGATGTACACAGGCTGATCCTGGAACGCGACCCACACAATATGTGAGTCACTATGGCAGGTTTTTCACCACGTGTACGGTGGTCGCTATCCGGCCGGATGTAAACATCCTACCACCAGCTGAGCGGATGTTGGCTCAAAGATCCCTCGGTCGCCTCTTACGACCCCCTCGGGAAAGATAAGGGGAAGCGGTTTGTATTCTCAAGCCGCCGCTCCACGGCCTGAATCAAAGGTGTTGCAAAATCCTTGCGAGCTGAAATAATAATCTGCAAAATCTCCATTTTCCGTTCACCTTTCAAAACACAATGTAAGTTTCTTAGACATAATTGCTGGTGGGAGGATACTTGTATCCGACCGGATAGCGACCACCGTACACTGGTGCTAAAACCTGTCATAGTGGCCCACCTTATGTGGGTCACGTTCCAGGGTCAGCCAGTGTATATACGGTTCTCCCCAGGGGGCTTGCCCCCTGATCCGAACCCTTTTCCCGTCCCCTCCCCCTTCCCCTCCCCCTTGGCCCTTTGGCAGGCCGGTATGATCTTGCCGACCTATGATGGACACATTGTTCATCGTTGGTCGACACTATTCTTGGATTGCGCTACACTTACCATCAGGTGTAGCTAGTGACTTTGCCGAGCCAGGATTAAAAAAAAAAATAGTCGATGTCATTTCAAAAGTAAAACAACTTATCTGGTATAGTATGAGCTTGTTGGATGTTCCCTTATGCTGTCGAAAAGCCAACTAAGCATAGGCAGCGTGCATTCGAGCAACATCTATTTCGAGTGGTCATCAAGAGGTTCATCTTGAGATCATCGGACCTTCGAGAACACTTTGAGATGTTTAGCTGTTATCAAATCTTGTACGCTCACTTGACTTTTAAACTTAGACTACGCTTTTATATTTTACCGACTTCGAAAAGGAGGTGTTCAATTCTATGCGTATATTTGTTTGTTGTTTGTGTATCCACATATCACTTTTCACAGAGTGGTATCAATGTGATGTTTTTATTTTTTATTTTAAAGCGTAAAGCACTCATCCGATTTAAATATCATTGACAAATTTCATCTCTAAAGACTCGTCATATGTGAACTAATTTTGATGGTTCTTTGACCAAAACAAAAATTAGTAAACTAAAATTTTTAAAAAGACTCGAAAACTATAAAGCTAACTAAAATAATACATTTTGGGGTAGTGCTTTCTATTATATTATAAACAATGACTCAAAATATATTATTTTTACTAGCCTTAGCCACTAACACCCAATGAACGAAAGAATAAACAATAAATAGGATAATGAAACAATAAATAATAGAACGATGTGGCGAATAAAATACAAATGGATAAACATCCTCATTTATTACGGATTAATACACGATTGCCAGTTCACGGCATTTAATCTCAAAGAGCAAGCTGATTGGCAGATATTACACGTCGAGACGGATTCACTCGTCTCCTTGATTAAACGCAACGCCTCGGATGAAGCTCTCATACAACTAGTGTTTAATTCATCTTGAGATGTCTTCGTAATGTTGACACATAGACATTGTGTGGTCACATTATTTTTGTTTGTTGTTTCGAATATTATTTCGTGTAGTTAACAGAGACTGCGAGCTACCTTCTTCGGTTGATGGTTGAGGCATGCTTCCGTCTGTATGGAGATAATCTTCATTGATAAATCCATGAAAAGGATCATAACATAAATAAATAATGTTACAAATAACATCAGTGACGAGCGTAGATCAGCGCCATAGAGTGTTTTGTAATTGAAAGTTCTGTGTGGTGCTGCTTCTGTTTATGAGCAGGCGTGGCGCTTACCATCAGGCGAACGACTAATCAATCAATTAAATAAAAAAAAAATTGATTTGAAAACCTCCTTGTCTCGATGCTTGGAAATTATGCCACAAATATTTGTTTCGGGGTCTGGGTGTTGTGAGACCGCAAGTCTCTCGTAGTTCCTAATAACCACGACACAAGACTCGTATCTTATTGTGGGGTCAGGGCTATGTGTGTGATTGTTAGGTGTTATTTATTATTTATAATATAGCTAAAACACGGAAACCAGGCAGTATATTTACTTTTGGATTTTGACTGTTTTTGACAAATCTCAGCAAACACATGGCAATGTAAGGAAGGATGTAACAAGTCACTTACAAGAAAATGTAAATAAAACATCACATATGGAGACTAAAACAATTACATTGTTTCTGATGTCTGAAGAGCCAGAAATCAGGTTTTATTGCTGCTTTTTAGAAACAATTTGTACTGAGTGATGTGACAATACGAATATGATACTACTAGGCACTTGAAAATGATCAATTTTCCTATAAAATCCATCACACCTCATCCATGTTATTGTCACCAGACCTGAAAAATAGAAGCATTAATTCCCAAAACGATCGGAATCACTCAGTCTGGCGCCGCGCGCCTCGGTGTTATAATATCTGTCAGAAATGCTGACGAGAACCCCTGTGTTTACGGACCCGCCATAAAAACTGGTGATTCATTGATTTCTAACCCACTAACTTTATTACACAATAGTCTGGACCTTTTGTATTACATAAATTTATGTCGCTGGTAGTTGAAAATAAGAATTTGTGGAAAAGATCTAATTTTAAATCCAAATAAGTACTTTTTTTCGTCACTATAAAGTAGTTTATCTATTATCCTGAGCTTACCCCTTGTATTTCCTATTCAATTTATAATATACTACAAATAGTCTTTTATAAAATATTAATTTAGACTTATGATTATTGTAATAAAGGGGATATGGTAGTGTATCTAGGTTGTATCTAATTTACTAGATACTTGCATGGCACAGCTTTACGCTTACTGTAACTATTATTACTACTACGCTACTATCAATTTAAAGTAGTTATAAATAATAAGTTCTAGCACTCTGTTATGAAATTAGTGCTTATTTCACAATATAAAACTGAGTAGATAAATATACCAAATAAAATAGAAGAGCACAAACATAAAATGATCACACACAGAAATGTATGTCAAATTGGCACAATCAGAATTAAAACGGTGATTGTTGAACAAACGATTAATTTAAACAAATATATTGAGGAATTTTATATTTACAATGGCAAATAACAAGCGCCATTTGACGGTTTTGGTAAGCTTAGCTGTTAACATATACAGAATAAATAGTTTATGTTTAAAAATAATTTGAAGAACTTAGCATTCAATAAAACGATACGAAGCAACAAAGTTCGAAAACGTAGTTCACCACGCGCAAACCTTAGAAGTTTTAAACTGAATAAGTAACTAAGGGATCAATCTAAAGTCCAATGTATAGAAATACCTATAGCTTCACTATCCCTTTTATATTAAATACTTTAATTAAATCTAATCCAACCTGAACTAACCCGGAGCTCAAATATTCAGACCCAGATAACATTATCTCTATGATCCTAAAATAACTGACCAGGGACCATAAGTAATTTGAGTGATACCGAGATGTATGTAAATCGTAATTAAACAGTGGTCATGTGTATTTAAACCTAGGCTGATCTAAAATTAAATGCTATAATTTGAAGCTAAAGATTGTTCCCGAATTAAATGTTGCGAAGTTTTATGACAATTTCATCCGCATTACAGTGGATTTGTAAATAGGCCGTAAAGGCCGCAGCCTATGGGCGGCAGATTTAAGTATTAAAGTACTAATTATCTTTAATTAATTATTAATTTTATTAATAACTTTCTAACTCATTCGTTTATTTAACTTTCGTGCCTTCTATAATACAAACAAATGGAAAATTACTATCACCATAAACCACAATACTAGAAGAATCATGGACGTGTTGCCGATTTTAAAGGAAAGGCATAATAATTAAGGGATTGGGGTATACCCCAATCACTGCGTTATAACGCAGCAACAAGCCGCTACTTTACGTAAATTTCCTGTGAGACAGTGGTAACAATCCAGTCGAGCCGACCCATTCATGCTGTAGACAAATCTGTCCACAGCGTCACTCTACCACTTAGATATTATAATTATTCAAAAATACTCAATTCAACAACTGCCTGCGACACAAAACATGATGATGTGCCATTTTCACGGTTACGAATAGCCAGCGTGGATCGATTGACGTGTGTTCTAACTTCTAATCCGTGACGAATGTATAACAAGCCAAGGCCGATGAAGACCTACTGACACGAAGCTTCGGTTACTGAGACATTGGTGATGTTTGGTGCATCCACAGACCAATTATAATGCTAATAGATGATGTAAGAACAACAATGTGTATGACAAGCGTGCTCATTTTTAACATGCTTTTATTAGCTTCAGACGCGTCAAAAAAAGCGTGGGGTGTATGGTGTCAATAGTTATAAATATTCTATTGACAGATATGAGTAATTCCATCTAAAATCGTCTAACTAGTAAAGCCGATCCATTTTAGATTTTAGTGTAACTTTGAGAAACTCTTCTCTCGGGTCCCAAAAAACAAAATTTACACGAGTTTGATTTTTACAAGCGCTTGTTTCCGCCTATTTAAATATAGACTTTTAAATCTCGATATTTTTAAACCTTATCAACTTTTGCTGTGAAATTTTTCTGTTTGAAGCTATCTGCATGGTCAAGACGGAATTCACAGTGGGAAAGATAGTAGTTTAAGTGTAAATGAGGATAATTTGCTCGGACGATGCCTTTGAATAATAGCACCATGCTGAAAATGAGTGTTTTTTAGTAATTTTTCGTGAATTTTAATCGAATCTAGCGTCTTAACTGTTGAGAATTAAAAACTCATGCTCCGCGGGAATTAAGTATACATATCATAGACAAAATTCAACCACAAGTTGACTTGAGCAGCCCACTCTTCTTAGAAAAAAACGTTGCTTTAAATTTTGGAATTTAAAAAAATCCCAATTTTCAGGTTATGAAACGAACGTGTTGACTGCGAGATAAAAATCTGATACTCACAGAATCTACTGTTTTTACCTTCAACTTAAAATTACTGCATCTACTTGTTACTTACTTACTTGTTACTTACCTGTTTTGTTATTTTCATGTTTAGTGCATGTACGAGCCGTTTTTTTTACAGCAAAAATCAACTCATTTTTTTTTTAAATAACTAGTCATTTTTATTTATTTTTTTTTTATTTTTTTTTTTAGATTTAATCCATTAGTAAAAACGTCCAGATTTTTGCTGTAAAAAAAAAACGGCTGGTACATGCACTAGATATATAGTATGTGATCTGTGAATGCATCCGTACTATGATAATTTACATATACATCATAAATTATTGCCGGTCACATTTTTGGCAAATTTTATTTTAAATACATTTTTTATTTTACTACTCTAGTAAAAGAATCATCAACGATTGATAAGTTTAATATTTTGATTTCACTGTGAAAACCAATTAAAACTAAATACTATCTCAACGACCCTTCATAAACATAACAAATTAACATCAAAATATGTGTAATATATTATTATGTTTTATGTACCGACGGCAAAATGAACTGACGAACGATTGTAACAAATGGAAAATATTGCGGTTGATAGCTGTCAACACTCCATACCAGCCGGGCTAAATAGAACCCAATTAACGAAGCCCAGAGTCGAATTTTCAATGTAAAAAATAGCTGTATGTTATGAAATTTGACGATCGTGAAATTCTGTACGTCAAAATTACAGGTCTATCCTAAATAGTGAGCTGGAACGGGATGTGCTACGATTGTGTGCGAACGTTTATGTCGAATACTTTTTTCAGTGGTTCAGTGTGGAACAATTTATTGTAAGGCTAAGACTCGAAGTCAGCGGGCGCGGGGCGGCAGCGTCGGCGGCGCGGGAGCGGCGGAGACCCTGTCTCGAAGCCAGCGGGCAGATCGCGCCGCGCTAGAGCGGCGTAGTGTTGTACTATGAGAAATTAGTGTCTGTTCGCGAACGAAATTGATGTGAATATGATGTTCCATATAAAAAATCATTGAAATAATTTGCTCCACCACGTCGGCGGGCATTTTTGAAAATACACAACACTACGCGCGGGCACCACTCGACAGACGCGCGCCGCTCGTACGCCGCTCCTCGCGCCGCGCCGTTGCCTTCGAGGCCAATTCCATTTAAATCTATGCATTGAAACACGCCGCTCCCGCGCCGACGCCGCTTGCCGCTGACTTCGAGTCCGCAGCCTAACAGCGGTTTCGCACTACATCCGATCCGAACCCGTGAAAATAGGGTCCGGCGTAGGCGTAGAACTATTTCTATGGTAATTTACGCACTAGATCCGATTTCCGTCATCCGATTTTTCTAGAATCTCCATCCCGGAGATAATTTTGACGGACCGTTGACGGACCGAAGTAGCCATAGTATTATTTTTATGGACGCTCGCGCACTGCGTCCGACTTGAATCCGAACTGCGTACGAGCAGAGAGGCAGCGGGGCGGGGGGTGTATGCGGCGGGGTGGGTGACGCGGCAGGCATCCATCTAGTGTGTATATCGGACTAGTGCGTAAGGGATATCCGAATTCGGTCCGAGTTTTCTAGATCCATATTTTCACGGGGTCGGATCGGATTCGAATCGGATGTAGTGCGTAACCGCTCTAAAGGTACGCGAGAGAAGAGCCTGCGACAGATGACAATAGTAACACGTCCGCTTTGTATTCAAATAAATAGGTACATTTTGCGGAATTCTACCGATACCACGACCCGCGGCCGTTTTCATACAATTCCATAGAAAGCGGGTTTGTAGATATCGCCTGACTCGCGTCACGCGTCGCGGTCACCCTGTCTCGATGGGGTACTTCAAAACGTGTCGGCACAGAACATGTCGATGGCAGAATGTCTTTAGGCAGAATATGACTTGAATCATGTAGGAAACGAGCTTGTTGTAATATAAAGGTAAATAAAATTAAATCTTTAAGATAACAAATATTTATTTTGTTTATTCGTAACGGGTTTGCATTGGCCACTATCTTGCCTGATGGTAAGCAATCATGCGGCCTAAGATAAAGCACGCTTGCCTAGTAAATAATAGTTTATAAAAAACTAACCAACTACGCTTTTATAGAAAATAAATTTTAATAAATTTGAAGAAAAAAAAATACATTTTATTGTAATAAATCGTTATGTGTCTAAAACACAACTTTTGTTACAAATCTGTGTTGTCAGACCATACTATCATCATTTCAAACCGATGTTAATATTCTTCATAACAAACTATTAAAGCCACAAATTAAATAACCTTTGATTACTTAATAAGTACATTCCGGATTGGGTTAGCACCCGATGACCGATTATAACGATTTAATCAATTTTAATCCGCTTTTAATCGATTACAAAGATTTGAGAACTTACTCGATGAGCGGCGAACCTTTTTCTAATTAACATAATCCATGGAAACGCGGTTCGGGAACTAATTGTGACGTAATTGTAGGTGTTAGTTAATAGAGTATATTGATTAGTCGTAAAAGGAGAACTTAGCTGTGTTCTATACTTTAAACATTAAATACATCAATAAATAGATTTTGTGTACTTGCCTTCTGTATTTTGATGATGCTATGTATAGATTAGTTGATATTGATCTTTATACATAAGTTTATTTTATTTTTGCACTTACTATCATAAGCGCTATTTTATTTACCTAGATGATTAATAAACTATTTTAATTCAAAATTATTTCATTTCAATCGAGTACTTAATTCTTGCATATTATGTAGATAATTAGTTTCTTCAAAACCTCGGCTGATTTAGAGGAAATTTTATATTTAGTGGTTTCGTCTCGAAGTTTATCTAAATAACGCCCGTATACTGAAACGCTTCTTAAGTATTTAAGATCGTTTTAAACAAGTTAAATCCCTCTTAGCTGTCAAAATTGTATGAAAATAAGGAGCCGTTAGCCGTCAGACAGCTAAGTAGCGTTTCAGTATTCGGACATAAGTGTTTTAAATCGGTAGCGTATTTAAACACACCAAGCAACTCGGTCGCCCAAGTACATTAGATGCATACTTAAACAGTGAAAACAAACATGTCGTCGGTTCGATACTTGGCTAGGCAATTAAAACTTATTTAAGTGTATAAAGACCCACTCAAGTTGCCTTCCATCGGTTTACGTACACGGGACGTCGACACAATTGAACCTGATTAAAAACCTCGATAAACTTTGGGTGTAGGTACTGGTTGCATTTCTTCCTACCTCTTTGGGGACACAGTTGACAAGTTATGCTATATTATGTTTACAAATCCTGCTAAATTCCAATCAAAGGACGTAAATTAAACAAAAAGTTTTTTGTATCCAAGAATCCAATACATGAAATCATATATCACAATAAAATCACATAAATTTACTTATTGGTTTTTTCAGTAAAACTTATATTTTATTGAATCATATTTTTAACCTAGTATGCACACTAATATACACTTACACTTTAAAATGCTTTACTAAAAATTCAATTCAAATCATTTATTCAGTAAATTGGATCATAAACATAATTTTTACATGTCAATAACTTTTAAGAAGAAATGCCGAAATACAGAAAATGTCTCTTTTCATGTCCAGACAATAAGTCAAAGAATTATGCGAGTGTAATGTACAGAAATTCCTGGATTTGTCTTTTGAGGAATTAGCTATGAGTATACCCGACATACACGGTACTCGCACTTACATAGAAATAAAGAAGGATAATAAAATAAAAAATAATCTTTAGAAAAATATTGAAAATGTCGACGTTCCCTAAAATACTAATAATGCGCCAATAGAGGAGTCAAGTAAAATAATTTATTATGGTAATAATAAACATAATAAAATTCACGTATTGGCGGTTTAGTATTTTTGCCTTTCCCGTGACGATATAATTTGTCGATTACCGCCATCGTTTGTGAATCAACCGCGAACTGTTTTTCTATGCCGCTGTTTCCTTATGGAAATCCGGGTTCGGTCTGGCGCCCTGTCCAATAATATTCCAACTAAGCTTCCTTCGGTACCTCCGGGATTTATCTTTTATCTTTCGGGTTTACTTTTGACCGCTTACGATGAGAATTCAATCAATTCCCACGGGATATTCGTATTATAAGCACGCGTTTATTGCTTTGTCATTGAAAAAGGGATAATGTTAGACCGAATGGAGAAAATTGAAATTGGCTCAACTATGCTGTCATAATATAATACAGTATAGTAATTTATTTCGATGATTGTGTATTCCAATAAAATATATTTTAATAAAATTTAAAAACCATTGAAGTCATAAATAACAATTTCTATAGGTCTCTTTGGAGTCGGTGCCTATGTCGCTGCCGATCAATTGAAATTGCACCGACTCTACATGGACCGATAAAAATAGTTAGCTTTGTCTTCTTTGCGTTATTTTTTTGAAGGTGGTTTTTAAATTTTGTTAATAGTTATTTTATTTTTATTTTTCTTATAAATAAATAATAAAATAAAATAAATTTTATTTTACAATTCTGTGTTAGTATATTGTTGTGTTTCAACACAATTGCGAGGTTGTCCATTGAAGAGTTTAATTTTTTTACTCCATACTCCATCAGTAAGCGCCACGCCTGCCCATAAATAGATGCAACACCACACAGAACTTTGAATCACAAAGCACTGCATGGCACTGAACTGCGCTCGTCACCCTGAGACATAAGATATTGTCTCATAATGCATAGTAATTTCACTAGCTTCAATGTCCTTCAAACTGAAACACAACAGTGCTTACACACAGAAGCTTGGCGGCAGAAATAGACAAAGTGGTGGTACCAACACAGACGGCCTCTCGCATACGAGTGACGACCTTCGATGGTTCGAATTCAAGAGACCGCCTCGGTAGGTACCACCGCTGTGTCTATTCCAGTTGGCTTAAAGATTGTTCAATGCAAGTAGCTCTAACCAGTCTATTACCAATTGGTTTTATGTTGTAAAGAGTCCTCCGTTCCGCGATGTTTTATTTATCTACGCAACAAACACAATTGCTCGAACAGTAGCTATTGACACAGGTGATGGGAGCGCGATGAATAACATTTTATACAGCACAAAGGAAAATAAGACGCCATGAAGGAAATAAAGCAAAAGCTACCAGATATCTTGATATACACACAAAGGACGCGGCGAAAAAATTGAGAATATATGTATGAACGTGTTTTATTGCGGGGATATTTATTTATTTATATGTGGAGATGGTGTTTTTTGTTGATTTATGAGTACGTGACATGTATAACATATATTTATATGGGTTTATGGAGTCTAGATAGCATCAT
Organism: Amorpha juglandis; assembly: GCA_949126905.1. NCBI lineage: Eukaryota > Metazoa > Arthropoda > Insecta > Lepidoptera > Sphingidae > Amorpha > Amorpha juglandis. The sequence goes on from OX421380.1 coordinate 2,904,371, forward strand.
TTGCATAAACAGATGCAACACCACACAGAAATTTGAATTACAAAACACTGCATGACACTGAACTGCGCTCGTCACCCCGAGACGTGGGATGTTAGGTCGCATAATGTCCAGTAATTTCATTGTCTTAAATGTCATTCAAATCGAAACACAACAGTGCTTACACAGTGTTTCTTGGCGGCAGAAATATACAAAACGTTGGTACCAACCCAGACGGCCTCCCGCATACGAGGGACCTACCACCTTTTAAAGAGAGTTTAGATTTTATGTGTTTGTTAATCAATCTTGTATTAACATCTTAACAGATTTAGATGACACAGGCTTCTTTTATCTCGGATAAGATGTTCAAGTGGACAGAACTCCGAGCAAAAGCTATTCAAAAACATTTGACTTTGATTTCATACCAACGAAAAACTCGCATCACAATGTGGCGTACATTTTGGGTCAAAGTTTAATTACAACAAACAATCCCAACAATTAATTCTTTGCACATTTTAACAAACAATTCGTCCCTCGTTTTATTAAAACATCGGACCTTGGTTTGGCACACTTGGAATGTAAATGTACAGAGGAAGTAGAAAGTGGACGCGAACACAATGGTTACGGTTTATAAACATTCGTTGATCGGATGATTATCATGATATACTTAGAAGAAATAGTGATTGATATCTGTCAGAGAATGTGGAAAATCTAGCACTTTCAAAGTACGGCCCGGATCAATAGAGATACCTATATCTGAGATATATTACTTTGCTGGTGGTAGGATATTCATATTCACCCGGATAGCGATCAACATACACAATATGGTGTTAAAACCAGCCATAGTGACTCACACACCTTGTGTGCGTCCCAGGATCAGTCAGTGTAAGGAGAAATAGAGGGCAGGAGGAGGCCCTGTCGTAGGAGGATATCATGGCTTAAAAATCTTCGCCAATGGTTCAACATAAGTACAAGATCATAGTTCCTAGCAGCATCTTCCAAAATTAAGATAGCTTGTATGATCGCCGACCTCAGATAGGAGATGGCACTCAAAGAAGAAGAATTAGTACAGGAAACCCGTGCTCAGCAGTGGGAGAATACAGATAATGATGATAGTAATATTGTTGGAAGCACACCATCAAAGGCTAGCTACTTACCAACGATTTCTCTGGGATTGTGGTAGTCCAATAATAAAATAGATTACGAAACGCATAAAGCTATATTAAACCCGAAAGACCAAACAAATTATAAAGATATTAAGCGAGTCTGATGATCAAGAAAATTAAAGTAATAATTTAAAGTGTTATGTCCTATAACATTAACTTAAACACTTACGCAATACCACAGTATGAGCATAATCTTAACCTTACAAAATAAATGTAATAGATAAAGTCAAAACACATCCTAAACTCCAGAATGTATATTTAAAAGGTATTATCGTTAAAATTACACGGATATAGTTAGATTCCTCTCGGCGTACAAAATTGCTCTGTAATCGAAACTTTGGCCGATAACAACTTTGCGTTTTCCAGCCTCTCAATACTGGAGGAAACTTTCCACATTACGATTATATGGTGTTAGACTTGCCTGAAACTGCGGGCGTACGCACGACGCTGAACTTATTCTGGCTAGAATTATGTTGATGTTACCTTTAGCGGATAAAATCAATGGTTTTGCGAACTTTAGAGAATGAAAATAGATAATTGTACTACTACTATATGGGTATTGCGACATAACTTAATTGTTGGTTGGCGCGGGTAAAGGGGTACATCCCTGTACCGGAATCGGTTATCCGCCTATGGTGTCGTAGGCCCCTCAATTCGCTTCGCCCTCTTCGAAGTATGAAGAAGCTTTTTTACTCTTTTTTAAACTCATTTGTCTGTGGTCGCTAGATTTTTGGACTGCTCTGCGCTTACCATCAGGTGCAGTGCAGTCACTTTGCCGTGCCCGGATAAAAAAAACCTTGGTCCTTTCAGATTAAGTAACCTGGGTATTAGGAAATAAGACGGATTTTCACACAAATATTTATCTCGGTGCGAGAATCGAATCGCGTGGCCTCTCAATTCCCAGTCAGCTATTTGCCTCCTGCGCTGCGGAATCTGTCAAATAAACCGACAGAATTTGTTTTAAACGTTTAAATAACAGTCATAATTGCTTATTCGTCTGTTTGTTGCTGTGTAGAACCATGCGTGATGTCGAGTAAATAATCTCTTCGGAGATAAATTAAATGCAAAAAGCCGAACCATAAAGTGGAATTCGAAACTTTATTAAAAAGTAAAATGTGGATTTTAGATTATATTTTCCTAACTTTCATTAAATCAAATTATGAATTTATGCCAGTTTATCGAGCATTACTTGAGTTAAGTGGACCCAAAATTATTTTTGTTTTGTATGTTTAACGTATTTTATTCTTGTTTCAGAAAATGAGGATCCTGTGGTGTTGTCTCGTAGCAGTATTATTGAGGGCATCAGAAGGTGCAGTAGATGTAGAAAAAACAGTCCAACAAGTACAAAATATATTAAAAGCGAACTTACAACTGCCGAGACTATCAAGAGATGAAATCATTCAGTTAATGAATGATATCAAAGCAGAAGATGCAAAAAGTTCAACATCAAGACAATCCTCAGAAATCAGTGCAGAAGTGAAAACTACTACGCCCTTGAGCACGGTTGAAAACGAAATTACTCCTATCACCCAAACGCCAAATTCTTCAGAAAACACTTTAATAGCTGGAAACGCAGCCGATGCCTCGGCTTCGATACCACCTAAAGTCGTGGAATCTACGACCAGAAAGACTGAATCCACACTAATGGTTGTGTTACCATACACTCCACGCGATGGTTCCTCATTACAAGAACTGTACACTCGACCACCGCGAGTTGAGGTTGTACCTGTAGAAGTAACACCGAAACCTGTGAAGACACTAAAATCAAATGTTAAACTTCAAGGAACCTTAACAAATAACGCGAAGTTTGAAAATCAGAAAAAAGATAATTTCCCTGCAGAACTACAAGCGTTTTTGGATGCCCATGGTCTCAAAGGAACACCGGGACAAGATCATTTTCTATTGCCTCTAGAAGGTTTTAAACCTTTACCACCTGCTAGAATAGTTGATGGAAATGTTCAACTACCAGAAAACATATTGCTAACTTATGACTTAATCTCTCCTGATGATCTAAAAGCAAGCAACGAGAAAATAGAAGCACTATCTCCCAACAACTTTTTGTATGAGCCATTGCGACCAGAAATTCCTTTCGAATTAGAAACCTCTTCGTCGGAAATAAAGGAAATCAGCTACCCATATGACATGCCTAAATCCCGGAAACCCAAATCGACGAATACTGCTGCAAATTACGAACCAATCGACTATGATTCTGTTAAAGTTATTCCATTGCGCAAAGGTGTGAGTCCATTAGAAGATGTAAAATCGATTGCAGAAACTGAACAAAGCAAGAGACAAGCAAATACGACGGAAACCACGACACAAGCCCCACTGACTACCGAAGAACCAAAGAACGCTCAGACCGACATACCTCAAGATTCTGTGTCAGCGGACACAGATTCCGGTGCTTCTATAGCTGATCTGGAAGATTCTTTCGGTGGTGCAGCACCTGCGAAGCCTGGAGATTCCGAACTGCCACCGCCAAGAAAAAACGGGTTTTACTGGATGCTTGACTGGAACAGTTTCCTAGAAGTAGGAGACGGTGACACAAAAGTTAATATTCGTTTCGAACCTAAATTAGGTGATCCGCAAATGTTCTTGCCTGTTACTGTGCCGTGAAAATTGTGTTGATATCACATATAATTTACCAGTTCTAGTCTTGGGGTTAGTTTAGTGGTAGAGGGGAAATAATCCTCTTGAAAGTAGTATGAATGGATTTTTTAAACACGGGTGATCACAGCAACGTTTATGTTTAGAAAAGCCCTTCCTTTCATCTCACTTTAGCTAACTAGAAATTAATTTATGAAATACTTTTACGAAAACCAATTTCTTTTAATAAAATCTTCATTACAATTCTAGAGATTGATTGTTTCTACGAGATAGATCACAAACGATTGAAATTACTTGTGGATTTTTATTGAAAACAGAGGCTGCAAATTTTAATTAAACATATCGTAATATTTGTGTTTAATTTGCCTGAGATAATCTTTGGTTAGATTTTTTTTTTATATATAGCTACTAGGGATTGACGATTCTAATATTATTTAATGTTTCTTATGAAAGCATTGTAGAAAATTACGAAAATTAATATTAAATTATCGTGAGAAAAAGCTTGATACATTTTGATGAACTTGTAATTTGATAGAAGATTGATTAGTTACCACAAAAATAGTTGAAATGTATTCACCGAAAATATATATTTTTATGGTATATCTATACAATTTACAGATTTTAGTAAAATATCTATGCTGGTTAGCTATACATGAAACTTTTAGTACTACAATATAGATAACAGTCAACATTTTTAACCATAAACCTAGGTTATAAACTTCAAATCCAATGGCCATTGTGCTATGATTTACGAGTGATGTTTATTTATATGATCTTGTTTAATATATTATGCCGTATTAAATTATAGACATCTAATACCCTAAAATGCATTGTTAACTTTATCAAAAGAAATCTTAATAATAATAACACAATTACATAGTTAAAACAAATAGCCAGATACTTTAGAGATTTTTGAACATAACATAAGCAGACGCCTTTACCTCCGAAGGAGGGGTAGAAAGAGGTGCAGATAGTGTTCACCGAGCTTATTTCCGTCCCATAATGTGATAGGGGGCGAGCCTATCGCTATACCGGGCATAAGTTCCAATCCCGTGCAATTTCATAAAAAAATTAAACACGAATTGTGTTTGCCTGACCTGGGAACTGACTCCAGAATCTCATGCCTCTTAACCTTAGCTCGCTGCCACTAGACCAAGGAGGCGATAATTTTTTTTAACTTTAGATAATATTTAAAATATACGGTAAATACCATTATTATAATCCTATATATTATACTTGTATTTGGTTACCTGGCTTTTCTATTGGTTTAACAGCATAGCGAGCGAGTAAGAACCATGATGCAAAAAAATATAGTTCGCAAGCAAAATCAAGAGAAAATACTACATCATATTATAGAATTTTACTAATTAGTAATTTATTTTGACTGCAAACAAAATATAAGTCAATAATAAGTCAGAATACAAAAGACTAGTGTCTGGTTGTTCGGAGTTTCTATCTCAATCCCCTTAGGACTACCAGTATTAAATGATTTCTAAAACATCTACAATATCCTAACTCATATCACTCAAGTACCGAAAGTCTTTATGACGCATCGTAACTTACATATTACTGACAAGGTACGGATCCATTACATCAACATTACTGGTCTTTGTGTCATTAATGAGCACGGTGAAATGGGCCAGCGGAATGTCGCTCGCGTTACGTGGCGCAAAAGTGAGAGCGGTGTCTACTTGCCAGTGTTAGACGTTCATTGCACTTTATTGTCGCTTAATGACATATTATGCACTATAGTAAACGACACAGTGGTGCCGCAAATAATGAAAGAAACGCTTATTCTGTATTTTTCTCATAATGACATTATAAAAAATAAAAGAAAATACACATCAACAGAAAAATAAAGAACGATTTAACACAAAATGTTGTAGGCACCGTACAAATCTTTATATAAACAGTTTTTTTTCACCTACACAATATGACTGGTCCGGTTAGACCTTCCCATAAGAGAATAGGAAACCTAAATAAAATTGTTGCGTTTGATGAGATCAGTGCGATTGTCTTTAAACTTCTAATGGGTATCCATGTTTTCTGCTACTACCCACTGTTGCTATAAACCTTTTGCCGTACTACCTTTTGTCTCTTCACTCATCACCTAACAATATACCCATAAACGTCTCCGTTTAGATGAAGTGTTGATGTTACAATTTCCCAAACAAAATCACAGCAATTCGGCATTAGAAGCAGCTGTTCCGACAAACTGTTCGCAGACGTGTTATTCCAAAATGTATTTCATGCTCGCTACTATGCGCCTATACTTTGGCTCTATTACCACTAATATGAGTTCTCGAAGGGGATTGTCAAGTGAAAACAAAACGACAAGTGACGTTAACGTGCCTCAAAGAATTAAAACTCAACTATCTGTACGAATGAAGGAAGAAAATTTAAATAGTAATTTTAAATATCGTTGACCGACCAGTCTTTGAGTTTGGCGCGATGACTACAGACAATGCGGCTCAATGATAAATTATGTTACTAAAGTACGCGCGTATACTGGGCTACATATAATATCAATACTAATTCAAAAATTCGATGAGTGGACGCATGGTTGTTGCGACGTGTATATAATCATAGGCGCATTGCCGACCTTAAAGAAAGGTATAATTGGGAAGGGTTTGGGCCTCCGGATATCTCACTCACCTTAAAAAACGCAGCAGCAAACTGCTACTTTACGTTGGTTTTCTATGATTTAAGAGTATTTCTCGGTAATTTTGTGAGCTACGATCGAGACTACCAATATTTGTAGTGAGTCCTTCCAACAGTAGTGGTAGCTAGTAACAAGTTCACGAGCTAATCAGATACGGGAACGTCTCCGTGGTATCTATCGGAAGTTGGAGCCCGTCACGTTGTAATCAAAGTTTTGGAACTGCTGTCACGCCATCTTGCGTCAGCCCTTCAATCTGGAATAGCAATTTAATGGGATTTTACACCCAGTAAGTCTGTATAGGTCAGCACAGCTTGATCAACTATACGTTGTTTATACGGAATATGTTGATGGTTTTGTAGATCACAAATATTTTTGCCATCTTAGACCTATCACTTAAATCTACATATCCTTTGATTACTAAGTGGACCAAACCAAGATATTTTAAGAATGTTCGCTAATAAATAATTATTTAACGTTTTGGTAGAGGAGCCCACGATGCTAAATGGGGATTTACTCGAGCGTCGTAGAGACCTATTGGGATGCAAAGCTTAGATGATATGAAGAAAAAAATGTTATATGATATATACCTTTACATCGGTGGGGGAAGCGGCTATAGATTTTTAAATATGTAAAAAAAAACTGTTGCATGGACATCCTCGAGCGCGTCAGATATTGATAGCATCAATGCCCTACGTATTTTTAATAATGTACGTATGTTAATCTGATCGTTTGCATGATGCGGGTGGTTGTATTTAAGAGTTGAAAATGAAAAAAAAAAAAAATTAATCGAGCGCGTCAGATTTTCTAAGGGAGTGTTAAGTGCACCAAAAAAAAGCTCTCATTCACTAATCTGATGATTTCGATGGGACGCAAACTCGCGGCCATTTTCATAATGTGCAAAAAAAATTCGCCATTTTGAAATACTCAAGCGCGTCAGATTAAGATATATATAGTTCATCTTTATGTTCTAAACGTACTGTCTCATAATCTGACGATTATCTAGAGGGATTGGCCTGATCTGACAAAAAAAAATTAGAAAAACGGTTCACCTTAAAGGCCATCCCTGCAACTTCCCGCTAATTCCATTCCTGGGCTCTTAAAATTGTACTTATGACGTTTTTGAGCTCAAAATATAATTTATGTGATATTTTGAGCTCGCTGAGTTCAAAGAAATAATATTTCTATGCATTTGAGCTCTCCCAGCTCGAAAGTCTGATAGAAGTTTCATAGAACACTATTTTTGGAATTTTCAAACCGCAATAACTTTTGAATGGATCAACCGATTTTCACGCGGTTGGCGGCATTCGACGCAGTTTTATCATCCTCATAAGTATTTGCAATTTTAATTGATCGAACCACAAATTTCGGAGTAATCCCGAAAAAACACTTTTTCGGGTTTCTTTCGTTCACGATATCTCTCGAACGAATCAACCGCTTTTGACCAGCTTGGTGGCGATCGACGTGGTTTTTCAAGCTCAAAGGCGGATTAGTTTTTGAAGTTGATCGATAAAGCTGGTTAAAAGTTATTCCAAAAATTATATTGCAAACACGTTGTAAACAGTATGCCACGAGTCTTTATGATCAATGATGGCGTCATGGCAACAGAAACCGGAGTGGGGACGGAGTGAGAGAGTAATAGATAGAGAAAGAGTGAGAGAGGAATAGAAACGCGGAGAAGGAAATGTAGGCATCACGCAACTGCACGCATTTAACTTTATCGACGAATTTTTGTTATTTCGGCTTGCGGAAATCGTCAGATTATATATTTTTCATTATTCTTGAATTATTTCCTTCAAAATAAAAAAAAATTTAGCTACGCTCGAGAATGTCGAGATGACGTTTTTTTTTTACAACTTTGTTGCCCCCCGCTTTTTTTACGTCACTCTCAAATTGTCAGATTAGTGGAATATACACTTTTTAGGATGTAATTAACTCACCCTACCTTAATCTGACGCGCTCGAGAATTTCTGATGGTCAATTTTTTTTTACTAATCTGATCCTGTATCCTTCACGGGCGGCCTTATATATGGGCCTCATGTTTTGTGGAGGTACTTAACCGGGTACAAGGTATCCCCCTGTATATTAATCTGTCGCGCTTTAGTAAATCCCGAAATCCCCGCTTGGGCTCCCCTACCATTTACGGACTTTGCATTAATTACTGTCTATTTTATTAAAAAAATCTCTATTCTCACAATTGCAATAAATCATACACACTATTTATAAAAAAATCTTAAGTTATTGTCCATTGGGTAAGCTATACATTCCAAAACCTTTTAAATACAGAAGAAAAACTCCAAAAATTTAACTTTTCACGTGGTATTTCAAAAATGAATATCTATCTCCCAAGTAACATGTGCGAGAAAAATAAATGTATGACCACCGGCAATAAAGCTACAAACGATGTTATGACGTCATTTCCGCTGAATATATCTCCTAAAGAAGGACATTAGAACATCCATCATGTGAGAACTCCCTGGGAAATCGCAATTAGAATATTACACTATACTGTATGGTGGATTTATGGTGTAAAAGATTTTGTAGCGTTAGCAGAAAATGAAATCGATATAGTGTAAGAGGTATTTAGTAAATAGTAAAGGAATATCTGAATAATTTTATTTAAAATGAGTGGTGATAACTCAGCGGGGAGTGCTACGGGCTGTCGAGACGAAAGTCGCAGGTTCGAAACCAGCCCCAAGAGTATATATCTATGACTTTTCTAAATTACGTATAAATTAATTGTTAATTATCACTTGCTTTAACGGTGAAGGAAACATCGTGAGGAAACCTGCATACCTGAGAACTCGATAAGATTTTTCAAAAGGTATGTGATGTCTGTCAACCCGCATTAGGTCAGCGTGGTGGACTAAGGTCTAATCCCTCTCATTAAGTAGAGGAGGGCCGTGCCCAGCAGTGGGACGTGTATAATAAAGGGCTAGTAATATTATTTTATCCAAAAATATTTCCTAAATTTGGTGGCATTTATATCAAAATACCACGGATTTTTTTTATAAAAAAATACAAAATATTACCAGCTGAAATTATAATTGAGTTTGCCAACTTGTGTGAATGAAGCAAGCAAGTAATTGGCTGCGAAACGAGAAGCCACGGATTCAATCCACATGAATCACATTTCATAAATGTACAGCTCATTTACAACATCTCTAAAACATCACAAAATATGATTTGGTGAAACCTGAATAAGCTGTTTTCATTTGTAGAGACAAAAGTCATAAATATACCAAGAAAAGTATCTAGCCGGCATCCTATCAAAATAATCTCGAACCTAATTTCCTTCTAGACGAAAACAAAATCACTAAACTTACCTCAGACAAAATACCATTAGGTTGTAATTTATCTCCCCAAACTTTTCGAAACCTAGATAATACAGACAAAAAAGGCCCAAAGAAATAATGCCGGGGTGGCTTGAGAGCCCTCCGAGTTGAAAAGAGCGGTCGGATTCTAGTTTCAAAGTCAATTGACCGTTGGTTTGAGTTGAAGAGCGTCCTCGAGCACGCCACACGTCAACCCTTAAAGGTTTTGGTGAGAACTCCGAATGGCTCAGGGTTGTGAAAAATGAGTTTTTGTGAATACATAAATTGGTTTCATGAATAATGTAATTGGAGTCTAAATAAAAGATTCATGTAAGGTATTCTCAAAGCGCTGCCTAGAATATGATATAATTTTCTGCCACGATAAATAGTCCCCAATAATTCTCGAATGTATCCTGAAAGCTGACGACGACACTTTACTATTGCAACCAAACGCGCTACTCTGCGTGCAAGATATTTTTAATTAATGACTTCATAAATTATTTCATGACCGTCACATTATTTAATTATTTATTTATTGGAGTACCAAGAGCATTACCATACATGATGAATATAGATAATAAGTAACATGCAGCGATTTTAAAAATCCTTACTATTAAAACCAATGATTAAGGAATCTATAAATAAAACTTAGTATAGGAAACAATATAAGAAATATATAGGAGATCTATCTAACAATCCTAATACTTCTAGGAACTACTTTGAGTGGTAGGGCCACGCTGTAGACAGTTTTGTCTACAGCATGAATGGGCTGGCTCGACCGGGTCGTTACCACTGTCCCACAGAAAACCGACGTAAAGTAGCGGCTTGCTGCTGCGTTTCGTACGGTGAGTGAGATATCCGGAAGCCCGAATCACCTCCCCTTCCCAATCCCAAATTATCCCTTTCCTTTAAGGTCGGCAACGCGCCCATGATTCTGATATTGTGGGCGTACATGGGTGGTGAAGATCACTTACCATCAGGTGACCCACTTGCTCGTTTGCCGGCCTATGCCATAAAAAAAAAAAAAAAAAAGTTTGACGCTAGCACTGAACGGCGTCTTATAGATTTATCTATGCATTTACTAACACGCAGATGCAACGTCACTAAAGCCAATGAAGCGACCTTCGAAGATCTACATTCAAACGATTGGCTCACAACAACAAAACATAATTTTATTTTATACCAGATTTAAAAGCAATAAATCAAGAAACACTGTATCCAGACTCAACGTTGTAGAATCAAAAACAGTCAAACAATAGATTGTGAATAAACAAAGAGCTGTGGTCAAGTTTTTGCAAAAGCGTGTGACCGTTTTGAAATATTGATTAATGCTAACAAACCGAAACCAAGTGACAATTGCGATTGTGGTTTGAACACTGTTTGAATAGGATCAAAGGAATTTAAACTTTTTGTCATTTAGTAGCCTAGACGTTTGTGACAATTCGCTTATGACACCATATATAAGAATTCCATGTTTTAAATACAAAGAGTGATTACTGTACATTATAGTAATTAGTTGCAATTGATATACGTTTTTAACCACCGACACATAAGGTTGTGTCATAAGTTTGATACCTATGTATGTACCTATCTGTGCCTATCTGACTGCGCCTATCTGTGCCTAATAAATGGGCCGATTTATTTGAGGTTTTTTGTTGTTGTTTGAAACTTAGTTTAATCAACATAGTTCCTAACTATTTTGAAGAAAATCTGTTCAACCTGTCAAACCTGTGTTTTAAAAGTTGCAAACGTTTTTGTTATCCGAGCACGGCAAAGTGACTGCACTACACGTGATGGAAAGCGTAGTGCAACCCAAAACACCACCGACCATCATCTAGCAATAAGTTTATAGTGGCCACCAGAGTCATGCCGGCTTGTATAAATGCTTCTGCTCTCTTCGGTATTTTCTTTTTTTTTATAATTCCTTGTGGATTAGATGGTATTCTGATTTTCGCTTAGATTAACATCGTGGCTTCATCTATAAAATACTTAGATAATAAATTCAATGTATAATTTTCTATATCACACTTTATATACACCCCCTTCAGATACCTCTCTTTTGCCAGTGTTCCATCCAAAGGTCGTCTGGAAGAGATTGCTTTCAGCGATAAGACCGCTGTTACACATATGTTTGTATTTATCTTGTTACCTATTGTAATTCTTATTACTGGTGTACAATAAAGAGTTATCAATCAATCAGTCAATGTATGAAAATATTTTAAATTGTCCGACTACGAGAGTATATTCGCACGTTACAAACGTCTAGTAGGCCTACATGGTATTTATGAAAGAAAATTTTGCCCACTAATACCCTAACAAGAATAATTAGACATTAAACATAATGATACTCATTTCTACTAAACCTGTATCATACACTTTTCTTTATCCTTATCAAATACTTAGTTTTATCCTTGTAGTTTAAAATTCAGTGGTCAAAGAACATGTCCAAGAGGATCCGTTTGGTGTTGTTAAAATTTAAAATATCAAAGGTACGTTTTCATGGGATGATATTTGAGTTTTTGGGTTACATTTGAATATTTTCCAGCGGTTTTGTTGTCACGACCCGTGTCATTTGGATGTACTGTCACATGAGAATTAAATATGTATGAATATAAGGTGTTGAGATTTATTTAAGAGTATTTGGAGAAAATGTATTCTGCTAGTAAAGAAACTATTATAGAAAATAGTGACAATACTACGTGTATTTTGCTATCAAGCTTTCTAATATATTAACTTATTGAGTACAGAGGTTACCCTTAAGGACTCTACAAAGTCGTAGTAGAACTTTAGCAAAAAAACTAAACCAAACTTGTAGCCAATATTAAATACTTAGAATTAGTTCAACAGACTTCTCAAGTGAAGTAAAAAAATTACAAAAGCAAAAGGTCCGATCTTTTTTTTTATTTGATTGAAAGACGAGACGAGCAAGGCGCTCGCTTGATGGAAAGTGCTACACCTGTCCATAAACAGAAGCAACATCACACAGAACTTTGAATTACAAAGCACTGCATGGCACTGAATTGCGCTCGTCACCCCGAGACATAAGATGTTAAGTCTCATAATGCCCATTAATTTCACTGGCTTCAATGTCCTGCGAACTGAAACACAATAGAGCTTACACACCGTTGCTTGGCGGCAGAAATAGACAAAGCGGTGGTACCAAATCAGACGGCCTCTCGCATATGAGGGACCTACCACCTTGTAAACTTTAACTATCTTCTTATTTTTTAACATAACATTTTATTTATAGCAGAGGCCGATGAACGAGCATGTTGGTCACCTGAAAGTAAGTGATATCCATCACCCTTGAACTTCCATATTACCTGCGGAATCATAGATACGTTGCTAACCTTAAAGGCCTCCAGATGATGAGTAAGAAGCCATCGTATGAAATTCAATCAAGCTAATTCTTTACGTCATTTTTTTGTGAGACAGTGGCACAGCCCGGTTGAGTCGGCTCATTCATACTGTACATAAAACTGTCTACAGTGTGTCTCTACCACATATAAATTAGTGTTCCTACATCCTTCTTATTTAATGTGCTCGTTTCAAACGAAAGACTGACATTGGGGCAACTGATGATAAGCGATCACCAATGCCCATGAATACTAAGAATTCCAGGGCAAAGTTGTTAACCTTTTAATAAGGGAAATGAGATAATTGCTTTTTCGGAATGCAAATTAAATTGAAAATTAAATTCGACACGTGACACCACCCTCGTCACTTCGATTTAAAACGGGTTCACACTGTTCATTTTGATTAATTAAATGACTTACATCATCAAAACCTCATCATCATCAAAGAATCATGCCGGCTCGTTCATACTGCAGACAGTTATCTACAGTGAGGTTTTGATCACAATCTTTATAATCTTTCGAACCTTTGTCACATATGTGTTGTCCGAAATTAGAGTTTGTTACTAGTATGGCGATAACAGCCTTCGTTCATCACAGGACCGAGATAAGATCGGCGGACCATGGGTTACCTAATAGCACCTCTGGCTACCTCTTCAGAGATTTATGCGTGAGCTTTAGAGGCTTCATTTTATAGGTAGTTTTCAGCACAGTATTCATCCAAAAACTTTTCATCTCTAGCACTACTTTTAATCTTCATTACATTTTCATACTTTCATCTCATAAAGTTTGACCTTCCAAAGGAGCGATTTCTATAAAACCCAATCTACACGAAATGGGCACATCAATAGTTTTCGACCAGCCTTACCTTAGTAATGGATTGGAGGCGGTTTATATTGATGCCATTGGAGATAAGGCTCGGCGATAAGTGGAGCCCGAAACTTGGAGTGTTAAAGTGATAACGGACTTATTTCTTGTATCGGATAACCTTGAACGATTGTCTAAAGTACGGTGGAAGGTGTTTTTAGCATTTTCGTGGAGTTCCTTTCTCAGATTTTTTGTTCGATAGCGGATATTTGGTTTCTTATTATACCTTTTTCTTTGTGACCCTCGACGGTAGGCAGAATTATACAGACCTGAAGTTACTGGATGTAGACTGCCTGACACCAGAACGCGACTTGCCGGAACAGTCGAGTACAAATATGTATCAGGTGACAGGTACCCTCGGAACAGTGTAATGTTATTAGCCTCATTAGTATTGAGGCTGCACACTTATGCTTATAAACCGCTGAGATCAATATCAAGGTACGAGTATTTTATTTATTCGAAAATGAAGCACGAGATTTACCCGGGATTGGAATCGGTGTTCGATAGCCGATAAAACAACAGACTGTTATAACTTTGGCAGACAGCGGATTGCACAGTCCAGTCCAATCCAGTCCAATGCAGTTGCACCACTTCACGCCTGATAACTTTCATTAGCGTCATTATTTTATAATGTTATGTTTTCTATATTCTCATGAGGACTTAGAAATTGCGAAACTGCTATTACCTTGTTTCAAAAAGTTTAGATATAAATTTCTAAGCACTGGTATCCCAGTTACCAAATCCATTTATTATAGCAACGATAAAATATATTATATAATTTATTATCTACCAAACCTCAAGCTAAGGAAAACAGCCATTAAAGAGAAGTATTACTTGAAGAAATATGAACATTAAGACAATATTAAATTGGGACTTTGCTGTGAATCATTAGCGCGCCTCTAATCGTCTCTTGGTTATTTCAGTTGCCTAATTAAGATTCAATTTCGTACATTCCAACTCGTTAGCAATCTATATAAATAGTCAATGAATACCACGAAATTACTAATTTCCATAAAATTGGGAAGAGCGAGTTACTAAAGCGGTTAGGGAATATTGTTAGTAAGAAAGTTGCAGTACGTAATATTGCTGAATGTTTTTCTATTTATTTATTAGAAACTGCTATACAGCCTAGACCTTCCAACTGGTAAGTAACCAATTAGTTCTAAAGCCAAGACTTTTCAAGTGATAAGGTCACAATGTAGACAGTTTTACCAACAGTGTAAAAGGGTTGCCTCGATCGGTCTGTTTTAACTATCTTACGGAAAACCGACGTAAAGCGATTGCTTACATTTCGTATGAAACTTATTTTTTATTTAAATTTCATTTTATTTAAATCTCTTATTAAAGTTCCAGAATAAGCATAACACTGTACTGTCTGTCTCAATTATACACTGCAATACATTCGCAGGTTTCGTCTTATCAAAATCCTTGTATTGTTTCTGATATTTCCTTTAGAATTCATATAAACTTGAGAAATCGACAATACATTTTTCAGAATTTATTGAATGGTTCTCTTAGGATTCCTCTTTCGTTTTGTAATGTTCAACGGGAGATTTATTTATTTCTAGAAACAGTCACTTGCCATTTATTTTAACTTTAAGTGTGGTACTAATAACTTTTGTTATAAGACAGCGGTGAAACGTTCAATAGGGTCATCCTTCGGTCGTTGGTGGAAATGCGCTGGTGAGAGGGTACCTAATATATTTGTATCCGTCTGGATAGCGACCACTGTACACTTAGTGAAAACCCCGCAATAGCGACTCATTTAAGCGATTCGCCAGTGTATATCCTGTAACTTCAGGCCGGCATAATTTTACGAACAATTGAAGAACCCAATGTCTCTTGACGGTCAATATTATGTTTGGACTGCACTGTACTTAACATCAGGTCCAGTGTAGTTACTTTGCCGTATATTACATATTTATATTTACAAGGTGGTAGGTTCCTCGTATGCGAGAGGCCGTCTGTGTTGGTACCACCGCTTTGTCTATTTCTGCCGCCAAACAACAGTGGGTAAGCACTGTTGTATTTCGGTTTGAAGGACATTGATTTGTGAAATTACTGGGCATTATGAGACTTAACATCTTATGTCTCGGGGTGACGAGCGCAGTTCAGTGCCATACAGTGCTTTGTAATTCAAAGTTCTGTGTGGTGTTGCATCTGTTTATGAGCAGCCGTGGCGCTTACCATCAGGCGAGCGCCTTGCTCGACTCGTCATTCGATCAAATAAAAAAAATACAAGTGAACACTGCCAATCATCAACCCCAAGTCTACTTCTTCCATCTGCTCTTATTCCACTCGCGGTACTTTTTAATACATGTTACATAAAGACTTTGCTTGTAGTTTTTAACGACCTATTTGGTTGCCTACCAAATAGTCATTTTTATGATAGCTTGAATGACAACACGAGCAGATGGTATGAAGCCACGCGTGCCCAAAAACAGAAGCAATACCTTACAGAATTCAGAATCCCAAAGCACTGCATGACTCTAGACTGCGCTCGTCACTCCGAGATATTTATGTATAAATACATAAAAAAGCAAAAAGAAACGCGCCGAATTGAGAACATTCTTCTTTTTTAAACTCGGTTAATAAAGTAGTGAAGAGTATGAGGTCGGTGAGAGGTATACACATATAGAATTGTTTGAAGATCCGTTTGTGTATTTGTCTTGCCGCTCTGTATGCTAATTACGTGAACAGAAGGGAATTCCTACCGAGGTTAACCAATTTGCATGACCTATTTCAATTTAAATGAAATTAAACTATTGATTTGTCAAACCTACTAGATGTCTATGTGAAAGATTACGATTACGTACGTATTCTATGAGTGGTAGAGCCACGCTGTAGACAGTTTTGTCTACAGCATGATAGGGCTGGCTCGACCGGGTCGTTACCACTGTCTCACAGAAAACCGACGTAAAGTAGCTTGCTGCTTGCAGCTTGCTGCTGCGTTTCGTATGGTGAGTGAGATATCCGGAAGCCCAAATCTCCTCCCCTTCCCAATCCCTAATTATCCCTTTCCTTTATGGTCAGCATCGCGCCCATGATTCTTCTGGTGGTGGGCATACATGGGCGGTGGAGATCACTTACCATCAGGTGACCCACTTGCTCGTTTGCCAGCCTAAGATATAAAAAAAAAAAGATCCCTCGTATGCGAGAGGTCATCTGGATAGGTACTACTGCTCTGTCTATTTTTGCCGCCAGGCCGTCTGGAAACACTTGTGTTCCGGTTTGAAAGACATTAAGGAGGAAGACGTACAGTACAACTGCTGGGCTTTATGATATTAGCATCTTATGTCTCACGGTGACAAGCAATGGTCCGGGCCATGCAGTACTTCATAATTCCGGCATAATTCTGGTGACTACCGATAAACTCATTGTTTGTTGGTGGTCGCTAGTTTTTTGGACTGCACTACGCTTACCATCAGGTGTAGTGCAGTCATTTCGCCGTGCTAGGATAAAAAAAAACGTGATCGTCCTATTTCCGGAACAAGAATCCTAATCAATCCATTGCGTCTTTCCAACTAAACCATGAGCTAACACAAAAGGCAAATAATACAATTGAGAATCACCTCTGTGGCTTCAAATGTGCAGTTAAGTCATAAATTCTCATAACTTTGCAATAATATAATTTTACTCGCAAGTGTACATAATGAATATTAGAATAAATTAAAAGATCTACTGAGAATATAGCGAAGTTAATACATAAGTTAATGTTTAAAACATAAATGCTTATACAGGGTTATTGAAGTTATACTTCTTTAGGCGCGTTATGAAAAAATGATGAGAGTGAAATTTTAAGATGCGCGCGCACCTGTGACACAAAATTAACAGTATGAAGTTAGGCGCGTTATGAAAAAAATGGGTGCGTGTACTTATGTACGCGCGTGAGAAGTTATACTTCTTTGGCATCATTAAATAACCAATAATAAGTATTTAACATTAATAATTTAATAATATTTAGTGTTAATTATATTAAATAAAAGTATTTTAATTTATATCAATAAATAATACATACGGATAGTTAACCTCAATTATATTGGAGCACTTGAAAAAGTATATAAGCACAATTTTTTGAAGTTATACTTCTTTAGGCGCGTTATGAAAAAATGATGAGAGTGAAATTTTAAGATGCGCGCGCACCTGTGACACAAAATTAACAGTATGAAGTTAGGCGCGTTATGAAAAAATGATGAGAGTGAAATTTTAAGATGCGCGCGCACCTGTGACACAAAATTAACAGTATGAAGCCGTCTGCTTAACCGCTCATTAAGTCTCGAAAAAAAAGCTACCAACAAAATAGGAATTGAACCTCGATATTAGTCGCGCATGTTGGTACGCTCGTCACCTCTGATCACTGTTTTCATATTTATAATATTTATCAACATGTCTCTAGTTTATACATTCACAACACGTGTTTGAGTTTCATACAAGTGCGAATTATATATGTGCTAATAAATTATATTCAGTAGTGATTTAAATTGAATATTTTGATTGATATTACTTACTATTTGTGAATATTAGTGAAAAAAATTGTGCTTATATACTTTTTCAAGTGCTCCAATATAATTGAGGTTAACTATCCGTATGTATTATTTATTGATATAAATTAAAATACTTTTATTTAATATAATTAACACTAAATATTATTAAATTATTAATGTTAAATACTTATTATTGGTTATTTAATGATGCCAAAGAAGTATAACTTCTCACGCGCGTACATAAGTACACGCACCCATTTTTTTTTTAAAACACCAGCAACCTCGCAGGGGTAGATAGCTGTCCCCATACGGAACAACTTTTGTTCTACGAGTTTGGATATAACTCAATATATTAAAAAAAAAATGATTTTACAAGTTTTTGTTGTGTCGTATTTTTCTTCGTAGTATGCGGCGTACGCGCGCGACTCAAAGGCGCCGCTCAGCCACAGCTCAGCTGAGCGGCGCGTTGACCTTCAAAGGAGCTAGTCGGGTTCCCCACGCTTCGCGTATTTGTTTACGTAAAGTGCGATGCGCGTTGTAACAATCAAGACGGAAATTAAATGAATACTTATTTTTGTATGAAAATAAAATCTAACAAATTATCAAAAGTCGTAGAACAAAAGTAGTAGCTTATAACCTTAGGAATCTACCCCTGCGAGGTTGCTGGTGTTTTAAAAATAACCCTGTATATGTTAGCTTAATTTCATGCAGATTTAAGTATTGTGAGAGGCCGTCTGGGTTGGTACCACCGTTTTGTCTATTGCTGCCGCCAAGCAACAGTGTTTATGCACTGTTGTGTTTCGGCTTGAAGGACATTGAACCAGTGAAATTACTGGGCGTTATGAGACTTAACATCTTATGTCTCAGGGTGACGAGCGCGGTTCAGTGACATGTTGTGCTTTCTAATTTAAAGTTCTGTATGGTGTTGTTTCTGTTTATAGGCAGGCGCATCGCATATTTTAACATCTTAAATTTTAAAGAAGTCTCAGTTTTTAGGCTTATCAAACACAGGAAACAGTGTGTTTTCACGAGTAGGTATATTTGTGCACTTTGTTATTAACTATCTTAACTAATATTATAACTGCGAAAGTGACTTTGCTTGATTGTTTGTTTGTTACGCTTTCACGCTGAAATCGCTGAACCAATTCTGATGAATGGGAGACGGTTATAGGCTACTTTTTATTCTGGAAAAGGCTGTTCACGCGGGCGGAACCGCGAGCAAAAGCTATTCTACATATATTATTACTTTCCAGCTGGAATTTTGTTAGGCTAAATACAAAGTAAAATGAGTTGAGCTTCACAACTTAGTTTAATCTGAAGTCTACTTCACTCAGTCTTTTCCACCGTGAAATGTCAGGCCATTTTCAGACCTGCCTGTCTTTTGATAATACAGATTATTTAAAAGGGTTACTTTTAAATTTGTAATCATGACTATATAACTCTATGAACAAACCTTTAACTATTAGACCACATGGTTTTTTAAATAATAATAAATAAAAATTACCCACGGTGTCGTCGTATTGATAATATACAATCTTGATAATTCCACCCTATAATGCAACAACAAACCCCGCCATTTCCTTCCACCTCACCAATTATTATAAAACCTGTCTTTACAGCGGAAAATAATTCAAAGACAAAATATAAAGCACTTTCAATTCATCTTCAGAGAATCACAAAGCTACACGATCTTAAACTAAAACGTTACAAGTCAACACGTAATAGTTAAACAAAGCCATGATCCAATTAAATTAAAACATTAACTAAAATTCGTGATCCAAAGTTTCACATCAAGACAACGGCTGAACTGTGAAATGCGCTTATTAAATTGTCTCTTGAATCCATATTAAAAATGGGTATTACAGAGAAGTATCCATCAGATTTCGTAAAGGTTTTTGCACCGAGTATCAAGTTCTTGAGCCTTGGTAATATAAGGTTCACTGATGATAAATCCAAAATTTCTAAATACTGGAGATTCTTTCTCCTGATTCCAACCATTGCTTTGTTCTATACTACTTCTATTATTCATGTTTGTGACATGTTATCGCAGAAGCAGATTTTTCTCGTTGCTTACTTACTTCCCCCTTTACTAATTACTACACAAGGTATGCATTTCTTTAGCAAGACACATAAGTGGATTTTGAGTGCCAAGTTCGATAGAATAAAAAAATTATTATTATTGTGTATCACCTCATTGATCTCGTGCCAGTGCACTTTTGTTAAGAAACAACCACATTTTGTGTTCGAGTTATCCATTCGACGAAAAATCGCATACTTTGAATTATAATCTCTGCCCAGTAAGGCATAGTAAATTACGTTTAATAATAAATAAAACACACCCAACAGTCACACACAAAGTCCTAACCCCACAATAGGTTAACTTGTATCGTGGGTATCAGGAAATACGAGGGACAGAGGTCCCACAACATCCAGACCCGAAACAAATATCTGTGGATCACACAAACATATGTCTCAGTGCGGGAATCAAACCCACGGCAACTAGCCTATTGTTAGCAGCGGTTTTCATGCTTTGTTTTAATGGAAAGTATCACATTTATAGCCTAAACAATTAAATCAAAATTACAATATTACAGCAATATTAAAAGGATGCGTTATCATCCCTCACATGACGAAAATAACAACCATGTTGAAGGAACTCGGAGATTTGTGGAAGATAAAAAATATCAACGAAACTCAAAGCAAATCGAAGATGGCACTTCTTAAGAAGATTAATTTTTATAACTCATGTAAGTAGGTATGCATTTTGATCTCGGATAACTAGGTAAATATAATATGTAGAATTAAATAAGTAGTTATTAATCAATAACATTTTGATAAAAAGTACTACCAGCTATATTTTGATACGCAACCCGGAAGAACGTATTTTAATAAAAAAACACGCGGTCTAAGAAGTCACGCAATGGGATCATCTTATATGAAATAAAAGTAGGTAACAAACCCATCCTATCCCACTGCTACGCTAACGCTTTATCTTCAACATTTCACTGACTGCAATCGTCAACAAACATTAATAATAACAAATATTGTGAGGTTCTAATGTTTCTGTGCTATATTTTTGAACGTGGCGCCTTTTACCATAAATGACACTCAATTCACTAAGATACAGATTTCAACATCCACTAGCCTTCATGTTTACTACGCCGCCTCTTCACTCCAGGATTTCTTAAACATTTAAAACACGGATGTCAAGTTCTTCAATACTTAGTTGTTTGAAAATACAAATAAAACTATACAAATAAAATAAATTTTCAGTTCTCAACTACGTCACCTATTGTGGATCATTTCAATACCTCATTACGCCTATAATTGAGACGTTAGTTCGAAGGTTCATATTGATGCAGGATTGCGAGTTTCTCCTGCCTGTCTACTGCAGCTATCCCCTCAGTTACACTGACAACTGGATTTCTTATTTATTGATTTATGTTTTGCAGTCTGTTTGCTGTAAGTATTTTTATTGTATTTTTAGCATAATAATCTCTCCCGTAAAAAGTAAGGATACATATTTTTTAGGAGCACTTAGTCCCATTATATGGTATATACAACAAGCGGGATACTCTACTACCGCCAAAATCTAAGAATGGTATCAATTGTTTTCCTCAAATCGACTGCAGCGCACCATGATTCTTTCCGAGTTGTGGATGTGTATAAGTGGAGATCACGTAGCATCAATGCATCGTTACCCGTTTATTTTTCTTCTGTAAAAATTGCTATATCAAGTACAAACTCAATCTTAGGCAATATTTAAACAAACCCCTTGTATAAAGAGATACCTTAGCAGCAAAATGCCGCTACAACTGAGATCTAGATTGGTGGAAATTTATTCGCACGTTAACGTTTACTATAATTCCAGTGTTCCTCTGCGTATTCGTCTACGTGGGATCTGAATTATTTTTAGCAACATTTTGTGCAACACTCAGCATAGAATTTGCTCAACTTCGTGAAGATTTGTTGCAGTTGGAACCAACAAATAAATGTGATACGATTGCTCATCGTAGAAATGAAGACTATACAATAACCGACTTTGTGAAAACCCATCAGAGATTAATCGAGTGAATTGGATTCTTTTTTATTGCTTCTTATTGTTGGTTCTGGCAACTTATTTTAGATATTTGTGAGATTATATTGCAATCACTTTTAGTAATATCTATATAGTATATGTTTGTCTTTGTAGATACTAATTGATTTACTCATCTTTTAAACAGAAACAAGTAAATAATAAAAAGTATATACATATATACTTTTTATTTTATTTATAAGCTGAACAAAAAAGATGAACAGATAGTGAGACGAACAGCGGGCCAATTCTCGTATTTAACATTAACTGAGACTGAACTTTAACCAAACTGAGATTAGACTACGAATTGAATAAAATGTGGCATTCTGCTCCGCTTAAAGTTCCAATATCATTCCGGTAGCATTATGATGTCAATTTGATATCATTTCAATTCCAAACTAATGTCAGCCACCACAGACTAAATTATAAAAAATGTAAAGCGAACGTTATAATAAAGTTGCCAGCGGACAAAATATATTGGCATTGTGAGTAATTTTGGCGATTTGAATGGGATGGAAAAGTTATTACTCTAGCACGAAGTTATTAATTTAAAATTTTATTAATAGATTTTATAATTTATTAATTGATTAGGTAATTTCTCATGTTTCCTCTAAATTGAAAACCCGTTTTTTTTCGGATTTCTGTGAATTGTGAGTGAAAACATATGCGTTAATTTATTGTCGTGGTGGGTCACCCAGTGATTAAACCTTTGTTATTGCAGGCTCAAAGTACTAAAATCGAGAGCCCGAAATTTTTTATTAAAAAAGAATGTCTGTTGTTATTGTTCCGTGATTTAATTTTGTTGTGTATGTTATTTAAGTACGTATCTTTCAATTTCTATAATAAGTTAATTATGATTATCCATTGCGCGCGATAAATACTAATTGAAAGTTGAAATAATATCGTGAGTTAATTATTAGTGGACTGTTAGTAAAGTGTTAGTGAAACAAAGACTAAACAATTGGAACTGTTTGTGGATTTCACTGAAGCAATTCGGATCACCAATTCTAGGCCTTGAGCCGACTCTGAAGGAGGAAGGACAGTGTATTATCCAAAAGGTTATGTTCACACAGTGCAAAAAACATGGATTCAGCTGCAATGTGTAATATGTGTGTGTATGTAATAGTGTATTGGGGTTGGCTTTAGTATCCGGGTGCAGGATTTTGCTGATAATTTTTATAGTAAACGTTAGACACTAGTCCGTATTAACAAATGCTAGCAGTTTATTATGCGGAAATGCATAGTTTTTGTGAAATTAATTTTTAAAGTTTTGTAGGTTATTACAGTTGTAAACACACTAATATTGAATTAGAAAGAGACAAATGTCATTAAACGTGGAACACGACTAATTCTGTCTCTTTCTGACAAGTAGTTATATAAAAACGAAATGCTTAATATGTTGTGTTCGCGTTACTGGAACGTCTTTTTTCTTTACAATACTACTATAATTATTATTTTCCTATTCACAACTACCTACTTTCATTGTTGTTGAGTGCCGGCTGTGTTTTTATTGTGATCTTATTATCTCCCATTCGACCTGCTTACCTTATTGATATTGGTGGTGATTGTTTTTTTCTTAACCATCCAGAAGTAGGAACTGCACAAACCGGGGCTTATGCACGCGTGAGCGAGCGAAGCGAGCTCGGGATTTGGAACACCCCGACTCGGACAAATTAGGTTAGAAGGGGATTCCCCTCGTGGTTCGACATCGACATCCCCTTCGTGGTTATTTTTTTTTTAAACCACCCAAAAAGTAGTAGCCCCGGCAACTACGCCTTGTTGTTATTACTTGCTTCATAAGCAATTTTTGTTACAGATTTTTTTTAACATTGAATATAAAGTAAACTGTGACTTTCTTCCTTCTCCCGATGAAAAATAGTATTGTAAGCAGAAACCTGGAAATTAAAAAATGTCATATCTCCTAAACTATTAGTTTCCGCACCGCCCCCCTTTCAGGGGGGGTTATACCTCCCCTCCCCCCTCAACCCCCTCCCACCCCTCCCGCACTATTTCGCTTGCAACCGGATACTAAAGCAACCCCGTGTATTGTATTTTTATTGTTAATATATAATGTTTCCTTACGACTTTGTGATTTGATTGTTACATATTTACATAGAATATTACCCTTGCATATAAACAAATATCGATATGATTGACTATATTTCAGTTAATTCACAATATCATTTCAGTTACATTGCGATGTCAATTCAGTCAACTTGCAATATACTTTTGATTGCATTACAGTTTTAATGGTTTACGGAATGCCACTTGCAACTTTCTTGGCACTGAAACTAGATCGGAATGATATTTTGAACATTTTTAATTACCAGAATTGGCCCGCAGAGGAACAAACCCGCCGGCTGAATTTAAATATTAGAAGAGATTGCATACAACATTTCTTAATTCTTCTTTTGTGTTTCTGTTAACAGATTGAGTCGTCAACTTGATGAAATCTTCAATCCAATGGTGTTTAGTGATTTATTATTTGTTGGTATTACCACCTGTTTCTTCAGATATGCTGCCCAAGTAACTATTTATTATTCTATACTACAGTAAAAGTTATGCTATTCAGCAATCAATGTAAATTTGTTTTTTTACAACGTTATGTTGTGATACTTTGTTCCTGTATTCTGTGCATTATGATGTATTTATTTTGTTATTGAGTGACTGATGGGAAGTGACAAGCCGAACATTGTTTGCACATTCATATTAAATGCAATTAGTTTTTTAGTCCATCTATTGTTTGATCAAATACAAATTATCAAGAAACATTTATACGTTTCTTTTATCTGTAGGCAGTTGTGATTTCACATTTTAGTTACTAAAGTTTCATAATATCTCCCTTCTTTTCAGTTCTCACGGGGACCGACATATATGGTTAACAATTATACAGCCGTGTGTACTTCTCTAACGTTCGTTCTATATCTCTGTTATTGTGGAGAACTTCTGATGGCAGAGGTAATAATCATAAGTTTAACAAAAACTTCAACCAATTTCGAATCCTGAATATCGGAACGTTTGCTTTTATCCGTCGAGGATCTTCTCATTTTTTTCCTTAATGCATCTTCATGTTTTAGCTAAATTTATATTATGATATCTGTGGTGTATATCTAATTATTAATTTAAATGGCATAATTTCAGAGCTCCGGAATAAGTGATACAGCATATCAAATCAAGTGGTACAAAGGCGACAAGCATTATCAAAAATCGATATGGTTTATTATGAAGAGGTACGGTTGCAAAAATAATATACGAAATTTCCTATCACACCGTGACGAGTTTCTACTGTAGGTAATTGTAATGTATTATTTATAAATGTTATGTATGTAGGTAGTGCGAAATATAAAAAAAATCAGTCTTGGCTAAGTCACGTTGTTTGATTGACGCGATACCTTTACATGGCGCAGTCGGTTTTAGAATTGCACAATGGAATCAGTATTACAACCCCCTGAACCCTTCAAGTTCGAAAATAATTTGACCAATATCACATCTGGAAATTTAAGCAGAGATTGGGACAAATGGAAGAAATCTTTTAACATTTACTATGAAGCATGCGAGTTGAAGAAAAAGGACAACAAAGTTCAAGTGAATATATTACTGCACGTAATTGGTGATCAGTGTCGCGAGGTTTATGATCAATTTAAAGAAGAATACAACACAGTCAGGGAGTTATTAGAAAGATACGACAAATTTTTCATCCCAAAAAAGAATTTGGCGGTAGAACGTCATAAATTTTTCAAACGTGATCAACATGAGTTGGAGTCAACGGAACAATATGTTTTTGAAATGAACAAAATAGCAGCCAATTGTGAGTTCAAGGATCTCCGCGATGACCTTGTATGCAGCCGTTTAATTTGTGGCATTAGAGACGTGGCTTTGGCGGAACGATTATTAAGAGAACCAGATATCACATTACCGAAGGCTCTAGATATTTGTAGATTGGCTGAAATGTCGCGTATTCATGCACAGAATATTAAACAAGAAAATAGTGACCATCAAGTTCAACAAATTTCGCAGTATAATAGCATTGAAAGTAATAAGCCAAACAGTTCGCAGGTGCTTGCTATTAATCGGGAGCGTTATAAGCGTTCTATGCAGCCACAAAGTTCACGGGCGGTGCACTCGCAGTCAGCATTTCGGCCGCTACGCCCACCGTATCAAGACACTCGTCCGGCGATGCGTACGCCGATGTCACGGCGCGGTCCGGGTAACATGCAGGTGGCAGTGAGCCGATCGCAAAATACCGACACCCAAGCTAATGGAAACATTTGTAGAAATTGCGGCCGGTTACACAAACGTAATGAGTGTTTCGCTTACGGACAACAGTGTAATAAGTGTTATAAAATGAACCATTACGCGAGGATGTGTAGGGTAGGCAGAGTGTATGAGGTGCAGGGAGATGACTCCACCGATCAGGTAATATCCCATATTAATAATGATTCAAGCAGTGATTGGTTGGTTGATTTAAAAATAAATAATCACATCATAAGTTTTAAGCTGGATACCGGAGCTGATGTGAATGTGTTGCCTAGTAAATATCTTAGTAAAATTCAAGTGCAAGAACGTGAGCTAACAAAAACTTCTATTAAATTGCAGGGTTATTCGGGTTGCCCTTTAATTGTTTTAGGAAAATGTTATTTAAAGGCTGTACATAAAAACAACACCTATTTATTGCAATTCATTGTAGTAAATGTTGATTCACCCCCAGTATTAGGAAAAAAATCATGCGAGGAATTAAAATTAATAAAAAGGATTATGGCGGTAGGGACATGCGCAGGCTATAAGAAAATATTAAATGAGTATCCTAGTGTTTTTGAAGGCATGGGTTGTTTGCCTGGTGAATATAAAATACGGCTGAGGGAAGATGCTCAGCCGGTAGTTCATGCGCCTAGAAAATTACCTGTAGCTCTAAAGGAACAAATTAAAAATAAGCTATTACAAATGCAAAGTGAAGGTATTATAACAAAAGTTGAGGGTCCGACAGACTGGGTTAACAGCATGACGGTTGTAAAGAAACCAAATGGTGATTTACGTATTTGTCTAGATCCTCGTGATCTAAACAAGGCTATCAAACGTGAGCATTTTAAACTACCAACTTTTGAAGAAATTGCAGCCTGTTTGTCTGGTGCAAAATATTTTAGCACTTTAGATGCAAAGCAAGGATTTTGGCAACTAAAGTTACATGAAAGCAGTACAGATCTCTGTACTTTTAGTACGGTATTCGGTAGATTTAAATTTTTGCGAATGCCGTATGGAATATCATCCGCTTCAGAAGTTTTTCATAAGCGTTTATACGGCCATTTTGATGGTATGGATGGGGTTTGTCTTTTTGTTGATGATTTATTAGTGTACGGCCCAACAAAAGAAATTCATGATCATCGACTTAGAGCAGTACTTAAACGCTGCCAAGATATTAATATCAAATTAAATAAAGAAAAATGCAAAATAGGTTTAACAGAAATAAAATATTTGGGTCATAAAATTACAAAAAATGGCATTTGTCCTGACAATTCACATGTAGATGCGATAAAAAATATGCCGAGGCCAAATAACGTAAAAGACGTAGAAAGATTTTTAGGTCTTGTTACGTATGTAAGTAGTTTTGTTCCAAATTTTTCAGAAAAAACACATATTTTACGCGAATTATTAAAAAAAGATATAGCCTGGCATTGGAATGCTGAACATGAACAATGTTTCAACACTCTAAAAAGGTGTCTAGTCAGTCCACCAGTGCTACAGTATTATACCTTAGAAAAACCGGTTGTCATATCAGTAGACGCAAGTAAAAATGGCTTAGGGGCTTGCTTACTACAAGATAATTTGCCAGTATGTTACGCATCCAAATCCTTAACTAAAACAGAAAAATCTTATGCACAAATTGAAAAGGAATTATACGCATGTGTATTCGCGTGTGAAAAATTTTACTCATACATATACGGTCGCACAGACGTTATCATAGAAACAGATCACAAACCGTTAGTTAGTATAATAAACAAACCCCTCTCAAGCGCGCCGGCGCGGTTACAAAGAATGTTATTACGTTTGCAACCATATACATTTAAGTTAGTTTATAAACCCGGCAGATATCTTTTCATTGCCGATACGCTATCCCGTGCAGTTGCACCGGCGGCGGCGAGCGAGACGCTGCCGTCGCGCGACTACTTCGAAGCGCAAGCGCAAGTGTGTGCCCTATCGGCGAGCAATCCGTTGACCGACACACATTTTTTACAAATACAAAAACGTACTAGCGAGGATATGGAATTACAAGAACTAATTAAAGTAATAAAACAAGGATGGCCGAGTGAAAAATGTAAGGTATCTAATGTGTTGAGGTGTTATTGGGACAGCAGAGATGAATTAACAGTAGATTTTGGCATTGTCTGGAAAGGTTCTCGGGTAGTTATTCCGAAAAGTATGCGACGTGATATGTTGCAAAGGATTCATGTGAGTCATTTAGGAGTCGAGAAATGCAAGTTGAGGGCTCGAGAAATAATGTTTTGGCCAACTTTGAATTCAGAATTACAAGACTTCTTATCCCGTTGTCAGGCTTGTTTAACGTATAAAAAACAAAATATTAAAGAGCCTTTAATTACACATGAAATACCTAGCCGTCCATGGTGCAAAATAGGAACTGATATTTTTCATTTGGGCTCAAAATCATACATTATAGTAGTTGATTATTTTAGTAAATATGTAGAAATTGCCCAATTGAATTCACTTTCTTCAGAAAATATAATAAATAAACTAAAAAATATATTTAGTAGATTAGGGATTCCTGAAATTGTCATGTCGGATAATGGTCCTGAATTTTCATCAAATTGTTTTTATAATTTTGCCCGTGACTGGAATTTTAAACATGTGACGTCATCACCCCGGTACCCTCAGTCTAATGGTCAAGTAGAACGAGTGATACAGACTATCAAAAACATAATGAGAAAAACCATATACTGCCAAAGTGATTTTAATCTTGCTCTTTTGGAATACTTAAATACTCCTATAAGTAAAGAAATAGCTTCTCCTGCCGAATTATTATATAATCGGAAGCTACGAAGTATTCTTCCGTGTCGGCCGAAATTACTCTTGCCTAGAATAATACATGGCACAAAGCGCAAATTAACTTATCGACAAAACATACAAAAAATGTATTATGATAGAGGTTCTAGGTTTTTAAAGCCATTGAGAGTAGGACAAAAGGTTAAAGTTTGGTTTTACAATAAATGGACATCGGGAACGATTCATCGCATTGTAGGACCACGTTCTTACTTGATTAAAATGAGTAATGGCAACATAATACGACGTAACAGAAAACATTTAATTTTTGATTC
This sequence comes from Amorpha juglandis, assembly GCA_949126905.1. NCBI lineage: Eukaryota > Metazoa > Arthropoda > Insecta > Lepidoptera > Sphingidae > Amorpha > Amorpha juglandis. Next base: position 2,934,197 of record OX421380.1, read on the forward strand.
ATACCGAAGCGGTGAATCATTCAAACCCATGTTATACGACGATATACAAATAGGTGGCAGTGACACGACTACCACATCAACTGTTCCCCTCGGCTCCAGCAGCGGCTTACAGCCAGCTGATCGTATACTTGCTCAATCAAATAATAATTTTTATCGCACTCATTCCGGCAGGATAGTGAGACCGCCTGATCGGTGGGGCTACCCCGCATCACTGCACCAGCCAAATCAGTAAGAAAGAATTGCATGTTGTTGTGGTAAAAATAACTGTTTATTAAAATGTACATTGGTTTATTTGAAGAATAGGAAATTTAATTGATTGATATAATTTAATTGATTTAATTAATTGGTTTGTTAAATTACTAGGAAATTGTTTATTTGAAGAATGTAGTTGTATAATAATATTGTAATTAAAAATTATATTAATAAAATGTAATGTAAAATGTATTGTACCTGATAAAATTATTGTGTAGCTTGATGTATTACAGAATTATTTAAATTTTATATAAATAGTACATACAGCTTAATATATTATATTCATCGAAATTTGGTTTTTGTTTAATTGATATTATGTATGTACTCTAGTAAATTTTTTTTTACATTTAGAATAGAATTTGAAGATATTTATGTTTCTTAATTAATGTTATATTTGTATTTTGGACATATAATTCATTTTAATAATCATATATAAAATATTGTAATAAAATTAATTGGATAGTTACAAAATTAACAGTAAGTTAACATGTAATTATTTGATAATAATGAAAATATTTATGTAGTAAAAAAAAAAAAAAAAAAAAAATTAGGAAAGGGATTGTAGGTAATTGTAATGTATTATTTATAAATGTTATGTATGTAGGTAGTGCGAAATATAAAAAAAATCAGTCTTGGCTAAGTCACGTTGTTTGATTGACGCGATACCTTTACATCTACAACCAACTGTATTAATTACTAGAGAAACGATTAGTGACAAAGACACTGTGGTAGATTATCATCCCTTTATCACTGTATACCACGATAATTAATTTGTGACTTTGTTTACAGATCACAAAAGCCTTGTTGCCTGACTTCATTAAAATACGCTACCATCACGCTGAATATGTTTACCAAAGTAAATACAAAGGGTATTTCTAGACTATAATAATAGCGTTAATTTTATGTGTTTTTTTTTACAGCATAGGTAGGTGAACTCCACCGCCCATGTCCGCCCACCAAAGGGCGGGAAGGGAAGGAATAATTAAGTGATGAGGGGATAATTAAGTGAGAGGCAAAAGGAGGGGGATTTGGGCCTCCGGATATCTCACTCACCGTATAAAACGCAGCAGCGAGCCGCTTCTTTTCGTCGGTTTTCTGTGAGACAGTGGTAACGAGCCGATCGAGCCGGCCCGATTAATGCTGTAGGCAAAACTGTGTATGAAAACTCTTACACCTTTATATTTATGAAAAAAATATCGTCATCAAGTAAAAGCCAACTCGTATACACGACGGAGCAAATTCTAAAGTTTGGACAAATCACTACGAATAGACGGTGTGCGGCGTCATGTACACGAGTAGGTTGTGTTTCATTCGTGGCTATGCCTGCGCTAGCACGCATGACGCGTCGTTGTAATTACAGAATAGCAACAGATCAAGAATTGAAGTGGTTTCGCGTCGCAGGCGTTCAAGCGGAACATGTCTTTTAAATCTATACTAATATAATAAAGCTGTAGAGTTTGATTGTTTGTTTGTTTGTTTGTTTGTTTGAACGCGCTAATCTCAGGAACTACTGGTTCGAATTGAAAAAATCTTTTAGTGTTGGATAGTCCATTTATCGAGGAAGGCTTTAGGCTATATAACATTACGCTGCGACCATTAGAAGCGAAGCATCAGTGAAAAATATTGCAAAAACGGGGAAAATTATTCATATTTGAAGGCTTCCGTTGCTAAGCTACCCAAATAATATTATTTGAAGCCTTCCGTTGCTCAGCTACCCAAATCTATACTAATATTATAAAGCTGTAGAGTTTGATTGTTTGTTTGATCACGTGGGCGGAGCCGCAAGCAAAAGCTAGTTAAATATATAACGATGATATTAGGGACATAAATGTCTGTTGTCTCATTCTTGCACGAAAAAGTCCTTTTGGACTTGTAATTGGAAATGTACAACAACTTGGAATTGTATTTTTTTTTTGTCCTTTGTCCAGGTAATGAGCACAACTTGGTCATATCTTTCACTAATGAACACAGTGTATGGAGAAGAGAATTAATTAATTAGCCATTTAGAAGGCATAGTTTAATTATAATTCAATATACGTTCAAATAAAATGTAACTGAGTATTAATAAAAGACTTACAATTATATTATCTTTCTTTGCATACAATTTTTATACAGGCAATCTTCCAGATGGCACGATACACATGAGCTACCATTTCACGGCGCTTTTAGTGCAGTCCACAAAACCAGCCCCCACCGACAAACAATAAGTTTAGCGTTGGTAAATGCTTCTTCCCTCTTCGGAGAGGGAAATGATTACCTGATTACCTGATCAAACTCGTAGCTAAGCAAATTGTGAAAGGGGAGCAGCATATTTTCTATCCAAGGGGAGCCTGGCTCCAATAAATTTGGGACTGCTTAGTATAGTCTCCAAGGGCACGGTTAAAATGCTGAAGGCAAAAGCTTTTAGTTGATAAATTTTTCGCCGTTAAAAACATAGTGTGTTTTTATGTCGCATTTGCCATTATTCTTGATGGATGATTTTACCGCTATCCTGATTAAACTCCATGATTGAAAACCCTATATCCTTCAACGTTTATATCGTTTCACGTATCATAAGCTATACATGTTCACATAAATTTCCTTTCAAAGCTCAAGTTAATAAAAAATGATTGGTAACCCTGAATAAGTCGAAGGTGAAAATCTCAAATACTTATTTGCTCCTCCATAACCCTTAAATAAGACTGCGTAAAATAATATCACAGATCAACCGAAGCATAACAAAGTCAAAGTTTGGGGGATGAAAAATAAACGTTCTATTTCATTGAAATGTTCATGTACCATCAATCATTGATGGTACATGAACATTTTGTTACATTAATTCCGTTACATAAAAACCGGTCAAGAGAGAGCAATTTTTCTGTTTTTTGATTCTGTGATATCTGTCATAATTTCAACCGGCTACGTTACTAAGGTACCCTTCGGAAGTAAAAAAAATAGACAAACAAATACCATAGGTTAGTAGTAGGGTTCAGTTTGTACCCTTCATAATACCCTTACCCTTCATAATCATTAACTCTAATATTTATTCAACAAAAAAAAATAAAACAGTCTGATTTGAATCCACTAATTAAATTGTATTTTTAACCATCATTGAGATTTATATATATGCATTGTTTTTGACATGTTCATCTTTAGTCCAACCTCAAGGGTTCATCGCATTGCATATTAGTTGAACAAAACACAAGTTGAACAAAGACAAAGCTTACTAATAATAAAAACCGCCCAAGTGCGTGTCAGACCACACACAGTGAACGATTCTGTAGTCAAGATGAATGTTCATAGTTTTAAACAACTACAAGATACCTAAAATAAGGCGACTGCAAAAATAAGTTTGTATCTCTCAAAGACACTGAAAACAACAAAGCTATTTTTGCGGTCGTTAAATGAAAATATTCGATTAATATATCGCTTACATTAATCTTAGTCGAAGAAAAATATTTATGTAATCATCCTTGACCACCAACAGATCGTAAGGCCGATAGAGCCCACCATAATCGCCCCACCTCCCCCCGGTGGAGTAGTAGCTCCCCGCGACAGTAAAAAGAAGAATGACTCCTTTAATTTTCAACTGATTCTTAACTTTTGAGAAGAATCATGTTGGCATCATAAAAAACTGTGGTAAAACAAAACAAAGTTTTTAAAGGTAGATGAAAAAAAATGTATTCTGTGGCAGATAAAATAGTTTGCTTTTTAACAAATAAAGTTAAATGTATAAGAAAAACGAGATCGTAAATTGTTTCAGTTAATAAAATATTTTGTATAATACTTTGCGTACCGTGTTTTTAAAAACATCGGGCTTATTTTTGGGACTTTATCGAGTGTATTTTATTTCAAAATAGCTTATGCTGCGATTGAAAGTTAAAATATTATTTAACGTTTTTATTTTACCACTATATTTAAAGAGCGTCACATAAAATGATAAAATAAAAAACATTTTTAGATCGAAGCATCTCTCAGCGTAATTCGTTGCAATTAAAAATGTTCATACTAGATACAAATAGTACAAGTATCAGTTTTATTATAACTGCAATTGTGTCGTACAGCAAAAAGTATATAGCTCTTTTATGAGTGTCTCTCTCAGCGCCTGTTTACATTTTATTAGTAGTGCGATTTATCAGCACCGACTTATCATCCTACTGTGATACTTGCCTTAGTTTGGCTCTAGGATTCCCAAGATATTTAAACGGGCACCGTCAAGTTTTTCTAGTTGTCTGCAAAGGCAAAGAAAATTAAGTAAACCACAATAAAACTTCAGTTCTCTACTGAGCTGTCGTTGGAGAATGCCAAACTTCATTAACTCTGGTGAGACATTTTGAAGGTTCATATTGATGCAGGATTCCAAATTTCTCTTGCTTATGAATTGCAAATACATACAGTAATTGTATACCTTATTAAAATTAGTGAATTCTAAAGGATGTGAGAGTTTATGTATTTTTTATGGCATAGGCCGGCAAACGAGCAAGTGGGTCACCTGATGGTAAGTGATCTCCACCACCCATATACGCCTACAATACCAGAAGATCATGGGCGCGTTTCAGACCTTAAAAGGAAAGGGATAATTAGGGATTGGCAAGGGGAGGGGGATTTGAGCCTCCGGATATCTCACTCACCGTACGAAACGCAGCAGGAAGCCGCTACTTTGCGTCGGTTTTCCATGAGACACCCAGAGACATGAGACAGTGGTAACGACCCAGTCGAGCCGGCCCATTCATGTTGTACACAAAACTGTTTACAGAATGGCTCTACCTTTCGAATAAAAATCGTTTTCATACGGAGCAGTTTATATCAAACACATTATATATCCAAGTTAATAACTATTAAATCTGCGTGCATTGAAAACATTAAACAATCCGTGGTCATGTACTGATTTACATTTAACAGGTGTCCACAGCAATTTAAAGTATTAAAGAAACTATTGGTTACAAATACTGTGTGGCCGATTATTATCCCTTTGTCATTGTACACTACAATTTCAATAATTAATTTGTAACTTTGTTAAGACCACTACAGCTTTGTTGTCTGACTTCATTAAAACACGCCCCTGTCACGCTAAATATGTTTTCTAAACTAAGTACAATGTCTGTCTAGACGTTAACCATATCAAATCAGTAATTTAAGTCAGAAGCTTTTGAAGATGCCATCCCACCATCTATATAAATATCTACTATGGCAGGTTTTTTAATATGTGTAGATACCATGGTCGCTACTAGGTACCCTTCCGTCAGATTACAAAACATTACAAAACCTATTCAACTTTCGTGAGTGGTAGAGCCACGCTTACACGATGATTACATAGTTAGTCTACAGTACGAATGGACTGGCTCGACCGGGTCGTTACCTCGGTCTCACAGGAAACCGACGTAAAGTAGTAGCTTGCAGCTGCGTTTTGTTCGGTGAGAGATATCTGGAAGCCCAAATCCCCTTACCAATCCCTTAATTATACGTTTTGTAATAAGGCCCATTATACACTCCTTTGCAAAAAAAACGGGCGGGTTTGATTTTTTAACATTATTGGTAATAATTTAGTTCTTCAGAGGTTTTAATAGCCAAACTATGTTACTGGCACTTAATAAAGAGTCTGGGTATGAAAAAAAGTTCATTCCAAATTCAAAACTTTTGTTTTTTAAATTATTAATCCCTTTTTCATTTTGTGACACTTTTCGCGGGTTTGCGGTTAAAAGGTTATCAAGCAACTAAAAGTAACTTTTCGTTATTTTTAGTACAACAATTTATGTTTATCGCATAATTCTGCCTTATTGTGACTTAAAACAGATATCTTTGTGTCTATCGTAATGGCAGAAAAAGCAATGAGAGCTAGTAAAATTATAGCGCTGCTGGAAGAGGGGTGTAGCCAATGTTACGTCTCACAGCGGTTAAACGTGAGTCGTTCAACCGTACAAAGAACCTGGACTCGATACCAAGAGACAGGTTCCGTTCAGAGAAGGCAAGGTTCTGGGAGAAAACGTTGCACACAGCCGCGAGACGATCGCTTTTTAGTGACTCAGGCGCTGAGGAACCGCAAATGCAGTTACATAGACCTCAAAAGAAACCTTGAAGAGGTACGAGGAGCACAAGTTAGCCTATGGACTGTGAGGAGAAGACTTTTAGCTGCTGATATACGTAGTCGACGACCAGCGCGGGCCCCCAAGTTACTCCGTGAGCACCGGATTGCGCGGTTGAGGTTCGCTAGAAATTGCCTATCTTGGACACCAGGTAACTGGAGTAGCGTACTCTTCTCCGATGAGGCTCGAATTTGTCTGCATGGTGAGGACCGACGTCGGCGAGTGTTACGAAGACCAGGGGAACGCTATGCCGATGTGTGTTTTGAAGAAATCACCCCTTATGGTGGAGGGTCCGTTATGTTTTGGGCGGGCGTAACTTCCAACTATCGTACCGAGATAGTATTCATAGAAAATGGCTCACTAAATGCGCATAGGTACATAACAGAAATCCTTTCTCAAAATGCACAACCCGCACTGACTGTAATTGGTGAAGATGCCATTTACATGGACGATAATGCTCGGGCCCACCGTTCTGGCGACGTAGATGCTTATATGCAAGAGGTCGGTATTCGTCGTTTGGATTGGCCAGCGCGGAGCCCCGACCTTAACCCCATTGAGCACGTTTGGGACCTCCTAAAAAGGCGAGTACGATCTGTCCAACCACCTCCACAAAACATCAGAGAGCTTAAACGTGTAATCTCGACTGAGTGGGAACACATTCCACAGGACACCATCAAAAGCCTGGTGGGAAGCATGCCAAGACGATTACATGCCGTAATCGCTGCAAGAGGAGGTCATACTCGTTATTAATTTTTATTTTTTAATGTCTCTTTTATTAAAATACCATAAAAATACTCGTAGTCTTAATTTCATTATACCCATAAAAATGTCCATTTTAACACGGCTCTCTGTTTACATTGACTAAAACACCGATACCAGGATAAAAGTGTTAAAAAACTAGATTCTCATTGATAATAAGAAATTTCTAGTCATCCAAGCTAATGACATACTAAAAATATAATAATATTTACCCATAGAAAAGCTAAGGTAAAGTGTGTGTGTAAGGTGCCCGTTTTTTTTGCAAAGGAGTTTATTTAGGCAAAATGAATTTGAAAGTATGTTTGTGATTTCGATTGTTTATTTATCAATCACACCATAACTGACCAGATTTGAATGTTTGGCATAAGGTAGATCATGGTCTAGATTATAATATAGGCTACTTTTTAAAAGAAAAATCATTGACAGGCGAAGTTACGAGCAAAGGCTTGTACAATATATATACAAGTTGGTCCAAAACTTTTACTAGATAGTGTGAAGTATGTAAAATTGGATAAGTGTTTGTTTGGTCCCCAGGCGCAATTTTCTGGCAAACATAGTGAAAAGGTTCACCTTGAAACGTTGTGTGTACCGAAGTTTTGACAAAGAATATATTGTTTGAATGTTTATTATTTTTATCGCCAAGTGGGAGAGTCCTCGTATGCCAGAGAACGACTGGGTAGGTACCGTTTTGTATGTAAGACGCAGCAAGGCACAGTTTACCATTTTTCCGTTTAGTTTCAGTTTACCGTTAACCCATCCCTCTTCGGAGAGGGAAGAAGCAAATCGAAGGGCCTGTGACAGGATAAGTGGATGACCGATGCAGGCACAGTAATACAAGAATGTACCCCTATTCCCGACCCACCAGCCCAACCACCGCTCCAATCAACCATCAAGTCATGTCGCAAGCCCCTCGGGAGAACCGGATATACACTGGCTGACCCTGGAACGCGATCCACACAAGGCGTGTGGATCACTATGGCGGGTTTTAACACCATGTGTACGGTGGTCGCTATCCGGGCGGATATGAATATCCTACTACCAGCTTATATTATATCTAATATTACTTATATCTTGAAGCTAAAAAAATCCCATGCCTGAATACTTTGTGTGTGAAAATGTGAAACAAGTATTTTTGCTCCTCCATAACTCTTAAGTAAGGCTGCGTAAAATAGTATCACAGATCCACAGACAGTATAATAAAACTAAAATGATGTGGGATGAGAAATAGGCGTGCTATTCCATCGAAATATTTATTCAGCTATCAAAAATTGATACACCGTCACACAAGCGATGGTTCCTTACTAGTGATGCAATTCACGAAGCTTTGTTATTGTGTTTTTTTTTTATATAGGCATGACAAAGGTATTATTCTGGACTTGATGTTAAATACAAAACATTTACAAGGTGGTAGGTCTGTCATATACAAGGTGGTAGGTCCCTCGTATGCGGAGGCCGTCTGGGTTGGTACCACCGCTTTGTCTATTCCTGCTCAAGCAACAGTGTGTAAGCACTGTTGTGTTTTGGTTTAAAGGACATAGATTTGTGAAATGACTAAGCATTATGAGACTAAACATCTTATGTCAGTAATACCTTATATTTTGATCAGCCTTCAGGAAACCGGGTGTGAGTGATGCAATTCAGTTTGAAAAATAATTGATATTTTTCCGTAACACGTGGTAGGGTCTGGGATAAAGGTATTTACATATAGCGTTAACAAAATTGACTGAAGTAAGAATGACGAATGGCGGAGGCCGTTTGTGTGACCTTTCTTTATCCCCCATTTATGTAAATAAGGTAGTACAACGCAGTTTCCTTTCCGTAGATTTCAGTTCCGGACCCTCGGTAAATTCGTGCACTATACGAATATTATGTAACGGTTTGTCGATATAAAAATGAAGTTAAAACCGACCCGTAAAGGATATTGTAATGGGGTGATCATTTGCGCTTTATGGGTGTGGTATTTAGGCAATGAAACCGATGAGGTTCGAGTTCAATGCCCTATTCAGGCAATCGGTATGCGTTTTGAGATTCCTTTTTTATAGCAGAGGGTAAAGTCAGCTCGCCTGGTTAAGAATAATGGCTAACATTAAAGGAAAGGGATATTTTAAGAATTGGGAAGGGGATGGACCTCCGGATATCTTTTTATATTTAATTGAATGACGAGACGGGCAAGTCGCCTGATGGTAAGCGCTACGCCTGTCATAAACAGAAGCAACACCACGCACCGAGATATAAGATGTTAAGTCTAATAATGCCAAGTGATTTCACTGACTTCAATGTCATTTAAACCGAAACACAATATTGCTTACACACTGTTGCTTGGTGGCAGAAATAGACAAAGCGGTGGTACCAAGACGGTCTCTTACATACCTTGTCAATATTTCAATCATATACGAAACGCAGTAGTAATCTGTTTATTTACTTCTGTCTACAGAGTAGCTCTACGACTAGGAAAATACACATAAAATATATTGTTGATGAATGAAGATTGAAAGGATTACCATTTGTCACGCCAACATAGAACCCCGTCGAGTCTTCCGTGGACCCCTGGGAGTCCACATGGACAACTTTGGAAACTAATTATTTAGATAAACACTTTTTATTAAAACTAAACATGAAGAAAGCGAAGTGAACGACAGCGATGTACAAAAGAATGACAAGCTGAGTTAGCAGGAAAAAACCTGTCAGAGAAGTCGTGCGAAATTGTGCCGTAAACTCTTACGAGCCCCTTGGGATAAGAAACGGAACGTTGGTTACACATTCATAGTTCGTCCTATAAGACTAATGCTGCTTTTTAACCCCATACAAAAAGAAGGATGTGACAAGACGCATGCGTGCGTATTTGCGTGCGTGCGGGCGATGTATGTGTCTGGGTGTATTTATCAGGTGCTTAAAGGAATGTTCTAAAAGTTTGACCCCTTTGTTTGTCTGTGTGTGTTTGTGGTTTTTTAATTGAGACCTGATTTACCACTCCACTCCACTCCACTCCAGGCGAGCGTATTGCTCGCTTCGTCATTAAGGCTATTAAAAAATTAATATAAAGAAATCAATCACCACATTTAATACAAATCTAAAACGGTCCGTAAAAGTACCACGCATCATCGGACAGCGGGCCTCCAGAGAATTTTCCGCACACGAGTTGATATTAATTCGAAATTTTCCATTTCACTTTAAACTATAGAACAATTTTCCGATCGACTTAAATTCATATTTGTGCCGGGCTTTTAGTTTTGATAAACGTTTCCGCGTAGTTTCAAACCGCTAGTGGCTTTTGTATAAATGTATTTTGCATTCCGGGCTTTATGATATTGGCAATTTAAAATGGCATTATATATTTACGATTATCTTTAATATTATTCGCTTTTGTTGTTAGATTTAAGCATATAAGCGACGCGAATACTGATACATCCATACGCACTTACGCCTGTAATCACCGTAGGAGCAGGCAGAGGTGTACAGTACATCCACATTTCGCCGAGGGTATCTCCGTCCTATGATATGATGCCTGTCGCCATCCATTTTACCCGACCCGGGAATCTCAGACAGAAGACCTCAGCATAGCAGCCGCATTAAAAAAATAAATATTACATCTGCGCTATCGACGCAGTCATTATCATTGAATTTTGAAATTAAAAATGTAATTTGTTGATATAATTCCATCATTAAAGGAGTGAAATGGGATCGAAAACTAATACATCCACATTTATGCATCCATAAGCAACAACAAGAAATAATACCCACGCATAAACTTTAAAATCTAAAATGGAACTAAATAATTTTGAGTCCCAGATAAAACCTCACCATGTTATTTTGGAATATGGGGCTAAGGTACTGTATTTGCATATTATTGTTTGTTGAAAGACGAAACGAGTAAGTCGTTCGCCTGATGTTAAGCATACGTTTTCCCAAAAACAGTAGGAACACACTCAACATATCATTGAATATTTAAACAGGAAATGTCGTAATTTAGACACGTTTCAAGGAAACCACGGAAATATATCGCAAGTATTTGTGACAGAGCTGTGAACAAGTCTTGTGAACAATTCCTAAACTGACGTATAAGTGTTGAAGTTGAGAAGAGTAATAATCGATACGTAATTGATAAAAGTATCGATTCAATTCACACATTGTTATTCTCAGCATCATCATCATCATCAGCAACAGGACGTCCGCTGCTGAACATAGGCCTCCCCCAAAGATTTCCAGACCAACCTGTTGGAAGCGGCCTACATCCAGCGACTTCCTGCGACCTTTAACATGTCGTCTGTCCACCTTGTAGGCGGACATCCAACGCTGCGCTTGCCAGTACGTGGCCTGCATTCCAGAACCTTTCTGCCCCATCGTTCCATTTTTTATTATCAAGTCTATTTAATAGAGTCCATATAGATTGTTTCATAATCTTCTACTAGCCCTTATACTGCTCACAGTGGGGTCGCGCAAACTTTTTTTGACACATGTTACAGAATGATTTGTCTTGTAACTTTTACGTCGTCAACGCCAACCCCTCTGGGGAGAAAACACCCAGACCCGAAACAAATATTTGATATTATACAAACATCTGTATCGGTGCGGGAGTCGAACACACGGCCTTTCGCTTAACAATCCCCTACATCCTCACTAAACACCCACTGTGCCACAAAGGCTGTCCTAATGTTTCATAGTGACCATTTAAAATTATATCTACCAGATTGAGTGGTAAAGCCACGCTGTAGACAGTTTTGTTTACATCATGAATGGGTCGTTACCACTGTCTCACAGAAAACCGACGTAAAGTAGCGGTTTGATGCTGCGTTTCGTAGGCTGAGTAAGATATCCGGAGGCCCAAATCCTCCTCCCCTTCCCAATCCCTAATTATCTCTTTCCTTTATGGTCAGCAACGCGCCCTTGATGATTATAGTATTGTAGGCGTACATGGGTGGTGGTGATCACTTACCTCAGGTGACCAACTTGCTCGTTTGCCGGCCTATCTAAAAAAAGATGACCACCAATGTAACACAAGCTTCATGTGCTGCACAAGCATCTCCATAATATGTATTGATTGATTATTTTGTATTTTAGTTATAAGATTTACTTGCACATTCTAGAATAGTCTATAAGTATATTAATATATTCTGCGATTTAAATGCATATTGCATAGTAGACACAGGACTCCGTAACTCCAGAAATGTCTGGAAAGCAATAAATAGCGGTGCTTCGTCTGCCGGGTTATTATTTGTATGAATCTCCCGCGATATTGCCTGCACAACGTTCCGCCAGGCATTTATTTAATAATTTAACCACTGATTGCATCTATAAGGTTCGAAATGGGGCTCCTGATGGGCGTGTATAGAATTGTCGAGAGTCTTCCAAATATATTAATGTCGGTAGATTTTGTTTTCATGAAGTTCTGCTAGAAACATATTATAAACAAAAGAATCTGTGGAAATACAACTAATTTAAACGGATTTTATCGCAGTTTTTTATATTAATTAAGAAACCGCGATAAACGTAAGAAATCATTATAAGAATCTGTACCAAAATATGCTGTTTTTTTTTAACTGAGGCGGAGTGGCTACACTGCAACTTCTTCCTTCCACCTGCCCTTATCCCAATCTCAACGCTTTTACCACGTTACAGAAATATTTGATTTGTACGGCCGGCCGCCTGCCTGACGTTAACTCCTCTGGGGAGAAACACTCAGACCCGAAACAAATATATGTGAATCACACAATATTTTTTAACTCGGCGCGGGATTCGAACCCACGGCCTCTCGCTTCACGGCCGGCTACTCGTCCGCTGTGCTACGGAGGCTGTCATAATCAAATTTGTTAATTACTGAATTAATAGTCTATTGTGGTTGTGATATAATATAATTTCCTTGGAAGATTTAGCGCCGAAGCGGATACTGTACAGTATCTATCTATCCAAATTAAATCGAATGACAATTAGGAAAATAGAAGTGCTTTGTTTGTAGTAGCTGTGAATCGTGAGTCCCTAATTTCAATTCCCAGAATGGGCAAACTTTTGTAGGTATGAGTTTGACATTTCTCGACATGGGTGTACCCAAAGTACTTAGAATTTAAATTATCTTAAGCTAACACAATAGTGCTTACACACTGTTGCTTGGCGACAGATTTCGACAAAGCGGTGGTTCCAACCCAGACGGCCTATCGCATACGACGGACCTACCACTTGTAAACGTGTTTCAGTATTTGAGCGATTTCTGCAGTAAATATCTCAGTTATCTTGTTTTGCGTGCAATTATGTCGTAAAATGTCAAGGTATTATCGCACAGCAACTCAGTATAAATTCTCGTCGCTCTAAGCGAAGGCGTATAGGGAAGCGGGGGATGTCTTCGAATATATGAGGAAACGTTTCAGACAGACTGAAAATGTATTTTTGCTATGGAATTTTGGTATTAAAGTAAATGGAATTATTGTCGGATATCAGTCGCAAATAGGCAGCAAGTCCATTGAGAAACAGTATTAGTAATAATAACTAGCTGGTGGTAGGATATTCATATCCCCCCCAAAAAGCGGCCATCGTACATATGGTGTTAAACATACAGTGACGACACACTTTGTCCGGATCGCGTTTTACCATCAGCCAGTGTAATCGTTTCTCCTGAGGGGCCTGCGACATGACTTGATGGTTGGTTGTAACATGCTCATCTGCCTGTCCAGTCGGAGGCCCCTCAATTTGCTTCTTCCCTCTTCAGACTGTGAAAAAGCATTTATATAGGCCGGCATAATTCTGTCGACCGTCGAGGGATGCAATACCTCTTCACGGTCGACATTATATTTAGCTTGCACTGTAGGTCCTACAGTAGGGAAACTAGGCAAATGAAAAACCTCTATAAGTTATCCAAGTTTCGCCGCTCGCGGATCGCTCCGCGACAATACATAATAACATTCGACAACCGTCCACACTTCAGAGTTTGTCATGCGTGTTTGTCACAGTCCTGCCTCTCGGTGCGGTGAAATGTTACAAGTGGAGACGCACTTAAGAAATCGAAACGGAGATTGGGTGGACGGGGAGCGAGTTTGTTTCTTTGAACGTAGGCGGAGGTAATTTTAGTGGATTTTGCTTACGTCATTTAAGGAAGGAGGAAGGGCTATAGTAATTTAGAGACAAATTTGTGTAGGCAAAATTTTATTCAAAAAACAACGAACCTTTAAAATTTCCAGTTGACGTAGCAAACACTGTTTGAATGTTAAAACAAAACAGGCGAGTAAAAATGACTCCCCCGATGCATATCACGGCAGATTACAACTTTATAGAAGTTGGCAATTAAGCAAGTTTCCCGAGCGGTCGCTTGTCGTAAACATTGTTGGAGTTTTGAGGTACTTCTTCGCCTCCGGCTTCGCTCCTTCTGAGTTTTTGGTTGTTTTACGCAGTGAAATGCAAAAACCTGTGGCATTTCGTCCTTTTGTACTCAACCTTTATAAAGCAGACGGTAAACATCGAGTCATCTTATATATTATTCTACTTCTATTATAAATGTTAAAGTTTGGATGTTTGTTAGTTAATCATGCTTTAACGGCTAAACGCTTTTGGATGAAATAAAGGGTATTTGACTATGTCTTATTTTATATAATATTTTGTATACAATCAACAATAATACGATACTTAAATTGTTTTGCGGAAACAGAATTACAATTGAGAGGAAGCCGTAGTCCATATTTTAATATTAGTGTAAGCAAAGGATGTGTAGTGGGAAAATCTCACTGTCTCCCTCGCACACGTGCACCTTGCTTGCGTGACCTGTTTTGTGACGTAGCACGACATGTTGTGCATGGTGTTTCCCTTATTCGACAGCTACCACATCCAACAAATATAAATTTATTTAACTTTCTTCACTCATTTATTTAACTTATCTTCGAGAATAGAGTAAACGGACCAAAAAAAGCCCACTAAGTAATAGTTACTTTGTAGTAGTAGTTTTTGTATCTTCCCAGGGTTGGATCGCGCCGCGTTGAATCCAGTGGTAAAACAAGCCCACTGAGTTTGTTTCGCCGGGTCTCCTCAAGATGGGTCTTTTGGTAGTTTTCAATAATTAGCCTGTGTCTATCCGTTTCTTCCGAGGGGCTTACGATATAATTTGATGGTTGGTTGGGGCGGGTATGGGGTCAGGGTGCATCCTTGTATGCCTGTGCCTGCATCGGTCATCCGCCTGTCCAGTCGCAGCCCCTTCCATTTGCTTCTTACCTCATCGAAATGTGAAGAAGCATTTATATAGGCCGGCATGATTCTGGTGACCACCGATAAACTCATTGTTTGTCGGTGGTCACTGGTTTTTATGGACTGCATTATACTTACCATCAGGTATAGTGTAGTTACTTTGCCGTGCCCGGATTAAAAAAAACTTTATTAATGATTTCCTTTAGTTTAATTTCTTTAATCACCTACTGTTAACTGAAATTTATTGATTACCTTAACTATTGTAAGGCGTGGATTTATTGATTACCTTGACTATTATAAGGCTTGTTAAAATATCTTGTGTTGCTAGGCTTCACAAATTCAATAATAAATTCACTATTACTTATCGGAGCTAGCAATATTTCCTAGAAATGTCGTTCGTTATCGTATTAATTCATTTAGGACCGCTAATTTCATCAATAGAACTGCTTAATTAATATGGATACGCAGCATCGATGAATAGCCTCTTTTATTTATTAGAATGACGATACGAGCAAGTTGCTCGTCACGCCTGCCCATAAACAGAAGCAACACCACACAGAACTCTGAATTATAAAGCACTGCATGGCACTGAACTGCGCTCTTCACCTCGTGAGATAAGATGTTAAATCTCATAATGCCCAGTAATTTAACTTAGTCTTGTGTTCTATAAGCAACAAGGCACAACACGCGACGCATGCAGACAGGATTCTACTATTACTACTATTCGATTAAAACGCAGCCAGTGATAAAACCATTATTTTTACACATAAACCACTAATAACCAAAATGTATAAAAACGAATTGTTCCATCAAACATTTACACAATAACATGAATTTCATGCGTTGAAAACCACTAGAAACAACAATTTCGCTATCACACTGTTGCAACCGCCACTATTAGCTGACCCTTTTAATCCAACTCGTTTGTATTTTTTGCGAAGCACTCCGCAGACCATGGGAGGTCTCACTACGCTGGCTAACAGACCTCATTCCGCATGCGGAGGGTAGCCAATTAAACATACTATGCAAAGTTGTAATGAGATCTCAAACAGGATTGAACAGTCAAATTAATGGTACAGTTTTCGTAATTTAAATAGTTGCCGTGGAAGACTGGAGAAATTGGTCTAACAATGCCAGGTTTGTTTGCTAGCTAAATTAACTTCAAGCAAGTCTTACCACGGAATTATGTTAAGTTTTAATCGTTCTAGTTGCATACATTGCCTGTGAACTATAACGTGCTGGTTATGATTCTTAAGTTAGACAATCCTATGGAAGAGAGAATATTCTTTACGCTCCTTTTTTTGGTCTCTAAAAAATTACATCAAGCTGAACATAGAGCTATTTATCCAAAACACTAATAAATCGTTCTATGTATGAAACATTATTATAAATAACTTCATCATGTAGGTGGCTGTATAAACCAAACTTCCGTTGCCGTCGTTTCGGTAAAAGTAATTAGATAAATTTAGAAAACACATAACTTATACCGACGGATAATAATCCCCGACGTCAATTGGAAAAACATCTAAATTTTAATTGGTTGAACAAATTTTCTTTAAACATATTTTTTTTATAGCATATACCGGCAAACGAGCAAGTCGGTCATCTGGTGGTAAGTGATTTCCACTGCCTATGTTCGCCTACAATACTAGAAGATTCATAGGCGCGTTGACGACCGTCCCTTAATTATCCCTTAAAGGGAAGGGATAATTAAGGGATTGGGAAATGGGTTGATTTTTGCCTCCAGATATCTCACTCATATCCCGTATAGCGACCACCGTACACATGGTGTTAAAACCTGCCATAGTGACCCACACACCTTGTGTGGATGGCGTTCCAGGATCAGCCAGTGTATATCCGGTTCTCCCTAAGGGTATGCGAATGGACTTGGTGGTTGTTTGGGGCGAGCAAAGGGATACATCTTTGTATCCCTGTGCCTGCATCGGTCATCCACCTGTCCTATCACAGGCTCCTCGATTAGCTTCTTCCGTCATCGGAGTATAAAGATACATTATACAGGCCGGCGTGATTCTGGTGACCACTGTTTGTCGGTGGTCACCGGTTTTTTGACTGCACTGCGCTTAACATCAGGTCTACACCTGACACAGTCATTTTTCCGTGCTCGGATAGAAAATAAATAATAGTTAAAAAAAACTAAAAAACACGCTTTTATAGAAAGTCTAACTAAAAAATAGAAAATAAATTTGAAGAAAACAATGTATTTTATTGTAAAAAAAGCGTGGAGTGCATGGTATCAATAGTTATAATTATTGTATTGACAGATATGAGTAGAAGGATTATCATTAAGATAGTATCTTAAAAAGCACCCCACGCTTTTTTTACAATAAAATACATTGTTTTCTTCAAATTTATTTTCTATTTTTTTGTTTGACTTTCTATAAAAGTGTTTTTTAGTTTTTTTAACTATTATTTATTTTTATTTTTTTTAGTTAAAATATGAATATATTGTAGTCGGTTGAGGTCCGAATACCAAAAAAAGCGCCATCTATTGACGCTCTTAGATACTACGACATTCCCTATAATTAGAAAAGGTCCAGAGAGTATAATTTCAATTGACGCAAATTGACAATCTATTGACGCATTCTTATGCGTCGTGCGCTAAACTAAACTACACAACAATTATTTATAATTATTTATCACAATTTGCAATACTTTTTATTTTTTTTTATATAATATTGCATTGTCATCGGTCCTTGATAAGTATGCCAAATTTCAATTTAATCCGACGTTTTAAAGGAGGTCAAAATCACGTTCAAAGACAAGTTACAGACAAACATACCAACCTACCAACATACCAACATACAAACATACCAACATACATACGTCTGAAGCTAATAAAAGCGTGTTAATAAAAAATATGCATATATATTAAACGGTTTAATAGCTGGTAAACCGATATATTTTATGATTAAGACGCGCAGGTTATCAGGTGTTCTTGATGCCTCGAGCTCAACTCGATGGAAGATAATTAGTTTTGCTCCGATATGACAGAAATAGAGCGCTCTTAACGGGCACTATTGAGGCATTATCGAATATATTAGCTATTACAGATGATAATGGGAATTTGGTGAAGATTTCTGCAAATGTTTCCTGAGTGGTAGATCCACATTTATGTCTACAGTACGAATGGGCCGGCTCGACCGGGTCGTTACTGTCTCACAGAAAACCAACGTAAAGTAGCGGTTAGCTGCTGCGTTTCGTACGGTGAGTGAGATTTCCGGAGGCTCAAATCCCTCCATTTTCCAATCACTTAATTATACCTTCCCTTTAAGATCAGCAACGCGCCTATGATTCTTCTGGTATTATGGGCGTACATGGGCGGTGGATATTCACTTACCATCAGGTGACCAACTTGCTCGTTTTCTGGCCTATGCTATAAAAAATACTCTTCGATATTTTGTTATTGTGAGAAATAAATATATGTTATCTTGTTTCAATAGGGGATTACTATTTCATTTTTAACATACATACTTACGTATGCACTCACGCCTGTAATCCCTGAAAGGGTAGGCAGAGGTGTAACCCGTACACCCACATGTCACCGAGCTTATTATCGTCCTATGATGAGCCTATTGCCATAACGGACACAAACTTCAGGCTCCGGGCTGATTATGACCATTTCATGATAGAAAAACCTAATATCACTTTTACCCGACCCGGAATCGAACCTGAGACCTCAGGATAGCAGTCGTACATTATACACAATACACCTGCGCCACCGAGGCAGTCTTTTTTAAATAACAGTGTTATTTTATCCATCTATTATCAAAACACATCTACTGGTGGGAGGGTGCCTAAATCATTCTGTATCCATGAAAAGAACACCGTGGTAGTTCGTACCGGCAATTCACTTTCAACAGCCAGTATAATTCCGTTATCCAGTAAATTCAGGCCGGCATAATTCTAGCGACCGGAGAGACGTGGCATTCCTCGACGGACAGAGTGATGCCGGCCTGAAGTTGGATATACACTGGCTGACTCTAGAACCCGATTCGGCTGATCGAGGCGCTATGGCATGTTGTCGCCATGTATACGGTGGTTGCTACCCAGTTGGATACAAAAATTAAGTCTACCACCAAGAAACCGTTATCTTAAATTATTGAATTCTATTTTCATATTATTGTGGCAGGCAGTCAGATATACAGACAAAATAAAATATAGAAACAAAACTATACGATGATCAAAGAATGAATAAATCCAAAATATTATTTTTATAACGGAGATAAAAGCTGAAACATTCTGGAGGAAAATGATAAGGATTCGAGATGTCAAAACAGGAAGACCGTGGTTATACTGCTACCAAATTCGGCATTGACCCGTAAAATATATTCAATACATATTTACATAGAACACATATTTTCCGGCTCGACCGGATCGTTACCACTGTATCACAAAACACTGACTTAAAGTTGTGGCTGTCGCATTTCGTACGGTGAGTGAGATATCGGAGGCCCAAATCCCTTTTGTCAATCTCTTAACTATACCTTTCCTTTATAAGGTCCTTCGTGATTCTTCTGGTATTATGGGCGTTCTAGGGCGGTGGCGATCACTTACCATTAGGTGACTCACTTGCTCGTTTTCTAACCTATTCTATAAAGAAATATACATTCATCAACATCTATCACGATATATTCAGTATCGGCCCGGGGTCTGGAATTGTCTCTGGTAGGTACCTAGTAGTTATATTAGGCTATAGGCTCGCTACCCTATCACATCATGGGACGGAAATACGCTCGGCAAAATGTGGGTGTACTACTTACACCTCTGCTTTTTTATATTTTGTTGAATTACGAGACAAGCAAGGCGCTCGCCTAATGGTAAGCGCCACGTCTGCCCATAAACAGAAGCAATACTACACAATGAGTCTATTATGATAAAAATAAAGTATCTTAGTGACAGCCCAAGGTGGTAAATACCTCGTCTGCGTCTGCGGTCTGGGTTGGTACCACCGCTTTGTCTATTTCTGCCGCCAAGCAACAGTGTGTAAGCACTGTTGTGTTTCGGTTTGAAGGACATTGAAGCCAGTGAAATTACTGGGCATTATGAGACTTAACATCTTATGTCCCAGAGTGACGAGCGCAGTTCAGTGCCATGCAGTGCTTTATAATTCAAAGTTCTGTGTGGTGTTGCTTCTTTATGGAAAGGCGTGGCACGCTTACCAGGCGAGCGCCTTGCTCGTCTCGTTATTCAATCAAATAAAAAAAACGTTCTTTCGAAAAATCAGAAGTCTGTTGCCGGGGGCTGGTTTCGATTCTGCGGCTTTCGTCTCGACAGTGCATACCACTTCTTATTAGGTCATAGTCGCTTTTGGAATTGGAATATTTTGAAAGAAAAGATGTTGCCACCAAAAAAATCACAAACCAAATCCAAAACTCAGAAAGCTTATGTAATGCAAAAAAGATAAAATCCCCGTAGTCGGTTTGATTGTCGAACTTGGCGCGGTCAACGGAGGGTCGAAACAATTCGCCAAAAGTCAAAAACTTTTCGTTATTTAGTGTAATTTCTTCGAGTTATCAATGCCGGGGGCGTAAACCTCAGTACCATTCAAACAGTAAGTTGGTAAATGTGTGTGGCTTTCTAACCTACTTCCAACTGGGACGAAGTTGGCTGGAGTTTAAACAGTGTTTTCTCCATCATGTCAAGAATTAGAGTAATGAGTAGGGAGTTTGTAAGTGCTACGTTTTACATAGACTTCAATGAATAGATTGTTTATAGTTGGTATTTTCAAGTGATAGGGTTTCACCTGGATCTTTGATGTTGTTACCACTAGAATCCGACGTGAAGTAACAGTTGGGTGTTACGTTTCATGCATCCCCTATCCAATCCCTTTTCATAAAATCGGCGTTTTTATAATATAGTCGTTCATTGAGGGTGGAATCCTTACCATCACACAATACAATCGCCGGCATTTGCTAAAAAATACGCACTTTTTCATACTTTATCTTTTCTATCTAGGTTTTTCCAAGCTCAGTGCCCGGATCCGATGCTTCTTGCCTCTTTAGACTCCTCCTCCTCTGTAGTAAGATCATTGGCTCTCATCTCTCCCTCTATTACATCAAGCCAGAACTTTGTTTATACTTTATAGACAGACAACAGTTCTGATAAAATCATATACCTAAAGGTGCCACGAGTTCCTAGGTTGGCCCGATGGTCTTGCAGAATCATATTGTTTTCAGGTAGGCTAAATTGATTGATTGAGCAAATAAACGGCTACAAGAAACTGTATAGCTGATTATATTTTGTCATACCACACGATTACCATTTTAGAGCATTTTCAGACTCACAAAAAATATATGCAGATTAATAAAAAATCTATACCAATAACGCAGTGTCCCTAAAAACGGGTATAGAGTTTTTGTCAACCATCAACTACCAGCTCTCAGCACAGATCATGTGGTTCGACAGTGTAGAGATGATACAGTACTATGATAGATTTATGTACATAGGGAAATCTTTGTTTTACAAGTAAATACAAACTACTATGCAATTAATATCCGACATTCCAACCCTGGTCACTCACTCAAGAGAAAAAGAAGTAGATACTTACAAAATTATTGTTTCTATTAGTCGTAAGGTGTTTTTTTTTGTTTTATTTGTGACTGAAATGCCCATAAACGTCCGAAATATAAAGTTTTAATCATTTTTCAACCCACCATTGTTATGATACAGGTACGATGTTGTTTACCTTAATATTTCTAAACATTCTACCTCCTTATTATAATACAGTTAAGTATATTCTTCCATTAAAAATGCGTCTCCACTTGTAAGATTTTCGTTGCGCCAAAGACGTGACTGTGACAAATACGCTAGATAACTTTCAGGTATGGACGATTAAAAAATGTTACTATCTAATGTCACGGAGCGATCCGCTTTAAGACCTCGTAACATGTCTTATAAGGTATTGATTGATATATTTTTTTGTTTTAAGTTACGGCATAATGTGTATGCCGCATGTAACGACACCCGTCCATATTAGAGTAACAAGTACATGTGACAGCCACTGCTCTCGATGAGGAGAAATGTCACGGAAGTATAGACGCATCTTTATTTAAATAAACAACTGCCGAAACAAAGATGTAACTAATCAACGACGTAGGCCTGTCGCGCAGAGATAAGCCCAGATTTTACATTTCCATTGTGCAGACGGGTATAAAGTGATACCCGAGATCGTGCCAAATTACCTACAATACTAGACTCTAGCTGGGGATTTACTTACGCAAGAGGGAATTGTATTATTTCTTTCACTATCGGATTTCAAAATCTATATATAGCAAAGCTTATAGCAATATGTTGCTGATGGCTACCTGACATTTTTTGTACATGACTCGATAACAACCACTGCACATATGACGAAAACCTGTTATAGGGGCTGTTCAAACAAGTCGCGTTTCGGGATCTGGATATACACTGGCTAGTGTATATCCAAGTTCACCAATCAACCTTATTTAAATTTGAAATCACTTTAGATTTGAACTTAGAAATCACATCCCATAGATTTTTTTCAAAAAGTCGTATACTGTTTTTTATACGGTCGTGAAACTACAACATACAAAGCTACCCATTTAATATTCGACCAACGGTACGGAACCTGCAGCCAATTTAAATTAAAACCGCAATAAAAAATAAACCTAAACATTTTCGGTTTATATTAACTCTTTTCATGCAACATTAAACGAAAGGAAAATTTCTCACTAAAACGTTAATACATGTGGAAACATTTTTTTATTTCTTTGAGGTTGCTTATGAGTTGATTTTCACAGGAATAATTGACTTCCCTATTGGAACTTAAAGTGTTACATAAGAAATATAGAAAAAGTAAAAAAAATACCTTTGTGGACGAAGCTGGTTGTTTGAAAAATGAGTTAGCACTTGTCATTATAATAATTTATTGCACGATATAAACAATACAAATGATTATAATGCATCAAAACAGTCTCTTGAACACCAAGAATTTATTCCAAATAAGTTGGCTGTGATGGGATTGAATAATGTTGTAATGCTGAGTCCATCATTGAAATTGGAGGCTTACTTTCGCTATTTGAACTTGATGCAGAATCAATCATAGGAATTAAATCATCTCGTTCTTTTGGCATCTTACACAGCCTGGTAATCAATATATAAGCGGCGTACAGTAGAAACAAAACTCCAAAGATCAATCCTGTCCACCAATACCATGTTAAAGTAGTAGGAGTTGGTTTTGGTTTTGATGTATATATGGAATACCAATCACTGCAAGCGCCAATAGAAGCCAAAGTCGTTGTACAGATTCTTGCACTATATTTAGGAGCAATAACGCAAGCCATCAAAAAAGTCGAGCTGTTAGCTGACACACACCGTGTCTGTGGCAATACTGAGAAATCAAATTGAAATTTTGGCAGTATTTCAACTGTATACGCTAAAATAGGCCCATTTGTGGCATTGGGTGGATCCCATTTGACAATAACGTGGCCATTTTCATCAGCATAACCATAAGTCATTACTGGAAAATCGGCATTTTTAAATTTACGGGTTCGGACCACTCCTCTTGCTGATCTGCTGCAACGTAACCCAATACAAGCGCGTAATCTGAACCTATAATCACTGTAAGCAGCCAGTTTCCCTACTTGAAAAGCATTTTTAGGACTGGAAACGTTCAATGCCAACGTTTTGACATAATTATTGAAAGTAGTATTATGCTCGGGAACGTCTATTTGTGTATTACAATCGAAATCAACATTACGGCAGACATCGAAAAAATCTTCGACCAATGCGCCCTCTGTAAAAGAAGAAAGTACACCGCACATAGACTCGCAAGCTCTCTCATACTCCAGTGGCGGCCTCATGACTAAAGCATGACGATTATGGTCCACTTCTTCAAAATCATGTACTTCAAACTTACAGTAATCAATATTAGTTATATCTTTGGGCTCAATTAAAGCTACGTCGAGTTCGTATCGGGTGATGTGCCGACGATAGTCAACATGGTCTACCCAGCGTAGCACGACGCGTTCATGTGAATCAGCGACTAGTTCGACAAGGAAAGGCGGTTCAGGAGTACCAACAGGTGTCGTGAAGTTTATAATATTACTACGACCTAACCTTTGATGTACTGGATCATAAGTTTCAATACATATCGCATAAGACGAAGCGGGTCGTAGCGAGTTTATTTGAATGGAACCATTTTGTCCAAAAATAGCAGGTGCACTAACGGAAAACCATTTAAAATCGCTACATGTTTCTGGAACCACAGTACTATTTATATCTGGTGGTATACGAACATACAAAACTGTGTAGTGAATATGAGGGTTATGTATTGGTGAAAATAAGATCACAATGGATGTTTCATTCAAAGGCTTGATTTGGAAGTGTACTGGTACTTCTTCGCAGCAGCCGCTATATCCATTAGTATCCTGTGCTACATCTAATTCAGTAGGTGCTTCAGGAAATATCTGTTTCAGTTCATCAACTTTGTTCATACATAGCATTGGATTGTTATACATCTTCAAAGTTCCACGGTCAATTCGAAGATTTTTCATAATATTGGGACTGAACAAAGTATGAAGATTAACCATATCGTAGATTATAAGGCTATATTTGCCATTCTTGAGATTCGTTCCGTTTATGTGACGTAGTGAGGATAGAAAATCCAATGACGTGATGACGAG
Organism: Amorpha juglandis; assembly: GCA_949126905.1. NCBI lineage: Eukaryota > Metazoa > Arthropoda > Insecta > Lepidoptera > Sphingidae > Amorpha > Amorpha juglandis. Next base: position 2,959,095 of record OX421380.1, read on the forward strand.
AGAACCGTAAATTTCTACATAGTCAGACACTTCTTGGATTCGACTCAGAAATATTTTTAACTCCTTAACCGCTTCAGGTATAGCTCGTATATGAATTTTGAGAGATCCATTAATGTAAACACATTTTTCAGCAGCTTGAAGAGTTTCTAGCGAACGAATCTTTTGGTCCGGGCAGATCTGGAAAAAAACTTCTCTTTCAAATCGCTTGACAAAGTAAAATGTGTGAATACATCTTCACTTGTGCGGTAATAGATTTTGGTGAAATAAATAACTTTGGCATATTGCCAAAATTTTAACTTACAGTTGTCGTAATATTCGCACTGTGGTAAAAGCCAGAAAGAAGTCCCCCGAGTATAAATCAAAACATGAGCCAAAATGTTACTTCGGGGCAGACGTTAAAAAAGTTTTTCACAGGTCTTTTAATGGTTTATGTTGAAAATGTACACTTCGTTTTTATCATTACATGGAATTCATCAGCATTTCTATTCATCACCTATTTTAAATATAGAGTTCGGTTTATGTGGCTAATATGTAATCACACAACCTATCCAAACATACTATCGTAAGCTCTCATCACTATCTATATTTGATTCCATAATTATTAAAATTAAAGCTGGAGCCAGATGGAAAAGATTTAAGACTAATACGGGGCAAGGGCTAGTAGTGTCCAAATCAACTATTATAATAGGACGCTACGGACTGCAAGCTGCATTTTTCTAGCACACTATTTTTTACACTATACTATAGCGTGTCGCATGGGCGCGATTTAAAGTGTTTGTATGAAATATTTTAAAGAGGCTCTGCGTTTTCGCTCTGTCTTACGTCTTTTCCATGTGGCCCGCACCTAAACATCTAGAAAAATAGACATATTTACCTCCTGACATTTGCCACACTCTTTACAAGTAACCCCGGCAGTGGTGTTATGTAAGACATAGTCTACAGGACATTCAAACACACAGGTATCGTTCCACGCCCATCCATTTAGAGTGTGGCATTCATCTTCTGTCAAGCAATATTGGATCGAGGGAAGAACAATGCTGAAAAGTCAAAACACAAAAATTATCACCAACTACCTCCGTGGCATAGTGGCCGAATAGCCGGCTGTTAAGCGAGAGGCTGTCGGTTTAATTTCGTCACAGAAACAATGTGTGTGATCCACAAATACGTGTTTCGGGTCTGGGTGTTGTGGGACCGCAAGTCCCTCGTAGTTCCTGATACGGTATAGGTTTAACCTAGTGTGGGGTCAGGACTATATGTGTGACTGTTAGGTGTATTTATTAATTATTGTTGTTTAGATACAACATAATTTAGCCAAAGATGTAGCTTTTTTAAATATATTTGGTTCTATTATTTTAAAGGTGAAAAAAGCGCAACAGTTTTATGTGAAAGATTCTTTCTTTTGTGTTTAATGGTTGTAGCTCATTTATTTTCCGTTGTTTATACATTTTGTTCATACATGTAAATCGTAAATGAATAAAATCAATTATAAATTATATTAATGTCGGTTTGACAATAGTAGTGGTACATCCAACAGTCACACATAGTCAGAAACAATATCTTGTCTCTACACTAGGTTTAACGCGTATCGTGGATAGACCCGAAACAAATATCTGTGGATCTCACAAATATTTGTATTATAAATTGGTTAAGTTAACATTTAATTTGTATATCATGCAGACTTGTCTCGAAATAGGTATCTTCGAGACATATATCTTCTTCGACCATTTAACTACATGATTTATTAGATTTCATCAGGCATGACTCTTCTACTTTCTACCTAGCTCCAATACCTACATAATGGCCTTCATAATGTCTAGTTACGAGCATCTCCTAGTTAGACCATATTATGCCAGCCCAGTCTATCACCTGCTGCTAGTAGGGTCGGCTCAACAAGTATTTTTGTATATGTTGCAGAATGGATTTGGCTTTTTTTTCATTTTGATTTGCATTTGACGTCAAGTGGAACTAGAGGTACTAATCTCGAACAAATTTTTCTAGAAATATTAATACATTAGTGCCTGGCTTGAAAATTTAATCCAGGCCTCTCGGGGCACCTACTAATGTGCTGCTACTAGACCAAAGAGGTGATCGATCTTTTAGAGAAACCGTAGAATATAGTAGGAATCACTTACGTTCCATTCGGGCAACTTGGTACACATTCACCATTGTAGGTAAAATGACGACACGTAGAACATTCATTAATATCACGTTGCCGACAACCCAGACATTGCTCGTTACATTTCAAGCCTTCAAACCCTTCTGCGTAGACTTGGCATTTCCTGTAATAATATTTTGATATTTGATATAACCGTTAGCGCTCCTAACAAGGCATCGAGAAAATTTATAATTTATTTGTATCTTATACTATGGATTAGTTAGTTACTTACCCTATGGATAATATGATAGTATAAAATATGATTCCTTTGTAATCAATTATCCTTATTATCGTCCGCTAATGCGAACATCTTTTTTATATTATAAGCCTGAGGACCGTACTACTGGGATAAAAAGTATCCTATTTCCTAATCTACATCTTGGTCTACCGGTATTCTAACAATCAGCTGTTAAGGCGTGTTTGATTCACAATTACCCAAATGTTTAAACTCACAAACTTTCACTTTTAATATTTCAACTAGCTTTTGCGGCTCCGTCTACCTGAACATCTTGTTCAGGGATAAAAGTAGCCTATTTACTAGTCCAAGTCATGGTCTACTTAAGTGTCAAATTGCATCCAAAACCATTAAGAGGTGATTGACTCACAAACATCCAAACTTCCACATTTAAAATATTAAAAATATATAAAAAATAATAAGCAGTAAGTAAAATATAGTGGCTTTCACTTTGAAATACTGACACTTACATAATATTCCAACAATAATTATACGTGCCGTTTCTACTGCAAGTACAAATCCCACTACATTGGGGCTTGTCAAATCTATCAGCGGAATCGATGACGTGTCTAGATCTGGGAGCTATTGTCTTCCAGTCAATAGTGTCCAAGAAACAGGCTTGTGGCAGACCACGTAATATCACTCCGCCTCTATCTATCTTGCGAAGACTATATAATCCAATCTGTTAAATAGAAGAATAGTGGAATAGAAGTTACAATCCATAATGGCAAGTCTTATCGACGAATACATCTGCATTTATGGGCTGGTTTATGGTAGTACATACAATCAGACAAACCCGGACTAAAGTAAACTGTTATATGATGTGGTAGAACCACGCTGTAGACACTCTACAGCATGAATATTTCGGCTCAACCGGTATATTATCCGTGTCGAACAGAAAACCTAAGTGAAGTGACATAGCACTGCTGCGTTTCGTACTCTTCTCCAACCCCATTCCTTTCTTTTAAGGTCGGCAAAACATTTATGACTCTACTGGTTGTTAACAACGTTGTTTATGGACGGTGGAGTTCACTTACCATCAGACCTATCTACATACATAAATTTTAAGAATAATAAATACACCCAACAGTCACACACACAGTCCTTACCCCACACTAGATTAATCTGTATCGTGGGTATCAGGAACTACGAGGAGCTTGCGATCCCATACCACCCAGACTCGAAACAAATATTTGTGGGTCACACAAACATTTGTCTCGGTGCGGGGATTGAACCCACATTACATTACTGACATACATACATTACTGAATTTGATTAAAATTGGATACAAACCGTCAACAACCCCGCAATTTCTAAATTGAACATCGGTTGAGCAATCAAAAATGAATGCACAAATAAACACGGAATCCAATCAGAGCACATTTTAATATCCTATGTTTGATTTGTTAGTGTTTGTTGTTTAGTATCAGATGTAGAGCACCAGGAGGATATAAAAGCGATGGTAGTGTTAAACTAAAGTTCTATATGGATTACTAATACTAAAATTGCTTACTAAGCAGCTTGAATGTGGGTGGAGTCCAAACAAAAAGTGCATCACCTGATGATAAGTGATCTCCTTCGTACATAAACACCCGCAATACCAGAAGAATGATGGACGTATTGCCGAAAGAAAGACCAGGGAATTGGAAAGGGAAAGGAATTTGGGCATATAGAAATCTTACTTTCAACACAAAACGCAACAATAAACTGCAACTTTGTGCTTCCACTGATACAACGACAAAATTCCTTATTAAGGTAATTTTCTACAGCATTGGTTTGCATATGATAAAGATGAACGCCGAATGAATTACGGATATGGAAGTTTACATTTATAGTTCGTAACATTCGTAGGATTAGATTAATTCTTTACGTAATATTATGTACTTCACACGTTCCCGTTCAGTATTTTCAAAACGAATTCAATGGCTTAGGTTAGATATACATATTATAATATTGACAAACCTCTAAAAGACTAGGCATATCGAATACGTTCAATGCATAGTTCATCACCAGTTGTTCTCCTCTTATTCTGGTCAAGTTGGGGAATAACTGTCCCAGAGTTTCTAGACCTCGCACTCTGTACACCATTACGTAACCTGTCACCTAAAAATTATACGGAGCTGTACTGCTGAAGTTTGAATTTAGTTTAGTATCTCTTCTTCGGTAACTGAGGACATAACATCAATCAAGCGAGTCACTAATCGGTTCTCATACGTGTATACGTTTGTATACTTAAAACAATTACCAACAAGCTGAGTCCATTAATGCTAAAGAGCCCTCAGTGGCTTTGTGTGAACCTCATATCTTCATGAGCGACAAAAAGTCTTCTCCTGGGTACTCCAGTATACGTTGTAATATTTCCTAATTAATTCTGATTCATAAGTATGAGAGTGTTCTACGAAATCAACTACCATCAAAGAAATTGCATACATGACTTTTCCAAATCATGTTACTCTAGAAAACGCTCTGCCTTCCCCGTCCATCCGCTTTCCATAATGTCCTTCAAGTCATCAATCCAGTGGGCACGAGGTCAGCCAACACTGTGAGCTGAGATAGACGTTACTATTCCACCAGCATCTTTCGACCTCATCATATAAATGCTGCAACGAATATGGCCCATTGCTACTTCAACTCACTTTCGGGGCAGTTAACATAGAAACAAAGTAAACCTGTGACCAGTACCTCTCGAAGTAGAGGAAAACTCAAGTTTGTGAAGTCACTTCTCTTAGCATTCTCCAATATGGACAATTCTAGATTCCCCAAGATGACAACGCAGTCTTTCAAATTCTGTTTCAGACTCTCCAATGACCGGCAACTGGCTGATTTGCATAAACTATGTGTGGAGTTTGGTTTGAAGCTTAACTTCTGAGTTGATGAGGTTGCGATGACGATTGATAGAAACCTGAAAATCAAGAAGATGAGCTAGTTATTCGATAATAAAATACCAGTCAGTTGCTATAAATGTTTGTGGCTATCTCACTGCTTAATGTGATGAGTTGTGATATTAATCAAGACACGGTAAAATAGTAGCTAGTTTGAACGAGATACCGAATAGCTTCGTGTCATTAGGTCGTAGCAATTGTCATCAATCCACACTTGTGTCCTTTAATTGAGTCGTTCAAGGACTATCGCTAGCCGAGTCATGGACCGAGTGGAAACTACTCATATATAAGACGCCGCACACCGTTTATTCTTAGTGATATTTCAAAACTTCGATAGTTACTTGTGAAGACGTATTGAATTGTGTACACAAGTAGACCCTGCTCTGTAAGCAGCTCGGCTTGGGCTAACAGTTTGGGAGTCTCACGCGTTATTTCTGAATGGCTGATCAATATAAAAATTAACAAATCATCCCCAAAACGTAGAAGTGTGGTCAACGCTTTTCATTTGTCACACCTGTTATTTAACAAGGCTTTGAAACAAATATGAAGAATTATATGTCAAAAGCTATTTAGGATTTCTGGAATATTCATAGAAAATACTAGCGTCGAATGGTTTATCAATTACTAACAAGCGATTGTTCGCGTATTATATCAGAGATTAATAATTTTTCACTAAATAACGTTTGAGAAATTCTTTTAGTTGAATATTGATTTGATCAGCCTTCGAGAAACCTGGTGTCAGCCTCTCAATCTGTGCCTCACATGTTATAAATGTAGACGCCCATAATTCTAATTCTTTTTAAATAAATCTTAGTATGTTTATAAATGTAAATATTACTTTACGATGCTTTCAAATAACGACTTTAAAAATATGATTTGATAAGTACATTGCCACATAACTGTATATAACAAAAATGTTGCAAGTCCGTAATCCAATAAACCGAGGTCCGCCGCCAAAATCGCAAATGGCGGTAACGTGGCCTGTTCGTGCGTAAAGGCTCCTAAAGTATTGCGCCTAATCTAGCTAAAAGCTGCGGATCATAAGTCCTCGTAGCTGCAGGGTTTTTAGATGTGTCTGGTACAACCACTACTTTCTATAGATTAATAACAACCAACTGTCTGTCTCGATGGCACAGTTGTATTGCATACGCGGTACGACTGCTGAGCTGAGATTTAGTGTTCGATCCCGGCTCGGGTAAAGTGATAATGGGTTTTTCTATCACGAAATGTTCAGTATCAGCACGGAGACCGGAATTATGCTCGGCATGGCGATAGGCTCGCCCCCTATCTTATCATGGGACGGAAATACACTCGTATGTAGGTGTGCTGGTTACCTCTGGTCACCTCCGCATGCTGACTTGAATCAACAAAAGCTTTACGGTTTTTGTTGATCAGTTCGATTGAAAGTCTGTTCAGACGGTTCAAATCGCCTGCGATTTAGTCGTTGAGCCGTGTAAACCCGCTATTAATGAGGCATTAGGTATGAACATAGGAAACTTATATTATTACTTACGCAATTAGTACATTGTATGCGAAATATTTTATCAGGAGTCTTTATAATTTGCACTCATTGCGTTCACTTAATGAGGTATTATCGACCTAATTGTTTTAAGTATTTAATATTGAAAGTTTTCCTTATGATAAAATATTTTGAAGTTTAATTAACAACATAATAAAGTCAGTGGTGTATGCTCTAGGGGTTAGTTTCGAACCTGCGACTTTCATCTCGACAGTCCCCGCTGAGCTAAAACTGCTTGAAGGTTGCTTGACAGGGTGATAATATATAGAAATATTTCGAAAACGCCTCATTAGTTTATAAGCCTAGCCTAATTAACAAAGTGAAGTCAAATCCCAGGTCAGACAATAATACATTTTGTCTGAATATTCCATTCGAAAAATCACAATAAGATGCCGGTTTTTTTTTTTCTTTTTATCCTGGCTCGGCAAAGTGACTACGCTACACCTGATGGTAAGTGTAGCGCAATCCAAGAATAGTGTCGACCAACGATAAACAATGTGTCCATCGTAGGTCGGCAAGATCATGCCGGCCTGCCAAAGGGCCAAGAGGGAGGGGAAGGAAAAAGGGATGGGAAAAGGGTTAGGATCAGGGGGCAATCCCCCTGGGGAGAACCGGATATACACTGGCTGACCCTGGAACGCGACCCACACAAGGTGGGCCACTATGGTAGGTTTTAGCACCAGTGTACGGTGGTCACTATCCGGTCGGATACAAGTATCCTCCCACCAGCAAATTGCAATGTGGGTGGTGTATATGGTAATGGGCTAGCCTATCAGACAATCAGATGGAAATAACCTTGACGAACCATAGAGGGAGCGCTTATCAGTCTCCATGGCGCAGCACCCGACTGTGAAACGTGAGAACGCGGATTAGATCCCCGCATCGAGACAAATATTTGTCTGATCCATAAATATTTGTTTCGGGTCTGGGTATTGTGACTCTGGGAGTCTCGCAGTTCCTGATATCCACGACACACTATAATCGTAACTGAGGGGTCAAGGCTATGTATGTACCTGTTTAGTGTTAACTATTTATTTATTTATGGCACCTTCTAATTTTGAAATCCCCTCAATGAAATCCCCAAATACATGTTAAATTGTTCATTAACGCACGCTTAAGATGCGCGCGTGCACCGAACTACAAGGTTAAATGTAATCGTGTTATTGTTAGTTCCAAAATATGATGTCCTTGCCCCGGAGATGCACTTTGCATAACGTCGGTATTATTTGTATTTCTTTCCAAACCTCCACGTGGAATGGGAGGAAATATATAATCATAATCTTTATATATAAAAATTCTGTGTCAGGTTGTTTGTCCGCGATAAACTCCAAAACTACTGAACCGATTTTAATCAAACTTTGGAAAGTGTGTGCAGTTTGATCGAACTTAAGAGATAGGATAGTTTATATCTCAATTTATAGTCGCAATATTTTTTATTTCAAATTATTTGTTATAGTTATCTGTGAGTTCCATAGGATTCTAACAGATGGCGATATAAGGTAATTTATCGGATGGATTGAGTAAGTATCCAATAGATGGCACATACTGTATTGAATAGTTTACTACAATATAGTTTATTTATTTTATTTATTTATTTATAATTCTTTATTGTACAATGGAAATAAAAATACATGTAAAATAGTCAACGAAATCAAAGTACAATTGGCGGCCTTATCGCTCAAGGCAATCTCTTCCAGGCAACCATGGGATGGAGATAAAAGAAGAATTTAATATATACCTTAGCCACAGCAACGCGTAGCCGAGTCTACTAGTATACATATAATACCTATTTAAACGGGTATTAATCGCGAAGTATTTGAAAGTATAAATACCTATTATTTATTTCTCTCCCGACGTTTCCACCGAGTTACACTGGCCGTGGTCATAGGTTGACTATTCTACCCGTGACCTACGCCATTAAGAACCGTTTAAATAACCACCGCTTTGTCTATTTCTGCCGCCAAACAACAGTGTGTAAGCACTGTTGTGTGTCGGTTTGAAGGACATTGAAGCCAGTGAAATTACTGGGCATCATGAGACTTAACGTCTTATGTCTCGGGGTGACGACTGACGAGCGCAGTACAGTGCCATGCAGTGCTATGTAATTCAAAGTTCGGTCTGATGTTGATTCTGTTTGTTGTTGCACCGCGCCGGCTCGATTATGAAAACTGAAAAAACACGTAAATCACGAGGAAAACAAAAAAAAAATGGGTGCGTGTACTTATGTACGCGCGTGAGAAGTTATACTTCTTTGGCATCATTAAAAAATAGTTTTTAATTGCATGCATAATAAGTATTTAACATTAATAATTTAATAATATTTAGTGTTAATTATATTAAATAAAAGTATTTTAATTTATATCAATAAATAATACATACGGATAGTTAACCTCAATTATATTGGAGCACTTGAAAAAGTATATAAGCACAATTTTTTTCACTAATATTCACAAATAGTAAGTAATATCAATCAAAATATTCAATTTAAATCACTACTGAATATAATTTATTAGCACATATATAAATTATAAAGGACATTGTCAAAAATGGCCTATGAATCAAAACGCATGAAACATTTACTATAATAATAATTATTATTTATAATGTACATTATAATTATTATTATAGTAAATGTTTCATGCGTGTTGATTCATAGTTTCAATAGAACGGACACTTATTAATTTCGAAAACAATTTAAAAAGTATTCACTTCCGTCATAGTCCTCGGTATTATAATTTTTGGTTCAAATTCGGGTTTTTAATAGGCAAAGGTATTGTAGCTCATACAGCCAAGTCTTTGTAACAACACTCTTAAGCTTCGCATTGTTATGCATTTCGCCAAAGACAAGTGTAATTTATTCTCAAGTCTTCACAACAACGATGAAATATCGTAACATTAATAATTTAATAATATTTAGTGTTAATTATATTAAATAAAAGTATTTTAATTTATATCAACATATCCACTCGACATGATAGAAGTACATTCTACTCTCTTCGCGTTTATGCGAGCCTGGTACTTTTTACGGCAACATGTTCCGAATAAGAAAAAACCTAAAGAGTTTTTCTTTGTCTAAATCGTCATTTGTTTATTAATTACGGCTACTTTCACTCTCATCATTTTTTCTTAACGCGCCTAACTTCATACTGTTAATTTTTTGTGTCACAGGTGCGCGCGCATCTTAAAATTTCACTCTCATCATTTTTTCATAACGCGCCTAAAGAAGTATAACTTCAAAAACACATCGCTTTCTATGAAATTTATCCCGCAAAATTGTGTCCCAATTTAATTTTGACTAAATTTGACTGCACGTGTAAATAGTTAGTCTATTCTATCTATATATTTACTCACGTGCCTAGTATAACCTGGTTATAATTTAAGGAACGATTCCCAGGAATATCCTACTTCCTACTAATATTATAAACGCGAAAGTTTATAAGTATGGATGGATGGATGGATGTATGTTTGTTACTCTTTCACGTAACAACTACTGAATGGATTTTAATGAAACTTTACAATAATATAGCTTATACATCAGAATAGGACATAGGCTACTTTTTATCCCGGAAAAAGCAGATCACGCGGGCGGAGCCGCGAGCAAAAGCTTGTTTATTATATTTCCGTCTCTACATTTTCTTAAGAAATATTAATGTAACCTAATCGCAATATTAGTTCAAAAGAAATTCTTTCACCCCATTTATTCGTGTGTTCTATAGAAACTTTCATTAATATCTTGGTAATTTGTTATGAAATTCAATAGCGATCGGCAATAACTTAACACTATACACCATGGTATTGGCAGTTGGATAACGAGAAATATCGGCCTTCGGTATTAGTTCACTTGGTATTGTTAATGAAACGTCGATCGGGCAGGGAGATTTGGGCCTCCAGATATCTTCCTCACCGTATAAAACGCAGCAGCAAGCCGCTACTTTACATCGTTTTTGTAAAACAGTGGTAACAAGGTGGTAAGTCCCTCGTATGCGAAAGGCCGTCTGGGTTGGTACCACCGCTTTGTCTATTTCTGCACATCAACAGTGTGTAAGCACTGTTGTGTTTCGGTTTGAAGGACATTGAAGCCAGTGAAATTACTGGGCATTATGAGGCTTAACAATTTATGTCCCGGGGTGACGAGCGCAGTTCAGTGTCAGGCAGTGCTTTGTAATTCAAAGTTCTGTGAAGTGTTGCTTCTGTTTATGGTGGCGCTTACCATCAGGCGAGCGTCTTGCTCGTCTCGTCATTCAATCAAATAAAAAAAAACTGTTCGGTCGAGCCGGACCATTCATGCTGTAAACAAAACTGTCTACAGCGTGACTACTACTTATACTACGTCTTATAAAATCTTATTTTTTTTAACACGGCAAGTACAACTAGTGGCACCACTGAAAAAGAAAATTGCATTGAGTATGAAAAAAAATATATACTTACCATATCACCGTTTTCGACGCCATGACACCTTCAAATGTAATTTCTTCCCGCCAAATTTCTTATACTTCCTGATAAAAACAGACCGTCTTGGCAACACGCGAGCCAACAATCTCAAATACGTGTACGAACCGCTCATGGGAAAACACATTGTGCCGGTGAAATTCTCATGGCTTTTAACGTGCGTTGGATTGTTTATTGTCTGGATTTACCATGACAATAGCTTAAAGCAATGCGGTTTCTAAAGGTACAGTTACACGAGGCGTGATATCGCGAGTACAGCTTGTTCATGGGTATGATCACTTACCATCGAAAGACCCTGAATGCCATCACATCTTTTAAATATTTTTTGACGACTCAGTTACTGCGAATAAACGATTGTCAATTTGGATAGCTTCCGTAGCGTAATGGGCGAGCAGCCGGCAAAGCGAGGGGCTGTGGGTTCGATTTCCGTACAGAGACAAATGTTTGTATGATCCACGAATATTTGTTTTAGGTCTGGATATTGTGGGACCGCAACTCCCTCGTAGTACTGTAGATACACATGATACAGATTAACCTAATGTGGGGTCAGTAGTATGTTTTTTTATTTATTTAATGCACCCAACAGTCACACATATAGTCCTGACCCCACACTAAGTTAGCCTCTGTCGTGGGTATCAGGAACTACGAGGGACTTGCCCCAACACCCAGACCCTTAACAAATATTCGTCGATCACTCAAACGTTTCTCTCGATGCTATGTATATGTGACTGTTGGGTGTATTCTAATAATATATAAAATTCTCGTGTCGCGGTGTTTGTAGTTAAACTCCTCCGAAACGGCTTGACCGATTCTCATGAAATTTTGTGTGCATATTGGGTATGTCTGAGAATCGGACATCTATTTTTCATCCCCCTAAATGTTAAGGGTAGTCCACCCATAAATTATTTTTTTTTAATTTTTAGATAAATTTTATTTTTTTATTTTTTTATGATACAGCATTAAAAAATACATACAACCCTAAATATTTACCCTTTTATCACCAACCCTTATTTTTTTAATAGCCATTTTAGTAATTTAATCATTTTTCATTTAGGCTACTTTTATCCCGGAAAAAGCAGATCACGCGGGCGGAGCCGCGAGGGACAGCTAGTTTATTTATAAAAAAATGGCGACGTACCTATGGCTCGGCTCACGCTATCACGCGTCATTTAACTGCACTAGTAATATACATGTATTTGATTCTAGATTCTTCTGTCTGATTATTGAGACTGATTTTGTTTTATAGCATATCGGCAAACGAGCAAGTGGGTTACCTGATGGTAAGTGATCTCCACCGCCCATGTGCGCCCACAATACTAGAAGAATAATAGGCGCGTTGCCGACCTTAAAGGGCACACATAGTCTCCGGGTATCTCACTCGCCGTACGAAACGCAGCAGCAAGCCGCTACTTTACGTCGGTTATATGTGAGACAGTGGTAACGACCCGGTCGAGCCGGCCCGTTTATGCTGTAGGAAAAACTGTCTGCAGCGTGGCTCTACTACTCAAAAAAAGAATTAATGGTAATGTAATAAAAGTTGTGAAATTTGATATTTGGCTACTCTAACTAACATAACCTAAAAATTGGCTCATAGGTCTAGTGACCACGTTGTTAGACTGAGAAATCGTTGAGCTCAATTCCATTGCCAGACTAAAACAATTTGTGTCTGAGCTTTCACTTCTGAATATCACATGAAACGATCGTGATTGGAGTTTGTGCTAGCTTTGTGATGATGCGCGAAACAACGAAATAAGATCAGCGAACTATGGGGATCCTAATTGCACCACTGCCAGCCCTTTGGGAATACAGACGTTAACCTATGTATGTATGTGAAGATCATTAGAGAATTAACAATGAAAGAATAACTAAAGATTATTAATGACATCGCATTAGATCGAACAAACAACAACAACTAAAGAATTAATTTACTTATATATACAGATAACCTAAAGATTTTATCATGGAACTCAGCTCTCAATATACTTTTTACACCCATATTTAATAAGATAATATAAAAAATAAACACTAAGGAACCTGCGTAATCGTCAATACTCAAACAAAATAGACACAATATAAAAATAACACCAAACTCAGAGCTTGTTTACACCGTTAGCACTAATAGGCGTTAAAAGTAATACTGTATTATAACTGGATACAAGGAAAATATCCTGTGGTCAAGCTACCGATAATCTGTACTCTGGCTGGGCCGTCAATAACTCTAAATATGATTTAATTAGAACTTCGATAGGACACTTACGTGTTGTTAGATCTTGACCTCTGTTGATTAACGTGCCTACAGGATGTTTTTTTTTTATCCTGGCTCGGCAAAATGACTACACCACACTTGATGGTAAGTGTAGCGCAATGCAGGAATAGTGTCGACCAACGATAAACAATGTGTCTATCGTTGGTAGGCACGATTATGCCGGCCTGTCTAACTGCTTCTTCACACTTCGTTTAAAGGACCCCATATTATAGGAAGGAGGGAACACGTGTGCCGGCAAATTATTCCAAAGCTTAATGGTCCGGCAGAAGTAAGATTTTGCGATTTTTTTTTATTGCATAGACTGGCGAACGAGCAAGTGGGTCGCCTGATGGTGAGTGATCTCAGAATCATGGGCTCTTTGCTAACTTAAAGGAAATTGATAGATAATTAATAGATAAGGAAGGGGAAGAAGATTTTGAGCCGCCGGATACTCACCGTACAAAACGCAGCAGCAAGCCGCTACCTTACGTCTGTTTTCTGAGAGACAGCGGTGTCGATACGGTCGAACCAACCCAATCATGTTACAGAAAATCCGAAACTAAGGCCTAACCCCTCTCATTTAATAAAGACCCTTGCCCAGTATTGAGACGTGTATGTCGCGTTATAATTAGTATTAATCATCAAAAAGCAAGCGTACATGATGTATAAACACGCATCATGCACGTATTTTTTCTTATTTTTTTTTATGTGATTGAATGACGAGATGAGCAAGGCGCTGGCCTGATGGTAGGAAAGCGGCACGCCTGCCTAAAAACAGAAGCAACACCACACATAACTTTGAATTACAAAGCACTTACACACTGTTGCTTGGCGGCAGAGATGGGCAAAGCGGTGGTACGATCCCAGACGACATCTCGCATACGAGGGACCTACCACTTGCACGTATTATCAACGGGTGTGGTGCTTGACATTCAATTCGTGTGCCAAACAGTACCGAATGAGGCTTAAGAAATCGAACATACATCCTAGTGGTGGCACGATTTTACCTCAACGAACTGTTCCATTCCATTTAAATTAGAAACAGCAGTAAAGTAGGATGCGGCAAAAATCTAATAAAAGTGCACGACCGTGAACTAAAGACAATTACAGTCAGGTAAAGTTCGACTTCACTGCAGCGTGGGTCATATATAACGAACTCGGAAAATATAGCTCAGAAATGTCAGCACATTAACCAAGAACTGCGCTGCGGGTACTTTATTTTCTTCTTAAGCACAGTTCAAAAACAATTTATGTTTATAATAGTCTTCCACCTGCCGTTGTCCCACTCGCAGTGGGGTCTGCGCAACCTATCGAACACATGTTACAGAATGATTTGACTTGTAGTTTTTACGATAGGACGCCTGCCCGACGTCAACCATTTGGGAAGAAAACACACCCCAGACCCGACACCAATATTTGTGGATCACACAAACATTAGACAAGGTGCGGGAATCGAACCAGCGGCCTCTCACTTCACAGCTTGCTTCACGCCTATTGCGCCACGGCGGCTGTCTTTAATAGACAGTTTAAGTGTTTAATCGTGTTTAGTTTTAATAAAGGATCCACGGAAGTCGTGAAAAATTGGTAATTATATTTGTTTCCACTAAATAATAATAATAATATAAATAATAAATAAATAAATATGGCGAAATAATAAAAATATTTTCTAATAATAGCCTTTGGTGAAGGCTGTCCGGCAGAGATCGCATTTATCGATAACACCACCCATTGTAAAACTAAGTACCTACCTAGTTTACTTCTATGTTCAATTATTTATGCTGTTATTGGTAACACATTAAAGAATTTTTATATGTATTTATTTATTAATATATGCCTGCCTCGGTGGTGCAGTTGTATTGCGTAGGTACGCGATACGACTGAGCACAGTGCGGTTCAAAAACCCAGCAACCACCGCCAAACAATGAATTTTATCGGAGGTCACCAGAATCATGGCGGCCAATATAAATGCTTCTTCACACAAGAGGTAAGAAGCAAATCGAGTGGCATGCGATTTGGCAGACGGATGACAGGCGGAGGCGGATGCAAGCACAGGGATACAAGGATGCACCCCTATACCAGAAAGAAACATCAAGTCGTGTCCCAAGGCCCTCGGGAGAATCGAATATACATTGCCTCATCCTGAAACGCGATCCACACAAAGTGTGTAACAGGTTTAAAGGTACCATGTGTACGGTGGTCGCTATCCGCGCGGATATGATTATTCTACTTTATTATTCCCGCCAAAACTCAACAATTCGACCGTATTATAACCATTCCAGGATTTCCACGTGACGACGGCAACGTTGCCAAAATGCCACAATAAATTTACCCACGCACACAGATTCGGATTTCCTCGTAAGATTTTCAGTAACCAAGTCAATTTGCAACTCGACGACGCAGAAATGGCATTTTTATTTATTTTGCAACCGTTCATAACAGTTGCTGGAGTGTTCTGAGTAATGAAACACGCTGTACGGGGCCTGTCGAGTTAGGTCAAGTGAGTTTAACGAGCAATATTGCATTTTGTATAAAGCGGGCATGTCATTTTATGTTCGGTTATAGTTGCCACTGGCAGCCTGTAACAACATCTTAACCTTTATACCCTGTCTTTACAGTACGTTGATTAAAACTAGCATAATAAAACCGACCTAAAAATGAAAATGCTATTTAAGTTGGATACGACTATACAATAGGGTAGTTTGACTCACTAGTTTCCTATGTTGAATATTATAAGTACATTATTTTATACGCAACAGAGAATAATACGAAAAAGAAACCTTTCAGTTAAAAATCGGTCAAAAATGAACCTGCAGTTATTCTTTAAATATTGGTATGAGCAAAGGTGGGCGCGTAGTGGGGATATCTCACTATCTCGCTTGCACGCAAGCACCGTAATGGCCATTATACATAGTGACGTCAAAGTTTGCATCACCAGTTATTTGACAAGTAGGGCACCATCAGATTTGAATGGCTTCTATTTTATTTTTTATACACGCATTAATGAAATTCTTTCTGCATAGGTTTTGGGTAACGTATTTATTTTAATATTAAAAAAAATCCAGTCAACTACCCTATTATATTAACGTAGCTACCCAGACTTCTCGCATGCAAGACTATCGGCCTATTTAAATTGGCAGCATTTATGGACGGTGCACTAGCAGGTAATGGGCTCAATTCCGATCGGGCAACACTTTAATTTCTACACAGGAATTGGCTACATTGCGGGATTTATTATTATTTATCGCTATCCCACAACCTGGGCAGCTTTGTTAAACACTTTACTGCAAAACCATCACGCCTATAGATTTTTGCTTTAGCATAGTAATTTAACTTCATATCTAGTTGTGCAATATGTAAATAAAAAAAAAATATAATCATTAAAAGAATTACATTAACAATTTAGTATTCATTGGTGGTATTGTACTACTAACGCTATTAGAAACCAAAAACAACATCTCTGCAACAGAACATACTTCGTAATTAATCTACTAAATACTAGATGACCCAACTACTATGCGTGCCAAATAAGAATAGGACTGTCAAGACGCCATTTTGTTCAGCAATACGCGCAAACTTCATTACCAAAGTGTATGGTGTGCAAAAATGTTTAAATGTTTACTGTACGCTTTTTTTGGTATTTCTAATACATTTCACGCCAAATTAATTATAAATGAGTAGGATTTCAAAGAAAAAGCATATTTATAAAAATAACAATAACAAGGAAGTCCAGTAGGCAACAAATATAAGACACACGCGCGTATACACGAAAGCGTAGCTAACGGCACACTTGTAGCTTCTCAATAGCGTCACAAAATTGCGTCATATTAGGGTGATAGTAGCATTAACTGTGTATTTGTTCATTTTTTAAACTGTTTCCATACAGTTCCGTAATTAATTTATCCAAAATTATCCATTAATAAAATTCAAGAATAGTATTTATTAAATGAATATAATGATTATACAATAATTAAATCTATATCTATTAACAATAAAAAATATATGAAATTTCTTTTTTGCACTTTCTTTTGCTAGCGGTACTACTTTGACAGTTATCGTGTGAAGTTGGCAGCAAACGCGATCCTATTCTTATTTGGCACGCATAGTAGAACCAACAACAACTATTAAAATTCAAATCAATTCTTTTTTTAGAACAATGGTATACATGGTAATTAATCTACTTAATACTAGATGACACCACTAGAAACAACAATTCGAATCAGTTCAAGTCATTTCGTGTTTATTTCGGCCGTGAAACAGAAATACTATTTTATTGGAGTAATTACGAGATTTAACATGTTTTGAAGTAAATATTAGGTGAGTACCAACAAGAAAATAATAGAGAAATTCTATCCAAACGCAATCCATAACTTTGAGAAAACCAGTCAAAACACAACACATGTTAGGTATCAAACATGTTTATCGCTTATATACGATTAAAGATCGTCGTGTAAATCGGCCTTAAATACTTACTTGTATTTATTTATAACCAGTTAAGAGATACCTAACTTTACATATATGTAGATGACGGTACTGAAAAATGAAATTAATGAATTAATTGATCATGAATTTACACATAGCGGATTCGACAGCCATGCGTTTTGCCGGCACTAGTTCACAGCGTTAATAAGATCTCATAGCAATCTTCTATTCTATAATAGAAATTATTATTGAGAGCCGCGATAAAAAGCTAGTTTTACATAATTGTGTGAAAGATACGGTTTCTGTACCCATGTTTCTTTAAACTTAGCATTAGGTTATCACTCTCATACCATAGACGTTATAAATCATTTTGTCTCGCTCTTTAATATGACAATTGACTGACATTAGACATATGAGTTTGACGTTTGGCCAATTTGACATCCAAACATAACAAACTAGATTGTCTCTGATAACAAATCGGAGTCAAAGCGTATCAAAATAAAGGTTTATTTGTGAACTGTGTTACGGTATATTCTACCAATTTATTGTTTTGTGAGTGTTCATCATCATCATCATCAGCCACAGGACGTCCACTGCTGAACATAGACCTCCCCAAGATTTACAGACCGACCTGTTAGAAGCGGCCTGTATCCAGCGACTTCCTGCAACCTTTATCAAGTCGTCTGTCCACCTTGTAGGCGGACGTCCAACGCTGCGCTTGCCAGTACGTGGTCTCAATTCCAGAACCTTTCTGCCCCATTGGTTATCGGTTTTGCGAGCTATGTGGCTTACCCACTGCCACTTGAGCTTGCTAATCCGCTGGGCTATTTCGGTGACTTTCGTTCTTCTACGGATCTCCTCATTTCTGATTTGATCATGTAGACACCGAGCATAGCCATCTTCATAGGTCGCTGAGTGACTGTGACTTATACGGCCCATATTAAGCTATTTTTTTTCTTTGTGAGTTTTACTCATTGAAAAATAAAACTCATATGAATTGTTAAAAGGATAAGTAAACATAACCTTAGCGAAATAAATGAAAATGTTTTTTGTGTCATTCTTAGGTCCAAAATGTGCTTACACCCATATTATAATCAATATAATGCAGAAAATCATTAAAACATGCCAACTTTCAACTAAAAGATAAAATAAACAAAAAAAAAATTAATACCTGGAGGCTATGAAATAGCTCTATATATTCTTTTTTATTATTTAAAAGTCATGCATAACGCAATGCAATTACAATTATTAATACTTAAAAATTATAATTTATTGTCTTCATTTCATAGAATAATGGGTTTGCATGAAGTCAATATTTTGATTTTGGGCACTGTCCTAAAGGGAGTGGTTTTCCTTCAAACCTCTTAGAAATAAGAGTCATGTCTGATTTACTTTTTGAAATTACAGTGTCCCAAACAGTGGATTGGTTGAAATCACGAGGTTCTAGAGGTAAAAAGAAGAGACAGCCTAAGAATAAACAAACTGTTAAACAAGGTATGTTATTATTATTGAATACATTGTATCAAATAGAGACTGTAGTCAGCTTCATCTACAGCATGAATAGGTAGATTTGATTTGTCATCAGTCAAAAAACCATAAAAACAGTCTATCTCACAAAAAACTGATATATAATGTCAGCTGAATGGGGTAAGGGAACATACCCATACTGCATGACCTATTTTTTAAGATTTTTAATCCCCTCTCTCCCCTCGGTGACCTCTCGTAGTATATGCTGAGACCCCCCTCCCCTTAAAGTTTTTATATAGCATTGACAACTATAATTTTTAATCATTTCGCAGGCAGAAAGTGAAACAAATGAAAATTATTTGACTCATGTTCGTCTTTATTAATACGGCGTTTTTTGCATAAGACTGCATGCATGCTTATAATAACTAGTAAATTAAATATTATGAAGCAAAACTTATTTAAATACATATTGATACCGTAAATTAAATTATGAAAACAACAATGGTTTTCTGTTTAATTTCTCATACGTCTTCAATAAATACATTCCTAGCATCAATCCAATCAATCTCAGATACATCATTGACCATGGGGGCAGTAGGATATTCAAAGATAGGACAAAAAAGTGCAAAATTGTACATAAAGTCAAACATGTTGCAAGTAGTCTACCTACAGTTCTCAGATATTATTGATGTCTCATTATATAGGCCTACAGCCATATTGGGTATAGCTTTCTATCCCAAGCAACTCATACACCATTTCTTAGTGTAAGTATGGTGCCATGATCATGTAGTCATCTGACTACAATCTTCAACAGCTGTTGTGGAACAGTGATTGATGATTGAGTTTGATTCTCACACCAAGACAAATGTTTGTGTGAGAGTGTTGTGGGACCGAAAGTCCCTCGTGGTTCCTGATACCCACAATACATGCTAACCTAGTATGGGGTCATGATATGTGTGTTGATTGTATAACAAAGTTATAATATAATGTCTATCTTTTTCAGACAATCCTGGAAAAGTCATACCAAGTAAGTTAAGTTTAGGTAAGTTATTCAATTGTAATGTTCAAATTAT
This sequence comes from Amorpha juglandis, assembly GCA_949126905.1. Classification (NCBI taxonomy): domain Eukaryota; kingdom Metazoa; phylum Arthropoda; class Insecta; order Lepidoptera; family Sphingidae; genus Amorpha; species Amorpha juglandis. The sequence goes on from OX421380.1 coordinate 2,979,539, forward strand.
TTATTCTGTAAATTTGGATGTCAAATTTGTCCTCATGGTCTAGTGTGGGCATTGCCGTGCCGCCCTGTTAAATGTATTATTCTACAAATATTTGGCATGACATAATTATATCTTTGTATCTTATAAGCACTAAATTATATATTTTTTTATTTAGCTTATGCTGGAGTGTGCAGCTATCCAAAGGGTGAGTACTGAATACTTTGAATATAAGATATAAAAAAAGGCTGAATGTACAGAAAATTACTTACTGTGGACCAAAGTAAATTACTTAATGTATATAATGAAAAAAGGTCTGATAAAGGTAGCAGGAAGTCGCTGGATCCAGGCCGCTTCCAACAGGTTGGTCTGGAAATCTTTGGGGGAGGCCTATGTTCAGCAGTGGACGTCCTGTGGCTGATGATGATGATGATGATATCTATACTTATCGAATAACATGTCCTGACTGACTGACTGATTCATCATCGCCGAGCGCAAACTATCAAGGCTACAAGCATGAAATTCGGACTGTATATTCATTTTGTTATGTAGGCATCCACTAAGAAAGGATTTTAGAAAATTCCACCCCAAAGGGGTCAAAATAGGGGATTATAATATGTATGAAAGTTACATAAACAAAATTTTGTATTTCGGTTATTGACGTAAAACAAATAAATACGTGTTTCAGGAATTTTGGAAATTTTTGTTAATAACGAGTTGAAAAGGGGGGTGGATGTTAATGCGAAACTGAGTTTGTTTGTTACGCTTTCACGCCTAAATCACTGAACCGATTTTGATGAATCTATCTACATGGATAGATGGGACCCTGGAGACGGCTACAGGCTACTTTTATCCCGGAAAATGCTGTTCACGCGGGCGGAGCCGCGAGCAAAAGCTAGTAATTTCATAATCATTTCTTATGCTCTGATATCCGTCCAGGTGTACTGTATTTTTAGAAATAAAAAGTAGCCTATTTTCTAATGCAGGTCATGGTTTGTCTGTGTCAAATTTCATCCAAAACTGTTGAGCCGTTAAGGCCTAATTGACTGACAAACATCCAAATTCATAAATCACAACCAATCAAATTTCACATTTTTTATTACTAGTAGGGTTTTACTTTACATGTATCCACAATTTAGCTTATAGACGTGATATGCATAAAATTGTTCTATAATACTACTATACTTTATTTCAGGTGTGCCTAGAAGTTTTTTGCAACAAGCAGGATACCAGTTTCCTAGAAGTGAGTAGTTTCTTTAGACCAGCTTTTGCCTGTAAGCTTGTATAAGTGTTTTTATCCGGGCACGGCAAAGTGACTACACTACACCTGATGGTAAGCGCAGTGCAGTCCAAAAAAAACAGTGACCACCAATAAACAATGAGTTTATCGGTGGTCACCAGAACCATACCGGCCTATATAAATGCTTCTTGCTCCAAAGAGGGATAAAGCAAATCGAGGGGCCTGCGACAGGACAGGCGGATGATTGATGCAGGCACAGCGATACAAGGATGGACCCTTATACCCGCCCCAATCAACCATCAAGTCATGTCGCAATCCCCTCGAGAAAATCGGATATACACTGGCTGATCTTGAAACGCGATCCACACAAGGTATGTGGGTCACTATGGCAGGTTTTAACACCATGTGTACGGTGGTCGCTATCCGGGCGGATTTGAATACCCTACCAGCAGCATTATCAGTAGTATTTTCTACCTTATGACATTATGACGAAAAATATTTTTTTATGCAACTAATTATTCTATTTTTTTAATATCAACAAAGCAGCATCCTTATTTACATTTATCGTCCAAGTGTAGTTTTATTTTTTTATAGCAACAGCTTCAAACAACACATGGATTAACAAATTCCAAGTTCCAATATCGTCGAATCAGACTGAGCCTATCAGCGAAGTATCGCAGGATGAAACGCAGGGTGAAACGCAGGGTGAAAAGCAGGCTCCGACTCGCGAGTTGTACTCGCCATCCGACATATATGACGAACCTATGAAAACTCAGAGTGAGGGTAATTATAAATCATTTTTTTAAAGCATAGGTCGACGAAACACCTGAGAGAGCAGGTGATCACCACCCATGAACGCCCACAATACCAGAAAAATCATGGCCATGTTGCCCACCTTAAGGCAAAGGGGTAAGGTATTAAAAAGGGTGGGGGAGGGGTTCTGGATATCTCACTCACCATAAGAGCAGCAGCAAGCCGGTTCTCCGGTGGCAGCCCGGTCAAATCGGCTTATTCATGCTGTAGACAAAACTGAGTACAGCATGCCTCTACCACTATTAAAACAATTACAAATTTATCAGGTACATCATATGTGAAGGGCCGTCTGGGTTGGTACCACCGTTTTGTATATTTCTGCTGCCTTGCAGCATTGTGTAAGCACCGTTGTATTTTAGTTTGAAGGACATTGAAGATAGTGAAATTACTAGGCATTTTGAGATTTAACAACCGATATGTCGGGGTGACGAACGTAGTGCTTTGTAATTCAAGATTCTACCACTCATGTTGCTTCTGTTTATAGGCTTACCAATAATCATCAAACTAATAAAAATCATAAAATTCCATATAACAGGGGCCAATAAACGAGTAAGTCACCAGAAATTGAGCGGTTTTTAGATGGTAACCCTTGATGATATCACTGTCTACTTTCTAATATTAGAGAGAGATAGAGAGACAGACAGAGACACTCACTCAAGAACGTCACTTGAGAAAAGTTTTAATAGGTTTTATAATTACTCCAGAGTTGCCTGAGCCCGACAAGACGAACGACATTGATACTGATGAGAAACAAACAAATGTTTATGACCGTTTGGGACCACCTCAACCGAAAGTACCGAATCTAACAATCAATTTGCAGATGGACGAACTTCATACTGACAGGTGAGGTATTTAATGATTTCTGACGTTTACGCGAATGTTACACTGAAAACATTGAACATTGAAACATTGAACTGAAACTAATTTAAACGGATTTTATCGCGGTTATTTATTTTCATTTTGGTCCCGACGTTTCAAAAGGCTTTCAGCCTTCGTGGTCACGGGGTGGACTGGTTTCATTCATTTTTTTATCTCATTCGTTCAAGGTGAGGTATTGTTTAACATTTTTCTCTAATCAGCACCTCACATACGCAAGAGGCACCAACATTATTATAGACTACTAATTTAAGTCTATTTTAAAGGAAAGGGATAATTAGGGATTGGGAATGGGAGGGGATTTGGGCTTCCGGATATCTCACTCACCGTACGAAACGCAGCAGCAAGCCGCTACTTTACGTCGGTTTTCTGTGAGACAGTGGTAACGACCCAGTCGAGCCGGCCCATTCATGTTGTAGACAAAACTGTCTATAGCGTGGCTCTACCACTCATAACTACACTATCTATAACTGGCAGTACATTTTTGACACAATTTGTACCGAAGATCTGTCACAAGACTTCATAGGTTCAAAAGTGGCGGGACTATCGAGGCGGCTACGCTGGACAGAAGTGGTAAATCTGAAAGGTGCAAACCTGGAAGATAGCCATAATACTTCAAAGGTCTGTCTCAACTGCAGCCGAAACCTCAACTTTGGAGATTATCTCAGAGGGATGCAGGTAAACGAGGTCAATGCGAAGCGAAAGTAGGAGTACCACTCGAATTGGGATTTAGAATGAAATGATTCCACTAACGGGAAGCGATGACCTGTCTGTTCTACACGCAAATGTCCACAATAAAAATACAATACATTGTATAGTGTTTTGAATAGACTACGAGCAAATTTATAATTAAATTAGTATATAGGCATATGGGCTGGCTCGGTGGTTATCACAGGAAACTCTGTATTTTTAAGTGATGTGTCTCTTAATTGTTAATTAAACATCGTTTGCTTTAACGGTGAAGGAAACCTGCATAGCTGAGAATTATTCATAAGACTATCTAAGGTTTAAGGCCAACTCGCATTGGACTAGTGTGGTGGACCTAACCCCACGAAGTAAGAGCAAAGGACCGTGGAGACCAGCAGTGGGACAATTTGATACGGGTCTCATATTGCAGGACGGTGATTGTAGAAGACATAGAAGACAGTAAGAAGTATACGCCGGTAGATCAGCGCGAAGACTTACAGTCCAGCACAGATCCGATAGTGACAGCACATTTGAAGTCGTGGCCGTGGAATAAGGATGTCACAGAGAAGAAGATCATCACCGGGAAACAATTTATGGTAATCCTTGTCCTCTTAAGACAGCCTCCGTGGCGCAGCGGGCGAGTAGCCGGCTGTGAAGCGAGAGGCCGCGGGTTCGATCCCCGCACCGAGACAAATGTTTGTGTGATCCACAAATATTTGGTTCGGGGTCTGGGTGGTGTGAGACCAAAAGTCTTTCGTAGTTCCTGATACCCACGACACAAGACTCGTATCTTACTGTGGGGTCAGGACTATGTATGTGACTGTTGGGTATATTTATTTATTTATTTAAGCAGCACCGGCGGGCTTAGCATACGCACACGAGATATATTGCGCGCGATAGAGAAAACTATCACCGAGAAATGGACCTACTTACGCAAACAGGAACCAAACCACAGCAAGTTCAAATGGAGATGCTGATTTTGTTTTACTAAATTCAATAATTTGAACTAATTTTGTCTTGTAGTTTTTTGGAAAAACCGGCATGAAATATGTCATGTACGATTTTGCAAAAAAAAAATACAGTAGAATCAATTTAAATTTTTCAATTTAGCAAAATATTATCTTTTTTTATTATTTCATTGAATGGCAAGACGAGCAAGGCGCTCGCCTGATGATTCAGCAAAATAAAATTAATATCTTAATTTTTACTTGATATGGGTTGAAATTTTATTGCATATTTGCATCCAAATAAAGTAGAATTATTGTCGGCGTTCACTAGATTCGAAAACATAATATAAACTTACTCTGCCCGAATATTTTTTATTGTATAGGCCGGCAAACAAGCAAGTTTGAGAGTGGTAGAGCCACACTGTAGACTATTTTGTCTACAGGATGAATGGGCTGGCTCGACCGGGTCATTACCACTGTCTCACAGAAAACCGACGTAAAGTAGTGGCTTGCTGCTGCGTTTCGTACGGTGAGTGAGATATCCGGAAGCCCAAATCCCCTCCCCTTCCCAATCCCTAATTATCCCTTTCCTTTAAGGTCGGCAACGCGCCCATGATTCTTCTGGTTGTGGGCGTACTGATACGCACCTGATGGTAAGTGATCTCCACTGTCCCTGTACGCCCACAATACCAGAAGTTTCATGGGCGCGTTGCCGACCTTTAAGGAAAGGGATTGGAAAAGGGACGGGGACTTGTGCCTTCGGATATCTCACTCACCGTACGAAACGCAGCAGCAAACTGTAAGACAGTAGTACAGTAACTGTGAGACAGTGGTAACGAGCTGGTCGAGCCGGCCCATTCATGCTGCAGACAAAACTGTCTACAGCAGGGTTCTATCACTCGAAATCGCTGGTGGGAGGATATTCGTATCCGACCGGATAGTGACCACCGTACACTGGTGTTAAAACCTGCCATAGTGACCCACCTTGTGTGGTTCGCGTTCCAAGGTCAACCAGTGTATATCCGGTTCTCCCGAGGGGCTTGCGACATGACTTGATGGTTGGTTGGGGCGGGTACAGGGGTACATCCTTGTATTATTGTGCCTGGACCGCTCATCCGCCTGTCCTGTCGCAGACTCCTCAATTTGCTTCTTCCCTCTTCGAAGAGGGAAGAAGCATTTATACAGGCCGACATGATTCTGGTGAGCACTGATAAACCCATTGTTTATCGGTGGTTGCTGGTTTTTTGGACTGCACTACGCTTACCATCAGGTGTAGTGCAGTCACTTTGCCGTGCTCGAATAAAAAAAAATCGATATCGAAAAGATCAAGTACATTGTGTTTCAATTCATGTACTGCGTCACAACTAATTTTTCTACAGCTTCTATCACATTGCGAGCAAGGTCAGTTACACAAGATGTACGAAAATCCGGATACATTCGTGAAAGTGTCCATCACCGGATACCCTAAGTCGTGGGACAAGGAAGACATATTGGACACGATTATAGAGTGTGTTAGAGGGAAGCCGCTCATACCGTGTTTCATTGAGGTGAGATTTTGAAGTGTAACTTCTTTAGCACTGCTGCGATTTGAAAATTCGATGAAACGAAAAAGAGACAAACATATTCATAAATAGGATTTAGCATGCGAGAGAATGAGATAGATTAACTTTTTTTAGCACCGTTGTGATTTGAAAATTTGATGAAACGTAAAAACGACAGTAAAAAACAGACAAACATATTCATAAATAGGAATTAGCCTGCGCGAGAATGAGATTACAAGTATGCTATCACGTGTCTTTGCGCCTGCGTACAACAAAGCCTTCGCAAAATGTGTCATAAACAACGTGGTGTATCATTCACGTGTTTTATTTTTGTGCATTGGCGTCTTAAAATTTGTTGGTTAATTAGTTTGTTAATTATTATTCAAGTCTCACTTCTGCCGGTGTGAATTGCACACATACACACTTTTTTAATCAAATTATTTTTTGATCAATAAAATATATCGTAGAACTATATGTACATACTACAGTTGTTAATAATGAAGTTTGTAAGAGGTTATTCTTATTTGGAAATTGGCTTTGCTTAATAATAGCTTTATTCTAGTGATGATTGACGTCGGGGGTTTTTTATTATGAGACGAGCAGGTTGCTCGCCCGATGATAAGCGTCAAGCCATAATGAAAAGGAACGAACACCTCACAGAAATTTGAATTACAAAGCATTGCATGGTACTCGACTGCGCTCGTCACCCCGAGACATATGATGTTAAAAAATTGGTGTGTGTCGTGGGACACCAGGTAGGAACGAAGTTCCTTCGGCTAATGTAGAATCGACACAAATTGTAAAAAATACAAATTATCAACTAAAATAACAAAATATGTCTCTTTATTTTTGTTTGACAACATAAAATTACATAGAAATAGAATAGAAAAATAGAAATAAAAAAAAGACGTGTGGCACTTGGAGACTGCCGCGGTAAAGCTATTGTATAGCATTTTTTATCAACTTATGTAATTCTAAATAATAACGAGCTAGCGTAATCTTTCTTTCTTTCTTTTTTATTAATGGCTTTCGCAGTATTATGCATTTAGCCAGTGTCAAGTATAATATTCTCAAGTATTTTTACAAGCACGATGAAACACGGGTGCGGACGATTTCAAGGTCTTGTCGGAGTTATGGTGTTAACTCCTTTCAGTACGATTCTTAATTCACTTATTTCAATGTTTCCATATACTGTTAATCACCGTCAATGTTTATTGAACAAATCCACATCACTTTTATACAACAAACACAACTCTAAACTAGTTTATGAAATAAATTAAAATAAGCGATGAACTGCACTGTCAGAATTCCCGCCAAAACCCCTAGCGTAATCTTTTAAAATTCGAAGGAGATATAAAAATACTTCAAGTATAACTGGCTGAATGAATTTCATTTTAAAAAAGGAACTAACGCTGGCTGGTTATGCGGCGCTTTTAACGCTTTTTTCTTACGGTTTTACTATCACATTTTTTTCAGTTCGGTCACGCAGCAAAATCCCTATCCCCTCCAAGCCTACCGTAAGGAACTTCGTTCCAATATCATAATGCCCAGTAGTTTTTTGTGCTTCAAAGCCGTTCAAACAGAATAACAACAGTGCTTACACACTGCTTATTGGGAATATACAAAGCTACTATTTTTTATAGCATAGACTGGCAAACGAGCAAGTGGGTCACCTGATGGTAAGTGATCTCCACCGCCTATGTAGGCCCACCATACTAGAATAATCATAGGCGCGTTGCCTACCTTAAATGAAAGGGATAATTAAGGGATTGGAAAAGGAGGGGATTAGGGCCTCCGGATATATCACTCACAGTACGAAACGCAGTAGCAAGCCGCTACTTTACGTCGGTTTTCAGTGAGACAGTGGTCGATTCGGCCTATTTGTGCTGTAGACAAAACTGTCTACAGAGTGTCTCTACCACTCAACGTGTTAACGGCTATGTCACCTATTACAGTTGTCTCAAGAGGAATGCAAGTTTCTAGTACTGGACTGTCGTCAAGCTCTCACAACACTTCACAGATACGGATTCAACTTACGGAAAGACAAAGTGGATTTAGAATTAACAATATCAGCGACAGACGTGTCATTGAAGCGATTGGATTTTGTCCCTAAACTGATATTGAGGAAGATCATGGCGGCCGGCTATGATGGAGAGAGGAAATTGAGTTTGAAAGCGTTCACTGTTAAGAAAGGTATGTCGGGATCAGAAATCGCAGTCAGTGTAAGGTTTTTTTTATTATTTGACTGAATGACAAGACGAGCAAGGCGCTCATCTGATGGTAAGCGCCACGCCTGCCCATAAACAGAAGCAACACCGCACAGAACTTTGAATTATAAAGCACTACATGGCACTGAATTGCGCTCGTCACCCCAAGAAATGAGATGTTAAGTCTCATAATGCCCAGTAATTTAACTGGCTTCAGTGTCATAAATAAAGAATTTTCTTTTTTATCGACTAAATAACATGTCAACTACACTAAATTAAAAACAGATTAGATTTTGTCTCACTCATTCGCTCATGCACTTCACTTAACTTATAGTGATGTGATCCAACCTATCGATAGTATTGAACGCGTGATTAAAGTTAGCTTGACAATTTAGGATGTCTATATTTTGATAAGAATCAGTTCATAAACACCCACTATCAGGTGCATGTAACGACCCTTGACCACATTTCTGTAATACGTTGTATATCATGCCCCCATTTTTTTTTAATTTTTTTTTTATTATGGCTCTTGCAGTACTATGCATTTAGCCAGTGTCAAGTACAATTCATTCTCAAGTTATTTTTACAAGAACGATGAAACACGGGTGCGGTCGATTTCAAGGTCTTGTCGGAGTTTTGGTGTTAACTCCTTTCAGTACGATTCTTAATTCACTTATTTCAATGTTTCCATACACTGTTCATCACCGTCAATGTTTATTGAACAAATCCATACCACTTTTATACAACAATCACAACTCTAAACTAGTTTATGAAATAAATTAATATAAGCGATGAACTGCACTGTCAGAATTCCCGCCAAAACTCAATTGATTTTTGCCGGCCTGAGCTATAAAAAAATGAATACTTATGTTTGTTGCAGATGTGACTCACTTCATATATTTTCCATTGAATCGTATAAGCAATCAGACTCAGCTGATGAATTTCGCGGTAAACATCGCGTGGGAGTACATAGTCGAGCTAGACTTGTCGCACAATAGACTGACGTGAGTAATTCATTGTTTTATACCGAGTGGCGATTTGGTTATCACATTAAATGATACAGCGGTTAAAACTAGTTGACATAAGTTTGTTCAAAGAATAAAATAAACATTTATGGCAAAAATAAAAATATGCTACTTTCAAACAAAATTTATAATTTAAAAATTGCCACGAAATAAAATATCTTGTTAAGTAGTAGTTCAATGCCCTGTAAAAGCGGCGACATCGCAGCGATAGGTACTTTGTTTCATGTAATGTAATGTTACGCAAACAGTTAATAAACTCAAGCGTGTACCAATATTGCACCATTTGTATTATAAAGTAGCCTATGATATTTAGCACATTTCTTAAGAAATATGTTTAAATAAGTCTTCGACGAATATTACACCAATGTATTATAAAGTAGGCTAAAGCAATGTCAGCACATTTTTATAATATGTATAAATAAGATTTTCGGCAATTAAATGGACATTAAATTAAAGGACTCTCAACAAGCAACACATGTCTTAATTACAATCGTCGCCATTTGCCAAATATCACACTCACGCATGTCCGCGTCGCATCGCCGCTCGCCGCTCGTGGGTCATTGACATAGCAGTATTTGTCAGGTGTTATCCTTACACATTTACATGATGTTCTCAAATGCTAAATCAGAAAAAATGTCCCTTGACTAAGAAATCGAAGGCATTTATGTTTTGTGTATGGTTAAAAAGTGACATGTAGTATACGTGGTATCATTTAATGTGATAATCTAATCGCCACACAGTATAATAAATTAGTTTCATATGTTGAATAGTATAAATTATTTTATACGCAACAGAAAATAACACGAAAAAGAAACCACTTTGTTAAATCTCAGTCAACATCTGTTTAAAAATGAGCCCGAAATTATGATTTTAAATATTAGTATGAACAAAGGTGGCCACGTATTGGCGACATTTCACTATCTCGCTCGCACGCGTGTACCGTAATAGCTATATACACAGTGACGTCAAAGATTGCATCGTCTATTATTTAAGTGCCCCCCTCCTTGAGATTAGAAGCCATGCATATAATTTTTTTGTGGACGCATTAATGAAATTCTTTCTGCAATAAAAATCTTCATTCAATTAAATAAAACAAATGCATATGAAGGAAAGAGACAGCGAATATTTTTTCTGGCACAAATAAATACTCGGTATGGGATGACTTTGGAATAGATTTTCACCGGGATGGCTTTAGACTCATCCCTATCACATCATGGGTTGGAAATTGGCTCTGCGAGCTGTGGCTGCAGCACTACTTGTGCTTCTATCTACCCTTTTGGATATACACGCGTCAGCTTATGTATGTGCGCATATTTCCAGATCTATAGCCGGATTCAACCTGACAGATACTACACCAAGATTGAGACATTTAGACTTATCGCATAATTTACTTGACAAGTTATTGTCTCTGGTGTGCTGTAGAGATTTGTCTTTGGAATCTATTAATCTAGAAGGGAATCCTGTTTGCAACGATTATACAGATCCGATGCATTACATCGAAGTTATCAAGACATTGTATCCGAAAGTGAAGGTTATTGTGAGTAAAGAATTGTTTTTATTAATAATATTTTTAAGAAACATATGCCCCAAGAGCATACACCTCTGACTTTTCTAAGTTACGTGTATATTAATTGTTAATTATCGCTTACTTTAACGGTGAAGGAAACATCGTGAGGAAACCTGCATGCCTGAGAACTCGATAAGATTTTTCGAAGGTATGTGAAGTCTATCAACTCGCATTAGGCCAGCGTGGTAGACTAAGGCCTAACCCCTTTCATTCAGTAGAGGAGGCCCGTGCCCAGCAGTGGGACATGTATAATACAGGGCTAGTAAAAAAAAGAAAAAAATATTGACGTGTAAAAGTGATATTTATTATCCAAATTACACAATATATGATTTTGATTATTAATGAATTTGAATTGAATATTAATTACGACAACCTCCGTGGCGTAGTGGGCGAGTGGCCGGCTGCGAAGCGAGAGGCCGCGGGCTCGATTCCCGCACCGAGACAAATGTTTGTGCGATCTATAAATGTTTATTTCGGGTCTGGGTGTTGTGGGACCGCAAGTCCCTCGTAGTTCCTGATACCCATTCCCAATCCCTTAATTATCCCTTCCCTTCAAGGTCGTCAACGCGCCTATGATTCTTCTAGTATTGTGAGCGTACTTGGGCGGTGGAGATTACTTACCATCAGGTGTCACTTGTCTTGTCAACTTGCTCGATTTTTTTTTATCCGAGCACGGCAAGGTGACTGCACTACACCTGATGGTAAGCGTAGTGCAATCCAAAAAACCAGCGACCACGAACAAACAATGAGTTTATCGGTGGTCACCAGAGTCATGCCGGCCGGTATAAATGCTTCTTCCCTCTTCGGAGAGGAAAGAAGCAAATGTCTATGTGTTGTATGGGCGTGTGACGATGTTATAAACACACGAACAGACAGACAGTGGGGCCGAACATAATATCATACCCCTATTTTAGTTGGCGGTTAAAAAAATACGTTAGCTGTTTTTTCAATATTCCCTTCGTATTATGTCATCAAGTCGCTGGATGCAGACCGCTTCCATCAGGTCGGTCTGGAAATCTTTGCGGGAGGCCTATGTTCAGCAGTGGACGTCCTGTGGCTGATGATGATGATGATTATGTCATCTGATTTCACATAAAAACAAGTTGAAGCGAGATCCTCCCCCCCCCCCCTTCCCCCTTCCCCCTCTTATTTCATTTCGATTAAAGTAATTTAATTTTCCCACAGGACGGCGTTCCGATCCCAGTAAAGGGTGAATTGCCACCATTCACACGCAATTATTGTCCAGAAGATGCTATACGTGTCGTTGACACGGTTCTAGAAGTGTACTTCCCACTTCTGGAAGTGTCGAGGGACCAACGGCCTCGGATGCAATATTTGTACGACAATGACGCTGTCATGACTGTGACTTGCAGACAGAAACTTCGTAAGTTTAAGCTTGTACCGGGTTCACACGGTTCAATTTTAGTTGATCGACTGCTACATCGCATACGACTTGAACCGCCTGAACAGACTTTCAATTGCATTGATCAATGAAAACTATACAGATTTTGATGATTGAAGTTAATTGATCAACTGAAATTGGACTGTGTGAACCCGATAATAATACCTACCGTCAACAGAGTTGAATAAAAATGAAATATAATAATATATGAGTGGTAGAACCACGTTGTAGACAGTTTTGTCTACTGCATAGATGAGCCGGCTCAAGGGGGTCGTTACCACTGTCTCACGAAAACATGCTATAAACATAAATACACCTAACAGTCATATAGTCCTGACCCACAGTAAGATACCAGTCTTGTGTCGTGGGTATCAGGAACTACGAGAGACTTTCGGTCACAACACCCAGACCCCGAAACAAATATTTGTGGATCACACAAACATTTGTCTTGGTGCGGGGATCGAACCCGCGGGCACACGCTTCACAGCGGGCTACTCACCCGCTGCGCCACGGAAGCTGATCTGAGCATACATGTTTTGGATGTTTAGAGACTGAAACTCTCGTAGTTCATGATACTCATGACGAAAGGCTCGATCTTAGTTTGGAGTCAGGTAGGGCCTTGTGACTGTTGGGTGTATTTGTTTATATGACTCATCACCTATTTAATTTACCATGTCAGTACTAAAAACGAACATTTTCAGGTTTTGCGCACATGTACATAAACTTCCGTGATATATTCTTACGCGCCCGTTCGTTAGAGGATGGTAGGATAGACAGCATAGAGGGAGCCGCGACCATCACAAAACACATCAATAAATGGCCCGAGTTAGAATACGACCCAACCACCTTCACCGTTGATGTGTTGTACCACTCGGTATGTATAGCAAATGACAATAGATGCCGATGTTACACGTATAGTAAGTATAGCAAATGACATCAGACGCCGATGTTACATGTACAGTAAGTATAGCAGATGACATCAGATGCCGATGTTACACGTACAGTAAGTATAGCAAATGACATCAGATGCCGATGTTACACGTATAGTAAGTATAGCAAATGAAATCAGATGCCGATGTTACACGTACAGTAAGTATAGCAAATGACATCAGATGTCGATGTTACACGTACAGTAAGTATACCAAATGACATCAGATGTCGATGTTACACATACAGTAAGTATAGCAAATGGCATTAGATGCCGATGTTACACATACAGTAAGTATAGCAAATGGCATTAGATGCCGATGTTACACGTATAGTGAGTATAGCAAATGGCATTAGATGTCGATGTTACACGTATAGTGAGTATAGCAAATGGCATTAGATGCCGATGTTATACGTGTAGTAAGTATAGCAAATGACATCAGATGACTATGTTACACGTGCAGTCAGTATAGTAAATGACATCAGATGCCGATGTTACACGTACAGTAACTATAGCAAATGACATCAGATACCGATGTTACACGTACAGTAGGTATAGCAAATGACATCAGATGCCGATGTTACACATACAGTAAGTATAGCAAATGACATCAGATGTCGATGTTACACATACAGTAAGTATAGCAAATGACATCAGATGCCGATGTTACACGTACATTAAGTATAGCAAATGTAAAGTATAATTAAGGAATTGGTAAGAGCAGAGGGGATTTGAGCCTCCAGATATGTCACTCACTGTACGAAATGCAACAACAAGCTGCTAAGTCACGTTGGTTCTTGTTGTGAGACATTGATATCAACCCGGTTGAGCCGGACTATTCATGATAATAATACAACACTGTCTATAGCGTGGCTCTACTAATCTGCAACTCCGAATATTCTACTGATATTATAAATATGAAAGTTTGAATGTTAGTAAAGGATGTTAGTTGTCAAACACGTCTTATCGGCTCAATGAATATGGATATAATTTGGCATATAGGAAAACCTGACCGGAATTAGGACATAGGAAACTTTTAATCCCGAAAAAAGACATTGACATCATCGAAGCCGCGAGCAAATGCTAGTGATAAAAAAAAAAACAATCACACACATAGTCCTGACCCCATTGTAAGATACAAATCTTGTGTCGTGGGTATTAGGAACTACGAGAGACTTTCGGTCTCACAACACCCAGACCCCGAAACAAATATTTGTGGAACACACAAACATTTATCACGGTGTGGGGATCGAACCCGCGGCCTCTCGCTTCACAACCGGCTACTCGTGCGCTGCGTCACGGAGGCTGTCAAAGTTCATGGCCAATAAAAGGGTTTTGTACACTGTCTATTTCTATTAAATTATGTAATTTTTGCACCAGGATACAAGTACAGTTATACGAGTGGGTGGTCTACTAAAACTGATAGCAGCAACGCTAGGCGAGGATGAGCATCTATTAGCCTTCACCAAAACGTTCGTACTGAAGACTACAAACGGATTTGAATACAAAATTACCAACCAAATGGTGTATTGGGACGAACCGACCAAGGAGTATACTAATAACGGATTCAAACTTGCTAAGGTGAGTCGAAATTACAGGTTTTTTTTATTTATACTGTCTGTGGTTTGTCTGAAATATTATTTAAAAAAAACTCAACCGTCGCCGTTCTAACGTCTACCAATTGGTCTAAGATCCCGCGGAACATTGACCTTCACCCATCTGTTTACCGGATGAAAATAATATTTTAGGGTATAAAAGGTGTTGCTAAAACACATACCAATAGGGTTGCCTAAAAAATATGGTCATGGATAGGTTTTGCGAATAAAAAAAAAAAGAAGATATTATTTCACTGACTTGCTCACCAAATAAATGAACCTTCAATGAAAACCTACAATGTATATTACCTGCAAAAGCTAGGAGCTAGATGAGCGCAATTACCACTTTTTAGTTACCTGTTTGCACACAGCAACCAGGTAGTAGTGGCCAGAAAAAGGTAGGTAACCTATTTTTTGCAGATAGAATACATTGTACACTTTTCATTGAAGGTTAAATTTTTTTGGTAAGCAAGTCAGGGAAATTATATATTTTTTTTTATGTTAATTAATCATATCCTTGACCATATTTTTTTAGGCGACCCTATTGGTATGTGTTCTACAACACATTTTATACCCTAAAATGTTATTTTGATCCGGTAAACAGATGGGTGAAGGTCAATGTTCCCCGGGATCTTGTACTAAATCGGTTCACATTTAAACTAAAAGTTCGTATACTCATGGCTGATGATGTGGCAAGTTCAGAACCTTAGCAGATACATCTCATATATCACATATATTTATTTATAAAATGTATTTATATATTATGTAATCTCTATATTATACTAGTTCTCATATTTTTTTCCTGTACGTCATAACTTCCATTATTCTTCATCAAACTGAATGATTCAAACACCATTTTAAAGCTTATTTTTGACGGTATTGATGAATAAGACAAATGTTTTAAAAGTATAAGTTTTGCCAAATGATGAAAAATTAAATAAGTAAATTTATATATTATCTATATTTTCTCCTTTATCTTATATACACTCGCATTGTTTCGTCTACATAACCCATACGATGATTGTTACAGAATGCTTCTGACATTAAGTCCGACTTTATACATGTTTTGTATATTATGTTTAAACAAATAAATAAAAAACCGACAAATAAATAGGAAAATAAAAATATTATAGTGTTTCTAATTTAATTAATTGTGAATTGCGCTATTATTAATCAATGATTGATAGCACCAAGACTGATTAGATTAGATTATGGGATATTATTTTTGAGTAAGTTTTTAGTAGACATATCGGTGCATAAATAGCAATGATTTTATTTATTTTTTTAATCCAGTGATATCAGTGAACCCCCTTAAGGGTGGAAGATTAACGTCAAATTTAAATGGGACCAAATCTGAGCCATATCAGATTGTCAAAATTGAATCAATCTGCCATGCGGTTTCCATGATCATATAAAAAAAGATCTTATAGTACGTGTAGGTAATATCAGAAAAACTGGTAATGCTTGGTTAACCCGGGTAATCCTAGATTTAGCAGACTTTTTTGGTAAAATTCGAATTATGTTTAAATCTCTCATAAAAACGGTAATATAATCAGTGTATGTGAGTAATTTACAGGACAACGTAATCACGGCGATCGTCAAGAGATCCTCGAATGCCTCATCGGCCGATATTGCTTATTCTATTATTACAACAATTCGGTTCATTTTGCACGTTATACTATGTGTCCTTGAGCTTGTAAATAAATATTTTTGATTTGTGTGGCAGTAAAATACTTCATTGAAAGACACGCAAATTAATTACCTCCAACTGTCTGTGACGAGACGAGCGGACCGCTCGCCTGATGATAATCGCCACGCCTCCCCATAAACAGTAGCAACCCACACCCTTGAATTACAAAGTACTGCATAGTACTACACTGAGCTCATCATCTCAAAACAAGATACAAAGTTTCAAAATTTCTCTGACTTCTAAAATAATTTACATACCGGAGAATTTCTCCATAAGAATTTCGAAGGTATGTAAAGTCTCCCAATCCGATTTGGTCCGGTATGGCCTATTCAGTAGGAGTTCCATGCTCAGCAGTGGAACCTATACAGGTCCAAACCTGTATTAAAACCAGTATTATTAGTGTAGTGTGTAATGCATACAACACGTAATATGTTAGGTTTATAATGATTTCTTGTGTTTTTACGCGAATATTACACATTGAAATAAAACAAATTTAAACGGATTTTATCGCGGTCATTAAAGACCGCGATAAAATTCTTGATCCTGACGTTTCGAAAGTCCACCCCGTGACCACGAAGGCTTTAATAAAAAACTACGATAAAACCCGTTTAAATTAGTTTTATGTGAATGTTAGGTGGTGTAGTAAAAAAAGAAAGTTGAAAAAAATATTCTCTTTATTTTGCTGAATTTTTACTTAAATGTGCAGTTATATGAATTCATGAGCGTAACAGTGTATCACTCTAAAAATAAAATTCGCATACCCATTTTATCAGTTACCTTTCTGCTTATACATAGACTATATTGAGGCACATAATACTAATGGCTTTATAGTGACATCAAAATTTTACTTAAAAAAGGAACCACTTGGCACTATTTAACCCCCAACATAAAAGAGAATTGTTAAAAGTTTGACCCCTGTATCTGTGGCACCAAAGTGCCTTAAGGAATGAACCCATTTGGGTGCGGTTTTATGTTTGAAAGCTGGTTTAATCGGAATGAATCTCAATTATGTTTGAATAACATCTATTCAGCCATGTTTTTCTGATTAATGTCAGGGGGGTTTTCTATGGTAAGGTTATTAAAAGTATATGCTTAAAAGTAATGGTATGTGATTTAATGAAAGTATCTCTAAACCAACAAGTGTACGGATCTCAAACAGTATCCATAGATTCTTCGGTAAGAGGTTCAGTCTCCATTTCCATATCCTTGTCGTCTGCTCTGGACGCATACTTCAATCTCAGTTTTTCGTAATGCAACTGCTCTTTAGATGATACAGACGGCTTGCATTTCGCCAAAGCCGCTCTAAAGTCTATGAACGAGACAAAAATTTCCCCACCCAAAGTTCCGTTTGCGATATGGTTGGTCAGTGTATTTGTGGCTGCGGCTCTCACAAGACCAGCAAGATCGGCGCCTGTGTAGCCTTCAGTTAAGCCTGCGATGACTTGCAAGTCTACGTCTGGCCCCAACTGCGGCTTAGTACCACCTTTGGTTAACTTCTGAAGGATATCAAACCGGTCTTCTCTTGCTGGCATTCCCACATACATGACGCGGTCTAGGCGGCCCGGTCGGAGTACAGCCGGGTCTATAATATCTGGTCTATTTGAAGCAGCCAACACAAAGACCCCTTCACGGCTCTCTATACCATCCATTTCAGTCAACAATTGATTCACGACTCTGGCTGCTCCATTGTTGTCTTGCGATGTGCGTCTTGGGCATAAGGCGTCGAATTCATCGAAGAATATTACACAAGGTGCTGAGTTCCGGGCGCGTCTGAAACAAGTACGCACTGCTCTCTCACTCTCACCAACATACATGTTAAGTAGTTCTGGGCCTTTCACCGAGATGAAGTTCACTCCAGCCTCATTAGCAACAGCCTTTGCTAACAATGTTTTACCACAACCAGGAGGGCCACATAGTAATACCCCACTGGGTGCAGACAAGCCAAGTTTATTTAGTTGTTCTGGGTACTTCACTGGAGCAAGCACGGCCAGTTGCAGGTCTTTTCTTACTTGATTCAAGGACCCAACATCATCCCAACTTACATCCGGTACTGTTACAATACCTTCTCTCACTGCACATGGTTTAGTGGTTTTTAAAGCTTTAACAAAGTCTTCTTGTCTTATTGCCAGACCTGATAGCTTGTCTGTGGAGTAAGGCATAACATTGAGCAGTTCTAAAACCTCATCAAGAGGGTTTAAAGGTTTGTTGACAGGCTCATCAACATGATTAACTTCAGTATCATCTTTTTCCACTGGTGCCTCTGGAACAACAACTGGGTCGGTAACCTCTGTGGAATTCCCTGACGCTTCATTAGGTTCATTACTTGCTTCATCACTCTCTTTTTCACCATTTGGGATGGCAGGAGCTGGTTCAGTGGGTTTTTTCTGCTCCATCTGCAAAAGCAGCTCTGCTTTTTTTTGCTCTGACAGTTCATGTGCTCTTATTTCTGTAAAGATTCGCTTCACTGCGTATGTACTGGCTTTGTTCACTAAAGCTTGAAGATCTGCTCCTACAAAACCTGGGGTTATTTGTGCTAATACATGCATGTCAATATCTTCATCCATTGTTATATTTCTACAAAGAATTTCCAGAATTTCTTTTCTAGCCTTTAATGACGGTATCCCTAATGTTATCTCTTGTTCAAGACGCCCTGCCCTTCTCAATGCAGGGTCTAAAGCATCAGGGTTGTTTGTTGCCGCAAGCACAAGCACTGAAGCATTGCTGTCACTAAGCGAGTCTAAGCTGGCCAATAATTGTGCCACCATTCGCTTCTCCATATCCTTTTGTGCATGGATCCTGTTACCACATACAGCATCAATCTCGTCAATGAATAGCACACTCGGGGACACAGACACTGCTCGCTCAAACAATTCTCTTATTCTTTCTTCAGACTCTCCGGACATACCACCCACTAACTCGGTGCCTGTTACAGACACAAGTGGCAGTTGTAGCTTCCCTGCGATAGCATGTGCCAGTAGTGTCTTCCCGGTACCAGGTGGACCATGTAATAATGCTCCTCTTGGTGCTTTTATACCTAACTTGGTATAAACCTCTGGGTGTTTCATGTGCAATATGAGGTCACAAATCTGTGTAATAATGTCAGACAGTCCACCGATATCCTCAAATGACACCTTCACACTCTTTGCAGTGCCAATATCATATTTTTTCTTAGGAATTGGATTTTTAACTGAATCAGGTTTCCTTTTCTTGTCAACAGGTTGGTTTTGTTGTTTTAGTGCACTCTCTATGGCCGTGCTGTTTGTTCTGGCTGGTATGTGTGGGGTTATGGTAATTTGATCGCTTATTTTGGGTAGTTTTGGCGCCGCGCCGCCGTCCTCATCGCTGCTAAGTATGTCTATGGGCTCGCCAGACTTATCAGTGTTGCGACGATTTGACGCAGGCCGTTTCTTGTCTTGCATCTTGTACATGGCGAGCAGGCGTTCATTTAACGCGCTGTTATTCTCGTCCAACAGTTCTAAATCGGACTCTTCCTCGGAACCGTCTGACGTGGATGCGCCGTCGAGCCCGTAACTCTGTAATACTACTTTGTACGCGCTCTCCACCATCTGGCAAAAGGCGCTGTCACTCCTGTTGTTGTACTCTCGGTGCCGCTCTTTGAGAGAACGCGCCATTTGGCTCACATCAACGAACGTTTTGTCCACATTTTCCGCGAGGTAGTTTTTCACGCGCGACACGATCAACGGATCACTCATAGTCTTTTGTCGCGTTTGATGTGTTTTCTTCATGTTGTAAAAGTTCGTGGCACAGTTTCGTCGGTAAAAAGGTTAATTTTTTTACAAGTAGTCTCCCAGAACGCAATGTTTGTCTTTTGACAGCGGCGTCGTTGAATCGATTGAAAGTTGCCTGTTATAAATATTCCAACTCTGTAATCTATTAAATGAGTTTCACGTTTTAATAGTGTGTATCCGAACGTAAACTGATAATGAAATATTTATAATGTAAAAAGTTTATATATTATACATAAATTTCTTCCAGATAAGCAGGAACAAATTAAGTCTTGATTTAGATACCGTCCCGAACGAAGAACTCAAAGAAAAATTAATACATCTATTTATGAAAATAACAAATGTGGATCGAACAATATGTGAAAAGTAATGTACCTGATTTTATCTGTTATTAATTTCAATTTACGTGAAAGCAATGTAATATTTTAAACAATCAATTTTTTACAGGTGTCTCTCCTCGAAAGATTGGCATTTTAAAGACGCATTGGAATATTTTGCCAATGTACTAAAAATAGATGCATTGGACAGTCTCAAAGACATAGTTTAATAAAAGGATAAATAATAAAGGCAGTTATTTTATTTTAGCCATTTTATTTAACTACAAGCTCATTTTCTGTCTATATTAAGTATACAGTCAGACATTAGGCTTTGCATTACTATAACTTTATGCCATTTAGAATAACACCTAAATATATTCTATATTTTGTATAATAGATCATCCATCCAAATCTGTTCCGCAGTTAACACATGATTAATTAATAAACTTTCAAATACAAAAAGACTAATACCCAACCACATTTGTGGTATTAATCAAGATATGTGGGAATGTCACTATATTACCAATTATTCACATTTAAATTCCTCAACACATTAGGACATTTTCATATCAATGTGATATAAGAAATAAAGATAAACTGAAGAAAAACAATAATCACAATTAACCATTTATTACTCAAAACTTATACATTATTAGACAATCATCTCAAGGTGTCTGGCATACTCAATGGTTTGCTCAGCTAATTCGGAAGATGGAAGAACTCCAGCATTGGCGGCGTTAGTGTCTTCAGCAGTTACGAAGAGATAGCGGTTGTCAGAGCCCAGGTTCCAATTGCGCTGTAACAAAAAATTAAGTCATTTATGTTTTAAATGTATAAAACACAATATCCTCGACCTATGCCAACACCTATTTTATATTAAGTCCCAGCCTTTTCAGCGTCAGAGCTGGCAACTTAGAATAGAAAATAAATTTTAAGAAAAAAAATGTATTTTATTGTAAAAAAAAGGGTGGGGTTAAGATATTATCAAAATCATAATCCTTCTACTCATATCTGTCAATAAAATATTTATAACTATTGATCAATGGTATAATACAGCCATTTTAGTCAGAAAGTATTAGCACTAGATTGTTGAAATTTTTATCCAGTAAAGTGACAGCACAATGATACAGACTTTCGTTGTTAAGGGATTGCAATCCCCTTATAGTTCCTGATTTGACCCACAATATAGGTTAACCTAGTGTGGGGTCAAGACTATGTGTGCGACTATTGGGTTTATTTATTTATTGACAATGAAACTGTATCAACAAAGCATATCCTACCTTCTTCCCATATTCAAGGACAGCTTGTTGTGAAGGCAAATTGAGCCTCCTTGCAGCTTCAGCACAAGGAATGCTTTGGTAAGCCTTTTCAATACAAGCTGCAATCTCTCCTCTCACCGTATCCAACAGTGTGTCCATGAAGAGTGTGTAACTTTCAGCTGGCACATTACCCTGTTACAATTATAAAATGAATTACATTTCAATAACTAAACAACATAGAGGACTCATATTCAGTAAAACTTCAGAATATAAACAGCAACACTAATGGATTCTTCGAACATTGATACAACCATGATATTTAGAAAAACAACTATGAACTGCATAAAAAAATGTAACTCATATAGTGGTAGTGCATCACCTTTATTTTTAGAAAATAACAAATAACCAGTTTTACTTTACCTTGGCCAAAAAGATCTTGTTATAGCTTCCCTCCATAAGGTACTGTTCTAATGCTAGTGGATGCTTGACATAAGGGTCAGCTCGTATCATATCCACAGGCAAACGTTCCAGCTCTGTGTGAAACTCAGCCACACGGTTCTGGGAGAGCAAGAACAGCAGGTTCAAGCCGAGTAGCTGGTACATAAATGCTGATTCTGGAAGATGATCCCTGTGAATAATTTTGTACATATTTTTTTATAACCAGGATAAAGCAGAGATTAAAATTTAAGTAAAATTATTCAAAGTCTTTATTAATATTTTTAAACACCATTCTTCTGCACACTATGGACAAAAGTTACTACTAATACAGATCAATGTAACACAACAAAGCATAGAATTTTAGCAACCAATCATCATCATCATCAGCCACAAGACGTCCACTGCTGAACATAGGCCTCCCCCAAAGATTTCCAGACCGACCTGTTGGAAGCGGCCTGCATCCAGCCACCAATGAATATATTAAATTTGCGTAATTTCTTTCTTTTATGACAAAATGTAAACTCAAAATGATTGAATACACTTACTTGTAATCAAAATAATAGCATTTTAGCTGTGACATGTATCGTTCGAACGCTTTGACATCCTTTGCGGCTACTGCCCATTGGGCACCAATTTCCAAAACATCTCGAGCCAAAATCAGCTCCTTCTGATTCGCTACTGTGTTATTACTCGGAAGGAAGCTTAATTGTGTCAATGCGATCTACAAACAACATTAATGAACATTACATTTCTCTCACGAAACAAACATTAAACTGAATTTTGTTAAGTCATCATAGTCGTACCTTTATTTTGTTCAATAGTTCACCACATTTGTCTAATTTTCTTGGTTTCTTTGCCCATTCGGTTTTAAGATTTTGATACAAAGTAGCTACATCTTTAAATGATGCCATTTTATAAGAAATTCCGTAATAAAACACTAAACAAAACACTAAAAATTGAGGTTGGTGCTTGTTCTTCGAAAGTAGACGACTAGACGTTCAGAACATAAATCATGTTCATTTTATTCCTTGTAAAATAAACTACATACGTATGCTTTATTATATATTATTGGTACATTAATTCATATAAAAGTTTTTTTGTTAGAGTTATTACGTTTGTTATTTTATGGTTATTAAATTAACTTGTTTATATACATTTCTAATTATTTTTTAAAGCATACTTTATATCCATTTTTTTTTCAATATCAAGATTTTGATCGCACCAGTGACTTGTCATTAATAATTTTTTAGACGTTCATAGACAGTACGATAAAAAAATGTGTTTGGATACACACTTAAATTAAAAATATACAAGAAAATACGGAGCTGATTCTCAATTCGACCCAAATTTTTTTTGTGGTGTATATTCTTTTTCCTTTCGAATAAATATAGCTCAAAGTTGGTCGTATTTTAATTTCAATAAGGAATTCTATAATTATGTCGATGAAAAATTCAAACTTCGTCATTTATTTTGATTATTTATCATTTACCTTTAACTAAAAATAGTAAAATGAAAACCCGGCTCAAAAAACTAAAAGGTTAAAAATAAAACTAAACAATTTTGGGTCGGTGGTACTATATTATATTCTAGTAGCCAATGATTGATAGTTCAGTTTTTTTTATTCGGATTTGTGTTTTGTTTTGCCATTGTTCTTGAGGAAAACTGCGTACTTTCTGGTAAGATTGAAGAAAATGCCTACCTATTTTAGGGAATTTAATTTGGCGCTTGGCAGTACTGATATTCTGTCACTGTTGGAAAGTCGGAAAAGGTTTCCAATTTTCATAGGAAGCGGATAAAAATGAATTTAGTGAGAAATAGTAGTAAATTAATACAAAAAATACGTGGTATTTGTCCAAAATAAATTTATATGATGACGTGAAACATGTCTTCGCCTTCGGCTGTGGTTTGCCGTGAAGTTTTTGATGAAAACAGTCAACCGTCCGCAGAAGGTTCGTAATTTATTTCGTTTCCTCACATATAGTCTAATTTTAAACACAACAAATGCATTGAAAATTCTTCTTTATTATAAACAATTTTTCTCATCATCATTCGCAATGTTTATTATACAATTAATCAATTTTAGATATGTTTTAGTCTATTGTCGGTAGAATCGATATTTTTTGTTTATATTACAGAGATCTGCGAGTATGCCCAACAGCTGGGCATTGACCCGGAGAGCGAGAGCCACCTATTGCCGCTGGCTCGTGATGGACTCATGCAAGCTTTGCAACCACCCTGGAAGGCTTAGTAAGATGATTTCATTATTATATTGTACTTATTAAATTATAAAATGTGAAGTGGATGTCTTAAATAATTGTACTCGTCACTCCTCAAATTATTCACACAGTAGCTTGTAGTATGGATACTGAGTAACAACATTTTAAAAATATTTAAAGTCACATTTGTTATGGGTGATAGACAATAAAACATTGTACAATACCTGCAAAAGAGCTTGGCCTGGTTAAATTGAGTTTGCCTTCTATGCTTCCCATCACTCTTTACTCTCTTTAAACTAAAACTGTGACTAACTTTAGCTCAACTAAATTATTACACAGATGCATCAAGTGTTCACCACCAATGAACACCCACTATTGTGGATGTTGTTAAAAAAAAACATGGATGTGTTTTACGTTTAAGCAAATGTTACCCATTGAAATGAAACAGATTTTATTGTGGTTTTTTTATTTCAAGTTTAGTCCCGACGTTTCAGTCAGCTGACCCTGTGTCCACAAAGACTGAAAGGCTTTCAAAATTTAAAACTAAAAATAACAAAACCAAGATAAAATCTGTTTAGTTTCATTTCATAGATGTGTGTTGTTAAAAGACAGGGATAATTGGATGCTAACATACAATAACATTTTAACCCACATCAAGTAAAAATGTATATCAATTTTATTTTGCTAAATTCATTAACTTAAATCAATAATCCAATGTTTTATTTTGCATTAAAAAAATAATGGGGAATGTTTCATTTAGGATTAAAAAAATAGTAATTAATATTTTTCAATTTACTTAAATCTAATGGTTTTAGCAAAATTAAATCAATATATCAATTTTTATTTGATCTGGGTTGAATTGTTATTGCATCCATTAAGGAATTGAGAAGGGGAGGGGAATATAGGGCTCTGAGGATCTCAGTTTTCTATTATACCATGATAACTACCTGGTCAAAGTGGCCCATGATACAGGCCAGACTGTCTCTTAATCCCTGTCAATGTCTATATCTATGTAATTTTATTCCACAACCAGCTATGATGAAAAGCTTCAAACTCATTACTACTATAATGAAGAGACAAAGAACACTCAATGGGAGCACCCTCTGGACAATGTGTACAGAGATCTTGTGAAGAAAGCCCGGGATGCGTCTATGCTTGATGACACATGTGCTTCGGTTCAGGTGAGTGTTTTACGTTTATATATACAACTAGCGACCCGCGCTGGCTTCACACTGAACTGAAAAGTGCATTAAAATCCGTTGAATCTATACTTATAAAATAACATGTCCTGACTGACTGACTGATTCATCATAAGGGATGATAATATGTATGAAAGTCCGTCATTTTGAAAGTTATATAAACAAGATTTTGTATTTCGGTTATTGACGTAAAACAAATAAATAGGTGTTTCAGGAATTTTGGATATTTTATTTAATGAGGGATGAAAAAGGGGGTGATAGTAAATGCGATAGTGAGTTTGTTTGTTACGCTTTCACGCCTAAATCACTGAACCGATTTTGATGAATTTATCTACAGAGACAAATGGGACCCTGGAGACGGTTAAAATAACTACTAAATGTGAGTTACTCTACATTAGAGTACTACAATACTTTTTTTTTGGTGTTGACGCTTGCTGTAAGCCTGACGCTAGTCGGCTGTATACAGCTTCACCGGACTTTCGGGTGTGCGTTTTAGGCGCTCTCAACCCTTACGTTGAAGTGACCACGCTGAGGGCACCCCCTTTGGGGTACGAACCTCGGCTCAGGACGGCCACTGGGGGAGGGCAGAGACATCTGCGATTATTGGTTTGGGGGAGGATTAAAACTACTTAGTCATTATCAGCTCGCGGGCCCGTACTAGGGTCGGGGGGGTTGTGGGGAACGCGAGGACGATAGGTCGGTCTTGTAGAGTGTGTTTTGTTGAATTTACAATACTTGAATAATCCTACAAGATTTTAGTAACTCTACAAGATTTTAGCAACTTCGAGATTGAATAACTACAAATTTTAATTAACTCCACAAGAATTGAGTAAATCAACGACGTTTGAGTAACTCTACACAATTTGAGTAACTACAAGATCTGATTAATTCAACAAGATTTGAGTAATCTACAATGCTTGAGTGACTACATGATTTGAGTAACTATGGTATTTCAGTATAATTGACGAGATGAATTAGCGGTCGCCCGGATGTTTTCCATCTCTCCCGGGCGGCTCTGGGTCGTAAGGCCAGTAGAACCCAACATAACCGTTCCACCTCCTCCCGGTGGGGCGATAAACATAAATAGCTTTCCCCGCGACAAAAAAAAGATGTAATCGGGTGCGAATTTTACCTATTCTAAAGCCTATGTCGTCACACCGTTCAAAAGCTAGACTGGTGTATCGTGTCCGCTGATTATTAAGCACACAAAATTATTAATTAATCTAATTAGTGGGCAATTGATAGCTTAATTGAACGGGGTCACGTAGCGTTGCGCACTCGATGGGTGTTTGCTGGTCCTATGTATGGCATATATTTGAAGGTCGTAAACTCAGTAACAATTTAGGAAATGAAGTTAGTTTAGTTGGTTGGAGGGTACATGATACATTTTTGTACCCGACTGGATGGCGACCACTGTACACTCAGTAAAAAATCCGCCATAGTGAATCGACGCGAGTCGTGTTCCGGGTTATCCGGTGTACATCTAATTTCAGGCCGGCATAATTAGGAATATTAGAAACAGCTTAAGTTTTTAGATCTGTAGTCATTGGAACTACTCATCCGATTTTAAATATTCTTTCACCAATAGAAAGCTACATTATCTGTTAGTACGAGTACGTAACGTAATTAGTTTTTAGGGAGATGGCCTCACGCGCGCAGACTCGAGGCTAAAAGCTAATACCATTAATATAAAACAAAAGTCTGCGTCTGTTTAGTGTAGTGGTGACGCGGTTGGTGCGGTTCTGGGTTCGATACTCAGTTCCAGCAATTAAAATGTGTGTGAGTTCTAATCTATCATATCATCGGACGGCTTATAATCTCGTCCTCGATCAGCTAGTTAAATATTTTATTGCGTAAGTATTCTTTATTAACGACTTATGAAAGGCGTCTTCTGGATTAGTGTACGCTGTCACCTTGGCCCTTAGGTTTCGGTTGCCCCTCGAGTTTGCCCCCCAGACCCTTATCGCTAGGTCTGTTACTATGCCTACGCTGCTACGTCTCTACTCATTTGTGCTGCTATACAAACATGCTGCGTGTGATTTAATTTTGAATCTCGTGTTTTAACTCGCATATCTACAGTTAATATGGTATATCTAAATTATCATGTTGATCCACAATCAAACATTATCACACGTCCTGTCATTTTAGTTGACCCAATAAACAAAGGCTGCAGGTTTTTTGTCGATCAAATTGATTGTAATTCTGTTTAAACGGTTCAAATCATTCGATTTAGCAATTTGATCTACTTGCGCAAACAGGAACCAACCCACAGCAAGTTCAAATGGAGATACTGATTTTGTTTTACTAAATTCAATCATTTAAACTAATTTTATCTCAGAGTTTTTTGAAAATTGGGCTTGAAATACAGTATTAAAACCAATTTTAAATAATGAATTTAGCAATACGAAATCAGTATCTCCATTTGAACTTACTATGGGTTGGTTCCCGTATGCGTAAGTAGGTCCAATTGATCAATTAAAACCGAACCGTCTGAGCCTACTATAAGGCAGTGTAAAGTTGATGTCATGTAAACATCCCGTGGGGTTTCTGCATACCGTTGCGCCCTAGTGTTCTGTACTCATACTAAATGAACCTTGAATGTAAGAGAAAGTATATACATGACGTATTTAGCCGCAGATTTGCGATGTAAATAGCGCGTGGATATTTTTTTTAAATATACAGGGTTATTTTTAAAACACCAGCAACCTCGCAGGGGTAGATACCTAAGGTTATAAGCTACTACTTTTGTTCTACGACTTTTGATAATTTGTTAGATTTTATTTTCATACAAAAATAAGTATTCATTTAATTTCCGTCTTTAATGTTACCTACGCGCATCGCAGATTACGTAAGCAAACACGCGAAGCGTGGGGAACCGGGCTAGCTCATTTGAAGGTCAACGCCCGAGCAGCTGAGCGGCGCCTTTGAGTCGCGCGCGCACGCCGCGCCGCGCCGCAGTCTACGAAGAAAAACACGACACAACAAAAACTTGTAAAATCATTTTTTTTTAAATATATTGAGTTATATCCAAACTCGTAGAACAAAAGTTGTTCCGTATGGGGTCAGCTATCTGGTCCTGCGAGGTTGCTGGTGTTTTAAAATTAACCCTGTATAAATGAAAAGTTAGGATGTTTAATTTGAATGTTTTTAAATCAATCACGCCTTAACAGCTTAACGGTTTCGAATGAAATTTGGATGTAGGACACTTTTTATTTCGGATTTTCATTTACGCTAGTGAACCCGTAGCTAATGTTAGTAATGCCATTTAAAGCTTATGATGGATGGCTAATATTAATTTTAAACGATTAACTATTATCATAAACGATATTTCTATTTAGCTAATAATTCACTTACTATTGGTTAATTAGTTGTAAAATAGGATAAGCTTCTATTACAGCTACTGAAAATAGTTTCATTCGAATAAAAAGCCTGGACATCAATCGATTTCGCTTCTTGTCTTTCTCATATCATTGGATGAAAATGAGCTCGGTAAACCCAGATTGATGAGCTCGGTGAACCCAGATTTCATTAGCTTCACCTCTGCCCATGAGCGTCGCCAATGGAAGGGGGGCTTATTTGGGACGCACTTTCCTGATGAACATTATGTTAAATTATTTGTGCATTTAGCGACGATATTCGAATTTCTACAGGAACTCCTCACATCCGAAGAAAACACGAAAAACCTTGAACGGGTAGAAACAAAAGCAGAGAGCGATGAAGAATTCAGCACTGACAGTGAGAATCAGCCCGCAGAAGCGAAAGATAATACCCTGACTTCCTCAAGACGATTGACACCGATAGGTAAATAGAATTCGATGAAGAATAAAATTATAGATATAGATTTAACGTGCGAGCTTGTAAATGTGTAGCTTTGATTTGTGTGGGGGCCATTTCCTATGGGTGTGGGTATTGTGTGGGGCGACCCGCCCTCTGACTCCCATAGTCCGCAATGGAAACCAAGTTTTCCCATTGTCGGGTCCGTTAATTAGCATAGTGGACAGTGGAGTTAATTGCAGGTGATGCTGGCTTTGGACTTCAGATGTTCGTGGTCTACTTAAGTAGACGTAAGTAGAGGTTAACCTCCACATAGGGGTTGCAAAAGTTGTATTCCATTAAACATGACATGTCCGTCTTTAAACGAGGCTTAAAAAGAGTATTCCTTCAACAGTAGGCAGTGGCTTGGCTGTGCCCCTGGCATTGCCGATGTCCATGAGCAACGGTGACCGCTTACTAACAGGCGGAACCGCTTGCTCGTCTGCCTATTATGGCAATAAAAAAAAAGAAAAAAAAGAAGTGTATGTGTGCAATTCACACATGGCAGAAGTGAAACTCCAGAAAAGTAGCCTACAAGAGAATGAAATAAAAATAGAGTATCAGTGGTATTAGGATAATTAAAATGTTTATTATTTTTATAATACTTTTACCAAGCTTAAAAATAATTTAAAATTTTAATGCGAAATATTATATTTCACATATTTACATACTTAAGATCTTGTTTCTTTCCAACCTCTTTAGTGACGCCTGTTTCGTTTCAACAAATTTTCAAATCACAACGATTCTAAAGAAGTTTAACTTCAAACACATGTCCATTTTATTACAGGTCGACCTCCCCTCGCCCCATTGACGAGGCTAGACAAAAAGTTAAGTGACCTAAGAACATCTCCCTTAAGGAGAAGCGTGGATGGGGCCTTATCGAAGCCTTTAGTAAGAAACACCTCGGATAGAGATCTATTGAATCGACACTCGTTCGAAAGACCCAAAATGCTGTTTAAACAACAATCAGAGATCATAGACTTGAAGATCAATGTGACAAGTCCTGAAGATGAGAGTTTTAAGCCGTTGTTTGCTTCTGCTAAGGGTGATAGGGGATTTCCATTGATGGGTAAGGTTTTTTCTACTCCAATTTTCTGCTTGTTGTCTGAGTCTGTTATTTTTTTAAGGATCCCTGTATAAAGGGTGCCTACGGAATCCTAAAGGTGCCACGTTGTAGACTGTTTGGTCGAGGATGAACGGGCCGGCTCGACCGGGTTGTTACCACTGTGTTACAAGACGTCAATGTGAAATGGCAGCTTGTTGTTGCGTTTTATATAGCGAGTGTAATATTCGGAGGCCAAATTCCTCCCTCCCCTTGTCAACCATTTAATTACCCCTTTCCTTAAAGGTCCAAAGGTTTCTGATATGGATGTTCATGGGTGGTGGAGATCACTTACCCGCGACCCACTTGATCGTTTGTCAGCCTCTGACATAAAAAATCCTATAACAAAGTCTCACACTGTCTGTGCCTAAATTATGCCGGCCTTCAGTTTTTGTATGTAAAGAAAGAAATAATTTATTTGAACACTAACTTATGCATTATTCACAAATTTAAGATTACGAAAACAAAATAATGATAACAACAATATTCATTGAAATAAAACTATTTAAAATGGATCACCTCAGTCCACCCCGTCACCACGAAGGCGGAAAAGCTTTCGAAACTTCGCGTCGGGACCAAAATTTAAATTAAAAAACCGCGACAAAATCCGTTTAAATCAGTTTTATTTCAATGAGTAACATTTGCGTAAACGTAAGAGATCATTGAACAACAGAATTATTATTACACTGGCTGATCTCTGAATACAACTCGAAGGAACTAGTCACTATCGCGGTTTTTACACACTGTTATTCTAAAGCCTGCACTACACTACTCGCGAAGTTACCTCGACGAAGTACTCTTCGAAATTGACCGAAACTATAATTCGTGCAACCTTCTTCTTTTTTATTTATGGCTTTCGCATTTTTATGCATTTTGCCAGTGTCAAGTATAATAATATATTCTCAATTATTTTTACAAGAACGATGAAACACGGGTGCGGTCGATTTCAAGGCCTTGACGGAGTTTTGGTGTTAACTCTTTTCAGTACGATGCTTTATTCACTTATTTCAATGTTTCCATACACTGTTCATCACCGTCATTGTTTATTGAACAAATCCACACCACTTTTCTACAACAAACACAACTCTAAACTAGTTTATGAAATAAATTAAAATAAGCGATGAACTGCACTGTCAGAATTCCCGCCAAAACTCTCGTGCAACCTTGCGAGGAGCTCTGTCGCCCGACTTCGAGTCCTTTGACTCGGGCGCAAAAACCGACAACAACTGGAAGTCGCCCGAGGCGAGCCGAGGTTGCACGAGTTTTCCGAAATCGATAGGCGCAGATGTCTCTGCCCTCTCCCAGTGACCCTCCTGAGCCAAGTACCCCAAAGGGGGTGCCATCAGTGGGGTCACTTACCTTTAAGGGTTGAGAGCGCCTAAAGCGCTTACCCGAAAGTCCGGTGAAGCTGTACACAGCCGACTAGTATCAGGCTTACAGCATGCGTCAACACAAAAAAAAAATCTACGCTATGGTATTCGCTCAACTTCGATCAATTTCGCGAGTAGTGTAGTCAGGGTTCGAGGATATATATCAATGGATATATATCTTGATATATATCCGATATATATCCGATATATATCAGACTGAGTTTCATGATATATATCAATGAATATACATATCAAATGTTTTATAATATGGACCGTTTATTTTGAAAGTGGTGTAAGTCCATTTTCTTTTGTTTCGAGAAAATTAAAGATTTCTATATTTGTTGATTTAAAAATACAGGCAAATCATATGAGGTCTGGCATACTTTCTATTGTTTTATCAACCTTTAATTTGTTTATATAAATTTGTTTTTGGCTAATTAGACTACGATAACACATATTTATGTGCTGTAAATGGACTTACACCACTTTCAAAATTAGACAATTGTAAAAATCGTTTAATTTCAATTTTGAAAAATCAAATATCGCTTAAAATATACTTCATTTTAATATAATTTTGTTTACAAATACGCATAACAACACATCAAATTTTATTTTAGACGGCAATTACATTGTTATTACAAGATACTGATTACAAGAATTTACTTATTCTCTGCATGTGGTAGTGTTTCAAAATATGCATGATGCACCGGAGGTATATAGGGTAGTAGCTGCTTCATTTTTCGTACGTAATACGTAGAGGTAATAAATTGATAATTTTAAATTCTGCGTCCGTCATCGTTGTTTTATAAAAAATGGTATATGGTGCAATTTTGAGGAACCTCAACCAAAATATTTGCAACCAATTGACCTGTTCCCCATTAGTATTTTTTTTATCTGTTTTTTAATTGCATTTTGGAGATTTTTTGTTGAAATAAAACTCCCCCGTTTCATTTCATATAAAATGAATGTATCCTGTTTTCTACATTGTGCTATTACATTATAGTAATCTTGTGGTGTGTACACAAAATTCATTTTTCTCAATGCCATTTCTCTAATTTTTAATATCTATCTTTTAACTTACGAGTAGTGGAGGACACGGACACGGAGGGGAAACAATGCAAATCGTCCGCGGGTGAAACCGCGGGACACAAATAGTAGTATAAAATAAATGAAAAATCACAAAACACTGATCGGCATCCATCTGCTATGCCACCTACCTCTGTCGATTGGACTTACACCACTTTCATAATCAATGATTATGCAATTTCATTTACCGCCCGATTTTAAGTTGTACAAAACATGGGATTTTTTGAGAAATTAAACACGGACTAGTTATATATAAAAAATTTACATTAAATTAAGCATGAATTACCGGATAACTCATTTTTCTCAAAAATGGACTTACACCACTTTCAAAATAAACGGTCCATATGTTGCAATACAAAAATGGTTAAATAAATTGATATTAAGTAATTTTTTGCGTTTGTTACTGTATTTCTACTTCCCAAATGTAGATGGCGTGGAAGTAGAGTTAAAACATACTCCCTAATGGTAAGTTCTAGTCCATTAATGGCAATACTTCTGTCCTAAAAGAAGATTTTATGTTTTTTAGTTGATTATATCTTATCTAAAAGCAGATTTTGCAATATGCAAACAGTATTCATAAATAATACAATAAAATAATAATATGGCTTTCATACAAAATGGATATATATCCAACTTGATATATATCGGATATATATCATAAATATCCGATATTTTGATATTTATAATAAATATCGGATATTTTCGAACCCTGAGTGTAGTGCAGACTTAATAAAATCTATTTCTAAATAGAACGTAGTGAATGGTCATTAGTAATGGGGTCCCTTTGACACCTTTTGGGTAAAGAATACTATTAATATAATTATTCTCCCTTTATTCTTAGGTAAAGGAAATATGTTCCTGAAACTGTCAAAGTCAGACCTACCAAGTCCAGACACTGATAAGTCGCTTCCACTGGACTCTGTGACTAAAAGCGATCCGCCCAAAGGCATATTGAGGGAAAAACTGTCCGATCTTCTGCATAAGAAAACTGAGAACTTGGTGATGGGCAAGACGAGACAAACTTCCAGTTTTGAAGAAGATAAGAAGAGTGTAAGGTAAGGACATTTAATACATGTATTGGGTGCGCGACAACTTCCGTGGCACAGAATGACTTATTGGTGGTCACCAGAATCATGCCGGCCTGTATAAATGCCTCTTCCCTCTTCGGAGAGGGAAGAAGCAAATCAATGGGCCTGCTACAGGACAGGTGGATGACCGTACAGGCAAAGGGTTACAAGGATGTACCCCCTATACCCGCCCCAACTAACCATCAAGTCATGTCGCAAGCACCTCGGGAGATCCGGATATATCCTGGCTGATCCTGAATCGCGATCTACACAAGGTGTGTGGGTTACTATGGCAGGTTTTAACACCATGTGTACGGTGGTTGCTATATGAGCGGATATGAATGATTACGCCGGTCTGTCGTTACTGGATATACACTGTCTGGCCACGTAACGCGACTCGCCTATACGAGCCACTATGGCGGGTTTTTTCCATGTGTATGGTGGTCGCTATCCAGCTACACAAAAGTATCAGGTATCCTACCACCAGTAAACTTGTTAATATGTAGCAGTTTTAGCCGCATGTAATGAACTCTATAGAAAACACATTCATTTCAGGTTCAAACTTGAAAACTTACCAGAACCTACCGTAAGTCCTGGCTCAAACAGTTCCTCAGAGCAGAACGATGGTCAGAGCTCTATCATCAGCGCTGCCCCGGTTCCAACTGTACCATCACCGGTCAACATACCATCACCGACAGTGCAATCGCCGGTGACTCATACAATGCAATCACCGGTGACTCATACTATAGTGCTGTCCCCGCTGGTGACCCGTCCACCGTTACCACCGCGACCGGCGGACAGTCCGAGGGATGTGAAGAGTTTGTCTATGTCTGAAAGGGATTCTGTAGGTGAGTTGTTTTTTTTAACTTCCCTCTTCGGCCTGTGCCTGCAACAGGACAGGTGGATAACCGATGCAGGCACAGTAATACAAGGATGTACCCCTATACCCGGCCCAATCAACCATCAAGTCATGTCGCAAGCCCCTCGAGAGCACAGGATATACACCGGCTGATCCTGGAACGTGATCCACACAAGGAGTATGGATCACTATGGCAGTTTTTAACACCATGTGTACGGTGGTCGTTATCCGGGCGGATATGAATATCCTACCACCAGCAAGATAATAAGAATATTTTGATTATAAAAATCAAACACAAATGATTGTCCAACCTGATATTTCAGCTCAGGAACTCACCATAGATTTTCAGTCTAAAAAGGAATTAAGAATATTTACTTTTAATTTTAAGAATATTGTCGATTGAAATAATATAGATTGTTGCATGGTGAATGTAGAATACGATACAAAACTCTATTGTATAACCAATAGTCGCCATCAGTAGGCAACTAGAGAAAGGTTGGTAGGTTAGCTAGGTTAGGGATATTCCTGCCAGTAAGGTCCACGATACATCTCCTTACCTTTAAAACCCTTACCCTACTCCTTCCTGCCCTTGACCCGATTTCCATATCCTCCTAGTCCGTGAATCCCTACGTTTAAGGATCCTCTCCTTCTTCCCATCCCATGTTGGTGTGCCTTTTCCTGCCAGCCTATAGCGCGATGGTTATTCCAAAGTTCCCTTATTTTTAAGTTAGTCTTTTTAACGATAAATGTTCTGTACTTGACCTGTCATAAGCGCTTTCTTAGCCTACATGATAAATAAAGATTTTGATTTTGAATAATCACCTAAAATAATTTAGCATAGGACTACTTAACGGTTTTAAAATGGGCAGTCTTATTGCTACAAGCGATCTCTGCCAGACAACCTTTTGATGGACACAAATGTATTGAAATGTATTAATTTTTTTATTTGTTAACCACATAACCCCTCCTATTACAGGTTGAGTCCTAATACAGTAGAGTTACCATTGTATTAAAATGTTCCCACAGAAAGCGACAGCCGTGATCGAGGAACATCGCCCCGACGCAGAGTCTTACGACCTCCCGCAGGCGATTATATCAAACCGGATCTATTTCAGAAAAACTTTCAGAAAATATCCGATTTAGTACGTCCGGGAGATATCGATACGGTGTCAGTGCATTTGGAAGAACCGGTGATTGCTGAAAAGGAGTCTAGGCCTAGGTAATGAACTAGTTACACAAGGGGTTGTAAATTCATGTTGTTGTAGTTCTTGAAAAATTACCAATTTAGGAAATTTCGTTTTTTTTTATTAAGTCTATTTTATTGAACAATAATTGTTAATTTGTCTTTTTTGTCAACTGTCAGCACTTTGTTTATATTAAACTGTATTAATCTCTAGCAGTTAATTTACTTAGAACTTTATAGTCTAAATCATAATTTTATTAGATATCTGCTTTAGGAAATTCTCGGTACAATATTTTCAATTTCTCAGGTCGCCAATGATACCGCAAAAGAGCAAAATATCGATCAACCTCATGGAAAGCATTGAATCAGAAACATCGATAGATTCCCCAGATAGAGAATTCGCCAATTTAGACCTGAATGATTTGGACGACTCTAATGATTCACAAGACAAACAAACAAACGACAACACGAAAGAAAACGATGCCAAAGATATAGAAGACAGTGATAAGACGTCAAAAACAAGTAACACAGATAAATCGCCAAAAGTAACAGAAAATGTACCTCAAATCAAAGTTCCTAATATAGATTTTCTGCCAAAAAGCCTGCTTTCTGAATCGGAAGACTCGAAGAAGAATTCGATTAATGATACATCGAAAAATTCGAAATCGAGCATTGAAATAAAGTCATCACAATTAAAAATATCACCGACACCGAGTCTCGGCTCTGAACTCAGATCTCCGAGACTAGATTACGGGAAGCCTTGGAGTCCTTTGTCGACGTTCAAACCATTGAACAAAGCTGTTATAGCTCCGCAAATAAAGACCTCAGACTCAGCATCGAGTCTTGGCAAGGGACTAGCGAGTCCAAGACTTGATGGAGTCATGCTGTCTCAAGGAAAATCAAGTTCAGACAACGTGGTCGTGGTCTATCAATTTGAAACTCAAGAGGAGTCTTTGCCGAAACCCATTAAGTCTCCTATGATACCTGATATGGGTACTAGAGACTTCATAGAGAGACATAAGTCGGATGAGAGAAGAAGATTAGACTTGTCTTTACAGAAAGAGTTGGAGAATATAAGAGCAGAGTGGATGGGTAGAGAGCGAAAAATGAGAGCGGAGTTCCAAGAAGAGTTGAGAGAAGCGGAAGAGAAGTTCTTGACGGAGAAGAGAGTGCGATTGAGCGAGCAGAGCGAACGACATCAGAGGGAGATGGAAGAGGTAAGTTTTGTCATCAACTGCGATGGGATCTAAAACAAAAAGATAATTCATGTTTTTTATATAACAGGAATTATCAACATGCGAGAAAAAACACCAACAAGCTCTGCACGATGCTAAGGCTGAGTTAGAAGAGCGGTACACTCGCGAGGCTGAGTTGGCTGAGAAACAACACGCTGACAACATGAAGAGACTACAAGACGAGTACAAATCGAGACTGTATGAGCAGAGAGAACAACTGGAGATTGGTGAGTTCAAAGTACAATATTGATTGGGCATAATATATTATTTATATAGTTTTTATCTAATTTAATCCTAACTAATATTATAAATGCGAAAGTGAGTTTGTTTGTTACGCTTTTACTCCTAAATCGCTGAATCGATTTTGATAAATTTTGATACAGAGATAGATGGGTTATAAGACGGTTATAGGTTTTTATGTCCCGGAAAAGGCGGGTGGGTGGAGCCGCGAGTAAAAGCTAATATTTAAATATTTATAAAATCTCGATGCCAATAAAATTGATTTTTCTTATTTATTAAGTAATTTATTGTTGGCGGTAGGATATTCATTTCCGCCCGGATAGCGACCACCGTACGTACACATGGTGTTAAAACCTACCATAGTGATCCACACTCCATGTGTGGATCACTTACCACCAGGAAATCCACTTGCTCGTTTGCCGGCTTATGCTATAAAAAATAAGCAACGTCAAAAATAGTAATTTCAGAGGTCCATTTGGAGTCGATGCAATTTAAGTAGACCGGCAGCGACACAGACATCGACTCCAAAGAGACCTATAGAAATTATTATTTTTGACTTTTCAGTGTAATTTCAGTTACAAGGTGGTAGGCTCCTCGTATGCAAGAGGCCGTCTGAAACCAGTGAAATTACTGGGCATCATGAGACTTAACATCTTATGTCTAGGGGTGACGAGCGCAGTTCAGTACCATGCAGTGCTTTGTAATTCAAAGTTCTGTGTGGTGTTGCTTGGCTCGTCTCGTCATTGAATGGCAAATTCGGAGTCGATTTTTTAAGTTTTGTTATTTTCGGCCAGAAAACGAGCGCGCCTTGCAAGATCTACGTGAGCAGTTACATGCAAGTCTTAACAAGGAACGAGCGCGTATCGTCGAAGAGAACCGAGCCACTGCCGACGCACTGCGCGAGGAACATAACGCTACCATCACTGAACTCAGACACGATTATAGAGCCGAGGTATGTTGTTATGGAGCCATTTCTAAATGTTATGGTCTGTACAATAATGTTGGAAGGAGGGTGAATGGTTACGGTTGGGAACAAATCTAAGCGGAAAAATGCGAAATGAAATTCACTTATGTAACTTCGAATGCTTTTCCACACTATAATTGCAAAATAATTGATAATCATTCATATTATGTATTGTAATGGCTGCTTACTAAAACTTACGACGATATTAAATTGCTCCTACAAAACCAGAATATATATTAATTTTTTTATTCAAGCTCGACAAAGTAACTGCACTACACCTGATGGTAAGTGTAGTGCAGTCCAAAAAATTAGCGACCACCGACAAACAATGAGTTTATTTGTGGTCATTAGGATCACGCCGGCTTGTATAAATGCTTTGTGCCTCTTTGGCGAGGTAAGAAGACTTTCGGCGGTAGATGTAGATAAATCTATTTCTGGCGCCAAGCAACAATGCTTGCGAGCGTTTGGATTGTCTCGTCATTCAATCAAAAAGAAGGGAAAACAAATATAGACATGTGTGGGTATGTCTTCTTCTTTTTATTTATGGCTTTCGCAGTTTTCTGCATTTAGCCAGTGTCAAGTATAATTTATTCTCAAGTTATTTTTACAAGAACGATGAAACACGGGTGCGGTCCACTTCAAGGTCTTGCTGGAGTTTTGGTGTTAACTCCTTTCAGTACTATTCTTAATTCACTTATTTCAATATTTCCATACTCTGTTCGTGACCGTCAATGTTTATTGAACAAATCCATACCACTTTTATACAACAAACACAAATCTAAACTAGTTTATGAAATAAATTAAAATGATGAAGCGATGAACTGCACTGTCAGAATTCCCGCCAAAACTCCCGTAAGAGACTTGTTTTGTCCATCCGCTGGATGGCGCGGGCGCGCAGCCTCCTGTTGGTTCTCGGGTTGGCTCGTTTTGTTGGCAGCAAATGTGTGCGAATTTGAATAGCCTTCGCTCTCACACACATACCAACATCACGCGGATTTATCGTTGGAAAATTATTAGAAATAAACTACGGTTACGAAACAGTGCGAGTAGTGAGTAGTGTGTAGTGTCGGTAACAGTGGGTTGTACTGGTTTGCAGGTGTGTCGTGTCCGTGCACAACACCTGTGCCACCTGGCGGAGCTGCGAGCCCGACTGGCGGCCGCACGGGCTTTACCTGACCGGTACCGCCGCCTCAAGGAGAAGTACGCCACGCTCAAGCGGGACGTGCAGGTACATACTCACTACACTACACCACACTAAACTACACTACACTACTGCTCACTATATCCGTTGTAATCTGTGGTAAAGAGATTGTAATCTGGTTGTAATCGGTAGTACTACAAAAAACAAATTAACACACCCAACAGTCACATACATAGGCCTGGCCCCACAGTAAGATACAAGTCTTGTGTCTTGGATATCAAGAACTACGAGAGACTTTTGGTCTCATAACACCCAGACCCTGAAAAATTTTTTTGTGGATCACACAAACATTTGTCTTGGTGCGGGGATTGAACCCGCGGCCTCTCGCTTCACAACCGACTACTCACCCACTGCGCCACGGAAGCTGTCAAAAAAAATCAAGAGTATAACAATAATCTCAAAAATACTACACATAGCACCATCTATTGGACTTCCACTGTACTTGAGTGTACTGTTTTTGTACTGTTTTTGAGTGGTAGAGCCACGCTGTAGACAATTTTGTCTACAGCATGAATGGGCTGGCTCGGCCGAATCGTTACCACTGTCTCACAGAAAACCGACGTAAAGTAGCGGCTTGCTGCTGCGTTTCGTACGGTGAGTGAGATAACCGGAAGCCCCAATCCCCTCCCCTTCCCAATCCCTAATTATCCCTTTCCTTTAAGGTCGGCAACGCACCCATGACTCTTCTGGTGGTGGGCGTACATGGGCGGTGGAGATCACTTACCATCAGGTGACCCACTTGCTCGTTTGCCGGCCTATGCAATAAAAAAAAAAAAAAAAAAAAACATCTCGGCCGTACTGTAATTACTGTCATGGCGTCACTTGCTAATTTTTATAAATTCACATAACATGCAAAATTGTGTTAAAGTCATATTACATTAAATAAAGCATAGTTAACACCACTGATAGTTTACTTTAATAAATGTTTGTGTCACCCACAAATTTTGATTTCGGGTCTGGGTGTTACTGGTGACCGCACATCCCTCGTAGTTTCTGATATACATGATACAGATTGACCTAATGTGGGGTCAGGACTATATACGTAACTGTTGGCTGTATTAAAAAATAAATAAAATACAACTCATTGGCATATTCACTTTTTTAGAAAAAAACTGGTAAATGAGCATGTATCTGTCATAATGGTTAATGGTCTCCACCGCACACTTGAAGAATATATCAGTCAGAAAGATCATGAATACGTTACCAACCTTTTAAAGGCCAAGGCTAAGAAGGAGAAGGAGAGATTAGGATCTGCGGATATCGATTCTTTTAAAAGCAACTAACATCCGACAGAATAACATCCCTCATTTACGCAGTGACAGCACAAATAAACAGCGTTTTATTTCTAAAATTCATACATTTATGCGCAAATGCAAATTACGCATACTTGCACATATATACATGTAGGTAATTTACACACACGTACACGCATAAACAAATTTCGAAAATCCAATCCAATGAACTGTATTGTGTTATAATGAACAGTAGACAAAAAGAAACACATATTTATGTTACAATATATTTATTAAAAAAATAGCTTTTTTATTTTTTGAATGCGCAATAAATCTACTAGATTATATAAAAAAATACCTTATTATTCCAGATGTCAATAGAACGTCGCAACAAAAGGCGGGAAATGAGCATGACAACTGGTTCGGAAACAGAAAAATCTAACTCACACAAAACTAATCAACATGAGAGGTAATAAATTTCGGACCTCTTTCACAATGATCGATTAAGATTTTACCAGTAATTAATGTATAAGACAGTTTTTTTTTTTATTGCCTAGTAGCCATTTTTCTTCCGATATATAATTTTGTTTGAGTATGGCTTTGGTATTAGAATGTGTCCTATTTTATTTGCTCATTAAAATTTACCCAGAGGTTGTAAAAATAGTAGTTTATTTGGTTGCTTTCTGGTATAAAGAAGCCAATCGAGGGGCGTGCGACAAGACAGATGGATGTCAGATGCAGGCACAGGGATACTAGGATGTACTCTTTTACCCGCCTCAACTAACCAACAGGTCATGTCGCAAGTTCCTCAGGAGAGCCGGATATACACTGGCTGATCCTGTAACATGATCCATACAAGCTGTGTGGATCACTATGGCAGGTTTTAAC
Organism: Amorpha juglandis; assembly: GCA_949126905.1. Lineage (NCBI taxonomy): Eukaryota > Metazoa > Arthropoda > Insecta > Lepidoptera > Sphingidae > Amorpha > Amorpha juglandis. The sequence continues at coordinate 3,021,448 of OX421380.1, forward strand.
ACCATGTGTACGATGGTCGCCATCCGGGCGGATATAAATATCCTACTACCTCCTATGACAGCCTCCGTGGCGCAGCGGGCGAGTAGCCGGCTGTGAAGCGCGAGGCCGCGGGTTCGATCCCCGCACCGAGATAAATGTTTGTGTGATCCACAAATATTTGTCTCGGGGTCTGGGTGTTGTGAGACCGAAAGTCTCTCGTAGTTCCTGATACCCACGACACAAGACTTGTATCTTACTGTGGGGTCAGGGCTATGTGTGTGACTGTTGGGTGTATTTATTTATTTACTACCACCATTGACATCTCTGGGAGTGGGAGTTAATGTTTAAATTCTATATTCCAGGCGTAAAGAAATATTAGAAATATCTACAAGCGCAGTGGTGGAACAAGAGCCGAGTCGTTCCCGGGTGGTGAACAACAATCCCGCGCCCAAATACAACGACAACGAGTCCTACTCGGAGAGCAACGCGCACAAATCATCTGACAACAATAACCAAATGTGGCCCCGGGCCAGGGATCATGTGAGTCTAACTTCATCATCATCATCATCAGCCACAGGACGTCCACTGCTGAACATAGGCCTGCCCCAAAGATTTCCAGACCGTCCTGTTGTAAGCGGCCTGCATCCAGCGACTTCCTGCGACCTTTATCAACAGAAAAAAGAAAGTTTTGCTCGCAGAACCGATAACCGATGGGGCAGAAAGGTTCTGGAATAGAGGCCACGTACTGGCAAGCGCAGCGTTGGACGTCCACCTACAAGGTAGACAGACGACCTGAGTCTAACTTCAGTGCTTTGTAATTCAAAGTTCTATGTGGTGTTGCATCTGTTTATGGGCAGGCGTGGCGCTTCCCATCAGGTGAGCGACTTGCTCGTCTCGTCATTCAATCACATAATACAAAAAAAACTTATGACGAAATCCACACACCCGACTTGACGCGACCAGAAGGTGACTTTGCGAAGTTAACACCAAAGTCGACTTTCTGAAGTCAACGTAAGAACGTATATTTCAGGTAGCATATACATACATGCGATTAGGCAGATATGTAACCAGTACACCCACATTTCGCCGAGCGTATTTCCGTCCCATGATGTGATAGGAGGCGAGCCTATTGCCACGCGGGCCGGGTCCGGCCTGATACTGAGCATTTCGTGATAGAAAAACACAATATCAATACCGAGGAAGTCTCGAGTCAATTATCATACGTATTAATTTAATTTCAGAGAATCCCGTCAGCCGATACATCACAGACGTCGGCGTCGAAGAACCATCGCTCTCATCGTAAAACCGCAGTCGCTTTTCAAGAACCGCCGCGACGGAGACGAGATAGAGATAGAGAGAGAGAGAAAGATTTGGGTATGAACATAGTTTCTTATTGATATTGCAGCCTTCGTAGTCGAATTGGTGGTAAAAATACAGGTCTCTCGTATGCGAGAGTCGTATAGGTCGGTATCATCGCTTTTTCAATTCCTGCCGATAAGCAACAATGTGTAAGCACTGATAGTTCGGAAGACATTGAAGCAAGTGAATTGATTGGATATTATTAGTCTTAAAATATTTGTCTCGGTATGATGAGCGCCGTCTAGTGTCATGCAGTGCTTTGTAATTCATGCTTGTGTTGCTTCTATTTAAATGTTAACCATCAGACGAGCGAGCTGCTCGTCTCGTCATTAATGTTATATAAAAAAACTGCATATGTATTTTGTTGGGTCCGGAGTCAGGGCTATGTTTGTTTATGTTAGATGTATGTATAAATATTTGTATTTAGTGTTTAAACTTATTCAGTGTTATTGTAAAACTTATTCTAACTTTAAACTAGGTTTATGATGGCCAGTATGTATGGGCCACCATAGTTAGTAGTTGTTAAAAACGAGGTTTAAAGTTGAAAAAAATGTTTTGTTATAAAACCATATTGGTCTAAACTTATACTCTGTTCCTAACAACTAGTGGCTATGGTAATTTATACAAACTGGCAAATATAGACCTAGTTTAAAGTTAGAGTACGAATTGTAATAAAACTATGAGTTTGTTTTCAGGTGCCACAACTGATTGTCAAGACTCATCCGATGCCACTACTGCGGATGAAAAACTGAAAGAATCCATTAACGGTATGTTATATTTAATATATTTTTCAAATTGATGTTTTACTCATGATAGATCTTTCTTTTTTTTATTTGATTGAATGACGACACGAGCAAGGCGCTCGCCTAATGGCAAGCGCTACGCCTATGTATATGGGCATATACAGAAGGAACACCACACAGAACTTTGAATTATAAAGCACTGAACTGCGCTCGTGACCCCGATGCGTAACATGTTAAGTCTCATAATGCCCAGTAATTTCACTGGTTTATATTTGTTTTTATTATACTTGGACCCAGTTATACCCAAATGTACCGAATCAAAATACCACGCTGATCATAATATGATACACAAATAATAAAAAAAAAAAAACAAATAAAAAATAATAACAAATAATTATTTTGCTGGTGGTAGGATATTCATGTCCGCCCGGATAGCGACCACCGTACACATGGTGTTAAACCCTGCCATAGTGATCCACACGCCTTGTGTGGATCGCGTTCCAGGATCAGCCAGTGTATATCCGGTTCTCCCGAGGGGCTTACGACATGACTTGATGGTTGGTTGGGGCGGGTTTAGCGGTACATCCTAGTATATTCAGTTACTGTTTTTTTAAAATGGCCGCCACTCCTATGTGGCATATATACATTCTTTTCACAACCCCCTTGATATGGATATCAAACGAAAGGGTTTGATGAGAAAAACAACAACAAAGTGAGTGACGTCAAATTAAATTCAATATGGCGGCCGATAATAGATTTCAAAAAAGGTTTTAGGGCAGTGTTTGCCAACCTTTTTTAGGGCATGCCCCACCTTATCATTTTTTTGTTAAATTTGTCACCGATATCTAGCATTGCATTTAAATAAACCAAAGCGAAAGGGTTAAAGTCGTGTCGAATCCATTCTTAAATTGCCCCCCTGTGGGTGGTTTTTAATACTTGTTTGATTGCAGGGCATGGTCGCAGGCGGTGTTTTACAAGATTAAAATCAGCATCCACATCTCGTCTCAATTATTCCCCCAAGTAAGTTTTTTTTTTTACTAGCGTGAGTGGCGAAACGAGCTGGTCGGTCGCCTGATGGTAAGCGCCACGCCTGCCCACAAACTACGTCACGCAGAATCTGGAATTACAAAGCACTGCATAGTACTGAACTACGTTCCTCATCTCGAGAGAAGTTGTTTAGTCTCAGAATGCTCAGTAATTTCACTAGCTTCAATGTCCTTCCAATCCAATGTCAAATTCAGTGTCCATTGTCCAATCCGAAAGTGCATACACACTGCTGCTTGGCAGTTGCAAATTTCTGCCGAAATAGACAGCGGTGGTTCTAACCCCGAAGGCTTCTCGCATAGGACCTACCACCTTGTTGAATGAACAATTTGTAAATAAAAACATGACGGCGCCATCTTTGTTTGAGTGATAAGCGCCATCTATAACCGGGTGCAACAGGCCGACGATCGACGAACGAGACTTCGGTGCTTCCCGACCGATCCGCTCGAGTGTATAAAGGAGCACGACTGGGGCTGGGAATCATTCGTTCGGCAACCGCCGCCGAGTGCAGACGTTCATAATATAGTTTGATTATAATCTTGGTTTAAATAGTTAAAGAGTAAACATAGAAGTAAATCTACACCGTCTTTGAGTTTAATTTAATACCCTGTCGGACCCCTCGCCTACAAACATATTGTTATTAAAATTTATCATCTGTCCGTCTGGGTTCCCTAAATGTTCCAAAAATTCTTTACAATATTTCATACCACATCAATGTCACTTTGAACATCAGTTTAGTTACAGCTTATAAACCGACTTTAATTAAAGCTTATAAGCCAACTTTAATTAAAGCTTATAAACCGACTTGAATTAAAGCTTATAAGCCGACTTTAATTTAAGCTTATAATCCAACTTTAATAAAAGCTTATAAGCCGACTTTAATTAAAGCTTATAAGCCAACTTTAATTAAAGCTTATAAGCCAACTAATTAAAACTTATAAACCGACTTTAATTAAAGCTTATAAGCCGACTTTAATTAAAGCTTATAAGCCAACTTTAATTAAAGCTTATAAGCCAACTAATTAAAACTTATAATCCGACTTTAATTAAAGCTTATAAGCCGACTTTAATTAAAGCTTATAAGCCAACTTTAATTAAAGCTTATAAGCCAACTAATTAAAACTTATAATCCGACTATAATTAAAGCTTATAAGCCGACTTTAATTAAAGCTTATAAGCCAACTTTAATTAAAGCTTATAAGCCAACTAATTAAAACTTATAATCCGACTTTAATTCAAACTTATAAATTGACTAATTAAAGTTTATAATCCGACTTTAATTGTCGACGAACTCTCTATTTTTCCATCGTACTCTATCAGGTCTTAATCAAAATCAAATATGTCAAGTGGTATATTGTGTTATTGGCTTGAATATTCTAACAAATAAAGATAACAAACAATTCAAAATGTATGGTGTTTGTACGGAACCCTTAGTGTCCGAGTCCAATTCTCATTTAACCGGATTTTTTATAAACTCATTTTTTTTAAATTCTAGACGTGGTGAAGGCTGGTCCAGTCCCCTAGAATCGTTGAGGCAGCAGTTACGGAAACTGGACGACTTGGAAGATCAGTTCCCGGACTTGGCTTGCCAACCTGCCTACAGTCTGCGATATCCGTTCGCTGAATTAGGTAAATTAGTATTAATTAGTATAGTGGTAGGCAGCGGCTTGGCTGTGCCTCTGGCATTGCCGATGTCCATGAGCGGCGGTGACCGCTTACCATCAGGCGGGCCGCTTGCTCGTCTGCCTATCAAGGCAAAAAAAAAAAAAAAAAATTGGACTCGATCAGGCTCTACACTGATAGCATTTTTTCTTGAGTTGTATTTTTTTCACTATGATTATTGTTTTTTCTTAAACACCCAACAGTCACATACATAGTCCTGACCCCACAGTAAGATACGAGTCTTGTGTCGTGGGTATCAGGAACTACGAGAGACTTTCGGTCTCACAACACCCAGACCCCGAAACAAATATTTGTGGATCACACAAACATTACTCTTGGTGCCGGGATCGAACCCGCGGCGTCTCGCTTCACAGCCGGTTATTCGCCCGCTGCGCCACGGAGGCTGGCAAAAACAATGCTTCTTATTCATTAATTTATGTCTCAATTACATTTGTAACTTTAAACGCCTATTTCATAATATCCGAGTAAGATTTAACCGCCTATTAACGAATAAGACAGATATTTTATATTTATTATACAAACAGTTATTCTTCGACTTTATCACAATCACAGATTATCTATATTTAAGTAATTACGATTTTTATAAAAATAATATGTCGACTCTTCAAATGTTTGTGTGATCCACAAATATTTTTTTCTGGTCTGGGGTATGTTTTCTCCCCAAAAAGGTTAACGTCAGGCAGGTAGCCGATCGTAAAATCTACAAGCCAAATCTTTCTTTAACGTGTATTAAAAGCATGTTATGTCGACCCTACAGCGGGTAGGATAAGGGAAGAAAGAAGAAGACAATCTGTCGTCTCGTACCTGTATCTAGTTCTCTCAACATTAACTTACATCTGTCTTGTGTATCCATCGATATTTATATATTTATCTATCTATATTTGTGCTCTCTTTCTACCGTTTCTACATGTTGGTGATTTCTGAAGTGGTTCCAGGCACGGTGAGTTCAGCAGACACGCCGGAGTTAGAGTTCGTGCGTCATCGTGCATTGGTCGAGAGAGAAGGGATGAGACGAGCTAGAGCTGCGCTGAAGAGACGACGTGCTGCCTTGAGGGAAACGAGGGCATCCCTATCGCCACATAGAGAACCCTCCGTGAGTACTATGTCGATATATATTGCTCGGTTTGTCGATAGTCTTGTGTATCTTAGTCGTTGTTTTGGTTATGGTGTACTTAAAACATTTTATTACTGTGACTTTATTAACGTATAAAATTGAGCATCTATTGCTATAGTATGTTATTTGTTATTGGTGACAGGTAGTTTGTAGAACAATTGATGTTTATAATTTTATTTATCGATGTATCAATAACATTTAGATAATCGATAGTTTTCAGTTCCATCATCGTATTTCCAAATAAATAGTACTCCATGTAAAGAAAATTAATATAGAAATATTAGGGTTGGGGTGATTTTATCGATATATCGAAAACAGGAGGAACGCGAAGCCACAGAGCTCGAGGTGGCATTACACCGCGCGCGAGCGCTGCTCGGTGAGAAGGAGATCAGGCTGCGCCACATCGAGCGCGCGCTACGGAAACTCACCGACTCGCATCCCGCGCCGCTCATACAGGTTCACACGATATCGATATCGACAATACCTGCTTCGCATCACTACGATTTTTTATGTTTTGAATGGGTTTCATTGGGTAGCTGACTGAAATGTATTATTATCATTTTTAGATTGACATACCCTGAAGAATATTAAAGCCACCATTGTTGAAATAATGAAAAAAAATATGCAGTTATTTGCTTTATAAATTCCCGAAGGATTCCTCGATTTTTTTCTTTAGTGTAGATAGTGCGATTCATTTTATCACGTCTGATTCATGTGAAATTACCATTGACTTAAATGCACAAGACGCCCACTGTCAAATTATATCTTCGACGCACTCATACCAAGACGTGAAACAATTAACCGATGTATTAATATGTCTTTAAAAGCATCTGTCTACCTAATAAGAAATGATGAAATATTATTCATTTTGATAAAATCTTTTCTAATCCAGACATGGTTTTGATTACGAATTTAGAGAATTATAGTCAACTACCCAATTTTGTCGCTTTGTTTATCGTCTTACGTTTTATTCAGTCGGCAATATTAGTTGATGTTTTTTTGCTGGTCGGGATGTCCATCTTTTGTATCGATATTTTTTTTGTCTTAATCATTGTTATCAGTGTTTACTTCTCTTCAAATAATTTTGCTTGCATTTTTTGTATCTGTGTACAAATCATCTAGTTTTAGTTAAGTTTAGTTTTAGTAATCTCTAAAGTGTTGTGTTTAGGATTTTATCGACTTTGTTGATTGTATTTTGGGGGTCAAATTCGAGCACTATCGACTTTTTAGTATGCTGTATTACATATAGACGCATTTGTGATTATTTAAATTAATGATAAGTATGAAAGAGTTATGGGAGAAATAGTTAAATTTATTTACACAAGTAACTTTGTTTAATAATACTTAATAATTTAATAATACTTTGTTTAATTTACTTTGTTTAATAATACTTTGTTTAATTTGTTTAATTAACTTTTCTGGACAACCTACACCTCAGTCCACCCCGTGACCACGAAGGCTGAAAAGCTTTCGAAACGTCGGGACCATAATTAAAATAAAAAACCGCGATAAAATCCGTTTAAATTAGTTTTATTTCAATGAGTAACTTTGTTTGTTAGAAACTATATAAGCCGTATCTACTTTTAATCGACTTAAAAAAGAAAGAGGTTCTCAGTTCGATTGTATTCTTTGTTGCTTATGATATTAATATCTGAATTATTTTTTGCATCATGTGTTTTTATAAATAATTAGATATACAAAAACAAATATATATGTTTTGTGTATTATTTGTGACTTACCTAAACAAATATATGTCGTGTTAATGTCTTCAATTCAATTTTTTTTTAAGCCATTATATTGCAAGCGGTGTCTCCGCCAAATGTGGACCGATATTAATGACGCTTTTATATTCGATAGAGTTTACCTCGTAAGTGGGGGTTCATATAAATTTGATTAAGATCTGATGGCGGGGTACTAGGCAGAAATGGGAACGATCAATTTATAGAGAATTTTTGAGCCTGTTTTATTGTACCAGTTTTAGTGAAAAAGTCAAGATTTGGTGCATAAATATCTAAGTTTTGGTCTTTTATCCGCTTGCGACTCATCGCCTTCAAATTGAAATTGGTCCAGCAAGTAACTAACTCCTACCGAATACAAATAAAAACATTGAAAGCTGCCCACATTTAGCGGAGTTGTTAACATACCTAAAAATATATATATACAGACGAATTGATTGTTTTTGTTGTTTTCTTTTGCTACTGTTACATAACGTGGTGTGTACAGGAGGCGAGCACCAGTGAAGCGTCATCGGGTAGTTCTGGTGGCGATGTGGGTGAAGTGGGTGAAGCTGCTGCAGGCGGCGCGGTGTTACGATCACTGCGGGCTCTACACGCTGACGTCAGAGATATATGGAGAGCACTCGATGCCAGGAGAGCCAGACCAAGTATGTATTGTACCGATAGTCTATCCCCACGAGACAGAAGTACCTTCAAGAAAAGACCCTTCTCTTTCCTCAAAGACAGGCAATGCACCGATGATGCCTATGGGTGGTAGTCATTACGTACCATCAGGTGACCCACTTGCTTAGTAGCCCCCTATTCCATAAAAAAGGATGTATATGACCTGTACTCATTATTATAAATTCGTGTCTGCTCCAATAACATATCCTGTCTACACTTCAAAAGTGTCACGCCCTCAATAACAACTGTACTCTCAGACCATTTTTACTATAGCGCTGCATTCGCCAGCTATTCGATCGAGTGTTCGATCGGCTGGTGGTAAGCACCACACCTGCCCGTAAACAATAACACTACTTAGAACTTTGAATAAATTACAAACTACTACATGGCTCTGCACCACGCTCATAGGAGACGTGAAATATTAAGTTTAGCTGATCATTAAATTCTTTAAATCGAAACACACCAGTTGTTTTTTATAGACCGCCACAAGATTTTTGATTGGTAAAAAAATAGACAATTATTTACTCAGACGGACTCATAATTGTTACTTAACACGTAATACTGTACTGCCCCGATCGAAATAAATACCATGTCGACTCGTCTTATATCTAATAATAAGATAATCTATAAATTATATATTTAGTCAAAATGCGCGATTTTTTTTTGCTTACAGCGTCACCAGAAACAAGTTCTTGTAACGCGCCCACAACATCACAAACACGCATGACCTTATCTGCTGTAAGTAATCCTCATACTATTAATTAACTTATCGATATAATATATCGATAATTAATAGGTATTAATGGTAATATTAGATAACAAAATATTACTTCATTACATTTACGCCTGTATTCTTTAACAAAACATCTATATTAATTCTATGCATAGATTTCTGTACTATACATTTTTGTTTAGCGCCAAAATAGATCAAACACGTATACAAAAATTGTTCTTACACTTTTATGCGCACTATGAGAGTTAGTAGTGAGGTTAGGTAATATAGGTTAGTTTCGCAATGTGTTGAATTATCAATATGATGAAGATTATGTTCGAATAGTGATTACGATTGTTATAGACTTTGCTATCATGTCTCGGCAATCTCGTCAAGTTGTCGAATTCGATGTTTATCAGATTAGTTTACAAAAGTTGTAATTTAAATCGGTTTTAAAAATTAAATCGACTAAAAGCAATCTTATGATCAAATAGGCAACCCAAATGGGTGACTTTAAATAGCCATACTACTGTTATTAAATTAATATATGTGTCCACCACATTAATTTAAAGTTTTATATTTTTCAGCCAGAACCAGTGACGCAAGACCATTCCGACGGTGGAGTGGCTGAACGGGCAAGAGGTCTTCGCGCCTGGCTGCAAACCGCACCTTAAATTGAGTACTTAAAGTACCTCTAATATCTCTATCTTAAGTGAAATTTAGGAGACGAGACGTTTGTGTATGTAGTGGTATAACTTGGTCGATTGGCCGATTGACTTAAAATAAAATTTAAAGCAAAAATAGTATGATAGAAAGTCGATATTACAATATCAGTTATTAAATATGCTAATTTGTAATTTGCATACTAACATTACTACAACCTTTCTTTCGAAATATCGTTTCACAAGTATCGAGGAGATTCGACAAATATCCGTTTTGGATAATGCTATGTTTGTTTTTAGTAGGCGATTTTTTCTTATTATTGTGAAAAAAGTATTCAAAACGAACTACATACGCAACTCGTTTCTATAGTTTATCTATATCCAAACGTTTAATCACATTAATTATGTATAAATTTACTTACGAGATATCGATAAGTATCTCTAATATCGAATTGTGATGTCGATAGTTTCTATGTATTCCAAATGTTAGTGTATCGAATTCTAGTCGTGGTAATCTCTATATGCGGGACTGTTTGCATTTAATTATTAGTTTTTCGAGCTCAGTTCTTGGGAAAATTTATTGGGTAAAGTAATCGATCGGTAATGTTGAGTATGGGGTGCGATATGAAGTAGGTTGTATTATGTAAGCATTTAAAAATTCTAGTCATATTATAAGTAAATGTTTAATAATAAAGCTTTTTTTTTAAACAAGAGGTCACAGATATTCTTAAACAGCACTAGATCGTGTATTTTCATTTAGATTTGTTATCTCTGTGCAATGTTTATCCATTTTTGCAATTATGTAAGCCTGTACAGCTTAAGTGATGACAGACACCGAGGTATAATTTTTTGTAGTGCTGGAATATATCGATAAAGTGTCCCAAAATCGCCCCCAATTAGCTTTAACATAGAAAAACAAATAAAATTGTGTTTTTCCATTAAAAATAGATATAACATTTAATCATCAAAGCTGTGTTTAATAAAAAACTTAAGGCCTAATGTTACGTTTCGCAGATTCGTAATTCTATTGTGAAATATCTGCGAAAATAATACATTTAAGCATATTATATTCCATACAATAAGTTAAAGAGAAGAGCGGATGTATCCGGAATGAATAAATATATTAACGATGAAATAAAGCAATTTGCTTAAAGTAAATGAGAAATACATAGATATTGTAGAAGTTTCATATTTATTATAAAATACATTCCATTTTAAGACAAAAACATATTCCTTATACATATTCCTTGTTATGTTAATATGAGTATTTATGTAAATGGCATTCTATCGATTTTTAAACCGATTTGTTCGAATAGTCATTAAATATCGATATAATATGTACTAATCGATTGTGTGTACCTCTTATAGATGTAAATCCTATTATCCACAACTTTTGTAATGTTAAAGAAGAATTAAACGTGATCGCTAGTATTATATTTCTTGTGCCTATAATTGCAAGAAATTAAGTGACATTCCGTCAATGATTACACAAACGGTCATGTGTGTATACAATAATATAGTTATTCAATATTATCGTAGGGTGAACGTACCAGTAGTGTATATATCAGTTTCAGTGACATCTTCAAAGCTAAAATAATATTTTATTCCATTAATAATCAATAGGCTAGTAGCAAGTTAAATGTTTGTATTTTTATTCACTGAATGATCATTAAGAATACACTTTGAATATTTTTTTTCTATTTAAAGCGTACTGGAATTAGTATACTTTCTATAACTGTCAGGCATATACTAATAAAGATTCTTTTTTAAAGAAAACTAAAAAAAAACTATATTAGTCCTGAATTAATTTAATTACTACATGCAATAGTTTATTTGCTATTTAAACTGAAAAAAGTTGAAATAGAAGAAGTCAGAAAAGAGTCTACTACTGGTACATTCACCCTTCATATCTATTTTTTTTTCAATAATTCCGTGGGCCACTTATCGGCGGTGTGGATTTTTTCAAATAAATATCGTCTTAGCCAAATAATGAATTTTGTAGTTAGGTAGATATATCTAGTCGAATGGTTAGCGTGTATAGCGGACGGTGTAGTTAGTGGTGTGATAGGTGTGACGTCATCGAGTCGTCTTTACTATGATAATACGTATTATATAACATTACCGGTCATAAACTGTCGACAATTATTTCTGCGAATGCAGGTAATGGAGAAATGATTCTGGTTAATTTACCATATATTTTTGGTAAGTTCCTTGCTGTCCTAAATATCTTGTTTTTTATTGAATGACGAGAAGAGCAAGGCGCTCGCCTGATGGTAAGCGCCACGCCTACCCATAAAGAGAAGTAACACCACACAGACCTTTGATTTACAAAGCACTGTGTTGGACTGCGCTCGTCACCCCGAGACATAAGATGTTAAGTCTCATAATGCCCAGTAATATCACTTTCGATTTCGATTTTAAGGATATGAAAGCCAGTGAAACTACTGGACATTATGAGACTTAACATCTAATTGGGATGACGAGCGCAGTCCAACACCATGCAGTGCTTTGTAATTCAAAGTTGTCTAAGGTGTTTTTTCTGTTCATGGACAGGCGTGGCGCTTACCATCAGGCGAGCGACTTGCTCGTCCCGTCATTCGAACGAATGAAAAACAAAGTCGAGTTTATGATCGGTGATTCTCATTATATTTCTTCTTAATCGCACAAAAAAAAACATTTCTGGCCAGTTAAGGTGATTGTAGCGTTAAGATTAAGATTAATGATATCGTCTGTTTCCACACTCGAGTCAATTTGTTTCTCCCTTCATATCGTTTAGACAATTCTAATACGTGTGTCTTAACTCGGCCTCCATTGTAATTGTTAAGTACTTGTTTAATATTTCCTCGCTAGGCGGATAGACTGAGCATTACGTCGATGTGATTTGTTCTTATAGGTTCATTGCAATTTGTCTTATATACACACGCCTGTAATCCCCGAAGTGGTAGGCAGAGGTGCAACCAGTACACCCACCGCAGTTTCGATCCCCGCAGATTAACATTTGTGTGATCCACTAATATTTGTCTTGGGGTCTGGGTGTTAGATCGAAAGTCTCGTAGTTCCTGATACCCACGACACAAGACTCGTATCTTACTGTGGGGTCAGGACTGTGGACAGGTGTGATTATCTCAAAGACTGCAACAAGGATTATTCCTGAAGTCAGCAACGGAGTATAAAGCATCAGTTGAATTTGTCTACAGTATGAATGGGCCTGCTCGACCGGATTGTTACATCTCATAGAAAACCGATGTAAAATAGCGGCTTGCTGCTGCGTTTCGTACGGTGAGTGAAATATCCGGAGGCCCAAATCCCCTTCCCCTTCGCAATCCCTAATTATCTCATCCCTTTATGGTCGGCAACGCGACCATGATTCATCTGGTATTATGGACGTGCATGGGCGGTGGAGATCACTTACCATCAGGTACCTAACCCATTTGCTCGTATGCCGGTCTATGCTGTAAAAAAAATGGTAATTGGATTCTAAGAAATCACTAATAAACAATTAAATTTGATTTATGTTTGAGTGCGGCAATCAGTTTTATTTATTTTTTAAACACATTGCAATGAATCTGTGAGGGTAACGTGTGACTGCGCTGTGATATTAAATTAGATGTCAGTGGATGTCGGACTCTCGTTCTATTGTTGCACTTGATTTATTCATTTCATAATACGCGCAAAGGACAGCCTCCGTGATGCAGTGGGCATGCAGCTGACTGTGAAACGAGGGGCCGCGGGTTCGATTCCCGCACCGAGACAAATGTTTGTGTGATCCACAAATATTTGTTTCGGGTCTGGGTGTTGAGACCGAAAGTCTCTTGTAGTGCCTGATACCCACGACAAACTCGGTATCTTAGTTTGTATCAGGACTATGTGTGTAATAATTATTTAATTTGGCCTTCCCGAAGTTAGTCACTTAATCCGCACTCGCCTAACTTCACTCTTAAGTCTCTGAAAACTAAAACTACGACGCTGCAAGGGACTAACTTCACAGCGGTCAAGTTATTTTGTGCGTATTGTATTCTTATACTGTGTGGCGATTAGGTTATCACATTAAATGATACCACGTATAATTACATGTCATTCTTTAACCATACACAAAAAATAAATGAAATACCTACGATATCTTAGTCAAGGGACAGTTTTTTCTGATTTAACATTTGAGAACATCATGTAAATGCGTAAGGATATCACCTGACAAATACTGCTAGGTCAATGACATGCGTGAGACAAAGTACCTATCGCTGCGATGTTGCCGCTTTTACAAGTCATTGAACTACCATTTAACATGGTGTTTTATTTCGTGGCAATTTTTAAGGTATATATATTTTTGCATATTTTATGCGTATTTTTATTTTTGGTATAAATGTTTATTTTATTCTTTGAACCAACTTATTTCAACTAGTTTTAACCGCTGTATCATTTAAGGGCCTTCCGTGAGCAAATGACCTTGACTGACTCGCGCCATACTGAATCGTGTACTTGGCGCGTGAGTTTTCGTGCAGAATATGCACGTATTTAGCGAATAATTGATTTTAAAAACCAGGTTTTGGTCTTTTCGAAAATTTAAAACGGGCAAAATATTCGTTATTAAATTGCCTATCTAGTGATGTTAATCTCATTTGAAAACATTCCGTACTTTTAAAGGAGACGCACGGAATCTTTGCATTTTTCTCATTTTTATGGTTCATTTATAACGACAATTTAAAAATATATATCAGCATTAACATGAATTTGAATCGAACAAAGTAAAGCTGACCGATTGTAGATATATATTGTATATTTTTGTCATCAATATTTATTTTAAGTAATGACTAGATAGCCTCTAAAAACATCGATCGCGCGGCGTTTTGCTGGGGGTATCGCCTTAATGTGATGACCTAATCGCCACTTGGTATTATGCACCTCTGTATCTTACAATACGGTTTGTTACATAGCCGTCCATTTTATTGTTTATGCGACTATTGTAATGTACTTTTATTAGTAAATCAATTGTGTTAAAGGGAAAAATGCTGTCGAAAATGATATTTTATTTGCTTAATATACATAATGTATTATAGGTAATTCAACACATTCGTGCACAGTGACTGTGTGTGCGTTTCGATATCAATTTAACGATGACCAATCGGTTCAATGACCCACAGAAATATATAATTATTTCGAAATTCACACAAACAGGTAGACGTGCACAAATGAGTTGATTTATATCAAAATTAAAGTATTCAAAAATCTTTTAAAAATTGTTTAAAGTACTTTGCGTTGTAATGGTACATTTTACACACAAATAATATCTATTAGGTAACTTCGGTGGGAAAACAAAATTCCTCAGGAAGTGACATACTAATATTATATTGGTAACAATAAAAATCTAAAACAATAAGTCACTTTATTTTACGTTTCAACGTATTTACAGTACATTGCGAAAGTCGCAAACTCCGTATAAAATACGTACGTAATATTCATAAAAAAAAAAAACTAAAATTAGCTAACAATTTGAAAATATATCCTGCTCTTACTAATATTATGTTCCTAAATAAAAAACAGTGTTGCCTAGTCGTATCTTTAAGGTTTCTTTCTTAAAATTACGTATAGAAATATTCAAAAAATATTATTTGACAATCTATAATTATCATGGGATTTATCAGCACCGTAATGATATTATTGAGCAATCTTATATAAAAAAACTCAAATAAAAATCCTATTTGAATAAAAATGGTTAGAATGTTATAATTTTCTACATTATGCAGGCGTGAAACGTGATTTTATTTAATTATTTTTGGTTATTTTTATACGTAATAATAAATATTAGCTATCGTTGTAAAACACAGACCAAATATAATTGTATAACAGACTTTGCAAGAGCTTCTACTTCTCGAGAGATTTATCGCTCACATAATCTGTTTTAAGGCCCATTTAGAAGGAGCGAGTTTATAGAATGACACCGACGAGCGTTTACAAAAGGCTTGCCGTGAAATTATATACATTTTGAATTTTACATACATTTTGAAAACACAATCGCATGACACCGCCTCGCAAATGACAGCTTTATTGTACTCGACGTAACAGTAGTTAATACGTCTGTCAAACACATGAAGAAGCCTTGTCGTGCTGTTAAGTGTTGTAAACACTCAAAGTGTTGCAAGCGTATTTCACATCACTAAATTGCTTTGATGACGTTTAAACATTTGCAGAAAGTGTGACAGTTTCATAAAGATTGAAGTACTTGCGATGTCTATTTTATATCTTGGTCTGTGTTGTGAACCATCCAATTGTAATGCAATATCCAGAAATATCTATTTTGAAGTACCTTTTGGTGCCTATCCTACGCCTTTATTTTTTACATACATATATTCAAATTACATTTATCAACTTACGTCCATATTTATTTACAATTGTAGTGTTAAAATTTATAAATGTTAATTTAATAAGAATATTTGTCTGTTTTAACACTTTCATTGGAATATATTTTCCTTCAAATATATTTTTATTACATGTTAATAGTAAAACTAAGTAATTCTTAGTTTACTCCAGTTTTAGTTCAAAGACGGGCCTTGTTTTATGATGAACCTAACTAAAATAAAGCCCATTAAGTAATAATAATAGTTTTAGTCCTGACCAAAAATTTATTAAACCTGTTATTTTAAACCCATTTAATGGAGTAAACTGTTTTTAGTTTAGTTGATAACAGGTTACAGAATATATTATAATATGTAAGCTTTTATTTCACAGTGAAAGTGTTAAAAATAAATTATAAAATTTTTCAACAATCATTATTCTATGTAAATTTTCCAATAATATTATAAATGTTTTTTGTAACTGCATAAAAATGAACTATGAGTTTTATTGAATATAATGATAGAACATAATTTTAATGTGACATGACATTTAAAACAATACGGGCCTTATTACAGAACGTATTCTAACTTTAAACTAGGTTTTTAACTGTTTGGTAAGCCAGACAAACTATGGTAAGCCATTCAAACAGGCCAACATAAACATAGCTTAAATTTAGAATATATTTTGTAATA
The DNA here is from genome assembly GCA_949126905.1 of Amorpha juglandis. Lineage (NCBI taxonomy): Eukaryota > Metazoa > Arthropoda > Insecta > Lepidoptera > Sphingidae > Amorpha > Amorpha juglandis. Next base: position 3,038,165 of record OX421380.1, read on the forward strand.
AGGCCCTATGTGTCTTCATATAAAACAAGCCAAAAATAAATTGTTAAATAAACTAAGATTGATGTTACACTGAAAATACATGTATTATTTATAACATTTAATAGATAGCTCATCTAGAAATGGAATGTACTGTTGTTGTTGTTAACATTATTTTTTCAAAATCCCTGATAATAAATTGTAATTAAATTCATGGATATATCAAAGTAAATGTTAGCGAACTTGTATGAATGTGGAAGAGGCACAAGCGATGTCAGAATCGTAGCTTGTGCCGCAGGGCGTGCCCAAATGAGTCGCATTAAATTGATATGTAAATTAAAATTAAATTATTAAAATTAATATGTAATAATGTCAGATTTTCAGCACATTTTGTTATATAAAACCTGTTACTTATACTAAGTATATAATATCTATATTAATTTCTGTTTAACTTCAGTGTAACATCATCCTTAAATAGTCGTTCACAACGATACTCTGCTGAAATTAAAATTAATGATAGGGTAAAGCCACCAAAGAGTACGCATTTTTCAAACTTTTATTTTTATAAAAATCAACTTATATATTACACTTTGTAGTTCTAATTTTAATTAAACTTTGGTCTTTTAGGAACATAAAAAAATATTAACATATTAACTAACAATCACAGGAAATATTAAAAAGACATAAATTTAGACCTCCTCTCATGCGCACTCTTAGGGTACCGGGTGGCAAAGAGTACGCGGTAAGAACCTTTCATAGAAGCTAAGAGTGCGCGACTTACTTATAATATATAAAAATTAAGATCATTCAACAACTGCGGAGTATTTATTGTAGTTTTATTTTTTTTTTATCTTTCGTGTCTTGATGATTTAACCATCCTTATAAAATGCTGCAGCCACAGTAGAAACAAATCTAAATTTATATATCCAGAATCTGATACAAGCAGCAAATAATCTTCTGAAGATCCATCAACCAGCTCTTGTTTTTGTCTCTTCCTAGGAAAAATTAATGCTGGTGGCACAAATACTCCAGTAGCACCCATACAGCAGACAGCTGTCACTGTTTGTACTCTTTCTGCTGATACTATTTTGCCTACTATCTTCTTACCTTTCTTGGCATAAACTTTGAGTAATTTATTTGGGACGGTTTGTAGTCCCGTTTCGTTAATATTAAAAAATTGTCTGGCAACAAATTTGTATTAGATCGTGAATTATTTTATATTGGTATAAAAAATAAAAAAATGTTTTAAAAAATGTTTGTACTTGTACACGGTTCAAGCCAGCAGCACGTGCCAATCTAGTATTTTCTGGCTGGCAAAAACTGAGCATATGTTTTCTTGCAAAATTTTCCACCCATTATTTGCTGGCCTGCTTTTTTTTATTGAATTTGTGATCTAGTCCATTCTTCTCTGCTAAATCGAATGCAATTCTTTCGAATTCCTTCTAACATCAACAAGGCCAACATTTTCACTTCATACAAGCTAAGAGTGCGCATGCGTACTCTTTGGGTGCGTACTCTTACCAAATACGGGTCTTTGGTTCAAGTCAGTGCAATCTTTAAAAGCAAATAAAATGTCGACACAACCTCTTAATAGCATCAAATTTAGAACATATATGTCAAATACAATAACATTTGTAGGGTGCCAATCAATCACAAACCTTACAAAACTTGCTTAAAATGTTAATAAAATTACATCAAATATAGTGATAATCGATTATTTGTTATAAAATTGTAAATACTTACACTAACGCAAAAAGTTCACGTCCTGCACTTGACAAATGACTTTCCCAACTTACAGATCACATAATAATGCCAATACAATTAAAAAATATTACCAAACGAAGCGTTGCGTACTCTTTGGTAGTGCGCACTCTTTGGTGGCTTTACCCTATACCTAAAAATTGTTTTATTTAAGTGAAGATAGTATTACTTTAAATCACGCGTCTCGCCAGAGAGTTTTGAGTCTTACTGCAAACGACATAAGAGCGAGAGTTGATGAATCGCGTCAAATTAAATTAGACGATCTATATGCCCGCTCCACATATTGGATGAGCCCTCCCGCCAAAGGTTATTCAGTTATAATCCCACTCTTGCTCCCGGAGAATAAAGCGTTTGTGTTTAAAATGCTCTTAAAATTTGAAAGTTTAAAAATACACCTCTAGTATTTCTATCCCCAACTAAATAAAAACAAAATTATGACTGTCTGATTAAATATTTTGAAGTGAAACTTCTTTAGAATCGTTGTGATTTGAATTCGATGAAACGAAAATGCGTCACGACAAAGACAAACAAATTCATAAATAGGATTTTGCCTGCGAGATCATTATTCATCATTATCATTATTACGAATCCATCCATCCATTATATCCCATGTAAATTTTTTTTGTATTTGCGTATTATTCTTTGGTTTATTTGTTTTAATAATTTTGAAGTTTCACTTCTGCCGTGTGTTCACACACACACACACACACACAAAATTTTGATATATTTTACAGATATTCTATTCACCCATATATCTAAAGTTTTCTTTGCTCATAGTGAGAGCAAGAGAGGTAGTACAATGGAATAAGCTTTGCTAAATGTCTCCGGCAAGATAATATGACGGATATACCTACAAGATTGCGTGAGGCCAGAAGAGGTACTTCTGCTCAGCAATTCTCAGCAAATCGCCCAGTGTGTAGAGCGGGCTGTAAACTATTCTTGATGTTCATGGTTATCTTGAAAGCAACATACAATAGGGTGATTGCTATTCCATGGATACCTGAAATAAATTTTAAAAAATTGAATTTGTTGAGCCAATGAGAATAACTCTGACATGACATATGTGAAATGAGTGATCTTCGTTTTTATTATGTAAGTCAATAATAATACCAGCTCTGTATTACAGACCCAATGCTGGGCATGAGCCCTTTCTACGAATGAGAGAAGCATAAGGCCTTGTTCCACAACGCTGACTTAATGCGAATTTGCAGACTTCACATACTTTCGATTTTTTTTATGGAGAAATCTGAAAATGTCCTCATGTTTCTTTCGCCGTTAAAACAAGCAATAATTGTAGTAATGTAAACTTAGAAAAGCAGAGGTGCTCTTGGAGCTAGTTTGGAACCTGTGACTGGTCTCCGCAGTCCGCACCTCTCCCCGTTGAGCTATAGCGGCAAGTATCTTTACATAGTATAAAATGAAGTCGCTTCCGCTGTCTGTTCGCTTAGATCTTTTAAACTATTCAACGGATTTTAATGCAGTTTTCAACAATAGATACAGTAATTAATGAGGAAGGTTTAAATGCATAATACAAACATAGTACAGAAAAGCCGAAAAATTCAAAGATTTGTAATGCAATGTCGTAACAAACATATTATTCATTGAAATAAAACTAGTTTAAACGGATTTTATCGCGGTTTTTTATTTCAATTTTGTTTGTTTAATTTTATGTGAAAATATTACCTGTGCGAAGGGGTCGCTAGTTATAAATAAATCTTTCAACTTACCTATTCTACTCGCTCCACTATACACGGCAGCAGGGGCGGTAACTATTTGACCATCTCTGCTTACTTCAGGCGTGCATGTTGCTTTCGATTGTGTAGTAGAATAGGAAAATAGCGACCAAACGTGCCATAGCTTGCTGGTAGCATTCCATACACCGCCTGAGAAGTCGTGCGGCACCTGGGCAATGTGCAATAATTAAATAATGCAAAATATAAATTAAAGTGGTAGAGCCACGCTGTAGACAGTTTTATCTACAGCATGAATGGGCTGGCTCGCCCGGGTCATTACCACTGTCTCACAGAAAACCGACGTAAAGTAGCGTCTTGCTGCTACGTTTCGTACGGTGAGTGAGATAACCGGAAGCCCAAATCCCCTCCACTTCCCAATCCCTAATTATCCCTTTCCTTTAAGATCTGCAACGCGCCCATGACTCTTCTGGTGGTGGGCGTACATGGGCGGTGGAGATCACTTACCATCAGGTGACCCACTTGCTCGTTTGCCGGCCTATGCTATAAAAAAAAATGCAAAATATAAATAAAAGTATAGATAACATAACATAGATAAGTATAGCCTAACAAAGACTGCTTCGGTGGCGCAGTTGTATTGCGTACGTGGTATGACTGCTGTTCTGAGGTCTCGGGTTTGATCCCCAGATCGGGTAAAAGTGATATTAGGTTTTTCTATCATGAAATGCTCAGTATCAGCCCGGATTCTGGAATTGTGCCTGGTACCGCGATAGACTCGCCCTATATCACATAATAGTACGGAAATAAGCTGGGGAAATGTGGGTTATTGGTTCACACGTCTGCCTACCCTTTCGGCGATTACACGCGTGAGTGCATATGTATGTGTGTTATTATTTTAAATGTTACTCTTTCCACAGCCTCACCTTTTGATCTCCAACTGTCCAGCTTAATGTAGGAGCGGGTATCCCAGTAGACGTGCAGTTGAGCGAAACCAAGTTAGTAGTTTTCACCTCCTTGATAACCGCTTCGGTGGGTGGTACTAGAAAGTAACCATTTTTTAACTAGATAGAAGCAGCGGTAGCTCAGCGGGGAGTGGTACGGAGTGTCGAGACGAAAGTCGCAGGTTCGAAACCAGCCCCAAGAGCATACACCTCTGACTTTTCTACGTCACGTGTATATTAATTGTTAATTATCGCTTACTTTAACGGTGAAAGAAACATCGTGAGGAAATCTGCATACCTGAGAACTCATTTTTTAAGATTTTTCGAAGGTATGTGAAGTCTGCCAACCCGCGTTAGGCCAGCGTGGTGGACTAAGGCCTAACCCCTCTCATCCAATGGAGGAGGGCCGTGCCCGGCAGTGGGACATGTATAATACAGGACTAGTATTATTATATTATTAACTAGATGGTAGGTCCGTCGTATGCGAGAGGCCGCAAGGTACCTACTTACAATAACTGTATATTTATACACCAGAGGGAAGGCACTGTTATGTGTTTGGCTTGAAGGAAATTGAAGCCACTGATATTACAGTCCACAGCCTTTGTGGCGCAGCGGGCGAGTAGCCGGCTACAAAGCGAGAGGCCGTTCGATTCAATAATATTGATCCATAAATGTCGGTTTCTGGTTTGGGTGTTGTGGGAGCGCTAATTCCTCGTAGTTCCTGATACCCACGATATACGTTTAACCTGATGTGGGATCAGGACTGTGTTTGTGACTGTTGGGTGTTTGTACCTTTATATTATTACTTCTGACGGGCTTCAGTGTCTTTCAAACCGAAATACAACAGTGCTACGTACTGCTTGGCGCCAGAAATTGTCAAAACGGTAGTACCAACCCAGACGGCCTCTCGAACACGAGGGACCTACCACCTAGGAAATCTACCTAAGTTTCTAAATCTGACGATGTAGAAATTTAGCATTATGCTATTATCCTCAACATACTATGCTTACCATAAGCAGAAACAACGATATCTTTCTTCTCTATTAGGAACATTGGTCTCTCCCCCGATACTTCACAAGTGTAAGTAAAGTCTGCGACAGGCGCTTGCCGCAACTCTAGTGTAAGTACACATTTGCCCAACAACCCTCGTTCGTCGTGCTCCATACAGTCTACTTCCAGGAAATTTTCATTAACGGGGAATATTCGCGCGCGTTGTCTACCATCTCTCTGTGGACAAACAAACCTATTAAACTTATGAGAAATTGCTGAGCTGCTTGAATTCAAATCTCGGTTGGGTAATCACAAAAAAATAAATATATAAATACATCAACAGCCACAGTTCTGACCCTTTATTGGGTTAAACCTGTATTGTAGTTTTCAGGAACGAGGCACTTACGGTGCCACAATACCCGAATTTGTACATCATACAAACATTTGTCTCGGGATGGGAATAGACCCCACGGCCTCTCGCTTCGCAAGCGACTACTGACTAATTAATATTAAGAGATATTAATTTGTGTTTCACTTCAAAAATCATTCATAGTTGTCTAGACTTGCAATGTAGGTATGCCCGATATGGCGTTAGAATTGTCCCTTATCACATTATGGGACAGAAATAAACCAACCTCCTTTGAAAGACCTTGTACCTTCACGAATGCGAATACTCAATACAAATCAATTCCAATAAAACAAATGACCTCATTTTAACGGGATGTACGTTTTGTAAACAGAGTTTTAATTACCGGTTTGGGTCGGAAGTGGCGCCTACCTTTTCAACACCGCTTTAATTGTCCGAATTAATTTGACCAGCATTTACTGTTTTGAGGTCAAAGATGATGATCATTTTGTATTTTTTTAGTAGTTTTTTATTTTATTACATTTTGTTGTAACATAGAATGGCAAACGAGCAAGTGGGTCACCTAATGTTAAGTGATCTCCACGGCCTATGTACGCCTAAAATACTAGAAGATCCATAGGCACATTGGCGTCTTTAAAGGGAAGGGGAGGGAGATTTGGGCCTCCGTATATCTCACTCACCGTACAAAACGCTATTTTACGTTGGTTTTCTGACAGTGACAGAGACAGTGGTGACGACCCGGTCGAGCCGGCCCGTTCATATTGTAGACAAAATTGTCTACAGCGCTCTACGATACATAAAGCTTTTAATTCAAATCGCCTCGAGAAAGCCAGTCTGCTGAACTACTCAGATGCCATATTCTCCTTGAGGGTAGTACTCGTAAATAGAATATAACCACTAAATCATTGTTCTATTTCCATTCAATTAGCGTGCTTTAATTCTCTAGGATAATTCAGTGACCCTTACCTCTGGCCTATAAATCATAAACTGCTGATCATTATTGGAAAGCCTGACGGATTGCAGGGAGTCGTTGGAGAACAATTGCCACGAACATTCTGTTACAAATCCGAGATCTTCCCTCCAACTGTTGCTCAGTTCCACGTGAGTAGCTGATGATCCTGTAACAAGTTTACATGATTATCAAAAAGGGTTTTACTGAACCAAGTCTCGCTTTTCTCGTCGTGTCTAAGATAGGATCAATCATAGCTGAATATACAAAAAGATAAATACATCCAACAGTGGTAGGTCTTTTTTATTAAGTTTACCTTATGGTGGTAGGTCCCTTGTATGCGAGAGGTCGTTTGGGTTGGTACCACCACTTTGTGTAATTCTGCCGCCAATCAATAATGTGTAACCACTGTTGTATTTCGGTTTGAAGGACATTGAAGTCAGTGAAATCACTGGGCATTGTGAGACTTAACATTCAATCAATTATTCAATTCAATTGAATAATTGAAATTAAAGTTAAGCTATATCGTCGATATTAGGGTCTACGAGGGACTAGCGGTCCCACAACACCCAGACAAGAAACCAACATTTATGGATTTTACGGGAATCGAACCCGCGGCTTCTCATTTCACAGCCGGTTGCTTGCCTGCTTCATGTCTAAATAGAATATGCGTAAGAAGTAACAAATTTAGCAATAGCCTGGACACGCAAAAAAAGCTTCGTATAACTCTTGACAGAAATAAAAAAAAATGTTTTTTCAATATAAAATACAGTTTATTAAAAGTAAAGCGTAGCACATTGCGATTTTCAAGTGGACCCATGGGAGATACTTAATGTAATGAAAAAGTTGAGTAATATAAATATTTGAAACCATTTAAGCGCAAATTACTTCTGTACCAGTGCAAACTTACTATTAAAACTTTCATACTATGTTAAACTGTAATTATTATCCTATCCTAACTAATAAATAACAATGAATGTTCGTTTGTTCGTCTTCTAGAATTCATACACAATTCACACGATTATTATGTTGCTCGGCGGATGTATGGTTATTTCCTTACGTAAAAATGTCAAATGTCTTGTTTACGACAAACACAGCTCATTTAGTTCTTGATGATAAGGCCCGTATTCACAAACAACACAAGTGGGCTCTTTGCAAAGTGTAGATTTCTGTGTACATACCTTTTTTTTATCCGATCACGGCAAAGTGCACTACACCTGATGGTAAACGTAGTGCAATCCAAAAAACTACCGACCACCGACAAACAATGAGTTCATCGGTGGTAACCAAAATCATGCCAGCCTGTATAAATGCTTCGAGGAAAAGAAGCAAATCGAGGGGCCTGCGACAGAACAGGCGGTTGACTGATGCAGGCACAGGAATACAAGGATGTAATACTCGCCCCAAGCACCCATCAAGTCATGTCGCAGGCCTCTTGAGAAAACCGGATATACTGGCTGATCCTGGAACGCGATCCATACCAGGTATGTGCATCACTATGGCAGGTTTTAATACCATGTGTACGGTGGTCGCTATCCGGGGGATATGAATACCCTACCACCAGCAGAACCTGATTGGTGTGTTTTTATTTAGCGCTAAAAACGAACCAATTACGTTTAGAGAAATCGTCACTATGCGTTCGGACTCACTATGAGTTCTCATAGTTACGTTTATGAATACGAGAGTAAGAGTATTTTATCATCATTAAAAAATATTAACCATCACAATTGATCTTTATAACCCATTGTATACAGTCAGTCCCCTTTGTATGATCAATCGAACACCCGTCCAAACACACGACAACGTTTCATCTCGTTGTTTTTAATTTTTTGAATTAGACAAATTAAGGAACGAAATGCCGGAGGGGAGGCGCCATATCTCTTAAATTATACTATAACCCGACTACTCGTTATTCGTCACCTCATGGTTTGACGCGTTTTGTTAAAGGGATTTATTTTTTTGTGCGGGTCTTTGACACTTTGTTATTCAATAGCACGTGTAGGAGTGGTTTATAGAATTTAAATTGATTAGCCTGTAGGTATATGTTATGTATGTGTGTGTTTGAATAAAGGAGAGATGGAATAAGTTATTTCATGTATCACGAGTGTGTTTATAGGAATTTACCATCTCTTCATATTCGTATTCAATTTCATAGTCAGTTTGTTAAATTTCGGTTAATTTGCATTTATTTATACAAAATCATAAAGAATTTGGACATATATTAAGTACCTAAGTATTAACGCGTGACGATCCAGATCCTTTTGGACTGTTTTAAAATGAACGCCGTTTTGGACAAATAAAATAATGAATACACACGTCCTAACTTCCCATGTGACATTAATCATCAATTAAGATCACATAATCATCGTCCTAAACAGCCCAAAACAATTAAACGTTAAATTGAACGTGACGCAAGCGTATTAGTCGTGAGTAGCAGCGGTCAAAACAGCGCAGTCAATTTATATTAAACAAGGAACAACCCGCTTAAGTCTTAAGAGGTAGCGCTTAATTCGCTCAATTGCCCAGTCATGCGCTAGCTAATGGCACATCGCGCTCTATTTAGGGCATGGCGGATATTCAAGAGCTGTTAGAAAGCATTTCTCTTTGAATTACATTAAATATCTGTTTGTTTAAACTTATGTATAGGGATGTTAAACACATTTCAGTGCCATGCAAAACTTGGTAAGTTCCAAGAGCTGCTGTTTGTGGGCAGATGTGGAGTTTATTATCACACCAGCGATCTGTTCATCTCCTCATTAATATGTATGAAAATGATTAGTATAGGGAATTGGGACATTTGATCAGAGAATTTGCACACCACGTGTAGATTCAAGAGCAAGGCCTAGTAGTAAGAATGAAGATAGGTCCTAGCAGTTTAAAGTAGTGCGATGACTTAATTTATTTACACGCATACAACGATCATGATCATGCCAGTGCAGGCAGTCTTGTGACATTACGTGAACCCCACTCAATGTTGAGTCTTGCCCCAGCTCGTGTCATATACGGCAGAGTTGCCAGCACAGTTTCACTTTAAGCTTGTAGCTTTAAGTCCTCCATAAATGATACTAACTTTTTAATGACTTTTTCTTATAGGAAAGGGATAATTAGGGAAATGAGGAGGGGAGGGAGATTCTGGCCGCCGGATATCTGACTCACCGTACAAAACGAAGCAGCAAGTTGCTAGTTTACGTCGGCTTTCTGTGAGAAAGTGGTAAAGACCCGGTCGAGCCGTGCCATTCATTCTGTAGACAAAACTGTCTACACATCGTGGCTCTATCACTCAATAAGACTTGGTAAAAGCGAATCATAATGCATGTTAATAAAAATATTATTTACTCCTTTAGTCCCATGAGCAGGCGATGTCCCTTGCTCTCATACGAGTCAAATAATAATTGGGTTTAATTGGTTATGATTAAACAACTGCATGCATCGGTTTAATGGTGAGAAACATGTCTTTTGCACGTATGTACAATATTAAGACGAAGGACTTTATTATTTTTAGAAAGTAAAAGTAATTATATTTAGAAAGTAAAAAGAGAATTTTCCCGGTTCGATTTTCCGTACTTAACGTGAACTGTAAAAAATAGATTTAAATTTACTTATTTTTCTAGGCTAAACTTTTAATTTTTTTGTTATATTTTTATTTTATTACAGCAATTACAGGAAATTTCTATAGAATTTGTTTAAAAAATAATTCAGGTAAAAATATGATGAAATAATTTTCTTTTTAATTTTGTTCAAAACCTCCAAAAAATCTCTGACACATATACTTGTCCGTTTAGGTTTTGTGGGTGAAAAAGTAGTTTTGATACTAGTCACAGAAAGTCGTATGTAAGTATAAAATATTTTGAATTAAAAAAATACGTTTTCATATAGGTACATATTTCACAATGTTCATTAAAAATACTTAAAAATAAATACATCAGCGATCGTCAAACACTGTCCTTGTGATACCCATTGTCAATACCCGTGTACAGCTACTGCTATTCAATGATATCATAACAAAACAATTGTTTAAATTGATACATAAAAAAACAAATGAATCTATATTTCGTAGATACAAACTGACGTAAAGTAGCGGCTTACTGCTTTCGTACGGTGAGTGAGATATTCGGAGGCCCAAAACCTCCTCCCCTTCCCAATCCCTTAATTACCCCTTCCCTTTAAGGTCGGTAAAGCGTCTATGATTCTTCTACTGTTGTGGGCGTACATGGGCGGTGGAGATCACTTACCATCAGGTGACCCGCTTGCTCGTTTGCCATCCTATGCTATAAAAAAAATAGATACGAATGCCAGAAATTCAATTATAAACTATTTATTATTATAACAAAACGTATTAAAGGTAATTTATATCAAGGATTATTTAAATTACTATTAAGTACATAAATATGTATTTTAAGTATGTACCACTTGTGAATTGTCAATAATAAATTTCTAAAAAACAACAGGAAAATAATCATACCTATATAACGTCATATATCGACATATTTAAGAATACTGAAGCACAAAATTCATCGCACGTTTTTTTTCATCCAAATAAATTAATAGCACTTACCGATGCAAATTAAGGCCAGCACTAAAATAATTTTAGGGCCCATTCTCATTGACATAAAATGGCACATAAACACTAGCACATTACACGGCGGTCGTTCGACACTACTGGCTTTAGTGACAAAGCTGCGCGCACGCATGCTGGGAATTAAACGGTTGGACGCACGGATGAATAGTGTGCGGCGTTTAATTAACTGTGTTTTGACTGAAGAATTCTTAAGCAATTTAATAAAATTAGTTTCTAAATCAGAATATGAATATGATCAATTTGTATTGTTTTAAGTGTAAGTAACTCCAGGCTATAAATCTAGCTCGAAACTTAACACAGGATTTGAATACATACTTTATGTAGATAATTGATGTTTTTTTTTAGTTTGCGACGATGTTTTAACAATATATCCTCCGATAATCTGGGCTGATATCAACGATTTATGTATTTATTCGCCAAACAGACTGCTGCTAACCGAAAAACAACAGTACTTATATATCGATCTGTTGTGTTTGAACGCAGTGCGTTATAATGCAAAGTTCAGAGTGGTGTTGTCTGCTTATCGACAGCCGTGGCGTTTACTTTAGGCGAGTGCTTTAAGTAATTCGTTATTCAAGTTAATAAACCCTAATCATCAAGCTATCATACAACACCAAGAGGTTCCATAGACATTTTTTACTTTTTACTTAGAGCTCCACTGTTTTTAGATTAGCTACTCAATTATTGTGTAAATGAACGAAGAAAATAGTGTATTCAAATGCACAGTAAAACATAAAATAATCCTTTTATTAAATCATTATTATGTCTTATAAGCAATTATGTGTTGTCTGTAGAAATGTAGACAAAACTTAGTATCATCTATTATCAAAGGTTTTCTATACATCCAATTCCACGAACCGAGGCTTGTTCATTTATCAGGACAGAAAACACATTTTCAATTACTCATTGCAATGACTGTTTGAATCGATGTTCTGAATTTGAATATGACAATATTCTACCAACTCTCATGACCTGTTAATTTTCTCATTTTCAACTTTATACCTTCGCTTTATGGTCGGAAATTACTAACTACGTAGCTCTGGTTAATTTGTTTGGTAGTCACGATGCTTTTAAAATAATAGCTGTAATAGTCGGTGCACACTAATTGAATGAACGTGCAGTAATCAAGTACTCTTGGTTAAGTACGCGCGATATAAATTTAAATAGATTTTGTTCACGACATTACAAAACGTTTGGCGTTTATTGATTTGTAATGCTAGTATCGTGATTCGCCTCTTTGGATGAGTGGCTGCATACATAGGCTATAAAACCGGTGATGTCTTATGTTCAGTTCAGAGCAATAATTAAAAAGTTATACATCATTTTCTAAATGACGTCAGGGTTTTTTTTTATTAAAGACTAGGTAAGTATAGAGTGCTAGAGCCACGCTGTAGACAGTTTTGACTACAGGATGAATGGGCGGGCTCGACCGGGTCGTTACCACTGTCTCACAGAAAGCTGACGTAAAGTAGCGGCTTGTTGCTGCATATCGTACGGTGAGTGAGATATCCGGAGGCCCAAATCCCCTCCCCTTCCCAATTCCTAATTATCCCTTTCCTTTAAGGTCGGCACCGCGCCCATGATTCTTCTGTTATTGTGGGCGTATATTATGGTGGAGATCACTTACCATCAGGTGACCCACTAGCTTGTTTGCCGGCCTATTCCATTTAAAAAAAGTTTTTCAAATGCAAATACCGTCTCTGTTTCGTAAATGTAATTTTTCTTCGCGGTGTCCATTCTAGTGCGTTTGTATTTATTACTGTAATATCCGGGCTCAATATTACTGTTAAATGACCAGGCTGCGATACCCGCGGATATCCGGCTTAGAGGCGGATTTGCGTTCGGTCATTTTGTGTTTTAAAATTGAATATGTTGGATGTTTTTGACGACTTTTTCACTTTACAACTAAATTAAGTTTTTTTCTTTTTTTTTATATCCGTGTACGGCAAAGTGACTGCACTACATCTGGTGGTAAGCGTAGTGCAATTCAAAAAACTAGCGACCACCAACAAAGAATGAGTTTATCGGTGGTTATAGTCTTTGGAAAATTCATAAAAGATTAAATATACGAGAAAAGGAATTAATATTTCATAAAATTAACGTTCCGATCTAAGCTATTTTACATTTTAGGTTGCCATTAAGGCTCTCTGTTCGTCTGTCCCACTTAAATCATATCTTTTGAACCGCAACAGGTAGCCGTCTGAAAAATTCAAATAAGAAGTACGATTATGACAGATATTCTAGCAAATGATAGCTGTATAAATAAAACCCGACACCTGTAGGTGGAGATACAATAATAACTTTTTAACAAAAAAATTCAACCGTCGTAATACTGAAAATAAAAAAAAAACAATCCATTACAAAAAAATTATCAAAGTTGATCTTCTCTGTAAAAAGTTATGCGTGGTTTAACATAAAAAAGATACGTATCGAATTGAGAACCTCCTCCGTATTTTTTGTCGGTTAAAAAAAAGAATCAGTAATCCACACCAATACGATGTCAAACCGACTTTACACAAAAGCATTACGGCATAAGCCTCATTTTATAAAATACACGAATGTCACAGGCATTTATTTGTATAGATTAGAGCAATATTAAAATAAATGTCTGGTATTAATTTTATAAATTGCGAACACCGAACCGTTAAGAGTGACAAATTGTTAGTTATTTACCTTTTTGAGACGAAACAACGGCGCAGACTTGAAATATTTCGTCAATACAAACTTTGTTTTGAATGACAAATTAGAACTTTGCGAGTTATGTGCTCGCCATTAATTGGGCTGAGTTCTTTGAACCTGTGTATTGTTGCATTGATATTTTCTTGCTTTGATTAATTCTTTGGAACTCTGTGACTTACTGGATTGAGTGGTCATTTTAGTAAACTATTTATATTGGAGCAATTAATACACGGCAGCACCCAAACCAAGAAAAAAGTACACTTTTAAACTCCGACTGTGGCGTAACGAAAGGACTTTTAGATCCTCTAATTATCGCGAGAATTCTTCCATGAAAAGCACTAGTTTAATATTTCATAAACAATCCCCAAATTGCCCCAAAAAATAAAGATCGCTGTAGGGACCCGAGGTAGAAACTCCCTATTTTTTAAGGGAATTCTATAAAGTAGGAGGATAGGTGTGATAAAACTGCATATTTTTAAAAATTTGCTAGATACGAGTATGGCATTAAACTTAAACGTTAATCGGGAACATTAAATTCATTTTAGATGAGAGATAGAATCGCAGGGAGAGGTTCTCTTTTTTTCTATTTATGATATTTTAATGCATTAAGTTATTTTCCAGTTCACACAAGGCTATGAGGAATATGATAAAAAAAAATGAAGGTTTGTCACGTCTGTGCCACGCGGTATGAACGCGACAACGTCTGAATGTCATTTTATTTCTTATAAATCGTGAACTACAATGGAGTTTAAAAGTATATAAAGGCAAAAAAGAATAGCGTTACTGGATGTATTTTTAGAATATCTTTTCTTGATAGACATAAATAATGTCTTTGATGATGACTTTATAAAACTTCACCACCTACACAATAAGTTGTTTTATTTGGATTTATAAGGTATTTATTTTTTCCTTGGGGGCGCAGTTGTAACGCGTAAGAGGATACGACTGCTGTGGTGAGGTATCGGGTTCGACCGGGTCGAATAAAAGTGATATTCGATTATTCTATCACGAAATACTTAATATCGGCCTGGAGTCTGGAATTGTTTTCTTTTTTTCGGATCTGGGTTTTGTGGGACCGTAAGTCCCTCGTAGTTCCTGATACCCACGATACCTACAGGTTTAACCTAGTGTGGGATCAGAGCTATGTGTCACACTGTTGGGTGTATTTTATTTATTTATTTATTCTGTCTGTCCCTTCGGAGATACCATGTTTATGTGTTTACTTAAAAATATTTTTGCCGTCCCCATTTAACCAGTCAGCTTTGACGTCCTTGTCATTCAATTCACATAAATATTTCTAAATACCCATATTTCGCTGAAAAGTTCAGCCCCGATGTATCCCCAACTCAACCGCAGTAATTTTCCACATCGCCTGTTAGAGTTTTTAGTTTTGCGGTATCCTTTTGATTGTGATAGTTTCGTTATTTGCAGATAAAAGGATTTTTATGTGTCGATGTGCATCCGGATTGTGGGGTGGTCGGGTGAACAAAAATACTTTCGTGTTTTGATGAAATATTTTTATGTGTAGGCTGTAGGCTGAATGTTCTTGTAGTACACTGAGAGTATAATATTTTTAAAAGTAAAAGCTGGTGGTAGGATATTCATATCCGCCCGGATAGCGAGCACCGTACACATGGTGTTAAAACCTGCCATAGTGATCCACACGCCTTGTGTCTCGATTTGAGCTAAAGTGAGACTGATCATACATATAGCTTAGAACGGGGTTCTGAGCGCGACTAAATAACTTCAAATATTGCTACTAACTTGCCTCATTGCGCAGCATGCCTCAGATTGAGTAAGCGTCTGCACTTGCGTCGCCTCTACTCGAGACAGATCCTCGACTCGAGGCTGCCTCTAGTGGATCTGCAGTTTTAATAGTATCGGTCTGGTAATATTGTAAATTCACATAAAAAGATCCTGATCTAAGTATAGACTCCACTTCAAATTCAGCCAACGTAAGCACTTTCGACATCAAGACATCTTTAATCGTCGATTTAAAGGAATAATTAAGACGGCTATTAGAGAGGACATCGGGAGGTGCAATTTGTACTCATTACAATGACACATTAATCACCTCACGCTCCATTAGTTGAGACGTTAGGGAGACCGTTTTCATTTTCACGCCTTAGTGGATTTTACGGGAACTTTGGAGGTGTTTGTTTTTATAAAAACACTTTGTTTAATGGGACCTTGTGGCCCGATTTAGTTACAGTGGAAATAATATCCTCGGCGACGGCTGAATTTCTCAGTGTTCGTACTTATTAAAAATTAGTTTTCGACGGCCTTCGTGGTGCAGCGGGCGAGTAGCAAGCCGTGAAACTAGAAGCCGCGGGTTCTAATCCTGATCCGAGACAAATGTTTGTGTGATATCACCATCTTCATATATTTCGTATACGTTACTCTTCGAATATGGCTCGGCTCGCTATCTACCGCATATCGTTTAACTGGACGATAACAAAACTATCCATTCGATATGTTTTAATGACATATAGTACCTACTTAAATAATATTTCAAATTCAGAATCCATATTCCAGAACAACTACGGCGAAACTCGCCACGTAAGCACAAATCCGTCAGCCTTTATTAGCCTGAAAGTTATTTCCAACAGGGATATTTTTAAGAGGATGAACTGGAACAAATCGTTCGCTAATCTGGCTGAGGTCTGCGCCGGAATGTTCGTTACGTTTTAATGAAAGCCCGATTTACATGGCCGGTTTTAAAGCCGGACGTTCGGACTTAAGCGCCTTAAACTATGGTAAAAATGCGTATTTTAATATACCTTTTTGTGGATGTTCTAATCGCTGAGATAAAAGTTAGTTAGAGTTTTGTGTAACTCGCCAGTTTTCATGTTTAGCTGTGTGGTGGGCATTGCTATTATGTTGGTTTTTTCATTTGCTTGAATGACGAGATGAGCAGTTCGATTGCCTGATGGTATGTGCCACGCCTGCCCATAAACAGAAGCAACACTACACATAACTTTGTATTACAAACTGGCATGGTACTGGACTGCGCTCGTCATCCCAATACATACAATGTTGTCTTATAATGTCCAGTAATTTTACTGGATTCATTGTCCTTCAAATTAAAACACAACTTAGGATTTAAGCAAAAACGAATGTAGCATGTTTAAGTAATGTAAGACTTTTAACGGCCCATTGGTCTAATGACAGACCTACTTAGACTAAAACTATTAACTTCTGAGTCCAAATCCGGGTCAGGCAGTCACAGTTTATGTTTGAGTTTTCGTAAAATCACATATGAATTGCCTGGTATTGGAATTATTATAATATTGCCAGATAGACGGCAAAGCTGTGTATTGGGGGTTCCGTTGATAGCCTTTGTGTTTGAACACTAAAAAACTGTAATTTTTACGTTCATGATCTCATCCAATATTTGGATGTGTTTATCCACGAAACACAAAAGCAACATCTTTATAGCATAGGCTAGCAAACCAGTACTCGGTTTGCCTGATGATAAGTGGTCTCCACCATCTATGGACGCTTACAATACTTAGAGAATCATGTGCATGATGCTGACCTTAGAGGAAAGGGATAATTAGGGGATTGGGAAGAGGAGGAGGATTAGGATTTCTGGATATCTTACTTACCGTATGCAGCAGCAAGTTACTACTTTACGTCAGTTTTCAAAGTAGCTACTGCAAAAAGCCTTGCAACCTCATGCTTGAATTAAACTCTATTAACCGAGTCAAGGGGCAAATCGAACTCTTTCGGAATTCTTCGAGCCAAACGACTGTTCTATGATGCATGCAATTGCTTTAAACCCCCGTTCTATATGCGTCATTTCCAATGCAATATGGTAAAGGTAGACATTCCTTACGCTTCAGAGTCCAAGGAAATCCGTCTTCAATTGAAATCTTCGAACGTATGGCATATACCGATATACGACCTACTAGAAGCGGCTGTGTAATTTGTGAAAATAATAAAGCCATTTATGTTCCTGTAACTATAGGAAAGTCCATCAGAAACTAACATACAATAAAAGTAATAAACATCCAACAGTCACACACATAGTCCAGACTCCACGCTAGGTTAACCTGTATTGTGGGTATCAGAAACTACTAAGCTAAGGGCTTGCGGTCCCACAATTCCCAGACCCGAAACTAATATTTATGAACCGCATAAACATGAACAGACATTATCATCACAAGGCGAGCAATCTGCTCGTCCATTCATTAACGCTATATAAATATATAAATGTAATAATATATACATTTATAATTTTTTTTTTTTTTATTTATATTATTTATAATATTTATGTGGCAGAAAGGTTCTGGAATGGAGGCCACGTACTGGCAAGCGCAGCGTTGGACGTCCACCTACAAGGTGGACCGACGACCTGATAAAGGTCGCAGGATGTCGCTGGATGCAGGCCGCTTCCAACAGGTCGGTCTGGAAATCTTTGGGGGAGGCCAATGTTCAGCAGTGGACGTCTTGTGGCTGATGATGATGATACATTTATAATATATAAATTTAATAAAAAAATAATAAAATAAAAATTACAAATGCCGTATCCAGTGAAATAAATGAGCTGAGACCTCCATCGGAGATTAGCTTCAGAACCACAGGTCTCCAAGGGCTTTGATAGCATAATAACTTTTCAATTTCCCATTCTTATCAACGTATGCATAGAAGGCGCCTTTTACGAAACCTTTTTAGGAGTTATTCAGGCCAATGCATCTGATTTGTCGTTTATAAGCTGCAATTTGGAGGTATCACTTTGAGACAGCCTATTGCTATCAGTGAGTCAAGACCATTAGTTCCCAAAGTGGTCCAGATGGATCCCTAGGGATCCACGGGAGACTTGACGGGGATTACGTTGGCATGACAAAAAAATGGGTGTTCATGGTAGATGAGGAGGAATATGGTAGAAATGTAGCGGTCCGTGGTCCGGAACCAGCAAAATTTTGAAAGTGGTCTATGAGAAAAACGTCTGGAAACCTTTGGTCTAGTTGTTGTTTAGACTATGCGACGAAGCAATTTATTAGCACAATTTTGTGTCATTTTAACGTAAAGGCTGATTTGACAAACTCCGTGGCGCAGTGGGGATTAGCGGGCTGTGAAGCGAGAGGCCGCGGGTTCGAATCCTGCATCGGGACAAATAGTTGTGTGATCCGCCTATATTTGTTTTGGGCCTGGGTGTTTTCTACCAGAGGGGTTGATGTCAGGCAGGCAACCGGTCGTAAAACTACAAGCCGAATCTTTCTGTAACATGTGTTAAAAAGTATCTTGCGCTCTCTTATCTGTGAGTGGGATAAGGGCAGGCGTAAGAAGAAGAGTAAAGGCTAATTTACAGAAGAGGTTTTGCATGACAGACGGGGGAATAAACAGAAAATTAGAGGCCTCATCATGCAAGTCATCTGTGTTATATAACTAAGTGTAACTAAGTAGGAGCTGAATAGCATGACACGACCTCGTGGACAAGGGTTTTAATAATTATATAGCAGCATCCCCGCATTTTTGAGTGGCAGAGCGACGCTGTATATAGTTTTGTCTATAGCATGAATGGGCCGGTTCAACCGGGTTGGTACGACTGTCTCACAGAAAACTGGCTTAAAGTAGCGGCTTGCTCACTTACCATCAGGTGACCCACTTCCTCGTTTAGACAAATAACTGCCATCATTTAATAACAGTTCCAAAAAGATTGACATGGTATTTGAGACACAGAGACTCGACATTTTAATTAAATATGGATAATGTCCTCATATTATTTTAGAAAAAGTAAATTTACTATGAAAATGAGAGGTAAAGGCGAAGTCTCCGTGTGCTCTGCATAAAGTATTAAACATATGTGAAAATAATGCAAGCCAAGATTGCTCGCTTGAAATAAACTTCACAAAAATGTAGATTCTACTCAAATAGTTATACATAATGTTGTGAGTTTAAGGAAGCTGTTTTCTCATAATATTTGATATTTGTTGCTTTCGCCTGAATGCGAATCAATGACTTTAATGAAATAATATAATCCAAAGTTTATATTGCCTTAGAAAAATAATAAAATTAGTTTTCTGTTGCATCTGCAAGGTACTCCAATTGTATATTAATATTTTATTAAAATGTTTTGTATTTTGAGTATCTAAAAAAAAGTAAGTGTATTATTATGGTCGTTTGTTCTGACCCAAAACAATATGTTAATGGATCTCATAAATGTTTGTCTCCTCGGAGAATCGAACCTATGTGCTGTTATTCCGAACCAAAATGTTTGAAACAGTCACTCTACTTAAATCATAATATTCGGTGTCACTAAAATAGTAATAGAATTTTATATCCAAAGGAACTTTAACACAATATATTATTTGGATTCAAAACGCGTGCCACATTGTGCCGTGGCACAAAGGCCAATATAACTAGGGTTACTAGTTTAAAAAAAAATGGTGGTATAAAATTGCTAAAAGAAACCCGGTGCCAAATAGTTGAATTGCTACTCTATTTAGGCTAAGACTTATGTTTATTTTTATAATCCGTTTAAAGCCATTTATTAAATAAATAACTCTAGAAATTTTCTTATTTTAATTGGAAATTTAAATATTCGAACTCGGTATCTCGTCGATACTTCGGGAAAATCCAGCCAAATAGGCGGGCAACCCTAAACTTTGCTTTTTCACAGTAGCAGGCTTAGGTAGTGTTTCTTGTTAACTGTACGTACCGTGTTGGGTTGAATATTTGCGGTGTCCATAATAATATTGAATATGACTCGGCCAGGCATAAACAGATGCTTATGTATAATTTAATAATAGATAATTTTGCTAATAGAATAAAAAAAATTGGTAGTAAAACAACTTGCGCGTATTGTGAGATTTTTGGTGTGTGGTGGTGCAACATGAACTTGGCCGGTTTTATAATGGAGAGAGTTTCTCGTATGAAAAAACTGCGAATATGGCAAAACGGTTATGACGCGGACTTATAAAAGACGGTTCTGTTTTATTCTCGCCACAACCATGCGATAAACGCGTCGTGTAAATGAGGTTTAAGAGTGTTGCCACAAGATTAATGAAGAATAATTATTATAGAAAAAATACGTATATTTTCCTCTGTATTGTGGAATGCTTACAAAATTCAAAGTCAAATATACCTAATTATAATTACCTTCATTATACAAACATGATTCCATTACAATGTATTACAAGACACATACAAATACATTATGCGAGGCCTCGCTTAACAATTCTCGACGTGAAAGCCTCCAGCACTCGGTACGAGAAACAAAAAAGTTTTCCGATTTAATTTTTAAGACTACAAAGTTCTCGGCTCCTCGCAAAGGGGATACGGTTCGGAAATCTCCTTATTCACGTAAGGAGCTTACAGCTCACCGGTAAGTCTTTGACAATCGAATGCGAACGAGTTTTAGCGGGGTTGCCATATGAAAATGGGGCATGGTATTTATTTCTAACCCTCGACAAAAAGAGGTGTGTTAGTTGACAACTTTGTCTGACTGCGGGTGTAGCGGTTAAGTGAATGGACAAAGTAGTGGACAAGTTTGAATGCGGGTTTTTGTATAAAAGCTGTTTAATCAAAATGGTTCATAGCTGTGTCTGAAGAAAATCCGTTAAGCAGTTTTAAAGTTACAGATGTTTTTTCCTGATTGATCTCGACGGATTTTAACTATTAGGATTTTTAATGGCAGTAATATATTATTATGCCATTGCAATTAATTATACATTAAGCTAAATAAATAGTTGTATAAAGTTCGATATAACATCACTAATTTATAAAATAATTGAAATTTAAACTATTCTTCGCATAAACAACACACATCCTTGACCCATTTTTATTTTATTTCACAAAACACAGAACGCCCGTAAATCACCTAGACAATTGCAACCCTAAAGCGAGTCCGTTTAAGCCGGTAAATTTAAATTTTACCGGCAAAACACCGGCTCTTGGGGGGAGTGAATTAATTCAGACGAATGTTAATCGGAACACCTTGCGATTTTAAGGTTGTAAAGCGCCAGTTGGCCGCCTGAGTTTCGGGTTTACGTAAATATGGTATTTGATGAAAACTTTTAGGAAACATTTTATTGTAATCCTTTTTGAAGATCTTGTTGAGGTATTAAGAATTTGTGGACGTCTCTTTCAAGTCGTGTTTCAAAATTATTTTCAGTGTATATTTCTTTAAAAACTTTTTAACATAGAATAAAATCCACAATAAACTGTTATATAATTTCCGAAGGGCTAGGCTAGTGGACTAGTGTACTGGTTGTACACCCATATTTCGCCGAGTGTAATTCCGTCCCATGATATGATAGGGGTGAGCCTATGGTCATATCGGGCACAATTCCAGACTCCGGGCATTATACTGAGCATTTCGTGATAAACAAACCTATTATCGCTTTATCCGACTCCGGGATCGAACCCGAGACCTCAGCTCAGCAGTCATACCGCGTAAGCAATACAACTGCGCCACCGAGGCAGTCAAAAAGACAGGCAGACGAAAAACTAAAAACTTTTCATATTTATTTATAGATCTAGAATTTTATTCGCTTTCAAATTTAAGTTACGTTCGTCGTAGAAAATGGTTGAATGAATGAAACCGCACTAAACTAACAATTCCATAATTTTGTACATTTTAATTATCACTTAATACTGTTTATTATCAGAAAAGAAATATTAAAGTAAATCACCAGATAAAAGTTGCAAAGCCGTCCTTAATTTTCCGGTTAGACGCCCAACGGTTGGAAAGGGAGAAATGTAAGGCCTCATTCGTTTTTCACACTCTGTCGCTGATCTTTCGGTCAGTTCTCTGATTTACCCTCTCAAGGATTACAACGATATCCCAAAGATTATTTCCCTTTGTAAGATGTAACGGAGTGTCCACTTTGAGATCACTCCCACACTTTCTTGTTTGCTATGAATTATTTAATCTAAATTCTATTGGTTTTGACCTCTGTTGCTTTGTGTTGGATCACTGCTTATTTATTAGGTGTTCGGTTAATATTTATTGAGTAGAAATGTTTGTATTTCAGTTCAGCATTTAATTTATTTATAGTGTGTAGACCGGCAAACGAGTAAGTGGGTCACCTGATGGTAAGTGATTTTCACCGCTCATGTACGCCTACAATACTAGAAGAATCATGGGCGCGTTGCCGACCTTAAAAGGAAGGGATAATTAAGGGATTGGATATTTGGGCCTCCGGATATCTTACTCACCATACCAAAACACAACAGCAAGCCGCTACTTTACGTCGGTTTTCTGTTATACAGTGGTAACGGCCCGGTCGAGCAGGTCCAATCATGCTGTAGACAAAACTGTCTACATCGTGGCTCTACCACTAATTTACTAGGAAATCGAATCTAAGCATCCAAAGTCGGCGTTGCTACTAAACTAACAAGGTATTACGAACTTATAAACGTATAATATCCACGAAGTTGCTGATGCTTGAGGCGTATATCATACATCTTATTCCGAAATGTTTAGCATACAGTACAAGTTTATGGTGAGAAGTTTATTCATTCTAGGGACCTGCGCCGTCTTCGCACGGGCATATATATGTTTGTTACGACATCACATTACAAATCTTAGAATTTTTTGAGTTTTCTGTAATATAATATGTACAAACCTTCCTCATGAATCACTCTGGCTATTGCTGAAATCTGGATTAAAATCCGTTGAATAGTTTAAAAGATCTAAGCGAACAGACAGCGGAAGCGACTTCATTTTATAGTATGTCATGATGTGATTGCAGGTACATAATCATATGTTTTGTTTATGCTTATGATATTTTTGAAGTTTTTATTAATACTGGGAAGATGATGTCTCACCGGCCAGTGGTATGGACTGCCGAAGCGTAAGTCGCAGGTTCAAAACCAACGCAAAATGCATGCACCTCTGAGCTTCCGAAGTTACGTGTGTATAATCGTTTGCTTTATTGACGTGGCGAAGGAAAATATTGTGAGGAAATATCAACCCTGGAACCTAAATGTATTTATGTATTTATCTGAAATTGCTGATTTAATTTCTTTTATAACTTTTATACACCCACATTGTCTCGTCTCTGCACCTGTAGGTTGGCTGTTGGAGAATGCCTCTCGCATTAAGCCCGCCTTTATACATGTTTTGTATATTAAGTTTAAATAAATAAATAAATGAACTCAAAAATACAGACGCATATAAAAGCTCATTAAATATACAAATGGATTAAATAGGTGGCTGGATCAAACTGGATGCGAACAGCGCAGGATCGGGAAGCGTGGCGGCAATTGAAGGAGGCATACACCAATATGGTTAAGAATGGCTAAGAAGAAGAAAATAAATGTTGACGTGTCGCTACGGGCGAGTAGCCGGCTGTGAAGCGAGAGGCCCCGGGTTCGATCCCCGCACCGAGACAAATGTTTGTGTGATCCACAAATATTTGTTTCGGGGTCTGGGTGTTGTGAGACCGAAAGTCTCTCGTAGTTCCTGATACCAACGACACAAGACTCGTATCTTACTGTAGGGTCAGGACTATATACGTGACTGTATTTATTTATTATTTATTTATTTAAATGTACAAAGATCGACATAGAAAATCATTGCTATTTTTTAAGAAATACTCCTGTGAAGTACACTCGGGCTGACAAAAAAATTCGACGATGTCGTGTCGATGAGACATTAGGCCTAACACGTGCTATACATCGCCGGACAAAAACATTAAATGAAAACGTTACGGCCGACGAACGGGCGTGGCTATATAAATTCTTCGTGACTGTACACTCGTGGTGGGTAGAAATAAAGATTTGACGTTTCATTTTCATTCGTATTACAGTATAACATTTTTTTAGGGTACAATATCATACTATTTAATACTAATACTTAAACGTATGAAAGTAGGCAAATTATGTACGATTCCATGAGGAAAAATAACATTTGATTATTATTAAAATACAATTTCTGGTTTATTCCTAATGTAGGAAACTTGTCAACACAATTGCCAGCAACATTTTTATCATTTCAGAATTTTCCCAATATTTTATCAACCATGGAACATGTTACCTTATTATTTTTTATTTATTAGCTGGAATGAGCAGACAGTTCGTGAGCGCCAGGCTTCATAATATCCAGTAAATTTCAAAATATCCAGTAGTTTCACTTGTTTCAATGTCCTTCCCCCTTGCAGAAAAGTAATAGACAAAGCGGTTGTACCAACACAGGTGGCCTCTTGCATAAGATGCACCTACCATCTATTGAAAATGTTTTGGCTAAATATAATTTTACTAGTTGCCTACCTGACGTCAAGTTTACTTTGACAATTTATCCTACTTGCATATGAAAAATTTATTAAAGTTGACCATTCTTCATACGAAATTACAGTGAAATGGTTGTTGTGAAATATGTATATTTTTTTATTCATATTTTGTTAAGAAAGAGCACCTTACAATTTTTTTATTAAAAATTCTGTATCGTTTATGACCGCGACTGTACTACTAACTCAGTCGAGCTGGAAGGGTTTTTAGTAAAAAGGCGTGAAATTAAACAAATTTCTTACACAAAAGAATTACGTGCGAAGGTCTGTGTGAAAATTAACGTTCTTTGAATAAACAAATGTACCACCCTCAAGTGTGGACTTGCTAAATTTTAAATAAATATAAAACTGTATTTACGTAAAAAAGGCCCGAATCCCTCTCCCCTTTCCAATCCCTTAATTATTTCTTCCCTTTATGGTCAGTAACGCGTCTATGATTATTCTAGTATAAGTAGTAGATTACAGCACAATCTTTACATAGTATAAAATGAAGTTGCTTCCACTGTCTGTGAGCTTAGATCTTTTAAACTATTCAACGGATTTTAATGCAGTTTTCAGCAAGTTAGATAGAGTGATTTATGAGGAAGGTTTATATGTATAATACATACATATTATAGTACAGAGAAGCCAAAAATTCAAAGATTTGCAATGTGATGTAGTAACAAACACATTTTCCCCCGTGCGAATTCGGCGCGGGCGTCTAGTTATAAATAAATTTGTTGCAAAAAACGGCATGCAATAAATAAACTATTATCAGTAACAATTATGCTGTACGAGTAAAAGCAAATTGTGTTATGTTATTCAAATAAGGCCTGTTTTTGCGCCTCGCCTCGAGTGTAGCGAGCATTTCATGTAGTTTATGTTCTTTTTTCATACATTATTATGTTCATATATTTATTCTGTGCCCTAGATTTATTAGGTTATCAATATGGTTTGTTATGGTTTGGATCTTCGTGAGTTGTTTTTTTCGTAGTACATATGCCGTTTGTTCTAATAGTGCCATGATTTTCTTACGATTCGAACCTTCTGCATGGCATACAATGTAATGCAACAGGCATGAGTTTATATATATATATGTAAGTACTTATGTATACAGCATGCCGTAAATATCACGGCGAAAATAGCGTAGTCATAAATAAAACAACCTGTGACGTCAGAGAAACATTGTGATTTATGAATAATTAATCAATTTTCTGCAAACATAACTGACTGTATCGTTTAAGGTAACTTTTTAAAACAAAAAAATATCGTATTCCATTCGATACATTTTCTAGACGCTACCACTATGCAATCAAATTTATAACATCCCTCTTTTTTGCCGAAGGATAAAAATAATGTGTGTTTTGAAACACACCGTCTTATTGTAACGACAAGTCATTTAAAGTTATTTTGTTTGTAAAGCAAATTTTTAATTTTGCCTTTATCTACATACAAGGTTTAAAAAATCACTTATACAGTAATACCAGCACTCTTCCATTACAATTTGAACGTTATTTGTAATCCCCACGCACTCAGCTTAATTGTTCGCCATAATCTTTTAATTTATGCACGGTCCGGTCATCTCTACATTTCGCAGAGATTTGTACCCTAATCTCATTATGTTAAAATTTGGCCGCACGGTTTTTTTGCAAGTAATTAACTGTTTTACGGTTATTGTTTCGACCTTCCTTGTTTTGATTTAGAGTTTTACGGTCTATGAAAACTTGAGTCTTCTTGTGTTTGTGATCGAATCAAAAAGGAGACGCTGTGTTCGACTAAAATGTATAATTTTTCAAAAACATTTGAATTAATTTGTTAATTGTTTCATTATCGTAGTCAATTTACGTTAAGCAAGGTTTTAGTATACAATTCATTATGGATGTTATTCCTATTAAGTTTTAGTTGTAAGTAATAGCCGGCTAAAGTAGTTTTCAAACGAACAAACAGTTCTTCTATTTATTTCTTTCTTTCATAAAAGGGGAAGTCGAATCGACATCGATTAACCATGAGCTGACTTCGTAGAACTAAAAAAGCTGATGGTGAAATATTACGTTTTATATCTCTTTCGAACGTCTGGGAGTTTTTTTAAATACTGTAATTGTTTTCATATCTGCGAACTGTAATATCTAATAATTGGAAATGTAATGTCAATAATTATCTTATGCTTGCAACTCCACCCTTAAAAGTATTTTTTTGGTTTAAAAAGTAGTTCTTATAGCCTATATATTTACTAAAGTTTTGATTCATGTTATAGTAGAATCTGCATCGAAATACGTTCAGAGGTTATTACGTGATGCATAAATAAGTTAACAGATAAACTACACAAAATTAAAATATATATTGTTTTAGTCACTTTATCTGCTTGTTACCTAATTAATATTATTAAAGTACATTTTCGGTTTATTTCTGTTTACAAGGAACGTGTTTCGGGTACATTTAGAAATTTCGTTGCAGGCGGCACATGTTTGTATTCGCTACTTTTTGCTAATTCAAAGACAGCAAACAAAATTTTCTCATTAACGTAAAATGGTCTACGAAGGTTTTTTTATTTTCTTTGGGAAATTTCGACCTCGGCAAACGTACCTTCACTATAAAACCCGAAATAATATTACATAGGTATTGCAAACTAATACACTGGTTATGTGGAATAATATTTACCAATTTGCACTCACGACCGTAATCCCGGAAGGGGTAGGTAGACGTGTAACTAGTACACCCTCATTTTGCCGACCGTATTTCCTTCCCATGATATGATCGTGGGCGAACCTATCGCCCGACCGGGCACAATTCCAGACTCGGGGCGGATACTAAGCATTTCGTGGTATAGAAACCCAATGGGGATCGAACCCAAGATAGTACAACACAGCAGTCGTATAACTGGCTAAATACAACTGCGCCACTGAGGAAATTACCAATTTAATCGGTAAAGAATATATTCTGAAGCAAACTAAATACTGGAAGAATTAGTAAGCCTAGGGCTCAGGTGTTTCGATTACTATGATTTAAAATATCATATTGAATGATTTCTTACGTTTACGCGAATGTTACACAGTGAAATAAAACTAATTGAAACGGATTTTAACGCGGTTTTTTATTTTAATATTGGTCCAGACAAACCTCCTAGTGACCACGAAGGCTGAAAATATAATAGAAAATATTTTTAATAGCGGCAAACATAAGCTTTAAAATGGTGTTTGAATCGTTAAAGTTGATTAATAATTACGGAAGTTATGTCGTTGCAAAAAACACCTTTGTGAAATTATATATTACTAGATGACCCGGTGAACTTCGTATCACCTACATATATTTGTGTAAAATTTGTCCTCTCCCTGTCCTGTCACTGTCCGGTCACTGTCCTGTCACTGTCCTGTCACTGTCCTGTCACTGTCCTGTCACTGTCCTGTCACTGTCCTGTCACTGTCCCTCTCACTGTCCTGTCACTGTCCCTGTCACTGTCCGGTCACTGTCCTGTCCTGTCTCTGTCCTGTCACTGTCCTGTCACTGTCCCTGGCCTGTCACTGTCCTACCCTGTCCCTTTCCCTGTCACTGTCCGGTCACAGACCTTTCACTGTCCTGCCCTGTCCTGTCACTGTCCCTGTCACTGTCCCTGTCCTGCCCTGTCCCTTTCCATGTCACTGTCCTGTCACTGACCTGTCCCTGTGCCTGTCCCTGTCCTTGTCCCTGTCCTGCCCTGTCCCTTTCCCTGTCACTGTCCTGTCACTGTCCTGTCACTGTCCTGTCACTGTCACTGTCACTGTCCTGTCACTGTCCTGTCACTGTCCTGTCACTGTCCTTTCACTGTCACTGTCACTGTCACTGTCCCTGTGCCTGTCCCTGTCCTGCCCTGTCCTGCCCTGTCCTGCCCTGTCCCTGTCCCTTTCCCTGTCACTGTCCGGTCACTGTCCTGTCACTGTCCGGTCACTGCCCTGTCCCTGTCCCTGTCCCTGTCACTATACGGTCACTGTCACTGTCCTGTCTCTGTCCTGTCACTGTTCTGTCACTGTCCTGTCACTGTCCTGTCACTGTCCTGTCACTGTCCTGTCACTGTCCTGTCACTGTCCTGTCACTGTCCTGTCACTGTCCTGTCACTGTCCTGTCACTGTCCTGTCACTGTCCTGTCACTGTCCTGTCACTGTCCTGTCACTGTCCTGTCACTGTCCTGTCACTGTCCTGTCACTGTCCTGTCACTGTCCTGTCACTGTCCTGTCACTGTCCTGTCACTGTCCTGTCACTGCCCTGTCACTGTCCTGTCACTGTCCTGTCACTGCCCTGTCACTGTCCTGTCACTGTCCTGTCACTGTCCTGTCACTGTCCTGTCACTGTCCTGTCACTGTCCTGTCACTGTCCTGTCACTGTCCTGTCACTGTCCTGTCACTGTCCCTGTCCTGTCACTGTCCCTGTCCCTGTCCCTGTCCGGTCACTGTCCTGTCCTGTCTCTGTCCTGTCACTGTCCTGTCACTGTCCCTGGCCTGTCACTGTCCTGCCCTGTCCTACCCTGTCCCTTTCCCTGTCACTGTCCGGTCACAGACCTGTCACTGTCCTGCCCTGTCCTGTCACTGTCCCTGTCACTGTCCAGTCACTGTCCTGCCCTGTCCTACCCTGTCCCTTTCCCTGTCACTGTCCGGTCACAGACCTGTCACTGTCCTGCCCTGTCCTGTCACTGTCCCTGTCACTGTCCAGTCACTGTCCTGCCCTGTCCCTTTCCCTGTCACTGTCCTGCCCTGTCCCTTTCCCTGTCACTGTCCTGTCACTGTCCTGTCACTGACCTGTCCCTGTGCCTGTCCCTGTCCTTGTCCCTGTCCCTGTCCTGCCCTGTCCCTTTCCCTGTCACTGTCCTGCCCTGTCCTGTCACTGTCCTGTCACTGTCCTGTCACTGTCACTGTCACTGTCACTGTCACTGTCACTGTCACTGTCACTGTCACTGTCACTGTCACTGTCACTGTCACTGTCACTGTCACTGTCACTGTCACTGTCACTGTCACTGTCACTGTCACTGTCACTGTCACTGTCACTGTCACTGTCACTGTCACTGTCACTGTCACTGTCACTGTCCTGTCACTGTCCTGTCACTGTCCTGTCACTGTCCTTTCACTGTCCTGTCACTGTCACTGTCCCTGTGCCTGTCCCTGTCCTGCCCTGTCCCTGTCCCTTTCCCTGTCACTGTCCTGTCACTGTCCTGTCACTGTCCTGTCACTGCCCTGTCACTGTCCTGTCACTGTCCTGTCACTGCCCTGTCACTGTCCTGTCACTGTCCTGTCACTGTCCTGTCACTGTCCTGTCACTGTCCTGTCACTGTCCTGTCACTGTCCTGTCACTGTCCTGTCACTGTCCCTGTCCTGTCACTGTCCCTGTCCTGTCTCTGTCCCTGTCCCTGTCCCTGTCCGGTCACTGTCCTGTCCTGTCTCTGTCCTGTCACTGTCCTGTCACTGTCCCTGGCCTGTCACTGTCCTGCCCTGTCCTACCCTGTCCCTTTCCCTGTCACTGTCCGGTCACAGACCTGTCACTGTCCTGCCCTGTCCTGTCACTGTCCCTGTCACTGTCCAGTCACTGTCCTGCCCTGTCCTACCCTGTCCCTTTCCCTGTCACTGTCCGGTCACAGACCTGTCACTGTCCTGCCCTGTCCTGTCACTGTCCCTGTCACTGTCCAGTCACTGTCCTGCCCTGTCCCTTTCCCTGTCACTGTCCTGCCCTGTCCCTTTCCCTGTCACTGTCCTGTCACTGTCCTGTCACTGACCTGTCCCTGTGCCTGTCCCTGTCCTTGTCCCTGTCCCTGTCCTGCCCTGTCCCTTTCCCTGTCACTGTCCTGCCCTGTCCTGTCACTGTCCTGTCACTGTCCTGTCACTGTCCTGTCACTGTCCTGTCACTGTCACTGTCACTGTCACTGTCACTGTCACTGTCACTGTCACTGTCACTGTCACTGTCACTGTCACTGTCACTGTCCTGTCACTGTCCTGTCACTGTCCTGTCACTGTCCTTTCACTGTCCTGTCACTGTCACTGTCCCTGTGCCTGTCCCTGTCCTGCCCTGTCCCTGTCCCTTTCCCTGTCACTGTCCGGTCACTGTCCTGTCACTGTCCGGTCACTGCCCTGTCCCTGTCCCTGTCCCTGTTCCTGTCACTGTCACTGTCCTGTCACTGTCCTGTCACTGTCCTGTCACTGTCCTGTCACTGTCCTGTCACTGTCCTGTCACTGTCCTGTCACTGCCCTGTCACTGTCCTGTCCCTGTCCCTGTCCCTGTCCCTGTCCCTGTCCCTGTCCCTGTCCCTGTCTCTGTCCCTGTCCCTGTCCCTGTCCCTGTCCCTGTCCCTGTCCCTGTCCCTGTCCCTGTCCCTGTCCCTGTCCCTGTCCCTGTCCCTGTCCCTGTCCCTGTCCCTGTCCCTGTCCCTGTCCCTGTCCCTGTCCCTGTCCCTGTCCCTGTCCCTGTCCCTGTCCCTGTCACCACGGTTGTCGTTCGTTGACGGTCAACAATCCGGTTCATACCTGCGCTAATAGATGTTTCACATCAAAAAGACATCAGGTGTTTCATACCCAGGAACAGTTTGTATTGGAAAATTAAGTTGTCGTTTTTAGTGTTTTCCTTTACTTATTATTTATGTTACTCATTTTTTCTCACCGGGTAAACCTTCCCTGAACTTCCACAAATATTTCAAGATCAGAATCAGCCAAATCGGTTCAGCCAGTCTCGAGTTTTGGCGAGACACACGCACAGCGATTCATTTTTATATATATAGATGATAGAGATTTTTCTAACTAACATCGGGGTTTATTAATTCCATATTTAAATATTCCAGCTATATGTTTATGGACAAGATTATTTCTAAATAACAGAAGCGGCAGAAGTCATATTCGATATTTAAATATCCACAAACTAAGAAAAAAAAAACAAAAAAATCCTTTACCAATCACCAGGCAAACATTTGTAGAATCACTTAATGTCTGAACCTGGGAATTACTCCCAGTAAATAGTCTGGCAATGTTAATATTTATCAGGAGTTTTTACCGCGTCCTGTGGGAAATACTGGCCGAAAATGATCCCGCTCGTGTTTGCACTTTACTGTTTGCTTGTATTACTAAACGAAGATGTTGTATTTTTTGTACTGTTGGAGAGAAAATGTTAAATAACATTTCTAGCTTGTGTCATCGAATGGGTGGGTAGAAGTGTAACTAGCGCAAAGACTATTCGTAGATAATGATGATGACATGATAATAGGGGCGAACTAGACACTATCTATACTTATAAAATAACATGTCCTGACTGACTGACTTATTCATCATCGCCGAGCGCAAACTATCAAGGCTACAAGCATGAAATTCGGACTGTATTCATTTTGTTATTTAGGCACCCACTAAGAAAGGGTTTTAGAAAATTCCACCCCAAAGGGGTCAAAATAGGGGATGATAAAATGTATGAAAGTCCGTCATTTTGAAAGTTACATAAACAAAATTTTGTATTTCGACTATTGACGTAAAACAAATAAATACGTGTTTCAGGAGTTATGGAAATTTTATTTAATAAGGGATGAAAAAGGGGGTGAAAGTAAATGCGAAAAAGTGAGTTTGTTTGTTATGCTTTCACGCCTAAATCACTGAACCGATTTTAATGAATTTATCTACAGAGACAGATGGGACCCTGGAGACGGTTACAGGCTACTTTTATCCCGGAAAATGCTGTTCACGCGGGCGGAGCCGCGAGCAAAAGCTAGTTTTTTATAATAATATATGTTTATAAAAATTATATTATGAAAAAAATATAATTAAATCACAAGGTGGAAGGTCCCTCGTATACGAGAGGCCGTCTGGGTTGGTACCACCGCTTTGTCTATTTCTGCCGCCAAACAACAGTGTGTAAGCACTGTTGTGTTTCGGTTTGAAGGACATTGAAGCCAGTGAAGTTACTGGGCATTGTGAGACGTAATATAATATCTTTTGTCTCGGTGTGACGAGCGCAGTTTAGTGCCACGCAGTGCTTTGTAATTCAAAGTTCTGTATTGTGTTGGTTCTGTTTATAGCAGGCGTGGCGCTTACCATCGACCGAGCGCCTTGCTCGTCTCGTTATTTAATCAAATAAAAAAAAAACCATGGTGTATTTTCCCAGGAGACTGGTTTCGTCTGTCAATAAAGGTAAACAAATAAATTAAATAAAGGTAATATAAAACATGAAAATATATTTTATTATTGTAAATTGTATATAAAAGCAATATCGTCAGTATTATAACCGAGACAAAACTGTATCAGATTACAGCTATTATTTAGGCATTTTCCCAATTACGTTTATATTTGTGAGTTACGATTGTTCATATATTCGCAAAGCGTATATTAGACGACCTAGATTTTATACATTTGACTATATTAGAATAATATTTAACGGAATATATTAGAAATACAAGAAGGTAATACAGATATATTTTATTAGATAATAACTTTCAATGTTTATGAACTGTACAAAAATATACACCGTGATTTTTTTGTGCTTATTTGCTTGAAAAGTAAGCGACATTGGGTAAACTTAACAGGAGAGTGATTTAAAGTTCAAATTTTTAGAAAAAAAAAATCTTTAATTAATTATCTTATTGTCGATTTTCGACGCTTTTAACATACATTACAATCGTATGTATGCAATATAAATGTGACAGGACAGGCGGAAGACCGATGCAGGCGCAGGGATACAACTATGTACCCCTATACCCACCACAACCAACTATCAAGGCGTATCGCAAGCCCCTCGGAAGAACCGGATATACACTGGCTGATCCTGGAACGCGATCCACACAGGTGTGTGGGTCACTATGGCAGATTTTAACACTCTGTGTACGGTGGTCACTATCCGGGCGGATATGAATATCCTACCACCAGCAAACTGTTGTACCCGACCTATAAGGCCGAGGTTTCGTTAGTCATTTCCACTTCACACTACCAATAGTCGTACCTTACAAAAGAGTATTGTACATTTGGATTAGTATTAATAGGCACTAAAATACTCCATTCTGTACTATCTTACAAAACTTTACCCCTTTTTAAATGACTAAAATTTCCGATAGCAATTCCACTAAACGGGTCTTTAGCAATTAACAGCGTGAAATTGTAGTTTATACACATTAAATGAATCAGCGGATTTTTATTCAAGCACTGTTCGTGAAACGTGCGTGAAGTTGGGTTGTAGAGCTAGAGACACTAGAAGTGGCGGAGTTTTTTCTATCGTGGTACCATAGAATGAATAGACTGGGCCTGTTTTTAAGTACAGTGTCCAAATATAATGTCGAACGTTAAGGAAATTGCGTCCCTCGACGCAGAATTATGCCGGCCTGACCAGCGATGCCAACTTGGGGGTTTTCTCCCTAAATTTAGGGGGAAAAAATATCGACAGGGAGTTTTTTCGGGGGAATAATTTTTTGGGGGTATTTTTAGGGATAAAATTTTATTGAATTTTTTTAATTGCTCTACTCTCCATACTCCATACTTCTATTCTATCGATATATCGAATTGTAGGAAGGAAAAGACTTTATTAGAAAATGATTAACAAAAATAAATATCGAATAGCTAAAAAAAAAAAACAACATTCAATACTTATTCTGGTATTTGATGTTGTTTTTTTTTTTTAGCTACATCCGATAGATTTTCTATTTTCCGATATCCTTATTTCGATATATCAAATAAATGTATCGATATTTTATCACATATCGAGCACCCCTAACTGAATAACTATTCTAATTTATTTCATTATATTGAAAATGATATACTTGTGTCACCGTCAGGGGGTTTTACTTTGAATTTAGTGGGTTTTGAAATTGCTTTAGGGGGAAAGTTTTCAAACAGTTGGCGACCCTGGGCCTGACATAACTGGATATACACCGGCCGGTTGGATATACAGTTTGCGTGTGTGAAAATGTATACTATGTTTTATAAACTAGTTTAACTAATTCATGCGAAAATTTAGACTCACTCAGAGATGTAAATAAAAAAAACGGCGAAACCTCGAGATATAGCTGCATTTAACAACATAATAATACTAGTCCTGTATTATACATGTCCCACTGCTGAGCACGGGCCTCCTCTACTGAATAAGAGGGGTTAGGCCTTAGTTCACCATGCAGGCCTAATGCGGGCAGACTTCACATACCTTCGAAAGATATTATCGAATTCTCAGGGTTGCAGGTTTCCTCACGATGATCCATCACCGTTAAAGCAAGCGATAATTATCAATTTTATTGTATACGTAACTTACAAAAGTCAGAGGTGTATGCTCTTGGGGCTGGTTTCGAACCTGCGATTTTCCTCTCGACAGTCCGTACCAATCCCCGCTGAACTATCGCTGCTTTAATTTATTTAACAATATAAAAATATTTATTCTCATAATTGCATCACAATATGCCATCATTCTTAATAACAAACTTAAATAAAAAATAATAATGTAAAAAATAGTTTTTGCCGTAAATGAGCGAAACTTTGAAACAAAAGAATTAAAAGATTAATTTGTGAGAGAAGCTTAAGCGTCTATGAAATTTAAATTTCAAATTTGAATCATTCACGAGGTAACTAATGAATATAAATGTCTATTCTTTTAGCACTTCTGAAAACTATTGTAAATTGAGAAATTTATCATAATATTTCCCATTAATTGAACTTAAATGAAGTGGCTAATTATGACGTGAAATAATTGCGAACTGGTAAAAATTCATGTTTAACGTATTTATAATAACTTATTTTAAATTCCGAAGTTGTTATTTTATTATTATATCATTGTCATTCATGAAGTAAGACAAAGTGGAACAACTAAGGTGTATTGAGGGTTTTCGTAGTGCAAGCGAGGTTTTTTTTTTACAATAATATTGCAGCTGGTCCCTATTAGTATACTGGTGACTGCCCAATATTTTATTATTGTATACAAGATCGTTAGTGTTTACAATGTTAACTATGATTATACATTTTCCCATATTAATGAATTACGTAGTATTACGAATTAATTATTATGCAGGCCGCTTCCAACAGGTTGGTCTGGAAATCTTTGGGGGAGGCCTATGTTCAGCAGTGGACGTCTTGTGGCTGATGATGATGATGATGAATGAATTACGTGAATTTTAGTTGTTTATTCTGAAACGAAGGACCATGTGTTCGACCCCGTATCGAGATAAATGGTTATTCATACAAAAATATTCGTTTTGGGTTCAATGTGTTGTAACACCAAAAGTATCTCGTAGTTATCGTATTTTATAGTCAGGCTTATGCTTCGGGCAGGCATGGCATGGATATGTAGCAGGATATACATATCCACTCGGATAGTGTCTACCGTAAACATGGTGTTAAGCCTGCCGTAGTGACCGAGACATCTTGTGTGGACCGCGTTTCAGGATCTGCCAGTGTATATACGATTCTTCCGAGGGGTTTGCGGCATGACTTGATAGTTGGTTGAGGCGGGTGTAGGCGTGCATCGTTGTATCCCTGTGTCTATGTCGATAATCCGCCTCTACTATCACAGGCCCCTCCATTTGCTTCTTCCCTCTTTGGAATGCAAAGAAGCATTTATACGGGCCGACATGATTCTGGTGACCACCGATAAACTCATTTTTGGTCAGTGGTCGCTGGATTTTTGGACTGCACTGCACTTACTATCAGTTATAGTGTAGTCACTTTGCCTTGCTCGGTTAAAAGATCACATGTGATGTACCACCCTTTATAAATATTTTTGTGAAATATAATATTATTATTATATAATCCATACAACTCAGAAATAATACAATAAATTGATTATATCTGATACAGGAGATGAGTTGATTATATTAATACAAATATTTTTGTAATAAATAAGCAATAATTAATCCGTGGCTTAGTTCTGGTATTTATTTACCCCCAGGGAAATTATTATTGTCTCGCAACAAGAAAATATTCGACGTTCTAATAAGCTACATCTGATATCGGTTGGATGTTCTCTCGCAGGGTTAAAGGTAACAATGATTACAAAACTGTGAGACGAAAGGCCGCGGGTTTAATCCCCGCACCAAGACTAATCTTTGTAACATAAGTTCACACCTATGTATCTGAAGGGGGTAGACTTTGTGATTTAAATTATTGTCTAGAGTTCCTACTATTTATTTTTCAGCTTACCAGCGTTTATCACGTCTCGACTTATAAACTAACATACAAATGATAATATGTTTACGCGAATGTTACACATTGAATTAAAGCTAATTTAAACGGGTTTTATCGGGCGTTTCGAAAGCTTTTCAAGCTTCGTGGTTACGGTGGACTGAGGTAAAGGTTGTCCATAAAAATAATGTTACAGTGTCTACCTTCAGTTTAGAATTATTGTAAAAAAATAATTTTGTTAGTGGTCCGCTCCACGCAGTAAGAGCTCACTCAAGCCAATGAAATTACTGGGCATTATTAGACTTAACATCTTATGTCTCGGGGTGACGAGCGCAGTTCGGTGCCATGCAGTGCTTTGTAACTCAAAGTTCTGTGTCGTGTTGCTTCTGTTTATATGCAGGCGCTTACCATCAGGCGAGCGCCTTGTTTGTCTCGTCATTCAATCAAATAAAAAATAATGCAGTTGCCACATCCAGACATGTGTTACGAACATTAATCACGTAATAACGTATTCAATATTGTTGGCAGTTAAAATGCTGAAAACCGCCTATTCCCGCTCTAATGTGCAGTTGACACGGCACTTCGACAAACTTGGGCCGTCACGAATAATGGAAAATTTCGCGACTACAACCTTTCACATAATTGTTTTGTGATTTAATGAAGTCATTTTAACACTTACAGTGCGTTCATAGTTATTTTACCTTGGTTTCTTGTATTATTCATCTTTATTTATAAGTATATAAAGGTCAGGGATAAAATAACCGTGAACGTTATGTTTTTTTTTATTCAATCTAATACAAGCAAGTCGCTCGCCTAATGGTAAACGCCTGCCCATAAACAGATGCAACACCACACAGAACTTTGAATTACAAATCACTACATGGCACTGAACTGCGCTCGCCCCCTCGAGACATAAGATGTTGAGCCTCATAATGAGTCTCATATCACTTGCTTCAATGTCCTTCAAACCGAAACATAACAATGCTTACACACTGTTGTTTAGCGGCAGATATAGACAAAGCGGTGGTACCAACCCAGACGGCCTCTCGCATACGAGGGACCTACCACCTTGTAAGGTCAGCTTTAACTGAGTGGTAGAGCTACGCTGTAGACAGTTTCCACTACAGCATGAATCGGCCGGCTCGATCGGGTCGTTACCACTATCTCGCAGAAAATCGATGTAAAGTAGCGGCTTGCTGGTGCATTTCGTACGATGAGTGAAATATCCAGAGACGCAAATCCTCCTCCCCTTCCAAATCCCTTTTCTTTAAGGTCGGCAAGCCGTCCATGACTCTTCTGGTATTTAATTTCATTTCTCTGGGCGTTTATGGGTGATGGAGATCACTTACCATTAGGGGATCTACGTTTGGCGACCTGCGCTATTGGAAAAAATATATAGATTTTATTAAAACTCTACACAATGTATACGGTACATATTTTTAACACGAACAAAGCATAGGCAACCTAATTTCGTAAGGTACTTTCAGCCACGCCCTTAAATCCATGGCTCATTTCAGATATGAGAAAAAGAATAGCCGCTCGTTTCGTCGAACATTCTGATATATGAAATCATTTTTTCGCAACTTGACCTCGGCATTACTGCTATTTGTTAAAGTCCGACGCCCATAAAGCAGTCCATCACATTCGTCATGGCGAAGAAACTGTATGCCTACTACGAGTGTAATGGATGATTTTATTTATTTATTTCCTTTTTTATTTGATTGAATGACGAGACAAGCAAGACGCTCGCCTGATGGTAAGCGCCACGCCAGCCCATAAACAAAAGCAACACCACACAGAACTTTGAATTTCAAAGCACTGCGTGGCACTGAACTGCGCTCGTCACCCCGAGACATAAGATGTTAAGTCTCATAATGCCCAGTAATTTCACTGGCTTCAATGTCCTTCAATCCGAAACACAACAATGCTTACACACTGTTGCTTGGGGTCAGAAATAGACAAAGCGGTGGTACCAACCCAGACGACCTTTCGCATACGAGGGACCTACCACCTTGTAATGTTGAAGATGCACATATACATCGTTTTTGGATGGGTTTGATCGTATTTCGGTGACGTATGTGGAGCGTGAACAAAAGTCAAAAAAAATATAATTAACAGAAAGACAGAAAAAACATTTATTTACCATACATGTATTTAATTTATTACTAATACGATATTCTTGTCTCGCACTCTGTCTCTCTCTTTCTCTCACTCTTTATTGTACACCACTGTGACTTCTTTTACTTCAGTTTCTGTCCATCCAAAGGTTGTCTGGCAGAGATCGCTCGGAGCGATAAGACCGCCCATTGTAAAACCATTAAGTAGTCCTATGTTAAATAATTGTATGTGATTATTGGTTATACAATAAAGAGTTTTTGTATTGTATTGTATTGTATTGTATTTATTTGGTGCAACACCGTTTGGAACCAGTATGAAAAAGTTAAGATTGAAGTGTAAGCCTAAAATATTGCTTTGCACCTTTGTGTGTATTAATTGTTAATCATCGCTTGCTTTAACGGTGAAGGAAACATTGTGAGGAAACCTGCATACCTGAGAATTTCTCAGGAAGTTTTGTCTACAGCATGAATTCGGATCGACAGCGTTGCTACCAGTATCTCACGGAAAACCGACGTGAAATAGTTTCGTATGGTGAGGAAAGTAGGAAGGTAAAGGTCAAGGTAGGGCTGGCGTACCGTAGGTGCAGCATCAATTGCACCTCTGCCTACGTGTCGGGGGTATAGCCGTGACTTTATATTTGTGTACGTACAGTAATATATTAACTATAATAATATGTGAACACTGACAAATAGTTGTTATTAATCAGTACACGCCCTAGAATTGTTCCACGCCATACTTTAATGGTTGTATTTATCACGAAAGGCTGACAACACAGGGGACTTTCCAGTGTGAAATATAGAGGTTAATTCTGAAGGTTATAATTACTTTATTCAAATTAATTTACCTTATACATTGTTGGTAATTAACTTGTTAAGACACATCGCTCACGTATTTCAGCA
Source organism: Amorpha juglandis (assembly GCA_949126905.1). Lineage (NCBI taxonomy): Eukaryota > Metazoa > Arthropoda > Insecta > Lepidoptera > Sphingidae > Amorpha > Amorpha juglandis. Next base: position 3,078,411 of record OX421380.1, read on the forward strand.
CAAGCCGGCAAACAAATAAGCGGGTCACCTGATGGCAACTAATCTAACGTCCAGAACAATGTAAGAGAATCGTAAATGCGTTGCTGTCCTTGAAGGAAATGGGTATTTGGGATTTGAAAATTATGTCAAATCATGATGGAGTTAGCCGCGATAAAGTCAGGCCGAAAGAAAGAAAGATAACATACCATAAGCTCACGTTTACTAGGTGGTAGGTCCCTCGTATGTTAGAGGCTATCTGGCTTGGTACCACCAATTTGTTTATTTCTGTAACCATGCAACAATGGGCAAATGAAATTTATTACTGGGCATTATGAGATTTAACATCTTATGTCTCGGGGTGACGAGCGCAGTTCAGTACCATGCAGTGGTTTGCAATTCAAAATTCTGTACGGTGTTGCTTATATTTCTGGGCAGGTGTAGCACTTACCATCGTCATTCAAATAAATAAATAAAAAAATCTGACCTTCTACCCACTGTATTTAGATCCACTATCACGATTCATTTAAATTAATTAACATGTCATGTAGAACGCAAAATGGACAATACAGTAAAATCGAGTGCGTCGTGTGAAATTGGCCACGTCATCGGATTTATAATTTGCATGACACGTATTTTACATAACAATAAATTGACGGGAGCATTCTGATTAAGCTTAATGAGAATCGTAGATAGATATAGACAGTAGTTTTTGAGTGGTAGAGCCACGCTGTAGAAAATTTTGTCTACAGCATGAATGTGCTGGCTCGACCGGGTCGTTACCACTGTCTCACAGAAAACCGACGTAAAGTAGCTGCTTGCTGCTGCGTTTCGTACGGTGAGTGAGATATCTGGAAGCCCAAATCCCCTCCCCTTCCCAATCCCTAATTATGCCTTTCCTTTAAGATTGGCAACGCGCCCTAATTTTTCTGGTGGTAGGCGTACAAGGGCGGTGGACATCACTTACCATCAGGTGACCCACTTGATCGTTTGCCGGGCTATGCTATAAAGAAAAAAAACAGTTTAGTTCATATGTGCGCGCGGTGCAGTGTGCGTGTGCTTGCCAATATGTAGTGGTAGTGATGAGTGATCCGTCGCTTCGCGTCATTCTCTACCAAGAATTGTCACACCCAACAGTCACATACACACTCCTAACCCTACACATTTAACATGTATCGTGGATACCCACCCAGGAGCTACGAAGGACTTACGGTCCCACAACACCTAAATCTCAATCTGAAACAATTATTTGTGGATAACAGATACATTTATCTCGGTGCAGAATTCGAACCTATGTCCTTCGTTACGCAGCCGATTACTTGCGGAATGCATCATGACGGCTGTCAATTGACATAAAGCAATGGGTGAAACTGGAATGCGTTGATTATCCCGAGACATGAGATATTAAATCTCATAATGCCCAGTAATTTTACTGACTTCAAGGTCCTCCTAACTCAAACACAGTGCATGGCAATGGGGAATGAAGGAGAAAAGAATTCACGCGAGCGGAGCTGTGAGCAAAAGCTAGTAGCTTACATTTCCTACTCACCTATTTACCTCACCGTCTAACGTATGCGAAATTCAATCCATTATCAAAATAAACAAGTAGAGATACGTCGGTGCACCAATATTGTTCCAAACAGTATCGGTGCTGCAGGCCCTCTGTACACGCTTATTGACTTAACATCCGAGTCTAGAAGTTGTGTGTTTGGTAAATTGAAATATGAATTAACAGTGGTGAGGGTAAAAACATCTAATTGGAAAACAATTCTAGTTAATTAGCTAATTACAATCTGTGTTATTGATTGCTATGACTTGCTGTCATGGGACAGAAAGTCTTTTTACGTTTTCGAACGCTTCGAGAAATCTCCAGAGGCTCAAATGTCTACATCATCGTTCCTTTTTCAATCCGTAATGGTCGGCAATGTCCCCATAATTCTTCTGATATTATGGGTATTTATGGACGGTGGAGATAACTTACCATCAGATGATGCACTTACACGTTTGTCATTTACTGCTTGTAAAAGAAGACGTGACTTGCCCTGATTTGGAATTAGTCCGGATATGGCCAGTATGTTGAAAGGCTTGCCACCTATCGTATCCTGGGACGGTAATAACTACGGTGAAGTATTAAATCCTACTTCCTACTAATATTATAAACGCGAATGTTTGTAAGTATGGATGGATGGATGGATGGATGGATGTATGTTTGTTACTCTTTCACGTAAAAACTACTGTATGGATTTAAAAAAACCTTTACAATAATATAGTTTATACATCAGAATAGGACATAGGTTACTATGTTTTTCAAAAATCAACACCTGAAGAGTTTAAAAAGGGGATGAAAGTTTGTATGAAAAATCTAAACCGCTGAACCGATTCGTCCGTTTGTCCGTTCCCGTGGGATCTAATACAAAATTACATTCACGCGGACAGGGTCGCGAGCAAAAGCTAGTCTATAATAAATCAAGGCGACTACTCTCTCCCCTTTCTCTTTCTCTCACCTTTCCTTAACAGAACCACGCGTGCTGGCTTGCGTTACCACAGCTTCGTGGTCTCCTCCATCTCGGCTTGAACTAAAAAGTTCGCTAAATCGTACTTCTGCCGGACCATTAACCTGTGGAATAATTTACTGGCACACTTGTTCCCTCCTTCGTATAATATAGGGTCCTTTAAAGGGATTGTGAAGAAGCAGTTAGGCTGATTTTAGTCTTACGCTGACGGCACGCGCACCGTTAGCGCTGATGGCCGAGATATATGAACTTCTAGGAAGCGTTTTTGAATGACGCGTAGCTATCAGCGCGCATGGTGTTCAGCGCTGATAGCTACGCGGCCGTACGCGTCGCGCGTCGGCCCCGCGTAGCTGTTCGCGCTGACAATCGCACGAGCGCCTCTGCTTTCAGTGAGCGTTCTAGTGTCGAGCGGAGCGGACGTCGTCAGCGCGTAAAGTCATGGCGAATCGTGAAGTGGATACAGGTCGAGTTATACGATGAGGTACGCCTGAAGAAGAAATTGTGGGGCGCATCCGATCCACTCTACAAAAATAAAAATGCAAGAAACAAAGCCTGGGAAGATATTGTGGACACATTGTTCGAAAATATTTCAGGAGAAGAAAAACAACAACTTGGTTTGTTTACTCCGCATTTTGGTCGTCGCCTGTACAGTAAGGCGGTCAGTACGATACTAAAACGAGCCACGCTGAGCCTTAGCGCTGACAAACTACGCGCTGAGCTATGAGCGTTGCCGGTGAGCGTGAGACTAAAATCAGCCTTAGGCAGGCCGGCATGCTCTTGCCGACCAACGATGGACACACTGTTTGTCGTTAGCCGACACTATTCCTGCATTGCGCTACACTTACCATCAGATGTGGCGTAGTCAGATAAAAAAAAAACACCAAGTCATCAGAACGAGGAAGCTATGAGAAGTATGACAGACTATTATCTGTATTATACTATGTGATATTGGAAATATAGACAAAAAAACCAAACTTGATACATTACAGGTATTGTATTGTCATCAACTTATCTCCTCACTTCGAGGAGACAATATTTCAAAGCGAAATTGGATAGAAAACAAAATAATACTTTCGTTTGAAGATTGATTGAATCGTGTTAGGGGAAATGCACACCGCGGATGGTTTGTGGTCTGTTTATTTTGGAAGAAAGACCGTAAAGAATGTTATTTTTTACTATATTATTCCAAACAATATAATTTTAAACAATAAATGTACCAGTTTTACCAGTTTTACCACTGTCTCACAGAAAACCGACGTAAAGTAGCGGCTTGCTGCTGCGTTTCGTATGGTGAGTGAGATAACCGGAAGCCCAAATCCCCTCCCCTTCCCAATCCCTAATTATACCTTTCCTTTAAGGTCGGCAACGCGCCCATGACTCTTCTGATGGTGGGCGTACATGGGCGGTGGAGATCACTTACCATCAGGTGACCCACTTGCTCGTTTGCCGGCCTATCATCATCATCATCACCAGCCACAGGACGTCCACTGCTGAACATAGGCCTCCCCCAAAGATTTCCAGACCTACCTGTTGGAAGCGGCCTGCATCCAGCGACTACCTGCGACCTTTATCAGGTCGTCTATCCACCTTGTAGGCGGACGTCCATCCGCTATGAATAAATAAAAAATAAAAATATATAAATAACAAAAATAAAAGTGCCAGTATTTTTCTACAAACGGATGTATCTGCTTTTTTGCTGCTATTTGTATACGTTTGTAGCTGCGGCTTTACATGAACACATCCATCAAGTAGTACAGTATTTTTGATAGATATTGCGTTGTGCCTCGGGCAATTTAATGAGATCGTCCCCGATACAGTCATATTGAATTATAGTGGCTTCCTCTTACAATATTCTAGTATTGAATTCAGGTCTCACAGGCGCTTAGTTTTTGGGGTCATGTATTAAAGTTTTACATCATGATTTATTACGTTTACGCGAATGTTACACATTGAAATAAAATTAATTTAGATGGATTTTATCGCGATTTTTTATTTTAATTGTGGTCCTGACGTTTCGAAAGCTTCAGCGCACGGGGTAGACCACCACATGTAAGGAGTCCAAAGTATCAAAGGTCTTGGTCGTTTTTACAATATGGTTATGTATTTGGTCTACTCATTTTAGTCATTCATATAATATTTTGGCATCGTCATTATTATCGTAAACTGCATGTCTATATGCCTAAAGGAGTAGATAGGGGCGCAACTAGTGCAATCATAGTTCGCCGCACTTATTTTATGTCCCATTATGTGTTATATGACCTATAGCCACATTAGGTACAAATTCCGGGTAATTCATGATTAATATTGTGAATCAAAAATACATATTTGGATTTGCCGATCCGGGATTTCAACTCATAACCTGACCATTCTTACAAAGTACACCGCCACTATACCAATGGGAAGACTCTTGCGATGATCACAGTGACCTACTCTAATAAAACATAAAGCAAAAAGTCTTCTTAATCTCTTTTTAAATCCATTTCGACAATATTTTACGCTAGTTTCAAAATCACACTAACTTGCATAACTAGTACCATATTTCTCTAAACTTAAATTATAATCCTCTCTGATTCCAACTACATTTTGTAAGAGAAGTCTACGCCGTAGCATGACGTTGTGTATGTGTAAGCTACGAGCTACGTTTCCAATGGCAGGCATGTGCTACGTAAATAATACGTAGATTATTATTATTTCATTAACACATTCTGATACTGGAAAGGCAAAATACTAAAGCGCCAATACGTGAACTTGACGGTAGAGCATTTTAAAGTAGTTTTTACGATAATAATTCCTAACAATGATATTAGAAAAAAAATATTCAACAAAATATAAGTTTTACTAAAATTTATTTACTTATTAGGTAAATAAATATGATTTTATACCGTAAAAAACAACTTCAAAATGCTCTGCCGTAAAGTTCACGTATCGACGCTTTAGTATTTTTGCCTTTTTAACGACGATGTCAAGCTTTACAGCACGGGGACAGACGTCAATTTTCTAATTTTATGTAACCTAGTTTAGCCGTCATTAAAGCCAATTTAAAAGGGATTAATGAACAAAGTACGTCAGTAGAACACACGACTATCTACGAGGAGCTAAAAGTTTCCTAGATTTATAGTTGAGCATTAAAAGCGGATCAAAACCAAAGTTGTTTCATATTCCCTACATTTCATTATGACGGATTATATAGTCTGGGAATTAAATATACTTATAACGTACAAATTGTACAAAGTTATTATAAATGGTTGAGTTGAATGGAATGTCGATTTATCTACAAGATTAGAGTATTCATTGCAAAAGTAAATCCGCAGTGCAGTGTGTTGTATAAATCTTCATTAAATAACGCTTATCTTGACTAACCGCGGGGTAGCCATATTGTAATTTTAAACCGGGTTAAGAATTATTCCTTCATTTTTATCGGGTTAATCGTTTTATTACCGCAATGATTTAGATGCAGTTTATTTTGATGTAAGTAGACTGTTTTAAATAATTGTTTGTATAATTTATGGTGCTTAGGTAAATAATATAGATACGTGGTTGGTTAAGCTAATAAAATACAATCTAGTGGACTTAGGGACCCCAATATTTGAAAATACCTATACTCATAGACCGGGTTAGTCGACCCAATGGCGGACCATAGGTAATCTTTTTGATCTGTTTTCCTATAACACGAGTGATGAGAATTCGGTAAATATTTTACAATTCTAACCATCGATAAAATATTAAATTAATTTCTTTCATGAGATTTATTCTTGACCTACTGTAAATATGTATTTTTTTACCTTTTGAGAATTTTAAAATAAATTAGATCTCTAGGAAAATAAACTGTGATCTACCGAATATCTGGTATAGCCGCGCTGTAGATAGTTTTGTCTACACAATGAATGGGCCGACTTGTCCGGGTCGATGCCACTGTCTCACAAATAACTGATGTAAACTGGGGGCTTGCTGCTGCGTTTCGTACGGTGAGTGAGATATCCGGAAGCCCAAATCCACCTACCCTTTCCAATTCCTCAATTATCCCCTCCCTTTAAGGTCGGCAACGCGCCTATGATTCTTCTAGTATTGTGGGCGTACATGGGCGGTGGAAATCACTTACTCTCAAGTGACCCACTTGCTCGTATAAAGTGGTCTATGCTACAAAAAAAAATAGAAAGCCGTAACCGCTGGTCACACTAGCATAGGACAATCAGAATAACTCCGACTAGAAACTACCGAATAACCTTTCTCTAACTGCTAATAGATTCCGGTGCTTCACGAGTTTTACAATATCTAACGGTCATTTAGATTCGGTACCGACACTGAGTTACCATTATCTATGTCAAGTATAACTTAACTGTAATTAATAATATAATTTCGCTTGAGATTCCGCTCTAGATTTTTTTTTTCGGGATAATCTGGTACCTTAATATAATGCTTGTGGGAGGATACCAGATATTTTGGTATCCAACTGGATAGCGACAACCATATGGTGAAAAACCCGCCATAGTGGCTCGTTGAGTCGAGACGCGTTCCGGGGTCAGCCGGTGTATATCCAGTAATAACATCATCAGCCACAGGACGTCCACTGCTGAACGTAGGCCTCCCCTAAAGATATCCAGACCGATCTGTTGGAAGCAGCCTGAATCCAGCGAACATACAACATCAGGCCGGCATAATTCTTTCGACTGTCGAGGGACACAATGTCTCGGCGGTGGACATTATATTTGGACTGCACTGTTCTAGGTACTATTAAGTTGCCGTGCTACGATATAAAAAAATGAAAATTTTTCAATCCAATTTATTTATTATTATCTTATTGGATAACGCAACTAAACAAAGCCTTACAGCGATTTGACTGTGGAATCGCAATTATTGATCACACGATTTTCAAATCATCAATAATCGTCTTTTAAATCTAAGTATTTGTGGACCACACATACATATGTCTCGGTACGGAAATCGAATCCATGAAATTATGCTTCACAACCACTATAGCATAAAAGACTGTCAAATAAATCATCAATATTAAAAAGTAAATGTATTGATTGTAATAAAACTAATTTAACCCGATTTTATCGCGGTTTTTTATTAGTCCACCCCGTGACCACGAAGGCTGAAAAGCTTTCGAAACGTCGGGACCAAAATTAAAATAAAAAACCACGATACAAAATCTATAATTACCATAGTAGCACCTGAACTAGCCATAATTTTTAATAAATGTATCGACTGTGGCGTATTTCCTGATCTAATGAAAAGTAGTAAAATTATACCATTGTTTAAATCAGGTAGCACATCCGACCCCACCAACTTTAGACCAATTTCGGTGCTACCCACATTTAGTAAAATATTTGAAAAATTATTACTTGACCAAATGCAGACTCACTTTAGCATGAATAATTTGTTACACAAGAAACAATTTGGTTTTACAAGGGGTCGTTCAACCACCGATGCAGGGGTTGAACTTTTAGAAAATATTTTTAACGCCTGGGACAATTTCCACGACGCCTTAGGCATTTTTTGTGACCTATCAAAGGCATTCGATTGTGTTTCTCATGATACATTGGTCAGGAAGTTACATCACTATGGAATTAGGAATACTGCTCTGGATCTTGTTATTTCTTATTTGGATAATAGGATTCAGAAAGTTGATATAAATGGCCAGAGATCCTCGGGATCTGTAGTGACTATGGGTGTTCCGCAGGGTTCCATACTTGGCCCATTTCTATTTCTCGTTTATATAAATGATTTGCCTCATGTTATTAATGACAACCAACAGATAGTGTTATTTGCAGATGATACTTCACTTTTATTTAAACTCAAACGACAGCAACCTGTTACTGACGATGTAAATAATACTCTTTTAAAAGTAGTGAAATGGTTTAATGTCAATAATTTACTTTTAAACGAGAAAAAAACTAAATGCGTTAGATTTTTGACACCTAACGTTAGAACTATTAAGACCTGCGTTAGTTTAAATGGAGAAGAATTGGATCTTGTGGACACCACCAAGTTCTTGGGTATAACTTTGGACTCTAAGCTTCAATGGGGACCACATATAAACCAGTTGTCGAAAAGGCTCACCTCTGCAGCTTACGCAGTCTACAAGATTCGCCAGCTAACTGATGTAGAAACAGCGCGATTAGTTTATTTTAGTTATTTTCATAGTGTAATGTCGTATGGAATTTTACTATGGGGAAATGCTGCCGACATCCAGACTATTTTTGTGCTGCAGAAAAGAGCTATTCGAGCTATTTACAATCTTAAACGTGGGCAATCTCTGAAGGATTTATTCAAAGAAATAAATATTTTGACTGTCGCTTCTCAATACATATATGAAAATCTAATGTATGTAAAAAAAAATATTAATGTTTTTACGAAAAACAGCGACATCCATACGTTAAATACTAGAAATAAGAATAAACTGATATTGCCCATGACCAGACTTAAAAAAATTAGTAATTCCTTCAAATGTCAAAGTAAACGTTTCTACAACAAAATTCCTAGCCATATACAACAATTAAGCCTAAATAAATTTAAATTATTTATTAAACAGAACCTTTGCCAAAAAGGTTACTATAATGTTAAAGATTATTTGGAAGACATAACAGCTTGGAATTGAGCCGCTCACTCCATACAAAATTCGGCTGTCCATGGTCCTCTACTTTAATGTACTATACTATAATATTCATTTTTATTATTAAATTGTTACACTTGACTGCTCTATTGGCGCATTATTTTTATTTAAGGTATATCACGTTGACATTTTTAATATTTTTTAAGAAAAATATTAATTTTAATTTCAAAATTGTTAATTTTCATTTTTAATATGTGAGTGCGAGTCCCATGTATGATGGTTATACTTAGGGCTATTTCCTCGCAAAGCCCATCCAGGAATTCCTGTACATTGCACTCGCACAATTCTGGATAAGCAATGTCTGGACATTAAAAGAGGCCATAACCCATGAGTTTGTTTCGGCATTTCTTCTCATGGCTAGCTATGAAATGCCGAAAAGAGATATTACAAAAAATATTAATATGTAATTTAATATAAAAAATATTGACATGTAAAAGTGATATTTATGATCCAATTTACAGAATAAATGATTTGAATTTGAAAATTTGAAATTTGATAAAATTCGTTTAAATTAGTTTTATTTTAATGAGTAAAATTCGCGTAAACTTAAGAAATTATTAAGTATCTTTATTATTAAAAAATACATCAGCCTATCTCCCACACCTATTATTATAGTAGCTATTTATAATAGCTAGTATAATAGCTATTTCAGCCCGTAGTGATGCGTCGAAACGTCACTGGTTAATTGTAAGTTAATGACTGTAACTGCGTCGGTGATATTCCCGGACATTCTTGGTGACAGCAGAGACACAAGAGTGACGGCAACACGCGGAATGGCTTATAGATCCCGTCACGTCAGGTGGGACGTCAGTTATTTACATACTAGTGTGATTATTGTAATGTAAAGGCACCTTATGCCGTACCCAAGACAGAACAAGGTGGTAGATCCCTCGTATGCGAGAGGCCGTCTGGGTCGGTACCACCGCTTTGTCTATTTCTGCCGCCAAGTAACAGTGTGTAAGCACTTTTGTGTTTCGGTTTGGAGGACATTGAAGCCAGTGAAATTACTGGGCATTATGAGACTTAACATCTTATGTCTCGGCGTGACGAACGCAGTTCTGTGACATGGAGTGCTCTGTAATTCAAAGTTCTGTGTGGTGTTGCTTCTGTTTATGGGCAGGCGTGGCGCTTACCATCAGGCGAGCGCCTCGCTCGTCTCATCAACCAATCAAATAAAAAAAAAAGGTCGCGACGTGGACCGTTTCCATAGAATTTCATCAGTGGTGATAGCGTTGCAGTTTAGCGTTTACCTGATCCCCGGATCAGGTAGAAGTGATATTGGGTCTTTATACCACACATGCTTAGTATTGACTTGCCCTCTATAACACCATGGGACGGACAAAAGGTCGGCGACATATGGGTACTGGTTACACCTATGCCTATCCCTTCGGTATTGCAGGCGTGAGTACGTATGTATGTATTTTTAGAAAATATTAATCTATATATACATATAATAAAAATGTATCGCTGTCTGTACATGGAAGATATATGAGAAAAGATATTATTGGGACCTTTATCAACGCAATAGCACCCCATACAAGGATTTTTAGAATTTTTGGCTGTTTGTCTGTGCTTTTATGCACGATAATCTCAGAAAGGGCTTGACGATTTAGATGTAGTTTTCACTAATATATTTTGGTAAGCTTCACTTAACATTTAGTGTTTGTTTAATGTAAATCGTAAATAAAAAAGTTATGTCAATTTAAAGATATCGATAACATAACGGTGCAGAACTTCACGCTGGCGGAGCCGCGAGCGAATGCTAGTTATATAATATTTTTGAAAATTTCGTTTAATATTTATTTAAACTCCTTTCCTTATAGAGCTTGACGTCAGGCAAGCGTCCGCTCGCAAAAACTAAAAGTCAAATCTTTCTGTAACAAATATTAAACAGCACAGTGCCGACCCATTACGCGTGGGATAAAGGTAGGCAGAAGAAGAAGATATTTAATTTCGCCTAAAATAGCGGAACCTTGGCCCCCTTTTACGAACTGATTTTGAACAAATTAAAAATGGCAGCATGTCAATCTTAATTTTGGATTTCACTTCGCAAATTGCAAATACGACGACGCGTGTAATGTATGTATTAAATTATTTATATACATACATTTCATTCTTACAGAGAAATTACATTTGACTTATGTTTTATACATATTTGATTTTGTTTGTGACTTCACCCGTGCAATAATTACAATCGAATGAGAAACTATAAAAGAGCTAGTAAACCTTTAGAGGCTATTTTAAATCGTAAAATGAATATATTTATTGTTTTTAAATCATGATAATATTGTAGATTCTCCTTTATTTGGTTGGGTACACTTTTAGTGGTTAAAATGTCCTGTAATGCCCAATAATTTCACTAGCTTCATTGTCCTTCAAACCAAAACAAAACAGTGTTTACACACTGTTGCTTAGCGATAGAAATAAACAAAGCGGTTGTACCAACCCAGACAACCTCTCGCATACAAGGGACCTACTACCTTGTTGTTGGTAATAGCTGGAACAACTTATTTATTAAAAATCACTTTTTAATACTAGCTCTGTATTATACTCGTCCACTCCTGACTACGGGAGCCTCTTCTACTGAATGAGGGGGGTTAGGCCTTAGTTTACCATGCTGGCTTAATACGTTGGCTGACTTCACATACTTTCGAAATTCCTATGGAGAACTTCTCAGGTATGCAGGTTTCCTTTACCGTTAAACCAAGCGATAATTAACAACTAAAGCATAACTTAGAAATGTCAGAGGTGCATGCTCTTGGAGCTAGTTTTGAATCTGCGACTTTTGTCTCGGCAGTCCGGACCACTCCTCGCTGAGATATGGCTGTTATATATACGTTTTTAAATACGTTTAAAGTAAACATATTTAGCCATTTTGGAACTACAGCTCTTTTGTAACTTATTGAAGCTTGCTGACCAGTTTAAAAGTAGAATAAGTATATATAGTATTATTGATTTCTCTCATAAATGCTTACAGAATTAAAATTATTTATTAGTGGATTTAAGTAACTTATATTTGATATTAATAAAATAGGAATTAGTGAAAATTGTAAAAAAAGCTCTGAACAGAGTTAAACTAAACTAACAAACATAATTCATATAACAAGTTGGAGGATATGGGAGGTCCATCTCACGACCTCTTTTTTCCCGCGTCAACAAAGATCGCAATAAATAATATGAACGGCCATTGGGTGTCATATGCACCTGTCGATTTTTCAACGGAGGTCAACGATGTAAACGATGTATGGAATAAGCTTCTATTTTCCATTTTAAATAATTAACATTGGTAAAGGCACGCTGTAGATTATTTGTCCAAAGCATGAATGGGCTGCTCGAATGGGTTGTTACTATCATAAAAAACGACGTGAAATAGCAGCTTGTTCTGTTTCGAAAGGTGATCGAGATATTCGGAGGTCTAACTCCCCTCTCCTTTCCAATATTTAAATTATACCTTCCCTTCAATTTAGGTCTAAAAACATTTTACGTATTTCTTTACACAATAATATAAGGAGTGTTACTGTTTTTATGAATAGCATTTTTATATCTCTATCAAAATGTATATAACCTAAAAAGCACATATTGTAAATTTAATATGTAAGATTAATTAGAAATTCGTGTCCGCACTTACTTTAAGAGCAATGTAACTGAGACATACTGTTCATTTGTTTAGGAATTTGTTAAATCCTTAAACTATTAACAAGAAAATACATTTCTAGTTTGCATAGAGAAATAAAACCTAGATGGGAAGAAAGATCGTTTGACGCACATTCCACTTATGTAATAAATGTTTTTATTAAAATCTGACATACTGCTCTCTCGATTACCACGGCATTGTTGCTGGGTAGTAAAATAGATTAAATAGTATTGCTGAAAACAAAAAAGCCATTTCCACACTTACTCCTATCAAAAATAAACAACACGTAATGTGACACTATTTTATCTGTAGTGTTAAATCTGGGTGGAGACAGTCCGGCATAATCTACTTCCCTACTCAAAAATATCTGACGTAAACATTATAGTGTTCATATCCCCTGTATCCCCGATTTACCTTTGTATTAACAGGCAGTGATTTCGCGCTTGCTTTATTATAAGCCCGGATTTTGAGGGTGAATTGGGGAGAGTTCCTAAATGTTTATATGAAACTGATTTTAGATAAGTGTTGTTGATAGCCGTTGATTTAGTGTTCCGGACCGACGGAACCCTATTACTAAATCTCCGCTGCCTGTCTATCTGTCCTGCCTTTAAAAAGTTCGTATTTCGAATTATAATAGGTAGTCGTCTGTAATTTTAACGTAAGATGTGTTGTTAAGGCAGATACCCTGACAAATATAAAATTTAAATTTTAAGTAGAGTTTGGAAACCTCTAATCGAGATACCAGTTTGCATTTGGTTGATGTTTGGGAAATAATGCCTTAGAAGGTAAATAGTCAGCGTGCTTATGGCGAGAATAGGGTTACATCCTTGTATCCCAGTGCCTACATCGGTCATCCGCCTTTCCTATCGCAGGGCCCTCTATTTGCGTCTTCCCTGTTTGGAGTGGGAAGATCTTAACCAAACTCATATGGGACCATATCGCAGCTAAACTCTATTATATGATTTTTTCAACGATCCGACGAAATCTGTGTATAATTATCAGAGAAATCGATGTACAAGTACTAAAAAAAAGTAAAAAAGAACACGCTGAATTAAGAACTTCCATCATTATCTAAGTCGATTAAAAATAGTAAAATAAAAACTTTTTAAGTAGAATTAAAATCTACCTACAGTGCCACCGCAAAATTATTTACTTTAATTTTTAGCTGATTTAGTTTTAATAACCGCTTTTATTTTTTGCTAAAACTTATTTATCATTCACCATGTGTATTTTGTGTATGATGGGAACCATCGTAGACAGTTTTGTACGAGTGGTAGAGCCATGCTGTAGACAGTTTTGTCTACAGCATGAATGGGCTGGCTCGACCGGATCGTTACCACTGTCTCACAGAAAACCGACGTAATGTAGCGGCTTGCTGCTGCTTTTCGTACGGTGAGTGAGATATCCGGAAGCCCAAATCCCCTCCTCTTCCGAATCCCTAATTATCTCTTTACTTTAGGCAACGCGCCCATGATTCTTCTAATGGTGGGCGTACATGGGCCGTGGAGATCACTTACCATCAGGTGACCCACTTGCTCCTTTGCCGGCCTATGCTATAAAAAAAAATCCAGTCGAGGACAAAAATATATCTACAGTAGCACGTAGCCAGTTAACGATTGAGGCTATTGTATATTTTATTTATATACTTTGAGTATTGTTAAGGAAAATTTGTGACATGTCGAGGAAAGGGCGAAAGATTTATGTCGTGCGTGGGTGAATCGTCATGGGTCTATACAAGGTTAAACATGTAGTAAATACACTGTTGTAAGTTATTTTAAACAACTTCCGAAAAAGAAGGATATTCTCGATTCATTACTGCTTTACAGGCGAAATAAACATAGTGCCTTCTCGATAATTGCTATACCGGCGAAATAAACAAAACATGGTACTTACCTAGAGGGCTCCTCGCGTGTGCCTACCTTGTAAAATAATGTAAAAGTATATATGATAATATGTATAAATGAGGCTGCTAGAACCAGAGTGGCCTAACTGCATTTTGATGACTTGTAACCTATTTGTATTTTCGTAATTTAAAAATGTTAATCTACAAGACCAGACCGGCATAAAATTGGTAACATCATCTTGACATAGATGGCAGTACAAGTCCATTTCGGGCGTGGTTTAAATTGACGAAAATACAAATAGGTCGAAAGTCGTCAAAATAAGTTAGGCCACTCTGGTTCTAGCAGCCTCAAATAATGTGCGGCGTCGTGTACGTGAGTAGGCTGCACACATGCCCACATGATGCTGGGCTTGCGGTAGACTATTCGCCCCCTCCACTGCAACTCCTGTGAACCAGGATTGACAGTAGCCCAGAGTGACACCAAGCAATGGAGCTTGGCGAGTCTCTGAGACTGCGAGGTTGTCTTTACCCCGCAAAGAAATTAATCAAATACAAAGTTAGAAGTTTGTATATAGATTTTGTCCACGGCTTGCGCTAGGATGAGGCATTTAACTGGACCATTAGTGGTAACTAAGTCCCGAGGCGATAATTAATTAATCTTCTACAAAGAAATCTTAAGGAATCGAGCTCTAGGGCAAGACATTGGTAAAGGGGAAAAATAAATGTTTTAAATATTTCAAATCAATCTAAAAGATGTTCTTTGTGTTGAATCGAGCTATATATGTTTATTTAAATACTTTTGAGATTTTAATAAAGTGGTGACATAACATTTTTTTATAGCATAGGACAGCAAACAAGCAAAACAAGCAAGTGGGTCACCTAATGATAAGTGATATCCACCTCCCATGTACGCCCACAATATCAGCAGAATCATGGGCGCATTGCCGACCATAAGGGAAAGGAATAATTAGGGATTGGGATGAAAAGGGGGATTTGGGCCCCCGAATATCTTACTCACCGTACGAAACGCATCAGCAAGCCGCTACTTTACGTCGGTTTTCTGTGAGACAGTGGTAAAGACCCGGTCGAGCCGGCTCATTCATGCTGTAAACAAAACTATCTACAGCGTGGCTGTACCACTCTTATTCTTGTCATTAGCGAAATAAGGCGATAATTTTGTTGAATTGATAAAAAATTGCTCACTCTTTTATTTTAATCCGCATATTTATAATGCATCACTCCGACTCTAAATGTGGAACACCGTAAACGACCCCATTCTCAAACAGTCTTCGAAGAATAGCGCGCGTTTAAAATCTATTTTTCCACAACAATATCTGTCTCGGTATTTATAAGGAAACCGTTTGTCTGATGCGCCTTCATTATTTCAAAACGGAACTAAGATGGGTTAGAGCGAGCTGTTCAAGGGTGTATTATTAATATTTACAAGGTGATAGGTCCCTCGTATGAGAGAACTTGGAACAACACCATTGCACATAATGTATTGCATCGGAAACATTATTATAGTGCGATGCGGCGATGAAGATGTAACAGTGCTTGTGCAGTGTTACACGACTTAATCGAATACGTAACAAGTACATCCACGGTAGCCTTGGTGTCCGCAATATGATGGATAAGCTATTAAGCTTCCTTTTTTTATAGCATTGGCCGGCAAACGAGCAAGTGGGTCACCTGATGGCAAGTGATCTCCACCGCCCATGTACGCCCACAATACCAGAAGAATCATGGACGCGTTGCCGATCTTAAAGGAAAGGGATAATTAGGGATTGGGAAGAGGAGGGGAGGGGGATTTGGGCCTCTGGATATCTCACTCACCGTACGAACGTACGAAACGCAGCAGCAAACCGCTACTTTACGTCGGTTTTCTGTGAGATAGTGGTAACGACCCGGTCGAGCCGGTCCGTTCATGCTGTAGATAAAACTGTCTACAGCGTGGCTCTACCACCTCGAAACTACTACACTACTAGCTACTACTAAAGCTACTAAGCTATTCTGGATTTTTGTCTAAGGTTGCTTGGTCACTTTTTGATGTTTTAAAGGTTTTAGGTCCCTCGCATGCGAGAAGCCGGCTGGGTTGGTACCACCGCTTTGTCTATGACTGACGCCAAGCAACAGCGTATAAGCACTGTTGGGTTTCTGTTTGAAGGACAATGAAGCCAGTGAAATTATTAGGCATTATGAAACTTAACATCTTATGTCTCGGGGTGACGAGCGCAGTTCAGTGTCATGCAGTGCTTTGTAGTTCAAAGTTCTGTGTGATTTTGCTTCTGTTTATGGGTAGGCGTGGCGCTTAATATCAGGCGAGCGCCTTGCTCATCTCGTCATTTAATCATAATTGTTAATGTTAATAAAAGTGTCTATTCAGAGGATTGTGCAGTAGCACTAAGGAAACGTATTAATACCGTATAGCAGAGTGAATAGGCAGCCTTCACAAAGATTGTTGCCAAGAATACAACATAGGACGCCTGAGATTTAAAAAAAAACTAAACGTTTCTCATTTGAACAAAGAATAATAAAGATCAAATATTGTGGAGAAAACTTCACCATGTTATAACAATGAATGCGAAAAGTTATTGTGACTTTTTAACTTGCCAGTATTATTCTACGAAATTCTGCGACGGTTTTTAACTAATTCTGAAGATGGTTTATATTCACGACTTTTGTTATAATAAATATGAGTGGGCCTCTAATTTGCCTCTTTTTTGTTTTGTTTTTATTCGTAGGATGTCCTGTTCAAAAAGGGAAAGTCACACGCACCCATTTTTTTTTATTTAATTGAATGACGGGTGGTAAGCGCCACGCCTGCCTATAAACAGAAGCAACACCACACAGAACTTGGAAATTCAAAGTACTACATGGCACTGAACTGCACTCGTCACTCCGAGACATAAGATGTTAAGTCTCACATACCCAGTAATTTCACTGGCTTCAATGTCATTCAAACCGAAACACAAGAGTGCTTACACACTGTTGCTTGGCGGCAGAAATAGACAAAGCAGTGGTACCAACCCAGACGGCTGGTATTGTGGGCGTTAAGCTTATCTTTAGGCGATCCACTTGCTCCTTTTTCAGCCTATCCTATGAAAAGGCAAAGAAGTGTGTAGGATTGTAGTTTATGACACACAATTGCCTCTACCTTCCATAGGATGTAGGGGTCAGGATGTATGATATCCTATTCTTTTGGATTCTGGGTAGGGGCTACGGAATAGAAATATCCATTTGTTGGGGAGTAAATTAATCCGTCGGGCGTAGGTGTTAGTTATTGAGAAAATATTTATTTATAGCATAGACCGGCAAACGAGCAAATGGGTCACCAGATGGTAAGTGGTCTCCACCGCCCATATACGCCCACAATACTAGAAGAATCATAGGTGCGTTGCCGATCTTAAGGGGAAGGGATAATTAAGGGATTGGGAAGGGGAGTGGGATTTGGGTCTCCGGATATCATACTCATCGTAAGAAACGCAGCAGCAAGCCGCTACTTTACGTCGGTTTTCTGTGAGATTGTGGTAACGAACCAGTCGAGCCGGCCCATTCGTGGCTCCAACACTCACAAAAATTGTGAGCGCACATGGGCGGTGGATATCACTTATCATTAGCTTAATCCACTTACTCGTTTGCCACTCTATACTATAAAACAGTGCGGTCTATTAACGGAATCCATTTTAAAGTTTCATTGGCAATCGAGTTGTGAAACTAGTTCGTGCATATTTCATATACATTTATATTTACTGTTCAGTGCACTGCAAACTTCATGCAAACCAATTAAAATTAAGTAATGATTTTAATTAAAACTTCATATCTTTAATAGGTTAGCGAGTAACTATTAAGTCTGCGTTCGTAGTTCGAATTTATACATTAGTATCATGTGAAGTAACAACTATTTCATTTAAACTAGTTTAATTTGAATTTGGAAGCTGGCAGTCGTTTGTTTCCAACATGTCACACCATTAACGTGCCACAGTGTGACACATAGGGAAAAATTGTAAAAAAATGACCCAGTCAGTAACAGTGTGACTTGTTGGAAATAAAATAGTAAAAATTATTATTTTTTATTTATTAAGCACAAAACAGGTTACAATCATGTATGCATTCACATATTGAGATTAACACATTTGGTGGACAATAATTATAACCCAAAACACGTGTTCCAAAAAGTAATATCTAAGCATAAAAAATTACGAAATGCTCAGTATCAGCCCGGAGTCTGGAATTGTGCTCGCTATGGCGATAGGCTCACCCCTAATCACATCATGGGACGGAAATACGCGCGGCGAAATGTATATTTACTGGTTACACCTCTGCCTATCCCTTCGGGGATAACAGTATGCGTATATTGTTCATAAACGAAAGTATTCCAAATATATGCAACGATTCTTTTAAAAATCCATTGAGAATGTACCCAGTTCTCACAATCAAGTCTCGTACGGTAAAGAATTGAGAGAAAAAATGCTAATGCGCCACGTAAAAGCAATATGGGTAAGGATCGGTCGAACAAGAGCGAAAATATTGGCTCACGTAGTGGCTCGGCCACACAATCCCACAATAGCCGGGCCTGTGATCGATCCCCATCATTTTTCGCGGCTTAAATCTTGTTATAGCATTTATTATCCCAATGGTCGCATAATGGGGGAATCAATTTGGTGATTTGTTGTTCGGGGTAAATGTGAAATTTCGTGTAGAATAATATTTTATTTTAGTGTTCTTAGTGTGGGTTTTCGATACCATCGAACGTTTTCACGAACGTATGTATCCCTAGCGGATTGTATTGAAAATGTGATAACTATACATAGTTCTCGTATACGAATAAATTGTTATAAGAGATGTTGATATGTGCATGGATTGGCGCTTACCGTCAAGCGAACCATCTGCTCGTCTCGTCGTCTATGGAATTAAATAATAAGAAATACTTAACATATTACACAGCCTCCGTGGTGCAGTGGGCGAGTAGCCGGTTGCGTAGTGAGAGACCGTGGGTTCGATTCCTGCACTGAGACAAGTGTTTGTGTGATCCATAAATATTTGTTTCGGGTCTGGGGGTTGTGGGACATCATATTCCTCGTAGTTCCTCATACCCACGACACAGGTTAACCTAGTGTGGGGTCAGGACTATGTGTGTGACTGTTGGCTGTATTTATTTATTTAATTGATTACGGAATGTTTAATATGTATATCACGTTTTGACTCATGGGAGCAGAGCAGTAATATGCCTGCGGTGAAAGGGCCAGGGCCAACTAGTGTGATACAAAAATAATTTCAAATACTATTTGTTTTATTTTTTTGTAGTGGATGCCAACCAACGAGTAATATGTCAACTGATGGTAAGTGACCTTCACTGCCTATGAACGCCTACAAAACCTGAAGAATCATAGATACGTTGCCGACATTAAAGGAAAAGTATAATTAAAGATTTGAGGAGGGGAGGAATTTGGACTTCCGGATACCTTACTCACGACATTTTCACCGATACGACGTCCGTTTGGACATTGGTAACATCTCGGTCGAGCCGGCTCATGTAATAAACAAAACTGTCTTTATTGAGGCTCTACCACTTAATATAAAAATAATATTTTATAACTAAAAAAAACTTAAAACTTCAGACGACCTGATAAAGGTCGCAGGAAATCGCTGGGTGCAGGCCGCTTCCAACAGGTTGGTCTGGCAATCTTTGTGGGAGGCCTATGTTCAGCAGTGGACGTCTTGTGGCTGATGATGATGATGATGAAAAAAAACTTGATAATATTTTCTGTGTACCTATAGGTATTAACTTTCAATTATTTCAGTTGTAGACAGAGTAAACAAGAACACATCAATTTCCCTATTTACTAATGACAGTGTTGTCGAACTGTTGGAACTCTTGTTTACGAGACAACTTTGGGCAAGTAAGGTCACCAGACCTATCATTTAATGGTAAAAACACATAGACTTTCAATCTTTAGTACTGAATATTTGAACATTGAATCATAGTAAAGATTTTTTTAAATAATTATTATGGAAACACTAATAGGGGTATAGAACCCAGGGCATCACCGGATCAAGAGTCGCCTCATTGGTCTGAAATTAATTTCTTAGCCTATGTGTTCTGCCACCGGCGCCTCGTCGATAAGGCGAATTTTGTTATTTTTTTATAGCTTAGGCCGGCAAACGAGCAAGTTAGTCACCTGATAAGTGATCTCGACCACCCACAATGCCAGAAGAATCATGGGCGTGCTGCCGACCTCAAAGGAAAGGTATAATTAGGGATTGGGAAGGGCAGGGGGATTTAGGCCTCCGAATATCTTATTCACCGTATGAACAGCACAGCAGGAAGCCGCTACTTTACGTCGGTTTTATGTGAGACAGTGGTAGCGACCAGGTTGAGCCGGCCCATTCAAGCCGTAGACAAAACTGTCTACAGCTTAGCTCTACCACCCATAGAATCGTATTCGTCATAAAATGCCGCTAATGATTACTGTTTTATTATATTTTGAACAATAAAGTTTAATTAGTTTATATTTCGATATCAGTTTAAAAACAAACTTTAAACAATGTCTGATAAACTACACTAATTGTTATAAGTCCCCGGTGGCAAATATAAAACAATCTGTTATTTGAAAAAGTTTTTCTTCAGACGTAGCTTAGTTTCATCGCAATTAAACCAGTTTTCAATAACAAAAAGACTTACACAGAGATAGAGACATAAACACACAGAGAAAGATACATAGACATAATGTGATATACATTACACACAGAGTGTGAGTATGTGTGTGTGCATGTGAGAGAGAGAGAAACACTTTTTATTTTTGTCGAGTGTACTTCCTAATTCCTAAACTATCTAATCGTAATAAATAAATTCTACAGACCTAAAACTCTTTTTATTGATTTATTTTCTACTAACGATTTCCCTCGCGGTTTCACCTGCACGTTATTGCCTTGCTCCTATGAGCTATAGCTTGATATACGTATAAACCTTCCTCATAAATCACTCTATGTATTGCTGAAAACTGCATTAAAATCCGTTGAATAGTTTAAGAGATCTAAGCGAACAGACAGCGGAAGCGACTTCATTTTATATTATGTAAAGATATAATTCTTAATAAACGTCGTTGATAAATAATTTATAATAGGTATAACATGAATGTATTTTAATAAAATTATATAACAATCATATTCACCAATTTCCAAAAACCGATATTACACCAACAATGAAAATGAAATTAATATCGTGGAGGGAAGCCGGAACAAAATTCAATATAAAACTGTAATTTGTGTACTTATGAGGCATTCAAGTATTTTCAATGAAAGCGGTTTAATTTTAAATATTTTTATGATATCACGACTATCACTGTTGTCTAGTGATGATACTGTCACTGTTTGACTAGTGATGTGCCTCATTCGGAAATCTACAGACAGTATTCTCAGCACAGTATTGCTGGTAGGAGGATACTTGTATCTGACCGGATAGCGACCACCGTACACTGGTACTAAAACCTGCCTTAGTGGCCCACCTCGTGTGGGTCGCGTTCCAGGGTCAGCCAGTGTACATCCGGTTCTCCCCGGGGGGCTTGCCCCCTGATCCTAACCCTTTTCCCATCCCTTTTTCCTTCCCCTCCCCCTTGGCCCTTTGGCAGGCCGGTATGATCTTGCCGACCTACTATGGACACATTGTTTATCGTTGGTCGACACTATTCTTGGATTGAGCTACACTTACCATCAGGTGTAACGTAGTCACTTTGCCGAGCCAGGATAAAAAAAAAAACAAAAACAGTACGATAAGTAGTTATGCACCCCGCTCCCGCTCATGACATTATAACCGCATGCTAATGTGTTGTAACCTTATTTACTATAGGAAGGACATTACAAATGCTGACGCATGTACTCTATGTAACTCTATCTATTTGTAATATGATATTCTTGTTTTGTCTAAAGCTCTTAATATCAAATTATGTTGACCATAAAAACTGCTAGCCTGGTGTCTAGACGGTGATCTTGTTATGATCATAATGCGTAGATCTAAGCATTCATTGTCAACAGATGAACAGGTATAAATAAGGAAATTTGTCAATTATAATTCAGTTCGCAATAAAGCTTCATTGTGAAGACTTGTCTTTTTTTGAAAACCTCCGGGCGCTCCCGCGTAACTTATCTAAGTTGATGAGTGTTGATGATGAGTGGCACTGTTTGCAAACGCTCATTGTTCAATTGTAAACATTTTCAATTAGACCCACAACATTGTCGTGGTTGATATTCAAGGTATATTTAAGGAGTAGGAAGGGTAACTGATATTTAGGCCTACGGATATCTCACTCACCGTATAAAACGCAGCAGTAAGCTATTGCTTTACGTCGGTATTCTGTGAGATAGTAGTAACAACCCGGTAGGGCCCATTCATGGAGACAAAACTGTATACAGCGTGGATCTACCACTTTTAAAAACTTGTATCCTAGAAATTAAAAATAAAGGGGACTTACGGTCTCATGACAATTATTGAACAATTATGAATAAGGTAGAAATCCACGTGGATGGGTTCGTACTTAACGGACTATATCGTTTTGCCGTATAGATAGTAATTGCTGATCGAAGGCTTCTGATTTTAACATAATATTGTTTCTTACGTTTACGCGAATGTTACATATTGAAATAAAACTACTTTTAACGGATTTTATCGCAGTTTTTATTTTAATTTTGGTCCTGCCGTTTAAATTAGTTTTATTTCAATGTAATATTGTTTACAGTACTATCTATGATTTAAGTCCGGCGTTTAGGCAATTTTCGTTTATATTTGAAAATACGTAATAGGATGCTTTAAATAGATATGTAGAATAGAAGCCTCGTAGATAATGGAAGAATAATAATTCCAGGAAGAACAACATAAATCTTATGATGCAACAAAAAGAAATAATTCATATATCACCTATTGCACAAATCAAGCATAAAAGCACTGAAATAGATTTAAATTATACGATATAAATGGTTAGAACGTGTGAGATAACTTCAATAGATCGAGAGACCTTTATTCGGAGCGCGCAATCTCGGAAAGCTAACTTACGGCGTCGACTACTCAGTGACACCTGTTTGATCTCGTACCCAAATGTATGCTAATAATTTCTTTGTTTTAAGATAAAGGCTAGATACGTTCTATGACGTATTCTATGACGTCCACGTGATAATCTATTATTTATTATCGAAATATAGATCTGAATATATCGAGCTATGCTGTAGGCAGTTTTGTCTACAGAAAGAATTACCGACCGGTTGTTACCCCTATCTCACACGGATTAGATGTTAAAGGAGCTGCTTGTTGCTACGTCTTGTATGGTGAGTGATATATCTGGAAGCCCAAATCTCCTCCCCTTTCTTATCTTTTTCTTTTAGAGCGGCAAAGCGCGTCCACAATTCTTCTGCTATTGTGAACCCATGAGTCTTTGAAGGTAGTGGAGATTACCTAACATCAAGTGAACTATTTTCTCGTTTGCCGGCTTTAATTATAAATAAAGCATATCAAGAATCATTAGTCCTCACAACTGACAATTCACGCAGAAACAGATAATGTATATGTAATAGATATATAATAATTGGACATTGAACCTTATCAGAAAAATAATAATATTACATTGTTATTCTGTAGTTGAAATATCATATTGATGTTTTATAGTAGATAACAGTGTCAAAATGTCGAAACGTTTCAACCAATTGTGTTTAGTCAATATCGAATAAAATCGATCATCTGACCCGACTCGCGCCAGTCCGACGTGGCACTGCTCTTGAAGGTGAATTAAAACTTTTGACACAAGATTGATTTCTGATATTGCATCGTCCTCGTGATTAACTTGGGACTTAGTAACCATATTACTATCATCTATTTAGAAATCGTAGAGCTACGTTGTAGCCTGTTTTGTCTACGGCCCGATCAGAGATACCACTGTCTGGTAGAAAGCTGAGGTGTATTAACAGATTATTTGCTTTTACGTTTCGTGCGGTCGAAATTTTTAAAATGTCTCAGTTTTTCTCTTTCTACTAGGCATATATAATTCCTCTGGCATTGTAAGCATTTCATCGTTTCCAGATTCTGTGTTGTAAAGAACAGCGGGCCAATTCTCGTATTTAACATTAACTGAGACTGAACTTTAACCAAACTGAGATTAGACTACGAATTGAATAAAATGTGGCATTCTGCTCCGCTTATAGTTCCAATATCATTTCAGTAGCATTATGATATCAATTCGATATCATTTTAATTCCGAACTAATGTCAGCCACCACAGACTAAATTATAAAAAATGTAAAGCGAATGTTATAATAAAGTTGCCAGCGGACAAAATATATTGGCATTGTGAGTAATTTTGGCGATTTAAATTGGATGGAAAAGTTATTACTTTAGCACGAAGTTATTAATTTAAAATTTGATTAATAGATTTTATAATTTATTAATTGATTAGGTAATTTCTCATGTTTCCCCTAAATTGAAAACCCGTTTTTATTCGGATTTCTGTAAATTGTGAGTGAAAACATATGCGTTAATTTATTGTCGTGGTGGGTCACCCAGTGATTACATCTTTGTTATTGCAGGCTCAAAGTACTAAGATCGAGAGCCGTAAAATTTGTATTAAAAAAGAATGTCTATTGTTATTGTTCCGTGATTTAATTTTGTTGTGTATGTTATTTAAGTACGTATCTTTCAATTTCTATAATAAGTTAATTATGATTAAAGTTGAAACAATATCGTGAGTTAATTATTAGTGAACTGTTAGTAAAGTGTTAGTGAAACAATGACTTAACAATTAGAACTGTTTCTGGATTTCACTGAAGCAATTCGGATCACCAATTCTAGGCCTTGAGCCAACTCTGAAGGAGGAAGGACAGTGTATTATCCAAAAGGTTATGTTCACACAGTGCAAAAAATATGGATTCAGCTGCAATGTGTAATATGTGTGTGTATGTAATAGTGTATTGTATTTTTATTGTTATTGTTAATATATAATGTTTCCTTACGACTTTGTGGTTTGATTGTTACGTATTTACATAGAATATTACCCATGCATATATACAAATGTCCATATGATTGACTATATTTCAGTTAATTCATAATATCATTTCAGTTACATTTCGATGTCAATTTAGTCAACTTTCAATATACTTTTGATTGCATTACAGTTTTAATGGTTTACGGAATGCCACTTGCAACTTTCTTGGCATTGAAACTAGATCGGAATGATATTTTGAACATTTTTAATTACCAGAATTGGCCCGCTGTTTTTTCTTTATACTTCTATATTGATTTTATGACAACTACTGATAAACGAACAAGTAACCTTGATTGTATGTGACCTCCACTGCCCAAGAATACCTACAATACGTCCTTTTTTTTATTTATTTTTATCCTGGCTCGGCAAAGTGACTACGCTACACCTGATGGTAAGTGTAGCGCAATCCAAGAATAGTGTCGACCAGCGATAAACAAAGTGTCCATCGTAGGTTGGCAAGATCATGCCGGCCTGTCAAAGGGCCAAGGGGAAGGGGAAGGAAAAGGGATGGGAAAAGGGTTATGGTTAGGTTAGGAGAATAGGGGCAAGCCCCCTGGGGAGAACCGGCTGACCCTGGAACGCGACCCACACAAGGTGGGCCACTATGACAGGTTTTAGCACCAGTGTACCTACCAGAAGAATCCTGGGTTTGTTGTTTGACAAGATTACGGATTTCGAAGATGAGGAGGGTGTTTGGGGACTCCGAAAATCTCACCAACTACGGTTGAATTCTCTGTGAGAGAGTGGTCAATCACGCCAGCCCATTTACCCTGTAGGAAACATTCTCTATAGCGTGCCTCTATTACTTCAATATAACACTTCCCTTTCGCTTCTCAGAAAATCTTCGGGCTTCAACAAATGCGCGTCACTGTCGATCTTACTTTAAGATAGTTGTAGTGGCGATGTGAGGGTCTAATCATCCTTTTGGTATCTTTATTTAAAGTTACCGGGATACTATGTACAATACCTAACATATGATGTCGAAAGTAGCTTCGATAATACAATCAACATTTATATTATACTTTTGAGTTGTAGAGCCACGCTGTAGACAGTTTTGTCTACAGCATGAATGGGCTGGCTCGCCCGGGTCATTACCACTGTCTCACAGAAAACCGACGTAAAGTAGCGGCTTGCTGCTGCGTTTCGTACGGTGAGTGAGATATCCGGAAGCCCAAATCCCCTCCCCTTCCCTATCCCTAATTATCCCTTTCCTTTATGGTCGGCAACGCGCCCATGATTCTTCTGGTGATGGACGTACATGGGCAGTGGAGATCACTTACCATCAGGTGACCCACTTCCTCGTTTGCCGGCCTATGCCATAAAAAAAAAAAAAAAAAAAGATATTTGGGAACTACATAGAATTTATTTTTAAAGGCAAAATATCCATTAGACAAAACAATAATTCAGACTTTGTAAAGGGCTTTTTACTTGTTCAAGTATATTTAGTAGAAAACGGTATGTATATTAACTTCGATTAAAGTGTCATCTAGATGTATGCCTTTCTAGAAGTTCCAGTTCATTTTAAATGGTTTTTATTCCTCAACAAATAAGAACGTCTTTTTGTGTGTGTTTGTGTGTCTGTCTGTGGCATGGTATCATTCAAACTATTTGACCGCTTACAATATGGCTTTGTTTTGTTTGAAAGGTGGTTTAATTGCATTGCATGCTTCTGTGTGTGAAGAAAATCTATTCAGCCATTTAAAAGTTACAGATAGTTTTTTAAACGACGTCGGGCATTTTAAATAAATATATGTATCGTTTTATAGGTATCAGGCAATATTTTTTTTTAATGGCGCAGGGGGCGAGTAGCCGGCTGCGAAGTGAGAGACCGTGAGTTCGATACTCTCACCGAGACAAATGTTTGTGTGATTCACGAATATTTGTTTTAGGTCGGGGTGTTGTGTGACCGCAAGTACCTCGCAGTTCCTGATACTCACGGTACAGGTTTAATCTAGTGTGGGGTCAGGACTATGTATGTGACTCTTGGGTGTATTTATTTAATTAACCAAAGTAAGATTCAATTTAACCGCTTTGAAATACAGCATATAAAAATTCATGCAATATAATATTGTTAGTCTTAAAAAAGAAATTAAAAATCCAGATACTAAGAATGTTTTCGACACTTTTAAAAGCTGCGATATAATATATCGCAGCTTTTAATCGTGTTCTTTTATCTATTCTTCTATCGTGTTATAAAAACTTATAAATCATCTTTTATAATATAAATGAATATATCTTTATACTTATTTTCCCAATTGTAAAACAGAAATCTTTGACAACTAAACTCTTTTATTTGTACTTTACCCTTGCCACATCTAGTTAACTACAACTTAACTGCCTAACTTTCGTGCATACTATGGCTCAGTCTATCCGGTGCTACCGCGGTGGGCAGTCGTCCCACTATTACCGAAAGCTCGCTTCACTACGAACTTCGAGTTACGCGTCTGCTCTGGTACGCTTTTTTAATTAATTTCGTGTTTAAGTGTTTATCATATTTCGTGAATTATCGAAAGTGAGTTTTTGGGAGTCGTTATTTGGTAATTGTATAGAACTTCTGTATTTTGGGGTTTGTGTATTTCCTTGTATCTTTAATATTTAATAAACAGCCGTTTAAATTCCGCATCCACTCGAGTATTGGGCAGGTGATATTTTTAATTGGCGTTAATGGTTTAAATGGTATTGGATTTATACTTGAGAAGTAAAATAATTACGCTGAAAAAATTTCGGTCTGTTTGTAATTTCAAATAAGTAATGATTTCTTACGTTTACGCGAATGTTACTCATTGAAATAAAACTAATTTAAACGGATTTTATATCGCAAATAAGTAGAAAATTTTATTCATCCGATTGTTAGAATTTATTTTTGACGTTCAAACTATTCGGCATTAAATTTCGGAAATTGAAAGTCAATAAAATAATTTCCACGCGTTCTCAACGGTATCAGCGGAGTCCAGATCTCCCGCGTTTGTGCCAATTCAATATTACGTTAAGAGGTTGTTCCTTCACCTCCAGGATCCTGCGGGAGCCGTTTCGTGCGAGCTTCATTCTTTATTTACGCGCCGATATTAGCTGCGATTCAAACATCTTATTTACAATTTGATATTATACCGCTAACATAATTGGGAGTTCATTGTGATATGTGTATTGGAAATCACGGTGTGATTTTCATTGTTGTTAGTGAAGTTATTAGTTGTTATTAGTTTTTATTGTTGTTTTTTTGTTGTTGTTGTTGTTGATGGTGAGTTATTTATGTGTAATAGGAACTGATGATTTATGGGGTATTTTTTTTTTTTTTTTTTTTATCCGGGCTCGGCAAAGTGACTACGCTACACCTGATGGTAAGTGTAGCGCAATCCAAGAATATTGTCGACCAACGATAAACAATGTGTCCATCGTTGGTCGGCAAGATCATGCCGGCCTGCCAAAGGGCCAAGGGGGAGGGGAAGGAAAAAGGGATGGGAAAAGGGTTAGGATCAGGGGGCAAGCCCTCTGGGGAGAACCGGATATACACTGGCTGACCCTGGAACGCGACCCACATAAGGTGAGCCACTATGGCAGGTTTTAGCACCAGTGTACGGTGGTCGCTATCCGGTCGGATACAAGTATCCTCCCACCAGCATTTTTCTCAGTATTATAAATGGAGACTGAATTTACAAAGTGTTTGATAACTTTATTTACTTTTTTAAGTGAATTCCAGTTTGGATTTGAATTTCAATCGAATGGATAAAAAAATATACAGCTTTTGTTGATTGAAGTCTTTGATCAACTAAAATAGAATCATGTGAACCCGCATTAAGTAAAAATTCCACTGCCTAGTACATAAATAAATAATACCCAACAATTACATGAATGTCCTAATTACACAGTAAGATACAGTTATCTTGTGTAACAAGAACTCCTAGGCTTTCCCACAACATTTACACAAAATAAATATTTCCGAACAAAAAAAGGCATATTGGTTCTCAATTCGAGATGTATGCCTATTATTATTTTTTCATGTTTAATCACGCAGACCTTCGCCACAGTATTATTATGCCTTCGCCATGTGTGAATTTATTTGTATGATCCTTTTTACTTTGATAGATATCGCTCAAAGATGATCCCTAAAATTTAAAAAGAAATTCTACACCTATAGCAGTGAAATTGGGGATGAAAGACTAAAACTCCGACATTCACTGATTTCGACTACTTTTTTCCATAAAAAAAGAATTGAATAAGAACTTTCTATCAAAAATAAAACGGACCCAAAACAAAACTAAAACAAAAAAAAAATCATTCGGTGTTTTTTTGCTATCATACTTGACTATTAAATAGCATAATCACCGCCTAAAAATTTGTTATATTATAAATTATTTTAAATTAAATTATTATAGGTTATATGTAATATAAAATTTTATTTTTATTAAAGTTTTATTAAAAATGTTTTATCTTTTTACTGCCACGAATAATTTACTACAGCGCATTAACTATATCTAATCCAGAAATGTAAACAAACATCAATACACTTATCAGTTATATCTATTGTATCTGAAATTACTGGGCGCTATGAGACATAACATCTTATGTCTCGGAGTGACGAGCGCAGTTCAGTGCCATGTAGTGATTTGTAATTCAAAGTTCTATGTGGTGTGGCTTCTGTTTATGGGCAGCCGTGGCGCTTAACATCAATCGAGCGCCTAGCTCGTTTCGTCATTCAATTATCTATATAAAAAAAATCTAGTATATTGACAGGTCTAAATTATTTATTTATATTTTTAGAATAGCGTCGGGGAATAGTTATAATTAGGTATAATATGGTGGTAACCAGTATTAATAATTCTGTAATCATATTGTCACTGTTTTCGAATTACACCGACACAATATGTCTCGGTAGTGTAAAGCGTTTTGTTTCACAGCCGGCTTCTTACCCACTACGCCACGGAGGCTGTACATATGAGCTGTAAATACATACATACCATTCACATCTATAATCCCCGAAAGGGTAGGCAGAGATGTAACTAGTACAACCACATTCCGCGCGAGGTCTTTCCGTCCCATGATGTTATAGGGGGCGATCGATACCAGGCATAAATTTCAGACTACGTGCCGATACTGAGAATTTCGTGATAAAAAAAGATTATGTAAGTTTTACCTGATCCGGGGATTGAACCCAATCCTCAGCACAGCAGTCGTACAAGTACGCCACCGAGACACCTGTAAATATATTTGTTATTGTAAATGACAAGACGGGCATATCGCTCGCTTGATGGTAGTTCGAATTATAAACTACTGTATGACCAAGGACTTTACTCATCACACAAGATATAAGATGTTAAGTGTCATCATTCCTAATAATTTGCACTAGATTCAATATCTTGGCGGCAGATAGAAAAAGTGGTAGCATCTAACGAGATGGCCTCTCGAACACGAGGAACTTGCCACCTCCTAAAAACTTGGAATATAAAACAAAAAAAACCTATTAACTGTGCTGTCCAAAAAATATCGTTTTACCCGAAGAGATAAATTCAGTTAAAGGGGGCCTTTACCTATTCAGATGCACGTAGGCCTCTCCTAATTCGCTCAGCCGTGTCCTGACGGTTTTACGACTGACTATTTGCCGCCCTGTGTTTATGACAACCTTTGGCCTCTTTCCTTTCCAATATTCTAAATTATTTACCGTTTCTGCGATAAACTTGACATATGTATTGGCTGATGTACTTCGTATTTCATTATGTATAAACTGTTTTGTACTGTGTTGGTTGTTTTAAGTGGGTTTTTTTTTATTACTATTTGGCTTAAAATAAAATGGATACGGCAACGCGTCCATGATTGCCGACCATCAGGCGAGCACCTTGCTCGTCTCGGCATTTAATCAAATAAAAAACCTTTATCGCTTGCATAACCGTGAAGAAAACATCGTGAGGAAACCTGCATACCTGAGAACTCGATAAGATTTTTCAAAGGTATGTGAAGTCTGCCAACCCGCATTAGGCCAGCGCGGTGGACTAAGGCCTAACCTCTCTCATTCAGTAGAGGAGGCCCGTGCCCAGCAGTGGGACATGTATGATACAGGGCTAGTAAAAAAAAACCTTTTAAACCGTGAATGATGATAAATAGTTCATATGTACAATTGGACGACGACGGCGATACGACACAGATAAGACAATGAAATGTGGGCGCACTCGTTGCACCTCTGCTTACCCCCGCGGAAATATAGGCATGAACTTGTGTGTTTTTAATAATCGTCATAGCTCGATTCTACGCCAAGAACGGTATATACCTTTTAAAATAACCAATTCAATTGCTCTGTGTACGTTCATTGTTTTTAATAGCAGAGGCCAGTAAACGTGCCATTGGGTCATTTAATGGTAAGTGATCTCCACCGCCCGAGAACATCCACGATATCCGAAGAATTCACAAGGTGGTAGGTCCCTCGTATGCGAGAGGCTGTCTGGGTTGGTACCACCGCTTTGCCTATTTCTGCCGCCAAGCAACAGTGTGTAAGCACTGGTGTGTTTCAGTTTGAACGACATTGAAGCCAGTGAATTACTGAGCATTATGAGACTTAACATCCTATGTCTCGGAGTGACGAGCGCAGTTCAGTGCCATGCAGTGCTTTGTAATTTAAAGTTCTGTATGGTTTTGCTTCTGTTTATGGGCAGGCGTGGCGCTTACCAGCAGGCGAGTGCCTTGCTTGTCTCGTCATTCAATCAAATAAAACTATTGTTTCTCCTCTATGCGCTTCTGATGTTATTAGTACAAAGGTACAAGACCTATTTCAAACTATTTGATGGCTATTTGACTGACGTTGAAGTAGGTAGCCCATCTCAGTGGTGAAGGGTCGAAGGAAGTCTGTAATAAAATTGAATTATTTAATGTGTATTAATTTGTGATATTAACAAATTATATTTGTCAAAACAAATTATTTATAAGCAGTGATAGAAAGTCGCAAGTTCGAAACCAGCGTCAAGAGTTTTCTAAGTTATGTGTAAATTAATTGTTACTTATCGGTTGCTATTACGGTGAAGGAAACATCGTGAGGAAACCTGGATACCTGAAAACCCGATAAGAATTTTCGAAGGTATGTGAATTGTGCCAATCCGCATTAAGCCAGCGTGATGGACTAAGGTCTAATCCTTCTCATTCAGTAGAAGAGACCCGTGCCCAGCAGTGGGACGTATATAATACTGCTAGTATTATTATTATTATAAACTTCATACTATTAAAATGTTTTACGATAAAGAGACTAGTATCGGGTTTTATTCACCACTCGCCGCTGGCTCCACTGGCCTATATATTTATTATACATAATGTTCTAGAACAACGCGTGGTAGCGTGCTAAAGCCATGTACGTAGTAGGTACCACCTGATACTTAACAAGGCGCGGCGCGTCGCCGAAATTACAAGTTTTGACAAACTATATTGTCTTGTTGTTAGCAAGTAGCACTAGACATAGATAGACTATAATCAACGTGTTATACAAAGGTGCGGTCAAAATTTAGCAATGTACAGTGTATGATGTAAGGATTTATTGTACACTAGCTTTGGCTCGCGGCTCCGCCCGCGTGATATGCTTTACCCAAGTAAGCTCATACCCTGTCTGGATACCAAATTTCATCAAAATCCATTCAGTAGTTTCTACGTGATTGACGGACAAACATCCAAACAAACAAACTTTCACATTTATAATATTAGTGTGATTGGAATAAATACGTCTAGGTAAAATAGTTAATGAAACCAAAGTACAATTGGCGGCCTTATCGCTCAAGGCAATCTCTTGCAGGCAACCATGGGATGGAGATAAAAGTAGGAGGAGGATTCCACTCTCCCTAGTATGTACCAAATCTGTTTGCATTGCTTTTTTTATATAGGAGGCAACTGAGCAAGTAAGTCACTTGATGGTAAGTAATCACCACTGCCCATAGACACCTACAACACCAGAGGAATCATCGGTGCGTTGCCTGCCTTCGACATTGCTA
The DNA here is from genome assembly GCA_949126905.1 of Amorpha juglandis. Lineage (NCBI taxonomy): Eukaryota > Metazoa > Arthropoda > Insecta > Lepidoptera > Sphingidae > Amorpha > Amorpha juglandis. The sequence goes on from OX421380.1 coordinate 3,111,971, forward strand.
GGGCATAAATATTGAATTTTCTTTTTTATCGAATAATAACATGTCGATATTCGACTTCCAACCGATGCTTAAGGGATTGGAATACGCGCCCGATATGATGGGCTCCCCATCTATCACATCATGAGATGGAAGTAGGCCCGATGAAACATCCATCAACTAGTTGCACCTTTGCCTACCCCTTCGAGGATACAAGCGTGAGCTCATGTATGTAAATACAAAGAACTATATAAGTTCGTAAAGAAAATAAAAACAAAAGTTGTCTAAAAGTTTGAAAGCTCCTTAAGTTTATCTTTAAGCAATACTTTCGTTCTACCCGCGTCTATTGATACCTTAATATGACACCAGATGGAGGGTTAACAGGGAATTGAACTTACACCACTGAAAATTTAATGTTTCCAAACTTATATTTAGGACGAACTTTTTAGCAACTTTGTCGGAATGGCATACAAAACTGTTGGAAGGAATCGGTTCCATATTTGTAGCAGGATCATTTCGTAGAGTTCCGTACATCCATGTATCTGCATTGGTCATCCGCATGTCTTGTCGCAGATCCTTTAAATTTGCTTCATCCCTCTTCGGAGTGTGAAGAACAGGTCGGCATGATATTGGTGACCACTGATAAACTCATCGTTTGTCGGTGATCTTTATGGACTGCACTGCGCTTGCCGTCGGGTGTAATGCAGTCACTTTGCCGTGCTAGGATAAAAAAAATCCTTTGAAAAATTGGTACTCTTACCAGGTATAAGGCTGCCGAAAAGAAAGACAGCTGATAAGGCTGGTGTTATAGACACAATTCTACAAAATAAATCGCGCAATAAGTCTAAACTTATATTAATTTTTCATTAATATTCTTATTAATTTGAAGAACGAAAGTCACCGACATAGCTCAGTGGATTAACAAGCTCAAGTGGCAGTGGGCAGGCCACATAGCTCGCAGAACCGATAACCGATGGTGCAGAAAGGTTCTGGAATGGAGGCCACGTATTGACAAGCGCAGCGTTGGACTTCCACCTACAAGGTGAACAGACGACCTGATAAAGATCGCAGGAAGTCGCTGGATGCAGGCCGCTTCCAACAGGTCGGTCTGGAAATCTTTGGGGGAGGCCTTTGTTCAGCAGTGGACGTCTTGTGGCTGATGATGATGATGATGATTCTTATTTGGACCAATTGGACGTAGTTACGCAAAAAGGATCCAACCCACGGCAAGTTCAAATGGAGATACTGATTTTTTTTTTACTAAATTCAATAATTTAAACTAAATTTAACTCGTAGTTTTTTGGAAAATCGGGTATGAGATATATCCCATGTACAATTTTGCGAAAAATTACGGTATTAAAATCGATTTAACCTAATGAATTTAGCAAAACAAACTCAGTATCTCCATTCGAACTTGCTGTGGGTTGGATCCTTTTTGGTAACTACGTCCAATTAATACAACGACGGTTAATTAAAATAATATTTTTTTTGAATTGAAGAATAAAAAATATTCATATAGAATCATTCGTTGAGGCGCTACGATGCCAGTTCATAAACGTACACATATATGACACCTCTTTTTATCAGGGGGTTAAAACGGTTAGAAATTATATTCACAATAAAAAAACCTAAATAATTAGGTGGAAGTTATACAAAATATGTAGTAAATTAGGGTAAAATATTACCAAACAGCGGTAGGCCGCGATATCAACTAATTGGGGTGCCTGAACCTCGCTAAGTTGACTGCTTTTTGTGTTGGACAGTGTTGCTTTTATTTATAGGTGGTTAAATCACTAAACTGGTTACTTTATGATACTGAGTAACATTTATGTACTTTTAAAATAAATTATTATATTTAATTATGTTAAATAATCTAGGTTTTAAATTAAATGTTAATTGAAGCTCAGGGCTGTATCCTCGGTGGGGTAGGCACAGGTGGAAACTAATCTACTCGCGGTAGTGATAGCTCAGATCAGCTCAAACCGAAGAGCATGCATTTCTGGGTTTTCTTACATGTGTGTCTATTGTTAATTTTCGCACATATTATTGTTATTCTTTCACGATTCGAGAAACATGATGGGAGGATATTCGTATTCGACCGGATAGCGTCCACCGTACACTGGTGTTAAAAGTGCCATAGTGACCCACCTTGTATGGGTCGCGTTCCAGGGTCAGCCAGTGTATATCCGCTTCTGTCGAGGTGCTTGCGACATGACTTGATGGTTGTTTGGTGCGGGTACGGTGGTACATTCTTGTATTATTGTGCCTGCATCGGTCATCCGCCTGTCCTGTCGCAGGCCCCTCGATTTAATGATCGATTTGACGGATGACTGATGCAGGCAAAGTAATACAAGGATGCACTCATATACCCGTCCCAACCAACCAACAAGTCATGTCGCAAGCCCCACGGGAGAACTGGATATACACTGGCTGATCCTAGGATGCGATCCCCACTAAACGTAGGGATCGCTAACTGGCAGGTTTAAAACCATGTGTACGGCGGTCGCTATCTGGCCAGATATGAATCCTACCATCAAAGCGTAGAACATAAAAATTGCTTAAACATTTCAGTCCTTAATTTTCTCAATGGTGGTGGTGTACCACAACGAAATAAACTTATTATAAAATGTTTGTTTAATACAAACGATAAGTGCTAATTATATATTATTTTAAATCGCAGTCGCCCGTTTATCTACAAGTTTATGTTGATATTTAAATAATTATGAACATAAACAAAAATTTCGGGCATTCGTGACGGGTACACTTGTATACAAAAATGGTTGGACGACACGAAACGTAGTGGAAACGGGTTGTTGACCTCACATTCGGTAAAGAGAATACTGAGTTGGAAAATATGTGGTATATATACATAACCTTTCTGTTATGTGTTGAAAAGTTATACAAACATATGATCACGCGTTTATCCTTAAAGGGGTAGGTACAGTTACAACTATCACCCCTATCGTTAGATCGTAGATTCACAATGATGTGTAAAAGCGCCCTTTGAGGCCTTATTAGATACTATCTTTTCCTCGCGGCTCCGTCCGCGTCATCTGCTTTTCCGGGGTAAAAAGTATGCTATGTTACTCAGTGATAATGTAGCTTTCTAATGGCAAATGAATTTTCGAAATCGGTCTAATAGTTTTTAAGTTTATTCGTTATATAAAAAATATAAATCTTTCCTTTTTATAATATTAGTGTAGGCTAAAGAATTTCTTTTGAACAACATCAGGTGACCCGCTTGCTTGCTCGCCCCTGCATTATAAATGTGCCAATGTAAATAACTTTTATGAAGTAACTTTTGTTTTCACCTCGGGTTATTGTAATCTTGAATTAATCACGAACTAATTATACTTTGAAATAGATTATTTTAATATTATCTTGGTAGTAATTTTAGGCTGACTTGTACTTTGTCCTTAATTGGATGCAAATATGCAATAATATTTCAACCCACATCAAGTGAAAATTGAAATATTAATGTTATTTTGCTAACAAGGTGGTAGGTAACTCGTATGCGAGAGGCCGTCTGGGTTGGTACCACAGTTTTGCCATTTTCTGCCACCAAGCAACAGTGTGTAAGCACTGTTGTGTTTCGGTTCGAAGGACATTGAAACCAGTGAAATTACTGGGCATTATGAGACTCAACATCTTATGTCTGGGGTTGACGAGCGCAATTCAGTGCCATGCAATGCTTTGTAATTCAAATTTCTGTGTGATGTTGCTTCTGTTTATGAGCAGGCGTGGCGCTTACCATCAGGCGAACGCCTTGGCCGTCTCGTAATTCAATCAAATAAATAAAACCTGCTTAATAAACAGCTTATATCATAGTGTTTTATTAAACACAACATACCTTTAATGCAGTCAGCAATTTATCAACCTCTCAGCTCGTTAACAGCCTCCGTGGTGCAACGGGCGAGTAGCCGGCTGTCAAGCGTGAGGCCGCGGGTCTGATCCCCGCACCGAGACAATATTTGTTTCGGGGTCTGGGTGTTGTGAGACCAAGAGTCTCTCGTAGTTCCTGATACCCATGACACCAGACTCGTATCTTACTGTGGGGTCAGGACTATGTATGTGACTGTATTTATTATTATTATTTAACAACCCCATTGCCCCACACTCCTAATGCATAAATCGCTGTATGGTAATTATCGTTATCAATAATTAAAATATTCCAGTTGACAGCCGACATGGTCCGGTCCATGAATATTCAGTTTTAATTACACCCGCGTTCGCTTTGTAAGCCCATGTCTCGTATAGGGGAGCATAATGGTATGATGTGTTTGATGCCGCGACAAAAATAAAGGTGCTATGAGTTTTAACAATTGAAAGGTCAAGAAGAAACCTGAAATGCTGTTCTTTATAAGTCAGCAAATGAGTGGGTTACCTGATGGCAAGTGATCTCCACCGGAATACCTGCAATTGACAGCCTCCGCAGCGCAGCGGGCGAGTAGCCGGCTGTGAAGCGAAAGGTCGCGGGTTCGATCCCCGCACCGAGACAAATGTTTGTGTGATCCACAAATATTTGTTTCGGGGTCTGGGTGTTGTGAGATCAAAAATCTCTCATAGTTCCTGATACCCACAACACAAGACTCGTATCTTACTGTGGGGTCGTGACTATGTGTGTGATTGTTGGGTGTGTTTCTTTAGTTATTAAAACTGATTTTGTACATGAAGTTAAGTAAATAGAAAAAAATATGCCAATTGATTAGTGGTGTCAACTACCCACAAATGTGCGATCAGCAGTGATACCTCACATGGTTCTATATGGTCCTCGGTTAGCAAAGTGTGACGACCACTGGTTTAGACGGTTTGATTGCCATGTAATTAAGCAGTTGATCAACCAATATTGACCCGTGTGAACCTGCTATGAGGGAAAAAATATTATAAGTAATGTTATTAATATAATATGTTTTCAAATAAACTGCCTTAATGCTGATGAATGAAGGTCCTACATTTACTTCTATTGAAACATACACGTTTATGACTGGGTGTATCGGAATTATTTATTCATGACTCCAACGTCCATAAGTGTATTTGACTCAGTAGGTAATGGTGGTTTAAATGACCGTGTCTACTCCGCACGTGGGACAACTTGTGTACAATACTATTGTAATATTCCTAGCTTTTGCTCGCGGCTCCGCCCGCGTGAATGTTTAAAATTGACAAAGTTTCATACAAACTTTCATCCCCTACTTTATCCCCTTGGGGGTAGAATTTATTAAAATCCTTTTTTAGCGGATGCCTACGTCATAACATCTACCTGTATGCCAAATGTCAGCCCGATCCCTCCAGTGGTTTGGGTTGTGCGTTGATAGATCACTATGTCAGTCAGTCACTTTTGAGTTTTATATATTTATTTATTTATATAGATATAGATGTAGTGTCTCTCGATTATAGCTCCAGCAGTTTCTAAGTATGGTGGTTCACACAACAATGAAGTACAAAACTGTTCTTTCACATGTAATTGTCAATATTTACGTATTGAAATTAAACTAATTTAAACGGATTTTATCGCTGTTTTTTATTTTCATTTTGTTCCCGACGCGACGTTTCGAAAGCTTTTCAGCTTTCGTAGTCACGGTAGACTGTGGCCTAAGTTGTCCAGAAAAGTTATTGTTACATTGCCTACCTTCAGTTTACAATTATTGTTTAAATTACATTTTATTGTGATTGGTCCGATCTACGCAGAAAGAGCTCACAGTGTCTTGAGGTCTGGGAAATGGTATTTTGGCAATGGGCTCCGTTTCAATTAAATGTATAATTGAATCCCAGGCTTTGGATCAAATTTGGATGTTTTTTTTTATTTCAATATTTACGTAATTTCATGAGCGTGCAAACGTCCCAAGTCGTTGTTGCACTTCCGAAATCTTCGTTATAGAAATGCGTGATTATGTTAACGCAATGCAGACTTCTTACTGTCTGCTATCATATTAATATTATAAATGTGAAAATTATTACAAGTTTGGATATTTTTGAATATATTTATATTTGAATGAAATTTAGCACATAGGTAGACAATGACCTGAATTAGAAAATAGGCTACTTTCTATTCCGGAAAAAGATATTCACGTAATTTTCTTAAATTCAAATTAAAGATAAAATAATAATGCCAACTGCTCTTATGTTGTTAATTTCGGTTTAATTGTATTTTGTTAATTTAGTTTTAATTTTTTATCCGATTCATTAAACTGTTCTAGTTGTGGTTGCCTATAACTGGGCAGCATGTTAAACTTGTTTGTTTTTTTTTAAATGAGTGTAATTACACCCACTAGCGATCCAAAATAAAGAAGAATACCGAAAAGGAGTGCACAAATATTTGCAAGCAAGAAACGAATGACAGAACGAATGATAGACATATTTCAAGGCTTTTCCGAATGTGAAGGAATTCCGCAAGGTCTGTAATAATGTTGTTCCGTATTGTTAGGCAATAAAATAACCGCTTATCTGAGTTACGACCTTGGACCGCCCTGATATGGTGCAGGCACGAAATGTACAATTACGTAAAACCAAGCTTCAGAGTTATTTCAAATGTGCTTTCAACTTTTATTTTAAGCGTGTGCATTTGTGAATAACAGTTGTTATGTGTTTTATAACTGAAGTTTACTCGTGCGGTTTAGGTATTCAGTGTTTAGTTTGCATTTTTTTATAACTTAACCAGCAATAACCTTCTGCGAACATGTCATGACGCATTCAAGCGCCGTACTGGATTGGGATGGAACCTATCCCGTTAAACGCCAAATGAATAAAATTATATTCTAGTAAACTATTCAATACAGTATGCGCTATGTATTGGTTACCTATTCAATCTAGCCGATAAATCACCTTACACCACCATCTGTTAGAATCTTATAGAATTCACAGATAATAATAACAAATATTTAGCAATAAAACTATGGCAACTATAAATTGAGATATAAACTGTCCTATCTCTCACGTTGGATCAAACTGCACACAGATTGCAAAATTTGATTAAAATCGGTTCAGTAGTTTAGGAGTTCATCGCGGACAAACAACGTGACACGAAATTTTTATATATAAATATTATAGTTTCGAATCTAAAATCCGGAACAGCATTCGAATATTCCGTATAATGACATAACATAAAGTTAATATTCATTGCTATTAGAGTTCCCGAAACGCTAATGAGTAGAGACGTGGCCCCCAAGTATCAATTTCGCAGGTCAGGCATCGCACTTGCCAAACTTAAGGATGTTATCGTTAAGTTTTATTAGGCCTCGTTAGGTTGAATTTAACACTAACTAACAGTTTATTTCTAACTTTTATGTGTGCTCACGATTTTTAGATCAATAAATCTATATGGCCTTATTGGTTTAGTGGCTGAGAATCGTGAAGTCCTAGATATCAATTACCGTAATTACAGTAATTTCACTGGCTTCAATATCCTTCAAACCGAAATACAACAGTGCTTACACACTGGCGGCAGAAATAGACAAAGCGGTGGTACCAACCTAGACGGCCTCTCGCAAACGAGGGACCTACCACCTTGTAAATTGTGTTTAAGTTTTCTTTTCGGATAAGCGGACGGGTCGCTGCCGTCGTGTGTCGCGGTCTCCTGTCTCAGTCGCGTACCTCAACCCGGACCTTAGGTTTAGTTAGTGACTTTGACTCAACTTTAAGCTGTTTTTATAGTGTTAGGTACAGTTTTCCATGTATATTCCAATTCAATCTTTTTTTTATCCGAGCACGCCAAAGTAACTGCAATACAACTGGTGTTAGGCGCAGTGCAGTCCAAAAAACCAGCGACAACAACACAAGCAATTGTCGATGGTCGCCAGAATAGAAAGAAGAAAGAAAGAAATAATTTATTTACTAACACACCAAAAAAAAAAATATATATATAAAAAATAAAATAAAACAAAGACACAATTAATTATATTGTGGTAAATTAGTTAGTGTGGTAAACTAATCATGCCGGTCTGTATAAATGCTTCTTCACACCGAAAAAAGGAGAAGCTAATCGAGGAGCCTGCAACAAGACAGATGGATGACTGATGCAGGCACAGGGATACAAGATGTACCCACTTGCCCTAACCAACCATCAAGCCATGTCGCAAAGGCCTCGGGAGAACCAGAAAGGGGTCAGTTTTGTTACACCCTTCTTTTTTCTTGGCGGTTAAATAATTGCTATGACACAGCCATATCCTTCCGTGGAACAGACTATTTAAAATAGCGTCGCTGGGGCGTGTCCCATGATTAATAACAGCTCATTTGGAAAAAGTATAGGCACAGCGCAGTACAGCACGCGTCAGTTGTCGGAACAATTAACGGAATATATTATAAAGCAGGATAAAGAACCGTGTGTCACGCACATGTGAAAGGCAGGGACAGTGAAAAACAGTACGGTGACTTTTATTGATTGACAGGCAATTTTCAGGCCGGCATAATTCTGCCAACCGTTGAGACGCCATGTCTCTTAACGGTTGATTATTTGGCCTGCACTGTACTTGACATCAAGTTTAGTGTAGTCACTTTATCATGCCAGTATAAAAAAATAGTGACAAGATTTCAAAAACTTAAAATTATTAATGATTGTTGTGCAAGTTGGCCTAAATTTTATAATAAACTCTGTTAAATAATCGTAATTATCAGAATTGTGACAAAAAAATTAATGTAAAAAGACCTACTACGGCTGAGTTTCTTGGTGCTTCTTCTCAGACCAGCGAGCATTTCTAAAGTACCGGTAGAGACATTTCAATGAAATTTATCTGTTATGGACATGTAAAACAGCCTACTTGCAAAATTAACGTTTTGATTTTGATCAGGTCTCATTAGTTCCTGAAATAATGAAATGGATGCGTGACCGGTTCATTTCATCCTAACTCTATTTAACTTAGCTCTTTTTTCTTTCTGACTCATTGGTAGTTTAAACACAATTTAATATCATCAGATTTTGATATTTATTATAATTGTGTTTACATTCACTTAGAATCGTTGTTTAACTTTGTTAAAATACGTTCAGATACGATTGAAATGTAATTGGATCGACCAATTTCATCAACCAATACTGTAAATGCTGATTCTAAAAAAACATTTGTATGCTTTCAGAATTACATAAAAAACGTCTAAAGTAAATCTTACAAGAAAATAATTTACTGGCAATGGTTACAGCGGTGTAGCAATGAAACTGGATGGAAGTTTAATTGCTTTAGACAATTAATGAGTAAAATATATGGTTTTTATAGCTCTCAAAATGTTTGGTACATTTTTTAAACATGATATTTGTAGCATTACATTTTTAGTGGTAGCGGTATAATTTAGATTAAATATTTCAGTCATGATGTAGACAGTTTTGTCTGCAGCAAGAATGGGCTGGCTTAACCAGTGCTATACTTCTGTCTCACAGAAAACTGCCGTGAAATTATAACTTGCTGTTAATTTTCGTACAGATTTTAGAATGTCCATATCGTTTTTTAGACTGCGTGTAGTCACTGCACTGAATCCACTATTGTATTTATTATGTTTAAAAAAACGAAAACAATCAATCCTCCTTTAAGATACATACAAACTATAAATGTGTATAAATATAATTCCTACGTCATTTCAAACAGCACGCCACACTAACGATGTGACACAACTTGCGTGACAAAATAAGCCCTCTACCCTACTGTCATTTCTTATATGCAGTAACTTATCACAGCGCGTGCGTTGTAATATATCATTCGCACATTATTATGAGGCGAACGTTTTGAGGGTAAACGCACGTTTTTCTCCTATTTCGTATCTACGGTGTACCTTTTATTTGTCGATTTATGTTTATATTTTGCCATTGTTACGGTCCGTTATACTTAGAATGGCTTTATGAAATGTCTTCTTTGGTTATGTAATCGTAAAGTGGACCTGATTTGAGTTCATCCTTATAAGCTTTTAATTTATATGTTGGGATATGTAGCGTGTTTTATTATGTAAAATTATTTTGTTCCTTTTTATTCTATTATCTCGTTCGTTCTTTATTGAAGTTATACTTCTTTAGGCGCGTTATGAAAAAATGATGAGAGTGAAATTTTAAGATGCGCGCGCACCTGTGACACAAAATTAACAGTATGAAGTTAGGCGCGTTATGAAAAAATGATGAGAGTGAAATTTTAAGATGCGCGCGCACCTGTGACACAATTAACAGTATGAAGTTAGGCGCGTTATGAAAAAATGATGAGAGTGAAATTTTAAGATGCGCGCGCACCTGTGACACAAAATTAACAGTATGAAGCCGTCTGCTTAACCGCTCATTAAGTCTCGAAAAAAAAGCTACCAACAAAATAGGAATTGAACCTCGATATTAGTCGCGCATGTTGGTACGCTTGTCACCTCTGATCACTGTTTTCATATTTATAATATTTATCAACATGTCTCTAGTTTATATTTTAATGATGCCAAAGAAGTATAACTTCTCAAGCGCGTACATAAGTACACGCACCCATTTTTTTTTTATTTGTAAATTGCGAGTATATGAGCTATGAGTATATGAGCCCGCTGAGCTATCGATAAGCAGCGATAGCTCAGCGGGGAGTGGTATGGACTGTCGAGACGAAAGTCGCAGGTTCGAAACCTGCTCCATGAGCATACACCACTGACTTTTCTAAGTCACGTGTATATTAATTGTTAATTATCGCTTGCTGTAACGGTGAAGGAAACATCGTGAGGAAACCTGCATACCTGAGAACTTGATAAGGTTTTTCGAAGGTATGTGAAGTCTGCCAACCCGCATTAGGCTAGCGTGGTGGACTAAGACCTAAACCCTCTCATTCAGTAGAGGAGGCCCGTGCCCAGCAGTGGGACGTATATAATATAGGACTAGTACAAAAAAAATTGCGAGTACTAGTGGGGAGTGGCATGAATTACAGAGACGTATGTCCCGGTTCCAAGCCAACTCTGACGGCACGGACTTTACAAGGCTATGTGCGTAATAAAAGTTAATTATTATGGCTTACTAACGCTTAACAAGGTGGTTGGTCCCTCGTATGCGAGAGGCCGTTTGGGTTGGTACTGTAGAGGGTGTTGTGTTGGTGTTCCCCTGTCGAAGGGGGAGATCTCAAGTCAGGCGGATGTCATGCCTGACCGGCCGCGGCCCCTCCAATGGTTCATGTTCGGAACTTGTATATATGTATACTAATCTTCGCTCAAATTTTGCTAGCGCGATTCAGGATACTTTGTGTTGTGCGCGCTAGATGTCGCCATAGTACCACCACTTTGTCTATTTCTGCTGCCAAGCAACAGTGTAAGCACTGTTGTGTTTTGGTTTGGAAGACATTGAAGCCAGTGAAATTACTGGGCATTATTAGACTTAACATCTTATGTCTCGGGGTGATGAGCGGAGTTTAGTGCCATGCAGTGTTTTATAATTCAAAGTTCTATGTGGTGTTACATCTGTTTATGGGCAGGCGCTTACCATCAGGCGAAAAAGATAAAGCTGCTTTTTCACAACTAAACGAGTCGACAAAATTATATGGTGTTGCATATACTAAGCTGCCTGAGGTAAGGTTTTCTATTTTGTAATACATTTCAACTGTGTCTCAATACTGTAATAATAAAACATTGTGTTCATATTACCGTTGGGAACACAATATTTTTCCGTGCCCATATTTTATTGTAAACGATGCGAGCCGTTTACGTTCTATTGCTTTATTATATTTGAATGTTGCCTAATAAATTCACAAGAAATGTAATATAATGTGTATAAACACCGAAGCAATATTGGCAGCGAATTGTATGGCTCGTGCCAATAACCTACTGTACATAAACTTTCAGGCTTTTTAATTGAATGTTATTAGTTTATTTATAATAGGGTTTTATCATTAATGACACTTTTTTATATAGACCGGCAAACGAGGAAGTGGGTCACCTGATGGTAAGTAATCTCCACCGCCCATGTACGCCTACAATACTAGAAGAATCATAGGCGCGTTGCCGACCCTAATGGGAAGGGAAAATTAAGGATTGGGAAGGGGAGCGGGATTTGAGCCTCCGTATATCTTACTAACCGTACGAAATGCAGCAGTAAGCCGCTAGTTTACGTCGGTTTTCTGTGAGACAGTGGTAACGACTCGGTCAAGCCGGCCCATTCATGCTGTAGACAAAACTGTATACAGCGTAGCTCTACCACTCAAGGACACACTACACTACACTTTCATGTTGGAGAGCAATATATGCAGGATATTTTTATTAGTCTGAATGACGAAACGGGCAGTTCGCTCGCCCGATGGTAACCCTGTCCAGAAACAGAAGCAACATCATGCAGAACTTTGAATTACAAAGCATTGTATGGTAACTGACTGCTCTCGTCACCACGAGACATAGGATGTAAAGCTTAATAATACCCAGCAATTTCACTGGCTTCAGCGTTGAAACTACCGTATATATCACTCACCTTACGAAACGTAACAGCAAGAAGCTATTTTACGACGATTTCTAGTTACTTTGTAACCGTTAAACTATTGTTTGTCGGTGGTCGCTAGTTTTCTGGACTGCATTACGCTTACAATCAGGGGTAGTGCAGTCACGTTGGCGTACTCAAATAAAAAAAATATTATCCAAGTCACATGAAATTCTAGTATCACCAAAGGTATATTTCCACATCGTGGTATATTACAAATGCATGGCAAATTAGTGTCGCGTGACTCATATCCCATAATATACATGTATTCATCAAGCCACGAACATGCTATAAAGTTTTCCACTCTCCCAAAGCTCCGGTGTGTAAATCAACAGTCAACCCCAACTAAAAGGTTATTTTTAAGTAATTAAATGCGCCGATGCAGTTATCGGTCACCGACAAACACGTTTCATAAAAGGTTCTATTAATTTTAATTAACTTTCAGTTATGGGCTTAATTAAAACTGATAGTTCCGCCGGTACACGGTGTACGAGTTATGTATGTGAAAATTGAGCTTTTTTAAAGTTTTTGCTGTTTTTATGGGTTTATTTTTTAACCTTCTATAAAATGAGGATGTTATAAGTCCTGCCTGTTAGTATGTGTGTGCTGTGGCAACGTGGTAGTTTCTTCTCGAGGCTCCAACCTGGTTTTACTTAAAGAAAATTCACTGCTTTCACAGTAAAGAAACAAAAGTTTAGACTGGTAGAGCCACACCGTATAGAGTTTTGGCTACAAAATGAATGGTTTGGCTCAACCGGGTCGTTACTATTATCTCATAGAAAACCGACATAGAGTAGCGACCTTTAGGCTTTAACTGCTTAATGGTATTTTCCTCATGATATTTCCTTCACTGTTAAAGCGTTAAAGTCAGAGATTCATGTTCTTGGGGTTGGTTTCGAATCTGCGACATTCGTCTCGACAGTCCCTACAACTTTCCTCTGAGCTATCGCTGTTGCTATTAGATATAGAATAGTATAATGTTCTTTTTAAGAACAAAAGTGCTGACTTAAGTATAATATGAAGATATGAGAACCGAAGATCACATTATGGGCGACGGTAAAGTCCTTAAAAATGGGAGCGTTTAAGTAGAAATGCGGACCCTGACACAAAGTAGAGGTCAACGCCAATGGCCAGACAGAAACATTCCTCAAGTGGCCGTCCTTTTAATTTGATTATTTACCTCACGTACACACTTCAATATTCTGTAATTACTAACTTTTAATGTATCTTCGCTTTATTAAAGGTGGTTGCACTCAAGTTCACTCCTAGATGTTCCAATGCTATTAACAATGAATTCTAATTAATTAATCGATTGAAGCAACACGTTGGGATCCCCAATTTAATTACCAAATGGAATACAATATTCGGTAATTGATAAATACTACGAATAAATAGAGCTGTTAGTATAATTGAACGAGTGACCGAGTCGAACCCAAGAGGTTAACTACTTCGCTTTTTGGATGTATAACATATGGGTATTTTACAAGGTAGGACATTATTAATCATCCTAAAATACGTTTCCAGGTTTTCTAAAAGTCTTATCACATAAAATAATACACTGAAGGGGTTGACAGAGATACAACTAGAAAGTGGTGTAGACAGTCTTGTCTACAGCATGAAAGGACCGTCTTGACCGAATTGTTACCACTGTCTCACAGAAAAGAGAAAAGATTTTTCTTTTGAAGTGAAATATAAAATTAATTTCCACTCTAATTTTGAATCTGTGTAAGAGTTTTAGGCGGACTTTAACATTGAAACAGATAACGCTAGGCAGAAAGAAAGATAAGAGTAACTTAATTTTTTAAAGGATCTCCAATGACCCGTTTGATTAAATGTTCGTAACAATACATGCTTAGAAATAAATCTTTACATAGTATAAAATGAAGTCGCTTCCGTTGTCTGTTCGCTTAGATCTTTTAAACTATTCAACGGATTTTAATGCAGTTTTCATCAATAGATAGAGTGATTCATGAGGAAGGTTTACCTATATGTATAATACAATACATATTATGCTACAGAAAAGCCGTAAAACTCAAAGATTTGTAATATGTTGTCGTAACAAACATATTTTTAGCCTTGCGAAGCGGGCGCGGGTCGCTAGTTCTATTATAAATCGAATGTTTAGCGGCCAACCTAGTTGCAAAGTTTCCAAGCCACCTCAAGGCCTCCGACTTGGCATAACGACAGCTGTCAGTTGATAACAGACGGAACCGACTCTTTACATGGCCCTCCAAATACAGAGACGCTTAATTGAAATACAAGGTGGTAGGACGGACGTATGCGAGAGGTTGGTACCACCGCTTTGTCTATTTCTGCCGCCAAGCAACAGTGTGTAAGCACTGTTGTGTTTCAGTTTGAAGGACATCGAAGCCAGTGAAATTACTGGGCATTATGAGACTAACATCTTATGTATCGGGGTGACGAGCGCAGTTCAGAGCCATGCAGTGCTTTGTCATTCAAAGTTCTGTGTGGTGTTGCTTTTGTTTATGGGCAGGCGTGGCACTTATAATCAGGGGAGCGCCTTGCTGGTCTCGCCCCTCCCCTTCCCAATCCCTAATTATCCCTTTCCTTTAAAGTCGGCAACGCGCCCATGATTCTTCTGGTGGTGGGTGTACATGGGCGGTGGAGATCACTAACCATCAGGCCATTGCCGGCCTATGCTATAAAAAAAAAATAACAGCGCTAAGGGGTTTAACTCGCTAATTTTTACTGTTAAGAGAGTGCAACAGGTTATGAGCGTCTGTACAGTTAGGTAGGTACTCAGCCTTACCCTCCACGTTAGCATTAAAACTTATTCTATGAAATCAAAGCAAGTATGAAAGCTAATCCTTACACTAAGTGGTTAGAATCAAAGAATCTAAAGTCACAGTCGCCCCAAATTCCAAGTTTACCTGAATTCCTAATGTAACTTAATGTGCCTGAATAAATAAAAAGAAAATAATGTGAATGGAGTAACTTTCTTCGTAATGGTGCTGCCACACCGATGTTATAAAATGTTTACAAACATTTTCTAACATTAAACATTTACTAACATTATCTAACATTGTGATAAAATGTATCAAATTTTTGTTAACAAATGTTTAATAATGTTTTGTAAATATTTTATAACAGCGGTGTGGCAGCACCATAAGATCTTTTTACAGCTTAGACCGGCAAATGAGCAAGTGGGTCACCTGATGGTATGTGATCTCCACCGGGCGGTGGACGTACGACGGATGTACGACCACAATACTAGATGAATGATAGACGCGTTGCCGAGCTTAAAAGATATGTATATTTAGGGCCTCCGGATATCTCACTCATCGTACGAAATGCAGCAGCAAGCCTCTAATTTACTCTTTATATTTTATTAACTAATAAAGTATCAAAATCTATGAAAATTTTAATTAATTACGGTATTAACAAACTACACATATCAATATATCTAAATAGCTTTTGCTCGCGGCTCCGCCCGCGTGATCTGCTTTTTCCGGGATAAAAAGTAGTCTATGTCTTATTCTGATGAATAAGCTATATTATTGTAAAGTTTCATTAAAATCCATTCAGTAGTTTTTACGTGAAAGAGTAACAAACATCCATCCATCCATACTTACAAACTTTCACGTTTATAATATTAGTAGGATCTTTAACATATCATAATCGCTATGATTTGTAGAATCTATCTTCCCTTCACGTCAACAGTGTTTCTGCTCAAATAATATCATTTAATCCCGATGCTAGACTTCCAATACATCACAATATCTCGAAGATAAATATGAAATCGTATCCGTTTACTTTATACACAGCGAGCTCAATATCAAAGGCATCAAATGCCTGAGATTGAAAATCGTTTCTATAAAAGTGTGAGGATACAGTGTCTATTTCATGGATCAAACGAGAAATGCACTGCCTTTTGTACATTCGACGTAAGCCCTCTATACTTTGTCTGTAGCTTGCATTGTGGAAATATATTTCGAAGATTTTAAGCGATGTGTTGCAATTTTTGAGAGCAGTTGTTCAGTTTATGTATGTTTCTTACACACACATTTTCTTACACATCCTATCAAGGTGGTAGGTCCCTCGTATGCGAGAAGCCGTCTGGGTTGGTTGGTTTGTCTATTTCTGCCGCTAAGCAAGTGTGTAAACACTGTTGTGTTTCGGTTTGAAGGACATTGAAGCCAGTGAAGTTATTGGGCATTATGACAGTACTTTGTAATTCAAAGTTCTGTGTGGTGTTATATATACCAACTCCCGTTCTCAAATTTTAAACAAGTCCTTAAATAATATGACCAATATAAACTTTTTTTAAACACTAGTTCTGTGATAATGTTTGTGTTACAACGATAAATCCAGTATTTTTCAACACAGAACCTAAAGAAGAGGAAGAGAGAAAGATCATACAAAGATATCCCAAAACTTTTTGAACAAAACAGCACGATTAAAACCATTAATTCAATGACATGTGAATATCCTCACGTTTGAAGAGTCGCTCAACATGGATAAAATGAATGCAGAAGTTTGGAACGATTTAACAAATTTTACGAGCGAACTTCGGTAATGAGGCATCCGTGCCTAGCTCAGGCCGGTAGTGAGTTATTGTACAGTGCGGTTTGCTAGACTTGCCGAGATGACGTGGCTCAGACGTGGCTTGAGTTATTGATGAAGTGTTTATGAGGGAAGTTCATCTTAGTCTTAGAAGGTTAAAATTATAATGATCTATTTGTGAGTAATTTTACACTATTTAGGTTTTTGTTGAGTTATTGCTGAAGTGTTGAATAGGTGAGGATAGTAGATTGGTATGTTATTGGTAGATTAGTATGGACATATTGGATTGGTTAGAACTAGTCTTCTTCTACCTGACCTTATCCCACTCGCAGTAGGGTCGGCGCATCATGCATTTTAACACATGTTACAGAAAGATTTGGCTTGTAGTTTTTAGGATCGGTCGCCTACTTGACATCAACTCTCTGGAAATTATTTCAAATTAGTAAAAAAACACTTTACACACTGCAGATGTAGGCTGCAAAACTTCGAGGGCTTTAGGATATGAATTAAACCTTGTTTACATTTATCCACCATGGTATCATAAATAATAATAAAACAGTCATTTTAAGTCAATTAAAGGCTTGTTTTAAGGTACACGACCGAGGCAGGAGATCACGACGCGTGTTAGATTATTGACAATTAGATATAAATATGCAATAACCTTTCAACCCACATCATCGTCTTGTCAGGCACAATTCGAGACTCCTAAAATACTGGAAATTTCGTGGTAGAAAAACCCAATATCACTTTTACCCGACCCAGGGAACCCGAGACCTCAGGACAGCGGTACCGCATACGCATCTCAAGTACATACGCCACCGAGGCAGTCAATATTTTTAATATTAATTGCCTCGCACATTCTCACTATTTAAAATAATGATAGTGGAGTGAAATGTAATTATATTTTATAAATTACATACGTATTTCGAACGTAAACTCATAATTTTGGGCTTCGTTCCGTCACGAGGAGGGACCTATGGGACACAGGCGTGTGAAATGTATTTTAAAAAATTACCGGGATTCCCGTATAATTGCTGATTCTAATTAAATGTTTTATATCGTACGTTATATTAGAGTTTCATATTATAAAATGAAGCAGCGATAGCTCAGCGGAAAGTGGTGTGGACTGTCGAGACGAAAGTCGCAAGTTCAAAAACGATCCTAAGGGTGTGTCAGTCACCAAGCAACAGTGTGTAAGCACTGTCATGTTTCGGTTTGAAGGACATTGAAGCCAGTGAAATTACTGGGCATTATGAGACTTAACATTTTACGTCTCGGGGTGACGGGCGCAGTTCAGTGCCATGTAGTGATTTGTTATTCAAAGTTCTGTGAGGTGTTGCTTCTGTTTATGGGTGGCGCTTACCATCAAGCGAATGCCTTCCTCGTTTCGTCATACAATCAGAAAAGATCTAAACATTTGTAGAAAGTCGCCATTCGTCAATTATAATCAGTTTAAACTGACCGCATACAAATTGAAACTCACCGCTCGTTCACTAATGAACCTATTGTAGTTCGAACGTTACCGTTTTTACTGTGCAGTTAAATCGAAAATCCGCTCCGTTTGCGGTTAATTTAATCAGTTTCGAATGTGCTGACGACACTTGAGTGCTATCTATGGTGCTGACTGTACCGCATGATGATTCTATAAAGACTTTCAATTGTTTTTCGTCTGATTTTGGATATACCTATCCCCGGTACCCCGCATGATAAAGTATTTCAATATACTTCTGATGTTGAATATAGATGATGATATACACACACGCTTGTAATCCCTAGGGTTAGGCAGAGGTGTAACCAGTACACTCACATTTTGCCGAGCGTATTTCCGCCCCATGATGTGATGCTAAACGAAACGAAACGAAAACGAAATGCTAATGAAATGCTCAATATTGGTACGTTAATATATTATGCTCGATATAGAAAAACCTGATATCTTTTGACCTGACCAGGGGATCGAACCTTCAGCATGGCAATTGTACCGCGTACGGAATACAACTGTCGCGGAAAATTAATAAATAGAATATGAGTAGCGTGACCTTTAGAATACGGGGGGCGAGGAAGCGGCTTAGAAACTAAATGTCACGAGAGCTTGCATCAGTATTATGAGTTGTAATTCTTTTTTTATCCGGGCACGGCAAAGTCAACATCTGATCTGATTTTTAGACCGCAATGCGCTTAGCATTGCAGTCTAAAAAAACAGCGATTGTCGATAAACAAGGAGTTTACCGGTGGTCATCAAAATCATTCTTTTTTTCAGTAAAAAAGGTAATCCTAACTTAGGAACAAAATAAAATCATTTGTTCCGCGCACCTATTTATTTAAACCGTGGCTTCACACGATCGTATATACGAAACTTTTTTCCGAAAAAACCTATCTATGCGTTACTACGTCACACAATCTACGCAGACAAATGCCGCAATTCCTGACGGTTGCGTAGTAAAAAGGTTTAACACAAAAATAAAACAAACTACAGGTCGGATTTTACGGTCCTATTTTTAGTGTTAGATAGTTTAAAATATACGCGTATCAAAGTTTTTTCGTAATTATTTATGTTAACTTATATGTTCTGTCAAGGGCGTCATTTTTAGGTATTTTTGTTAAGAAGTAGTCATTAGTACTATTTTTATTTACTTTTTTATAATTTTTTTTAGAGCATTGGTCGGCAAACGAGTAAATGGGTCACCTGATGGTACCTAAGTGATCTCCACCGGCCATGTACGCCCACAATACCAGAAGAATCATGGATGTGTTGCCGACCTTAAAGGATAGGGATAATTAGGGATTGGGAAGAGGACGGGGATTTGGGCCTCCGGATATCTCACTCACCGTACGAAACGCAGCAGCAAGCCGCTACTTTACATCGGTTTTCTGTGATACAGTGGTAACGACCCGGTCGAGCCAGCCCATTCATGCTGTAGACTAAACTGTCTACAGCGTAGCTCTACCACTCAAAAACTTATGTGCTCCTGTTCCTGTATATGTTCTGTCAAGGGCGTCATTTTTACATATATTTGTTAAGAAGTAGTCAATAGTACTATTTTTATTTATTTTTTTATAAATGAGGAAGTTTTAGTACTTTGTCCTCGATTGAACCCCTTGAGACTGGAATTTTTTTTATTAAATTTAAATCGGTACACGTTTTGCGTAGCTATGTGTACATGCCAAATATTCCTAATTACATACAAAAATTGAAAACCTCCTTTTGTATTCGTCGGTTAAAAACTTATTAAAGTTAAGTGCGAGACGTTGTAACTTTACCAATTTTGGACTGATCCGAAAGTTTTCCGAGCCTTTAATGTGATTGCAAATTACGCGAGTCTCGACTCGTGTGTGAGGTCATTAATGAAGTTCATCTGTGATCTGATTACTAAGGCCATGCCCCCAGCAAAAAAATAAATATTGCTTAAAAAAATATACAATATACTAGATGACCCGGTGAACTTCGTATCACCTACATAATATATTTGTGTAAAATGTGGTCAAAACTTAATACAAATGTTTTATTTACATTAAATGCAATTAAGTGAGGTACTGCGCCATTGCACGTGAGGTAGCCCGTCGCACATTTAATTGACTTCGACGACCTAAGTCAGGTCGTCTCCCACCTCCCTCCGGTTGGACAGTCCTGTCCCCGTCCCGTCCCCGTCCTGTCCCTGTCCTGTCCGCGTCCTGTCCGCGTCCCGTCCCCGTCCTTTCCCCGTCCCGTCCCGTCCCCGTCCCGTCCCCGTCCTGTCCCCGTCTTGTCCTGTCCCTGCCCTGTCCTGTCTCACTGTCCTGTCTCTCTGTCCTGTCTCTCTGTCCTGTCTCACTGTCCTGTCTCACTGTCCTGTCTCACTGTCCTGTCTCACTGTCCTGTCTCACTATCCTGTCTCACTGGCCTGTCTCACTGTCCTGTCTCACTGTCCTGTCTCAATGTCCTGTCTCACTGTCCTGTCTCACTGTCCTGTCTCAATGTCCTGTCTCACTGTCCTGTCTCACTGTCCTGTCTCACTGTCCGGTCTCACTGTCCTGTCTCACTGTCCTCTCACTGTCCTGTCTCACTGTCCTGTCTCACTGTCCTGTCTCACTGTCCTGTCTCACTGTCCTGTCTCACTGTCCTGTCTCACTGTCCTGTCTCACTGTCCTGTCTCACTGTCCTGTCTCACTGTCCTGTCTCACTGTCCTGTCTCACTGTCCTGTCTCACTTTCCTGTCTCACTGTCCTGTCTCACTGTCTTGTCTCACTGTCCTGTCTCACTGTCCTGTCTCACTGTCCTGTCTCACTGTCCTGTCTCTCTGTCATGTCTCTCTGTCCTGTTTCACTGTCCTGTCTCACTGTCCTGTCTCACTGTCCTGTCTCACTGTCCTGTCTCACTGTCCTGTCTCACTTTCCTGTCTCACTGTCCTGTCTCACTGTCCTGTCTCTCTGTCATGTCTCTCTGTCCTGTTTCACTGTCCTGTCTCACTGTCCTGTCTCACTGTCCTGTCTCACTTTCCTGTCTCACTGTCCTGTCTCACTGTCCTGTCTCTCTGTCATGTCTCTCTGTCCTGTTTCACTGTCCTGTCTCACTGTCCTGTCTCACTGTCCTGTCTCACTTTCCTGTCTCACTGTCCTGTCTCACTGTCCTGTCCCTGTCCTGTCCCTGTCCAGTCTAGACGCTATACGACCCGTCATCACGGCAAGCTTCGCAACGACAACTCAACAACTACTAATAAATTAAAAATTAATAAAAAAAACATTGTCCAGCGGACAAAATTGTGAATCTAAACCATTCTCAGATCCCCTTGAACACACACAAAAAATTTCATCAAAATCGGTCCAGTCGTTTAAGAGAAGTTCAGGAACATACACACTCACAGAAGAATTATATATATAAAGATTTCTAGAATCTGTCAGCTTTACTTTGTTCGATTCAAATTCATGTTAATGCTGATATATATTTTTAAATTGTCGTTATAGATGAACCATAAAAATGAGAAAAATGCAAAGATTCCGTGCGTCTCCTTTTAAAGTACAGAATGTTTTCAAATGAGATTAACATCACTAGATAGGCTATTTAATAACGAATATTTTGCCCGTTTTAAATTTTCGAAAAGACCAAAACCTGATTTTTTAAATCAATTATTCGCTAAATACGTGCATATTCTGCACGAAAACTCACACACCAAGTACACTAAATGGAGTACACGATTTAGTATGGCGCGAGTCAGTCAAGGTCGTTTGCTCGCGGAAGGCCCCTAACTTCTTGGTTTACGTTTGTGCCCGTAGTTCATATCACGTAATCTTCATAATGCATTGGAATTACGTGAATTATCATCATAATATTTTGTACTCATTAGTACATGTGATGATGATTTAACAGCCTCCGTGGCGCAGCGGCCGAGCAGCCGGCTGTGAAGCGAGAGGCCGGGGATTCGATCCCCGCACCGAGACAAATGTTTGTATGATCCACAAATATTTGTTTCGGGGTCTGGGTGTTGTGAGACTTTCGGTCTCTCGTAGTTCCTGATACCCATGACACAAGACTCGTAAGATCTACTCTGGGGTCAGGACTATGTATGTGACTGTTGGGTGTATTTATTTATTTACATGTCGTAGTCGCCTGTAATTACCTATTTAGAATACTATATGTTTGTAATATGTTATCTGTTACATGTATATTAATTGTTAATTATCGCTTGGTTTAACGGTGAAAGAAACATCGTGAGGAAACCTGCATACCTGAGAACTCGATAAGATTTTTCGAAGGTATATGAAGACTGCCAACCCGCATCAGACCAGCGTGGTGGACTAAGGCCTAACCTCTCTCATTCAGTAGAGTAGACCCGTGCCAGTGGGACGTTATAAAACAACGTTAGTATTATTAGTATTAGTATAGTTAGTATTATTATTAGTATTTATAAAAAGACGATACGATAAGATTAAGATTCAATTTATCGCTATATGAGTTTTACTAAGCCCATTAAGCAAAGCAGCCTATAACATACTAATGTATAAATTGTCTCGTAGGTTTTTCCGACCATCTATCTCAGAATTGGTGACCTTAACATTACTCGAGACGGAGATACTTTAATTAAGATTGGGCTGTGATCGAAGTTAATTGGTTCAGTGATTTATTGAATAACTAAATTAGTGAACTCTTGTTCTTAATCCAATTATAAGTTGATGTCAAAGAAATATCAGGCACGTACTATGATTTCTTTACGCGAAAATATGACTTTGAAGTCTTTGTTTACGAGTTTAAGACGTTATCGAAAATTAGTAAAATTGAACATATTTTTACATCACTTTATAATATTTACTTTATTTTCTTCTTTGTCATAGTCTTCATTACTGAAGGTCATATCTATCTTGAAAAACTCGAATAGAGTTAGTTAACGAGCTGATTTCATACCACTCTATGTTGTGTTAAAATTAAGTAAGGTAAGGTAGTTAAGGCCTGGTAAGGCCCTGAGTTGACAAGACCGAGTGTGTAGGTCGCCCGCGTGGTTTTCTGCCCCTAACTTTCTTTAGTACAACCAGTTGGTCAAAATTATTTGGATATCTTCAGGCGATATGGCCAAAATAGCTTCAAACTCGTTAGTAGCATCCAGTGGAGAGCCTAGTTTTAATTTGTAGTGGGTCGAGAGAAGACTTATTGGTTCTTTTTATTGCCCATGGTATTCGCAACATTGTCCTTCAACTCTTAAAAGCCTCGATACTTTCCCATCCATGTCGTGCATTGACCAGGATTCGGGGCCGTATAAAAATATTAAGAATATCGAAGTTCTTACGCGTCTTTTCCTGATTGTATTAGAGGTCTTTCTATCGTGCCAAATCTTCGAAATTATAGCAATTTATTTCTAACTCATTTGGTGTCCCATTTCTAGCGGCACAGTAGACACTAAAGATGTATCCACGATCAAAATCTTCCACAAAATAAATTAATAACTACATAACGGTGCAAAGAAAGCAAATTTGAATCCTGCAAAGAATGCAAATAATATGCAAGCAAAATTTAATCCTGCATTCCTTTCTAGTAAAAAAAATCTAAAGTTCTAAATTGGATTTAAAAAACAAAGGAGCATAATGATTGCAACTATTCCGACAGGATTGAATAAAATCTTTGCATACAGAGTAAATAAATGCAACTTTTTAAAATATGATAATAGTAAAAGAATAAGGTTGTGCTGTGGGATAGCTCCGAAACATTTACAAGTTTAAAAAGCCTGTAATTTTTAACCGGCTGAACAGATTTGATATCTAAGTACCATAACAAATTTACCAGCTTTTAACAACTATTTTCAGTCGGATATCAGGTCACTTTTTTGGGTAATTTGAGATTTATATAAAGCTTAATGAGTCAACAATTGTCATGGATTATGAACGATATGAATAACATTCTGTTTCCGGTTTTGTGAAATATTATGACAATTAAAAAGTTTTAATTGACTATTTGAGGCATTGAATGGCAGAATGGTAATAACTGCTTTGTTTCATTAATTGCGTTTGAATTATTCAACCTACATATTTAATGTCCTAGATTATTTCAGGATTAGATCTTTATCCAATCTAGACACAAGACAGTGTGTCTGCCAGGTTTGAGAAATAAAAGGGCAACGTCTACATCATATCCTTGACCATATTTTTTTAAGCAACCCTATTGGTATGTGTTCAGCAACACATTTTATACCCTAAGATGTAATTTTCATCCGGTAAACAGATGGGTGAAGGTAAATGGTCCCCGGGATCTTAGACCAATATAGAATATATAGAAAAAGACAGTTGCCATAACTGGATACCGTATTGAAAACAAAGAACTAGGGTATTTAAATTATATATCTACTTTTATGAACAAAGGCACTGCTAAACACAGATGGTTGACTAATAAAAAGAGCATTGACATTTCTCCCCCGCAAAATACCGGCTATACACAGAGTTCACAAGGTGGTAGGCCCCTCGTATTCGTGAGGCCGTTTGGGTTGGTACCCCCGCTTTGTCTATTTCTGCCGCCACGCAACAGTGTGTAAGCACTGTTGTGTTTCGGTTTGAAGGACATTGAAGCCAGTGAAAATAAGGGGCATTATGAGATTTAACATCTTATGTCTCGGGATGACGAGCGCAGTTCAGTGCCATGCAGTGCTTTGTAATTTAAAGTTCTCTGTGGTGTTGTATACGGGCAGGCGTGGCGCTTACTATCAGGCGAGCATCTTGCTCGTCTGTCGTTCAATCAAATAAAAAAAATAAAAAACCTTCTAGTTTGGAAATTCTAATTCACTGGCCTCGTAAACGAAACATGTAACTGTAACACTAAAATCATATGACACCATCTCACACAAACCATAGAATAACATATACAAGGAATTCATAATAAGAACCTAATCTCGCTTGTTTATCGACTTTCCACCCTCATAAGCTGCGTGTCATAAAATATTACACCTGGACTGTACACGCTTGTTTGAACCCTAATCGCGTGAATATAGGGCTTAAAACTGAATATCTGATGAGGGTGGGTTGCGGTCTGCAATGCAGCGGAGAGCGTTTAAAGCTGTGTTTTAAATGAAAGTTGTCTGGGAATCATTTGATTCCTTATTTAATTGATTTGGTTGGGATTTTTCCAGTGAATTGTCTGGTTAATTATTTTGTATTCATATTATTGCAATGGTAATTTGCACCAACTCCATATATATTTTTCTCTTCTTTCTTGTTTAAATTCATGCTAAAGCATAGGAATGCATTAGCATGAATTTATACAACAAACAATCCTCCCTCCTCTTCCCAGTCACCATATTTAAAGTCTCTTTAAAGTCTTCCTTTAAAGTCTACAAAACTTTAATGATACTTCTATTATTGTAGTTGTTTATGGGCGGTGGATATCATTTATTATCAGGGACCCACTTGGTTATATCCCGGCTTCTACTATAAAAGATTACCAATACCGTATAATTCGTTAACTTATCCTTCTTATCATTAATATTAACAGGCGAGATAATTTTCAATTATAACTTAAACCGCTTCCGCTTATCCCTTGAACGTGTTTACTCTCTCACTGTAAACCCAGCTACTTCTGTATATAAATTTATTAAGCGATCGTCCCCCGGCACGCGGTCCGGGTTACACAGTCCGTTAGTCAAAAGGATCTTTTCACGTAGGCATTGCCCTGCACAATGCACAGCCTTAATTATCTAGTTTATATTTTGTACTAGATATGCCTTTTGTGCGTCAAGCGGCTTGCAAGTTGAATAGATAGAGCGTAGGAGTTTTAATAGAGGGTAATAGTGCAGTGGATTAATGGAGGTTGAAAGCAACCAGGTAGGTCCCTCGTATGCGAGAGGCCTTCTGGGTTAGTACCACCGCTTTGTCTATTTCTGCCGCCAAGCAACAGTGTGTGACTACTGTTGTGTTTCGGTTTGAAGGATATTGAAGACAGTGAAATTATTGGGCATGTGACACTTAACATCTTATGCCTTGAGGTGACGAGCGCAGTTCGATGCCATGTAGTGCTACAGTTTTGTGTGGTGTTGCTTCTGCTTATGAGCAGGCGTGGCGCTTACCATCCTGCGAGCGCCTAGTATAACAGCTCGCGTGATAGGACCCACTTAATGACATCCGTGGTGCTTTGCATCTGGCTTCTCCAGTTGTAAATGTCCTTACACTTGAGGTTAATACCTCCTCAATTCATTATTTTTTCTCCCGCTTTGCTATGGAGGGAAGTGGACAATTAATATTTCCAACTCCTCCCTAACCTTCTATCTGACTAATTTCGTTGCGGGACAAAGACATTTAGGCATTCCCAGAGACTCGCCGAGCTTCACTGCTCGGTGTCAATAAAAATGCGTGCCACTGTTGATCCTGGTGCACAGGAGTTACAGTGGCGGGTGTGTGGGTGGGACAGGCGAGCGCCTATGTCGTCTCCTCATGCAATAAATTAAAAAAGTTTTGAAGTTATTAAAAATAGACCGAACAGTTTTATGCTCATATACTCATGTACTTTATGGAACTTATTAGATAGTAGGAATTTGACATCAGTAAAATCACAGACTTTATGAGAGCGTTATTATGTCTTGGGGTGACGAGCGCACTTTAATACGCATGCAGTACTTTGTAATTGAAATTTCTAACAACCAAGCGACTAGCTCTTTCGTCGTTCAATCTAATAAAAGAGTTAGCATGATTCTGCATGTAAGACAAAACTGATTTTACATTTAGGTATTGCATGGTAATTTACTCAAGTTGAGTTATGAAGTTGTCTGTCAAGAAAAAAATTGCCATTTTCAAGTCGTTTCTGGGGAACTATTTACTATCTATTAAGTATAATTTTAAAGGCTTGTTTCACAGTCAGCGATTATATTTTTACCGCCAGATAACGCATTATAGCGTTATATATACAATATAGTAAATAATAAATTCACATTACGGTATATTGATAGCGCAGCGTACTGTAAACTGCTTCTGCTGCCCTCATAAGTTTTATTTGATAAATAATGTTTACTTGGACTTTGTGAAACAAGCGCATAGAACCAAACACTTCTGGGAAATAAATATACTACTTACGGTCACAATATTTTTGTTCCTTGAAAATATGTAGAAAGTAATTCTTAGAAACGTATAAAAATCACTAACAACGTCGTAATATTCACCTTGGTTTTATCGGTTCTAGTTTAGTGCGCCAACACGCCACTTCCAGTTAGTTTTTCTACTGTGCCGTGTTAATTATAGCGAGGTTTATAAACATGTCGTCTTTAGTACGCAGGGGCGGCGTTTATGAGGGGGTCAGGGGGCCTGTTTCGAATTACTTAACAGTATTAGTATTAGCGAGGTGAAAGTGCTGTGGGGTATAAATAGAGTCTATTGTTTTTATGTTTATGTTCTTCCTTATCATGTAAGACTGCCAAATTTATATCACGGAATTTCGGAAAATTGTGTGTGTATTGGTCATTTAACATCTACGAAAGATGGTTAAAGCAGCTTTGAGGGGGCATTTTTGTAGTTATCATCCTTTTTAAAGCCCAGTGTTAAAACAGATGCTGTAGATACTCTACGCCCTTTAGGAAAAGGCATAAATAAAATAAATACACTTAACAATCATACACATAGTCTTGACCCCACAAGACTCGTATCTTAGTCTTGTGTCATGGATATCAGGAACTACGAGAGACTTTCGGTCTCACAACACCCAGGGCCCGAAACGAATATTTGTGGATCACACAAACATTTGTCTCGGTGCGGGGATCGAACCCGCGGCCTCTCGCTTCACAGCCGGCTACTCGCTCGCTGCGCCACGGAGGCTGTCAAATAATAGGCGGATGTCTTTCAAATGCAAAGCCCGTCTTGCTAGGTACCAACTTATTGTCTATTTCTCCCACGTAGCAATGTGTATGCACTGTTGTGTTCTACTTTGAAGAACATCGATGCAAGTGAAACTACTGGGCATTATAAGACTTAACAATGCAGTACCATGTTGTCCTATGTGACTGAAGGTTCTGAGTGGGTTTGGAAGTTTTGAATCGCTACTGATTATGAGCAGTCGTGGCACATGCCATCAGGCTATAAACTTGCTCGTCTTGATGTTCTGTTACATAAAATATGTAGAGTAGAATTTTCAGACAGTGGAACCAATAATTTTATATAATAACTTTTTACTGTGAACTTTTATAGTATATTTATTAATGAGTGAGTTTTAAGTACCTCACTGCCGCACTCAGAATAAATAACTTAAAAGTCATTTAGTCCTATTGAATTTGATTATTCTTCGGAAACTATATTACTCAATGATGGATCATACATCATTTATGTATTCAATAACTGAGTATTAATTGACTGTGAGTATGAAAACGACCGAATGGTTAGTTACTTAATGACAATTTAAGTTAAATGATACGTATGATTACCACATTCACTATAATAATACACATTTATCTTTAATTTTACATGAAATCATACGTAATTTATAAATACACCAGATGAGTTGCCTTTCACGATACGCAAATTGTAAAATACTTGAAATAAACGATGCAAAATCTTACAAAATTAATAAAATTATTTCAAAAATATTTTATAAGTTATTAGTATATTATCAAGCAAATAAAAAATAGTTTAGAATTAATACTATAAACTGTATTAAAGTCACAGCATATTTCACTCAAATAGTGTACACAAAAATATTAAGTTACTAGCTTTGGTCGCGGCTCCGGCGCGGCGGCGGCGGTGATCTGCTTTTTCCGGGATAAAAAGTAGCCTTTGTCTTATTCTGATGTATAAACTATATTATTGTAAAGTTTTATTAAAATCCATTGAGTAGTTTTAAGTAGAAAGAGTAACAAACATCCATCCTTACAAACTTTCGCGTTTATAATATTAGTAGGATAATTTCTAAATGCGACCCCGGCTCCAACGTAAATACGCGAGTTCCCGTCCAGCAGTTACTCATAAAGCGGCCGAGTTCCGGCTACTTTATAACAGGGGTCATGGGCCCTAACTAAATGAAATTTAACGGACGCCATTGCGGCTCACGTAGTTTACTACAACTTTTCGACATAATTGATCCTTAGTTAGAATTGGCCCATATTTTATTCCGGAATTGCCGTGTTCCGATTTATCGATGTCGTAAAGATATTAGAATACATTCGCTTGTTAGTGTAAGAGTTTCTTTAATTATAAACGTATCACGTTAACACGTGAAGCTAGTTATGATGGCTTTATGTTTAGGGTGAATTTCATAATTGACCATGTAGGGGAATTCGTTTTCGAATGGCTTAGTTGGAAATAAGGTTCTTTACATTACTTTTTATAAATGCTTATCGTGGCAATCGTGGAAACCGTTTAACAATTGGAGCTAGTCTAATTGTAATTATTTTAATAATACGAAGTTAGGGCCGATGTTCTGATACAGCAGTTCTTTCGCGTATTTAAATTGTTTGATAAACTAGTTTGATAATGATAAAATTATGTAAACAGAAATATATATAAAGAGAGTCCACCCCGTGACTACGAAGGCTTTGAAACAGCTTTCGAAACGTCGGGATCAAAATTAAAAAAACCGCGATAAAATGTGTTTAAATTAATTTTATTTCAATCAGAAATGTGTACTAACTAACAGGCCCGGCCACGCGTTGCTGTGGCTAAGGTATATGCTAAAATATATTGTAGTAAACTATTCAATACAGTATACGCCATCTATTGAATACTTATTCAATCCAGCCGATAAATTACCTTACATTGCTATCTGTTAGAATCTTATGAAACTCAGACAATTATAACTCTTTGTCATATAAAAATAAATAATGTGCAATAAAAAAAATATTGCGACTATAAATTGAGATATAAACTATCCTATCTCTCAAGTTGGATCAAATTTTGATTCAAATCAGTTTAGTAATTTAAGAGTTCATGGCGGACAAACAACATGACACGAAATTTTTATATTATATAGATTACATTCATTGTGTTAGTCATATAAGTTTGATAATATGGTAGTAGTACTTCACTTACAGTCTATGGTAGCTATCATGACGCATTGTCAACATTATACATCTTATCTCTACTAATTAAACGTTCTAATATCGTTTTATTAACGTTTTAGTCCCGCCTGCATCCTGCTCCAATAAAACTCAATTATCAACATGGAGACATTTCGTAATAGATTAATTCAGTCAGTTATTAAACCTTTCATTAGTGTCGGCCCTTTCATTAAGTGTGGCTAATTTTAGTATCGTCTTGGATCTTATTCTTGATACCGATTCTCGAATAAAGCAACTAGTTAAAGAGGTCGTATTAAATGGTGTTGTAAATCAGGAATATATATTGTCGTTATTTAATTCTTATAAAATTTCTTAAAAATCAAACTAAAAGTAATTATGACCTGTGTTGTCCTAATAGTAAATTATGATAACTGTGTAAAATAACTACTATTGAGTCTTGATTATAGATTAGAGAATAGACCCTTTGTTGTCAAAATCATTAATGTGTTAGGAGATATTCCCAAAAAAGTGTGAATAATTAAGGATGTTTTTAATGCGTGCGTCCATTTAAGCTACAAAAACTCAATTAAGTTCACCATCGAAAAGAAAAAAAATAATACAAATTTATTGCTACGCTCGTAAAGATGTAAAATATCTAAGTCCCAGTTTAAATCCACTTAGGTGTCGCAAACTTTCTTTAAAATACAATTAGGTTAATTAAGCACCCGCTTAATGACATCAAGACTCAAGAGATCTAATCGACAAGTTCGCTAATGTAAGAAACAAACGGTAATAAAATAAGACAAAGGGTACTAAAGCAACCTATTTCTTTTGTTATAGATATCATCTCCAATGTGAACGGGGCTAAAGATGGACCTTAAATACCTCATCTTCATGATTGCTTTCGCGACTGTTGAAATAAATGTTACTGAGAGCAGGCAGAATGATAAAAGACGATGGAAGAATGACAAAAGTGTCTACTCTCACTATGTCAACATCTGTGATATACAGGACAGAGGGTCGAAGGTACATTGTTACTGTGAAAGCATCAAGATCAAGACAGCAACTAAAGCAGACTGCTGGGTCTTCAACGGAGGCATAGCAGAAGATGATCCGTTCTGGTCGAACTTTTACTCACAACCTAAAATCGAAAAGCTGACGTTCAACGTCCGAGCTGACGGCGGATTGACATACGTCCCCGCCAAAGTCATCGTCAGACTCGAGCGCCTTCAGTATCTCAACATACAATACGCTAACATATATAGCATACCGTCGTTTGCCTTCACAAACTCGACGACATTGCGCGAAATAACTTTGCCTAAGAACAAAATAGCGAAACTCGAAAAGATGTCGTTCGCTCATCTGATAATGCTGTCAAACGTCAGCTTAGTGGAAAATCAGATATCGGAGTTGAAACGGGACGTTTTTTACGTCCTGCCCAATTTACAGCGGTTATATTTATCGAAAAATACGCTAAGTGTACTCCACGACGGATGTTTCAAACATCTAAACAATCTAGTCAGGTTGGATTTGGACAATAATTTGTTAACAGTCGTCATCCGCGAGAACTTCCAGGGCCTATCTAATCTCATCACGTTGGATATGAGAAACAATAAATTAAGGATGATAGGAGACCTTGCGTTCGCAGAACTTTGGAGTCTTCAGGAACTTTACCTGGATGGAAATGAAATAGAGCTTATAGATGAGAGGGGTTTTGGCGGATTGACTCAGTTGAGGAAACTCTCTTTGGCCGATAATAAGTTGGTGACATTAGACGAAGGTATATTGGACGATGTGCAAAAGTTGAATGTATTGGATCTGAGGAGCAACAACTTGGAAACACTGAAACTGGAGACGGTGCAAAATGTTTTGGAAAACATGAAGTCGAATTACGCTGTAATCTCTCTCGACGGTGAGTCGGATTTTGATAACTTTGTTTTATAATTTATCTCTGTTTGTTCAGTTCCCAATTTCTTCTGTTATTAATTTACGGGGGAGGCTTACAAGTTTTATTGTTCTCACATCGTTTGTAACGAAGTCGTGTCTAAAGTTTCGTGACATAAACTCATTAAATATAATAATTCATCTAACTTTATCATATTATCCGCGTAATACATTCTTGTTTTGAGTGGATTGTTTAATTATTTATTTCTCTTTATGACGCGTGTATATAGCATTTAATGCTTTTTGTTTTGAATATATAATCTTTCTTTAATTATATTACTTCGATATTGGATCATGCTTTATGCTATTTTATATGGAAGGTATATATTAAAAGAACAATTTTTAGACAATTATTATAAACTATTTTTTTAGTTAGGCTTGACTTCATAAATGACTGCCTCCAGGGCACAGTGGGTGAGTGGCTAGTTGTGAAACGAGAAGTGTGTTTCGGATCTGGGTGTTGCGACTGAGTCTCCCGTAGTTTCTGTTACCTACGGCACAATATTTGATTGTGGGGGCAGAGATATGTGTGTATTAGATGTAATTATTAAAAAAAATATCTACATATCAGTCCACCCCGTGACTATAAAGGGTGAAAAGCCTTCGAAACGTCGGGACCAAAATAAAAAACCGCGATAAAATTCGTTTTATGACTAAAATTATAAGAGATAATATATACAAACATGTATACAAAAATCCAGCAACGGACAGCTAAATCAAGAACTTAAATGCAAGATGTTTCACAAAGACCAACCAAACCACGCTGTTACTTCCATTCGGTTTCAAATCGAAAAGCATTTGAATAACCAAGCGCTTAACAGTTGAACTTTGGACAAGTTCAGTCGCGAAAGGCGCTCTATTCACAGCGACATCTGTCAGCGAAGTTAATTAAACACAACCACATGTCCCGCTCCTTTAGTGGAATAATTAAGTTGTTATGCTGATCAGTTGGTTCATTTGCTCGAGTTTGAAGAATTAATTTCATAATTGCGTTAGAGTACGTACTGTATTTTTCTACAGAACTTGCAGTCGGAGTAGATAAACATTTTTTTTTTTTTTTTTTTTTTATCCTGGCACGGCAAAGTGACTACGCTACACCTGATGGTAAGTGTAGCGCAATCCAAGAATAGTGTCGACCAACGATAAACAATGGTCCATCGTTGGTCGGCAAGATCATGCCGGCCTGCCAAAGGGCCAAGGGGGAGGGGAAGGAAAAGGGATGGGAAAAGGGTTAGGATCAGGGGGCAAGCCCCCTGGGGAGAACCGGATATACACTGGCTGACCCTGGAACGCGACCCACACAAGGCGGGCCACTATGGCAGGTTTTAGCACCAGTGTACGGTGGTCGCTATCCGGTCGGATACAAGTATCCTCCCACCACCATTTTATAAAAGTACAAATCTACTATGTAATTAAATAAATTCGTAAAGTCTCGTAAAGTTTAATTTTATTTGATTTGAAATCCTGCTTATTTCTTCTACGCGTTCTATTACAGACGTTTGTTGAGACAAAAACACATACATTTCTCAGTAACATCGTGACAGGTAAAACACTAAAAACAAACAACAAATTCCTTATCGAATTATCCATACTTAATAATAAAGTTAAGAGTAATTTAGCAGCGTCCAACCAAGGTATATTAGTAGTAGACAACAATAATTCAGTTTGTAATATGCCACGGCAGTGCCATGACATTTTAATGGTGTCTATATTTTGCGGTCGGTAGATGTTTTAAACAACACTAGCCAGTGGTTCACTAGCATTGTTGGTTATGATTTAATACAATTGCCTTGTTCCGCTTTACCGTTAGGGTCAGCGTAGAGCTGGTGTAGAATTAATCGACTATGCTCGTGCTTTTTTCAATGTAATATAATATCGCCTTATTGGTCTAGTAGCAGCGTAGTTCGAATTCAGGATTTTGGACATTATAATCCTAGTAGGATTATGTAGGATAGTAGGATGGCAGCGGAGCAGTACTATGCGCGCGTGTGAAACCGCGAGGGACATCAAGTATGAAATATAAACATAGCCCTATAGAATTAAGAGTTGAAAATGGCATGTGAGAATTATTATTTTATAGAACGAAGGCTACACGTGTTCTGGTTTCATGGATGCTATTTTCAACTCTATTAAAATTGCGTTCGAAATTTCATCCGTAGTAATATTTAATTAATTATATATATATTTTTTCCACCAGGTCTACTCTAACCAAAGTAGCGCATTATATTTTTATAAGGAAGGCAGAAATGAACGTATATGTGATAGCAGTACGTACATTGCGATAAAAAGTTGTAGAAAATTGTGCTGTGCAGAATTTTGCACAGTCGAGACGAACGTAGTAAATTCGAAACCAGCCAAAAGAGCATGCACCTCTGAATTTTCTAAGATAGGTGTATATTAATTGTTAATTATCGCTCGCTTTAACGATAAAGGAAACACCGTGAAAAAACTTGCATACCTGAAAACTTCTCCATAAAAAATTTCAAGGTCTGCCAATTAAACCAGCACGTTGGACTAAGGCCTATCCCTTCTAATGCATAGAGACGGCCCGTACTGATCAGTGGGACGTGTATATAACTCAGGGCTAGTATTATTGTCACAGTTTTTGTCATATATAATAAGTAAATTGCAGCATACATACTAGCCGCGATGACGTCGACTGTATTACTAAAATCGTACGATATACAGTACTATTCTAAAATCCTGTCGCGTGATTTTATTATGATAGTGTGCGCTAGCTCTAACGTTTCGGATTTCCGTTTGTGTTTAGATTCGTGTTATTTTTTGCTTCTAGATGTTCAGTTACTTTATTGCTTCCATTACTCGCTTGGATTTATTTACGTGGGTTGATGCAAATGTTTTGTTAAGATGTGATAGGTCAGACATTTGAGTTGTTGCAGTTGTATAGTAAAATTAAATAAACTATCGTTTATTTCTGCAATCTAAATCACAAGGTTTTCAAGGTGGTAGGTCCCTCGTACACGAGAGGCCGTCTGGGTTGTGCTTTATAATTCAAAGTTCTGTGTGGTGTTGCTTCTGTTTATGGGCAGGCGTGGCGTTAACCATCAGGCGAGCGACTTGCTCGTCTAGTCATGCAATTAAATAATAATAATAAAAAAGCAAAGTTTTGGTTCTGTCTACTCTAAGACTTATTCAATACACGTGAAACTATATAGTACAAGATCCCGGGGAACATTGACCTTCACCCATCTGTTTACCGGATCAAAATAACATTTTAGGGTATAAAATGTGTTGCTGAACACATACCAATAGGGTTGCCTAAAAAAATATGGTCAAGGATATGATTAATTAACATTTAAAAAAAAAAATTTTTTTTATAATTTCCCTGACTTGCTTACCAAAAAAATTTAACCTTAAATTAAAAGTGTACAATGTATACTATCTGCAAAAAATAGGTTGCCTACCTTTTTCTGGCCACTACTACCTGGTTGCCGTGTGCAAACAGGTAACTAAAAAGTGGTAATTGCGCTCATCTAGCTCCTAGCTTTTGCAGGTAGTATACATTGTAGGTTTTCATTGAAGGTTCATTTATTTGGTAAGCAAGTCAGTGAAATAATATCTTCTTTTTTTTTTTAAATTCGCAAAAACTGTCCTTGACCATATTTTATTAGGCAACC
Organism: Amorpha juglandis; assembly: GCA_949126905.1. NCBI lineage: Eukaryota > Metazoa > Arthropoda > Insecta > Lepidoptera > Sphingidae > Amorpha > Amorpha juglandis. The sequence goes on from OX421380.1 coordinate 3,147,859, forward strand.
CGATTGGTATGTGTTCAGCAACACCTTTTATACCCTAAAATGTTTATTTCATCCGGTAAACAGATGGGTGAAGGTCAATGTTCCGCGGGATCTTAGACCAATAATAATATAATCAACATAAATGCTATTTCTGACATGTATTCATAATATATGTTACGTTTAATTTGGAATATTGTTTAAATTACTTTATTTCCGTCCAGTATTGGAAGCGATACAATTTGGAGCTTTACAAAATTAAATTAAATTAATTCTATATTTTTATCCACAGGTAACAAATTGATCTGCGATTGCCGCCTATCCTGGATGCACAAACTTCGAAATGAAACAAAAAGCAAGCGAGTTAAAGCCTCCCTCAGTCGACTAAGCTGCGTCACAGATATCAAATTGAAAACTAATACGGGCATCGTTAAAATAGATAAATTTAATGACAGGACACAAAGAATCAATCAAATTGGTAGTAAAAAAGGTTTCGACAGTGATTATGAAGAAGAGGACGTCATTGAAGACAAGCAATACGAAGACACGATGCAAGATCAAGAAAATGACGCTGATGAATCAAAAGTCGAGTATCGACGGAGGTTACTAGAGATTCCGGTCGAAATGCTGCCTTGTCCTAATCGCTTAGTTTATGAGGCTACTTACTCACCTCCCACCCAAGATGAAGTGAAATATTACAAGACTTCGTCAAGCGAGACAGCTGTACCTCTAGCTTTTAATTTGATAATACTGTTTGTTATCAGCATTACGTTGTAGCGCTTTTCAATTTCCGAGGCAGATGTAAATATTTTTATCAATATTGAAATGATGCGTTATAATTAAGGTACTGACAAATTGTATGCTCATTGTATTAGTTAGTTGAATTGGTACATTAATTTAAAGTTCCTTAATATATTTAAACAAGAACAAAATCAAACAAAGAGAAATGTAAATAAATTCTAAACAGTTTTTGCAATTAAATAAAAGTTTCTTCATTTAGAATAATTTGCTTGGAACAAAAACCATAACTTAGTACTGATTATAAGAAATGAGGAGACTTTTAGTTTTTGTATGTCTAAGCAATTCAAACACAAGTAAGATTTAGTTTGTAAAGTCATTATAAACTTAATCTATGTTCTGATCGATTGTCAAAGTTTCATCTTAGCTAATAAGATAAGTTATAGGAATTGATAGACTTAGGTATTTGTAACCAAAAATCGTTGATGCTGTAAATATAATTCGTAATTTTCAATTTAACATGACACTGTAAATATTTCCTAGACGTATATAACTGTCAAATTATTTTCTCTACTATAAAGTTTAAGATAGCACTTTGATAGGTATTGTCAATTTATCGTCTTGTCGAAAGTAATTTGTTGACGCTAATGAAGGCTTATTTTAACGTAGCCTTTGTTTAAGGTTCAGCCTGCTTTAGAAATACAATTCTGAGTGTCGTGCAAATTATGTAAAACTTATTTTAAGCCATTTAAAAGGAATGATAAATTGACGGCACTTCAGTATTTTGAGGGTATTGTTACTCAAAAATTCGTTTTAGTCCTTAGTAAAAAGAACCTTTGTTTAGGAAATAAAAGAATTTATCTTTTTGAAAATTATAATTAAGATAATTTCACATTTAATATATATATTTCATTGTGTATTGAAAATATCTTCACAAACTCACGTATTTTGTACCGCGCGTCGAAGTATCGCAGTAGGGGTAGCTTTAATTAAACTATTTGTAACTTCTATATTAATTTTACAAGACTGTTCCACGTAGATTTTAAGCTTCGGTACATTAATTTCATAGTTAAATTTATTCATAACGATACACCGATTTACATACCAAAGATTATTTTGAAAGACAAATTTCTGAATTGGTTACTACTGTACGGGCGTTGTTTTAAAATACGCAAATTGTACATAGCACAATAAATTATTGCTATTCTATTCGGAGTGTGAAAACAATAAATTGATACTTTTCCAAACTGAGGTGTTTTATTTGTTATTCAATAAGGGTGTTTTGTATGGTAAGTGTTTGAGTTATTTTTATTTCGATTTAGTCGTAAGAATGCGAATTGGAATGAAAATAGGAGAAGTTTTTAAAGCATCTAAACCCCGCCAGGAATTACGTTTAGTACCAATATTGTTCAAAATCATCGAAGTTTTAAATGGTACTGAAGGAGTAACGGATATTGTGCCGAGATTGGAAAGAAAGTCCTAAAACGAAGCATCAACGTCGGGGAAGTAAGTCACTTAACCATAGAAACATAATATATTCAATTAATTACATGAGGTCGAATATAGATAACATAACAAATATAATGACAAATTATAGTATAAAAAGAACAAAAATCTCATTAAGCAATATGAAGTTACTGAAACTGAATCATGGTACAGAAACTCATATCACGTAAGCTAAATTTGATGTAGACGAGGCCGTAATTAGCGAGAGTCCACGTTTCCACGAACCCTGTCTGTTACACCTAACGTAATACATATACCTTGGAGTCCCATATCATATTCTATTCTAATCAAAACATTTCCATTCTATGTGTTCTAAAATTAACACACAGTAATAATATTAAATAAAGAGGGCGTTATTTGAGCCTTTTGCTATTTAGATGTATGTGGTAATGAAACGAATGGTGGTGAAAAATATATTCATTGAAGTCTACTTACTCTTTATAATGGAATTGTGAGTGGTTTGTGAAATAAAAATGCAACAATGGATAATATCAACTTTTTGATTCATGTTAAGTTTTCTAGCAGACTCTCAGTTAATTAGGGCTATAGAGGCATCAAAAGAGAAAATTGATCTCATAAAATATAACATCATTTTGGAATAATAAAATAGCTTTCGAGGACACATTTATCTCCTGATAAATGTACGTATCTAGTCTCTAGTATCTTCTCGATCTATATGTATCTAGTATCTCTTCCTTTACGTCTATATAATAAAAATGATGAAGCCAAAACTAAAAATGAAGCCAGTGAAATTATTGGGCATTATGAGACTTAGCATCTCATGTCTCAGGGTAACGAGCGCAGTTCAGTGACATGCAGTGCTTTGTAATTCAAATTTCTGTGTGGTGTTGCTTCTGTTTATGGGCAGGCGTGGCGCTTAGCATCAGGTGAGCGCCTTGCTTGTCTCGTCATTTAATCAAATAAAAAAGAACGTTTTTTTTTTAGAGCATAGGCCGGCAAACGAGCAAGTGGGTCACCTGATGGTAAGTGATCTCCACTGCCCATGTACACCCACCACCAGAAGAATCATGGGCGTGTTGCCGACTTTAAAGGAAAGGGATAATTAGGGATTGGGAACGGGAGTGGATTTGGGCTTCCGGATATCTCACTCACAGTACGAAACGCAGCAACAAGCCGCTACTTTACGTCGGTTTTCTGTGAGACAGTGGTAACGACCCGGTCGAGCCAGCCCATTCATGCTGTAGACAAAACTGTCTACAGCGTGGCTCTACCACTAAAAAATGTAGTCTTGAGAAATCATTTTCAGCTAATAATATTAGTTTATTACGGTCATGGTTCGTTGAGCAAAGTTGTTTAGGAAATCCGCAAATATTTTGCTTTGAGTCTGGATTTTGTAACAGAAAATTACTTGCTGCTATCTGGGACACAAGGTCGTCTTAAGGAATTGGGGATATTTCAAACTATTTTCAGCTACACCGATTAATTTATTCTTAACCAGCTTTTGCTCGTGGCGCCACATGCGTCAATGATCTCTGATTTCTAAGAAACTTTTTATATAGTTCATTAGAATATTTGGCACGGTTTTAGATAGATAGATAGATAGATAACTCTAATATATAAAATAAAATTATACAATAAGAACCTTATGTATAATTTATAACCTTATGGCAGCCCCCACGAATTTTACGTAAATTATCTCTCGTCACATTAATTATTTACGTCGGGGTTTTTTAAAATTATTTTGTCCTTTATCAATATCATATCAACATTTTAAGCATCGTGGGTTTTTTTCAAAAAAAAATCACACGTAAAGGTGGTAGGTCCCTCGTATGCGAGAGGCCGTCTGGGTTGGTACCACCACTTTGTTTATTTCTGCCCCCAAGTAACAGTATGTAAGCACTGTTGTGTTTCGGTTTGAAGGACATTGAAACCAGTGAAATTACTGGGCATTATGAGACTTAACAACGTATGTCTTGGGGTGGCGAGCGCAGGTCAGTGTCATGCAGTGCTTTGTAATTCAAAGTTCTGTGTGGCGTTGCTCCTGTTTATGGGCATTTACCATCAGGCGAGCGCCTTGATCGTCTCGTCATTCAATCAAATAAAAAAAAATCAAGTTCATGCATCAACTCTATCAATATAAGTCACAACTCCAAGAAATTCTAAAAGTAGAAAATAAATCATCCAAGGATACACATCCCTAACAGAACATGAGGTTTTCCAATACTAAGTCAATTCATTAAATGGAATAATTAGAATCGCTCTGTTGGGTTCAGATTTCTGTCAAATGCATTACGAGAGGTCAGGAGGAAGGAAATAATGTTCTACATCGTCGACCCTCTTTGATGAGGGCAATAATTACGTATTCTGCTCACTGATCCTTTATGATCTTTTTCTTTCTGATCCTTTCTTTGCCGTTGTTCTCATTTTTTACATTCAGGTGGAAATGGCGTAATTGGTACGAATGAATTGTAAAATTGTTATTGAATTAAAGACAGTTTATAAGACTTCAAATGTCTAAGCTTATTTTTTATGGCATAGGTTGGCCAAAGAGCAAGTGCGTCACCTGATGGTCTGATCTCCATCACCCATGAACATAAACATTAACCAAGGAATAGTGGACGCGTTGCTGAACTTAAATGAAAAGATAGTCAAGGGTTTAAGATAGGGGGGGACTCACCGTGCGAAATGTAACAAAAAGCTGTTACTTTACCCAGTATTTTTTTTTATTAGATCCACCAAACTGGGCTACACATAACTTATATGCTAAGCGAATAACATGCATGAAAGTGGGATTACACAAATGTATATGCCCTTCTGGAGGTGAATACAATATGCTAAAACAGTTGTAACAACCCGGTCGAGCCGACCTATTCTTTCTGTCGACAAAACTATCTATGGCGTGGCCAACTACAACTAGAACCTAGAAGTTATAAATAGTAATATATTCTACTAGATGACCCGGTGAACTTCGTATCACCTACATAATATATTTGTGTAAAATGTGGTCAAAACTTAATACAAATGTTTTATTTACATTAAATGCAATTAAGTGAGGTACTGCGCCATTGCACGTGAGGTAGCCCGTCGCACATTTAATTGACTTCGACGACCTAAGTCAGGTCGTCTCCCACCTCCCTCCGGTTGGACAGTCCTGTCCCCGTCCCGTCCCCGTCCTGTCCCCGTCCTGTCCGCGTCCTGTCCGCGTCCCGTCCCCGTCCTTTCCCCGTCCCGTCCCGTCCCCGTCCCGTCCCCGTCCTGTCCCCGTCTTGTCCTGTCCCTGTCCTGTCCTGTCTCACTGTCCTGTCTCACTGTCCTGTCTCTCTGTCATGTCTCTCTGTCCTGTCTCACTGTCCTGTCTCACTGTCCTGTCTCACTATCCTGTCTCACTGGCCTGTCTCACTGTCCTGTCTCACTGTCCTGTCTCAATGTCCTGTCTCACTGTCCTGTCTCACTGTCCTGTCTCACTGTCCGGTCTCACTGTCCTGTCTCACTGTCCTCTCACTGTCCTGTCTCACTGTCCTGTCTCACTGTCCTGTCTCACTGTCCTGTCTCACTGTCCTGTCTCACTGTCCTGTCTCACTGTCCTGTCTCACTGTCCTGTCTCTCTGTCATGTCTCTCTGTCCTGTTTCACTGTCCTGTCTCACTGTCCTGTCTCACTGTCCTGTCTCACTGTCCTGTCTCACTGTCCTGTCTCACTGTCCTGTCTCACTGTCCTGTCTCACTGTCCTGTCTCTCTGTCATGTCTCTCTGTCCTGTTTCACTGTCCTGTCTCACTGTCCTGTCTCACTGTCCTGTCTCACTTTCCTGTCTCACTGTCCTGTCTCACTGTCCTGTCCCTGTCCTGTCCCTGTCCAGTCTAGACGCTATACGACCCGTCATCACGGCAAGCTTCGCAACGACAACTCAACAACTACTAATAAATTAAAAATTAATAAAAAAAACATTGTCCAGCGGACAAAATTGTGAATCTAAACCATTCTCAGATCCCCTTGAACACACACAAAAAATTTAATCAAAATCGGTCCAGTCGTTTAAGAGAAGTTCAGGAACATACACACTCACAGAAGAATTATATATATAAAGATATGGAATGGTTATTATTATTACTATACAGGGTTATTTTTAAAACACCAGCAACCTCGCAGGGGTAGATTCCTAAGGTTATAAGCTACTACTTTTGTTCTACGACTTTTGATAATTTGTTAGATTTTATTTTCATACAAAAATAAGTATTCATTTAATTTCCGTCTTGAATATTAACAACGCGCATCGCAGATTACGTAAACAAATACGCGAAGCGTGGGGAACCGGGCTAGCGCCTACGACCTTGACCGCTGAGCAGCTGACGGCCGCTTTGAAGTCGTGCGCGCAAGCCGCGCCTACGAAGAAAAACACGACACAACAAAAACTTGTAAAATCATTTTTTTTTAAATATATTGAGTTATATCCAAACTCGTAGAACAAAAGTTGTTCCGTATGAGGTCAGCTATCTGGTCCTGCGAGGTTGCTGGTGTTTTAAAATTAACCCTGTATATGGATGAATGGTTATTAATATATTATTATTATATGGCTAATCTAGTGTCAAAGTTTTCAAGCCGCCCGACCGCCTCCGACTTGCCTTAACGACTGCTATCAGTTGATCACAACAGGGACAGACTTTTTACGTGCCCTCCAAAGCACGGAGGTGACGGAGGCGCTCAGTTGAAATGCCACTAAGCGGTCACCCATCCATAGACTGACTGCGCCAAAGGTTGGTTAACACGCTAATCGTTTACCGATCAGTGAGTGCACAGCAGCTGACTATGAGCGCTTTAATAGTAGTTATTATATATAGGATTTTTTTAAACCCCAATTAAAACAAGGTAGTGGGTGAAAGGACTCACGTATGCGAGACTTCGCCTGGGTAGGTAATAGGTTGTCTATTTCTATAAGTAAGAGGGTTCTATTGCCACACTAAAAATTACTTTGTATTATTCTGTTCATATCTGTTACAGTGCTGAGGTCTTTGCGAGAAAACAGAATATTTAAACATCTAGGACAGTAGCATAAAGATGTCACAGTCAGTATGCATAAATATGCATTTCAGAGCATTGAAGAGCAGTACGAATACATATTTTTATTACTTAAATAGCATTGGCGGGATTAGTTTATGCATGTAAATGTTTATGGAGAAAAATGTGAATAATGTATTTTGTTTCTAATAAGCTAGTCAGTACGAGGAGTATAGTATACAGTTTTACTGCGATATTTTTCGATCCCTGTCATTCATTCTATACGATAATAATTCATTAGAGTCAAAATAAGTTTTAGTGTCACAGTAAGCCTTAGTGTAAGTTTTTTCAAATTTTAGTTCGGTAGTTGTTGAATCATTCGTATTTAAGAAAATATGTTCGCAAATCCATGCATTGGCTCTGGTGGGTTGCATTGCAAACGTATTAACTTGCTTATAGATATAATTATATGCCTTATTTATAAACGTGATTAGTTATACACTTTTATGTCTTTCTCAAATAATGCTAAAAAGACAAAAGTTTAACTAATTAGTGCTTGAATAATGTTTATAAAGGCACATGTAGTTTTCATCAGTAGACCTGAGACCTAATCCTATATCTAAAACTTCGCGGTTTTTCCGTCTAGACAAATTATTCGATAAAAATGGCCAAAGTAACCAAATAAATATAAGCGCTCTTGTTATCCACGGGTTTATCGAAGGCAAGGTGGAGAACCCTTCAGATAACCCAGGCACGTTTGTTCACAAATTGGTCAGCATTCCGGCGTAACGATGATATATTTACATTATATTTTGTAGTCTTCCGCCATCTTTTTCAGCGGCGCGCCACCTTTAGGGACCGTTTACGTTATAGAAGTGTTTTAAAGGGTTTATGGTATGATGAAGTAGTTAATTCATTGATGCATTGGGTTGAAACGATCTTTGATCTATATGACAATTGACATCGATTACGGTCTTGATTTACAGAATGGGAAATAGTTTGTTTAACTTCTTTAAACTATGCCGCATAAAAAATATGTTTACACTGTCTTTCATAAAAAAATGCTTAATTAAAAGGACCATAGAATACCTATGTAATCGAATGAATAAGAATAACAAATACAAAAATGAACATTACACATCTTAGTCTCGACTAGAATATCGCGTGAAATAAGATAATAGGTATATTATCTTATTTATCACGCGATATATGCCTCGCGACACGTTCGAAAATGCGTATTCTGTTATAACAGGATAGGTGTAATAATTCCAAATCAAACACCAAATGACTAGCCTTATTACATTTTCTTCCACGAGATTCGTTCAAGCGACAATATCACTGAAATGTAAAAGGACTTTTACATCGCGTAATTGATGAATATCGTAATGAGAAGCGATCCAAGCGTGCATTCAATTTGCGCCGAACGTTAGACCGTTATTTTTTAAAATTCGAATAAAGTTTTTTGCGGTAGCGATAAATTTAAATGTTTTTGTTGTTAGATTGTTTTATTCGATGTTGAGTTTTGTTCTATGGAGTTAGGCACGTGTGAATGATACATTGTTTTCGACTGTGGCGTTTGTTGGGTCTATATTGTAATCGGGTAAAAAAAAGTTAAAAAATGTGTTAAGCTACATTATATCTATGAACTACTTCTTATTTTGCCGGCCTCTGCTATAGCCAAATATGAATAAAGAGTTTTTTGTTCAATTATCGATGTAGATGTAGCTATGTACATACGCACTCATGCTTGGAAACCCCGAAAGGGTAGGCAAAGTTGTAACTAGTACACCCCCATTTCGCCCAGTATATTTCCGTCCCATGGTGTAATATGCGGCGAGCCTATCGCCATACCGGACACAATTCCAGATTCCGTGCCGTTACTGAGCTTAGAAAATCCCAATATACATTAAACCCGACCCGGGTTCGAACCCGAGACCTCAGCATAACAGTCGAACCGCGTATGCGATACAACTGCACCACCGAGGCAGTCAAATCTAGTCAAAACAATCTTTATGATTATAAATATTTGCTAGTAGTAGTAGTATTAGTTATAAAACATTACATAATTAATATCAGAAGTACTAAAAAGGTAGGTAGATAAGTTACGCGGGAGCGCCCGGAGGTTTTTAAAAAAAGACAAGTCTTCACAATGAAGCTTTATTGCGAACTGAATTACAATTGACAAATTTCCTTATTTATACCTGTTCATCTGTTGACAATGAATGCTTAGATCTACGCATTATGATCATAACAAGATCACCGTCTAGACGCTAGGCTAGCATTTTTTATGGTCAACATAATTTGATATTAAGAGCTTTAGACAAAACAAGAATATCATATTACAAATAGATAGAATTACATCTGAGTACCTGTGTCAGCAATTGTAATGTCCTTCATATAGTAAATAAGGTTACATCACATTAGCATGCGGTTATAATGTCATGAGCGGGAGCGGGGTGCATAACTCCTCCCCCCATAGCTTCGAAATTATCAGAGGGATGTATATTTCTCTGATTATTTCGACACACAATATATTTTAAAAAGTTATACTTATACGCTATACACACAAAAAGGAACAGAAATATGATTACATATAATAATAGAGTAGCTGCGCTAACACTTTTCACAAAAATGCCTTTTTCACGAATTTCCACTTCACTTTCACTGTTCTTCAACAATTCATTTAGATTCTGTAGATTTTTCAACTCGGCAGCATCCAAATTTATTGGTTTCCATCCTGTTTGTGGCTCTATAGTCGTTACTTCTGGAAGATCAATAATTGGCAGTTTTCTGAAGTCCATTGTGCTTATTCCCGCATAGTGGGATTTCAGGGTAACGTTGTCTATTTTGGCGTCACAGTGATCGTCAAGTGTGAGGAGGTAAGTCCCTTTTATACTTTCTTTTGTCATTTCATTATGACAGCTTTTCGAAAATATAGTTTCCGCTTTGCTGTAGAGAATCCATCTTCGTTTCTCTATTGGCTCTATTTTTATAGAGTTTATTTCAACTGGTATGGGTTGACAAGAACTGGTGTTGTGCGAAAATTTCATCAATGATGTTATACAGGTGTCTTCTAATGGTAATTGAGTATCATCTTCATAACATAGGAACGTCGCCTCATAGAGTTCGCTGCACGGCTGGGAGAGCGAGACCATATTTGACCCTCTTACTAGGAGGTAGGGATATTTTGGGATTATGATAACTGTTTTACCAAAGGAATTGGTGATGGGTATTGGAATGATTTTGTAATAAATGTATATTTCATCTTTAATTATAGGTATGTCCAAAATGAATGTTATTTGACTTCCTTTTGAATAAACTTTTATCTTAATACATAATTCTAACTTAATTAAATTATCATAGCTAACTGGGTAAATGAGTTTATTAGATTTCTCTATTTCTTTTAACAAAATTAATAATTCGTCAGAATTTAAAAGTGACTGGTGTAAAGTTTTTAATTTACTAAAAGTAATACAAGTTTCAATCTCTTCCAACCGAATGTACAATAATTGGAAATTGTGCAAAAATAAATTATAAATATTAATAAAGTTATGAATTGTTATATTAACATTACTCTGGTTTATTAATTTTCTCATTTCCCATAATTCTTTATCTATGTTAATAAAATTATTGGTTGTTGAGTTATTTATTTTCAAAAGTGATTCAGACATTTCTGATATCAAAGTTACTTTTTTGCTTAATGTATCTTGACGTGTTTGCACAGCCTTAATTAAATTTTCATATTTAATAGCGTCATCATAATCTAAATTGCCAGTAATAATTTTAATTATAGATCCTAAAGGATTCAGAATTCCACGTTTAATTCTAACTTGAGGAGCTAATTGCTTAAATTTTTCAATTGTAGAGTTCATTATATAATTTATTTGAAGCTTTATATTAAGTAATTGATGGTTAGGTGGTCTATTCTTAAAATATTTTCCAACATGATCATTTAAATTAGCATATCTATTGATGTTAATTTCTAATTCCTCTTTTGTGATACTTAAATCTATAGTCTTAATTATAGTCCATTTATCATAACTTACGCTAGCTTCGCCTTGCTTCACGATCAGCACCCCTGGATTTTTCTCAATCCTTTGAAGTTGAAGGGCGTGCGTACTGGTCATCAGCAGCACTAACTCGAGGAGGTACCTGTGAAGGTCGTTTTACGTCCTTAATAGGTACAGTTGTATCTCGATGTTTTATTTTAACAGGACATGTATTCCTGTTAATTTCACCAGTGACTTGTGCTTTTTGGAAGCGAGGTTTATCTTTACTTCGCCTCGTATTAACACCTTTTATGAAAACTGTGTCACCTTCTTGTATATCAAAGGAGGTTTCACCGCCGCGTTTGTCTATCACCTTTTCTTTGTTAGCTATTAATTTATCTGTTAGATATTTATAAAGATATTTTGTACGTTTCATGTGATCTGCTACTAATTGTTGGGTATACTGTCTGTTAAAGTCAACATCAAACATGCTGTTAGAATCAGTATGTCCGAATACAACTTCAAAAGGTGTAAGACCGGTTGCTGAGTGTATAGTCTGATTATAAGACATAACTGCGTATGTCATAATGTTAGCGGCATCTGTTATCTTATGTTCGTATTTCGCGATACGATATATTTCTAAAATGGTTGAATGAAAACGTTCAATTAAACCCATAGAGTTAGGGTTGTGCGGAGTACCTATGTGAAGATCTATCTTATAAAATTGTAATGTTTCTTTCAATAAAGTATTCTTGAATTCGGAACCAGGGTCAGTATTTATTTTAGATGGGACACCATAAAATGAAAAGAATTTAATCAGTGCACGAACTACCTCAGGTGTAGAACGGTTGGGTACTTCAAATGCTTGACCTAATTTACTGAACGCATCCACTATAGTAAGGAAGTATTTCCCTTCTATAGAAAATAAATCCATAAATAATTCGGTAAAAGGTTTTGATTGGGTTTGAGTCAACTGTAATTGTGGCTTCAAAGGTTTACGGTCATATTTTAATGCTTTACAAGTTTCACAAGCATTAATAATGGTAGAGACTACTATATCCATATTTTTCCAATAGTAGTTGCGTTTCAGTTTCATTAGTGTTTCTTTTATTCCACGATGGCATGTTGTACCATGGTGATACTTTAGTACAATCGAACGTTGTTTATCTTCGTTTTCCACATATATTACCCTTTTAGTACATTCATAAAAATGAACAGTATCTTTTTTGAACAGTTTAATAACCGCATCTGTAAATTGGTTTCGGTGTATTTGATCTTCGAAATAAAAGAAATATTTAACTTTCGGCTTAATATATTCTAAAAGGAATCGTTTAACAAGTTCGGGATTATTTGAAGGTAAGTGAACTTCTAAAACTTTCTGTTTATCACGTGACAAATCTTTGACTGATGTTTGATTTCTATTCCAAGTAAAAACAAGTATTTGGTTCGGTTTCGTATCTATGGCTTCATCAAGAATAGGAATACCGTTAGTGTCAATATCGTCAGCAGAGTGAACTGTTTCCGGTAATGAACTAGCTGTTATTGTACTAGATGAGGGAGAACGAACTGGATAACTCATAGTTTCTTCTGAAATTGAAGGAGCAGATAATGTTTCAGATGAGTCTGATATCACGATTGATTCAGTATCATCTATGTTAACTTTCATTGATGTATTACCGCTTTTCTTGGTAAGTACATTCAATCTTATACGTGAAAGAGCATCTGCATTACTATTTTGTTTTCCGTTCTTGTATATAATGTCGAAATCAAATTCAGACAATTTTAATTTCCATCTAGTCAATTTGCTTCCAGGTTCTTTAAGTGAATTTAACCATGCTAAAGGTCGGTGGTCAGTATATATTTTAAACTTGCGTCCGTATAGATAAGGACGGAAGTGCTTGACTGCCCACACTATGGCTAGCAATTCTTTTTCCGTTGTACTATAACGTGTCTCGGCATCGTTTAATGTACGACTTGCATATGCAATGGGTTTATCATTGCCAACTGTTCCTTGTGAAAGGACAGCACCTAAAGCAAAATTTGATGCATCAGTAGTCAGAATAAATTCTTTGGAAAAGTCCGGAAATTGAAGTATAGGGGAATTAACAAGTAATTCTTTGCATTTCTGAAAAGCATCAATGTATGTTTGTGTGATTTCTATTTTATTTTTCTTTTTAAGGCAAGATGTAAGAGGCTGTGTGACCTTGGCAAAGTCCTTAATAAATTTTCGGTAGTAACCGATCAAACCTAGAAAACTTTTAATTTCCGTGGATGTTCGTGGAAGTGGGAAATCCAATACTGCTTTAATTTTATCGTCATTTGGTTCTAAACCGTTTTTGGTAATCTTGTGCCCTAAGTATAAAACTTCTTTACGCAAAAATTCGCATTTGTCCAAAGTCATTTTGAGATTGGTCTGTCTGAGTCTGTCAAAAACTTTTCTAAGTTTCTCTATATGTTCCTGTAAACTATTTGAATAAATTATTATGTCATCTAAGTAAACGAGACAATGAATTCCTTGCAAACCTCTCAACACGTTATCCATTGCGCGTTGAAATGTTGCAGGTGCAGTTTTAAGTCCAAAAGGCATGCGACTAAATTCGTAATGTCCTGCAGGTGTAGTGAAAGCTGTTTTGGGTCTATCATGTTCCTCTACTTCAATCTGATGATACCCACTTGCTAAATCCAATGTACTGAAGTAAGTTGATTTTCCTAACTTGTCAAATAAATCGTTAATGTTAGGCATTGGGTATCTATCGTCAGTAGTTAAGTCGTTCAAACGTCGGTAATCTATTACCATCCTAAATTTTTGTTCACCTGATGCGTCTAATTTCTTTGGGATTATATGCACGGGGGCACTCCATGGTGAAAACGATTCTTGTATGACGTTATCTTTTAATAATTTATCAACCTGTTTCTGTATTTCTATATTTTGTGAAGGTGGAAGTCGATATGGTCGAACATAAATAGGATCTTCATTCTTTGTCCTAATTTGATGTTTAACTTGGTTACTAAATGAAAGGGGCAACTTGTCACAATAAAATATGTCCCTGTATTCGAAACAGAGCTTTTCTATAGCCTTTCGTTCCTCTGTATTTGCGTGATTCAAGCGTAATTTGGAAAGATTTTGTTTAAGTAATTCATCAATTTCGAAATTGCTTAAATTCTCATCAGATGTAAAATTTGTTTCGCAAATGTTGTTATTGAATGTAGTCGTAGGCAGTGGTTCGCAAAATTTTATTGTCACTCTATTTTGGGAGGCGTTTTGAATTATCGTAGTGGCATATGAATCTATGCATGTAACTATAGCACTGGGCATACGTACATTATCACCAAAATCTTTGAAGTTAATAATTGCATCACCATTTTTTACGCTGGTGGGTACTTTGATGCGTGTTTCAGTGCGGGGTTCTAAAGTAACTTCGTATGGAGGACTGTATACTATTGGTATCTCTGTATCACGTGTATGCAATATCTGATTTTTCATATCAATTGTTGCGTCTAACATCTTTAATAAGTCCGATCCGATTAAACCATCGTAACGACTATCGACATCGTACACATAAAATTTATGTTGTTGAGTACTTCGGAAAGTTTTCAAAAGTGGTATAAAAATTATTTCATTATGTGAGCTACGGGCATGAGTACTAATAACTTCAAACGGCTCGTAATATTTATAATTGGAAAAGTATTTATCAGCTTTGGCTGGGCTAATAAAACTTCGAGTACTACCAGTGTCTATCATTAAATTCGCGTCAATTTCGGGTATGTAGATATGAGGTAATTTATTAATTCTATTACAGTTAATCTGTATTATTTCGGATGGTCGGTCTTCGAGGCCACTATCCGAAAATTTTCGGATTCGTCTAAATGTTCCTCATCAGTAGGATTCATATTTTCGGAATAAAAATTTTCGAAATCAACCTGTTCATTATTATCAGAAAAATTGACATTCGGAATATCATTGTTCTGATCATCGGAGTCCTGCATTATCTCAGCATAGTTATCTGAGTGAAATAAATTATTATGATCGTCATCCGATTCATGCTTGATCATATTTTGTCTTAGGGGACGGGCAGTACGCATAGATACATCAGTATCTTGTACATTACGTTGAGGTTGGCTTTGATATGGAATACCAAACTTAAACTGTTGGTTTGGTGCATTGTTGAATGGTCTCATTTGAGTATTATTAAATTGTGGCCTATATCCCTGTTGGGGCACTATGCCAAACTTAAAATTGTTTTGGGGATGGTTGACATTTGGTCTAAACCCTTGTTGATTCGGTAAACCAAATTTAAAATTGCTTTGGGGCTGTGGATAATTCGGTTTGAAATTAAAGCCCTGATTTGGAAGACCAAATTTAAATCCATTTGAATTAACAGGCCTGAAATTATTGGATAATTGATTTGGCATTCCAAATTTAAATTGTTGATTTAAATTATTTAAAGGGTTTGGTCTAAATGTCGGCTGGAAATGAGCTTTATTCCCATCAGAATTATTAGAGTTAGGTGGGTAAGAATGCTGAGGTGGCTTTACAGTACCTCTATTTTTATTTTTTGCATTGTATTGTATTTGGAAGTTTACTTCTTCCATTACAACACTAAGTGCGCTTTCAAGACTTGTGCAATCTTTCAATCTTACAATTCGAATTAAATCTTCTGTAAGGTTGTTCATGAACACGTTCAGAGACAAATTATTATAAATTATCATTTTTGCTGCTTTAATATTTTCATCTAATAATAAGTTTATCTTAGAAAGAAGAGTGCTGCGTATTTGTTGGATGCGATTGCAAAATTGCAAGTAGCTTTCGCCAGAATTGATTTTTAAATTTTCTAATTCAATAGCTACGCACTCTTCAGATCTAGGATCTCCAAAATGTTGGATGAGAACAGATCTGAGCTGTTCCCATGTGGTTATTTCTTCGCGTTCACTCAATAAGCCTGCGGCTCTACCACACAATCTACTACTAATGCACTGAAAAACGTATGTGGATTGTACAGGATTATTTACTTCACCAAAATTTCTCAAAATATATTCACTTTTTCTTATGAATAAGTTTAATATACTTTGATCTCCATCGAATTTTGGAATTAAGCATATAAAGTCTTTGGGAATCATCTGAAATTCACCGTTGCGCGACATATTTTCACACGTATATATAACACACAGTAAATAAAATGAAAATAAAAATTAACACACAGTTATACACACAGTAAATTAAAAATAAAAATTAACACAAGTAAACACAATTAAGTAACTTAAAACTCTCTATTAATATCTCAAAATTCAAATGTTTCAATCAAAAATTCAAATATTTCAATCAAAAATTCTTATTTCTTAAAATTAGCCTGCCTATTTTAGTGCAGAAGTCAAATAACTTTCGGCTATTTTTGTTCAAAAGTTACGGAGTTCACCTTTTTTTTAAAATTGTGTCGTACAAAATCAACCACAGGAAAAATAGCAAGGATGAGACAGGAAATGTAAAGAGGTCTACTTACAATCCGCTCGATCCCATGCCTTCTCGTAAAGCTGACTTCGTGGGCGACGACCTTCGGTTCCCGCCGTTTATCGAATTTATTTGGTTCGAGGATACCCGGAGCTATGCCGCAAGACCGATGCTTGTGTACTCGCAGACAGAGCTTACAGTCGCGGATATCCTACCGGCTGCGCCAGATAAGTTACGCGGGAGCGCCCGGAGGTTTTTAAAAAAAGACAAGTCTTCACAATGAAGCTTTATTGCGAACTGAATTACAATTGACAAATTTCCTTATTTATACCTGTTCATCTGTTGACAATGAATGCTTAGATCTACGCATTATGATCATAACAAGATCACCGTCTAGACGCCAGGCTAGCACTTTTTATGGTCAACATAATTTGATATTAAGAGCTTTAGACAAAACAAGAATATCATATTACAAATAGATAGAATTACATCTGAGTACCTGTGTCAGCAATTGTAATGTCCTTCCTATAGTAAATAAGGTTACATCACATTAGCATGCGGTTATAATGTCATGAGCGGGAGCGGGGTGCATAACTACTTCGTATCATAATAGGTAAATACAAAATCCAATTAAGTTTTATTAATTTAACAGACGAATATTAATTGAGGCACTGTTTTCCCCTGCCCTTTGTTCTCCTAAACGGATGTTAATTAGAAATCAAAAACTATATTTATGAGTTATGAGGTCACGCCCCGATAGGCAAAGCGAAGCTAATGCTGTAGCAAAGATATGCAATCAATAAAAGTTGATGCGCACTACTGAGTCGATAGTAATTCTATATAAGATATTTTTTAAGAATATGTATAATAGTTTAGTGGCATAACACACATCATAAGTACTCTATTCGAAAATACGAATAAAAAATCACAGTTGGTAAAAATATTATCAATGATTTGTGTGTTACATGAAATTACATTTGATATTAATTCCTCGGCTAGAAATTTAGTCTGTTTGACCTCAGAAAAAAGAGTTATGAGTACGAACCCTTTGTCTATCTATATATGTATCTTTATGTAGCATTACTACACATTATTCTTGAAATATTTCTGTCCTTGATGCACCTACCTTGTCTATCTCTACACCATCCTAAGGTTGACTGGTAGAGAATGCCTCTGGCATTAAGTCCGCCTATATACATATTTTGTGTATGAAGTATAAATAAATAAATAAATTATTATCTAAACGAATGAAGCCTTTTAAGTTTTTTTTAGTTGAAAGATAATTTAATTGTGAGTATACTTACTTAGGTAACCTTGACTTAATACTGCAGTTGTCTGCAGTTCCTTAATTTTAAATATTTGTGCGCATAGAATAGGTTTAGATGAATCGATGACTTACGGTGATTATACCTGATTAAGTCTCATAATGATTCAATTACCCAAACTACTCGGAATATAGCCACAGGAATTCAGCTTCATTCTAATTGATGACAAGAATTTTAACAGTTAGAGTAGTCAATTTCAATTTCATTGAATCTTTAAGTAGTTTTTGAGTTAGCTGGTGTTTTTTTTCATATTGCTATACCCCGCTTGCTACTTGCTATTTAAATGACTTATTATCATATAGCTTTAGCTCATGCCAGCTGGGGGTTTATTCAGTAGCCCCTATATCGATTGTACAAATCTTTGTATTACTTCTTCAAGTCGTTAAGCCGCGTGCAACGTGCAGTAAATTTGTGAAGGAAAATATTATTACAGGGGTAAATTTATATGAAATGCATGCATAAAAATTTCTATATTACAAACCTAATCTGTACCACGTTTTCTAGATGTGATAATTCTGGTGGTAATAGGATGTTTAATATAGACAAATTTGTACATATTTAGCAGGTTTTCGGATTTACTATGAATTTAAACAGCTCTATTTAAGTATAATGGTATATCCCATTAAACGTCCCTTTAAAACGTAAATCTACATATCATAATTTTGGAAATAATAGGATATTTAGTATAGACAATTTTGCACGTCTTCGGATTTACTATGAATTTAAACAGCTCTATTTAAGTATAATTATATATCCCATTAAAACGTAAATTACATGGTGGTAGGTCCCTCCGTAGCGCAGTGGGCAAGTAGCCGGCTGTGAAGCGAGAGAAAAACATTTGTGTGATCCACAAATATTTGGTGTTGTGGGACCGCAAGTACCTCGTAGGTCATGATATCCACAATACAGGTTCACCCAGTGTTGGATCAGATCTATGTGTGTGACCTTTGGGTGTATTTACTATTATTTAAACACCATAAAAAACTTCAAAATAAAAACAATATCGAAGCAGGACTGTATTTTTCATTAAACACGTTCTAGCACAGCTCGGCTATTAGTCGCGCTCGATTATAAGACGCTAAAGGGTCGCCAGATGGTAGAGCCATTAACGGTGATATTGGAACAAATGGTACCTCCCTAGCGGAGATTTGTTACGTATTAACGTATTTATGAGAAGATTTGTGTACGGCCCATTTCATCTATTAGCGCTTTTTGGCTTTATTCCGGGTTGGTTGAAATGATACTGTTTAAGTTAATCTTTCTTCTTCCATTTGTTTTAAATTACTACTGGCCAGTCGTTAGTCAGGATTTGTTCAAGTCAGAGATTTTGATTTTATTTTATAGGGTTGTTGTTTTTTTTTAATTGAAATATGGGACGAAAAGTCGCCCGCCTGAAGTTAAGCGCCACGCCTGCCCATAAACAGAAGCAACACCACAATTTTAATAACAAAGCATTGCGTATGTGGTACGACTGTTGTGCTGTTCGATCCCCGGGTCTGGTAAAGTGATATTAGTTGTTTATATCATGGAATATATCAGCCCGGAGACTGGAATTGTGCCCGCTATGGCGATAGGTTCACCCCCTATCACATCATGGGACGGAAACACGTTTGGCGTAATGTAGCTATACTGGTTACACTACTGCTTACCACTTATGGGATTACAGGCATGAGTGCGTGTGCTCACCGGTTGTTATTACGTCATAATTAGAACTTGAGATTTTATAAACGTCATGATGTTATGTTTGACGTAGTGGTAGAAATAACCTGTTAACCAAACTACCGGCAACAATGCGTCCTTTAAAACAAACATAGCTAATTGTAGCCAGTAGTGCAGACCTACAAGCAACACTCATTAAATATCAAGCAGTTCATTAATAAACGCTAATTAGTTGCCGAAGTGTGCTTTAAACTTCATTAGTGGTTGGTAAAATGTTGCTACGTGTGGGTTTGTTCTCTACTGTTTTAGAAACTAAAGTTTTTATGAAGTAGAAGAAGAAATTAAAGCAGAAGGTTAGCAACTATTAATGAAGTCACCTGAATGAAATGGAAACAAACATTTTACGTCAGTTTTATGTAACAGTGCCTTGCCAAATAAGCCTGTTTTTTTGACACGGTCTTTTTGTTAATAACTATTTTACTATTGGTAGTAAAATAATTAACACAATCGGTGCATAAATAATGAAATTTTAATCTGAAAATTTACACAATGTCATTAAAATTTATCTTAATTATTTTTTGCCACTAATCTATCCCATAATTGTCTGGCAGATACTATTATTACTTTTATTTGTTTAAGTGTTGTTATATCCGAATTCCTTCTGTGATATATAAGTCAAGATTCAATTGAGTGAAACACGATCCAAAACAAATTTCCCGTTCATATTCCGAGTAATTAGATACAAAAACCCAAAGCGCTGGAGGTGTGTGGTGGATTACGATATATTTTTTAATCTTTTCTAATTTTTATTTGTCATCCGACTCGAACGCCAATACTTGGTGCGACAATTGTGCTCGGAGCAAACGGAGAGAAAGCATATTAAGCGAGTAGGCGGCCAGACTCCGAGGTACACTCGGTGTCAGATTTTTTAATCTGACAATGTATAAAATAGGAACCAGAATGATGCAAAGAACATTTTTTCCGGGATCTGTTAATTTTTATATTCATGTGATCTTATCAGTAATCATCATCATCATCATCTCAGCTTATTGCCATCCACTGTTGTTGGATCAGTAATATTGTATGTTTTTTTTAAATATTTTATTGAATGACGAGACGAGCAAGGCGCTCGCCTGCCCATAAACAGAAGCAACACCAGACAGAACTTGGAATTACAAAGCACTACATGCCACTGAACTGCGCTCGTCACTCGAGACATAAGATGTTAAGTCTCATAATGTCCAGTAATTTCACTGGCTTCAATATCCTTAAAACCGAAACACAAAAGTGCTCACACACTGTTGCTTGGCGGCAGAAATAGACAAAGCGGTGGTAACAACCCAGATGGCTTTTCGCATACGAGGGACCTACCACCTTGTAATGAAGTACTATTCCATAATTTCCGTTAAAATTAATATATAATATTAGTTTTGCTTGTTTCGTTAATTAAGGCTTTTATATTGTATTTGGTGTGAACAAAAAATAACACTATGAGTAGGTGACCGGTTATTGGTTTTTCAATTAAGCGTCTGCAAGCTTCGAAGGGCAAGTAAAAAGTCGGTCACGACTATTATCAACTGACAGTAGTCGTTTAGCTAAGTAGGATGCCTTTAGACGCCTTGAAAAACTTTGATACAAGTTGCCCCCCAACCGTTCGATATGAATATAATTATTAAATAGATTAGAACAGATTTCGTAATCAAACTCAGATACCCTTATTCGAATACCCACCTAGGATGACAAGACATTAATGTCCCCGACTGTACCCAGAATTTCTTTAGAATATAGCGTAATCGAGCCGAAATTACATTACCGTAGAATGGGATTTACCTTATTAGATTTCTAATAGTAATGACATTTTTTAAAAATATTAATTCTGGCGAAATTTCACACGATATGCTCTTGTTACGTTTATATTTATCTCCGAAATCACTCAAGAAATCATATTTTTTAGTACTGGTTCCTTTTTATTGTAATTATGAGGGTGCGCGCAAATAATTATGGATGGTTGGCAAATTAGTTATGTCTGATGAGAGCGAAAGGGTTATCAACAATCGTGAATCTACTTACCTCTACTTCTATCGCCAACCAATTGTATGTAGACATTGAAAGGACATTGGAGCCAGTGTACATACCAGGCACTATTAAACCTAACAACTTATGTCTCGGGGTGGCGAACGCAGTCCAATGCCATTCAGTGGTTTGTAATTCAAAGTTCTGTGTGGTGTTGCTTCTGTTTATGGGCAGGCGTGGTCCTTACCATCAGGCAAACGTCTGCTCGTTTTGTTATTCATGTTAAAAAGTCGGAAGTCGGGTACAAGAATATATAAAATTACCTACGTCTCAGTTAATGAGTTCAACTATAAAATTATTCATTCAACGCACCTAAGATAATTCTATTATTTGTATGGGTCTTAGGAACTGGGTCGCAGTACAAATATTGCCTGAAAGTTACTAAGTTTTTAATAAAGTTTTCAGGCTAAGCATTAAATGAATTTGTAAATGAATGTGCTGTAAGGACGTGACCTAAAAATATATTCAGGGTGAGCGTATCTGATTTTGGAGTTCCACACTCAGGAACCATATTGTGAACTCTATATCGTGACTGGAAAGGCAAAAATAGTAAAGCGTCAATACGTGAACTTGATGGTTGAGTGTTTTAAAGTTGTTTTTTGACGATAAAAATCATATAAATTTACCTAAGATTTTATCCACGGCAAAGTGACTGCACTACACCGGTTTTAACACCATGTGTGTGGTCGCTATTCGGACGGAAATAAATATCCTACCACCAGCAAATGGTCAAATATTAAAAATATAAAACTCCGATATACCTATCTATCTAGTCTTATGTGAAACAGCAGTGAGTCTATATCTATACCAATATGTATATAAAATTATTAAAAATTCAAGAATAATAGAAAGAATTTTTTCTCCGAGTATTTTTATTTGAAGCTTAATTTCAGACGTTTATAAACATTTATAAAATTGTCTATTGCTATGGCTTAATATCAGTCGTTTATGGAATTAATGTCTGCCATGTCTGGTGCTAAGGATAAACGACAAATCCCTTCAAGGCTCGGTTTGCGGTACACGGCCGAGACTAGATGCAATTGGGTATTTTTCTATGTTAAATATTATAAACTAATATATACGCAATAGAAAATAATACGAAAAAGAAACTTTTGTTAAAACACAGTCAAAAACACTTCAATGACCCTGAAATTATCTTTTCGGATTATTTTCTATTGCGTATAAATCAGGTATAATATTCAACATAGAAAACGACTCTATTGTCACGTCACGCGTCTAGGTCTCCCTGGTTTGATCGCATGTCTTAAAACGTGCCTTAACCTAGCTAGATGTTTACAAAATAGGTAAAGCTAAGGCTCACATCATGCTATAACTTATTATATTTTCAAAACTACATTTTTAAAATTATTCAACCGATTTTAATGCAGTTCTGAGCAATAGATAGAGTGATTTATGAGAAAGGTTTATATGTATATCACGCTATGACCCATGGGAGCAGGGCAGTAGCATGTTGGTAAAACCGCGAGGGACAGCTAGTAGTCTAATAAATAAATTATGAATGACTAGTGGCCGATATACGATTTTCGATTGATTCGGTTAGATCACAGATATCAACCAATCAAACTAAGTTATTAGAACGCGTGAATTATAAACTGTTTTCTGATTGGCTCACCCATACTATCTATCCGAAGAACCTAACTTAGATCGTTAAACGATCTTATTTAATAAACTTAAAAAGTCAATAAACTTTCAATAAAGTCCATAAACTTTATTGAAACCGACCGTAAATAGATTAGTCATTTCCTGAGCATTATGACTACGCAAAATCCTTATAAGGTTTCAGAACCACCCAGAACTTCTGATATTGTCAATCACTTGAGTCTCTGAACAGCTACAGAATTTTGAACAAAAATGCTAATCTTAAGAGGAGTAAAAATCAGGTCCGGTGGTGTAAAACCTCATTTCAGTGTATAAAAAACCTGAGACAAAGGAAACAAACTTACAACACTTCTCTTTTTTTTCGAGGCCCAAAATACCTTCAAATTCAAAATCAACCCGTATTTAATAGGTTTTACAGTTTCAAACTGTTTTGTACCACACAACTAATGAGTGAACGTGTGGGTTCACATGCTAACCAACAATTAACCGTGTTTAAACTCGCCTGAGAACCGATCGTTACACGTTCAGAAAAATCACGCTCTTTCTACTGTTTTTCTTTATGTAATTGAGCGTAGTTTTTGTGGAAATGTTCATGAAAGAGGTGGTTAATGAATTGAATTTTATGTAGTATATTTAGGTGTATAAAGTGTGAGTCACGCCTGTAATCCCCAAAGGGTTGGGCAGAGGTGTAACTAGTACATCCATATGTCGCTAAGTTTATTTCCGTCCCATGATGTGATAGGGGGCGAACTTATCGCCGTACCGAGCACAATTCCAGACTCCAGGCTAACACTAAGTATTTCGTGACAGAAAAATCAAATATAACTTTAATGATTTCTTACGTTTAAGCGAATGTACATATTTAATGTACATAATAAAATGGACTGACACGTGGGTCCACCCTCCAAGTTTTAGAAACGTCGGGACCAAAATGAAAATAAAAAACCGCGATAAAATCCGTTTAAATTAGTTTTATTTCAAAATATCTATTTTATCCGACCCGGGGATTGAATCCGAGATCTCAGCACAGCAGTCGCATTGCGTATGCGTTACAGCTGCGTCACGGTCACTTCTGTGACGCAGGTATAAGTTGCGACAGTTATTCTAGAGTTCTTTGCATATTGTTCTTATATTTTCTACATAAAACCACTAAACTTTTACTTGATGTTAGGTTTCTCGTAAGCGAGAGGCCGTCTGAGCTTTCTTTGTCTCGCTAAACAGTGTGTGAATACTGTTGTGTTACACTTTGGAGGCATTGAAGCTTAAAATAGGTTTTATTTTTAAATTGTCATTGTTAGGTACAACTATGGTATATAAATTCGAACACAATAACACAAACGAGACGAGTGTGCTTTTTTCCGATGAAGAGTTTATTTTTTTACTCCGTACTCCATCATTAGATCTAAAACAAATTTATATGGGAACACATCGCAGCCAACCTCTATCGAATTAAATTTGATGCGATAATTAAATAGGAGGTAATTATTATTTCGATTACCGGTATTAAATCGGTTAGGTTGAATGCGGTGAGAAATTTAACAATAATAAATAACTTACGGTTAACTTTAAAAATACCTCCGCCTCCGTGGCGTAGCGGGCGAGTAGCTGGCTGCGAAACCATTGGCCGCGGGTTCGATTCCCGCACCGAGACAAATGTTTGTGTGATCCACGAATATTTGTTTCCTGTCTGGGTATCGTGAGACCGAAAGTATCTCGTAGTACCTGATACCCACGACACAAGACTCGTATCTTACTGTGGGGTCAGGACTATGTATGTGACTGTTGGGCGTATTTATTATTTATTTAAAAATACCTGTAAAATAATTATAGGTTTTAACCGCGAAATATAGGTATTTGTCATGTTTCGGACAGTAGTTATGGTGTCTTACAGTAAATTTTGTCATAATTACAAGTTGCTACGGCATACCAAAGTGGACAATAAGAATACCTTAAAAAGAAAAGAAACCTAAAGGTGTAAGTAATAATCATGCAGATACGAGCGCGATGACTAAAGATTAACGGATAAAAAATGACATACACACTTTTGCATTTGCAATTTTATAGTTTAAACTAGCTTTTGCCCGCTGCTCCGCCCGCTTGAGTGGTCTTTTACGGGTTAAAAAGTAGCCTAAGTCTTAATTCAGGTCACGGTCTACCTGTATGTCAGAATTTAATTCAAAATCTTTCAGCCGTTAAGGCGTGTTGACTAATAAACATCCTAATTCACAGACATCCAGACTTCCACATCTTGCATAGTATAACATGAAGTCGCTTCCGCTGTCTGTTCGCTTAGATCTTTTAAACTACTCAACGGATTTTGATGCAATTTTCAGCAATAGATAGAGTGATTCATGAGGAAGGTATATATATGTATATCACGCTATGACCCATGGGAGCAGGGCAGTAACAAGCAGGAGAAACCGCGAGGGACAGCTAGTTTATAATAATAGTTAGATTGTCTTACCTTCTATTTAGTTTTAAGACTTCCATCAGTTTTAAATATCTTAGACTAATTATAAAGTTGTTGTGTCTGTTCATTACCTATTTAATGGTATAAAACTACTAATCCTTTAGCTTAGCAGCGAGATTATTTTATTTTCAAGTCTCTATTTGGATACAAGTTTTTTTTTGTGTAGGTGTATAGATTAAATGAAGGTGCTTCTACTAAATATAATATCTTTTATTTCAACTTAAATATTTTTTTTATTTGATTGAATGACGAGACGAACAAGACGCTCGCCTTATGGTAAGCGCCACGCCTGCCCATGAACAGAAGCAACACCACACAGAACTCTGAATTACAAAGCACTGCATGACACTGAACGAGACATAAGATGTTTAGTCTTATAATGCCCAGTAATTTTACTGGCTCCAATGTCCTTTAAACAGAAAAACAACAACATATGTTTGCTTGTTTTATAATTTAAAGTTTTGTGAGGTGTTGGTTCTGTTTACTATCAGGCAAGCGACCTTATTGTCTCATTCAAGATAGTGAGAAACAAAACTTCCTTTGAACGTTTATAACGATTATTAAGTTTAATTGTAAAGTATTAACACCGTACTTAGTCCAGATAATTGCACCAGCATTAGTAGTGCATATAAATGTCCGTTACTGCTTATTGGTATAATTGATGGCTTTCAACTAAGCACGAAACCTCGCATGATCGTAGTTCGTAAGTCCTTTTAATTACAACTTTACGCGATATGCAACACATATTGCTCTAAATGAATTGTACTAAATGATTCTATCATACGTTTTTAACCCCCAATAAAAGAGGGTTGTTATTAGATTTTATTTAGCAACGAGCGAGTTGGTCATCTGTTGGTAAGTGAACCTATGATGCCAGAAGAATTAGGTATGCCTTGTCGATCTTAAAAGAAAGGAATGAGGATTGGGAAGGAGAGGATTTCGGCCTCCGAAAACAAATTATCTCCAACGCCCATAACCAACCATGTTATAAGACTCATATATCATCCCACCCAATCATAAATTGGAATTCCCCGACCTGGGATTTTAACACAATATCTCAGTTTCTCAGCCTTAGTACATTACCGCTAGACAATAAACCTATCGAATTTACCCTTCAAACAAAACATTTTTTTTATTTGATGAATAATGAGACGAGCAAGGCGCTCACTCGCTCGCTCGCTGATGGTAAGCGTCACGCCTGCCCATAAACAGAAGCAACATCACACAGAACTTTGAATTACAAAGCACTGCATGGCACTGAACTGCGCTCGTCACCCCGAGACATAAGGTGTTAAGTCTCATAATGCCCAGTAATTTCACTGACTTCAATGTCCTTCAAACAGAAACAGAACAGTGCTTACATACTGTTGCTTTACAACAGAAATAGACAAAGCGGTGGTACCAACCCAGACGGCATACGAGGGCCTACCCCCTTTTCCTACAGCATACTTGATGTGTACCAGACAGTTGCTCAAGATGCATAGGTCGATAACACATGAATAACGAAGAGTATGTACTCCGATATAACGCATTGTGTATTCACTTACAAGGCCATTGTTTAGACAGGCAACAATAAGTAGGCTGGAGGTCAAGCGATGAATGCCATCACGGGCGGGTGTGGATCGGAAAACAATTGGATGCGGTATTTTGTATTTTTGGAGTGATAACTTTTTATGGGAGGGTAAAACGCTTCGTAACGTAACGCGTTACGGCGCTACTCAATCTGGCTTCACTTTCTCTCACGCATACGGCAGCAGTAGGCAGGCTCCTCCTCTCTCACTTTAACCTACATTAGTTGGCCTGATGGCGCTCGCCACTCCGATATATTAGGTGTAAAGTCTCATAATTCTGAGTAATGTCAATAGTATGGTCCTTGAAAAATAATGGGGATTGACGAGGCTATACACTTTTCCACTCCGAAATCTACAACCATTGCAGCATTGCAATTGTTAGATAGGTGAGATTCTGGACGTGGCGCCTACCATCAGTCGAGCGCTTTGCTCGTCTCGTCAATCAATCAAATAAAAAAACCGTAAAATATCAAGTCCACAACCAGTTTCTTATTTCTGCGTGAGTATGAACAGCGGTGTCCAGCGTTTGAATAATTAATAAGGCAGAACAATGTTTCGATTTAGCCTTACAGCCTTTATACGTGTCAGATCCCAAGACACTCGTCAATATTGTATGTGTTCGATTAGATCGCACCATGGCTTCTCTACAAGACAACTAGATGCACTACGCTTCATCCTCTTTTACAAAACGACTGAGTTGAGAAATGACGTATAGACTCTAGCACTTTGTTTCTTACTAAATTACGCTATCTCGAAGGTTTGTACTCGAGAGATCGTGAATTATAACAAGGATTTTAATTGAATAGACACATTGGTCTTTGAGTGGTAGAGCCACACTGTAGATAGTTTTGTCTACAGTATGAACGTACCGGCTCGAGCGGGTGTAGTAGCAACCAGGAAGGCCGGTATGATCTTACCGACCTACGATAGACACACTGTTTGTCTGTCGACACTGTTCCTCAATTGCGCTACACTTACCATCAGTAGGCGTCAGTAGTCACTTTGCCGAGTCAGGATAAAAAAAATATGCAATTATTTGAGAAATATGACACTCAAACTTTCCAATATTGGTCCATTTAAAATGACATCAAACAAAAAAGTCATTTCCATCCGACGCAATCATCCCCTTGCGAAGTCAGTTAAAACTTTCCCATTTATTTAACGATGTTCAACGTATAGAAAAATTAAATGTTTTATTCAACGGTTGTTAAATTTTAACCGGTATAAAATCTATGTTGATTTACGAGTTGGGGTTGTTTTATGTGCGTCGGTTATATCGTTTAATGTGAAGGGTTAGGATACGTGATAATGGAATATGGATTGGATCAATAGTTTGAATCAAACACTAGAAGAGCTTGAGACTTGCGTCATAAATAGAATTCAGATATCGAATGGTGCTGCCACACCGGTGTTATAAAATGTTTACAAACATTGTGATAAAATGTATCAAATATTTGTTAAAAAATGTTTAATAATGTTTTGTAAACACTTTATAACAGCGGTGTGGCAGCACCAGAAGAATATAACATATACAGGGGCCTTATTCTCGGTTGTTGTTTCGTAAGACTACGTTATATTGACTTCGTGAAATTAGCATTTTTTTATGTGATGTGTGACGAGACGAGCAAGGCGCTTGCCTGATGGTAAGCGCCACGCCTGCCCATAAACAGATGCAACACTACATAGAACTTTGAATTACAAAGCACTGCATGGCACTGAACTGCGTTCGTTGCCCCGAGACTGAAGATGTTAAGTCTCACAATGGCCAGTAATTTCGCTGGCTTAAATGTCCTTCAAACCGAAACACAACAGTGTTTACACACTGTTGCTTGGCGGCAGAAATATAGCATTGAGCGGTGTTCCCTTACAACCGGTTTCTCGAAGGTTGATCAAATCAACATTCAACTAACAGAACTATGATTTTGCCGTTTTGACCGATATTACATTTACCCAGTCCGGGGATCGAACCTGAAACTTCAGTATAGCAGCCGTACCGTGTACGCATTAGATCTGTGCCACGGAGCCAGTCGAGTATTTAAATTATAATTTGTTTTAATAGACTTCAAAACAAATTATTATTTTAAATGTAACGTCTTGTAATCTAAATGTAATATCGGATTTCTATTACGAAATGCTCAGCTCAGCCCAGAGTCTGAAATTGGACTAAGTTTTAGTTTTTTTTATTATAAATAAATACGTATTAAAATGTAACAATTAACACAATCAGTATAATCTCGCACTACGCTTTACTAATTGGGTAATAAGTTTAAGCATATCCCGACCAGCCCATTAGGGGTTGCAATTGCATTCGCCAAGTAAGAAACCTGTCCAACTTCGTTTTTGGCTATAATTAGGAAAGTTTTCCGTTGCCTCAGCACAAAGTATACCATTGTGTTCTTTATTGCATTTATTTTAGATGTTATTTTGGGTTTGATTTTAGGTATTTAATATTTTTGGAACGAAGTTCCTTACGGCAGGCTTGGAGGGGATAGGGATTTCGCTGCGTGACCGAACTGAAAAAAATGTGATAGTAAAACCGTAAGAAATATGCGTGGAAAAAATGCGTGGAAAAAATGCGTGGAATAAAACCGTTAAATGAGACTTTTTTTAAACTTAATTTGATATCTAGCACACAAAGTTAAAGTCGAAATTCCGTTAATAAAACAGATAGATAACTTATGACATTTGGAAATTTGAAATTTGAATTTGAATTTTTGATTATAGAACACGGCCGTCCAACGTTTAGTAGCCAGTCTAAGTCTAAATTAATAAGTTTTTATTTATAATTACATAAGTTGATAAAAAATGCTATACAATAGCTTTACCGCGGCAGTCTCCGAGTGCTACACGTCTTTTTTTTATTTCTATTTTTCTATTCTATTTCTATGTAATTTTATGTTGTCAAACAAAAATAAAGAGACATATTTTGTTATTTTAGTTGATAATTTGTATTTTTTACAATTTGTGTCGATTCTACATTAGCCGAAGGAACTTCGTTCCTACCTGGTGTCGCACGACACACACCAATTTTTTTTTTTCTAAATTCAAATGTAAATTAGAAAATTTGGATCGACCAATGGTCAAATTGGATTAAAAAATCAGGTCAGGCGAACAGAATTTGAGTTGCTGATTCGAAAAATCACAGATGTGTCCCGGAATCGGAAATTTTCAATTTCCTATCACATTATGAGATGGGAATAATGTCAGTGAACCGTGGGTGCACTAGTTGCATCTCTACTTAACCTTTCGGAAACATGGAGTGGGATTAAAATAAAAAAAAATTATGACATCTTTCATTAGAAAAACTTCACACTCCACTCCATTTCGATCCACTCCACTCCACTCCGCTCTACTCCACTCCACACATACGTCACCTGTATACGTACACATACTCAGAGCTCATAAGATTTCACCCATCCAAAAAGCGTTTAACGCGCACAGCACACGGCCACCTTGTATGTGTATGGTCTGAATTAACATTAGCATGTCGGTGACGCGTAACGAAAGGTTTTTCCCCTACCAAAAAGTGCTCAACGCGGCTAAAGAAGTTTTCACTTCAATAAAAGACAGTAATGTACCGTTCACAAGTACACATTAAATATCACATAGTTCCTTGGTAACATGGGTTCCTACGTTGTTACAAGTTTTGCTGTTCTTGAACACTTTACACGCATCATTGGTAGTACGGAAAAAACATGTATTGCGATAGTTTCTGATAGCAGCGGGTTCAGTGGAGTTGAACGAGTGTGTACCTTTTTAAATGGCTCGATTTAATAGTAAAAGAAAACATATCTTTTTTTACAGCATAAAGCTGGCAAACGAGCAAGAGGGTCACCTGATGGTAAGTGATCTCCACCGTCCATGAACGCCCACAATATCAGAAGAATCATGGGCACGTTGCCGACCTGAAATGAGAGGTATAATTTTGGATTGGGAAGGGGAGCGGGATTTGGGCCTGCGGATATCTCACTCACCGTACGAAATGCAGCAGCAAGCCGCTACTTTACGGTGGTGGTAACGAAAGGGTCAAGCCGGCCCATTCATGCTGTAGACAAAACTTCCTACAGCGTGGCTCGGCCACTTAACATTAAAACATCGTAAAGAAATCTGCAAAACTGAGAATTATCTATCAGAATTTCGCAGGCCATCGAGGTGGAGGTAGATAGTGACAAAACATACCTTTTTTTAACAAACCTATACCTGCACTATGTTAAGCGCAGTGCTGTCCAAAACACCAATGACCACCTACATACAATGAGTCTATCGGTGGTCACAAGAATCTTGTTGGCCTGTATAAATGTATAATTCTTCAAACTCTGAAAAAGAAAGAAACAAATCGAGGGGCCTGTGACAGGACAACCGGATGACCCATGCGGGCACAGTGTTACAAAGATGAACCCCTATACTTTTCCCAACCAACCATCGAATCCTGTCGAAAGCCCCTCGGAAGAACTGGATATACTCTGGCTAATTCTGGAACGTAATTCACACAAGGTGGCAGACTTTAACACCATGTGTACGGTGGTCGCTATCCGGGTATATGGATCCTACCACCAGCGAATCCTTCTTTTCTGTCCTTATCTTATTCGCAGTGAGGTCGGAGCAACAAGCTTTGTTCAACCGTCTGGGCCCCTACCTGACGTCAACTACTGAGTAAACACCCAGACCTGAAGCATATATTTGTGGATCACAACAACATTTGTCTCTTGCGGGAACCGAACCTATGGCCTCTCGTTTCACAGCTACTCGCCCAATTCAGAGGCTGTTTTAAAATATTTACAACGGTAAAAAAAGTCTTTCACATTTTTTGAACTAGGAGCCAATTATTTTTAACACGCAAAGTCACATACGAGGTCCTCAAACAAACAAGCTTGTTTCACATACAGACAACAGTACATCATTAAATAATTATGTGAGTTGTTCAGACATTCAAGGCTGATATTATAAGAAGGGGATCAGAAAATTCCGAGAAACATTGTCATCTATGCTTTTATGTCACCATCAGAGGGTAATGTATGATGTATGGTATGTATTTATATTCTGCTAATTAATGTTTTACCTTGTAGAGTTGGCGTATTCTGTCAGTCGTTGTCTTATTTCTGTATACGTTCTGTATAATTTTATTATTGAAATTGATGTGTTTTTCTATCACAAAATGCTCAGTTTTACAAGGTAGGTCTCTCGTATGCGAGAGGCCAGATTTGTGAGAGAGATTGGTACCACTTATCTGCCTATTTCTGCCGCCAAGCAACAGTGTGTAAGCACTGTTGTGTTCCAGTTTGAAGGGCATTGAAGCCAGTGAAATTACTGGGCATTATGAGGCTTATCAACTTACGTCTCGGGGTAACGAGTGCAGTTCAGAGCCAGGCAGTGCTTTGTAATTCAAAGTTCTGTGTGGCGTTGCTTCTGTTTATGGGTAGGCATGACGCTACCATCAGGCGAGCTCATTGCTCGTCTCGTCATTCAATCAAATAAAAAATAATGTCTGAAATTGTGGTATGGCAATAGGCTCGCCCTCTATCACGTTATGGGAAGGAAATATACCTGCAAAATGTGGGTGTATCGGTTATCCTTTACCCTCTGCCCACCCCTTCAGGGATTATAGGCGTATATATGTAACCTAGGAGTCCCAATGTTTTTTAAGATTTTGTATAAATGAATACATAGTCCTTACCCCACAGGAAGATACGAGTCTTGTGCCGTGGGTATCAGGAACTATAAGAGACTTTCGATCTCACAACACCCAGATTCCGAAACAAATATTTATCGATAGTCTGTATTAACATTAGCATGTCGATGACGCGAAACCAAAAGTTTATCCTCTACCAAAAAGTGCTCAACACGATAAAGAAGTTTTCACTTTCACACAC
This sequence comes from Amorpha juglandis, assembly GCA_949126905.1. Lineage (NCBI taxonomy): Eukaryota > Metazoa > Arthropoda > Insecta > Lepidoptera > Sphingidae > Amorpha > Amorpha juglandis. The sequence continues at coordinate 3,181,055 of OX421380.1, forward strand.
AAAAATCTACTTCAACCCACGAACGGTTCACAAACGATTCATTTATAAAGACAGTACCCTAAAAATCCAGTCTCCTTCGATACTAATTCAATTTTCCGAGCCACTGCGTCTACTTAACGAGCAGTTCCTCATTTAGCGTGCTCGATATGTTTTTATTAGAGGCCCGAGTTCCGACTGTTGTTTACCAAGTGACTGCATTCATGACACTTCTACTATGGTTATTAGTTTGACTGGGCTTTGAGTTTTTGTTTTAAGTGATCCTTTGCTCCAAGAGTATCGGTAAAACGGTGTGAATAGAAAACTAGGTGAAAAGAAACTTCGACAAAATATAGGAGTGTTATAATTTTTTGCTGTTTTTCTTTGTGTATATTTGTTGTATATCGTAACGCCCCAACTCAAGAATGGATCTATTTGGATGCGGTTTAATCGAGATGTTTCTTAACTATATTTCAATTACAAGGTGGTAGGTCCCTCGTATGCGGGAGGCCGTCTGGGTTGGTACCATCGCTTTAAAATGGCACAAAATATTTTGATATAAAGAGTACTATATACATGTAGCCAATAACAAATTGAGCATTCGCATAGCATAGCATAGCGAATATTCTCGATTTCCACTACGTCAGACGAAAGTACTATCGTAAGTAAACAGCGATGTAAATATTCGTATTATAATAAAAAATAAACTGGCAACATTTGCAACGGTGCAGACATGAAAATAAAAAACTTCGTCGAACGTTGTATGCTTATTCTTTGTTTACAATCAATTTTAGGGTTCCCAACATGGCTATCGCTTTGATTCTACTTTTATTATAGTTTTCTATAGGATTTAAATTATGGAGAGTAAGTGAGCCACCAAATCTTAGGCCCGAAGCCAATCTCAGCCATGAGTGGTATAGCCACACTCTAGACAATTTTGTAAACAGTATGAATGGGCTGGCTCGACCGGGTGGTTATCACTGTCTCACAGAAAACCGACGTAAAATAGCGGCTTGCTGCTGCGTTTCGTACGGTGAGTGAGATAACCGGAGGTCCAAATCCCCTCTCCTTCCCAATCCCTAATTATCCCTTTCCTTTAAGGTTGGCAACGCCCCTATGATTCTTCTAGTATTGTAAGCGTACATGGGCGGTGGAGATTACTTACCATAATGTGACCCACTTGTTAGTCTACCGGTCTATGCTATAAAAAAAAAAAAAAACTGTAGCTAGATGGAGCGATGACATATTCAAGGTGTCTAGTAATAGATGAGTAGAGCCGAGGATCGGGCTCAATGGCGTGCTTTAATAGAGGCCTATGTCCAGTAGTGGACTAGCACAGGCTGATGATGATGATGATGATGAAATAAAACATTTGTTTATAAGTTTTTGGCTAAACAATTCAATACCCTGTACTACTATTACGGACATCTACAGCATTTATTAGTAAAGTTTTAGCTAAGCAACACAACACATTATATAACTGTAATAGGTGTTTACAACATTTATTTGTAAGTGTTTAGCTATTAAAATTATACAGAACCCTCCATTTAACAATACGTCATCAGCACATAATATAGTTCCCACGTACGCCATACAAACGATGCAAGCAAATATGAATAACACTTTACTTCTAGAATGTTCGCGCTTGTACTGTCTATAATTTTATTTTGATACGTGTATCTTTTATCGACCTTTTTTCATTTAATAGTGTGTTTAAAAGACTTTATAAATTCTGTAAATCGACTGCTATAAAGTTTCATGCTTTTAAATTTTACTTTTTGTAGTAATCTGTGTAATATGCGATCATAACTTAAACATTGCAGATTTTTTTTTGTTTGGTTTATACAACTGAATGACGAGACGAAACGATTTTAGTTGATCAATCGCTAAATCAAGCAATTTGAACTGTTTGAGCATAATAGATTCAACAAAAGCAATACGGCTTTCGCTGGTTCAAGTAAGTTGATCAAATAAATTATAAGCGTCTGAACACTGTAAGCGATTCGCCAGCACATGAACAATACTACTCCAAACCTTTAATTATGCAGTAGCATGGCACTGCATTACGCTCATCATCCTGAGGCGTATTGTTCATTCATAATTCCCAGAAATTTCACTGGCTTCAATCCCAAATACGAAATTGCTTGCACAATGCTACCTGGCGGAATAAATATATCAATTCAGTATGTACCTAGGTAGACTCACGCATTATATAGGGAGACTAACACATCCTAAAGTATAGTAATATAGAGACTTTAAGGTGTGGTAAAATTTAAGCAACATATGTTTGTTACGTGTTGTGTTACGTACGAATGTTTCATTTGAGACTAAAAAAACTAAAATCTAATGCATTTAGCAAAATAAAATCAATATTTTAACTTTATGTGGGTTGAAATGTTATTACATATTTGCTTCCAAATATGACCATACCAGCAACACGTGTATATATTAGTGACTGTACATTTAACAATGGTGCTACCATCAACGCAATGATCTCCCCAGAAAAAAGTTCCACATTTTCTATTACATGTGAATCAATATGCATTGAACATCATGACGCGACGTATCCTTATTCCGTGCTCGCTCACCAATTTCCCCAGTCTCGGGAGGTCAAGACATTTTTTACACCACACGTGCGTGAAGCGTGTTCCGACAGAGCCTTGATTTGCGTTTACTATTACACCGTTGTCATTACAAATATGTTTTTTTTTTGATTGTATGACGAGACGAGCAAAGCACTCGTCTGATGGTAAGCGCCACGCCAGCCACAAAGAATTTCGAATTACAAAGCACTGCAAGGCACCGAACTGCGCTCGTCACCCCGAGACATAAGATGTTGTCTCACAATGCCCATTAATTTCAGTCTTCAATGTCCTTCACAACGAAGCACAACAGTGCTTACACACAGCTTTTGCGTCAGAAATAGACAAAGCGGTGATACCAACCCAGACGGCCTCTCGCATATGAGATAGATACACCTTGGTCTTTTCTTTTATTAGAATCTTATATATTGGACCACGGCTAAACGTGGGTGTACTGATCGCACCTTTGCTTACCCCTTCGTGGAAAACTTTGAGCTTATATTATGTTTTTTTGGTGGGTAAAATTTGCCATGTTTCGGCCACTGAATGCAGTCAACATTTAACTTTGTCGTTTAACTACACTGATAGAAGTTTAAAACTATGCTACAAAGTTACGAAATGCTGTTGTAATTAATGATAGTTGTAATTATTTCGACGGTTGCAATGCTTAAAATAATTCAAACTAGCTGTTTCGGAATACTTTCTCGATTCTTGACTTTTATGTATAACGGACGAACACCAAATGCTAAGTCAGAAACAGGCCTTTAGCTTCAATACATTCCAAAGAAGCATGATAAACAGTTTGACAGGTATACTCTCAGGAAGGTATAGTTAGGCTATATAAGATCGGAACAAGAATAAATAATTTCCAAAAAAGAGTATAAAGCAACTAAAGTGGCAGTAGCAGGAGGAGAGCAAGGTAAATTATGAATTATAAGGGATTTTGCTTTTGCTCCCAGCTCTATCCACGTGACAGTCGTTTTCTTAAAAATCCCTATGTCCTATTTGAATGTGTATGCCAAATTACATCAAGATTCGTTGAACCCTTAAGATGATTGATTAAAAACATCCAATTCATAAATTCAATTATCCAAACCTTAACATTTATGCTATTAACAGGACTAGCAGAAGGCATAATGGAAATCAGGTAATGGCAAAAGAAGAAGATAAAGTCAAGCCAAGAGATGGCATAACGAAAGTAAAAAGTACAGATTTGACAAGAATAACACCTACTACGAGAAAATGTAACGTTTGTGTTTATTTTAATACTAATGAAATGAAATAGTTTTGTAACATATAAAACACATATTATGAGAAAATGGAATGTTTGTGTTTTTTTAATACTCATAAAATGAAATAGTTTTCTTACATGTGTACCTATATAAATACTAGCTTTTGCTCGCGGCTCCGCCCGCGTGAACAGCATTTTCCGGGATAAAAGTAGCCTGTAACCGTCTCCAGGGTCCCATCTATCTCTGTAGATAAATTCATCAAAATCATTTCGCATTTACTTTCACCCCCTTTTTCATCCCATATTAAATAAAATGTCCAAAATTCCTGAAACACGTATTTATTTGTTTTACGTCAATAACCGAAATACAAAATTTTGTTTATGTAACTTTCAAAATGACGGACTTTCATACATATTATCATCCCCTATTTTGACCCCTTTGTGGTTGAATTTTCTAAAATCCTTTCTTAGTGGGTGCCTACATAACAAAATGAATATACAGTCCGAATTATATGCTTGTAGCCTTGATAGTTTGCGCTCGGCGATGATGAATCAGTCAGTCAGTCAGGACATGTTATTTTATAAGTATAGATTAAGTACATAGTTGAATTAAAACCCTTCTCCGCTTTGAAGTCTGTTAATATGGTTAAAAGATTTATTCCAAGACTTTTAATCCACCATTGCATACTGCAGTGACCCGATAAAGCATTGCCAGTGTAAAATACATAAAGAGGTGTTAAACGCAAGGCCCGGCCTCCTTGAGTACAAGTAAAAACTCGCTGAAAAGTTTGGTTAATGTTCTGGCGCTCACCCAAAGAGATACGGGCGATGAATGGTGTAGTGAACTCGGTGGTGCTTTGTGAAATTCTTTAACAGACTCTTGTTCCTTAGTGCCGGAACTTCTGAATTATATTTGACTCTTCAATAGCCCTTCTATTTTTCATTGTGACGGTTGTACAGTAGTCTTTATTTTAAAAGGTTATTATTACATTTTTTTTTAAAGAAAAACATTTAAAACTATAAAACACTATCATCCTCCAATGGCGAGGCCTAGGACCCAAGCCAGTGGCGGTTAGGACCCAAGAGTGACAAACTTCCTCACAATGCGTGCTGTATCCAATAACAGCGCCTTCTGAATCTGACCTTTGACCCAACGATCACTTGAGAGGTTTTATCAAGGCTCTTTGGTATCAACAAGGTCTCTTTGGTAGGCCAATAAATATGACTCACCTGTTGGTAAGTGAACTTCCCGCCATGTATGCCCATAATACCAGAAGAATAATGAATGCATTATCAACCTTAAAAGAAAGGAATGGGGTTAAGTGTTCAAGACATTGATATAAATTAATATGTTAAAAACTATATCTGCTTAGTCCAGTTAAAACCTATATCATTGTAGTAACTACAATGGAACATCTATGATATTTACTCATTTAAGATATAAATAATGCATATAACAGAATGTCTTTACAATGCTTTTTTATAGCATAGACCGGCAATTGAGTAAGTGGGTCACCTGATGGTAAGTGATCTCCACCACCCATCTACGCCTACAATACTAGAAGATTCATAGGCCTGTTGCCAAGGTTAAAGAGATGGAATAATTACGGGATTGGGAAAGGGGGGGCTGTTTGATTTGGGCCATCGGATATCTTACTCACCGAACGAAACGCAGCAGCAAGCCGCTCCTTTACGACAGTTTTCTGTGAGCAGTAGTAACCACACGGTCGAGCCGGCCCATACATGTTGTAGATAAAACTGTCCACAGCGTGATTCTACCACTCATATTGACTGCTTTTAAAGGTTCTTGAACGTCCCCTTAGAAAATTATTCATTGCCATAACGCAGATGCTAAATGGATTTTACATTGAAATTTTGGACGCAATTTCAAGCAATATTCACCATATATTACGCTGCGGTATAACAGCTGGTGTTTAAAGGGTATTTCACACTTGACACAGGCGTCGTCCGTGCGAATGACGTGTGCCAGTCTTCGGTACGAACTGAAATAGTGTTACACAATATTCACGAACGAGACGTGTACGTAAGATGTATTTAGATTAGGTACATTCATAAATGCCGTCTTAGTATAGTATGAATTTGAAACACAATGTGTATGGTCAACCATATGCAAAGCATATGGTTCCATTTTGCATCCATATGCAAAGTTAAGAAATAACAGATATTAAAAATAAGAAAACGATTAACCTGGGGTACGATCCCGTGGACGGCCCAAAAAGCGTTGGCTTGACGTATTGGAGGGAGACATGAGAGCCAATGGTCTCACTACAGAAGATGCTCAAGATCGGGCGAAGTAGAAGCGTTTAAGTCGGAAGGCGGACCCTGGCACATAAGCCAGGTAGGCAGAAAGAAAGAAAAATATTAAAAACCGATAAGAGAACTAAGTGTGAAAGAATAAACAGACGTTGAAAGTTAGTTTATTTGAAAGAATAGATAGTTTGTCTACAGCATGAATGGGCCGGCTCGACCGCATCGTTACCACTAAGCGGCTTGCTGCTGCGTTTCGTACGGTGAGTGAGATATCCGGAGGCTCAAACCCCTTCCCCTTCCCTTCCTCCCTTTCCTTTAAGGTCGGCAACGCGCCTAAGATTCTTCTAGTATTGTAGGCGTACGTAGGCGGTGGAGATCACATACTATCAGGTGACCCACTTGTTCATTTGCCGTCCTATGCTATAAAAAAATAACCAATTTTGAATCGGTGCTATAGCAGTTATATTTTTTTACACCTTTAGTAAAAGAATCATTCAAATCAGTGCATAAGTACCGATCAAAATTGGTTTGAGTAAACCGCGAATAAATTTACATACATACGTCATATATACCTAGGCAGTGGCTTAGTGGCTGTGGGCCCCTGGCATTGCCGATGTCCATGAGCGGCGGTAACGGATTACCATCAGCCGGGCCACATGTTCGTCTACCTATCAAGTCATTAAAAGTTGAAAATGATGGTGAACAAAAATAAATTCCACAATAAATACATGATTAATATTTGTATTATTTGTAACTTTCTAGTGCTAAACTTTGGCTATGTAATTTTAGTTTCATACTTTTTAATTATTCTGTTGTTATTAACGTTTGGGGTACAATACAATACGCCAATTGAAGTGGAAATAAACAACTGAAACAATTATTTTAGGCTTTATTGTTTCAGTCGTAGTTAAGTAGGACGATTGTAAAAATTCTGTAGCAGATTTAAAAAATAACGTTTGCGCGTTTCACCTATTGTTATTTTTTTAATCAACTACATACATACATACAGACATACATACATACATACACACATACAATTACTACTTAGTTACTAATATGGCGGATATTTAATTGAGTTATAATTACTTGATAAATGTGACATCCTCAATTATTATTCTTCTTCTTCTTTAACCTGTTCTTATCTCACTCGCAGTGGAGTCAACATGCTTTTTAACACATGTTACAGAAAGCTTCGGACTGCATGACGTTAACCGCTCTTAGCAGAAAACACCCACACCCGAATCAAATATTTATGGATCACACAAACATTTGTCTTGATATGGGAATCAAACCCGCGGCCTCTGGCTTTATAGTCGGCTTTATTTCCAGTATCTTATATCAAATGTCGGTTTGTAGATTTAATAATAGATATATCATATTACAATAGTCAACTGTAAAGTCAAATGTAACGGTCGAAACAATAGAGCTGTCTCCAAAAACTATACCCAGGAAAAAATTGTAAACTTAAACATGTAAGATCTTATTAGAAAATGTGTTCTAAGTTTAAACTATATTTATATTGGCTATTTGTATGTGTTCAAAACGTATTCTAATTTTAAAAACTAGGTGTCTAACATCTAGTAACTATGGCAACCGATACAAACTGGCCAATAAAAACCTAATTTAAATTTAGAATAAACAAGGTTTTAATATTTTAAATCCCGGCAGTTTTTAAAATAAATGCATTATTATTTTATTAGCTGCTTAAAACTGTTCATCAGGCGAAGTCGTTTAATTATTTCTAGTGAAGATTTATGTGCCGATAAGTGTCAACGTCAATACGGACAGCGACGGTGCGGAAAATAACTTGCAATTTATTTCGAGCCGGGGCCGGCCTACGTATCCTGGTTACAGTGTAGTCGCATCCGGTTGGGAATTATGTATAGTCAAATATAAATGCTCTTTATTCCATTTTGAAGCCATGACAAAACGATGGGTGAGATTAACGTCTTCTTTGTTTGTCTGTGGGTGTGTTTTTAACCCGAGAATGGCAAAATGACTGTACTACGCCTAGCGCAGTGCAGCTCAAAACCAGTGACCACCCACAGTCGGTGGTCATCAAAACCATGCCGGCCTTAAACGTTCTTACAAGAGCTATAAATATGTCCATGGTTTTTCAGACTATATTATTTGTTTTGGAGACTATATGTTACGTATTTATCTTTTCAACCGACGCAAAAAGGAGGAGATATAGATTTACTATACATCATCACATAGTCTCAGTGTATCTATAAGAATAACTGATACTTTTGACAGCCTTCGTGGCGTGTTGGGCGGTATTCGGCTGTAAAGCGAGATGCTATGGGTTCGACTCTACACCGAGGCAAATGTTTGTGTGACCCACAAATATTTGTTTCGGGTCTGTTGTGAGACACGACACGAGGCTCGTATTTTACTTTAGGGTCAGGATCATGTATGTGAATGTTGGGTATTATCTATCTATATATATAAAAGAAAGTGGTGTTAGTTACACCACTTATAACTCAAGAACGGCTGAACGGATTTAGCTGAAAATTGGTGGAGAGGTAGCTTAGAACCAGGAGACGGATATAGGATACTTTTTATCCCGTTCGACCGCGTTTCAGTCATGAGTCAAGTCACTATAAAACGTGTTATAACAAAAACACATCTGACATAACACAAAACGCAAATGACAGTTGATTAACAAAACTTAAATGACAGCTAAACATAATTTTGTCTTTGGTTAAGTATGGTAAAAAATTTGACAATTATAAAAATGATAGCTAAACGTAATTGATAATATCATCAGTAATTTGTTTTCTCTTTGAATCATCGTTAACAATGCCGCGACCAAGACGATCAAATCTTTCCTGACAAAACTATGCATTTGATTATGTGATGATCTTTAGCAAAGGTGTTGTGCATGAGCCCACGAAGGTTTCTGAGAGGGTACGATCAATTTTCGACACATGGCGCCACTGTTAGGCTACTTTTATCCCAGAAAAAGCAGATCACGCGGGCGGAACCGCGAGGGACAGCTAGTTTATAAATAAATACAATAGGGGTCATGAAAAACCGTATTCTAACTTTAAACTACGTTTATACTGGCTAGTTTGTATACGTTACCATAGTAACTAGGTGTTAGAAACATAGTTTAAAGTTAGAATAGATTTTGAATGCCTTCAAGACTGGTGAATAGTGAATCGGCACCTTCTGGGTAAGCTCGCTCCATCGTCGATCTCATCTTAGTCCATGCGGCTAGATTGAGGTCAAGAACAAACCCATTTAAAAAAAAAAAATTGTATTATGGCCCAATATTTTTAGTAAGAGATCCAGTTCTCAATAAATGTAGGTTTATTATATACATCATGGTGTAGTCTACGATATATCTACGAGAATATTTGTCTTTGTTATAAATACGAAATATTGTGAAAGGCAACCGTACACAAAATAAAATATCAAACGCCATTTGTTGATAAAAATGTATATACTTAACATGACACGTATGAAACGTCGTCTGAGGGACTAGCGTAGCGCACCGTGATGAATAATAGAACAAGTTGACTTCGCCTCCAAGAGGTGGGTCACGGATATTTGATTTATAATTCTTATCGTCTGTAAATATTTGCTAACCTGCCTTTCGTATAGGGATGATTCGCATGGCATTCACTGAAAGTCAACAGTATATTGCCTCCTTCGAATTCTTGATGAAGTAGTTTAGTTTATGAAATGTTTTTGTAGATAATATAATTAATTTAATAAAGCAGCGATAGCTCAGTGGAGAGTGGAAGGGACTATCAAGACATAAGTCGCAGGTTCGAAACCAGCCCCAAGAGCATGCACCTCTGATTTCTCTAAGTTATGTAATAGTATGTAATAATTATTATCTATATATTTTTTTTCAATCACTTTCAAAATAAGCTGCATTTTACTAGTGATAATAAATAATTTAATTCTTTTTAAAAATTCATATTATAAAATTTAAGAGCTTTACGATAACGTAAAATCTTCGTTTAGTTTGGAACAACTGTAGAGAAATCTCCGTCGAATAATATTTATCTCCGACACAAAGCCCTGTCTGGCAAGCAATGTCCCCGTGCGAAGCTTAAACAATATCAATAACATAATACCAATAATTGGATCCCAATTAGATTGTCCAGAGCATTCAGAATAAGGCCCCAGGTGGTATGAAATAACCTATATTGTAAACTGTACGGACCTAACTTTTGTAATGATATATACTTTTAGAGTTCCATGCCGAAACGATGATAACAGAACCCAATTACAGAGCTTATACTATCTGTCAGACCTATCTTAAAGGAGGATCTATAGGTTACTTTTTTTATAGCATAGACCGGCAAACGGGCAAGTGGGTCATCTGATGGTAAATGACCTCCACCGCCCATGTACGTGCACAATAGTCGAAGAATCATAGGCGAATTGCCGACCTTAAAGGGAAGGGATAATTAAGGAATTGGGAAGGGGATTATGATTTGGGCCTCCGAATATCACATTCACCGTACGAAACGCAGTAGTAAGTAATGTGGTATGTAGGTAGGTAATGGTATAACACCGAAAAACTCGTAGACTATTTTTTATTATTCTGATCAAATGGCAGCGCACGACGCTCGCATAAAGCAATTACCTAGGTAAATATGTTTTTCCGCAACTTCACGGCTGCCTATTGTATTTTTAAACTATTTTATATGATATCTAACTTGAACACCGGAATAACAAAAATCGTGGTTGAGTTCAGTATGCAATAAAATGTTACATACTAGATAGTGTATTTTCTTTTTTTTAGCCCTTGGGATGCACTATAAGGGTCCCTGCTAATGGAATACTGGCGAATATATGCTAGCTAATGGAATATTAGTCTGTAATATCATTGGGAGGTATAAAGGTCGCAGATAGTCGCTGGATGCAGACCGCTTCCAACAGGTCGGTCTGGAAATCTTTGGGAGAGGCCTATGTTCAGCAGTGGACGTCCTGTGGCTGATGATGATGATGATGAATGGAATATTATAGAAAGTATGTGTTACAATGGCAGGTTAATGAAAAAATAAAAAGATTAAAAAGTAAAAATGTAAGAGGTTTGCTACAGAACCATCGGCACATAAGTCCGATTGGCACTCAATAGGTTTTTCACCAATTAGGACGAATGTGCAACAATTATTGAAGTTATACTTCTTTAGGCGCGTTATGAAAAAATGATGAGAGTGAAATTTTAAGATGCGCGCGCACCTGTGACACAAAAAATTAACAGTATGAAGTTAGGCGCGTTAAGAAAAAATGATGAGAGTGAAAGTAGCCGTAATTAATAAACAAATGACGATTTAGACAAAGAAAAACTCTTTAGGTTTTTTCTTATTCGGAACATGTTGCCGTAAAAAGTACCAGGCTCGCATAAACGTGAAGAGAGTAGAATGTACTTCTATCATGTCGAGTGGATATGTTGATATAAATTAAAATACTTTTATTTAATATAATTAACACTAAATATTATTAAATTATTAATGTTACGATATTTCATCGTTGTTGTGAAGACTTGAGAATAAATTACACTTGTCTTTGGCGAAATGCATAACAATGCGAAGCTTAAGAGTGTTGTTACAAAGACTTGGCTGTATGAGCTACAATACCTTTGCCTATTAAAAACCCGAATTTGAACCAAAAATTATAATACCGAGGACTATGACGGAAGTGAATACTTTTTAAATTGTTTTCGAAATTAATAAGTGTCCGTTCTATTGAAACTATGAATCAACACGCATGAAACATTTACTATAATAATAATTATAATGTACATTATAAATAATAATTATTATTATAGTAAATGTTTCATGCGTGTTGATTCATAGGCCATTTTTGACAATGTCCTTTATAATTTATATATGTGCTAATAAATTATATTCAGTAGTGATTTAAATTGAATATTTTGATTGATATTACTTACTATTTGTGAATATTAGTGAAAAAAATTGTGCTTATATACTTTTTCAAGTGCTCCAATATAATTGAGGTTAACTATCCGTATGTATTATTTATTTATTTATATTTTGATTGATATTACTTACTATTTGTGAATATTAGTGAAAAAAATTGTGCTTATATACTTTTTCAAGTGCTCCAATATAATTGAGGTTAACTATTATTTATTGATATAAATTAAAATACTTTTATTTAATATAATTAACACTAAATATTATTAAATTATTAATGTTAAATACTTATTATTGGTTATTTAATATTCACAAAATAAAGAAATAAATTTAAAAAACATTTAATAAAAAGTTTGTGATAAAAATTAAAATTGAACATCAAATAATAATATTAATTTTTAATATTTGCTATTAAATTGAATAAATAACAAAGAAGTATAACTTCTCACGCGCATACATAAGTACACGCACCCATTTTTTTTTTTTATATCCGGATGGCCAAGCTCCCTCACCTTTCCAATCGCTTAATTATCCCTTCCCTTTGAGGTCCGCAATGCACCTATCATTCTTTTACTGTTATGGGCGTGCATGGGCGGTGGAGATCACTTACCATCAGATGATCCACTTGCTAGTTTTTCGACCTATGCTATAAAAAAAAACCACCTATTCGGGCCCAGTTGACTAACTTGGGTGGGCGGGCATTCGTATTGAATAGTCGTCCTAGAAAAAAATCTTCAACAATCTATTCTAATCTTTTTAATCACGCATACATGTTTCCGGAATGGACGAAGTTTTGCTGGTGGTAGGATATTCATATCCGTCCGGGTAGCGACCACCGTACACGTGGTGTTAAAACCTACCATAGTGATCCCACGCCTTGTGTGGATCGCGTTCCAGTATCAGCCAGTGTATATCCGGTCCTCCAGAGAGGCTTGCGACATGACTTCATAGTTGATTGGGGCGGGTATAGAGGAAAATCCTTGTATCACTGTGCCTGCATCGGTAATCAACCCGTCCTGTCGCAAGCCTCTCGATTTCCTTCTTCCCCCTCCGAAGAGGGAGGAAGCATTTATACAGGCCGGCATGACTCTGGTGACCACCGATATACTCATTGTTTGTTGGTGGTGGCTGGTTTTTTGGATTGTCACTACGCTTACCATCAGGTGTAGTACAGTCACTTTGCCGTGCTTGGATAAAAAAAATTGGCCGAAACAGATAATTTTAATCGTAGAACTGTACTCATGTTTGAAACAGCCCTTACCAAAGCTTTTATACTGATCCCCACGAGCACCAAATAGGCCACGTAGATATCATTTTTCACCCAAACACCGCGCGGTACGTTCATTTACATGGTGAAAACCATAGTGACAGTTTACAAATCGATATCATGTATTGTGGTCACGGTCTACGTGTTGACAAAACAATTATTAATTAATCATTTGCCTAAACGATATAGCAAGCAGTAACGTGCTTAATGACAAGGCGAACTGAAAGGGTCAGCGAAATATTTTTTTGTAACGTAAGTCGTTTTTTACTATCAAATGACGAACAGTGTGTAAGCACTGTTGTGTTTCGGTTTGAAGGATATTGAAGCCAGTGAAATTACTGGGCATTATTAGACTTAATATCTTATGTCTCGCGGTGACGATTGGAGTTCAGTGCCATGCAGCGCTTTGTAATTCAAAGTTCTGTGTGGTGTTGCTTCTGTTGATGGGCAGGCGTGGCGCTTACCATCCGGCAAGCGCCTTGCTCAGTCAACTGAAACTGCACCGACTCCAAAGAGTTCTTTATATTTTATTTCTTTTAAAGTTATTTTTTTCATGTGTAATTAAAATTGCTTTTTTGATTTTACGACCAGTCTATTTTCTATCAGAATAATTACCGATACTCCATTCCTACAGAGATGATAAGGTAAAAAAATGTAACATCGAAACGATTTAACTGTTCCCCATTTTTACATTTAAAGAAAGTTGCCACTCATGTGGTGACTTTGCCATATTCAAGTTTTACGACTTCCGTGATAATAAAGTGGTTTCTAAGGGACTAGCACTTATGTATACAATATGGCTCAACGAGTTAGCAGCCAACTGTGTAAAGGGAGGCCGTGGGTTCGATCCCCGAGACAAATGTTTGATCCATGACATATGTGATGACGTGAAACGTTTGTTTATGGTCTGTATGGAACCGTTAGTACTTCGTAATACCATATACTAACAAAACCCTTTCCATAACCTTAATTATCCTTTCCCCTTAAGGTCGGCAATGTATCCATGATTCGTTTGATATCATAAGTGTTCATGGACGGTGGTGGTCACTTACCATCAGAAGTCGTATTTGCTCGTAAATAGCTGTAAAAAAACTACTACTACTGTTTTGTGGCAGAAATAAACAAGCCAATAGTACCTAACTAAAAGGTATTTCGTATACTAGAAAACTAGTGCAAGTAAACCTTCCAGTGATGTAAGGATAGTCGGCGAAAGTTTTAACCAAATCACCTCGTTAATCAACCGTTTAAGCGTGGCTTTAACTACGGTTGAAATTACACAAAGTTTGATCCACTCGCGACGGGCGCAAGGGCTCACTACGACGCTTTTTATAGCCTTCAGTTTGAAATTAAAACTAGCCCCTGTGAGCGTCTTTGGTATTCTTATTTCAACTTTGAGGAAAATTAAAATAATGAAAGCATAAGTAAAATTTAGTTGCGAATACGGCAGCAACTTGTAAAAGTTATGTAACGTAGCGGCTTCTAAAAGTTCATTTATATTATTAATGTACCTCGGCTGTAAAGGTTACTGAACCTAAAATATTTTTTTATACAATACACACTCACGCCTATAATCCCCGAAGGTGTGGGCAGAGGTGTAACCTGTACACCCACATTACGCCGAGCGTATTTCCGTCCCATGTTGTGATAGGAGGCGAGCCTGTCGCCATACCAGGCACAGTTCCAGACTCCAGGCCGATACTGAGCATTTCTACAACTGTGATGAAGAAACCATTGATAAATAATAATGTTATTATTATGTAACATTGTTACTACGGAGATTTTTTTTCTTTCATTTATTCAAGTTCAAAAATAATTACTGAGATCGTACCCTTTTGACAGATATATCGACTTTAGGATTACTCTACAATACTCGGGTTTTGTTAATAGTTTATCATGTACATCATTGCTTGACTCATTTAACAGCATTGGTAACATATATTGCCAAGTTTGATTTCCAAATGTGTTAACATATGGTGGTAGAAAATGCCTTGGTAAACATTCCAGGTTACGTAGTTTAAGGGTTTTAATTCTTAGTATTAAAGTTTACGATATCAATGTCATCACAAATGATGTAGGTACATCTTGATTTTGCTATAGATTAATGCTTATGGGCATAAGCAGTAACTTATCCCCATCAATTATAAATACATTACACACAGTTCATATCCATGTCTTCAACTGTGGTAATGAGCTACTTATGTTCTTCTATTACATAATTTATTGCCTCTTAATAAATTATTCGGAGCGGGACCCGCCGTAGCGACATATTCTCGTATCGATCGACATTCGAATTTAATGTCTATAGTTTAATGGTGCAAGACATTATGGATTCGTTTCCGACGCGACGTGTGAGATTCTTTAAAATATATTAATGTTCGTGTGAGGTTTTATGCTTAGTTTATGGTATGTGGATATTGGATGTCATATAACTCTAATGATTAATCCATTATTATTATGTATAGTATTCTTTATTTTAAAAGGTTATTTTTACATTTTTAAATACAAAATTTTTAATTACATTTTGAAAATATAAATATATCACCCTGTAATGGGGAGGCCTAGGACCCAAGCCACTAGCGGTTAGGACCCCAAAGTGAGAAACCCAGAGCGCCCCAGTTTTAATCGGAACCCAACATAAACGTTTGCCTAGTCTCTGCCATAAAAAATGTCGTATGATACCATAATAAGTGCATATACCATATTAAAATATATGAATACCCGTAATACAATTTGTACCGTAATTACCACATTCATTACGTAATGTGTGTTATTAATAATTACTACCATTATTACTTGAAACGTGACACGAGTTCTTATATATCTTGAGAATTTGATTACTATTGTAATTAGATATTGATACATAAACCTTTTGGATAATTATTTTGCCAACATTAGACTATATATTAGGCTGGCGTAATCTTGTTGATTGAACGCTTCTGAATAATTAAACGTAGATTAAATATAGAAATATAACAAATGTATGTTAAATCCAATTCGCTTTTGTATTTTTATGAGACTTGTGGTAGGATATTAATATTCGCCCGGACAGCGACCACCGTACACATGGTGTTAGAACCTGCTATATTGACTCATACACCTTGTGTGGATCCTATTCCAGGATCAGCCAGTGATACTTGACTATGGCTTGATACTTGGTTGGGTTAGTAACCTATACCTGTATAGGGGAACATCCTTGTATTTCTGTGCCTGTATCGGTTATCCGCCTGTCCTGTCGCAGGCCCCTAGATTTGCTTCTTCCCTCATCAGAGTGCAAAGAAGCATTTATACAGACCGGTATGATTCTAGTAACCACCGATAAACTTATTGTTTGTCGGTGGTCGCTGGTTGTTTTGGTCTGCACTGTGCTTACCATCAGTTGTAGCGCAGTCAGTTTGCAGTGCTCGGATAAAAAAAAATAAAGAAGAGGTTATGAACTGGTATAAATTGTAATCCCGGGCCATACATGGGCGATTTTTCGAATCAAAACTTACACATAATCTGTGATTGCGTAACATGGTATATAAACCCATCTTACCGATTCTCAGAATAATTTATATATTGATAATAATTATTTCTCTGTAATAAAATAAATAGCAAACAACAATTTATTATTATATTACAATAAATGATTTTTACCATTATAATATGTCGATAGTGGAATGGCAAAAATTCTAAATCGCCAATACGTGCACGTATGGTAGAAAGTGTCTGATATAAATAAATAAATCTCCGCCATACAGATAAAAATATCCTTAACGTCGGCTTAGACAATGACGGTAAGTCCGATTTGTCAACAGGGAAGGAAAACCTTTGTAAAGCCTTTATAAATATTTGAAAAACGTCAAGTAATACTGAGAAATAAATCCCCGATTATATTTCTAAGTGGACGTCAAATTTTTCTACAGCATTCATAGATTTTTTTCCTTTTTTTTATTGAATGACGAGACGAGCAAGGCGCTCGCCTGATGATAAGCGCCTGGCCTGCTCATAAACAAAAGCAACACCACACATAACTTTGAATTACATAGCACTGCATGGCATTGAACTGCGCTCGTCAACCCGAGACATAAGATGTTAAGTCTCAATAGCCCAGTAATTTCACTGGCTTCAATGTCCTTGAAACCGAAACACCACACTTACACACTGTTGCTTGGCGGCATAAATAGACAAAGTGGTGGTACCAACCCAGACGGCCTCTCGCATACGAGGGACCTACCACCTTGTATTGTAATTGTTTAACGCTTTTAGTATATTCAAGGATATGCAAATAAAAATATAATTTTAGTTTTCCGTGAAGCGTGTTTGGTCAAGTTTCAGTGTTTAACGGGAGTCCAAGCTTATAATTTGCCCTGGTAATAGTTTTCCACGGTGCAATCTACGGGCATTACGGTTTAATGACGTCATGCACTTTACCTTATCGAGTGGTGGTTTAAAATTAACATCGGCTTACGTAATACGTAAGATTGCTATGAATTATATGGGAATATTAGTTTTTATCCGCGGCTTCGCCCGTCTCCAAAATTGATTTTTTTTCCTTTTAAACACACATAGTCCTGACCCCACACTAAGATACGAGTCTTGTGTCGTGGGTATCAGGAACTACGAGACACTTTCGGTCTCACAACACCCAGACCCCGAGACAAATATTTGTGGACCACACAAATGTTGATCGGTGAAGATCGGTTTTCTATCACACAGTCGTAACTGCTCGTTCGACCCTACTCTTTTTTTATAGCATATACCAGCAAACAAGGAAGTGGGAGATCTGATGGTAAATGATCTCCACCGCCCATGTACGTCTACAATACTAGAAGAGTCATAGGTGCGTTGCCGACCTTAAATACAAGGGATAATTAAGAGATTGAGAAGGGGAGGGGGATTTGGGACTTTTGATAACTTACTCACCGTATGAAACGCAGCAACAAGCCGCTACTTTACATCGGTCTTCTGTGAGACAGTGGTAACGACCCGATCAAGCCGGCCAATTCATGCTGTAGACAAAACTATCTAGAGCGTGGCCTCAACTCACAAAAACAACTCGTTGAATCTATAGACAAAACTACTTAAGAACTAATCAACCCTAATGAAGATTACGTAAATAAGGTAAACACGGTCTCCGAGGCCCGAACAATTACTCCACGGCCAACTCATAAATGATCCGATTCAAAACGCGAACGACAGTTGTTAACCCTTCCACTATCGCGAGCAGTAACAATTTGCGTACATATCGCTGGCGGCCTCTTGGACCCCACTTGCAAACTTGGTCGCTTCGACCCGGGAATTAGCTGAATTTAATACGCCTCAATGTAGACCCGTCATATGTGACTTACTGTTTTGCTAGGGTTACCATGTTGGATATTATATTCGATGGATTATTGAATTGGAATTTATTTTCGAGTATATTTCAACGTGGTCAGTGGTTTGGATAATTCGCTTCGTGGACTGTTAAAATTTAATTAGAATGCTAATTGTGTGACTACTTTGTTTGTTTAGCAACATTACGCGTTTCTGTTTATTCATAAAATGCTTCGATAGCGCAGTTATATTGGGTACGCGTTACGCCTGCTGAGCTGTCTCGTCTTCGATCACCGGGTCGGGTAAAGTGATATTGGGTTTTTATATCACGAAATGCTCAGTATTAGTCCGGAATGTGAAATTCTGTCTGATAGGTTCATATCATAAGTAGCACGAACCCAAAGTGAAGATTTCAATAAATGTCATTTTTATTTATTAGTTACCACATAACATACATACAATTGAAGCACATCAGATATATGTAGATATTAATTGGTTGGTTGTTTTATGTTAGGAAACCAGGGATTTCAAATAGACGACTCAGCGTATCAAAACGATTTAAACGAGTTAGAACAAAATGAAAAGCAAAAATAAAAGGTATGCGTATTACATAAGTGAAAGAATCATCAAATTTAATTTATTCGTTTTCAAGAAAACCACGAAAACACTTGCTACACATACATAAAAGTCAAATACAGAATCTCCTTTTCTGAGTTATTGAAGTTATACTTCTTTAGGCGCGTTATGAAAAAATGATGAGAGTGAAATTTTAAGATGCGCGCGCACCTGTGACATAAAAAATTAACAGTATGAAGTTAGGCGCGTTAAGAAAAAATGATGAGAGTGAAAGTAGCCGTAATTAATAAACAAATGACGATTTGGACAAAGAAAAACTCTTTAGGTTTTTTCTTATTCGGAACATGTTGCCGTAAAAAGTACCAGGCTCGCATAAACGCGAAGAGAGTAGAATGTACTTCTATCATGTCGAGTGGATATGTTGATATAAATTAAAATACTTTTATTTAATATAATTAACACTAAATATTATTAAATTATTAATGTTACGATATTTCATCGTTGTTGTGAAGACTTGAGAATAAATTACACTTGTCTTTGGCGAAATGCATAACAATGCGAAGCTTAAGAGTGTTGTTACAAAGACTTGGCTGTATGAGCTACAATACCTTTGCCTATTAAAAACCCGAATTTGAACCAAAAATTATAATACCGAGGACTATGACGGAAGTGAATACTTTTTAAATTGTTTTCGAAATTAATAAGTGTCCGTTCTATTGAAACTATGAATCAACACGCATGAAACATTTACTATAATAATAATTATAATGTACATTATAAATAATAATTATTATTATAGTAAATGTTTCATGCGTGTTGATTCATAGGCCATTTTTGACAATGTCCTTTATAATTTATATATGTGCTAATAAATTATATTCAGTAGTGATTTAAATTGAATATTTTGATTGATATTACTTACTATTTGTGAATATTAGTGAAAAAAATTGTGCTTATATACTTTTTCAAGTGCTCCAATATAATTGAGGTTAACTATCCGTATGTATTATTTATTGATATAAATTAAAATACTTTTATTTAATATAATTATTATTGTAATCAATTATTTGCATGCAATTAAAAACTATTTTTTAATGATGCCAAAGAAGTATAACTTCTCACGCGCGTACATAAGTACACGCACCCATTTTTTTTTTTTTTATTTGACTGAATAACGAGTTGCGCAAGGCGCTCGCCTGATAGTAAGCGCCACGCCTGCCTATATACAGAAGCAACACCACACAGAACTTTGAATTACAAAGCACTGCATGGCACTGAACTGCGCTCGTCACCCCGATACATAAGATGTTAAGTCTCAAAATGCCCAGTAATTTCACTGCTTCAATATCCTTCAAACCGAAACACAACAGTGCTTACACACTGTTGCTTGGCGGCAGAAATAGACATAGCGGTGGTACCAATCCAGACGGCCTCTCGCATACGAGGGACCTACCACCTAGTACTTTTTAACCCAATTCAATTTTTTTATGTCCACAAAAATCCTGCCTCATATTTCTTCATATATGGTGCTCCTACCCGACCCGACCGCCTGTAGATCGTTAACATGTGCGCGGACTAATCTCTTGTTCTTACTCTGACCTTTTGATTTAATAACTTCATGTACACAAACTTGGCAATGTCGTATTTAATTAAATGTTTCCTTTACAATTATTTACAAGATCGGAGCCCGCTTTGATAGCGTACTTTTTAGCTTCGGGCCTCAGAGTTTGGAAACTTGCCGCCTTGTTATGTTATTTATGAAATCATCCTAGCATAATATTAAGGTGTTTATTTTGCGGGGATTGGGTACTTTGGGGCTGAAAATTAAATTTTAGCTAAGTTTATTTTCGACAGATAACAAGTATTCGTAAAAGTGATTGGAGTTTGTGTTGTTAATTTTACGCTTGAATTATGTTTTCGAGATTCATTCCAATACCTGGAATAACTGGAACTTGTTACTAAGTCTTTAATATAAAGGTTTTAATCATCAGCACTTAAGGTACACTTCCGATGTTCGCGTCTTGTACATCACTGACGGTCCATCTGCGTTTTAGTATTACACTGTATGTAAATCTATGGCAGAATAATAATAATAAATAAATACACCCAACAGTCACATACATAGTCCTGCCCCAGAGTAAGATACTAGTCTTGTGTCGTGGGTATCAGGAACTACGAGATACTTTCGGTCTCACAACACCCAGACCCCAAAACAAATATTTGTGGATTACACAAATATTTGTCTTGGTGCGGGGATCGAACCCGCGGCCTCTCGCTTCTCAGCCGGCTACTCGGTCGCTGCGTTACGGAGGCTGTGAAATGTCATATCGCTGCCTGAATCTGTCTGACAGCTTGTACGCTTATTTTTCCTAAGCTGTGCGACGGATTTATGTGCCGTTTTCGCTATTATTAAGGTAATTTATTCCGGAAGGTTTATATGTATATCACGCTATGACCCATGGGAGTAGGGCAGTAACATGCGTGTGGTGAAACCGAGAGGGAGAGCTAGTATGAAATAAAACAAAACGCCTCTAAACAAGCATCTCCATTATCCAATTACGCAGTTGTTTTTGCTAACGGTACAGCACTTGTGTGTTTGTTTAGGATGATTTATGCACGACGAGCCCTCGATACATTACAACATTACAGACGCATTTGTTTAATATGACACCCTTTGTTTGATTCCTTATTAGGTGCACGTGCACTTGTTAGTTTAAAGAGAGAAGAATGTAGACCTCACCATAAAGGATTCCCAATTATAATTTTGATTTACTTATAATTTTGATCATTAATTTATGGCTGCCTCAGTGGCACAGTTGTAATACGTACCATTGCTGTGCTGAGGTCCCGGGTTCGATTTCCGGGTCGGCTAAAAATGGTGTCAGGTTTTTCTATCATGAAATGGGCAGTGTCAGTCCTAAGTCTGGAATTGTGTCCGGTGTGGCGATAGGCTCGACCCCTATCACATCATGGGACAAAAATACGCTGTGCAACATGAGAACCGGATATACACTAGCTGATCCTGAAACGCGATCCACGCAGGATGTGTGGATCACTATGGTAGGTTTTAACACCATATCTACGGTGGTCAGTATCCGGGCGGATAAATGAATATCCTACCACCATCGTTGATATTTACTTTAAATTAAAGTAACGTATGTATTAATAGATGCTAATGAGTCATATTCGTGTATAATATTGATGCGCCAATTAAAATGCAACAAAAAATATCTATTTAAAATTGTTGCACTAAATATCCAACCATTGAGAATTTCCAATAAAGCGAACCACTTCCCGCGCCCTCGATATACAGCTACTCCATTCAGCAAGCACTTCTGCAGACATTTAATTAATGTTAATATATAAAACTCATTTGAATAAAATCATTCAGGAAGATGAATTGAATGTTGTTAATGTTTATGATTTTAATAGTTCTTATACGTCAACGTGCGATGTTCGGATTGTATTGAATTAGAAACCATCGGCCTGACATAGAAACTCTCTTAGCACTGCTTAGTTAAATCATTATTTTTGTCTCTTTCTATCCACTTAATAAATCGCGTTGACAAAAAAAGACAAAAAGTGTTTAACTATTGAAATAAAACTAATTTCAACGGACTTTATGCCGATATTTCGACAGTTTTTCAGCCCTCGTGGTCACGGGGTGAACTGAGGTGTAGGTTGTCCAGAAAAGTTAATGTTGCAGTCCCTACCTTCAGTTTATAATTATTGTAAACATTTTTTTTTAAATTTTGTTAGTGGTCCGATGAATTCACTAAGTAATGCTTATGTAACGTTTTTTTGTAAGGCCCCATATGTTAGAACAGAATTGATATTAATTTATAACTGCCTGAACTTTATAGGATAATCATATTTTTTTCTACAAATATATGCCACCAATCAGAATAAGAATAATTGATTAAATTCAGTAGAAATGTTATGTTAATTTCTTAGGGCCTTACTTATAAAAGTTACGTAAGTATTGATTAGTTAAATACTCTCTTGTCTTTGTCTATCAAGCCTATTTATAAAGTGGATATAAAGGGATGAAAAGAGTGTTAAACTAAGCAGTGCTTAAAAAGTAGTAAGGACTCATATGTCTCAATGTGAAGTAAGCACCAATTACAAGTTACAATTTGCAGACTGACTAACTTCGACTAATTTAAATGTCAAAACACAGGTCACATTCCTGGTGGTAAGCGCAACGCCTGCCCATAAACAGAAACAACACCACACAGAACTTTAAATTATAAAGCACTGCATGTCGCTGGAACGCGTTCATCACCCCGAGACAGTTGTTAAGTCTCTACTCAAGTATTTTCATTGGCTTTAATGACCTTTAAACAAAACACAACCGTGCATACACATTGCTACGTAACTGCAGAAAACACTGCAACTTTAAAATAAATTTATTTTTAAAATATCTGCAGTAAATCATTAAACTAGGTATGCATACTAAAATATAACATTAAAAGTGTTATCACACAACCATTTAGCTGAAAAAAAAAAAATCGGTTGTCTGTAAAGTCGGTTTACTGACGATAGTTGAACGTGATAACGTCTTAAGAAAATACTGATGGAATGGTAGCATTTTTCAAAAGAAAATTTTAATTTCATTTGTTTAATATTTGATAGTATTTATTGGCCTAATTATAACCTCAAAATCCGAAAGTATTTTATTTATTTTTCGGAATTCTCAAGTGTCCGTAGTTTTAATATAGTTTCAATCAAATATTATATACATTATCTAAAACCCAAAAAGTAAATTCACCTACCTTTTGGTTCTTAGGCCAACTATGTATGGATGACGAACAATGTCCTTTTCGTAAATCTAGTTTTTAAAAAGCCCGCCTCAATGTGTTTGATATAGGAGAAAATGTTCCCTTTGACGGATAGCTGGTCTAACCTGTCATTTCAGACACGTTGTTGTGATATGTGGAAGATTTAATATTTATGTTTTAATTTTTTTAAATCACGAACGCTGCCGAACGCAAAGGCCGATTGTGCTTCTTTGTCGCTCGTTCCGCGCTCTCGCTTGCACTTCAAGCCTTAAATGGAACGTGACAGAGCGAGGTAACGGCGCATGAGTCATGTTTTTTCGTGCGTGCAGCCGGCTCTATCGAATTATAAGACGTTATCACGTCAAAAACATAAAATAAAATACAAAACCCATGTCTCCATTTGACCTAAATTGCACGTCAATTTGATAATGTCATGTGAGAAAATTTCGTAACAAATTCTAATTATAATGCAGACTATACTTTTAGAGGTTGAAATCAGGACGCGAGAATCAGTGTGGCGTAAGTGACATTTTAAAATTCTGCACCATTTTGACATTTAATAGTGTGGTAAACCACCGCCAGAATTATATTCTAATACGAGCAGTATATCTTTTAATTCATTAGCGCATAATTTGGACTTGGACTTATTTAATACTAGTATAAGCTTAAAAATAAAATGAGCGATGCCTTTTTAATTCCTAATGTATTATGCGAGCACATAAGTTCATTCAATAATGGCATTTATTCCCATACATTTTTATTTGTTCAGCAACAAATTGTATGTGTTACATATATGTGAAAACTTCTTATTAGCCATTTGTATTTTTTTATCAATACGTGTTATAGCTGTAAGTTTTCCTTAATAAATAAATGAAATAAAACGCTAGATTTTACCGTTAAGCACCTTAATTGTAAAAATACCTATGACGCAAACACAAACTATAATTATCACCTGTCACTATGTTTTTTTTTTTATTTTAAGCAAAGTTTTTATAATTACAGTTAAAGCGCTTTAGTTTCCGCAACCTCAAATTACATGCAGGGTTCGTAAAGTGTTATATTACCAAATGTGGGCGGCAGCGGCGATTACTGCGACAAGAGCACGCGCCACGGGATACACGCAAACACGTACTGTGCAATTTTGTAGCTAAATATAGAATTACAATTTCGTAGTAATACCGTTTTAATCTTGGTGCAGGTTATATTACTGGCTTATATTTTAGGTTTTGGAGTGTATGAGAGTCTACATCTTAGGCCCAAAGCCAATCGAATCATTTATTCTGTGAATTGGATCATAAATATCACTTTTACATGTCAATATTTTTTTATAAATAATAGATAACATTTTGAAGATATAACTTCTTATGGGAAGGTAAACCGCTTCGTAACGTAACGCGTTACGGCGCCACTCTGTCTGGCTTCCCTTTCTCTCACGCATACGGCAGCAGTAGGCAGGCTCCTCCTCTCTCACTTTAACCCACCTTTTTTTAAGTTATCACTTCTGTCGAGTGTCCCGAGGTGCATTTGTTTTTATCTTTATCAGTATTTCGTGGCTAACCATGACAACAAATGCCAAAACAAACTCATGACTTGTGGCCTCTGTTAATGTCCAGAATTTGATTTTCCAGAATTATGTCAGTGTAATGTATACAATACATTCTGGATTGGCCTTTTGAGGATCTCACCTGCACGTGGTACACTCTACTGATAAACAGACGAGGCAGTGGTGAAACTTAGTTCCCGTAGCGGGTTGTGGGGGTCAGTTGGCGAGTTACCCCATAGAATACCAAATGCACTAGGAAATCATGATGCCGCAAGGGAACCCTGGCACTAAGCTGGGTATTTCCAGGCAGAAATAATTAGTTCTCGAGCAACGTTGTAGCCAGTTTTAAACTACAGAAATAATGTGCCGGCTCAACCTTAGCTGTACCAGTGTCTGATAGAAAACAGAGTTTTTATGTAAATTTATTATATTACTTCACAAGGTGGTAGGTCCCTCGTAAGCGAGAGGCTGTATGGGTTGGTACCACCGCTATGTCTGTTTCTGCGACCAAGCCAAAGTGTATAAGCACTTTTGTGTTTCGGTTTGAAGCCAGTGAAATTACTGGGCATTATGAGACTTAACATCTCATGTCTCGGGGTGACGAGCGCAGTTCAGTGCCTTGCAGTGCTTTGTAATTCAAAGTTCTGAGTGGTGTTGCTATATGTTAAGGCGTGGCGCTTACCATCAGACGAGCGCCTTGGTCGTCTCGACATTTAATCAAATAAAAAAAAACTTGTGTATTATTCGACTAACCGATACATGGATTTGTATTTTATCCCCAAAATATAAAACATTTCGTCGATAGAAATAAAGTCACGCACCGCAAGCTGCGGCTTTCAATAAATCCTATTATACTATTGACAGGCCCTCAAGGAAATTCCTAACTAAACATTTTTCTTGGTTTCCTTCAGCTTCCGTGAGTCATCGTGACGTAGTAGGAGAGTAGCCGACTGTAAAACAAGAGGTCGCGCGTTCGATCCTGCACTGTGAAATATTTGATCCTTCACAGCTTATGTCTCGGGGTAACGAATGCAGTCCAGTGCCATGCATTGCTTTGTAATTCAGTTCTGTTTTTTTTTTATTATTATTTTATTGAATGAGGAGACTAGCAATACGCTCGCCTGATGGTAATCGCCACGCCTGCCCATAAACAGATGCAACACCACAAAGAACTTTTGAATTATAAATCACTGCGTGGCACTGAACTGCGCTCGTCACCCTAAGACATAAGATGTTAAGTCTCATAATTCCCAGTAATTTACTGGATTCGATATCTTTCAAACCGAAATACAACAGTGCGTCCACACTGTTGCTTGGCGGCAAAAAAAAGTAACGCGGTGGTACCAATCCAAACGGCCTCTCTCATACGAAAGACTCACCACCTTCTATAACCACCTCTGTATGGTGTTATCTGTTAATGGTAGGAAAGTACCTACCATCAGGCGAGCGACTTGCTCGATTCATCACTCAAGCTAATAATAAAAAAGTCACATATATCAGGCACAGGCAAAAGGTTTATATTTATAACATTTCTATTTTTTGTCCGAGGGTAAAATAACGTTTGATGTTTTTAACCAACTCGGATTGAAATAACCTCTTATTATTGGAGCACAGGTGCACAGAGTAATAACGCGCTAGACTTATTAAATTTGACCAACCTGTATCAAATGAGCCACATGAGTGTAAGTGATATGTGGCGCAGTAGTCGGATATTAAGCGAGAGGTCGCGGGTGCGATTCCCGTACGAGATAAAATATTTGTGTGATCTACAAATATTTTTTTCAAGGCTGCGTGTTTTTTTTTTTATTTGATTGAATGACGAGACAAGCAAGTGTCTCGCCTGATGGTAAGTGGCTGCCCATAAACAGATGCAACACTCTCAGAACTTTGAGTTACAAAGCACTGTCAGTCACCCCGTCACCCCGGGACATAAAATGATAAGTCTCATAATGCCCAGTAATTTCATTGTTTCCAACATCCTTCAAACCGAAACACAACAGTGCTTACACACTGTTGCTTAGCGGCATAAATAGACAAAGCCGTGGTACCAACCCAGACGGCCTCTCGCATACGAGGGACCTACAACCTTGTTCTCCTCATAAGGGAGTTTAGGGGCATAGTTGTGTTTCGCATCATAGGATTTGCGCTAGGCAGGTGGCTGGTCATAAAAACTACTACTAAGCCAATTTTTTATGTAACTTGTTAAAAAGAATATTGCGCCAACCCCACTGCAAGTGGGTTAAAGGCAGGTAGAAGCAAGCAGAAGAACAAGAGTAATTAGTAAAGCATCGTTCACACAAAACGCATTATAGTTGCTGCAAATTATCCTTTCTGAATCTACGTACAACAAGCACAGTGTGTTCCAGAGATAATTTCTTACAGGCAAGAGCATAATCTGGAGGAAAATTCATTTAATATTTCCCCAGCGATTTAAAAAAAAATCACAATAGTCAGAGGCTTGGCTGTGACTTAGATCCATGGGTAGCCACTTACCGTCAGGTTGTAGATTGGACGT
Source organism: Amorpha juglandis (assembly GCA_949126905.1). NCBI lineage: Eukaryota > Metazoa > Arthropoda > Insecta > Lepidoptera > Sphingidae > Amorpha > Amorpha juglandis. The sequence continues at coordinate 3,208,995 of OX421380.1, forward strand.
CAGGTCATGTTTCATCGTACGCTAATTACCCCAATGAGAAGTCATCGTAAGCCAGATACTATTGGCAATAATATGCTGTAGCGATTTTTGGGCTAACAGTGTTTCTTACACATATTTAAGAAACTCACGCACATGAAAAAATACCACTCCTTTTGGGCAGTCGTGTAAAAAAACCTAACACAGTTTCATAATGTCGATTTACTAAGAATGATACTTCAATCTCCTTTAAGTTGAAACATAATCGTGCTTACACACTACTGCTTGGCGACAGAAATAGGCAAAGTGGTTTCATTCTTTCGTTCCTTCAATGCTGAGGATCGTGGCCGCAGGAGGTCGAGGATATAAGGGCCCTCTAATTGGTTCTGTCACCGCCTATGTGAATTGCATCTTGCAGTTTAAGTTGCAGGGGTTTAGTGACTTGTTCATTTCATTTAGCCGATGGTCTACCTCGAGAGCGCTTGCTCTCTATTTTGCCCATCAAAATATCTTTTTCAAGACTCTCATTTGGGTTTTTGCGAGAAATGTGTCCAAAGAAAGAGAGAATTCGCCTCTTTCACACTGTTGACAATCCGACGAGACGAAGACAAAGTGGTTGGACCAACCCAAATGGCCTCATGCCAGATGGCGTCGCATATGTGGTACCTACCACCTAGTACATTTCAAACAACAATGCGAATGGCCACGAGAGGAAGCACATAAAGCATGCAATATCGAGGCAGCCTGTTTGTCCCCGTGTCTATAAGATTGATGTGTGGCCGACGTCGCCCAATTGCAGAGACGGCCGAGCGCCGCAAATTCATAAATCAACGGAAACCAGCTGTCTGCGCTGAAAGCGCTTTTAGCCACTGAATGTTCGATAGCGCCATTTGTAAGTCTAAAATAATATCAATCTTCACCACAGCTGTATTAATGGTGTTAATGGTGTTACATGATGCACAATAATGTGCATATTTCCATGTTTATCTCAGGATAGCTATGGTTAACCTAGACATACATACGATCCAAAATGGTAGAGCCATGCTGAAGATAGTTTTGTCTACAGGTGAATGGGTCGGCTCGACCGGGTCGTTACCACTGTCTTATAGAAAGTTTGGTACAGTGAGTGAGATATCCGGAGGCCCAAATCCCCTCCCCTTCCCAGTTCATTAATTATCCCTTCCCTTTAAGGTCGTCAACGCGCCTATGATTCTTCTAGTATTGTAGGTGTACATAAGCAATGAAGATCACTTACCATCAGGTGAGCCACTAGGTGCCGGTCTAAGCTATAAGAAAAAAAAACGATGAAAACAAGGCGTCCTCAAGCAATGTCCAGACGCTGGGTATTTAGAGGTTAAAATATATAATAAGCATTGAGTTAAATACTGTAAAATAATAATAATAATAAATGGCGTTCCAGGGTCAGCCAGTGTATATCCGGTTCTTCCGAGGGGCTTGCGACATGACTTGATGGTTGGTTGGGGCGGGTACAGGGGTACATCCTTGTATCTTCATCGGTCATCCGCCTGTCCTGCCGCAGGTCCCTCGATTTGCTTCTTCCCTCTCCGTAGAGGGAAGAAGCATTTATACAGGCCGGCATGATTCTGGCGACTGGTTGCTGATTTTTTGGACTGCACTACGCTTAACATCAGGTGTAGTGTAGTCACTTTGCCGTGCTCGGGTAAAAAAAAAAGTTTTTAAAAAAGCTTTCGGCAGCTCCCCTAGACTTGACTAGATTCTCACAAATATTTGTAAACTGAATTCAGTCTACTCAACTCACTTATCTGGTTTCTGCATCTTGTTACATAATTATCACCTTCTTCATCTGACAAGCTGTTGAATTACAGTATCCATATTGCACTTCCTTGAAAAAACGTTTTCATTCAAGAAAATTTCTGCCCTTTCAGACGTGGTAGAAAAAATCTCTCCAGTCTGTTTCCCTTCAGAGATAGGGTTTCTTCTCTAGCGAAACTACCTTACGACCTAAATATAATTCTAAGTATACATATATTTTATGCATTTAATGATTATTTTTAGTTTACAAAACAACAAAGCTAATTGCTTTTCTCCAACACGTTCAAATCGGATTACCTTAACTACAAAAAAAGGTAAATAACAACTAGCCCTAGTATCGTTACTGTATCCACAAAACGTCAGCGTTTCGAATCCCTTACGTGTATGTTTTGTAACGAACTGTTTTCTTCAAAGAGCCCTTCAAGTTTCCAGCCCCAATCAACCTGACTACCTGGACGTTTAGATACCCGACGATACCTGCTACATCCAACGCCTTGTTGCGATGTTGTTACAGGGCATGAAAAGCAAAAGTACAACTCCCATTTATCATTTTAATAAGGCTCAAAACAAAATGAAAAGCTAAAAATGAATCTCCCTATCTAGAAAAGCTTTTGTATTTGACAGCCTTCATGGCGCAGTGGGCAAGTAGCCGACTGTGAAACCAGAGGCTGCGGGTTAGATCTCCGCACCGAGACAAATGTTTGTGTGATCCACAAATATTTGTTTCGGGGTCTGGGTGTTGTTAGACCGAAAGTCTCTCGTAGTTCTTTTTACCCACGACACAAGACCCGTATCTAATTGTGGGGTCAGGACTGTGTGTGTGACTGTTGGGTGTATTTATTTATGACCAGCATTTGCTCTTGGCTCCACATTTAAAGTCTTTCCCGTTTTTCGGGATAAAAATAACCTACATCACTTTCCAGTCCATAAAGTATATCTATGCAAAAACATATCGATCCGTTGCTCCTATGCTGTCTGAGTGAAGGACAAAACAAAATCAGACTTTCTATTCTTTTTATTTAATTAAATGACGAGACGAGCAAGGCGCTCGCCTGATGGTAAGCGCCACGCCTGCTCATAAACAGAAGCAACACCACACAGATTTTTGAATTACAAAGCACTGCATGGCACTGAACTGCGCTCGTCACCGTGAGATATAAGATGTTAAGTCTCATAATGCTTCAATATCCTTCAAACCGAAACACAATAGTGCTTACACAACTATTGCTTGGCGGCAGAAATAGGTAAAGCGGTGGTACCAACCTAAACGGCCTCTCGCAAACGAGGGACCTACCACCTCGGAATTAGTGTAATTACTTTGCCGTGCCAGGATAAAAAAAGATATCATTTGACACAAAAAAACTACAATCCAATATGCAAATAAGTGGAAAGTATAGCATAGCATAGGCCGGCAAACGAGCAAGTAGGTCACCTGATGGTTAATTATCTCCACCGCCCATGTACGCCCACAATACCAGAAGAATCACGGGCGCGTTGCCGACCTTAAAGGAAAGAGATAATTAGGGATTGGGAAAGGGAGGGGGATTTAGGCCTCCGGATATCTCACTCACCGTACGCAACGTAGCAGCAAGGCGCTACTTTACGTCGGTTTTCTGTGAGACTATAAAAAAAAAGTGGAAAGTAAACTTAATGGACTACTGTCTACAATATCGCTGTGTTGTCGGCTAAACTTCGTTCTATCGTAGGGCTAACAATTAGTGTGTGATTTCGCGCCTTGGGTTAAGGTGTTTTATTGCATCCAAACCCGAAACTTCCTCACGTTAAACAACCATTTTACCTCCGACACTAAATAAAAAATTTACTCTCGAAAATGAACCTTATCTCTTTGTAATAACGTTCAATGAGAAATATTTTTTATCTCTTTAATGATATTTACGGTGGGCGTATAAATATCTCTTTCCGGGAGCATCTTTATCGTGTCCGGGAGTGTTCCGGTGATGTAAAAATAATTGTACTGAACCCTCTTTTTATGTGTTTCGTCGGTGGGATAAACGCAAAGCTGGATTTTAGAAGTGGATTTAATTTTTTTTTATTGCTCAAATAACGGATTCTCGCTTATGCTAATATTCATTTTGTGCAACCCTTTTTATTTTAACATTGTTTTTAAAAATAGAACACGCCATTCTAAAAACTTTTTTTTATTTCATCGAATAACGAGACGAGCTTGCCTGTTGGTAAGCGCCACACCTGCCCATAAACAGAAGCAACACCACACAAAACTTTGAATTATAAAGCACTGCATGACACTGAACTACGCTCGTCACCCCGAGACTAAGTGCTTACACATTGTTACTGGGCGGCAGAAATAGACAAAGCGGTGGTACCAACCCAGACGGCCTCTGGCATACGAGGGACCTACCTTGTTAAAAAAAGTAAGTCGTTTTAAATACCTTTGTAGGAATATATTGATCCTATTTTACTGATATTTTACCGTCGGGTTCAAACTGTCCAATGATAAATTTCCGGCTACGTCGTAGGCATGCCACAGTAAGTGCTACGCGTAGTATTAGCTGCTAAAACTTTTTTTTTTTTTTATGGCATAGGCCGGCAAACGAGCAAGTGGGTCACCTGATGGTAAGTGATCTCCACCACCCATGTACGCCCACAATATCAGAATCATGGGCGCGTTGCCGACCTTAAAGGAAAGGGATAATTTGGGATTGGGAAGAGGAGGGGATTTGGGCTTCCGGATATCTCACTCACCGTACGAAACGCAGCAGCAAGCCGCTACTTTACGTCGGTTTTCTGTGAGACAGTGGTAACGACCCGGTCGAGCCAGCCCATTCATGCTGTAGACAAAACAGTCTACAGCGTGGCTCTACCACTCACGTCTACAGCGTGGCTCTACGTTGAAAATGTACACTGTACTGTAAATTTAATTCAAATACAGTATATTATTATATACTATTCAGCTGTCCAAAACAAGTTCAATCTATCTCGTTTGCAAAATACTTGCATCTGTCATGATAAATTTATTGGCTAAAGCGTAGCCAATGCGTACTACACGCATGGGCTACGCGTTCCGCTACGACTGCTGCGCATTGTCGTCTACATCGGACATGCTACGGTAATACTACGCCAGCTGCTATTCACCATTAAATAGTGTTTTTACAATTTCTGTTACGGATTGCTATCAATATTATTAATAATGATAGTTATTTTAAAATTACATCAATAATCTTTTGCATAATAAATTTATAGGATACAGCATAGTTGGTAAAGGTAGTTTATAAAGGGAAATACCCGTAGTTTATAGTTGAAAGGAAAGTTATTTGATATAATAAGATTCAAATATTGGTAATAGTAACAAATCTACTTTAGCTAGATGATAAGATTTTTTTAGTGGTACAGTTACGTTGTAGACAGTTTTGTCTACAGCATGAACGAGTCGGCTCGACCGGGTATTACAGAAAATCGATGCAAAATTGCGGCTTTTGTTTCGTACAGTAAGTTAGATATCTGGAGGCCCACATCACCTTCCATTACTAATTCCTAAATTACGCCTTCACTTTGAGGTCGACAAAGCGCCAATGATTCCTCGGATATGGTGGACGTACATGACTCGCTGGCTCATTTGCCAGCCAATGTTATAAAAAAGGTGTTTGTTATAGGATTACCTTCTTACAAAGGCACGTTTTGAGGAACTCGACCGAATTAGGAGACACGACAACTGTGATATATACGCTTTGTACGCAATAGTATACTATGTTATAAGCTATTTGAGATAGGGAGCGCGACGCTTGGGCGTTTCCATTTGGTTAAATATGAAGTGGACATGGCGCTATCGTCTGACCCGCGTCAAGCATCGCGATCTTCCTGTTTCAATCGTTTACCTTAAGGCCGCGGACTCGAAGTCAGCGGCAAGCAGCGGCGGCGCGTTCAAATGCATAGATTTAAATGGTCCTGGCCTCGAAAGCAGCGGCGCGGCGCGTTGCGGGCGCTAGGAGCGGCGCGCGCCAGTCGAGCGGCGCTTGCGCGTCTGCATTGACGTAGTGCTGTGTGTTTTCAAAAATGCCCGCCGACGTGGTGGAGCAAATTATTTCAATGATTTTTTATATGGAACATCATATTCACATCAATTTTGTTCGCGAACAGACACTCATTTCTCATAGTACAACACTACGCCGCTCTAGCTCCGCGCGATCTGCCCGCTGACTTCGAGACCGGGTTTCCGCCGCACCCGCGCCGCCGCCTCCACCGCCCCGCACCCGCTGAGTTCGAGTCCGCGGCCTAAAACGTGCCTTTACTGATACAGTAGATACTGTCCGTAAAGAGCTGAAGCTTCGCTTGAAAGTCTGACATTTTCATTTCTTCATAAGAAACGGTATCATATTCTCATAACAGTATAATAACATAAAAATAAACGACTTTTGTAAAGAGGAAATCAATACGAGTACTGCCTCACAAACCCCGGGACGAAGTAAATTTTCAAAACCCGATTATGTGTCCCGATCGATTTATAATAATTGATCTAATCAAGGCCAACTAATAATAGCAATATAGTTGTTAATGTAACGAGAAACATGAATTTATATATAACGTCAATAGAAGGTTGGATATTTGTATATTTTTTTATTGTGGCATAGATGGCTCTGACTTTGCGTTGATACCGCTGCTTTGTCCATTTCTGCAGTAGTGTATAAGCCCTGTTGTATTTGGGTTTTAAATACATTGAAGCCTACTTGGGTATTATGGACTTAACAACTTATGTTATGTCTGATAATACCCAGTAAAATTAATAGTTTTTCTTTCTTTCCTCTTATGTCTCAGGGTGACAAACACAGTCCAGTGCTATGGAGTCCTTTCTCAAAATTCTATGTGGTGTATGTTTATTAGCAGTGATGCTTACCATCAGGCGAGTGATCTGCTCATATTGTCATTCAAGCTAATAAGAATGATTTACAAATAATAAACGTGTTAAAACTTTTTTCAACGTTTACCGATGAGCAATGGAGCACAATAATTTTCTAGCTAAACTCACGGACCGTGTAAGGAGCTCTACTTTGCGTTTCAAAATAAAAATAGCTTATATGAGACAAACAGGTGCCAAACTTAAATAGTTATGCACCCCGCTCCCGCTCATGACATTATAACCGCATGCTAATGTGATGTAACCTTATTTACTATAGGATGGACATTATAATTGCTGACACAGGTACTCAGATGTAATTCTATCTATTTGTAATATGATATTCTTGTTTTGTCTAAAGCTCTTAATATCAAATTATGTTGACCATAAAAAGTGCTAGCCTGGCATCTAGACGGTGATCTTGTTATGATCATAATGCGTAGATCTAAGCATTCATTGTCAACAGATGAACAGGTATAAATAAGGAAATTTGTCAATTGTAATTCAGTTCGCAATAAAGCTTCATTGTGAAGACTTGTCTTTTTTTTAAAAACCTCCGGGCGCTCCCGCGTAACTTATCTGGCGCAGCCGGTAGGATATCCGCGACTGTAAGCTCTGTCTGCGAGTACACAAGCATCGGTCTTGCGGCATAGCTCCGGGTATCCTCGAACCAAATAAATTCGATAAACGGCGGGAACCGAAGGTCGTCGCCCACGAAGTCAGCTTTACGAGAAGGCATGGGATCGAGCGGATTGTAAGTAGACCTCTTTACATTTCCTGTCTCATCCTTGCTATTTTTCCTGTGGTTGATTTTGTACGACACAATTTAAAAAAAAAAAAAAAGGTGAACTCCGTAACTTTTGAACAAAAATAGTCGAAAGTTATTTGACTTCTGCACAAAAATAGGCAGGCTCATTTTAAGATTTAAGAATTTTTTATTGAAATATTTGATTTTTGATTTATAAATAGAACGTTTTAATTAACTGTGTGTTAATTTTCATTTTCTTAATTTCCTGTGTGTATAACTGTGTTAATTTTTATTTTTTTAATTTACTGTGTGTTAATTTTTAATTTACTGTATGTATAACTGTGTATTAATTTTTATTTTCATTTTATTTACTGTGTGTTATATATACGTGTGAAAATATGTCGCGCAACGGTGAATTTCAGATGATTCCCAAAGACTTTATATGCGTAATTCCAAAATTCGATGGAGATCAGAGTATATTAAACTTATTCATAAGAAAAAGTGAATATATTTTGAGAAATTTTGGTGAAGTAAATAATCCTGTACAATCCACATACGTTTTTCAGTGCATTAGCAGTAGATTGTGTGGTAGAGCCGCAGGCTTATTAAGCGAACGCGAAGACATAACCACATGGGAACAGCTCAGATCTGTTCTTATCCAACATTTTGGAGATCCTAGATCTGAAGAGTGCGTAGCAATTGAATTAGAAAATTTAAAAATCAATTCTGGCGAAAGCTACTTGCAATTTTGCAATCGCATCCAACAAATACGCAGCGCTCTTCTTTCTAAGATAAACTTATTATTGGATGAAAATATTAAAGCAGCAAAAATGATAATTTATAATAATTTGTCTCTGAACGTGTTCATGTACAACCTTACAGAAGATTTAATTCGAATTGTAAGATTGAAAGATTGCGCAAGTTTTGAAAGCGCACTTAGTGTTGTAATGGAAGAAGTAAACTTCCAAATGCAATACAATGCGAAAAATAAAAATAGATGTGCTGTAAAGCCACCTCAGCATTCTTACCCACCTAACTCTACTAATTCAGATGTGAATAAAGCTCATTTCCAGCCGACATTTAGACCAAACCCTTTAAATAATTTAAATCAACAATTTAAATTTGGAATGCCAAATCAATTATCCAATAATTTCAGGCCTGTTAATTCAAATGGATTTAAATTTGGTCTTCCAAATCAGGGTATTAATTTCAAACCGAATTATCCACAGCCCCAAAGCAATTTTAAATTTGGTTTACCGAATCAACAAGGGTTTAGACCAAATGTTAACTATCCCCAAAACAATTTTAAGTTTGGCATAGTGCCCCAACAGGGATATAGACCCCAATTTAATAATGCTCAAATGAGACCGTTTAACAATGCACCAAACCAACAGTTTAAGTTTGGTATTCCATATCAAAGCCAACCTCAACGTAATGTACAAGATACTGTTGTATCTATGCGTACTGCCCGTCCCCTAAGACAAAATATGATCAAGCATGAATCGGATGACGATCATAATAATTTATTTCACTCAGATAACTATGCTGAGATAATGCAGGACTCCGATGATCAGAACAATGATATTCCGAATGTAAATTTTTCTGATAATAATGAACAGATTGATTTCGAAATTTTTTATTCCGAAAACATGAATCCCACTGATGAGGAACATTTAGACGAATCCGAAAATTTTCGGATAGTGGCCTCGAAGACCGACCATCCGAAATAATACAGATTAACTGTAATAGAATTAATAAATTGCCTCATATCTACATACCTGAAATTGACGCGAATTTAATGATAGACACATGTATAATATCATTGATGAAATTTTCGCACAACACCAGTTCTTGTCAACCCATACCAGTTGAAATAAACTCTATAAAAATAGAGCCAATAGAGAAACGAAGATGGATTCTCTACAGCAAAGCGGAAACTATATTTACGAAAAGCTGTCATAATGAAATGACAAAAGAAAGTATAAAAGGGACTTACCTCCTCACACTTGACAATCACTGTGACGCCAAAATAGACGACGTTACCCTGAAATCCCACTATGCGGGAATAAGCACAATGGACTTCAGAAAACTGCCAATTATTGATCTTCCAGAAGTAACGACTATAGAGCCACAAACAGGATGGAAACCAATAAATTTGGATGCTGCCGAGTTGAAAAATCTACAGAATCTAAATGAATTGTTGAAGAACAGTGAAAGTGAAGTGGAAATTCGTGAAAAAGGCATTTTTGTGAAAAGTGTTAGCGCAGCTACTCTGTTATTATATGTAATCATATTTCTGTTCCTTTTTGTGTGTATAGCGTATAAGTATAACTTTTTAAAATATATTGTGTGTCGAAATAATCAGAGAAATATACATCCCTCTGATAATTTCGAAGCTATGGGGGGAGGAGTTATGCACCCCGCTCCCGCTCATGACATTATAACCGCATGCTAATGTGATGTAACCTTATTTACTATAGGAAGGACATTACAATTGCTGACACAGGTACTCAGATGTAATTCTATCTATTTGTAATATGATATTCTTGTTTTTTCTAAAGCTCTTATTATGTTGACCATAAAAAGTGCTAGCCTGGCGTCTAGACGGTGATCTTGTTATGATCATAATGCGTAGATCTAAGCATTCATTGTCAACAGATGAACAGGTATAAATAAGGAAAGGACATTGTTCGTCGTCCATACATAGTTTGCCTAAGAACCAACAGGGAGGTGAATTTACTTTTTGGGTTTTAGATAATGTATATATTTGATTGAAACTAAATTAAAACTACGGACACTTGAGAATTCCGAAAAATAAACAAAATACTTTCGGATTTTGAGGTTATAATTAGGGCAATAAATACTATCAAATGTCAAATGTTGTCATCTGTTAATTCATTTTGACGGAGTTTTGGCGGGAATTCTGACAGTGCGGTTCATCGCTGATTTTAATTTATTTCAAAAACTAGTTTAATGTTGTTTTGTTGTATAAAAGTGATGTGGATTTGTGCAATAAACATTTACGGCGATGAACAGTGTATTGGAAAGAATGCACACCAAAACTCCAACAAGTCCTTGAAAACTTCCACACCGATATTTCATCGTTCTTGTGAAGACTTGAGAATAAATTACACTTGTCATTGGCGAAATGCATAACAATGCGAAGCCATAAGTAAATAAAAACAAAAACATTTTAACAAGCCGTATTATGGATCCGCGACATCATATCGGACTGTTTGTGACTAAAAACCATAGTCATGGTTAATAAAATTATAATATAATTGGTTTTTAATTACACAGACAAGCGTCAGTATTCTCAACACTTGAGTTTTGAGAATACTAACGTTTGTCTGTGTCAAACTCTTATTAAGAGTGCTGTTACAAAGACTTGGCTGTATGAGCTAGAATACCTTTGCCTATTAAAAACCCCAATTTGAACCAAAAATTATAATACCGAGGACTATGACGGAAGTGAATACTTTTTAAATTGTTTTCGAAATTAAAAAAGTGTCCATTCTATTGAAATAATTATAATGTACATTATAAATAATAATAATAATTATAGTAAATGTTTCATGCGTGTTGATTCATAGGCCATTTTTGACAATGTCCTTTGTCAATTGTAATTCAGTTCGCAATAAAGCTTCATTGTGAAGACTTGTCTTTTTTTTAAAAACCTCCGGGCGCTCCCGCGTAACTTATCTAAATAGAACTGGGCAGGGCACATCTGCTGCATGTCCCGTCAGAAGTAAAATTAGTATAGTGACGATCCTATAGCAAAAATGTACAGCGTTGCATATCCAAAAGTGACAGCAAATTGAACTTGATTCAGAATTATCGCTGAATAGATTATAACAAGTGATAGAGCATGACGGAGAAATTTACCAGCAGTGTGACATAAAGAGGTGACATAAACTTTTTTTTAAAATATGTAGGTGTGAATGCACTTACTTTAAAGTGAGGATAACTTTTTTTTAGATCTTCAACAACTTACTCAGAAATTCCAAAATGGAGCAATAAAGCTGAATTATAACATTACTATGCTTTGTGACACCAATTCAAATTGTAAACAAACTAAACACACCATGATTCTACCACTTCTGAAAATTGTATATCACTTTTGTTGTCATTAATAAGATATCAGAGGTCGTTAGTGCTGTGATTACTTGATACGCGGAAACTCAATTTCCTGAAAATTACTTTTTTATAACATAGGTAAAATGCAGCGTTCTAACTGAACGCATCACTTTATTGACCTGATTTCCTTGTGTTTCTAGTTTAAATTTTAGATGGATAGATAATCTCTCTATTTAATACGTGATGTGCGATTAGTGTATCCACTGATTCCACAAGGCATATTTTCCATCACATATACTACACACAATCCTTATGCATTTTTTTATCCAGGCACGTCGAAATGACTGCACTACACCTGATTGTAAGCGCAGTGGGTTCCAAAAAAACCAGTGATCACCAACATATAATGTTGTTTATCGGTGGTCACCAGAATCATACCGGCCTATATAAATGTTTCTTCATACTCCGAAGAGGTAAGAAGCAAATCGAGGGGCCTGCGACAGGACTGGCGGATGACCGATGCAGGCACAGGGATAAAAAGATGTACCCCTATACCCACTCCAAACAACCATTCAATCATATCGCAAGCCCCTCGAGACAATCGGATATACACTAGGTGACCTCCAAACGCGACTCCCCTGAAAGAGCGACTATGGTGGGTTTTTCATAATGTATACGGCGGTCGCTATGCAGCCGGGTACGAAAGTTATTTTTTTATTAAAACTCTGAAAAACTTAAATAACTTAATTAAATTACCATGTTTCATTTTTAAAATAAAATCTGCTCACGTCTCACAGCGTTTTATTAGATATTCGGCTAGACCCTCTATAACGGGCGACAGATGTGATCCATTATGGGAACCGACATACGGCTGATGGGAATATTTTCCCACACTAGAACATTACAGGCCATTAGTATTTTTCTGAACACTGAAATTGTTTTATACCTATATCATTGTCGGGCTATATCAGCTGGAGTGATATTTTATCATAAAAGTATCAAGAAAGTAAGGAAAGGATCAAGATACAATATGCTGTGGATAACGGTGTGAGTTACGCATTTATTTTTTAGTTATTTTATTATTTATTTATTTATTTATTTAAACTTTATTGTACACAAGGAGTGCAGTACAGAACACAAAAATATAACTAAGTTGAGAAGTACAATTGGCGGCCTTATCGCTCAGGGCAATATCTTACAGGCAACCATGGGATGGAGATGAAAGAAGGAGAAAGAAAGAAAGGGCAGTCAATAGTGTACAATAAGCTAGTTTCAGAAAGTATACACATTGATTTAATTGATATACTACTTAAATATAAAAAAAAATACACATTATACATAAACTAAAACTATAAAATATATACGTATATATATATAAATATATATAATATATTGCCAGTGTAGTTGTATGTTACAAACTAGTAGCGAGATAGTGCTCCTTCACCATTTTTTTGAACACAGGAAGCGATTGGGCACACCTAATGCCTACCGGTAAAGCATTCCACAGTCGCGCAGCCTGGACAGTAAACGATTTGTCTGTATATAGAGTGGAATGCGTTGGCGTCATCAATTTTAAGTTATCAGATGATCTCAGAGACCTTGTATGTGTGTCATGAAGGAATTGAAAGCGAGACTTTAGGTAACAGGGAGTGACAGGACAGAACAGAATATTATAAAGAAGAGATAGAATGTGTGCATTCCGGCGAAGCCGTATGGGCAACCCCTTGAGCTTGGCGCGAAACTCAGAAACATGATCATATTTGCGAAGTCCAAATATGAATCTGATACAGAAATTCTGGAGGCGCTCAAGTTTGTCTAATTGTTGTTCAGTAAGATCAAGATAGCTGACATCTGCATAATCAAGGATGGGAAGAAGAAGGGATTGCGCAAGTGAAACCTTTGTGGAAGTAGGTAGAAAATTGCGTAGCCTTCGCAAGGATCCTGCTGAGGCAAACAGCTTTCTACTCACGTCTTGTAATTGAGGCACCCAGGAGAGAGATTTATCTAGGTATATCCCAAGATTTTTCACTTTGTCACTATACGGGATACTAATACCGTTACAAGTGATAGGTGGTAATTGTGACTTTTGTAATTTGGATATCATCCTAGGGCTACCGATAATGATGATCTGCGTTTTGGAGGGATTCACTTGTAGACCATAGGCCTTACTCCACTCGCAGATCTGATTTAAGTCGGCATTGACTGTAGTAACAGCTTCCGTCATCCTATCTATTGATGCTTGGTAGTATATTTGGAGATCATCGGCATAAAGGTGGTAGGCAGAACTGAGTTTAGACGAAATAGTATTGATAAAAATTGTGAAGAGAAGAGGAGATAAAACGCCGCCCTGTGGGACTCCGACAGAGGTGGTGCAATAAGAGGAAAACCTATCCTCAATGCAAATGCGCTGCCGGCGTCCAAACAGGTAACTACGAAAACACTCAATTGCCAATGGAGATATGTTAAGAGAACACAAAATGCTAAGCAAAACGTCAAAATCGACGGTGTTAAATGCGTTACTGAAATCAAGTAGAGACAAGATTGTCAGCTTACCGTCCTCCATACCAAATCTGATGTCGTCCGTAATATGAACCAGCGTGGTGGTGGTGCTGTGGCCTGGTCGGAAACCAGATTGAAGTGGATTAAGGAGTTGATTGATGGAGAGGAAGTTACTGAGTTGAGAATGGACTAGCCGTTCGAGCACCTTGGAAAGGAAAGGTAGGATGGATATCGGACGGAAATCGGTGAAGGTAGAAGGATTATTTTTCTTGGGTATGGGAATTATTTGGGCTTCTTTCCAAGCTTGCGGAAAGAACCCACTGGAAATGGAGTAGTTGAGGATGTGAGATATGATGGGAAGGATTTCGTCAAGGATGGGAAGGATCATATTACGGCCGACACAGTCACTTCCAACCGCATTGGATGAAATTGACATAATGGTCCTCCTAACATCACAAAGAGCAAATTGTTTGAAGAGCAAAGGGGAGCAGTCGGGAGTCTGGCAGGATGAAAGAAGTTTTAATGTATTATCTTTAGTAGTCCTGTCATAATTGGACGAAGAAGAGAATTTTTGGTTAAGAGAATTTAAATCAAAATGTTTCGGAAAAGGGTTTTGTTGAGATTTTCCAACTCCCAGTGACTTCAAAAATTTCCAGACTCTAGCTGGATCGCCATTTTCGATAGAACTATGGATATGTCGGCGTTGTGCATACCTACACACCTTTCTGCAATGATTCCGAATAGCTACGTACTTATCCCAGTTTGTGTCGTTGGGGCGATATTTGAACCTTGACTTGGCAGCTGCTTTTTTAGCGAGAAGTTCCTTCATATCACCAGTGAGCCAAGGTGACGGAAGATGTTTGATCCTGATTGCACGGACTGGAGCATGAACATCATACAGCTCAATCAATTTACGGTTGAAAATTTCAACCTTATCATTAATACCCTCAGAGGCGATGAGCATACTCCAGTCAATTTTTTCAGCATCTCCGCGAAGACTATCAACGTTCATACCACGAAAATTGCGCTGCAGGAGAGTTTTGGGTTTAGATTTAGGTGGACGAATACTGTAGGATAGAAAGAGTAGATCATGATAAGAGAAGGCGTCAGCGGAACATTGCCCGTGTTTTGCAACATGATTTATGGAGGAAACGAAGATAAGATCAAGAAGAGATGGAGAACAATTTGGAAGGTGATGAGTGGCAGAAAGTGGAAGGATAGAGAGGTTACAGGATTGAACAGAGTTCTGAAGGGAGGAAGAACGAGAGTCGTTCTTAAGGAGACAGGTATTAAAGTCACCCATGATTATACAATGACTGTACGAGGGAACAAAGTTTTCAAGAAGTATTTCCAGAGAAGAAAAGAAGTTAATGCGAAGAGAAGGGCAGTAGTAGACACCAAGTAGAATCTTAGAATTTGAAAGTTCTGCCTCCAAAAGAATATGTTCCCCTGCATTAGGCAGAGGCGGCTGCGGTGACATACTTAAAACTGTGTATGGTATATGTGAACGGAGATAAATAGCAACACCGCCTCCACCGCCCGCTATACGGTCATTTCTAATGAGAACAAAACCAGGAAGAGCAACAGAAGATGAAGAGAGACATGGTTTCAACCACGATTCAGATACTAGTAAGGCATGTATGTGGGTACAGTCAAATGAAGCCAGCATATCAGGGAAATGGGCCGGAATGCTCTGAGCATTGATATGAACAACATTAAGGTTCTGTGGAACATCTGAGAACTGAGATGAAAGGGTACCAGAGAGAGAAGGAATACTCGCAAAGCTATCCTCACTGCTCAGTGAGAAAAAATCCTCACTGTCAGCGCTGCATTCAGACAAAGACATTGGCAAATAATAAATATATATGCAAAAAATATATATGTGTGTATAAATATATGCGTATAACTATAATAATATATGTATATATATGGCAATCTTGAATAATAAAATACAACAGTACCATCCATCCGCCGGTTGTTACAAGTGAAGAAAAAATACACAAGAGGATGAATAGAGAAAAAAAAAATTCAAACATAAAGTTAAAAAAATTAAGACAAGTAAGGTGTTTTAGTCCAGGCAACAATACAAAAAAAAAATTTAGAACAATAAATGACTACAAAAATTGACAGCTGGCAGCACAACAATGATGGGTGAAGAATGAAGGAAACTTTTTATTATTCTGTCTGAAGAACAGATTGAGGGAACGGAACGTATACGTCACTGTCAGTTGTCAATTTATCACACAGAAGTTAGTTTATTTACCTTGTCATTACATGTACATGATTTTAGAACAGTAAAAATTAAAACATGGTGGTATTAATAAATTAAAATTAAAGTAACAAGTCAAAAACATAGACTACATTGTGCATGCTACCTGGACCACTAGCTCCCCGAATGGCACACTTTACTTTTTGGAAGCAGCGGCTCGTTTCTTTGACGTCGTCTTGGCTGAGGGAGCTGGCTTTGCAACATCCACAGGAATCAGGCCGAGCTGATCTAGCGATGTCACTCTATGCCGTTCACCAGCACTCAGAACGAATACGTTGCCATGACTGGTCCAACATTTAGTAACGCCGAATTTTTCGCGACAAGCCATAAAAACATCGTGTCTTGATTTAGTTAAAAATTCGGACAGCGTCACATTCGACCCCTTCAGCTTAGTTTTGTTAGACCAAAGCCTGTCACGGGTGGCGATGTCCTGCATTTTAACGAGAATTGGTCTAGGCTTCTTGGAAGAATTTGGTTGACCCATTCTGTGGCAGCGCTGTACATCAAGAACGCTGAAATCAGTGAATTGGAAATGCTTCTTCACAATATTAATAAGGAGCTTGGTAGAATCTTCATCCTGAGTCTCAGCTACACCATGCAGCAACAGAATTTTTCTACGCCGCTGCATCTCCATTGCATCGACTGTATGGGCTAGAGATTCAATTTGTTGCTGAAGCAGAGTGAGCGCTTTGGTAACAAACGCTCGGTAAGCAGCAAATTCGGCAGCCAAATTGGAGGTGCTTCCTGATGCACTTGATGTCTTCAACAGATCCGCTTCAAATGCTTCCATTCGTTTGTGGAAATCCTCCTTCATTTCTTCTACTGTGGTCTTCAATACGGACTCCATTGCAGAAATTTAGTGGAGTATGAAAGTGAAGTGAAGTGAAGTTGACAAGAAAAGTGTAAAACAGAAGAATGAATATATTACCAAGGAGAAAAAACACTAGAACCGGCAGGTAAACAGATTACATGAAAGTTTCGAACATTAATTTAGGGAAATATATAGTAAATAAATTATAATTTTAAAATAAAATATAGAGCAAAACGTAACTGTGTCTCTTTTACAACTACCCCCGAAGCAAAAAAAGGTATATATAAGGTAGGTTTTATTAGGTAGTATATATATAATGTGTAACTGTTTGTTATACCCAAATAAAAAAAAATACAGAATTAGAGGCAATATATTGTAGTACCTAATGATTTGTGAATGATTAATATTTTGCAGCAAGCAAGTGGGCTCCTTAATTACCATCACACCATCACTTATCAGTGATCTTTATATCTCATGATACCAGAAAATAATGGACACCTTGCTTAATAAAAAGGGAAGGGAGGTGGGATTTGGGTTTCCGAAAATCTCATTGTAGACTTCACGTCGGTTTTCGGTGATGGCTCCTCGGTCAAACTCATTTATGTTGCAGACAAAACTGTCTACAGCGTAGCTCTATTACTATTAGTGTTACATGTCTATTATTATACGCGTGTACAGTTCTAAGAGGGATATGGAATAAAAACTAGAATACCTATTTGAAAAACTCTCCTGGGTCAAATATATAACACATAAAAGTCTTCAGTTAGCTACCCATAACTCTAAACAGTATAGGGCATGTTAAAACAGAAACAAACTTAAAAATTTACTGCATCAAGAATCTGGAATGGCTCACTCAAAAAAATTAGATATAATAAAATATACATTTCTCGTCACATGTAAAAACAAAGAAACATTATGCTATAAACGTTTTTAGAATTGAAATATTTTTTTGTGTTACTTGTAAGTCTATAATTTATTACAGGTCCTTAAAAGGTCACACAGTATTTTGAAGAGCATAAAACATTCATAAAGGTCATAGAGCAATACACTTTGAGCAGTTAAACTAAAAACGATATGTTTTCGATGATATTTATTATGGTATTGGAATGTGTCTTTTACTTGTGGGTAGCTGAAACTCCTCAATTATTTACACATTTTTTTATATTACAAGCCGGCAAACGAGCTCAAGCGGGTCACCTGATGGTAAGTGATCTCCACCACAATACTAGAAGAATCGTGGCCGTGTTGCCGAACTTAAAGGAGAGGGATAATTAGTAATTGGAAAGAGGAGGGACATTTGGGCCTCCGGATATCTCACTCACCGTACGAAACGCAGCAGCAAGCCGCTACTTTAAGTCGGTTTTCTGGGAGACAGTGGTAAAGACCCGGTCGAGTCGGCCCATTCATGTTGTAGACAAAACTGTCTACAGCGTGGCTCTACCACTTCAAAAATGTTGGAATTTGTCTTTTACTTGTGGGTAGCTGAAACTCCTCAATTATCTACACTATATTTTTTATCGAATGAGTAAAGAGTAATGAGTAAAATGTCGATACTCAACTTGCACCGAGGACAACAGTAAATAATTAACAGCTGAGCTTCTGTCTCACTCCATCAATATTATTCTAGCTCACGCATTCACTTAATATGTCAGCATGTAATCGATGTTAGCGATCATAATAATCGCTCGTTTATTATGATTGATTTTTATTTTATTTCATTGAATGACGAAACGAACAAGGCGCTCGCCTGATGGTAAGCGCCTGCCCATAAACAGAAGCAACACCACACAAAGCTTTGAATTACAAAGTACTGCATGGCACTGAACTGCGCTTGTCAACCCGACACAAAAGATGTTAAGTTCCATAATGCCCAGTAATTTCACTGTCATCAATGTCCTTTAAACCGAAACACAAAAGTGCCTAAACACTGGTGCTTGGCGGCAGAAATAGACAAAGTGGTGGTACCAACCCAGACGGCCTCGCGCATACGAGGGACCTACCACCTGTTAAATGATTCGATAGCATGGGTTGATTAACCACTGATTAAAATTAGCGTCACATTTTAGGATGTCTAAATTTTGATAAGATCCAGTAACAAATGATCACACTTTTTTTACATTAACATATTGTTCATAAACAGAGCAATCGATTCAGTAATATTTGAAGGTATAAATACCAAGTTATTAATTTCCGGCCTTTTCAATAGAGTATAAACCTTATAGTATGTATAAAAATCACGCGAGTCCAAAACCATTAAAATCCATTCAGCACGACAGAGAACATGTACAGATAAACAAATCACACGCGACTCTCACTTTCAAACCGGGTATTTCCATTAATCCAAACCCCAGTTTAACCAGTCGTAAAAACGAACGCATCAGGGTAGGACGTGAGCGTCATAAATCGCTGAACCATTGTACGGGATCGCTTATGATAAATGTATTGCAATCCTTTAGACAATGGACCCACACCACGCTCTTTGTTTGCTTGATTAATGACAGTTTAAAAAGTCCAATCGACCCGCCCATTAACGTCAATAAAAAATGTGTCGCGAGCAGATTTCTTTATTTGGATTTGATAAACAATACTTGGGCCTTTGGTTATTAAAGCGTCAGTAAAACTGAATATCCAGATCAAAAAATAATACAAAACAACGCAGCGATAGCTCAGTGGGAAGTGGTACGGACTGTCGAGACGAAAGTCGCAGGTACGAAACCAGCCCCAAGAGCATACACCTCTGACTTTTCTTAGTTACGTGTATATTAATTGTTAATTATCGCTTGCTTTAACGGTGAAGGAAACATCCTGAGGAAACCTGCATGCCTGAGAACTCGATAAGATTTTCAAAGGTATGTGAAGTCTGCCAACCCGCATTAGGCCAGCGTGATGGATTAAGGCCTAGCCCCTCTCATTCAGTAGAGGAGGCCCGTGCTCAGCAGTAGGACGTGTATAATGGAGGGCTAGTAAAAAAAAGAATAATACACTATATAATTATGGAAAGTTATAAGGAGTAAATACTCGTACAATGCCGAAACTGTCGAAGCCTAATTTTAGGATTCATAGGTAAATATCCACTTACGCTTGTAATCCCCAGTACGGAGAGATGTAACTGATGTACCCACATTACGCCAAGCATATTTCTGTTTCAAGTTGTGATAGGGGGGAGCCTATTCTAAGCACAATTCCAGACTCCGGGCTGATATTGAGCATTTCGTGATTAAAAACTCAGTGACACTTTACCCGACCCGAGGATCGAACCCGAGACCTCAGCTCAGCAGTCGTACCCCATGCCCAATACAACTGCGCCACCGTGACAGTCATAAAGTTAGGTTAGTTAATTAATCAATATAATATATAATACTCTTCCGTTACTGAGTGACTGACTGACGGACAACGCACAGCCGAAACTACTGAGCGTAGAAAGATGAAATTTGGTATGAAGGTTTTTCAAGGAGTGTAGGGGAGCACTAAGAGAGGATTTTTGGAAATTCCATTTCTAAAGGGGTGAAATAGGGGTCGCAAGTTTGTATGAAATTCGTCAATTTTATAGATAGACACATCAAATAAGGGATAAAAGGTTGTATAAAAGTAAGCCTTTGACGCGGGCGGAGCCGCGAGCAAATGCTAGTTAGGTATAAAGCTTTATTTTATAAATATATTTGTTTGTACCAACTGTATTTTAACAGTATGAAAAACATTTGAGCTCACTAATGAAGTTAAACGTCGAAACTAAAATATCTTTACAAAGTCTTACGAATTAGAACAAAAACAAGTAATTACATTATATAATTATAATATCATATCATGTAATTATTTCCAGTCACTAATGAGGACCTCATTAAAGAGACAAGCTTACCAAATTCTGTGAAGGTCTTCTAAACTATGACAAGAAAAAATATTGAATTACACGCCTTTTTGGTGAGAGGGTCCCTGAACATATTGTTTCTTTTGGTCCTTTTGGATGAACTACTGGGGTCCCTGCTAATGAGATACTGGCGACTCGATCTCATCCTAGGGTCAAAGGGGAGGGGAAGTATAAAGTGATGGGAAAGGGATAGGAAGAGGGGCCAACCCCCCTCAGGAGACCCAGATATAGAGTGGCTGATCCCGGAACGCGACTCACACATTGGGTCAATATGGCAGGTCTTAACAGCGTGTATGGTGGTCGCTATCAGGGCGGATATGACAATCCTCCCACCAGCAATCCCTGAACATATTGAACCCGACTGGATGGCGACCACTGTACACATAGTAAAAAAAAACGCCATAGTAGCTCGTTCAGGCAAGTCGCGTTCCGGGGTCAGCCAGCGTATGTCCAGTAACTTCAGGCCGGTATAATTCTGCCGACCGTTGCACGTAATGTCTCTTGATGGTCGACAGTATATTTTGACTGCGCTATACTTGACATCAGGGCCCAATGTAGTCACTTCGACGTGCCAGGTAAAAACAAAACTTTTGTAAGTAACGTGTGTATTCATTGTTAATTATCGCTTACGCTAACGTTGAAGAAGACATCGTGAGGAAACCTGCTGAGAGGTTTCCCAAAATAATTTCGAAGGTATGTAAAGTTTTCCAACCCGCATTAAGCCAACGTGGTGGACTAAGGCCCAACCCCTCTCATTAGTGGGCCGTGCCCAGCAGTGGAATATATACAGGGTTAATTTTAAAACACCAGCAACCTCGCAGGACCAGATAGCTGACCCCATACGGAACAACTTTTGTTCTACGAGTTTGGATATAACTCAATATATTTTAAAAAAAATGATTTTACAAGTTTTTGTTGTGTCATGTTTTTCTTCGTAGAGTGCGGCGCGGCGCGGTGTGCGCGCGCGACATCAAATGCGCCGCTCAGCTGCTCGGGCGTTGACCTTCAAAGGAGCTAGCCCGGTTCCCCACGCTTCGCGTATTTGTTTACGTAATTTGCGATGCGCGTTGTAACGTTCAAGACGGAAATTAAATGAATACTTATTTTTGTATGAAAAGAAAATCTAACAAATTATCAAAAGTCGTAGAACAAAAGTAGTAGCTTATAACCTTAGGAATCTACCCCTGCGAGGTTGCTGGTGTTTTAAAAATAACCCTGTATAACACAGGGCCGGTATCATACTCGTAAAAGTATTCAGGTGTGCCCTGAATACTTTTATAAGGTGGTAGGTCCCTCGTATGCGAGAGGCCGTCTGGGTTGGTACCATCGCTTTGTCTATTTCTGCCGCCAAGCAACAGTGTGTAAGCACTACTGTGTTTTATTCTGAAGGACATTGAAGCCAGTGAAATTACTGGGCATTGTGAGACTTAACATCTTATGTCTCGGGATGACGAGCGCAGTTCAATGCCATGTAGTGCTTTGTAAATCAAAGTTCTGTGTGGTGTTGCTCCTGTTTATGGGCAGGCGTGGCGCTTACAATCATGCGAGCGCCTTGTGGGTCTCGTTATTCAATGAAATAGATTAATAAAAAAATATATTGTGATTGAGCCGATGATTCGTTTGTCTCAGCAGTTTTAAGTTCTATTTTAGCAGTTCTTTCCATTACCCTCTAAGATATCCCTATTTTTTACCAACCTACAGCCTAACAGCCTACAGAAACTCCATGTATCATCGCTTATCATAATTCACCGGGATTAAACTACCACATCAATATTCATGGTGAGGGGGAATGGCCTTAATGACTCCATTACGTGGTCAGCCGCCAGACCTATGAGCATGGTTTATAAATATATATCTGATATGATTACTGATCTTATAGATGGAACTGCTGAGCAGAAAATTGGTGTAATTGGCAATAAGCCAGTTGACTAGAATGAAGATGTGACTTCGAAGATTGAATTAGTAATGGCAGCTGATGATACAAATATTGGGAAAAGTAGTTACGATAGGAATAAATATAGTATTAATTTCGTTTTTGTTGTCACGAACGTGAATTAAAAACTAACTTAACTGAATGTTTTACTCCCTTGAAATGGGTGGTGAGGAACTAAAATCAAATGTTTTTTTTTAATCCTTGGGATGAAATACAGTGGTCCCTGCTAATGGGATACTGCAGTATTGAGATGGGACCAGGGTTAAGGAATTTGGGAAGGGATGGATATAGGAAAGGGAAAGGTATATGAAAAGGGTGCAAGCCCCTCGGCAGAACCGGATATACAATGGCTGATACTGGGACGCGATCCACACAAGATTTGTAAAGTCATATTCATACCTTAAAATGTATGCTAATGTAGCATACGTACTATACGATAAAGACCCGTTTGAAATAAACATATAAGGTCTTATATTTTTTTAAGCAATGATTAGTTAAACAAAGTTGTGTTTTTCTTACCTTTTTACAAATCGTGCTATCAGAGAAAGTTAAAAGAGTGTTCAACTAACCAATGATTAAGAAACGTTTATAAGTAAGGTCCAAAACGATGACATCTCAAACTACGAAAGACATAATTTTGTGACTTTTGAATCTTTAAATGTTTATTCGATAGAGAACAAATAGTATCGATGTCACGTATAAAAATATTGAGGGTAAGCAATAATAAAACCTGAAAAGGGGGTCGGTACCAACGGAATGAAGTCGAACTCGAAAGCAAACAAATCAGTTGGCGTGCGCGGAATCACGTCCGATCTAACGCAGCTTGTTAACGCGAGTAAACTTGTTCCGTTCACTCACTACTCGCATGTGAGACGTTCGAGACAATTATGTGCGACTTTTGTGTGAATTCTAATCTTAAGCAATGTGACGTTAAAGGATTATCTAATGTTAACATCGCGTGGTGGTACTGTAGGATCATAGTCAATGTTTTTTTTTTTTTTATGGCATAGGCCGGCAAACGAGCAAGTGGGTCACCTGATGGTAAGTGATCTCCACCGCCCATGTACGCCCATCACCAGAAGAATCATGGGCGCATTGCCGACCTTAAAGGAAAGGGATAATTAGGGATAGGGAAGGGGAGGGGATTTGGGCTTCCGGATATCTCACTCACCATACGAAACGCAGCAGCAAGCCGCTACTTTACGTCGGTTTTCTGTGAGACAGTGGTAATGACCCGGTCAAGCCAGCCCATTCATGCTGTAGACAAAACTGTCTACAGCGTGGTTCTACCACTCTAAAATAATTGATACCACCGACTCAAAATTATTTAGTTTTTTTAGACTGCTTTATTTTGTTTTTATTTTACAATTTTTAGAAAGAAACAAACATTTATTGACAACCCTTGAGTGGTAAAAGTTTAACAATATAAGAATATTTTATCAAAACAATAGACAGAATTTTAGTGAAAGAATCATAAAAATCAGTGTATTAATGACGAAGATTGTATCTTTCATCCACGAAATCCCCATCTACAAAACGCACCGAACCCCCGTTGTTTTCGTCAGTTAATAGTAAATCGCATATTACGTCTACATGTTTTTTCACACACAGTATTGTTTGGATAGATAAATATATTAAACCTTTATTCACCTATAAATCCGATCTATGAAGAGTCCATGTAAAATTAATACAGAATAACCTAATCTTACGCTCATAGCTGCATAAATTGTCTGAGTTTAAGAACCGTCGATTTCGTAAATATTTTCTAAAGGCTTTTTAATCTCATAGATAAAAACGTTGCTTTACTACAAAAGAATTGGCGGAGCGCCACTATCGTGAAACAAGCTCTCGATCTACGTCAGTGCTCAAACTGGAGAATCAAAAATTGTTTGCGAATTTATCTACTCAAAGTATTTATGATGCAAAATAGAAAGACAATTTTTGCATTTATTTACTTGCTTAGGGTACAAACAAATACATTTACTCATCTGTTTCAGGACAGTAGGTATTTTTTAATATAAAATATCTGAGCATAACTGGGGTTTGGATGGTCCACATATTTTTTATAGCATAGGGCGGCAAACTAGTAAGTAGGTCCTGATGGTAAGTGACCACCACCCATGTACGGCCACAGTACTGAATAATCATGAGCCCGTCGCTGACCTTAAAGGAAAAGGATCAAAATCAAAATCTTTATTAATCATGTAGGCTAAGAAAGCGCTTATGACAGGTCAAGTACAGAACATTTGTCATTAATAAGACTAACTAATTAAGAATACTAAGGGAACTTTGGAATAACCGCCGCGCTATAGGCTGGCAGGAAAAGGTTAATTAGGGGTTTGAGCCTCCGGATGTCTTACTCACCGTACGAAACGTTACAGCAAGCCGTTACTTTATGTATGTTTCTGTGGGACCATGGTAACGATCCGGTCGAGCCGGCCAATTTATGCTGTACACAAAACTGTCTACAGCGGGGGTCTATAACTCAAGTATTTTTTAAGCTAAGTGATTTTATTTCAAATATTAACAAAAGCCTATACGCGTCGAATTTTGTAAACCTTTCCTATGTTTTTCAGTTATATATATAAATCTGATTTTAACGAAAAAACAATATATATTTTGTATTATTTTTCCACTACTTTCAAATGCTTGAGCGAAGTTAGATAAAAGTTCGCACATAAGTTTGACGAACGTCGTTTAAGCGAGGGCGTTATAATCGGAAAACTCTATTTGTTTTGTGATTGCGAATTTGATTAGTAAATGTTTTAACCTATACATATTAAATGCAGTGAATCTAGAAAGGTTGCCGAGTGCTTTGCCGTTTTGTTTCTAGGAACTATTTGATTATCAGATGACCCCGACATATAGATAGGGAGCCGTAGAGTAACCGATCCACTTGACTACTATCAAGCTCATTTTCCGTGAGTAGCTTCGTTTCGATGAGACGCCCAACAATTCCCTATGCGAAAATTCTCTACTGTGGTAGCTAACAGAGGTAGCAAGGATTAAATATGTCGATTTGATGAGTCCCAAAAATTTATTACTAACAGGTTATTTTTTTGTTAAATCTGATGATAATTATCTAAATTATTCGAAAAGATATTTGTCCTACAAAATGTATGGTTTGATCAAAGAGTCCCCCCCTTCCAACATGTATCGATAACGAGGTCATCAAAAATGATTACTAACCAGCTGCTTTTTTTTTTGTTACTTACTTAATATGTATATAATTCAACAGTCATATTGTCCTACAAATTGCGTGGTACGTTATCCCGGTCCTACGCTCAAAAGTAGTAGTACAGATCCTTGATGTAAAAATAATTACTATCAAGCTGAATCTTCGTAAATAGCTTCGTTTCGATGAGACGCCCAACAATTTCCTATGCGAAAATTCTCTACTGTGGTAGCTAACAGAGGTAGCAAGGATTAAATATGTCGATTTGATGAGTCCCAAAAATTTATTACTAACAGGTTATTTTTTTGTTAAATCTTAAGATAATTATCTAAATTATTGGAAAAAATATTTGTCCTACAAAATTTATGGTTTGATCATAGAGTCCCCCCCTTCCAACATGTATGTAATTATTTCGGATGGGCAATAATTGATGATAAATATGAATATTACTGGTTTGATGGTCCCCAAAGTCCATCTTTTGAAGAATTATCTTCTGGCATACAAGGTACTGGTCCGGAGTCCCTGGGCCAGCTGATCCACTTGATTACTATCAAGCAAATTTTCCGTGAGTAGCTTCGTTTCGATGAGACGCCGAATAATTCCCTATGCGAAAATTCTCTATTGTGGTAGCTAACAGAGGTAGCAAGGATAGAATATTTCGATTTGATGATACTCAAAAATTTATTATTTTATTTGTAGGACAATATTCAAATCATTTTTTATGACCTCGTTATCGATACCTATTGGAAGCCCCTCCTTCCAATAGGTATGATTACTAACCAGCGGATTTTTTTGTTTTTACTTAGTTGATATTCATATAATTTAACAGTCATATTGTCCTGTATATGTATATATATATACATATTCTATATATATATATATATATATATATATATATATATAATTGGAATCTCGGAATCGGCTCTAACGATTTTCATGAAATTTAGTATATAGAGGGTTTCGGGGGCGATAAATCGATCTAGCTAGGAATCATTTTTAGAAAATGTCATTTTGTTCGTGTTTTATAAACTTAAACATAAACTTGGAAGAAAAATATGACTCTTCCTGACATCTATTGGCAAATAATAATACTACTTTTTTGTGAGCACAACAGCAGATGGCGTTGTTAAGTAACACGAAGTCAATGAGTGTTTGCTTTGAGGTTAGACTTAATTCCTGACATCTATTGGCGAATAATAATACTACTTTTTTTTTTCACCCGAGCAGAGCTCAGTCGCCCAGGTACTGTAATTTAAATTGTCATTTTTTTCTACGATAGTGTGTACTTTGACCGGACTTTGATTGGACTTTGACCGGACTATGACCGGACTTTAACCGGACTTTGACAGGACTTTGACCGGACTTTGTTATGTAATATAAATTGATATTTCTGTGTACGATAGCGCAATAAATGAATATTGTGTTTAATCATATATGTAAATGATAGTACTTTTATGCTGATAAATAAAGCAATTCGTGTTAAATTATTCCCTCTTCATTCCAAAATATTCAAAAATGCACAACGTTAATGTTTAAGTTTTCACTTCTACCGGCACTCCCGGGGTTGCAAGCCATTGTTTTTTTTATATGTAAATACATAATAAATTTTAAATAAATAATACATTTTTGTAGCTACTGTATTTATTTACTTAATTGTTGTACTAGTTTACAAAAAAAATAAGTTATTTAAAAAAAGGTGTTTTCACTGTCTCTTATGTTACAAATAGGAAAATGAAAAAATTACAATTCTTGTCGGACTAGTGATACATACCTGTTTTCTTGTAGGACATTGTTTGATTTGGATAGAGAACACACTAACCTATTATGTAATACTTTTGTCCTACAGTTAGTAATGAGAAAAATGGTCTTGTGGTATTAACAATTTCTGAGCGTAGGACCGGGATAACGTACCACGCAATTTGTAGGACAATATGACTGTTGAATTATATACATATTAAGTAAGTAACAAAAAAAAAAGCAGCTGGTTAGTAATCATTTTTGATGACCTCGTTATCGATACATGTTGGAAGGGGGGGACTCTTTGATCATACCATACATTTTGTAGGACAAATATCTTTTCGAATAATTTAGATAATTATCATCAGATTTAACAAAAAAATAACCTGTTAGTAATAAATTTTTGGGACTCATCAAATCGACATATTTAATCCTTGATACCTCTGTTAGCTACCACAGTAGAGAATTTTCGCATAGGGAATTGTTGGGCGTCTCATCGAAACGAAGCTACTCACGGAAAATGAGCTTGATAGTAGTCAAGTGGATCGGTTACTCTACGGCTCCCTGTCTAATACTTGTGTTTAGTATACAAATTAAAGTACTCATATTACTTATAAAACATCGTTCCATAATTTAGTTAATAAAAAGTAATCCTACTAATATTATAAACACGAAAGTTTGTAAGTAAGGATGGATGTATGTATGTTTGTTACTCTTTCACTTAAAAACTACTAAATGGATTTTAATGAAACTTTACAATAATATAGCTTATACAACAGAATAGGACATAGGCTACTTTTAATCCCGGAAAAAGCAGACCACGCGGGCGTAGCCGCAAGCAAAAGCTAGTTAATGCATATATATGTGCCTCGTACGGCGATAGGTTCGCCTCTTATCACATTAAGGGAGGAAAATAAGTTCGGCGAAATGTAGGTGTACGTGTTACACATATGCTTATCCCCTCGGGGATTACAGGTGTGACTGTGCATGTATGTATGTAGTTAGGGTTCCGTACCCCTGGGTACCAACAACACTGTTTAAAAGGCTGTTCTTAACTCTATTATGTAGCCGACTGATATTTTACCGATTAATAAATAATACACCCAACAGTCACATACATAGTTCTGACCCCACTGTAAGATACAAGTCTTGTGTCATGGGTATCAGGAAGTACGAGAGATTTTCGGTCTCTCAACACCCAGACCCCGAAACAAATATTTGTGGATCACACAAACATTTGTCTCGGTGCGAGGATCGAACCCGCGGCCTCTCGCTTCACAGCCGACTACTCATCCGCTGCGCCACGGAGGCTGTCATAACATCATATTAACAAGTAGAGTGGAGTGGCGTGGAGCGAAGTGGAGTGGAGTTTGTTTGTGTGAACTAACAAACAAATATTTGCGGGTCATACAAACATTTGTCTCGGTTTGGGAATCGAACCCATGTCCTCTCGCTTCACAGCAGGCTACTCACCCACTGTGCCACGGAGGCTGACCAACCTTGAGGCTATATATACGTTGGTCGCCTATTATAAGGGTATTTTTGATAGGCATTCGAAAACATAAATAAGAGACATAAAAAAAGAACTTTTCTCGCAGTAATTACATTTTTTATGTCTATTACTTACACAATATAATTATAAACTAGTTTAATAATCAAATAGACTTTCTATAAAATTATTGGCACATCTTGTGGCTTCTTTTTAATTTGTCTCTAGGGCTTCAGTGTCACCGGGCTAATGAAAGTTCAGATTGAACAAGACGAGAGGATAAAAGCTTCACGAGATAAAAAAAATATATTTTTATTTATTATTGTACTTAGGTAATTTTATTTTTAATTGAATAAAAAACATTTTAGGTATTTTTTGGGCTGCGATCAAATGGACGTTGCCGCGTCGGTTTTAATCTTTAATTGAAAGGCTTTTAATTTTCGTATCATAACTAAAAGGCTAATCAGTAGTGGTTCTGCAGTAATTGCAGTTGTTAATAAAATTTCTACAATCTTTTGCACGAAAACAAGCGAGTAAATTTCATTGTCCATATCATGTACATATGATTAAACAGTATTTGATTTTCTGAAATGGCATCACTATACCTGATGTGAAAGACAGCGCAATCCAAATACAATGCCAATCCGATGCCGATGCCGAATGCCGAATGCCGACTTTAAGTTACTGGATAGACAGTGGCAGACCCCGGAACGCGATACACCTGAACGCGTTACGGCGGGGTTTTCATCATGTGTACGGTGGTCGCTATACATAGGGTCTCGTTAGGAATGACGAAGCGGTGTTGCCAACCCAGACGGACTCTCGCATATGAGGGATCTACCGCCATTTTTATTAATCCGCTATATTATCGCAATTTATCAAAAATTTCAGATAGCTATATAATAGAGTTCAAAAGACAGAATCTTTTAAAGATAGGTTAAATAGGGAGACAGAAAGACGATAGAGGCTCTGTTATAGAGTACCATGATAGGCTCCATGGCGCAGTGGGCCAGTACCGGCTGCAAAGCGTGAGGCCGTGAGTTAGATTTCCGCACCGAGACAAATGTTTGTCTGATCCACAAATATTTGTTTCGGGTCTGAGGCCGCGGACTCGAAGTCTGCGGGTGCGGGGCGGCGGCGGCGGCGACGCGGGAGCGGCGGAGACCCGGTCTCGAAGCCAGCGGGCAGATCGCGCGGCGCTAGAGCGGCGTAGTGTTATACCTACTATGAGAAATTAGTGTCTGTTCGCGAACGAAATTGATGTGAATATGATGTTTCATATAAAAAATCATTGAAATAATTTGCTCCACCACGTCATTTTTGAAAATACACAGCACTACGTCAATGCAGACGCGCAGCTGCCGCTCGATTGTCGCGCGTCGCTCGTACGTCGCGTCGCTCCTTGCACCCGCGCCGCGCCGCTGCTTTCGAGGCCAGATCCATTTAAATCTATGCATTTGAACGCACCGCACCAGCGCCGCCGCCGCTTACCGCTGACTTCGAGTCCGCGGCCTGAGTGTTGTGGGGCTATAAGTCCCTCGTAGTTCCTGATACCCACGATACAGGTTAACTTAGTGTAGGGTCAGGGCTATTTGTGTGACTGTTGGGTGTATTTATTATTTACTAGCTGTCCCTCGCAGTTTCACCTGCATGTTACTGCCCTGCTCCTATGTGGGTCATAGCGTAATATACATATAAACCTTCCTCATGAATCACTCTATCTATTGCTGAAAACTGCATTAAAATCCGTTGAATAATTTAAAAGATCTAAGCGAATAGATAGCGGAAGCGACTTCATTAGTTTATACTATTCAATGTATGATTGTTCAATGTATGATTACCATATGTACCCTTTGTGTACGGAAGCCTATAACAAAATGTGCAGAGTACAATGACACACAACTTACACAGAATTCACCTCGCCAGTAACACGTGAAGAATTTCAAAAACTTTAAATTTACACTGTAATGTTACCAAACCCAACAACTCGTGGAACTAAAATAAACGCTCGGGGGTGTTTGCAAATGTTTTAAAACAACGATAACGTCCAATGCAAAGTTAAAGGGATAAATTGTAATACAAGCTGTGACTTTCGACTTTTTTATAGCCGCCTTACCGCGTGTGAGATTACGCGTGCCAATGTCCAAGAAGGGTTTATTTATTGCCATCCCCGATTGATTCTTGCGGATTTGAAAAACCTGAATTGGGTGATAAAAATTGTCTTTCATTCCTTTACTGTTATTGCCATGCACGGCCTTTTATGGCATTTGTAAAAAAATGTAATTACATGAACAATTTACATTTTCTTGTACAGTACTTAACTTGAAAAAGGTTTTGTTTACATTTGAAATTTACACTAATATTATAAAGAGGTAAGATTCATATTTTCGTATGTAACGAATAAACTTAAAACTACTGGACCGATTTTAAAAATTCTTGTCGTTGGAAAGCTACATTATCACTGAGTTACATAGGCTACTTTTTATTTCGGAAAAGCAGATTATGCGGGCGGAGCCTCGAGGAAAAGCTAGTTACTAATATAATTGCCGGTTGAAGTTCCTAATACGCTATAGAAAGAAAAGAAGCGTCTCAGTAGACATCGTGTATAACGAGCGGTCACTTAGCAATTCCCGACGGTGAGTCAGCAGCTTTTACGTCGCATGTCAACACCGGAAACAATTCATTATATCGAACTATGTCGGTTGTGTGCTTAAAGCCCGACGCATAGTAGGAGGGCGGAAAATGACGCTACTTTTTTCTAGTTTATAAAGGTCTTTTAAGAATGTAGTTCAGTTGTTGTCAGCCGATGTTAGTAAAAGTTATGTAACCATTAATCTTGTTAACCTTTACAAGGTGGTAGGTCTCTCGTATGCGAGGCCGTCTGTGTCGGTACCACCGCTTTGTCTACTTCTGCCATCAAGTAACAGTGTGTAAGCACTATTGTGTTTTGGTTTGAAGTACATTGAAGCCAGTGAAATTACTGGGCATTAGTGACTTCACATCTTATGTCTCGACGAGTGACGGGTGATGAGCGCAGTTCAGTGCCATGCGGTGCTTTGTAGTTCAAATTTCTATGTGGTGTTGCTTCTGATTATGGACAGGCGTGGCGCTTACTACGAGGCGAGCGCCTTCCTCGTGTCGTCATTCAATAAAAAAAAATTGTGTAATCGAAAAACATGTCTACCAGGTATTTTCAAAATAGCTGTCTAAAGGCCGTTCCAATATGTTGTTTACCGATAGATTTGCTTGCGGGCAGTAAATTTTTGACACATTTTAATTAAAGATCTGTCAAAACATATTGATAGTAAGCAAATCTATTCGTAAATAGAAAATAGGGAAGGACCATTATACGATGAATCGTGGTTATATGTAAACGAACACTTACCTTGGTCTTGGTTCTGCTACTAGGTTTTATACTGCCCTGCTTGCATTTAATTTGTCACCGTTCTTAATACGATTTATTATAATTGCGTTTGCCATTTAAAACCTCTTTTCCTGGTATTATTTTGAGTGACTGGTTAGTTATTGCATTAACCTATACAACGAATAATCGTCAGTGAATAAAGGAATGTGGAAACTAATAATTATGTATTATTTTCTTTGCACTTTGTATACGTAAATCATATTATTATAGGTTTATCATCTACTAGCTATTGCTCGCGGCTCCGCCCGTGTGAACGCTTAAAATTGACAAACTTTCATCCCCTATTTTATCCCCTTGAGGTAGAATTTATCAAAATCCTTTCTTAGCGGATGCCTACGTCATAATATCTACCTGCGTACCAAATTTCAGCCCGATACCTCCAGTGGTTTGGGCTGTGCGTTGATAGATCACTATGTCAGTCAGTCACCTTTGAGTTTTATATATTTAGATTATTATATGATAGTATATATTTCGTTCGTTCTTCTACGGATCTCCTCATTTCTGATTTGATCCCGTAGAGAAACACCGAGCATAGCTCTCTCTACAGCTCGCTGAGTGACTGTGAGCCGTCTTATACGGCCCATATTCGGAGGCCACAGAAGAACGAAAGTCACCGACATAGCCTTGCGGATTAGCAAGCTGAAGTGGCAGTGGGTAGGTCACATAGCTCGCAGAACCAATAGCTGATGTGGCAGATTTATAATTTATTAGCTGTCCCTCGCAGTTTCACCTGTATGTTACTGTTACTGCCCTGCTCCCATGGGTCATAACGTGATATACATATAAACCTTCCTCATGAATCACTCTATTGCTGAAAACTGCATTAAAATCCGTTGAATAATTTAAAAGATCTAAGCGAACAGACAGCTACTTCATTTTATACTACTAGTAAAGATTTTAATTTTGTTTTCTATTCTCAATAAAAATTCGGTCTTTTTAGTGCATTACTTTTAAATTGTTTCTTTGCAGTCTGGTTTTTGATTTTTTAAATTATTTATTTCATTGATAAAATAATCATTTATTTCTAAAAAGACATGACGTAGTTTATTTCTTACCAGTTTATACTCCTTCAGTTATTATTATAACACAATTTAAACATCAATTCTATACGATCTTTTACGAACTTGCACTTAATTTGCCACCCTTGCTCATCGACAGGATTAAGAATCATTAAAAGTATCACCGGTTATTCGGAAAACCACTTCCTGAATACGAAATTCTGAGGATGAAAGGTAACAGGGCATTTCCCTCTAAAGCATAATTTATTATGAAATTTATAGCCCCTATAAAAAATGCAAAATGGATACCGCGTTAATGAAAAAATCAAGTGAAAATTTTATTTTTTTATGTGACACTTTACGACTTTTTAGTGAGCTTTCCATATTATTTATGGTTTATAAAGTCGATTTATGTAATTAATTTTCATGTTACGACAATATTTATCTGAAAACACGGTTAAATTAAGTTTTTGGAGATTTAATTTTGATAGAAGGTTATAAGTGGCTTTACAACCTTCTAATTATTATGGTCTATTATAATAGAACAAACATAATTCAATTTTGATATATATCGCAAATGTTTGTGATTTTTTTTACTATGAGCGTTACATTAATGACGAGACAAGACAGGTCATCATAACGTCGTCACGCCTGCCCATAATCAGAACTTTGGATTATGAATTACTACTAAACTGCACTTTTGTTATCTAAGCACTGCAAAGTGACTGCCCTAAACCTGATGGTAAGCGCAATGTGGTCCAAAAAAACCAGTGACCACCGACAAATAATGAGTTTATCGGTTGGTCACCAGAATCATGTGTAAATGCCGGCCTGTATAAATGCTTCTTCATATATACAACCAACCAGCGAGTCCTGTCGCAAGCCCCTTGGGATAATCGGATCTACCTTGATTCGGATTGGGGGATTTCATTTACTTACGTCTTACACTTTAGACATTTTTTTTATGGCATAGGCCGGCAAACGAGCAAGTGAGTCACCTGATGGTAAGTGATCTCCACCGCCCATGTACGCTTACCACCAGAAGAATCATGGGCGCGTTGCCGCTCTTAAAGGAAAGGGATAATTAGGGATTGGGAAGGGTAGGGGATTTGGGCTTCCGGATATCTCACTCACCGTACGGAACGCAGCAGCAAGCCGCTACTTTACGTCGGTTTTCTGTGAGACAGTGGTAACGACCCGGTTGAGCCAGCCCATTCATGCTGTAGACAAAACTGTCTACAGCGTGGCTCTACCACTCATACTTTATTACTAAAATTATCACTCATACTCCACTCCACTCGTACTTTATTACTAAAATTATCTAAGTAATAACTGGCCACTCAACTAAAGGAATCTAAATTAATCTTAAAATGTCTGTCCGCCTTTCACTTTGGATTAATAAACGTTTATTAATAAAATAACCACAAAATTTATCAAAGGACGGCTGTTGTAAGGTTTCGCAAATTAATATTGTATCTTAAAAATTTTAAAGTCCTCAAAGGGAAAAAATAAAAAGTATCTTAGCGAAGCGTTTGTTAGATTAAGCCGAAAATAATCTGCCTTTCAATTATTAACTACTACAAGAGTTTGAGAATAATTTTAAAGCCACGAAAAGCAACGCAGTAATGACAATATGTTTTTTATATCATCAAAATCAAATCAATTGGGTTTATTTTTGCAAAATAATACCAAGTGTGAACCTCTTGATCTACAGTTTTGTCGAGTCCCGTGACCACGAAGGCTAAAAAGCTTTTGAAACGTCGCGTTGGGACCAAATTCAAATAAAAAATCGCGATAAAATCTGTTTTAATTAGTTTTATTTCAAAGGTAGAGCCACAGTTGTGTTTATAGTATGATTTGACTGGCTCGACTGGGATGGAACTGTTTCATAGAAAAATAACTGAATAAAACATATCACAGCTCGCTGTCACATTTCGTTCAATGAATGATATATCGAAAAGTACCCAACTGGATAGAGACCACCATACACATGGTGAAAACCTCGCCATAGTGACTCGTTCAGAAGAATTGGGTTCCATCGTAAAACCAGCTTTCAAACAAAATTACATTTAAATTGGTCCATTCATTCAGACGCCACAGAGAGATAGAGAAAGAAAGAGGAAGACAGGTAGTCTTAACTCTATTTTAGCAGGCGTTATAGATTAAAAGATAGCGATAAATTAAGGAATAAATAATAGTAGTCAGAGCATGGGACAAACTCCCTGAGAACGTGGTCACAGCTCAAAGTATAAACCAGTTCAAGAATCAACTTGACAATCACCTAAAGATAAAAATAATCGCAAGTAATATAGTGAAATGTAGTATATAGGCACTATCAGTTGCTAGACAACTGCCTGCCTGATTAATAAATTATAATCAACATTTTAATTGATTTCAAGAACAGTAACACCTCAAGGCTTCAGAGGCTATCATGTCCATTGTACACAATAAACGCATCACCGCAATATGTATGAAGATAACAGTGTGGTTGCGGTCGGTACTGCTATCAACAGATTCAGCGGGGAGACCGCTTTATTGTCAATATTGATCTCCTGACCACTGCCGTTTGTATGGCTTTATCTGTAAGCGATTGAATAGACAAATTAATAGAGTACCTATGCTGCCTCGGTGACGTAGATGTAAAGCGTACGCGCTTCGCCTGCTGTGCTGGGGTTTCTGGTTCGATTCCCAGGATGGGTAAAAATGATATCAGGTTTTGGTTCACGAAATGGTCAATATTAGTCTGAGGTTATGGC
Organism: Amorpha juglandis; assembly: GCA_949126905.1. Lineage (NCBI taxonomy): Eukaryota > Metazoa > Arthropoda > Insecta > Lepidoptera > Sphingidae > Amorpha > Amorpha juglandis. The sequence goes on from OX421380.1 coordinate 3,245,416, forward strand.
GATAGGCCCGCGTCCTATCACATCATGGGAAAGAAATAAGATTGGCCCCTTTCCAATCCACATTCCTTGTCTCAAATGTCGGTAAACTACTCATAAATTTTCTGTTAATATGGTTTTTTGTTACATGGCCTGATGAATTTACTGCATACCTGATGGAAAGTATCTACTGTTACCCTTCCACCAACAGCACCAGGTGTTTTGTTCCCCTTTTCTTCCCCTTCCCAATCCCTTAATTATCCCTTTTCTGTAAGGTTAGCAACGTGCCTATGATTATTCTAGTATTTTGGGCGTACATGGGCGGTCGAGATCACTTACCATCAGGTGATCCACTTACTCGTTTGCTGGTCTAAGCTATAAAAAAATCCACCGTGATACACATTATATCTTAACCAAGTTAATAGGACACCATCGGAGTAAACTCTATTGACCAAACTTTTTTGGTAAACTGAATTGGTACATAGTTATGTACCCTGCACCAGTTCATAACATGATACCAATTTACTTGACATTCAAATGACCTTATTTACGAAAGTAAAGACTCTATGTAATATAATATCCATTGGAAATATGATACTCTTGTTTAGACTAAAGTTCTTGCAACTAAATGAAAACATGTTGACAATAAAAGTGCTGACCTGGTGTCTAGCCGGTGACCTTGTTATGATCAAAATTCCTGGAACTGGATACGCATTGTAAATAAGTTAAGAGTATAAATAAGGATAATTGTTCGATTTAATTTAGTCTCAAATAAATCTTCATCGTGAAGAGTTGGACTCTACATATTTGATTTAAAAACCTCATGGCGCTCCCGCGTAACTTTTATCTGGCGCAGTCGGTAGGATACTCATATAATCCAAGCATCGAAGGATACTAAAATCGATCCTGAGCTTATGGTGATGAGTATTAGCGAACCAATTGGTAGGATACTCTTATAAACCGAGCATCGAAGGACACTAAAATTGGTCCTGAGCTTTAGGTGTTGAGTATTCGCAAATCAATTGCAAACAAATAAATTTGATAAAAGGAGGGAACCGAAGGTTGGTCGTCTACAAGAGCAGCTCTACGAGAAGGCATTGGATCAAGCGGATTGTAAGTAGACCTTTTACATTTCCTGTCTCATCCTTGCTATTTCCTGTGGTTAATCTTGTACGACTCAAGATTACGTAACTTTTAACCTAACATCGTTGAAAGTTATTTGACTTCTGCACTAAAATAGGCAGGTTAATTTTAAGTAATTATGTAATCTGTATTTTAATTTGTGTTAATGTGTTATTAATTATATAAAAGTAGAGTCATAATTTTCGGACAAAAATCGTCGAAAATTATTTGACTTTACGAGGTAATTAAATAAGTTATTTTAAGTTTATTTGTTTAGATTTCTGCACGAAAATCGGCAGGCTAATTTTAATTTATTTTGAAATCAGTGTTGTAATTTACTATGTGTTATTAAATATATAAAATTAAATTCTTAATTTTCGGACTAAAATCGTCGAAAGTTATTTGAATTTAATAGTTAATTAAGAAAGTTATTTGAATTTAATGAGTTATATTTTTTTTTCTTGATATATAAGCATTAAGTTTAAAGCATAAGCATTAATTAAGTTATTTACAATGGCCGAGCAGGTACAGATATTTTTAAAGATTTGCACATCCTGCCTAAGTATTATAGAGACCATATTATGTTAAATTTACTTAAAAAAATGAGAAATTATATAAAGAAATGTCAATTCAGCAAATACAGTAATAGAGTCGAATTATGTATTTCATGTTATTACTAGCTGATTGTGTGGTAGAGCCGCAATTTTATTAAGTGAAAGGAATGTTTTTTCTTGGTAAAATTTAAAAGGGATATTAGTATACACAGTAAGCTATGGTAACCTAATTAAGATAAAATTATGTATTAAGATAAAAGTTTATTTGAAAAGAAGTCAAATAATATTCATTTCAGACATACCTGTAATAGAAAATGAAATGTATATTGGTTATAAAGTAATTTAAATACCCATTACCCAATTCCTTTGTTAAGACAATGATCATATTCCAAAATATCCCTACCTCCTAGTAAAAGGGTCATACATGCTCTCACTCTACCAGCCGTGCAGTGAACTCTATGAAGCAACGTTCCTGTGCTACGAGGATGAAACTCAGTTAACCTTAGAAGACACTTGTCATCTTATCATCATGGATGAAATTTTCTCATTGGCAATCCACACCAGTTTGTAATAAACAAGAATTTTTCAGAATCAAAATAACCTACTGAAGAACAGTGAAAGTGAAGTGAAAAATTGTGAACTGGGCATTCATGTGAAAAGTGTTAGCGCAATTACTGTATTGTTATATATAATCATAATTCTGTTAATTTTTGTGTGTATCGCATATAAATATAACCTTTTAAGTATAACATGTATATCGAAATAATCAGAGCAATAACCATTCCTCTGATAATTTCGAAGCTATGGAGGGAGGAGTTATGTACCCTGCACCAGTTCATAACATGATACCAATTTACTTGACATTCAAATGACCTTATTTACGAAAGTAAAGACTCTATGTAATATAATATCCATTGGAAATATGATACTCTTGTTTAGACTAAAGTTCTTGCAACTAAATGAAAACATGTTGACAATAAAAGTGCTGACCTGGTGTCTAGCCGGTGACCTTGTTATGATCAAAATTCCTGGAACTGGATACGCATTGTAAATAAGTTAAGAGTATAAATAAGGATAATTGTTCGATTTAATTTAGTCTCAAATAAATCTTCATCGTGAAGAGTTGGACTCTACATTTTTGATTCAAAAACCTCCTTGCGCATCCGCGTAACTTTTATCTACATATTTCGTGGAGCTATTTGCGAACATACACTAAAATATATAAATTTATATACGCATAGGTAATTGAAAACCACCTCTTTTTCGAAGTCAGTTAAAAATCCCTAAAAGCCACTATTTCAATTTAAAACAAACATTTGATTTTAAAAACATATTTATAAAGTTATCTCTGCACCATCAGGAAAAGTTTGACGAGAGCAACCACAATAGAAACAAAACGTGCGATTTCGGACAAAGAAAAATAATGGCCATTCCACAATGAAAGTTGCGGAATTTTATTTCGTTTTGTTGGTACCGAATTGGGCTTTGAAAAAAGTATAACAAAAAGCTTAGTTTGAATAAAGTCTGACGTGTGTAACATTAGGCCATTTTTGTGTTGGAGAAATTTAATGTACTTACGTTAGGGTTTTGCTACACTATAATTTAATGTAGCATAACCTCAAGACTGTAGCGCTAAGTGTAGTCGGATAGCTTTGTCTGTCTGTCGGTTGTACCAATCGGTGAAACGACGAAGATTCGAGCTTCTTCTTTACATAGTATAAAATGAAGTCGCTTCCGCTGTCAGTTCGCTTAGATCTTTTAAACTATTCAACGGATATTAATGCAGTTTTCAGCAAAAGATAGAGTAATTCATGAGGAAGGTTTATATGTATAACGGTTTATATGTATAATTCATACGTATTATAGTACAGAAAAGTAAAAAAAATCAAATATTTGTAATATGATGTCGTAACAAACATATTTTTACTCGTGCAAAGCCAGCGCGGGTCGTTAATTAACGATAAAACAATTTTCTGGTTTGGCGTATTGTTACTCCTAAGGCCAAAATAACCTGAAATTACGGTACAAGATTTTGTAGTAGAAAATAAAATCACATTAAAGTATATTAATTTCAAGCTATATTTATTTTATTATTATTCACATTTAGAACACAGGATTAGCATAATCTAAACATATAAAACTCAAAGGTGACTGACTGACATAGTGATCTATCAACGCACAGCCTAAACCACTGAAGGGATCGGGCTGAAATTTGGCATGCAGGTAGATGTTATGACGTAGGATGCTAAGAAAGGATTTTGATAAATTCTACCCCCAAGGGGATAAAATAGGGGATGAAAATTTGTATGAAACGTCGTCAATTTTAAACGTTCACGCGGGCGGAGCCGCGAGCAAAAGCTATTGTAATATATCATTTAAAAGGTCTCGAGAAAAAAGTGTCACTTGAGCAAAAAAAACTCGACCGTAGAACTACTTCGCATATATTTCGCATGTAACACTAGACAGGCAATTATAACGGCTGAGGGAAGTTGAGTCTACGCTCCCGTCAGGGCCTTGAACAAAATCAGCCAAATTGGGTACGCTACGGGTAAATGCAACGTTGCATCGATCAAGGGTACCATCTGATACGATCAAACAGAGTAGCACCCTAACATCTTGAGTATAAGATTGATATTCCATTCAAAATACTTCCGAAAATTCTGACTAAATTTTCGTTGTGTGAACACTCCGAAAGTTGGGATACTTTATGAACGTACAGAATAATGTAGTGCATAAAATAAGCGGCAACTCGCTTGTAGTTTGATGAATTTTATAACGATGGATTTTGTTGTGAGAAGTTTACGAGCGGTTTGATGTCGGTAACGGATGTATTGGTACATGTTTGCTGAATTCTTTAGCATATTCGAATTTGCAAGAATATATTTTATGATACAATTTTGTATAAGACTGAGCCAGTAATTACATGGTTGGTCTTAGAAAAAGGATATAAGATAGATGACGTAAGGGGTAAGATGCAGTCAGGGGTGCTATTGAAGGAGTTTTTTAATTATTTTTTAAATACAATGAGTACAATATATATATATTTTTTTATAGCATAGGCCGGCAAACGAGCAAGTGGGTCACCTGATGGTAAGTGATCTCCACCGCCCATGTACGCCCACAACCAGAAGAATCATGGGCGTGTTGCCGACCTTAAAGGGAAGGGACAATTAGGGATTGGGAAGGGGAGGGGATTTGGGCTTCCGGATATCTCACTCACCGTACGAAACGCAGCAGTAAGCCGCTACTTTACGTCGGTTTTCTGTGAGACAGTGTAAGGACCCGGTCGAGCCAGCCCATTCATGCTGTAGACAAAGCAGTCTACAGTGTGGCTCTACCACTCACAAAATTTGATCTCACCTACATTTGTATTGTATATTTTGTCTTCTGGCATAGCTTAAACCTCCCCGGTTTCTCTCTAGTTATTATTCTAAGAACTAGTTTAGCACATACATTGTAGATTTTATAAGCGAACCTCTCGTGCTGTAGCAATACATTGAATACTGTTTAGAAATGCATAAGGAGCTTGAAGGTGCACGGTAAAGCTGTAGTTTTTGATATTGTCTCCTTCCGAGATAAACATTATGCTACATATTAAAGCAATAGTATTACAGTATTAAATTTACCTGGTGGTAGGTCCCTCGTATGCGAGAGGCCATCTGGCTTGGTACCACCGCCTTGTCTATTGCTGCCGCCAAGCAACAGTGCGTAAGCACTGTTGTGTTTCGGTTTGAATAACATTGAAGCCAGTGAATTATTGGGCATTATGAGACTTAACATCTTATGTCTCAGGATGACGAGCACAGTTGAGTGCCGTGCAGTGCTTTGTAATTCGAAGTTCTCTGTGGTGTTGCTTCTGTTTCTGGGCAGGCGTGGCGCTTACCATCAGGCGAGCGCCTTGCTCGTGTCGTCATTCAATCAAATAAAAAAGAGAGAAGATCAAGATCAGTATATTATATCATTGAAACTACTTACTTGTGATTTGGAGTAAATCATTTACACAACATTTCTTTTTAAAATGAACAAAAATAAAACTAATTTTGTTCAACATATACCCTCATATTTCCAACAAAGAGTAGGCATAACTTGTCCTGAATATACAGAAAATAAACTATGAACCGACGGCCTATAAAATACCTTTACTTTTCTCGAAAAAAAAAATTAAGCGTTATTCGCTGGCTCCAAACTTATTCAAGAGGCTCGTACTAAGCCATTACTCGCAGTACAGCATTAGGTAAACTTGGAATATGTAAGCAACGTTATGCAATCCCTAATCGATATTTGGCAACAGTAAGTTCAGTTTGAATCTTGTATAAATCCTACGATCAGCATCAACTTGCAAATTTTAAACGATACTCGTGGATTCAATTTCGATAGTTAGAAATTTATTTATATTGAATTGTATACTTATATCATAATAGTCTTTTCATTCCGTGATTGTCTAAGGAAAGAAGTTGCTTGAATTTGGTCAGGTTTTGAGGATATCACAGGAGTACGTCGGTCGCGGATGCCTAAACCAGATTGTACTAGGATTCCGCGGTCTAAAAAGCGTTAGCTTGACGTATTGGAGGCACACATATGAGCTAATGAGCCTTCAAGTGCACTGGCTTTGGTGTCCTTCAAAATGACACACAAAAGTGTTTACGCACTGACGTTCGGCGGCAGTTATAGGGCATTTTCAGTTACATAATATGCTGGTTTAGCGACAAAAATAATATTGAAAATAATATATATGTTTTTCGCAGTGTCTCAGATATCTTAGGCTGGATTGCACTATAATAGCAGTTATAGTTAAGGTTTATGTCAAATTTGACAATAACAGTAACGCTGACTTTAACATTGACTGCGGAATGTGTTGCACCATCGCATTACGACTACTAGACTCCTCGGTTAAATCTAGAAGCAGGGACATAATATTATATTGGAGCACAGACGTTTTAGGAGATATATCGGTTTGGAGGTTATAATTGAACCATCTGGCAGCTATTTAACTTAAACTAGCGCTGGCTTTAACTATCAAATATTGGGTGGTTGCGGTTAACAGCTAAAGTTATGACGTCATATAACATTTGTCAAATGGTGCAACTCATGTTTTGATTAACCAGTACTTTAACATGTTTGTAATTGCTAAAGTAAGTTGGTGTAATCCAGCATTAAAGTTGTATCTACAACCTTTTAAACATATGAACGTTCATCCAGACTGCGGAATCCTTCACTGTGCGTGATCCAATACGCTCTTGACCGGTTTCATTGTTAATCAATTTGATTGAAAGTCTGTTCAAACGGTACAAATCGTTTGCGATTTAGCAGTTGGTGAACTAAAATCGAATCGTGTAAACCCACTGTATGTGAAACGGAATCGATTCGATAATCCCATTCAAAATGTAAGCCTGACATGGAATCTTAATTCAAATTGACGGTTCGCTCCTATAAATGGACTTCGACATATATTACGTGCATATATTGACTTCGCATCAACGACGCAGAAATCTTGTTTGCCTTCCATTGAAGTTGTTACTGGGTGTCATTGCTTGCTACTGTATAGTGGCGAAGGTCTACATACTTTATCTCTCAACTGGTAAAAATACTGCGATTTTAATGATTTAAATATTGATAATTGAAAATATTTCAACATTTATAGTTAAAATGTTTAAGTTTTTATAAAAATTACACTCTATATTTATTAAAATAAAATTAAATAATGATATATTTATTTAAGACTGCTTCGATGGCGCAGTAATAACGCATACGCGGTACGGCTGCTCTTCTAATTATATTTTTAACTAGCTTTTGCTCGCGGCTCCGCCCGCGTGAATTGCTTTTTCCGGGATATCCTTACATAACATCTACCTGCATGCCAAATTTCAGCCCGATCCTTCCAGTGGTTTGGGCTGTGCATTGATAGATCACTATGTCAGTCAGTCACCTTTGAGTTTTATATATTTAGATTGTACTATATATTATTTATTTCCTTTTTCTTTTCTGTAGTATGTATGAGCGGAATTATTTCTGTTGAGATCTCGGATTCAACCCCCATAACGCATATAAGTGATATTAGGTGTATATCACTAAACGCGAAGTGTCAGCCTGAAATCTAGAATAATAGCCGGTATGGCGGTAGGCTCGCTAAAGTGGAAGTGGAGGCGTTTAAGTATGAAGGCGGACCCTGGCACTAAGCCGGGATAACGCAAGGCAGAAAGAAAGAAAGAAAGATGGCGGTAGGCTCGCTCCCTAACACGACATAGGACCGAAATAAGCTCGGCGAAATATGGGATATTAATAATAATAATACCTTGTAGGCGGACGTCCAACGCTGCGCTTGCCAGTACGTGGCCTCCATTCCAGAACCGATAACCTGGGGCAGAAAGGTTCTGGAATGGAGGCCACGTACTGGCAAGCGCAGCGTTGGACGTCTGCCTACAAGGTGGACAGACGACCTGATAAAGATCGCAGGAAGTCGCTGGATGCAGGCCGCTTCCAACAGGTCGGTCTGGAAATCTTTGGGGGAGGCATTGACATATGTTCAGCAGTGGACGTCCTGTGGCTGATGATTATGATGATGATGAAATAGGGGTGTACTGAAAAAAAGAAATAATTTAACACTAACTTCAGACATGAAGAGTTAAAAAGAAATTCTTAAAAACTATGCATTATTCACAAATTTAAAATTATGACAAAAATAATAACATTATGAGTCTTGTGATAACATAAATTAGAATATCTCTGTCTACCCCTTCGGGTTTATAGGCGTGGGAGCTTACGTACCGTGATGTAGATTTTTGTATGAAATATTCTTTATTTAATTCGGTGAATATGAGGAATTCTGAGTCATAGAAGATTTACGAAAACTTTCTCGAGAAACTTTTGGTCTTATTCTAATAAAAGCAATTTAAAGTGATCAAATATTTAACCTCTGCATGAGTTATGCATATATAATAGATGAATATACAATTTTTTGTGTGCCTTGACTCAGTTTTTGTTAGAATCATTTTAGGAGAGGAAAATTTCAGAATACTCGCAGTAAGCGAGTAGAAAGAACAAAATATATTAATAATAAACATAAACATAACTACATACTGTGGATAAAACTTATAGCGTGGCTTTACTACTGACAAAATATTTTTAAATCTAGTTTATAAAAAAGGATAGCTCAGCGGGGAGTGATACGGACTACCGAGGCGAAAGTCGTAGGTTTGAAACCAGCCCCAAGAGCATACACCTCTGACTTTATATGTTAAGTATATGTTCATTGTAAATTATTATTATTATTGAATGAAAATAAAAAGTTTCCACAATAATTTCTAAGCTATGTAAAGTCTCTTGATCCGCATGTGTGTCCAGCCAGCTAGTGCCCAGCTGCGAGACAGTATAATACAGGGCTGTTATTATTATTATTTTTATTTATTTAATGGGTTCACATACAATTATTTTTTTTTTATTAGAGTGGGGGCAGTAGAGCAATTGTTAGGCAAGTGATCAACGCCGCCCATGAATACCATCAATACCTGAGGAATTGACGATACGTTGTCGGCCTTTGAGTAGTCTCTTTACTTGAAGGTTCCTAAGTCGTATTGGTCTGGATTAATATCGGAAATACACCGCAGGTGAAAGCTAATCCCACAACAATGCTGTATGGGGAGACAACATTGCGTAAATCCCACCTTTGAGGAACGCCAGCCATCCAGATGGTGGGGATGGAATCCCAACTTGTGATGTCGTGCGATGGTGAAATTCGGCCGCTAGTATTAATTTTATTAGTGTTTATTCATAAATAAAGCTCGAAGTTTCAACAAGCCGGGAGTGTTATAATTCGTACACGTGACGCGCCGAAGTGCTGCGTCAATTAACTTAATGACGGCCCGGCGGCTGACGCAGATTCCTGAATAATTTAATAGAAAACTTAATTTAAATATAAAACTGGTAACGCTGTTTTATATAAGATTTTTTGCAGCCTCTGGAAGCTAAAACTATTGCTTGGTTGGAATGAGCGTTAAAATATTATTATTATTATTTTTAATATTTATTTAATTATGGGTTTTTATCCAAAAGGATATGTCAACCCCATCGTACCTGTTACAGCCTATGCAAAACTTATATAGATGCGCTCTTGGATTACCTAATAACATAAACATAAATTTGTGTATAAAACAAACTAGATGCTGCTAGATGGAACTTATTAATTGACAATTTTTTGGCATCTTTTGATCTTGGGTTTGATAAAATAGATTCCACGTCCATTACATTCAAATTAACTTCATCTAGCAGCAGTTTTCGTTCATTTTTATTCTGAGCATTTTAAAATCTTGCTAGTGGGAGAGTCCTTAAAATATTCCTGAAAATATTGTTATTGATAGCAACTGTATACATAGTGGAAAACCCACCATCGTGGCTCGGTCAAGCGAGTCCCGTTCCGGCGTGATATAGTTGTTTAGACTCTTGGTCCATACCGTTCTAAGATTTTTCTCAGTTTTAAGAATTACATTTCATGTTAGTGCAGCGTGTAATAAAAGCAGAAAGGTTCAGATATTAATTTTTTATCTTATCTAGGATACAATGTTAATATACTATCTTATTAACATTGTAAGTATTAGCGTTCTTGGGTGTTGTGAGACCGAAAGTATTTCGTAGTTCCTGATACCCAAGACTCGTATCTTACTGTGGGGTCAGGACTATGTCTGTGACTTTTCGATGTATTTATTACTATATTTACTTACTAATATTAAAATCTTAAAACTAATATTTCAGTTGCCTCATTTGAGAAAAAAAATCTTCAAACAACTACGAATTATATATTTTTAACGTAGATAGAATTATATGTTAATTAGTCCGAAAACATATATCTAAAATCTTTTTAAAATACCTTACTTCAAAAAACACATTAAGCAAACATAACAAAAAATTTAAAATTAAGTTACCTTTATTAAAACTTTTGTTCGTTATATAAATTTAATAATCATTTTAAAATTAATTAACTCGTAGTATTCGGTGTTTCTGAAGATAGTGCGGTATCTTAACCGTGGTAATAAAGTTACTCGTAAAAGTATGATTTAACTTTGTACCTTACTGTTGTACAGATTAGGGTTGGCGCTACGTTGATTTAAATTCTCCAGGGATTTAATCTTAATAATAATTTCATTTTCAGTATTTTTTTATAGCTCCGTGGCGCTGTGGGTGAGTAGCCGGCTGCGAAGCGAGCGGCCGCAGTTTTAATTCCCGCACCGAGACAAATGTTTGTGTGATCCACAAATATTTGTTTTAGGTCTGGGTATATTTTGCCTTAGTAAAAATGACGTCATATCGATGGCTGGTTGTAAAGACTAAATGCTAAATATTTCCGTAACATGAGTATTAAGAATCATGTTGCGTTGGACACACTGCGAGTGAGACAAGGGCAGCTCAAAGATGAAAAATTTAATTAACACTATTTAGTGTTTGAGAAACTTATAATTAAAGCTGATTGAAAAAGACCTGTGAAAAACCTTTGGTAAGATCTTTGTTTTAAAATTACCACCGGATCCGAAACGACCCGGCGAAACAACCAATAACACGACTATTTGAAAATATTTTTGTGATAAAAATACCAAGCACAAATATATATAACTTCTAATAGAATACTCAAAATTTAAATAATAAAACAAACAATGTAATCCAAAACTCAGCGCATTATTTGATGAGATACATACGTTCATTACAATTACAAAGTTATGTTTATTATAAAACTCGTAAACTTACTGCTTTGAATAGGCTTAAACGAATGCAGACTAATTAATTATATTATGCTCTTAGGAAAGTAGCAAGTAACTCAAACATGCAAATTAGTATGCGTCTGAAATACATTTAAAGTTTGTGTACCTTTGAAAGATAAGACGGAGATTTTGAGCGGTAGAGCCACGCCGTAGACAGTTTTGTCTACATCATAAATGAGCCGGCTTGACCGGGTCCTTAGCACTGTCTCACAGAAAACTGACGTAAAGTAGCGGTGTACTGTTGCGTTTCGTACGTTGAGTGAGACATCCGGAGACTTCCAGTTTTCTTAATTATCTCTTCCCTTTAACGTCTGCAACGCGCCTATGATTCATCTACTATTGTCCGTCTATTCGTACATGCGCAGTAGAGATCACTTACCTTCAGGTAACCCACTTGCTCATCTGCCGGTCTATGCTATAAAAATAAATGGTAAATTATGAAATTAAATATTATTACATGTCTCACTTAGTGAAGTCGCTGATTTTCTAATGCCGGAATTAATAAACAATTTTATAAATTAAATCGACTTTACAGTAAACTTTTTCACAGTATGGTATGGTTATACTAATTGGTTCACAACTTTTATTAATTTTAGATTTCAGTAATTTTTCCTAATAATAACATATTTTCACCCGTACAAGAAAATCTTCCCGTGTAAATAAGGCTTTACCGGGTTTCTCATTGATTCTTGGATACAATTTTGCTTATGTAAGTGATTAAATAATCTTATATTTTTTGGTAGTATTACCAAATACTATCATATATTATATTGATATCCTTGTCTCTTATTCTCTCTCTACAAGAAAGAGAGAGAGCTCTCTTTCTTGTACACCACCGTGACTTCTTTTACTTGTTTCTGTCCATAAAAGGTTGTGTGGCAGAGATCGCTCATAGCGATAAGACCACCCATTGTAAATGTAGTCCTATGCCAAATTATTTTAAGTGCTTATTGGTTATACAATAAAGAGTTTTTGTATTGTATTATTTACTAAACTATTAAACCCATATGCAATTTAATTTTGGCTCCATCACTATTCATTTTACTTGATCAATCTAAACTCTACAGGAATTATTCAAAGATTATAAAGACTGAACATGTATCAAGGTATTCATTTCCAAGCTTGCACACGACACCAGCGCGCCTTGCATTGCCAAATAAAATGTATCTTCTCTCATTCACTGAGACATTTCAAGATTCAAGACTGGTAGTATTAAACGCTTTGCTATCGTTTTAGTTATTTGTACTTAGTTCATTGTTACAGATATAATGCGATATAATAGTTTTCGGAGTGGTAGAGTCACGCTGTAGATAGCTTTGTCTACAGCATGAATGGGTCGGCTCGAGCGGGTCGATACCACTGTCTCAAGAAACGGACGAAAACGTTTCGGACGTTGAGCAAGATATCTGGAGGCCCAAATCCCCCCCCCCCCTTTCCCAATCCAAATTCAAATTCAAATCATTTATTCTGCAGATTGGATCATACATATCACTTTTACGTGTCAACATTCTTTATACTAGATTAGTTTTATTTTTATCTTTTATCGGCATGTCGTGGCTAGCCATGAGAAGAAATGCCGAAACAAACTCATGGGTTATGGCCTCTTTTAATGTCCAGACATTGACTTTCTAGAATTATTAAAATTAACAATGTTAAAATTAATATTTTTCTTAAAAAATATTTAAAAAATCCCATAATTATCTCTGCCTTTAAGATCGGCAACGCACCTATGATTCTTATCGTATTATGGGAGTACATGGGCGTTGGAGATCACTTATCATCAGGTGACCCGCTTGCTCGTTTGCCGATCTATGCTATAAAAAAAGATTGTCGGTGATCTCAAAAATGATTTTATTGGCCGAATGAACGTTCAATTTACACGTGTATTGAATCACACAAACATATGCCTTGGTGCAGGGATCGAACTCACAGCCGCTAGTTACACAGCAGGTTACTCACCCGCTGCACAGAGGCTTTCATAATAATATAGATGTAAAGGTCATTGACAAATATGAGTAATTTAATATCTTGATTATTACTCTTCGTAAATAAGTAACAGTGGAGATGTAGTGCTCAAATTACATTATCATTCTGACAATCACGCAAATTGAAATATTATATCAATCTATTGTGAATAGAAGTTTTGTTTACATTTTGATTATTTTGAAGATAATAATTTGGTGAATCTAATAATACTGTCTCAGTTTTGTTGAGCCAGACGTCATTGAGATATACTTATTTTTTAGCATAAGGCAGGGAACCGAATACTGAGGCCATTTGATAGTTTTTTTATCCGAGCACGGCAAAGTGACTGCACTACACCTGATGGTAAGCGTAGTGCAATCAAAAAAACCAGCGACTACCAACAAACAATGAGTTTATCGTTGGTCACCAGTCATGCCGGCCTGTATAAATGCTTCTTCCCTCTTCGGAGAGGGAAGAATCAAATCGAGGGGCCTAGGACAAGTATGTACCCCCATACCCGCCGCACCCAACTATCAAGTCATGTCGCAAGCCCCTCGGGAGAACCGAAGATACACTGGCTGATACTGGAACACGCTTCACAAAAGGTGTGTAGATCACTATGGCAGGTTTTAACACCATGTGTACGGTGGTCGCTATCCGGGCGGATGTGACTCCGTGATATTGGGTTGTACATTTGACAACCGTCCAGACTTAATACTTTGTCATGTGTGTCACAGTCAATCATGTGTGCCCCTCGGTGGGGTGAAATGTCATAACTGGAAACGCACTTTTAAAGGTCTCGCCATACTACAATGTATTGGACATAGACGACGTTCAATTTTAATTTTTTTAAATAAAGCAATTTTGTATTTTAAATACTTAATATTTTCTGATACTTAGAATGTGATGCAAATATGCAATAAAACCCACATCAAATAAAAATTGAGATATTAATTTTATTTAGCAAAATTCATTAACTTAAATTCAATAATTCAAAGTGCTATTTAGCATAATCGTACATGGGAACTGATTCATTTATGATTTAAACAATGAAATTTAACCTAATTTAATCTAATGAATTTAGCAAATTTAAATCAGTATTCCAATTTTAATTTGATGTGGGTTAAAATGTTATTACGTATTAGCATCCAATTATGATATACTTTGAATCTGCTTTAGACTAATCTGTTATCCCTATATGATTCAAAACAATAGGAAAACTAACAAAACCCTGCTATAAACATTTACAAACTATATAACTTCAAATCCCCCATATCTCATACACACACTAAACACAAAGCCGCAAATTGTTAAGAAAAGCAAATCCCATCCGAAAACAATGTAACAATGGTCGAGGATTATTTAATTCGCCCATTAATGTGGTTCGGATGTAGTTTCGAGTTATTATCCGCTGATTTCAGCGTCTTCTAAACAATGGTCCCTTTGAAAGGAGTCCTTGAGTGACAAATGGAAGGTACACTTCCTTAATCCTTGGGATGTTTGTGTTCAAATGTGGATTATATATACGGGTAGGTATTGCGTCGAACAAGGCATTTTGGAAGTAGTGTAAACTTGGGTTTGAAATGTTTTTGAGATCGTAATTTGACATGATTAAATCTATTTATTAAATAAATTATTTATTATTTATTTTATTATTTAATTATTAAAATGTTAACCTAAAATATAGTAGTAAATATTAAGAAATTTTTTTATACTAAAAAAAAACAGGTTTATCTACAGCATGACATGGGCCGCCTCGACACCGGTCGTTGCCACTCTCTCACAGTAAACCGGCCTAAAGTAGCGGCTTGCTGCTGCGTTTCGTACGGTGAGTGAGATATCTGGAGGATCAAATCCCCCTCGCTTTCCCAATCCCTAATTACCCGTTTCCTTTAAGGTCGCAACGCGCCCATGATTCTTGTGGTATTGCGAGCGTACATGGGCGGTGGAGATCCCTTACCACCAGGTGACCCACTAGCTCGTTTGCCGGCCTTTAAAAAAAATCCAAAAAATCTCCTAGGCACATTATTGCAAACTGTCGATGACTTTGAATAAAGGCTAATTTCCAATAATAATGTAATTTTTTACAGTCCACAGATTTGTTTGATAGAATCACTGCCCGAACATCCCAACCGTCGAGCCCGTCTGAATACGTTAGTCCCTCATGAGCCTAAAGGCCTGCGGAGTAACCGCAGACACGTTACCGACACGGACTTACATCGACTCGAGCATTCACTTAGCCTAATTAACAGTCAAGCGAGAAATGTATTCTAAGCGGCTCCTTACCGCCTTCATATTTTTCTAGCATTATAAGGATCACCTAGATGAAGTCGCTGTTTCGAAGCAAGTTCCCAGAGTACACACTTCTGTCATTTATAAGTAACGTGTGTATGCATTATTAATTATAGCTTGCTTTTAACGGTAAAGGAAAACGTAATGAGTAAAGCTGCTTATCTGGTATATTTCATAAGAATGTCGAAGTTAATTATGTGAAATCTTCCATCTTGTATTAGGCCAGTATGGTGAATTAAAGCCTAACCCCTCTAATTAGTAGAAGAAGCTCGTACCCAGTAGTAGGATGGTATAATAACGGTCTGATATTATTATTGTTTTGTACATCTTACCATATGGAAATCAGTTTTACGAATGGTAAGCGCAGTAGTCTCACCTCAGGATATAGACGAGATAATATAATTATATTCTATATTACATTTAATTCTTACAACCCTACAAATGTCCTCTTGAAGCAACAAAGAATACTTTTTGATTTATTCGTTACGACATTCCAAGACACTTCACAGTACAACAATGGCAGAGTGTAAGAATTTCACAACACTATTTAGGCTGCTACCACGCCACGTACAGACAAACTTCTTGATGCATTGCACTAAAACTAAAAGAAAAGTTCTTCAAACGAGAGTTCAAAAGAGGAACGAAACAAGTTTAGTTCCTATTCTGGGAACAAATGGCGCTGTACTATGTTCCAGAGATACATTGGTTGAGCGGAATGTAGGACTACCTTTAGCAACTATTTGAACTAAGCTAAGATAAGAAAAATAAAAGACGCATTGAGGAGTGATTATTTATTATAATATTGATGGGTGTTTTTGGTTTATGTCAATTTTTAATCATATATTTTGATAGATATTATTTAGGTTAGTTAGTTAGTGATTGCTCAGTGTGCCGACACGGAAGTCGCGGTTTTGAGATCAGACACCAGGACAGGACATTGTTAATTATCGTTCACTTTTTAAGGGTTGAGAGCGTCTAAATTGCTCGCCCGAAAGTCCGGTGAAGCTGTAAAAAGCCGACTCGCGTCAGGCTAACAGCATAACGTCAAACCGCATAAAAAAAAATCGCTTCAACAGCGACGGAAAATAACGTGAGGAAACTTATGTACTTGAGATTTTCCATAAGAATGTTGAATTACGTGAAGTCTACAAATCCACATTAAGCCAGTGTCGATGTAAAGGATGTAAGGTCTTACCTTACTTCTATCATTAGTAGAGGGCGTCTATGCTCAACGATGGAGAAGTACTATACAAAGGGCTAATTAATATTAATTAGGTTTTTTATCGCCTCATTGTTCTAATGGAAGAGTATGGCTAAGAACCGTTAGGTCCTGGATTTAATTACCAGGTCTGGCAATGACAATTTTTGTTTGATTTTTGATTGGATAAATCAGAAATAAATTTCCCGTGACCGGAGTTTATGAATATGGATGGAAATAATCTCGTTAAAGTTGGGTGCAAAACTAGATACACCTCAGTCTACCTCTATTAGGATATAAGCGTGAGCTTACGCCTATGTTTTTTATTAAAATTATTAATAAATAATCACCAACTTGAAATTCAAATTTCCGCGTGACCGCCAAAGTTCTGCCTCGAAATTTGTTTCAGAATACACATAAAATATAGGAATGTTGTTTCGTGACAATAGAGATGCATTTTTAAAAACCCCATAACAATTCCAACGGAACTAACTATGGTAATAAAACAACTGTACGTTACAAAACAAGTAAATGTGTCAGTGTTCCTTAGGTATCCATTTTAGGGTTACGCGCACAAAACATTCTTAGCAACTACTATTTATTTATTACATACATAGACTCATCATGTTTCCCATAGGGATAGGCAGAGGCAACATATTTCCACCTGCAAAGGTCTTTACACACCTCTCTGGCCTCCTTCCCTCTCATGTCGCATGCACGTCGGCTTAGGGTACTTCTGAGCTGGCCTTTCTCGAGAATATCTCCGAAAATAAATAATAAGAGGAAGAGACTGCTAGTTTGATGGCAAAGTCTGCTAGAATGAACACCGCTCCGTAATTCGAATTATTAGGTACTGCACCGCGCTCGTCACTTACGTCTCATAATTCGCAATAATTTTAGTGGTCTCAATATTTTTTAAACCGGAATACAGCAGTGCTTAAACACGTTTACGTGATAGAAAAGGATCTACAGAATTCATATTTGATATCTGTAAAATTATTAGTATTTTCCTTTACATTTTTCCTTAACATTAAAAGGAAGAAGGTTAAATTATAATATTAGGAAGTTAATTTACTTTTCAGTTTCCGATAGGTATCAAACACAAAACTTCGACGAAAACATTTGCTTTTATACTCAAATATTTACAAATTTTAATGTAAATTGAACGTTGTTTACTGAATCATTACTTTGAAAACTTTCTTGAATCTAATGTTCAAGGTTTTGGCCTCCAGATCGATTTTCAGTCTGTTATTTCCTTCCATAAATTTTATTGGATCTGGAGCGGTCAAAATAAACATTGTTCAAAACCTATGTTGTGCTTATTTGTAATGAATACTCTGATATTATGAGTGGTAGAGCCACGCTGTAGACAGTTTGTCTACAGCATGATTAGGCCGGCTCGACCGGTTCGTTATCACTGTCTCACAGAAAACCGACGTAAAGTAGCGGCTTGCTGCTGCGTTTCGTACGGTGAGTGAGATATCCGGAGGCCCAAATACCCCTCCCCTTCACAATCCCTAATTATTCCTTTCCTTTAAGGTCGGCAACGCGCCCATAATTCTTCTGATATTGTGGGCATTCATGGGCGGTGGAGATCACTTACCATCAGGTGACCCACTTGCTCGTTTGCCGATCTATGCCATAAAAAAAAATATACAGGGTTAATTTTAAAACACCAGCAACCTCGCAGGACCAGATAGCTGACCCCATACGGAACAACTTTTGTTCTACGAGTTTGTATATAACTCAATATATTTAAAAAAAAATGATTTTACAAGTTTTTGTTGTGTCGTATTTTTCTTCGTAGCGAACGGCGTGCGAGCGCGACTCAAAGAAGCCGCTCAGCTGGCTCGGGCGATGACCTTCAACGCTAGCCCCGTTCCCCACGCTTCGCGTGTTTGCTTACGTAATCTGCGATGCGTGTAGGTAACATACAAGACGGAAATTAAATGAATACTTATTTTTGTATGAAAATAAAATCTAACAAATTATCAAAAGTCGTAGAACAAAAGTAGTAGCTTATAACCTTAGGTATCTACCCCTGCGAGGTTGCTGGTGTTTTAAAAATAACCCTGTATATTTATGCCTCAGCCTGTATGGCGGGTTTATCACATAGTGAAAAACCCGCCATACAGGCTGGTTCAGGCGAGTCAAGTTTCGTGATCAGCCAGTGTATATCTAGTAACTTCAAGCCGGCATAAATCTGCCAACCGTCGAGGGACTTAATGTCTCTTGACGGTCAACATTATATTTGAACTGCATTGTACTTAACAGGTTCAGTTTAGTCATTTTGTCGTGCTAGGATAAAAAAAAAATAGTCATTATATCATAGACCGGCAAACAAGCAAGTGGGTCACCAGATGATATGTGATCCTCACCGCCTATGTACGCCTACAATACTAGATGAATCATAGGTGAGTTGCCGAAGATTACAGAACACTGTATACTTGTAATCTGTCTCATTCTCTCGCAGGCTAAATCCTATTTATGAATATGTTTGTTTCCTTTTACTGTTGCTTTTTCGTCTCATCGAATTTTCAAATCACGGTGCTAAACAAGTTTCACTTTAAAAAAACTCACTTTCACATTTATAATATTAAGTTAGCATTTCCACATAATACTTGCATAAAGCACACATATTATTATATATTTTATCACACGAAAACCTACAAACACTGTACACAAACTTTTCAAAAATTATTCCACGTACGTGGAAATGCCTAGAGAACAATTCAATTCAATGTAAGTTTTAAACAAAATTGTGGATGTTGACGACACCCCACGGAACTCGGCGCGGGCTCGACTCTCGCTCAACGCCAATTTATTTACAGTTTATTGCCCACTATAAATTCATATTTACGACGCCTAATGCAGGCTTGCATGGTCAACGGCAACTGCGTCTATTCCGATACCATCTCTTCTAATAAATATTCTGCGACTAGGACATTTTGTTTAGTTTTCATTGGAAATGTTCGATCGAATATTGATGAGTTTATGTGACGTAATCTTTGTAATTAAATTGTAGTGGATTTTATCTACACTAATATTATAAAGATTATAAAGTCATTTGTATTTTTATATGTAACGAATAAACTACTTGACCGATTTGAAAAATTCTTTCACAATTTGAATCCAACATTATTCCTGATAATCATAGGCTATTATTTATCCCAGAAAAAGCAGATCACGCGGACGGAGCTGCGAGGAAAAATGCCCGGCAATTTCACTGGCTTCAATGACCTTCAAACCGAAACACAACAGTGCTTGTTGTTGACGGCAGAAATAGACAAAACGTTGGTACCAACCCAGACGAACTCTCTCATAAGAGGGACTTACCGAGCTCTATTTGCAAGTACAACGATACTTTCGCTGATTGCTGTGTTATAAAGTTATTGAAAGAGTCGGAGGTTGCTCGTTTTATGTTGCAAAGTAAACCAGAGTTTACAATGTTTCTGGTACGTTGATATGTGAAGTCGTCGTCGCGTTCAGCCTGTGTGTACGTTTTTAAGAATAAAATAATGTCTTTACTAGTGGTTCTCGATTTTAATAATGCTATATGAGTATGACTGCCTCGGTGGCGCAGTTGTATTTCGCGGTACGACTGGTATGCTGAGGTCTCTAGTTCGATACCCGTGTCGGGTAAAATTGAAATTAGATTTTTCTGTCAAGAAACGTTTAGTATCAGCCCGGAGTCTAACATTGTGTTTGGTGTGGCTCTATGGAGGCCTTCGAGCAGCTTCGGGAACTTTGACACTAGGTTGGCAACTAAATATTCGATATATAAAAATTACGTCTCACGTTGTTTGTTCGCGATGAAATCCTAAACTACTGCACCGATTTTAATCAATTTTTGCAAACTGTGTGCAGTTTGATCACACTTGATCAATAGGATAGTTTATTTAACATATACCTTAGCCACAGCAACGCGTGGCCGGGTCTGCTAGTATATATATAGATTATAAACTTGTATTGAGTAAACATATATACATCTAATTCACATTGCAGTAAATTATTTGCAAAGTACACCGTATCTTAGCTCATATAATGTGGGACGACCCTGGTCCAATTGATCGGCGAACTGCGAAGGAGGGCTGACCGTAACCTACTAAGTTAGAAAGTGGAGCGTTCCAGTGTAGGTATATATTCTTGGAAATGGGGTGAGGTGACTTTAAAATAAGAGGAGCACAGATAACATGATTACTTTAAAAAAAAAAATCTATTCACAAAGAACAAACTCGTGTCAGGATTCGTTTAAATTAGTTATATTTCAATAGTCACATAAGTTCACGCCTGCATCCCCGAAGCCGTAGGCAGCTGTGCAATTAGTAGTGCGCCCATTTATTTACATCATCATCATCATCATCAGCCACAAGACGTCCACTGCTGAACATAGGCCTCTCCCAAAGATTTCCAGACCGACCTGTTGGAAGCGGCCTGCATCCAGCGACTTCCTGCGATCTTTATCAGGTCGTCTGTCCACCTTGTAGGTGGACGTCCAACGCTGCGCTTGCCAGTACGTGGCCTCCATTCCAGAACCTTTCTGTCCCATCGGTTATCGGTTCTGCGAGCTATGTGGCCTGCCCACTGCCACTTGAGCTTGCTAATCCGCTGAGCTATGTCGGTGACTTTCGTTCTTCTACGGATCTCCTCATTTCTGATTTGATCACGTAGAGAAACACCGAGCATAGCTCTCTCCATAGCTCGCTGAGTGACTGTGAGCCGTCTTATACGGCCCATATTTAGAGGCCACGTCTCAGTGCCGTATGTCATCACTGGTAACACACATTGATCGAACACTTTAGTCTTCAGGCACTGAGGTATTTTGGATGAGAAGACCCTGCAAGTTTCCCGAACGCTGCCCAGCCGAGCTGGATTCGACGATTGACCTCTCTCTCGAAGTTGGACCTGCCTAATTGGACTACTTGTCCTAGATAGACATATTCGTCGACAACTTCGAGAGATGAGCTTCCAACAGTAATCGGGGTGGGCACAACATGGACGTTCGACATGACCTTCGTCTTGTCCATGTTCATCCTGAGGCCCACCCATTGAGAAACTCTGTTGAGGTCTTCGAGCATTGTACTCAGGTCTTCCAGCGATTCCGCAAGGACCACGATATCGTCGGCAAAGCGGAGGTGAGTCATGTACTCGCCATTTATGTTGATGCCGAATCCTTTCCAGTTCAAGAGCTTGAAGGCATCTTCCAGCGCGGCAGTGAACAGTTTCGGAGAAATAACATCTCCCTGTCTCACGCCTCTCTGTAGTGGAATAGCCTTCGTACTCTGTTCTTGTACTCGGACCGACATGGTGGCGTTGTTGTACAAGCACCTCAACACTTCGATATACCGATAGTCGATGTGGCACCGCTGGAGAGCCTGCAGCACTGCCCAGGTCTCGATCGAATCGAAGGCTTTCTCATAGTCCACAAACGCTAAGCAAAGTGGCAAGTTATACTCCTCGGTTTTTTGTATAACTTGCCGCAGCGTATGAATGTGGACTATGGTACTATAACCTTTTCGGAAACCGGCTTGTTCGGGAGGCTGGAAGTCATCTAACTTGCGCTCGAGACGATTCGTGATAACCCTCGAAAACAACTTATACACATGGCTCAGGAGTGAGATGGGCCTGTAATTCTTTAACAAGGTATTGTCACCTTTCTTGAAGAACAGTACCACCGCACTCCTGTTCCATGCCTCAGGCGTTACGCCCTCGAGCAGAACGGAATTAAAGAGCTTCTGAAGGACCTTCAGTACCGGCGCTCCGCCCGCTTTCAGAAGCTCTGCAGTAATTCCGTCCTCGCCCGGCGCCTTGTTGTTTTTGAGCTGTCCGAGGGCCATCCGAATCTCGCACAAGCTGATGTCCGGGATGTCTTCGCTGTAGTGCCGGACCAGCTCAGCTCTTGGATCTTTAGCCGAGCAGGTAACGGGTTTGGCAACCGAGGTATAAAGCTGTCCGTAGAAGCTCTCGATCTCTCTCAACACCTCTGCCTTGGTCGATGCTACACTGCCATCTTCCGTCTTCAGCTTTGTCATTCGGCTTTGCCCAATAGACAGGTCCTTTGCAAACACTTTGGAGCCTTTGTTCTGCTCGATCGTCTCCTTTATGCTCGCGGTGTTGTGAGCGCGGACGTCGTGTCGCAAGGATTTCCATATTCGTCTATTGAGCTGCCGATATGCCTCAGCGTCATCGGAAGACTGCAGCGTCATAGATCGACGTTCGGCCATGAGCTCGAGCGTCGAGACCGAGAGTTTCTGAGGTCGATTTTTACGACGGGGTCTAAAGAATTTAGAACCCACCGTGCGGACAGCTTCGACCAACCCGTCATTGATTTCGTCCACAGTTACGCAGCTATCTAGGCAAGAGAAGCGGTTTGCCAGTTCAAGCTGAAAGCTCTCGGGGTTTTGAATATGGGCGCGAGTAGGGCGGAGCATAGACCTCATCAAGCGACGTCTTTCTACCTTGACGTCGATACTCAATGTGCCCCTTACCATTCGGTGATCGCTTCCGGTTTTCACCCTGTTGATCACAGAGACATCATTGAGTATCCGTCTCTTCGTCGTCAAGATGAAGTCTATCTCGTTCCTTGTAGAACCATCCGGGCTCATCCAGGTCCATTTCCTGTGAGGCGGCTTCTGAAAGAAAGAGTTCATCGCAAAGAGTCCCTCTTTCTCCAGGAAGTCGGCCAGCCTTTGTCCCCTGGGGTTTCGTTGCCCATATCCAAATTGCCCCACTCTCAGCTCTTCATCTCTTCTCTTGCCCAGTTTTGCGTTAAAATCCCCCATAACAACATTGAAGTAGGTTTCGGAGGTGTGTATGGCCCGACTAATGTCGTCATACATCTCCTCTACTTCCTCATCTGGGTGTGTCGAGGTCGGCGCATATACCTGTATGACCTTCAACGAATATCTCTCACATATTCTGAGTATAAGGTATACTACCCTGCTCGACACACTTTCGATGGTAACGATGTTGTTAACGTGGGACTTGTGGACGAGAAATCCGACACCACCTCGAGATTGTTGATCGCCACCCCGGTAGTAGAGTAGGTTACCAGACTTGAGGATTATCGTGTCCTCCCCGTTCCTTCGGACTTCTGATAATCCCAAGATGTCCCATCGTAACCTACTCATTTCTTCTTCCAGCTCAAGGATCTTCTCGTCAGTCCTCATAGTGCGAATGTTGTGTGTTACCAGGGCCAGTCGTCGTCGGGGGTGGTAGCGGGATCTTACCCGGGGATTCTTAGCACCCCCTGCCCCGCCGTTACCGTAGCTGCTACCAGAACTAGGAATAGCAGGGCTGCCGGGGACTGGGGGCCTGGTTCTTGTCTGTCTTATCATAAGGAGGTTTTGCCGTTACTCGCCACGCTTGGCAGGCGGGTTGGCGAGCGCAGAGGCGTAGCTTCTTGCGCTGAAGATGCTGCTGCCCATCATCAGCCTGTTGCATTTAGCTACGCCATCACTACGATGGTTATACCGCCATCGGCCGGTCGCCAGAGCCTCGTCCGTTAACCAGCAGGGTGCACCACGGGCAGGTGAGGTTGGCTTGGAGTCCGGAAGACGGTGGTTGGACCCCCTTACACCCCTTACACACTCTAATAAAAGCTCTCACTCTCAATATCTCAAATAACTTTTAAAATCAATGAAACAAATAGTAGCAGCGAAGAAACGCCAGCGGGTCGGCAGCCGTGACTCAATTCAGCGGTGAAGCGAATTGCTGTTGCTGAAAACTGCGCAACTCAAAGCTATTTCAGTTTTGCTGCTGAAAAATTGCACTTTTACTTACGTCGTTTTGAGATTTGTGTGTGAGTTAGGACTTAAACGGTTGTTGGAAGATAGCTACAGTTATTCTTGTGGAACTTTTGAGATAATATTCACAACACAGATAAACTGGGTGAATGGATATCAATAGACATTAACTGCATCGAAACTATGTAAGCCAAGTATGTGACATCAATAATAATACTAGCCCTGTATTATACATGTCCCACTGCTGGAAACAGGTCTCCTCTACCAAATGAGAGGGATTAGGCCTTAGTCCACCACGCCGGCCTTATGCGGGTTGGCAGACTTCACATACCGTCGAAAGATCTTATCGAGTTTTTAGGTATGCAAGTTTTCCGCGATGTTTTCTTAAAGCAAGCGATAATTAACAATTCATATACACGTAATTTTGAAAAGTCAGAGGTGCTCTGGGGGCTAGTTACGAACCTGCGACTTTTGTCTCGACAGTCCGTACCACTCCCTGCTGAGCTGTCACTGCTTGCTACCTTGACTACATACCTTGACTTGACTTGTATTATAGGCGTACATGCGCGTTGGAGATCACTTATCATCAGGTGACCCACTTGCTCGCTTGCCGGTCTATGCTATAAGAAAAATAAATAACACCCAACAGTCACACACATAGCCCTGACCCCACAGTAAGATACGTGTCGTGGGTATCAGGAACTACAAGAGACTATCGATCTCACAACACCCAGACCCGAAACAAATATTTGTAGATCAGACAAATATTTGTCTCGGTGCGGGGATCGAACCCGCAGCCTCACGTTTCACAATCGGCTACTCGCCTACTGAGCCACGGAGGGTGTCAAAAAATACAATGTTTGAAGGAAAAAATATACAAATCGGTGGCACGAACCACACACACCTCTTGTATATAAGGGGGCTAAAACCCCTAAAACTTGAAACTTTGTTTTAAAAGAAATGATATGAGGAATTTACAAATCACGCGAATCCACAAATTATTTCACCTTGTACTGTTTCACAAAACAATTTCACAAAACTGGATACAATCTTATTATAGCTTAATGTTGTAAGTAAGTTTAAATGTTAATATTAAATAATAATACTAATACTTTTAACATTTCCATCATTATTAAGGTCAATACACTAAGCCCTTGTTTTACAATGTCCAAATAAACGTTACTATGAAAACGTACCTATAGTACCCGTAGTCCCCGTCCCTTGATGTGGTAGGGGGCGAGCCTAGCGCCTTACCGGACACAAATTCCAGACTCCGGGTTGATATTGAGCATTTAGTGACAGAAATACCAATTTTTACTCGACCTGGAAATCGAACCGGAGATCTCAGCAACTATTGTAGTCAGTCAAATTTGTGTGTGTGTTTTTTTTTTATCCTGGCTCGACGAAGTGACTACGCTACACCTGATGGTAAGTGTAGCGCAATCCAAGAATAGTGTCGACCAACGATAAACAATGTGTCCATCGTAGGTCGACAAGATCATGCCGGCCTGCCAAAGGGCCAAGGGGGAGGGAAAGGAAAAGGGATGGGAAAAGGGTTAGGATCAGAGGGCAAGCCCCCTGGGGAGAACCAGATATACACTGGCTGACCCTGGAACGCGACCCACACAAGGTGGGCCACTATGGCAGGTTTTAGCACCAGTGTACGGTGGTCGCTATCCGGTCGGATACAAGTATCCTCCCACCAGCAAAAAAAAGCTGTATAATGCATTATCTGGTGAATTGCATTTGAATGGACAGTGGGATTTATATACTTTTTTTTATAGCATAGACAGGCAAACGAGCAAGTGGGTCACCTGATGGTAAGTGATATCCACCGCCCATGTACGCCCACAATACCAGAAGAATCATCGGCGCGTTGCCGACCTTAAAGGAAAGCGAAAATTAGGGATTGGGAAGGGGAGAGGGATTTGGGCTTTCGGATATCTCACTCACAGTACGAAACGCAGCAGCAAGCCGGTACTTTACGTTGGTTTTCTGCGAGGCAGAAGTAACGACCCGGTCGAGCCAGCCCATTCATGCTGCAGACATTACTGTCTACAGCGTGGCTCTATCACTCAAAATATTTTAAGTTTACTAGTATATCTGTGCTAAATAGATAAATAAATACACCCAACAGTCATAGACATAGTCCTAAATTCACACTAGGTTAAACCTGTATCGTGGGTATCAGAAACTACGAGGGATTTGCGTTCCCACAACACCTATACCCGAAACCAATATTAGTGGATCAAACAAACATTCGTCTCGGTGCGGCAATCGAACCCACGGCGTCTCGCTGCTCGCCCGCTGCGCCACGGAGGCTAACCAACGCTAATTTATGTTTCTATTCCTGTACTTGCTCAAAAACAATTGCCTTACCACAAAGTGATTTCTCTTTGAACTATTTTGACACAAAACTCGTGTGTTTTCTTTTAATTTCAAATTTGCATTGCAAAACAACGCGATGTAAATGTCGAAAGCTTTGACGAATAAAACTTGAACTAACAGAGGGTTTTGTGTGCCAATCTTTGTTTTTTGAGTTATTTCAAATAAACTCAATCTGCTGTGGTTAATTGATTATACCTGCATATATATACTTTTAATGCAAAATCTGTGTTTTTTTATGGAAATAAGGGGGCAAACGGGCAGGAGGCTCACCTGATGGAAAGTGATCACCGCCGCCGATGAACACCTGCAACACCGAAGGGCTTGCAAATGCGTTGCCGGCCTTTCAGGAAGGAAATATACTCTCTTCTTGAAGGTTCCCATGTCGTAAAAATGATGTAGTAGGGAGCGAGCCTATTGCCATACCGGGCACAATTCCTGACTCCGGGTAGATACTGAGCATTTTATAGAAAAACCCAATATCATTTGATCCGACCCGGGGTTCGAACCCGAAACTTCAGCATAGCAGTTTTAAGACTAACCTATATATATGGATGAAGATGAACTTTGTAGCTACGCGTTTCTCCCCACAGAGCTATAATTACAGTGAAAATAAAGAAAACGTGTGATATATTGCAACATGAGTCTACGTTATGAGATTTATAACCTTTTTCTTCTTGTGCAAATATGCACTGGGGTAGGTATAAGTATTCTTCATTTACTTGTAGGTTAAGAAATAAATGAAAAGTTCATGTACTATTTTGGTAAGAATATTAAATTTTTAAAGTAGAAGGGCTAGGCACCCGTAAACCAGCAACTCCACATTTCGCCGAATTTATTTCTATCCCATGATGTGATAGGAATTGAGCCTATTGCCATACTGTGTACGATTCCAGAATCCAGGCTGATACTGAATATTTCGTGATGAAAAAATCCAATATCCAATATCCATACTTTTATCCGGGGATCGAACCCGATAACTCACCACAGTAGTCGTACTGGGCAATATAACTGCGTTATCGAGTCAAACAGAAGGAAATATAATGAGAAAAGTTGTATATCTGAAAATTATTCATAAGTCTTTTTTTATCCGAGCACGGCAAAGTGACTGCATTATACCTAATGGTAAGCGTAGTGCAGACAAAAAAACTAGCGACAACCGACAAACAATGAGTTCATCGGTGGTCACCAGAATCTTGCCGGCCTGTATAAATGCTTCTTCCCTCTTCGGAGAAGGAAACAGCAACGCATTCACGATTCCTCAGGTATTGTGAATGTTCACGGACAGTGGAGATCACGTACCATCAGGTGACTCACTTGCTCGTTTGCCGGCTTTTGCTATAAAATACCTACACCAAATTTTATGCACATTATTCTGTAGCTGATATTTTATAAGACTACTTTGCTATCTTTATGACTATTTTTATCTTGAGAAGCCAGCTTGAATCTCATCATCTTAAAATTGCTATACGCTAAGTCCGTCTCACCTGGACTCGTGCAACGTCTCAGCTATTTTTAGTACATGAATAAATTTGACTAACAGAGGATTGCTTCGATTGGATTTATTGACGAAGTTTTAATGCATTGAGTAATGGCGTTGCTTGCGTTTGCACCGTTGCGAATGGTTTTTTTATTAGCTTGAGGAAACAAGCAGGTTGCATTGCTCGCCTGATGGTATGCTTACGCTTTCACATAAACAATATCAAAATCACACAGAATTTTGAAATACAAAACACTGCGTTCATCACCCTGAGACATGAGTGGCTAAATCTTATAGTGCTTTCACTGGCTTTAATGTCCTTCAAACCGAAAATACAACAGTGCTCACATACTATGCTTTACAGTAATGGATAATTTAGAGTGGTAGAGCCACGCTGTAGGCAGTTTTGTCTATAGCATGAATGGGCTGGCTCAACCGGGTCGTTACCACTGTCTCACAGAAAACCGACGTAAAGTAGCGGCTTGCTGCTGCGTTTCGTACGCGCCCATGATTCTTCTGGTGGTGGGCGTACATGGGCGGTGGAGATCACTTACCATCTGGTGACCCATTTGCTCGTTTGCCGGCCTATGCTATAAATAAAATGTGGTCAAATTGCCTATCACATACGAGGACCTACCACCTGATATGTACGGTGTAAACGAAGCAGCACTTAAGATCCCGATGCAGGTGTTCCAGTCTTTCAACTAATAACAACGTTGCACAAACGCTATCATAAAGTGGTATCAGTTAAATGAGCTCGCAACAGCTGCTCGTTTTTCAAGCTTGCACTCTGCCTCATTTTGCTAAGTTAGGTTAATATTTGTTTATGTGTTAAGGGTTTCCATTTCGGACACCAAAAGACGAAACTGTCGATGGTTTTCTAAAAAGCATACTAGATTTTTTATGGCAGAGAGGTAAAGAGTAGAGGTAGAGAATACTGGGTGTTATGTCAGGAAAATGTTAAGCAGAAGAAAGAAAGGAAGAGGGGCAAAGAGCAGATAAGCCGTCATAAGGTAAGTGATGACCACGAACCATAAATATTTTTGAGTCAAGTTGTAGACGGTTTTGTCTATAGCATGAATGGGCCGGCTCGACCGGATTGTTACCACTGTCTCAGAGAAAATCGACGTAAAGTAGCGGCCTGTTGCTGCGTTTCGTACGGTGAGTGAGATATCGGGAGGCCCAAATCCCCCTCCTCTTCCCAATCCCTAATTATCCCTTTCCTTTAAGGTCGTCAAGACGTCCATGATTCTTCTGGTACTGTGGGCGTACATGGGCTGTGGAGATCACTTACCATCAGGTGCTCGTTTGCCGGCCTATGCTATAAAAAATACTAAATCACAACTGCGTCTGGCACAGTCATCATTCGCTCTTCAACTAATTCCTATGAAATAAAAACAAAATAAAACCGGCGAGAAGGCCGCCAATTGTACTTCTCAACTTAGTTATATTTAAGTGTTATGTCCTGTACTCCTTGTGTGCAATAAAGTTTAAATAAATAAATAAATAAAACAGTTCTGAATCGGAACTAAAACAGCTCGTTCCTAAGTAGCTTACTTCCATTTCTAATAAAACGGTTATTTTAATGCGGTGTGTTACTGTCGGTGCACAGTGGAGGAAATTGCAAAATTTAAAAACTCCTTTCTGCCCCGTGACATATTTAAATTGCATTTTTATGCGGCATTAAACCCGACAGACCTTATTTATTTCGTGACGTTGGCTAATTAAAACATTTCTCCCTATTAATACTTATTTTATGCTGGCACGACATGTGAAACACGTTTATAGTCCTGTAAATTAATTGTATTGGCACGCAAAATGTGTTATGAGTTGGGATTTTTTTTATCGCTTCATTGTGTAGTGGCAGCCTATTTATATGAGTGGTAGAGCCACGCTGTAGGCAGTTTTGTCTACATGAATGGGCCGGCCCGACCGCTAGCTGCTGCGTTTCGTACGGTGAGTGAGGCATCCAGAGGTTCAAATCTCCCTCCCCATCCCAATCCCTTCCCTTAACGACGGCAACGCGCCTATGATTCTTTTAGTATTGTAGGCGTACATGGGCGGTGGAGATCACTTAACATTGCTCGTTTGCCGGTCTATTTATTTATTAAATAATAAAAAAATTGTGGTGATACTCGTGAGGTCTCGGATCTTAAACCCAGGTCGGGTAATCGATTCAGTTTTTGATACATATTTAAGCTTATGCCTAAGGGGTATAGGGGACCATAATATATACTATATACCTATACCCATATAGGGAGAAATTGCTGAAAAAAAAAACTTGTGAGTACCCAATTTGGGATCGAAACCAGGACCTACCGATTTTCCAGGCTAAGTAGGCAGTCTTTAGATTAATGTGGTGAATTATTCCGATCTAAAAATAGGCTTGGCTTCCCTGAGACTAGAATTTCCAAACATTACTATAGGCTCACCATTTATCTTGGGATAGAACTAAGTCCGACGAATATTAGTTACGCCTTTGCCCTTTCATATAAGATCACGCCTTGTACGTTCAATTCACTTTTATGTGTTTATAAAAATATTTTCTTTTGATCTAAAGTACATTAGATTTTCTAGAATTTTTTAGACTGTCGAGCTTTATGTACTCGTATCTTTGAAATAGACGTTTCGGGATCAGACATCTTACTTGTATTGATGGTGTTTGTTTCTTTTGTATATTCTTTTATTTCGTAATACATACAAGTCTCGTAAACAACTCAATGCTCTGTTGTATGGCTTAACATAGTTTAAAAATATGCGACGGATTTTGCAGACAATAGTCGGCCTCACATTCAGGTGTTCTTTCTTGGAAAATATCAATTGTAACTCGGTATCTTAATATTAATAATACCCATCACGCCTGTAAACCTCGAAGGCGTAGGCAGAGGCATAACAAGTACACCCACATTTCGCCGAAATTATTTCCGTTCTTTGATGAGATAGAGGCGAGCCTATCACGATACCGGGCATAATTCCAAACTCCGAGAATTTCGTTATAGAAAAACTAAATTCACTTTTACTCGTCCTGGGAATTGAACCTGAGACCTCAGCGTAGCAGTCGGACCGCGCGCGCAATCCAGCTGCAACAAAAATATCTTTCTCGTAGTAATTGAATCCGCGATTTTCATCTTCAGCGTAGATTGCTTGAACGCGTGACTACTTCGTGTCTTTGATTGTTATCAAATACCTATCTCTTTATTCTTTCCATTAATAAAGCTTAATTTTTGCCTTCAGAGGATCAACTCGCTGTTTATCAAAGATCAGAACTCACTAGAACGGACAAACATTGACGGAGATCTTTATCCCCAACTTAAGTCATTCAGAAAGTGATTTTGCGTAGTCACTTTTCTAAAATCAACATAAGAATGTTCATATCACGTAGTTTATTTTTTAAATAATTTTTTAACCAGCCTGCCTGACCTGAAAATGAGCTTGATAATATGATTTCTTTAAATAATCAAGTTAATAACAACATATTTACGCTGGAGCTTCAAGTTTTCACAAAACACTGTACCTATATAAAACTAATTTTAAAAATATTACGAAAGAAAAAAGCGAGCTATTTTTCTAAACTAGCCGCAGTGAAACCTTGAATAAAAACAAATGTGGACATTATGTTCGTTTGTATTTATTACCTACCTGTTTCCCTTTATTTTAGGGTTCCTTAAGCAAGATTTTAAATATAACGTGTACGAAAAACTCTTTTCAATACTAAAAAAAACATAAAGTATTATTTTTTATGACATCCAACAGTCACGTACATAGTTCGGACGCCACACTAGGCTAACCTGTATCGTGGGTATCAGGAACTACGAAGGACTTGTGTTCCTACTACACTCAGACTCGAAACCAATATTAGTGGATCACACAATCATTCGTCTCGGTGCGGCAATCGAACCCACGGCCTCTCGTTTCGCAGCCAGCTACTCATCCACAGCACCACTCAAAACAAACTTTATTGCTGTTATGGCAACCTTTCACAAACAGTTTTTAGACCTTTTGTCATACTCCAATATCGGATCGAGTTTAATCAGATTAAATCCATTTTTAACTAGAATTATAAGACGAACTGGTTGTTTATCTAATAATAAGTGTCACGCCTGCCCATAAACAGAAGCAACACCACACAGACTTTGAAATTACAAAACACTGCATGGCACTGGCCTGCGCTCATCACCCCGAGATATTAGATGTTGCCACACAATTCCCAGTAATTTTGCTGGCTTCGATATCAAATCGGAATGTAACAGTCCTTATACAAAGCTGCTTGATGGCAAAATTAGACAAAGCAGTGGTACCAACCCAGACGGCCTCCTTTCAAGGGACCTATGACCTAGTAAAATTTAATTAAACTTAATCCTGCATAATCCTTTCGAATTATACATTCCGAAATTACGAATTTCTAATTCTGTATTAATTGTCAAGTATGTAGTTTTTTTATTTGTCTGAACGACGACACGAGTAGTTCATTCGCCTGTTGGCAAGCGAAACGCCTGCTCATAAACAGATACAACACCATACAGAACTTTGAATTGCAAAGCACTACGAGCATATATGGTATAATATTACTAGACTGCGTTCATAATTCCGAGACATAAGATGTTGTCTCATAATATCCAGTAACTTCACTGGTTTCAATGTCCTTCAAACAGAAACACAACAGTGCTTACACACTGGTGCTTGGCGGCAGAAATAGACAAAGATTTGGTACCGACCAAACGGCCTCTCAATCTACTACCAAGTAATTAAATCATGTACGACCTGTTTCAGCATCAGTTAGTGTCTTTGGTTTCAAGTGGAAGTCGGCATAGATGGCAACTGATAGTACGTTATTACCTTCTAAATATTCAGATATCGTAAAGGTAGATTGATTAAAATAAGGAATTTCATTAAGAGACTAAATTCCACCATCCTCTCTTATTAAATGTCCTGATACGTATTTTGAGAGGATATTAAGACTAGTAAGTGTTTTACAAAAATAATTTAACTCCTAATCTTAACCTGGCGAAAAATAAACACAAGGTGGTAGGTTCCTCGTATGCGAGAGGCCGTCTGGTTTGGTACCACCACCTTGTCTATTTCTGCCGCCAAGCAACAGTGTGTAAGCACTGTTGTGTTTCGGTTTGAAGGAAGTTGAAGCCAGTGAAATTACTGGGCATTATGAGACTTAAAATCTTATGTCTCGGGGTGACGAGCGCAGTTCAGTGCCATTCAGTGTTTTGTAATTCAAATTTATGTGTGGTGTTGCTTCTGTGTATGGGCAGGCGTGGCGCTTAAAATCAGGCGAGCGCCTTGCTTGTCTCATCATTCAATCAAATAAAAAAAAAACACACACAGTAGCTCGTTCTGGAGTGATGCGTACCAAGGTAAGTCAGTGTATATTGAGTTACTTCATCCGGTATAATTCTTTCGCTTCACTTCATATTTATACTAGTGCAAGGGTCCCCGGTGTTATTGATGATGTTGTCGGGTACTACTGACTGTATAGCGATCACCGTACATATGGTGAAGATCCAGCTATAGTGGCTCGTTTTCGGTCTCGTACCAAAGTCATTGAGTGTGCGTAACGTTAGGCAGGCAGAATTCTACCAACCGTGAGAGACGCAATGTCTCCTGACGATTGAATTTATATTTGGACTGCACTGAACTACACATCAGGTCTCAAAAAAAAAACAAAAGTCTAAATCTTTGTTAATCATGTAGGCTAAGAAAGCGCTTATGACAGGTCAAGTACAGAACATTTGTCGTTAATACGACTTCTTAAAATTAAAAATTTAGGGAACTTTGAAATAACCGCCGCGCTATAGGCTGGAAGGAAAAGGCACATCAACAAGCATGGGAAAAGGGAGGGCATCCTTAAATGAAGGTCTAGCGTAGTCACTTTGCCGTGACAGGTAAAAAACAAACTGTACTACATTCACCACCTGGAGCCATGTCGAGCGAAAATTAATAATTCTTTCGAGTCAGTTAGATGATGATATTAATAAACTTAGTATAAACCTAGAGCCTTGGATATCACAACTTTGCCCAGAAGTATGTTAGCATCTACTTCTCTCATGAATACCGCTTGTTTAGTCATTATAATTGCCTCGTATATTATGTACAAAGTTAAAAGCTGGAAATTCTGAGAGGACCACGTCTAGACTGACATAATCTAATAATAAATGTACAAGGGCTTATTAAAATAGTTAATCCTGCAAGATTTGAAAACAGCCTCCGTGGTGTAGTGGGCGAGTAGCCGGCTGTGTAGTGAGAGGCGGCGGGTTTGATACATGCATCGAGACAAAAGTTTGTCTGATCCACAAATATTGGCTTCGCAGGAGGCTCACCTGATAGAAAGTGATCACCGCCGCCCATGAACACCTGCAACACCGGAGGGCTTGGAAATGCATTGCCGGCCTTTCAGGAAAGAATACGCTCTCTTCTTGAAGGTTCCTAAGACGTAACGGTTTTCTCAATAGTGGTTGACGTCAGGCAGGCAGTCGGTCGTAAAAACTACAAGCCAAATGTTTCTATAACATGTGTTAAAAAATATGTTGCACCAACCTCACCGCGAGTGGGATAAGGGCAGTTGGAAAAAGAAAAAGTAGTAATTTTTGAAGTCGCTTTTTAAGTTATAGTTAAACTTATCTCCTACTCACAGTGCTAAGTTTAGAAAGTCTTTCAAAAAATCCCTGTTAATATTCTTCGTTTCATCTAAATCAGTTTGTTCTAGCCATTCCTCATAACAAACCACTCCATTTTTCACACGACTCTCATATCTAGCGATGTTTTTGACCATTATGTTTTAACATCTCATGTCTCGGAGTGACAACCGCAGTCCAATGTCATGCAATGCTTTGCAATTCAAGGTTATGTAGAGTATTTATATCGACAGGCGTGATGATTACTATCAGAAACGACCTGCCCGTTTCATCACTCAGGCTAATAAAAAGAAATATCTACAGAACCCCCACTACTTCAATAATATACATACACAAAGTAATATTTATATCTGTTTTCTAAACGTAGTAAGCGCGAGCGAGCACACAACTTTATGACCCGAATCACGCACACTTGTTTGTGAATCTTTAGTGGTATTTCATGAAAAACTTTTATGGCCTTACAACCGTCTCCTTTGTAAAACTATAAAGGCTTTAGTTACTAAATTAACCGAAATTCCGTTTATTTGAGTTAATTTATTTGACGGTCTACTTTGTACGTTCTCATTAAAAGTAATGAGTTATTTACGACAAACGAAACTTTGAACATTAATCCAATTATATTAGTAGATTGACCTTCCATTCTACTTTCTATAGTTTTTGTTGCATTTCTATGTTTTTTTAAAACAGAAGCTTAGAAATGTGCAAGTGAGTCACCTGATGGTGAATCTATCCATGGCTCATAAACATCCAAAATACCTGAGGAAATATGGTTGTGTTGCTGATCTTAACTGAAAGGGATAATTAAGGGATTTGGGCCTCCAGATATCTCATTCACCGTACGTAACGCAGCAGCAAGCCGCTACTTTTGGCGTTTTTTTGTGAGACAGTGGTAACTATACTGTCAAGCCGGTCTATTCAAGCTGTAGACAAAAGCGTCTACAGTATTTATTGTAGTTTTTATTTCACTACCATGAAAGGTGGTAAGTTCCACGTAGGCGTAGAATAGCTACCACCACTTTGTCTATTTCTGCCACTAAGCAGCAGTAAGTCAGAACTATGGTGTTCCGGTTTGAAGGAAATTGTATCCAGGGAAATTATTTAGCATTATGGTACTCAACATTGACTTGGGGTGACGAGTGCAGTGTATTGCCACGCAGTTCTATATTATACAAAACTGGTTACAGCGTAACTACAATATGGTATTTCTTTGAACACAGTCCGATCATGTGAAAAAGTTTATCGATTAGCCTTTAGTAAGTGACTATTCAACTACGTGATATTCTTGACCAAATTTCAAATGGTATGGTCGCTGGTGGTAGGATATTCATATCCGCCTGGATGGCGACCACCGTACACGTGGTGTTAAAACCTGTCATAGTGATCCACACGTGTTATGTGTAGATCGCGTTCCAGGATCAGCCAGTGTATGTCCGGTTCTCCCGGGAGGCTTACGACATGACTTGATGGTTGGTTGGGGCGGGTACAGGGGTACATCTTTATATTAATGTGCCTGCATCGATCATCCACCTGCCGTACTAGGATAAAAAAAATACCTTTCTGTAACATTTTCTTGTAGTCAGTTTAAGAATAAAAAAATCATAATAGGAAAAAAGATCATTTTCTTTCCTCCTAATAACACTTTTCAGAACGTTTATTTCAAAAGGCCTTTTTGCCGAAAATTGCCCAGTTAATCTCAACTTAGGCAATTCTATTAGAACTCCTATTTTAGGATAAATAACTTTTATAAAGTCTTAACTCTTGTTTTCATCCCGGGTTATTGTGGTCTTGAATAAATTCAGAAGTAATTTTAACTTTGAAATACGTTATTTTAACACTAGTTTGGGAAGAAATTTTATCTCCCAAACATATTGGATAGGTTGATGCAAAAACATGCCCTGTATTAAGGTCGCTATACATGCAAAGACCAATCCGATTCGACGGTTCTAGATTGGTTTGGCCTGATCGAATTGTTAGACCGCCCCGGGATATAATGTTTAAAAAAAAAAAACAAAACAATCTTTTTGATTACGCCAACACGATGATATAAAAGTAATTTAAACGGATGTTATCGCGGTTTTTTAGTTTAATTTTGGCCCTGACGTTTCGAAAGCTTCTCAACCTTCGTGGTCACGGGGTGAACTGAGGTGTAGGTTGTCTCGAAATGTTAATGTTACATTATCTACGATTATTAGATACGATAGACACTGCGATAAAATCCATTTAAATTAGTTTTATTTCAAAATTTATTTATTTAGAATTGATGGAAAAATCCCAAGAAGTGGCGGTATTGATCGAAGCCCTTAAAACGCGGCAGTAAGTATGCAATCCGCGGTGACCGGTACGGGACTGACTGTACCAGGGGGGACGATGTCATCTGAATTTATCTAGACCCCATTTTAGTTATTAGATATGTCTATATTGGCTTTACACGATACATATTACCTATATAACAGAAAGCATGTTCCGTGGATATGACATAAAATAATCTCACCAGTTTTCAAGATTTCCATGTGGTCGAGTCAATAGTATTGAATCATTTCAGTCACACCGGCCGTCGAGTGCGACTAGGCCTTTAGTCGTTACTAGGTGAGGCGGGTTTGACAGTGAAACTGGTATGGTATGATAAACTTCTTAGCTGCTTAAATAAATAATAAATACATCCAACAGTCACACACATAGTCCTGACCCTACAGTAAGATACGAGTCTTGTGTCATGGGTATCAGGAACTACGAGAGACTTTTGGTCTCATAACACCCAGACCCCGAAACAAATATTTGTGGATCAGATAAACGTTTGTCTCTGTGCGGGGATCGAACCCGCAGCCCCTCACTTCATAGGTGGCTACTCGCCCGCTGCGCCACGGAGGATGTTTTTTTCATTAATGACAAATCTATTTATGTGTTAAAACGACGAACATTTTGTTGTTAAAACTTCGCTTCAATTTATGACATTATTAAACCTGCTCGTTATCGTTAACGTTAATAATTTGGCAAAAATACCGAAAGACACATGAAATTTAAATAAAATATTACAACGAATTATAATTTCTAAATTAAAATTCTCTAAATTGTGTGTAACTTGTAAAGAAATGTGTCATTTTGGACAATTTTGTACACAAATTTCTTGAGGAAAGAAATTATAACTGAAAAAGTAAATTCAATTTGGCCCAATTAAAACGAGAAGGAAGTTACAAACAGAAGTCATGAGTTGTTGCTAATAAATAGAACCTGTTGCTGAATAATCAGAAGAGAGATAAGAATTAAATAAATATTTTACTTTATCCCTTATACTAGTAGATTTTAGGGACTTTATCTGGGCTTCTTTTTATTAATTCAACCTATCCTAATGAAGAAACTTGTTGAAGTAACACATATGATAAACTATGTAAATCCAAATTTTCATCTCGATATATGAGACAAAGCAAGCAAACTAAGTAAACTGTAGGTTAAATTCTAGACGTATCCATCATAATTGCTTATTCATTTTACTAAGGCTAAGGCCTACCTCTCATTCGGTAGAGGAACCCCAAGACCAGCAGTGGGGCAGTATAAAATAGGATTGGCAAGTAAATAAAAAAAAAAATTACTTTAGATCATAAGCGTTATATCATTTTTTGTTTATTTTATTAGTCTGAATGACGTAACGACCATGTCGTTCGCCTGACGGTAAACGCTACCCGTGTCCATAAACAGATACAGCATCTGCAGAAGTTTGAATTACATAGCACTGCATGGAACTGGACTGCGTTCGTCACACCGAGGCATAAGTTGTTAAGTCACATCATTTCACTGGCTTCAATGTCTTTCAAACTGAAACACAACTGTGCTGACACACTATTCCTTGGTGCTTTGTGTTTCTTCACATCTTCTTCTTTTTCTTTGGTGGCAGAAATACACAAAGCAGGGATACCAACCCAGACGGCCTCTCACATACGAATGTCCTATCACCTTATAAATAGGTCGTGAAGATTATCAAATATTTATAAGAAATAATTCATATTTAAGTTAAGCAATACTAAGAAAGATAATGAAGTTGTAATGGATTAATATGTAGCAATAAAGACAATAATTAAATTAAATTAAAATTAAATTATTATTTAATTTAATTAAATTAAATTAAATGAATTAATAGAGACATGTAAGCAAGAAAGAGAAAAGAGAGAGAAGAAGAAACAAATAGAACACCAACACATAAAAGAGGTTCTAATGTTTATAAAGCTGTTACACTACGTGGCAGAGAAAAATAAATTCGTACAGTAAAGTAGCCACGTACTAGGGAAATATACACGGACGTGCGCAAAACTACGATACTTTTGTTGATAATAAAACATAAAAGTTGGATGCTCTGTTATTTCATATGAATATCAAATATTCTAACATATTGAGCGTATCGAACTCTCATGTTTATAATATGATAATATATCAAACAATCTGATACGTAGTTGTGATTTCTAATTTTAAAAAGTATTTCTTCAACGGTAGGCAGCGGCTTGGTTGTGCCCCTGCCTTTGCCGATTTCCATGAGTGACGGTGATTGCTCACCATCAAGCGGGCCGCTTGCTCGTCTGGCTATTAATGCATTTAAAAAATATATTAATCTAATGTTAGTGTCATAGTATTCAGATCACAGTAGGTCAATTAGAATGAAAAAAACAATAATCTAGGTAATTAAAATGACTATGATGGC
This sequence comes from Amorpha juglandis, assembly GCA_949126905.1. NCBI lineage: Eukaryota > Metazoa > Arthropoda > Insecta > Lepidoptera > Sphingidae > Amorpha > Amorpha juglandis. Next base: position 3,285,210 of record OX421380.1, read on the forward strand.
AAAAACATGCAATGGAAGGGTACCTGATCATTGACCGACTTCAAAAAGGAGGAGGTTCTCAATTCTGCGAGTTTTTGAAGCAGTGAATTACTGGGCATTATGAGACTTAACATCTCATATCTCAGGGCGACGAGTTCAATTCAGTGCCATGTAGTGCTTTGTGATTCAACGTTCTGTGTGGTATAATTTCTGTTCATGGGCAGGCGTCGCGCATGTGGCGCTTACCATTAGGCGAGCGCCTTGCTTGTCTTGAAATACTACTTAAATGAAGGTATATAAACTTATAAAATATCTTAAATCATAAACCTGAACTAACCTCAAAATAATTCAAAATAAATTTCTGGGTGTTTCCACCACAACTCCAAACGAAAATGCCAGAATGTTTATAGAATAACTCCAAGTAAATATTTTAGAAACAAGGAAAAGCACTTACAAAAATGACACAGAAAAACTTGTACGCTTCAATTTTGTATGAATCCTATTAAAAGATTAGAGAAGGCTTGTAGAGCCCTCAGCTGTGCCCAATTAGGAGTCGAGTGGAATAAAACATCCGACACTTGACAATTTAAAAATGACACTTTTAAAGTAATAGAAACATTCGTTTTTTTATTGGATTGAATGACGAGATGAGCAACACGCTCGCCTGATGGTAAGCACCACGCCTGCTCATAAACAGAAGCAACACCGTACAGAACGTTGAATTACAAAGCACTGCATGGCATTGAACTGCGCTCGTCACCCCGAGACGTAAGATGTTAAGTCTCATAATGCCCAGTAATTTCACTGGCTTCAATGTCCTTCAAACCGAAACAGTGCTTACACACTGTTGCTTTGTGGCAGAAAACTTATAAGTATGCAAGCATCATCTCCTCCTCAGTGCAATATGTTTTTTAAAACATGATCAGAATATACCAGTACAAGCATCAGTAATGTACCAAAATCCTCCACAACAATCCTCCACAGCTTTGACAAATGACGTCCAAAAAGTCATTAAACGAATACAACATTAATTTCGTTTGATTGATGAACGCCGCCCGGCCATCTGATTATTTCTATTGTACCGATAAACACAAAATACACGGACAAAGTTTAACAAAGAAAAATATTTTATCAATGATATATGATTCAATTTGTTTACCACTAAGTTATTTTTCCCATATAAATATTTATGAACTTAGGTCTACATGAGCTACCCGCATTAGGCGAACGTGCTAGCCTAAGGCCTAACTCCTTTCATTAGTATAGGAGGTTTGTGGCTGGCATTGAGATACTATGATACTAGGCTGATGAATTCATGAATATTTATTTGTTTGCCGTCTAATTATATGTATACTATGACGTCAATTTAGTGACAATATTATCATTGATGCCAACAGTGTCTAAATTATTCTTAAATATAGTAATTGATACTGTTTCAGTATTTACAGGGCGTTAGTTATTTTATTTATGGTTCTTCGCATTTCTAGTTTAATAAATAATTGCCTTAGGTATTTTTTTGTATCGTCTCAATGCTATATTTATCAATTTTGTAAACAGGTGGCCAAAAACAGGAACAGTATTCTAGTTGTGATCTAACTAATTATGCAGCGCTGCGCTGCGAGGGGGACATCGCATCAAGCGTGTCCCGTCAACGGTGTGAGAAACGCGCTTAAATTTATTTTCGCGCGCTTTAATTTTTTGCAATAATTCCTACGATATTCTTTTAAATTATATGGCCTAACAGATTATAATAATGTGCATGAAATGCTGAAGGTAACTAAGGTATTTAACTTGACAAATATTAATACTGTATCCGTCTAAATAGCTTTCCAATTACCGCATTATACGTGACTATTTTTTAAAAGATAGAATGGGTATAGTAAATTATCCTTAAAAGATAGATATATAGCCATCCTGGACTTTTTTGTTGATCTATAAAATAGAAATATCCCACCATGCATTGTTTTATTATATCTAAAAGGGATTAGGCAACGTTTTGAATTAAAGCTCCCAGGCGGCTTGACTTTTTTCGACACTTTCAACAATTATCGTTATATTTTAACCGATTTACACAGAACCTTGACAACTTATATGTCTAAACCTTTCTTACGAATCACTCGGTCTATTGGTGAAAACAGCATGAATATACGTTCAGTAGTTTTTGAGTTTATTGCAACAAACAGACGCGGCGGAGGACTTTGATTTATAATATGTAGTAACAATTATGAATTAATATATGATTATGATTATGATTTTCTTATAAGGTTTTGCTGTACGCATAACCATATTAATATTCCACTTGCTTTGGCTACAACGTATCGAAAATGAAATTTAAAGTTTAATAATTAACATTAACACACACCTATATTCCCTAAGAGGTAGATAAAGATACAATTAGTGTACTCACTCTTCGCCTAGCTTGGTTCCCTCCCATTATCTGAGAGACAAGCCTGTATCATATTACGTAACCTCCAACGTACGTAAACTCCAATCCAGCGTCACTCATGTACTTTTGAAATTGAAAAATGTGCATTTTGTGATACATTTTCCAGTTAAAATTGTAAAATTCCTATTCCACTCATAATCCGCGATGGAGTTGTAAACATTCTTAATTCTCATTACAAAGTATAATATAAAATTTTCACAGCAATCATACCGCCGACACCGCGTGTATTGTCGGATAAATTAAATTAACCCTTATAAAGCTGCGAAATTACACCGTGCAATTAGGTCGAAACGGCCCGGCAATTTAGGGCTAGAATTAAAATATCACGGCGGCGCCGCGGGGCGGGCGGCGGATTCTCGTGACAATATTTTTTCTGTTTAAATTTTAATTATTCCGTATGCCTTTGCGGGTTGACAAAAGAATTTTTAAAGGTGACGCAAATGAAAAAATGTTGACGACTCCCGAAAATGCGACGTGTCAGAGAGTGGAATTCTTTTTAGAGATTGTGCGGTTGTTTTTATTTTCTGCTTGAACTTTGCTGTTAGTTTTTAACCGACGATAAAAGGAAGAGACTCATTGCGACGCTTATATTGTTTGTATATATAACTCTTTTTTAGAGTAATCCGTATAATGGGTAATAGTAATGATATATACCTAGCTCAAAGTTGGTACCATTTAAATTTCAAGAAGAAACTACCACAAAGGGAGTGAAATCGGGGATGAAAGACTGAATTGACATTAAAACAGCTTTTAGGTAAGGCCAAGCGTTTTGTCTACAGTATGAATGAGTCGGCACAATCGGCTTGTTAACATTGTGTCACAGAAAACCGATGTAATGTAGCGGCTTGCTGGTGCATTTCGTACGGTGAGCGGGATATCCGGAGGCCCAAATACCTTTATTATCCGTTTTCTTTATGACCGGCAACGCGTCCATAATTTTCTTAGTATTGTGGGCGCTCTGGGCTGTGGAGATTATTTACCATCAGGTGCCCCACTTGTTCGATTGCCGGCTAATTTATTATTTTAAAATGTTTCAGTGTGTTCAAATATTTTATTTTAAATTATTATTTTATCTCTTTTCAAGATATACATATCGTATATCCGGTTTTCCCAACGGGCTTGTAACGGGACTTGATGGTTGGTTGGGGCGTATATAGTTACATTCTTGTATACCTGTGCGTGCATCGGTCATCCGTTTGTCCTGCCTACCCTTACCATCAGGTATAGCGCAGTCACTTTGCCCTGCTGGCATAAAAAAAAATACGGCGGTCGCTATCCATTTGGATACAAATGTCGGCTCCCATCAGCCTTTCAGCTAAAGTTAAAGCGAATAAAGGTAAAGTAAATAATAGCCAATCAGTTGTAATATAACTTAGAAAAAAATAAAAATAATTTGTTGACGTCAAAAGTTAAAAAAAATTAACGAGTGCACGTGATTGAGAAGTTTATTCCAAGAGTTGTTTGTTTTATATTTTTTAAACTTCATATTTCATCAAAGTTTCCTCTTATTTGTTGTTTTAATTACAAGTTTCCGAGAGACGGGGAAAAAAGTAGCAAAGTTCGTAAATTGTAATTAAATAGATTGCGACAGAGAAGCCAAAAAAAAATGCTTCAATATTTTCACAATCTTTAGCCTTCTATGTATTAAGACACTATTTGAGGTAAGCAACCAGTAAGAAACATATTACTGAGTAATGGGCTAATAGTACAAGATCCCGGGGAACATTGACCTTCACCCATCTGTTTACCGGATCAAAATAACATTTTAGGGTATAAAATGTGTTGCTGAACACATACCAATAGGGTTGCCTAAAAAAATATGGTCAAGGATATGATTAATTAACATTTAAAAAAAAATATTTTTTTTTATAATTTCCCTGGCCTACTTACCAAAAAAATTTAACCTTCAATGAAAAGTGTACAATGTATACTATCTGTACAAAATAGGTTGCCTACCTTTTTCTGGCTACTACTACCTGGTTGCCGTGTGCAAACAGGTAACTAAAAAGTGGTCATTGCGCTCATCTAGCTCCTAGCTTTTGCAGGTAGTATACATTGTAGGTTTTCATTGAAGGTTCATTTATTTGGTGAGCAAGTCAGTGAAATAATATCTTCTTTTTTTTTTTTTTTGAAATTGGCAAAACCTATTCTTGACCATATTTTTTTAGGCAACCCTATTTGTATGTGTTCAGCAACACCTTTTATACCCTAAATTATTATTTTCATCCGGTAAACAGATGGGTGAAGGTCAATGTTCCGCGGGATCTTAGACCATAAGGCAGACTTCCGATGGATGCGTCAAGCGCGAAACACGAGCGTTAGAGCCGCCGCGTCTATGCGTTGTTACTTGTGAACTACGTAAAACTATGGCACACCAATCGACGATATGAGTATATTTATGAGTGGTAGAGCCACGCTGTAGACAGTTTTGTCTACAGCATGAATGGGCTGGCTCGACCGGGTTACCACTGTCACACAGAAAACCGACGTAAAGTAGCAGCTTGCTGCTGCGTTTCGTACTGTGAGTGAGATATCCGGAAGACCAAATCCCCTTCCATTCCCAATCCCTAATTATCCCTTTCCTTTAAGGTCGGCAACGAGCCCATGATTCTTCATGATCGCCCATGACTTACCATCAGGTGACCCATTTGCTCGTTTGCCGGCCTACGCCAAAAAAAAGATAGCGTAACTAACAGTCGATTCATACGGTTCAATTTAATTTGACTTTTGATGTTGCGTTTCGTACGGTGAGCGAGATCTCCAGAAGCTCAAATCCCCTTCCTAGTCCCTAAATTATCCAATTCCTCACATCACTTACCACCAGGTGACCCACTTACTCGTTTTTCAGCCCAAGCTATAAAAAATTGCCAACACATTCATGTTGAAATAAAACTAATTTAAACGGATTTTATCGCGGTTTTTATTTAATTTTGGTCCCGACGTTTCGAAAGTTTCATGGTCATAGGATGGACTGAGGTATAGGTTGTCCCGAAATGTTAATATTACACCCCGAGTGTGTACACTCTGTGGTCCAAAATTAAATAAAAAACCGCGATAAAATCCGTTTTAATTAGTTTTATTTCAACATGAATGTGTTGCCAATTATTTATAGCTAAATTAAAATCCACTTCAATTAGATTGATTTCAATGTGTAACATTCGCGTAAACATAAGAAATGATTAACAAATTCATGATTATTCAGGTATTATGGATGGTTATCGATAAGGGAGATCAATTACCACCAGGTGACCCAGTAGTGCGTTTTCCGGATTCTGCTATAAAACATAGCTTCAACAGTAATTGTGTTACCAATGTAAAAAACTTAATTAAGGCAACATGCACACGTTTTAATTAAAAATACAGAATCTAATGAAGAGCGTATCGGGCCGTGTTTAGTGTATGGTTCTGTAATTTCTGCAAACAATAAACTTATTTTGATCAGACATGTCTAATAAATTATTTGTTTTTAGTAATACAAGGCGGTAGGCCCCTCTTATGCGAGAAGCCGTCTGGGTTGGTATCACCGCTTGGTCTGTTTATGCCACGACGCAACAGTGTGTAAGCACTGTTGTGTTTCGGTTTGAAGGACATTGAAACTAGTGACAATACTGGGCATTATGAAACTTAGCATCTTATGGCTCAGAGTGACGAGCGCAGTTTAGTACCATGCAGTAACCCAGACGGCCTCTCGCATACGAAGGATCTACCACCTTGTGAATGTATATGGTAGGCGCCGAAAGTAGTTTTTCAACAGAACCCTAATATTGAACCGACCAAACTTTTTATCCAGACAAGTTGAATGCGCTTAAAATCCTTCTTAGGTCGCTGGCCGCTCTAACAAGTGGTGGTACATAATTCGGCAAACTTTTTTATTAAAAGCGAAAAACGCCCGCTTTTAGTACGTCATTTACCTAGTGAATAACACTTTCGGGGTTTTAAAAGCTGTTATTTTTTTCAAGGTATGTGCAATTGTATTTCGTGAATTACTGCGTAGTCAATTTTTACTCGATGAGGCTTTTCTTTTTTTTATTTGTTATAAACTACCTGTCCCGCGCGGTTTCACTAGCATCTTACTGCCCTGCTCCCACGAGTCATAGCGTGATATACATATAAACCTGCTTCATGAATCACTCTATCTATTGCTGAAAACTACATTAAAATCCGTTGAATAGTTTAAAAGATCTAAGCGAACAAACAGCGGAAGCGACTTCATTTTATACTATGTAAAGAAGATATTTTATATTTTCTGTGCAGCATGAATAGGCCGGTTCGACCTTGTTGTCTCACAGGAGAGCAGCATGCGTATGTCGGGTGAGATATCCGGAGGCCCGAGTTCCCTTTCTCTTACTAATCCCTTAATTATCCCTTTCCTTTAAGATTTGCAACGTATCTATGATTCTTCTGGTATTGTAGTTTATGAGCGGTGAATCATTAACATCGGGTGACCCATTTGCTAATTTGCCGGTTTATTCTATAAAAAAAATTGTACAGTAATATAATTAATATTGTCAAATATATTATATTCTCCCTACGAGCTTCGTTATAAATGTAAAACTATGTAATGTTACATAAACATAAGCACACACATAAATAAATATTGGCAGTCATAGGGACTGCCGATATTTATTTATGTGTGTTAAGTGAAGACTTAAAAATTCATTTTGACTCGACTCCACTCATACGTCACCTATATAGCTACAGATACTCAGTACTCACTTTCACCCATCCAAAAAACGTCTAACGCGGACAGCGCACGGTCAGGTATATACGATGTGTTATACGTGTATAGTCTGAATTAACATTAGCATGTCGGTGACGTGAAACCGAAAGTTTATCCCCTATCAAAAAGAGCTCAACGTGGCTAAAGAAGTTTTCACTTCAATAAAAAGAAGCCTTTTATTCCGTGCTAAATTACATAATTGTAATCACGGCAGAAATCCCCGTAAACAACAGCAAAATACTCATAACTTTAAATTACAAAGTACTGCATGACTTGCACTGCGTTCATCACCTACCATCAGGGAGCCATTTACTCGTCCTACACGCGGAACTCCACGCTGTCAAGTCGCAGAAACTCCGTGATAAATATTTTAAAAGGTGTACATGTGCAAAAACAGCAAGCACGTACCAGTTACGTGATATCAGCTCATTGTTTGACGGGCCATTGAAAAAACATCACATAATTCGAGATAAAAGGTTTTTGTTTTGTTGTGTTGTTCAACGTATGAGTTGTGAACAATATTATGAAAGTTGTTTTAGTTGATATTGTTTTTATAGGTGTATATATGAATAGTTTTATACGATATATGTAGGACGAAGCGCAATGAAACTCACGTAGAACGAGACTGATATTTATTGTGACGATAGATCGAGGACAGGTATCGACACACTATCCTCGACTCCTTTATAGATATTTCTATTTATACAATTGTCTTATAATAATAAGTATGTATATACCAATAACATAGGTCAGCAAACGAGCAACTAGGTCACCTGATGGTAAATGATCTCCACCGCCCATGTACGGCACACAATACTAAAAGAATCATTGACGCGTTGCCGACCCTAAAAGGAAGGGATAATTGAGTGATTGGTAAGGGGATTTCGTCCTCCGGATAGCTCACTCATCATACGAAACGTAGCAGCCAGCCACTACTTTACGTCGGTTTTCTGTGAGACAGTGATAACGACTCGGTCATTCATGCTGTAGACTGTATCTATAGCGTGGCTCTACCACTCAAAAGAATCTAGGCATGTCTATGCAACTAGCATATAGTAAATATTACAGGTTCATAAATATTATATAGATATTACACTTAGAGAAAAAACAATTCACGAGTCCGACTGAGCTTAATTAAGACAGCAGAGTTTATTGGGAATTATGTTTTGATCTACATGTTATTTAGTTTAACAAATTAAGTAATATGATTTCAATTATGCGCTTCGGTAATTTATATTTTGCTTGAAAAACTCGAAGCGTAATTTCTTCTCATAGCTAGCCACAATACAAAGTGCTGTGTGTTTTTTTTCTTAATTTGTTTTTTATCAGACAAGCGACCTATTCGTTTCGTCGTTCAGGCTATCAATAAAAACTCTTAAGCGTTTTTTAATTGCTTACATTTCTGAGCAACAAATGAATTTAGTTTTATTTCACATACTACACGACTTAGCATAAAATTTTAGGTCACTTCGCCTAGGAACCCTATTTTAATCATATTCTCAATGATTTTTTGCTACTTATAAAAGAGAATGAAACGTAAAATACTTATAAATGAAAAGCACCTAGCTAAAATGTATTTATGTACATTTCCTTTCTAAATCGTACGTCAATGATGTCACTTAGTGACATAAAATTGACATGTATGATGTAAGTGCCAATTTGTACGTGTCATATGCCACTCATCTTTGTCCGATTTATTTGTTCTATATTTTGTGTCAAAATCTTTGATCAAATATGATTAATTGTCACTAATAGGTACTTTAATGTTTAATATTTTTTTATTATTTATCTACTCTTTTTTTTTTGCTCCTACTTTGTTCATCTCTGCATTACCCTAAGGTTGACTGGGAGAGAATGCCTTTGGCGTTAAGTCCGCCTTTACACGTTGTATATAAAGTGTAAATAAATTAATTAATTCATCCAATATCTTTGATGAAATGCATATTGAATAAAGATTTTTATGGAGTGGTATACTCTTTAAATTTGTATTTTAATCTCTAAATAAGTTTTTTTAAAGCATAGGTCGGCAAATGAGCAAATGGGTCACTTGATGGTAATTGATCTCCACCGCCCATGTACGGGCGTACACAGGCGATACAATACCAGAAGACGTCGACCTTAAAGGTAAGGTATAATTAGGGAAGTGGAGAGGGATTTGGGCCTCCGGAAGTTTCGTTTTTATTTCAGAATATCATTCAACCTACATGAAAACACGGTGTTTTCTTGGCGCTATAATATGACCTTCAAATGACGCTTAAAAAAGCATTTTACGGTGGGCAGCAGTCAGTTGTACCCCCAGTATTACTGAAATCCATTTGCGATGGTAACCACCTACCATCAGGTCAATCAGCTCGTTTGTATTCGAAAAGCAATAAAAACAATTATCAAATTATTTCCATTAAACTTCCCAATTTTAAATTCCTGACCCGTTCAATTTCTATTTAAATGTTGTCTCAAAACGCTTATCCATTTACAGAGTAAAACAAAGAAGCATCCACACTGGACGTGGTCAGAACGCTCAAATGCCGGTACGTGCCAACACGAGGCTCTTTTGCCTCGGCGACAACTGTGCATGTAAATTCGACAACCGCGACGCATGTGAACGAGGACCATTGTTTGCCGAGACCTCACACTGAATGGCTCTTTATATTTTTATGACAAATAGTGATTGCAATTGTACCATCTTTTTGGAATACCGTTTGGTTTTGGTATTGCGTTTTGGGATTTTTTTTTTGTAACTATTTAGGGATTACGCAGCATAGCCTTTGAAATTAATTTACCGAAGTGTTGCGCTCACTTTTGCATGTTTTTAAATTCATGGGGTGGTGTAATAATTTATTAACTTACGTTCAGAATTTAGAGTTTTTTAAAAGACGAAACAAAAATATTTTCTTTTGTGACGAAATTGTTTAATTGCTATAGCAGAAGGCGGTAAACTTGATATTAAGTAATCTTTACTGCTCAATAAGCCCTCGCAAATCAGAGGAAGAATAATCATTGATGCGATGCTCACTGATCAACAATGACAAATGAGCAGTCGGTTACTTTACGTCGGTTCTCTGCGAGACAATTGGAAGAACACGGCCGGCCCATTCATGTAGACAGAACTGTCCACAGCGTGGTTCCACCTCACAGATTGACTTACGTAATTTTATCAAGAAATTATACAAAATATTATAGTCTTTATATATAAAAATTTCGTGTTACGTTGTTTGTCCGCGATGAACTCCTAAACTACTGAACCGATTATAAACACATTTTGCAAACTATGTACAATTTGATTCAACTTGAGAGATAGAATAGTTTATAATCTCAATTTATAGTCGCAATATTTTTTATTGCAAATTATTAGTTATAATTATCTGAGTTCCATAAAATTCTAACAGATGACGGTGTAAGATAATTTATTGGCTGGATTAAGTAAGTATCCAATAAATGGCGTATACTGTATTTAATAGTTTACAACAATATAATTTAACATACATCTAGCCACAGCAACGCCTGACCAGGTCTGCTAGTATATTATGATATAATATTACAGTATAAGTAATTCTTAGCTCAAACAAGATGGACTAAAATGTACCTATAACTTAACATTCAGAACGTATCTGAACCTCTACATCTGATTTGTTTTCCGTTAACCATTTCACATTTCCAAGAAAGTGTACGGTGAAATTAAGCGGACAACGCTAGATCCGGATTTCAGCCGTACAAGGGTCCACCCCAATTAATTCCTTCACCACCGGACCGCCTTCGTACAAGTTTTTCGGTACCGGTGTCCGACGAAATTTAATCCGCTTCGGCTATTAGGCGGACGACCTTAATGGCCCTTGGTTCGGCGTTGGGATTTATATTGACTTTTCTAGTCTGGATTTTAAAAACGGAGTGAAATTAATTAATGTTAAAGTTACATTACATTACTTAAATGACTAGGTGGTAGGTCTCTCGTATGCGAGAGTTATTCTACGTAGCCACCAAGCCATAGTGCTTAAGCACTTTTCTGTTGAATTAAGTAACATTACTTGATAATATGAGATTTAATCTTCTAATATCTCGGGATGGCTGGTGGGAGTATACTTGTATCCGACCGGATAGCGACCACCATACACTGGTGAACCTGCCATAGTGGCCCACCTTGTGTGGGTCGCGTTCCAGAGTCAGCCAGTGTATATCCGGTTCTCCCCAGGGGGCTTGCCTCCTGATCCTAACCCTTTTCCCATCCCTTTTTCCTTCCCCTTCCCCCTTGGCCCTTTGACAGGCCGGCATGATCTTGCCGACCTACGATGGACACATTGTTTATCGTTGGTCGACACTATTCTTGGATTCCGCTACACTTACCATCAGGTGTAGCGTAGTCACTTTGCCGAGCCAGGATAAAAAAGATGTCGAGGGCAGTAGAGTGCAGTACTTTGTAATTCAAATTTCAGGCATGGCGTTTATCATACCTTTTTATTTATTTTTGCCTATGTATATTCATATGCATTTCATAAATATTCTATCATTGGTTAATAACAATTATATGCATCAACTTCATATAATTAGAAGTCACTATATTTCCATAGAATTTAGAAAACTTGTGACACTCCGGTCTGAAAGAGGGTTGAGTGAGAATAAATTACTTTTCAAATTTATTTTTGAATTTCCCTACAACCTACGTAACGAACCAATTTGGAGGCGGGACTCCATTAAATGAGAGAGATTGTGGGCTGGACTTTTAGACTATGACATGACGTTACCATGTTTGATTTAAAAATAACATAGACATCACGTAAATTGTAAGAGATATAATTATTTACCTTGATAACATATTAGTGTTGCATTGGTTTACTGGTTGTGTATTTATGCTGAAAATGGGTGAGGTTTTTGGTTCAAATTTCAGAATGGCCAATAACAGTGGTTAGAATTTTTGACTTGGTAAATTACAGACGGCTATGTTGGCCAACTATTTCAGCATGGGAAGGAAATAAGCTTGGCGGACTGCAAGTGTATTAGTTGCACCTCTGCCTATCTATTGAGGCATGAACTTACGTGTATCTTTATATACCTAAAAGCGAGACGGCGAATCTGGGTATGACTAGATTAATTATTACGAGCATACCAATCATGATTTGCGAGCGAGATTTTCCCACTACTCGCCCATCTTTTTACATTTAAAACATGAACTGCAGTCTCTTTTTTTACTCAATTTTAGTTTTGTTTTTGTAAAATAGTCTATTTTTTGTATTTCATTGAATGACGAGACGAGCTCGCCTGATGGTAAGCGCAACGCCTGCCCATAAACAGATGCAACACCACACATGCTTTGTTCCCGCTGCACGTCACTCGATTTTAAGTCTTTATGCACATCAAATTATTAATTTCGTGCGTTATTTCGGAATTGACAAACTATAAAATACGATTTGATAAGTTAAATGAAAAAAAACTTGTCAGAAGAGGGATTCGAACCCACGCCCACAGATGTGGACTGCAACTTGAACGCAGCGCCTTAGACCGCTCGGCCATTCTGACTACAGCAGCACGCATCGAATTGAAGTGCATTCGTTGCAATTATTGCAAATGTATAAACTTGAAGCAGATGCATATTGCAAAATTTTAAAGCTGTCCACAGATCCGGGAAATACGGTAAGTGTACTTAGATCTTTACAGAAACCAAGCGTGCCTATTTATACTATGTATAACTAGCAGATTAGAGCTATGTCGCTGTATATAGATGTCAGTGTGAGTTAGCGCGTTGCGCTGAAAGTTGCGCCTAATCGCAACACGCTTTTTAATAGGCTATAGCAAACGAGTAAGTGGGTCACTTGATGGTAAATGACTTCCACCGCCTATGAACGCCCACAATACCATAAGAATCATGGACCTGTTGCCGGACTTAAAAGAAAGAGTTAATTAAGACATTAGGAAAGGGGGTTTAGGCCTCCGGATATCTCACTCAGCGCACAAAACGTAACAGCACGCTGTTACTTTACGTCGGTTTTCTGTGAGTTGGTGGTAACAACCCGATCGACCCAACCCATTCATGCTGTAGACAAAACTGCCTACAGCGTGGCTCTACCACTCTACATGTTTATACATTTGAAATAATTGCAACGAATGCACTTTAATTCAATGCGTGCTGCAGTAGTCAGAATGGCCGAGCGGTCTAAGGCGCTGCGTTCAAGTTGCAGTCCACATCTGTGGGCGTGGGTTCGAATCCCTCTTCTGACAATTTTTTTTTCATTTAACTTATCAAATCGTATTTTATAGCGTTTCAAATCTAAAATGACGCACGAATTAATAATTGTGTGTACCTAAAGATGTAAAATCAAGTGACGATATGAAACAAAGAGCACGTTTTTTCGATTCGATCGGTGCTCGTCGAACCACAAGTGTACCAGTTGCACCTCTGCCTATCCATTGAGGGATTCAAGCATGAACTTACGTGTATCTTTATATACCTAAAAGTGAGACAGCGGATTTGCGGTACGGCTAGATTAATTATTACGAGCAAACCAATCAAGATTTGCGAACGAGATTTTCCCACTACTCGCCCATCTTTACTTATTTCAATATTTAAAACATGAACTGTAGCCTCTTTTTTCCCAATTTTAGTTTTGTTTTCGTAAAATAGTCTATTTTTTGTATTTCATTGAATGACGAGACGAGCTCGCCTGATGGTAAGCGCAACGCCTGCCCATAAACAGATGCAACACCACACAGAACATTGAATTACAAAGCACTGCAAGGCACTGAACTGCAAACATCATCCTGAGACATAAGATGTTAGGTCTCACAATGCCCAGTAATTTCAATGTCTTCAATGTCCTTTAAACCGAAACACAACAATGCTTACATTCTGTTGCTTGGCGTCAAAAATAGGCATAGCGGTGGTACCAACCCAGGCAGTCTCTCGCATACGAGGGACCTACCACCTTGTGAATTTGAAGCTATTGTCTGGTGCATACAAAATAAAAAATTAGACATAGCCAAATACTCTATTCAGTCATTCAACTGAATACACTAAAATCGAATCGTATGAACCTCTATAATGTAATATGCATCGATTCAATCCAATATAGTTCCTATCAAACTGCATTTGATTTAGAGCGATCTATTGATAACACAACAATATGAATTTATGATTTGTAGCAACCGCATTTCTGTTCATAATATCTGTATTGGGATTTATTGTTACTATTAAATAAGGAATACGATTGTGTTTTGTTTTATGTAAGTTCCTCACGCTAGTTTGACCTGTTTTTATTTCCTGGCACGGTGTAATAGCTACACAGCAATTCGAAATTATATTGCACTAGCAGACCCAGCCACGCGTTGCAGTGGCTAAGGGCCACTGAGGCCACCCAGCTGTTTAAATCTGTAATATCTTCGAAAATATTTATTTAAGTTTAAGTGCCATATTGATCTATATTAAATGCACAATGTATTTAAGGTACTTAATTGGATAAGAATTAATGCTGTATTGCTTAAAATCGCATCGTAAATTAGCCATTTTTTCTCGTAAACAGTAACGGATAAAACATGGTTATTGTGGGCTATCCCTAAGAGATCCATGGTCCTCTGATAAATTATTATACTTGACTGCTCTATTGGCGCATTTTTAGTATTTAAGGTACAGATGTAAAGTTGACATTTTTAATATTTTTTAAGAAAAATATTAAATTTAAATTTGTTAATTTCCATTTTTTTTATTTGTGAGTGCGAGTGCCATGTATGTTAGGTATACTCAGGACTATGTCTTAATAGTCAATCCTGGAATTCCTGTACATTATACTCGCACAATTCTAGTAAATCAATGTCTGGACATTAAAAGAGGCCATAACCCATGAGTTTGTTTCGGCATTTCTTCTCATGGCTAGCCACGAAATGCCGAAAAAAGATAAATAAATGTATTATACTATAAAATTATTGACATGTAAAAGTGATATTTATGATCCAATTTACAGAATAAATGATTTGGATTTGGATTTGGAGATAGACATACTATACAATCGCGGACTTTTTTGTAGAACTTTTTAAGGTGTACAATACTGTACTACATTATTTTGATCCATCTCGTATGGTTTAGCCAGCGTTTGCAATGGAAGCGCAAAACATGTGTTTATTTAAGACATCACTTTAGAAACCTCTAAAATTATCAGTGTTCCTCTACAGTATTATGCATGTATTATGCATATAAACCTTCCTGTTAAATCACTCTATCTATTTAAAAAAACCGCATCAAAATCCGTTGCATAGTTTTAAAGATCTAAGCATATATAGGGACAGACAGACAGCGGGAAGTGACTTTGTTTTATACTATGTAGTGATTTAGAGATATATTAGTGTACCAACCCGATTACTCATAGCTCATACAATTGCATCAGCTTATAGACCGATTCCGATCCATTTTGAAACATAAATAAATTATATGCTAAGTGTGCTCAGAAAATGCACTTAAATTGTTAAAATTCACAGCCTTATTCTATGTGAGTCATCTATTAGAGTATACAACAATTGAGGTAAACTAGAGGTGATCAAGGAATAACAAAGGAATAATTATTATCTATACTAATATTATAAAGCTGTAGAGTTTGATTGTTTGTTTGTTTGTTTGTTTGAACGCGCTAATCTCAGGAACTACTGGTTCGAATTGAAAAATTCTTTTTGTGTTGGATAGTCTATTTATCGAGGAAGGCTTTAGGCTATATAACATTACGCTGCGACCATTAGAAGCGAAGCATCAGTGAAAAATGTTGCAAAAACGGGGAAAATTATTCATATTTGAAGGCTTCCGTTGCTAAGCTACCCAAATAATATTATTTGAAGGCTTCCGTTGCTAAGCTACCCAAATCTATACTAATATTATAAAGCTGTAGAGTTTGATTGTTTGTTTGTTTGTTTGATCACGTGGGCGGAGCCGCGAGCAAAAGCTAGTATAAACATAAAACTAACAATGAAATTGGCTTATATTGAAGGGCAACTTTTAACAAATTAAGCGATATCTGAAACATGATAAATATCCACATCACAGGTCGAAGATATCTCATTATATGTCACATGAGAACGAATGTCAATAACATGTATATGAAGCAAGCGCTCTAATAATTAAGTCAGTCTCTGTAACCCTCTTGTAACAAAAGTTCGTCATTAAATCGTCACTTCATGAACCCTGGACTTCCCATTCGCCAGCCCGAACATAGCCCTACTCCGATATACGGACACGCATATCTCGGCACATCGAGACAGCTAAATTAGAATCCAAGTGGTAGTGCCACACGGTAGGACAGTTTTGTTGAATGAATGCGTCAGCTTCACTATGCTATAAAAACAATGAAACCAAGGTATTACTGGCATTGTATGAATAGACACAGTCACGATTAATGGATTGTTAATAAATGACTGTGACTGTCCCTCATGTCATGGTTTGATTTTTTTTTTTTTTTATAGCATAGGCTGGCAAACGAGCAAGTGGGTCACCTGATGGTAAATGATCTCCACCGCCCATGTACACCCACCACCATAAGAATCATGGGCGCGTTGCCGACCTTTAAGGAAAGGGATAACTAGGGATTGGGAAGGGGAGGGGATTTGGGCTTCCGGATATCTCACTCACCGTACGAAACGCAGCAGCAAGCCGCTTTACGTCGGTTTTCTGTGAGACAGTGGTAGCGATCCGGTCGAGCCAGCCCATTCATGCTGTAGACAAAATTGTCTACAGCGTGGCTCTACCACTCAAAAATTGATGGATAAACGGCTTAGTATAAATGGTTCATTATTACTTGTACACACTTTGGCTAGCTGGCTTAGTTCTCGCTGCACGTCAATCGATTTTAAATCTTTATGCACACACAATTATTCATTTCATGCGTCATTTCGGATTTGACAAACTATAAAATACGATTTGATAAGTTAAATGAAAAAAAACTTGTCAGAAGAGGGATTCGAACCCACGCCCACAGATGTGGACTGCAACTTGAACGCAGCGCCTTAGACCGCTCGGCCATTCTGA
Organism: Amorpha juglandis; assembly: GCA_949126905.1. Classification (NCBI taxonomy): domain Eukaryota; kingdom Metazoa; phylum Arthropoda; class Insecta; order Lepidoptera; family Sphingidae; genus Amorpha; species Amorpha juglandis. The sequence continues at coordinate 3,302,343 of OX421380.1, forward strand.
CTACAGCAACATATATCGAATTAAAGTGCATTCGTTGCAATTATTGCAAATGTACAAACATGTAGAGTGGTAGAGCCACGCTGTAGACAGTTTTGTCTACAGCATGAATGGGCTGGCTCGACCAGGTTGTTACCACCATCTCACAGAAAACCGACGTAAAGTAACAGCTTGCTGTTACGTTTTGTGCGCTGAGTGAGATATCCGGAGGCCTAAGCCCCCTTTCCTAATGTCTTAATTGACCCTTTCTTTTTAAGTCCGGCAACAGGTCCATGATTCTTATGGTATTGTGGGCGTTCATGGGCGGTGGAAGTCATTTACCATCAAGTGACCCACTAACTCGTTTGCTACCATCTATTAAAAAGCGTGGCGCGATTAGGCGCAACGCGCCAACGCACACTGACATACTATCTACAGCGACATAGCGCTAATCAGCTAGTTATACATAGTATAAATAGGCATACACCTACACTACTATACTATGTGATAACTATACTGTGACTATACATTTGCAATAATTGCAACGAATGCACTTTAATTCGATACATGTTGCTGTAGTCAGAATGGCCGAGCGGTCTAAGGCGCTGCGTTCAAGTTGCAGTCCACATCTGTGGGCGTGGGTTCGAATCCCTCTTCTGACAAGTTTTTTTTCATTTGACTTATCAAATTATATTTTATAGCTTGTCAAATCCGAAATGGCGTACGAAATTAATATTTTTGTCTGCATGAAGATGTAAAATCAAGTGACGATACGAAACGAAGCACGTTTTTCCAATTCGATCGGTACATCGGGAACTAAGCCAGCTAGCCAAAGTATGTACAAGTAATAATGAACTATTTATACGAAGCTGTTTATCCATCAAACCATGACACGAGGGACAGTCACAATCATTTATTAACAATCCATTAATCGTGACTGTTTCTATTCATACAATGCCAATAATACATTGGTTTCATAGATTACCGTTCGGAATTCGAAACAATATATTTAATATTTAAAAAAAAAGCATTACCGGGGTTGAATTCGGGTCGACGGATTTATGAATTGCCCTTGTGTAAATAGTCCATAAAATATTATAAAACGAAACGCAGCAACCGCTACTTTACATCGGATTTCTGTTAGATTGTGGTAACGACCCGGTTGAGCCGGCCCATTCATGCTGTAGACAAAACTGTCTACACTGTGGCTCTACCACTCATAACATGGGCAACGTCTCGTGAATAACAGCAAACGTGCGTAATTAGGGTTTTGGAGTCGATATCTGATGCAACCTTATAAATATTACGATACTTGATGCCGGTAAAGAAGCAAGAAACTATTAAATTGTTCAAGTCAGTCGACCGAGACGGGCGTGCAAATAGTTTACGCAAAACATAGTGCGTGTGGTACTCGAGTGTTTTTTTCAAAATTAACCGTATCTTAAGTGCATTAAGTAGCATTACCGTTTGACTTATATCGAACGATTTATTGCTTTTGGTCATACGTTACTGGCTGTGGCCCTCCCCGCACACCTCGACGCATTTTTGCGGGACGAGTGCAGGTGCATTTTTCATCCTTTTCACCGCACTGAGCAAATCCAATCAACGCATCATCGTTTAACCAGTTAAAATGAGCGTTCTACATTCACCAAAGGCGCTTAGCGACGTATCAAGCTTCTTCGGCTCACAACTAGACTTCACCGCATATGATTCTACCTCCTCAGATGCAAAATTTACACTTCGAAAACGTAAAAGCCAGAATCGAACCATCTAGCAAGGGAAGATTTTCTCGAATTCAAAAGAGAAACCATGATGTTTCTACAGGATTTCAAGAATGCAAATGACGAATGGATGAAAAATCAGAGATAGCTGAACTAAATCTAAAGTAAGTTCCGTAACGACTGCAGTAATTTATCTCAAGAACACATTGATATGAAATACAAAAATCAAAATCAAAATCAAATCATTTATTGAATCAGTAAAATGTCAAACATCATTTAGATTCAGTCAAATTTTAACTCTACCGCCAGTTCGGAATGCCGATTCGTTAAAGAAGAACGGGCAAGAAACTCTAACGTTGCTCTTTTCTAAACTTATTACAATATATATTAGAACTACATACATTGAAGTATTATTTATTTGAGTTAGAGCAGCTCAATTTATGCCAATGAGGAACGTCATAAAGTAAAATAATTAGCATAATATAAGTTTTTTGTGCATGATATTCAAGAACTATATGAATAAATCAACTAACTAAACTATTGGAAAACGAGGATAGTTGTCATACGCTGCCTAATTTGTTTTTTCTAAATTTAAGTTCAATATGTAAAGAGAAAAAAAAACAAAAAAAAATAAAAGATCGCAGGAAGTCGCTGGATGCAGGCCGCTTCAAACAGGTCGGTCTGGAAATCTTTGGGGGAGGCCTATGTTCAGTAGTCGACATCTTGTAGCTGATGATGATGATGATGATGTAAAGAGCTGAAACTATTCCTGTACAATAAAACTAAAAAATAAATAAATTATCCACCGCTCTAAAACACCTGGTGCTTTTGGTAGGAGGGTACGTCATATTTTCGGTTTTCCGTGAGACAGTGGTAAAGATCAGGTCGAGTTGGCCGATTCTTGCTGTCGACAAAACTGTCTTCAGCGAAGTTCATGTGCGATGGAGATTACTACTCAAGAATAGCATAATATAGCTTTACCACTCAAGAAATATGTATATTTATGATACGTATATACGTGATAGATCGGCGCGTACCAAATGTAGTTGCACCAGTTGCATTTCTGCCTACGCCTTGCAAGCGTGAGCTTATGTCAACTTATTTACGTTATTATCGATATGATTTACATACACACTTTGACAGCCTCCGTGACGCAGCGGGTGAGTAGCCGGCTGTGTAGCGAGAGGCTGCAACGCAGGTTCGATCCCCGCACCAAGACAAAAAAAAATGTGATCCGCAAATATTTATTTCGGGGTCTGGTTATTGTGAGACCGAAAGTCTCTCGTGATTTTTATACCCACGACACAGGACTCGTATCTAACTGTGGGTCAGGACACAGTCAGACTGTTGGATATATTTATTATATTATTATATCCAATCTCGTAAATTAACTTATCTCAGACTTATTTCCTTCCACCAAATTGCAACTGCGTCTGAACAAAAAATATATCTTGAATCGAATTTCAAAACAGCGTTCCGTTGTACGTACGGTTATGAAAACTGACAGGAAATTGCAGTGGGCGTGGTGTCGAATATTGGCGGGCGGGTTTCACCGGCATCCAATAATTCGCAGGATGTTGTCTGTACGTCGACAAACTGCTTTTCGGTTAGGTGTATTGGGCTTGATGGAAACCTTGATGCCTTGAAGGGATGAATTGCTGTGAAGGCAAAATTTGAAAACCCGACTTCAATTAGAAAAACAGGCGTAACTTTCAAATGGCGGGAGAGAATTTCATCAAACATGGCTAGTCATCTATTTAAACCAGTTTTCAAACAAAATAACATACAGACATGTAAAAGAGTCCAACTTGTAACATCTTTTATAGTTAGGTGTTAATAATAAAGACCGCAGACATATTCCTGACCTCATACTAAGTTTTTTTTATTTGCTTTAATAACGAGCAGGTCGCACACCTTGCAACACCACACAGATTTTTCAATTACAAAGCATTGCGTGGCACTGGACAGCGCTCATCACCGCGATACACGATAAGTCTCATAATGCCCAGTAAATTCACTGGCTTTAATGTCCATCAAGTTAAACACACAGCTGCTTGACGGCAAAAAAGGTCTGCTGTGTATTAATTTAAAAGACATTGGACCAGTGAACTTACTGGGCATTATGACATTGAGCCTTTATGTCTCGGGGCGAAGAGTGGACTATGCTCGTCACCTGTCATGCAGTGCCTTGTAATTCAAACGTTTTTGTTTTTTTTATAGCATAGACTGGCAAAAGCGTACGCGCAAGTGGGTCACCCGATGGTAAGTGATCTCCACTGCCCATGTTCGCCCACAATACTAAAAGCTTCTGTGAAACAGTGATAACGACCTCGTTGAGCCGGCCCATTCATGCTGTAGACAAAACTATCTACAGCGTGGCCACTCAAAAATGTATGGTATTGTGTCTGTTTGTAGACGTGGCATGATTGATTATAAACACAATCATGTGAGCGACTTCCTTATCTCGACATGCAGTCTAAAAAAAACCTGCCCTATCTTCCAATCCAATCAAGAGTTACTGTCCCATTGTCTCATTTCTTATTCATTAATAACAACATCGAGTAACCACGCAGTGATCTCGAGGAGAAAAATCTTGATGTTGACAATACAGAACATTTCCATTACGAAGCAAGTATTTTTTTCATTTCTTCCAGGAAACGTCGAGAGTAATTAGTTGACATCCGACAATATTGCCTCGTTCAATAATTAAAGAATTTTTATCAAAAAGCCAATTAGTGTCTTGAGACGAAAAATAAAAGTCTTTTATCAGATGGTCTTTGAACAAGGCCACTTGGGCTGATATTGAAGACACATTATGTTACTTTAGAGGAAGTTGGTAATAAGCAGTTGATTAATATTTTAATAGAGGTTTTATAAAAATATACAAAATTCGTTTAAGTTTATGAAGCATATTTTGTAGCCTGTATTAAGTTTGAATCGCTGCAGGAGTAGGTAGAGATGAAACTAGGGCAATCTTAATTGGTCAGCTTATTTCCGTGTATATGATAGGCGCATACTTTATCAGCAATCCACTCAAAAATTCCACATGGGGTTTTTGAACCAAAATACTCAAGTTTTTATTACCTGTCCGGAGAAGTGAACCCGACTACCAGTTTAACAGCGTAAGTACGCTGCCACTAGAAAAAATATATTTATTAAAAATATGTTAACATTAATAAATTTTGCTGGTGTTAGGATATTCATATCCGCCCGGATAGCGACCACCATTCACATGGTGTTAAAACCTGCCATAGTGATAGTTGCCGATAAACTCATTGTTTGCACTACGCTTACCATCAGGTGTAGTGCAGTTACTTTGCCAAGCTCGGATGATAAAAAAATACCACGATTTTAAATTTTCACCTTTATACTCTTGAAGCGCTGGTGACTTGGCCCAACATTGACAGTCTGACATTTCTATTAGCTAAATCTGAACACGTATCTAGCTCAAGGTCCGCCTAATGAGGGTGTCTCTGCGGTGACTAATTATTCCGGATAGTTAGAAACACTTGGGGTGTCGAAGTTTGGTCCCAAAATGTTACAAGTTTTGGCAGTGCTAGTGTGTTAGTTTTAAGGATAAAAACTACTAAACAACTTATAATTTCCTTCGCAGTTCTTTTCACGTCGTTACTTAAAGAGGCATTAGTAAAATTTAATCCAAGTCAATATCATAATCGCGACGACTGAGCTGTTATCTATTGAAGAGTTTCTTTTTAACACACTTTTAAACATTGCACTGCTTATCAAGGACCGATGACAACTTAATATTTTAAAGAAGAAGAAAATAAAAGAAAAAAAATACATTTTTTCTTCAAATTTATTAAAATATATTTTCTATTTTTTAGTTGGATTATCTATATAAAACGTGTTTTTTTAACTATTATGTATTTTATTCCATACTCCATCGTCACATCTCCACCAAATTTATATGGGATTACATCGCAGCTAAACTCTATGAAATTTTCTCTGTCAAAATTGGTCCACAATTGGCTGAAAAATCAATGTACATACATAAAAAAGCCAAAACAAAAAACCCGCCAAATGCAGAACCTCTTCCTTTTTTGAGGTCGGTTAAAAACGCCGCTGAGTTACAAGAAAATGTTGAATAACCTGCCGATTTGTTATACAATAAATATACATATATGTAATACCATTACGACCCTTTCTATTGAAGCAAAATTTGCTTAATAGCTCCAAGTTACGTAAAAGAAGTTTGTATTACTCGTATTATGGAATCGTCGAGATAAAATTCCTGTAAATAGTGTGAATAGACCTATTTCATCAGATTCACGTGAATCTTACGCCATTATAATCCTTATGATGTTATTTCAGGTTGATTTTCTGTGAGACAATGGTAACAACCTGGTCGAGTCGGCGCATTCATTCTGTTGACACAATTATCTACAGAGTGGCTCTACTATTTAATAAAAAGGTAATTTGTATAGTGCATATTACCCAGACCATTCCGACCAATTATTCAATTTCTAGCTGAAACAACTGCATTTACATTAACACTTTTGCTCGCACCTTTTCCTGTGTAAAAGTATTTGTCTTGGATAAAAAGTGGCATAAATTCTCTGTTTCAACAACCTCCATACTAAATCCCATCAAAATCGGTTCAGCGGTTGCAGACAGGCTCAATTTCACATTTACAATATTATTACGGACGACACCCATAACAGCACAGGTATTTTCATTATAATTTGAAATAAGCCATAAACCTAACGGAACATTGACGCGAACTCGTAAAAGCTTTGAAATTTCACACTAGCATAACATCATGTTACGTTTCGTCACCCCATTTGGCATCATACAAACAAGCCGGGACGATCTATAAAATGTAACCGTACGACCACCATTATGTTCTAAATAAGCATAAAAGTATATTACTCGTATGTATTGCAGTGCCGTTGAATCAAGATCATAATTTAAGGGATGTTTTGCACAACATTGTAAACATTGTTGATTTGTAGTTGGATGACAATTTTGTTAATGGTGATAATATATTATATTATACTTTTTATAACATGGGCCGGCAAACGAGCAAGCGGATTATCTCACAATACCAGAAGAATCATGGGCGCTTCCGACCATAAAGGATAGTGAAAAATTACCTGATTTTATTCAGACTATATATATTTAGAAATGCGTTTACACACATATATGGGTCTAATACAGACCCATATAACACCCGGTTTCAAAAGGCAGAAATCAGTTAAAGCAAAAATATATTTAAAAAGTCTATTAAAACCTAAACCAGTTTCGTTCCTACTTACCCCTTTAGTTCTATTCCGTTTAGTTAAAGGCATTTAAGTCTTGTTTCCTTAAAATCATTGTAGTCATCATTTGAATTATTCTCTCTAAGGTCTTCTCTTAATTTAGCATTTGTTTCTACTTACCCCTTTAGTCATATTCAGTTTACTTAAAGGCATTTATGTCTTCTTTCCTTAATATCATAACAGTAGTTATTTGAAGTATTCTGTCTAAGATCTTCTTCTTCAAGATTTAGCATTTGCAAAACCTTATAGTAATATGCTTAATTGATAACAGGGTATCCATATACCCGATTTACCGGATTAACCTGATAGTATTCATATATTAGTTGGTAATTAATTGAAGTAGCTACTAATCAAATTATGCTTGATCAAATTATAATTATCTGCTTTTCGCATCAAGTAAGCGTGGATATTATTGTTTACTAGTTTTTACTCGCGGCTTCACCTGCGTCTTTTTCTAATACAAATGTCTCATGTCCTTCAGGTCATACTCCTCCAGTGTGCCAATTTCGCCGTTAAGGCTGCCGGTGGTAGGTTATTCACACCCACCCGGATAGTGACCATATGGTATTTAAACCTGCCATAGTGCCACACATATCTTGTGTGGATTGCGTTTCAAGATCAACCAGTCTATACCCGGTTTTCTCGAGGGTATTACGACATGACTAAATGGTTGGTTGGGGTCGGTATAAGGGTACATCCATATATCCTTGTGCTTGCATCGGCCATCCGTATGTCTTGTCGCAGGCCCTTCGATTTACTTCTTCCTTCTTCGGAGTGTGAACAAGCATTTATACAGGCCAGCACATTCTGGTGACCGTACTTGGTGGTCGTACTTACTATCACGTGCAGTGTGGTTGCTTTGCCGTGCTCGGATAAAAAAGACGTCCTTAATTAACTAACATTTTCATTCACAAACTCATAAACATCGATACTTTTTTTTTTTTATTATGGTAGGGAATAAGCCACTCGCTACATCGACACTACAGTATTTCATCATCGCTGATGTTCCATTTTACGGGCGGAGTCGCGAGCAAATGCTAGTAAAGTATAAACATCGACTCCACAGCCATGTTACTTGTGAAACTACCATTAAAAATTAGGGTGTATAAATTTATATAAAGAATTCTTTATATTATTAAGATAAAATTTGCTGACGCTAACGTGATGTTCACAGCAAATGGCCCATTTGATCCAGTAATAGGAGCGGAGTAACAAACGCGAACCTATAAGATTTTCTTCTACCAAAATGTGCTCAACGCGGCTAAAGAAGTTTTCAATTAACAAAATTGTCTCAGCGGGGATTGAATCCGCGGCCTCACGCTTCACAGCCGGCTACTCGCCCGGTGCACCACGGAGGCTGTCAACCTACTCGTATGTCACTTTAATATTGTTTTAACTTTTCTCTGCATGTTACTCACTAAGAAGCTCTTTATTGTGCAGTCAAGCGTTATTTATTCTTAAAATCCCATTTACATATAAATGAAGTGCTTGGAAAATCTCTCAACCTTTTATGCTCCATCAATTTGCAAGAAGAATTAAATTTATTCGTACACTACGCTCGCAGCATATACAATGCATTAGCCAGTCAGTTTTACATGTCGAGCTTTGTGTAATTAGCATTTTATGAAAAAATATTTTCCAGTAAAGTGGCATAAAAAGGTTTTTATAAAACCACGTTAGGCTATTTGCATGACTGTATAGAGGTTTTGAGTTTAAAAGTTTAATTTTAGTGATGCGATTTTTTTGGGGCTGTTTCTAATATAAGGCTTAAAAACAACCGTGTGGGTCGCTCGATGGTAAGCCTTGATAGGACAAGACGTTTAACTATTTCCTCCACCACCCATCCTTCTACTTATTATTATTTATTTATTTTATATTATAGCATAGACCGGCAAACGAGCAAGTGGGTAAGTGATCTCCACCGCCCATATACGCCCACCACCAGAAGAATCATGCATGGGCGCGTTGTCGACCTTAAAGGAAAGGGATAATTAGGGATTGGGACGGGGAAGGGATTTGGGCTTCCGGATATCTCACTCACCGTACGAAACACAGCAGCAAGCCGCTACTTTACGTCGGTTTTCTGTGAGACAGTTTATTTTAGGCATTATACTGAAAAAATGGCAGTATCCAGAAGTAATCCAGAAACTCTAGAGCAGAGGTTACCAGATTTATTTTTCTCATAGACCATTTCCAAAATGTTGCTAGTTCCGTTGGACCCCCTGCAGTTACATTTCTACCATATTCCCCAAAGTCGACAAAAAATTTGCTTACGAATTGTTTACCCCCATTTTTTGTCACGCCGACGTAGACTCCGAGTGTGTAGTCGAGTGACCCCTGGTGGACCTTGGGACTTTGGAACCTTATGGTCTAGACGAATCAGACAGCAGATATTTGCGACATTAAAAATGGCCCGTCGGGTTTTAACCGACTTCATATAAGGAGGTAATTCTCAACTCAACTCGTAATTTTTATTTGTTACGATATGTCTGCCAAATGAGAAGCGATTTTAATATTTATATATAGCAAAGGTCAGCAAACGAGTACGTGGGTCACCTGATGGCAAGTAATTTCCACTGTCCTTAAGCGCCCACGATACTAGAAGAATAATAGGACGCCTTGCCGACATTAAAGAAATAGTGTAAAATTATTTTGCCAACCGTCATCTTTATAAGCAGAGTTCCATGCCCTACGGACCCCACAATTAATGCATGAAATACGCATCTAAACATATTTAAAACTCCCCTCAACACTTGCCGTTCGTAGTGAGCGCAGTATCTATTAGGGTGATTCTATTCTACAGCCAAAAAAGTGTGCATAAGGAATATAAATGAATTATATTTATTTGGTGAACTCATTTTTAGCTCTTTCGAATTCAATCGACCTTAAGTTTAATCGGTTATAACCAATCAAACACAAAAATAAAATAAATAATAAAAAAACTGTGATTTACGTAGTAGTTGTCACGTTCTGTTATGTGTGTATTTCGTATATTGTTGGCTTTAGACATCATTAAAAAATATAATTAGTTAACGAAATACATTTTCCTTTGTTTATTAACACTCAAATATAGTCGTAATGTTGGTCCGAAAAGTAAATTAAATTCAGTGAAGTTCACTTGTAACTGTACTTGATTCTACTCTTGTTACAAATTAATCATCACTTAGGTTATCAAGTGTAAATATGAATGAATTGACTAGTAACATTTGTTGTAGTCCGTTCAATTTTATAATGTTGCAACATCACCTACTAGTCATTCGCACGCCGGCTTCAAAGTGTGGGAAGTTTTTCGTTTTTTTTAATAAAAAACTATTTTCCATGCAATTTTCATAGTGGAAAAGTTCGTGCATCACATCTGTTCAAGCTGTATTAAGGTAAAATTTTCAAATTAAAATATAAAATCACTTAGCCTGTATGTGTTTCATGTCAGTTAATACGATTGAGTGCAACAAAAAGTTTAAACTTGAATTACAAGAAATTGTGGTCACTCGTCTTAAAGTTTTTCATTTCTGTGATCGTCACAACTGTTATGTTTATTTACTGTTTTTATTTAATTTTCATTTTATAGAAAAAATATATATTTTTTTCCTTTTTTTCTTTACAATATTGAATTGTCACTGGTCCTTGATAAGTATGGCAAATTTCGATTTAATCCGAAGTTTTGAAGGAGGTCAAAATCATGTTCAAAGATCCCGTTACATTAAACATACGTCTGAAGCTAATAAGAGCGTGTTAAAAACAAGACATGTAAAGATGGAGAATATTTGACTGAAAGGAAAACTACATCTTTTAGACAATAGAGTGATCATTCACTCACTTGTACAAAATGCATTATAATAGATCTATGACGTAAAGATTTAACCGTTTTCAAAGTTACCAGGTTTTATGAAACTTTTAAATATATTTACCTACAGTACCGGGCTATCAACTATGGAAAGAGGCAAATTGATGAAGAAACTGTTATATTACACATAGATTTTGCAGAAAAATATATTTGTAAAATATGCGGAAAAAGTACAAGTTGTAAACTTTGGGGCATCCAAACCTCAGATAATACTTCACACAGCAGTCGTGTACCATTTGTACTTTCGATTTTATTCGATTATAAATCTATTCTGAAGAAATCCAAGCTCTTCCTCCATCATCCCATCGTAATTCTATATCTGATATAAAGTTATTCGAGGATCCTGGCCCATCAAGCCTTCTTTCGCCTGCTAGAAATGAATATTTTACGTGCAGTAGAGAATCTGACCATGAAGACTGTGTTATAATGTCGGTTCTGTCCAAACGTAGGAGTAACTTCTATTATAAACCCTGTTATGTATCTTCCTCAGAAGAGAGTGCTGACGAAGAAATTAAGAAGAATCGTTATGTTGGTTGGGTATACAGTAAACGTTCGAAGTTTTAAAAAATACTAAATTGTCACAAAATAGTGGCATCTGACTCTGCCGATGAAAATATATTTTAAAATCATAAAACTGAGAGATAATTCTGATTAAAAAATAATTGTAAGCGGTATGTACCTGATAAGTAATTGATCTCTAATAATATGTAACGCCATTGTTGTTAGAAGTTAACAGTAAAGACACGTCACTTCTGTGATCATATCTTTAAGATTTTTTTTATGTTTACCTGTTATTCGTTTTAAGATAATTATTTTTGAGTCCAGTTAATGACCATGTTTATTATTAAAATATAGTCTATAATGTACGTTTTGCTGTTTGTAAACAAGAACTATTTAGAATATCGTCATTTCTGTTATGTTGAGCATCACTTCTGTTACCAGCATTTTACGTTTATGACCCTATTTTCGGGTTTAAAAAAGGAAACGACCTCGGTTACTATTTTTTTCGTTGATTGTTTACACTAATAAATACAATACAACTTTAAAGAATATGCAATGCGATATTTTTTTTTATTTTTTTTTTTCGGCCCTAAAAGTAGAATGACCCATTAATGTCCTTATGATAGTCTATAAAAACAGCCTTAAACTGTTACTCAAAACGAGGCTATGAGAATAGCGATTTTTAGTGTACCTAATTAAGTATTTAAGACCGGTAACGCACCGATTCCTCTGGCGTGGTAGGCGTCTATGGGCGGTTGTGATTACTTATCATCAGGTAACCAACTTTCTCAGTTGCACCCATAAACAGAAGCAACACCACACAGAACTTTGAATAACAAAGGACTTCATGGCATTGGACTACACTCGTCGCCTCGAGACATAAGTTGTTAAGTCTTCAATGTCCTCCAAAACACAGCAGCGCTTACGCACTTCTGATTTATGAAAGACAAAGCGGTGGTACTAAATCAACCGACCTCTCGCATATGAGGAAACTAACAACGATTTCCGTGCCATGATTTGATAGGGGCGAGCCTTATAGCTATTGCCCAGTATAGCAAGAAACATATTAAGTACAATTTTTGTCTCCGAGCTGATATTGAGCATAGTTCAAGGAATATAGTACTATATTTTCTTTCTCATATCTATCCTAACATAATATACGCTTATATATGCTTAAAAGAGACGCAAATACAGTTGCAAAATGGACGTAGTTACGTAAAAAGGATCCAACCCACACAATTTCAAATGGAGATAATGAGTTTGTTTTCTTATTTAGTAAAACAGTATATTTGAACTTGCTGTGGGATGGTTCCTTTTTGTGTACCTACGTCTAAATGTGCATTTAAGATTCATCGAGTCTATTTCCGTCCTACGATATGATAGAGGGCGTGCCTATCGCCGTATCAGGTACAAATTTCTATTCTGGGCAAATCATGTATTTTCGAAAAATTCACAACCTTTTCAACTGAATTGTGTAATGGATCCTTAGATCCATTAATATTACCGGTAATATCTTAATATTACCGGCTTCTTCGCCTAGATATACTGCTACAAGATCAATACATTCTCTGAGTTTACTGTGATCTTTTCTTTATAATATTTTATCTCCACATCCCCACGGACTTTATGGCCGCGCAGCGTTTAGGTGGTTTCAAGAATATATTAAAGGCTCACCCATTCATCGCCACTCCCCTTGATTACTTTCGGCTGTACTTCAGAAGCCTTACTCAAATTATATTTTGAAGAATAAAAAATATATAACTCCCACTTGACGTTTCTTTTTCACCCAACTCGTAATTTTATCAGGTCATAATTGTCTGTTTGGAGTGCTTTTGTAATTAAAATGAATGTTCAAGTCACTTGTCAGACATCAAGTCTTAATTAATTGTTGGATAAATAAAAATTAAAAAGAGTAAAAGTTTTAATCAAATAAAAAATATAATTTTACGAATGAAATTAGCTGCTGTGATAGCTGATAGAGCGGCTCATTAATGCACGTCTTGATATGTGTGCGTGAGATTGTGAGTCGGCTGGTGGTAGGATATTCATATCCGCCCGGATAGCGACCACCGTACACATGGTGTGAAAACCTGCCATAGTGATCCACACGCCTTGTGTGGATCGCGTTCCAGGATCAGCAGGATATCTGGTTCTTCCGAGGGGCTTGCGACATGACTTGATGGTTGAGTGGGGCGGGTATAGGGGTACATCCTTGTATTACTGTGCCTGCCGATCATCCGTCTGTCTTGTCGCAGGCCCCTCGAATTGCTTCTTTCCTCTCCGAAGAGGGAAGAAGCATTTATACAGGCCGGCATGACTCTGGTCACCACCGTTAAACTCATTGTTTGTTGGTGGTCGCTGGTTTTTTGGATTGCACTACGCTTACCATCAGGTGTAGTGCAGTCACTTTGTCGTGTTCTAATATAAAAAAAAGTATGTTTGACTTGTGTGACAGTGACACATCAGCCACTGTTAATACATACGTGACACAGTCTTTTTCTTTATTTCTTTCTATCAGGCGTTATCTGTGTAGTGTGTAGAGTCCGCCTTCCTACTTTGACGCTTCCACTGAACTTGAACATCCTGCTTCATTAAACGTTTAGCTCTTATAATAATACTAGGCTTGTATTAAAATGTATCCTACTGTTGGGCACGGACCTGCATTACTTAATACGAGGGCTTAGGCTTTAGACCTATACGCTGGCCTAATGCAGGTTGGCAGGCTTCACATACTTTTGAACTTTTTTGGAGAACTTCTCAGGTATCCAGGTTACCTTCTCCGTTACAGCAAACGATAATTAAGAAATAATATACACGTTACTTAGAAAAGTCAGAGGTGTAAACTCTTGGGGCTGGTTTCGAACCTGCGACTGTCGTCTCGACAGTCCGTACCACTCCCCGCTGAGCTATCACTTTAGCTATAATAGCTCCGCTAATTTAACAGGACTGCCTTTGATGGTTGTTTTTTTATCTAATGGACTACTTTATTTGAGGATTTATCACTTCGCCTTTTTAGTATCTACAGAAGAACAATTATTATTCTTAAAGATAAATATTTTTCTGAATAGCTATGAAATATAATATATTCTAAATCTTCCGTCGGTTTGTTATTTTTAGATATTACTTAGCTAAGGCTTTTATTTTATAAGACAGGTTCTAAAATGTTCCAGACAGATTAAAAGTGAAAGGAACTGAATAAACACGATTACATTTAGTTAGGACGAGACTATTTTGGAAGTAATAGGCAAACTAGTGTAATTAGGTGTTTTACCTTCTTATGGCAAGAGTGAACGAATAAGTGGGTCATCTGATGGTAATACCAAATTTAGCAATACCGCAAGAATCATGACCGTTTTGCTGACCTAAAAAGGAAAGGGATAATTATGGGATGAGGAAGGGGTAGGGGGTGCTCCGGATATGCCACTTATTAGGCCGCGGACTCGAAGTCAGCAGGTGCGGGGCGGCGGCGGCGGCGACGCGGGAGCGGCGGAGACTCGGTCTCGCAGCCAGCGGGCAGAACGCGCGGCGCTAGAGCGGCGTAGTGTTATGCTATGAGAAATTAGTGTCTGTTCGCGAACGAAATTGATGTGCATATGATGTTCCATATAAAAAATAATTGAAATAATTTGCTCCACCTCGTCGGCGGGCATTTTAGAAAATACACAGCACTACGTCAATGCAGACGCGCAGGCGCCGCTCGACTGGCGGGCACCGCTCGTACGTGCTCCACGCGCCCGCGCCGCGCCGCTGCTGTCGAGGCCAGGTCCATTTAATCTATGCATTTGAACGCGCCGCTCCCGCGTCGCCGCCGCTTGCCGCTGACTTCGAGTCCGCAGTCTTATACATAACGCACCGCAGGCTGCTACTCTACGTCGGTTGTCTGTAAGACAGTGGTTACAACCCGCTCGAACCGGCCAATTCATGCTGCATACAGAACGGTGTCCAGCACCAGTACAGCGTGACTTTCCATGTTATTTTTTTGAAGTCGGTTTTTAAGTTTTGTTAAAACTATTTTTTACGTTTTAGCCTTAATTATAGCCTTAATGCGTTATCATATAGATAACATTTTGGATATTGAAAAATCGGGCATTAATTAACTCGTTCTTTAGAAGATAAATTGCTGAAAATAAACAAATAAGTAGTTGTTTCATGTAAGATGTAAAAGATTTTTTTTTGTTTAAGTCAGAAAGGGAAACATATGTCATAATAATTTGTTTTTTATTTTAGCCTCTGAGACGGGCGTGGAAAAAATGTACATGTTCATATTATTAAGACATATTTTTCCGCCGAAATAAAGGTTAAGGGAATACTTTTATGGTATACGAGAGATTCGAATATTTTCGAACATATTATATATGCAATCATTTTAGTTCGCAAACAAGCTCTTGATATCAAGTCGAATCGTAGGCGCCTAGCTGTAACCAACAGATTTTAGCACACTGTAACAATAAAGATTTCATTTATAAAATTTTAATATATTAGAAATGTAGGTCGTATTCCCATACATCTATTGTCTGAGTGTCTTATTACACGCCTGTAGTTCATCCCCCGATAAAAGGGTGCTTATAGGTTTGACCCCTTTATCTTTTGTAGCGTTCTAGCAGATTGTAGCGCCTTAATTAATGAAATGGTTGAATACGTTTATTTCAAAATATATATTACATATATACATTAAATATATATATATAATACGATTATAGTCTAATCGAGATGCTTCGTAGCTGTGTTCGAAGAAAATGTAGTTTATCGGTGGTGACCAGAATCATACCAAGGAAGAAGCAAATGGAGGGGCAAGGACAGGGCAGGCGGATGACCGATACAACCACAGGGATACAAGGATGTACGCTTATACCCGCCCAAACTAACTATTAAGGCATGTCGCAAGCTCTGGCGTCAAGCCGGGAAAACGCAAGGCAGAAAGAAAAGATATATTTATTTTAAATTTCATTATACGACAGCAAGCTGCTAGGTCACGTCAGTTTTCTGTAAGACACCAGCCGGTCGAACCGGCCTATTCTTGCTGTAGACAAAATTATCTACAGCAACGTCTACTGTCTCTAGCAATTTTTACCATTCAAAAAATCATGAAATCAATATTTAAATAATTATACCATACTATCGTAATTCGCTAACTCACTACATACGTACACTCTTGCATTTATAATTCTGATTTGAAAGTCTGTAAAAATTACAAATTCAGACAGTGGTATATAGAATTGACGCCTCGAATTTTGTATATCAGCTTATCTCGAAACGATTAATGGAAATGTCGAGGGGCACAGAGATCATCTTTGATATGTCCCACATCCTATCATCATGAGAGCATTCGCAATATATACGTCGATTCCTTCATAAGAAATCGATCATGGTTTTGTGTACAGCGGAATCGATTAAACGGATTTGTTTAACACTTAAAATGTAAAGGCAGACTAGTTGAATCCTTTAGAAATAAACGAAGCACTAAATAGGGTAGTTAACTTGATATTTTTATTATTTAAGTTACGTTACCCAAATCCTATTGCAGAAAGAATTTCAATAATCCAACCATAAAAAATAAATTAGAAGCCATTCAAAATTGATGGAGGGGGCTTGTACTTATCAAATTAATGACGACGCAAACTTTGATGTCACTGTATGTAAAATGGCCATTACACTACATGAAATTTCCCCAGTCGCACTCACCTTTGCTCATACTATTCAAAATCGTAATTACCAATTTTGATTATGTTTTAACAGAAAGGTTTCTTTTTCATATAATTTTATGTTGTGCATAAAATAATGTATATTATTCAACATAGGCAACTACCAGATTGCTAATGAATTTGTATATTTGAAATTCTGATACTATATATTTTGTCTTTGCAAGGCTATTTCTACAAAAATATCATCAATACTTGAAACTGTGCAATATAAGCATTAAGCACTGCTGTAATAGTAATATGTATGCAGTCGCTGTTTAGTAACATTAATTTCATGATCTTTTGGAATCGATGCAATATTTCAGCCCGTTGAATCGATTCTAGATTTTATCGACATGAGACCAAAATATCTGCGTCCCAATCCACTTGGCTGTTAACTGATATCGAAATTTCGATAAAATCATTTCTCCCCTAGATTTAATTCGCATCTGTCGCTTCTTACATTTGAAACGCTTGATTGATTGCAGCGATTAGTTATCGCTTGACCACCGGTCCGGTTGTCATGGCAACTGCTCCTTTTCAAATACAACACCATTTTATGTAGACCGCTGTTTTGGTGCGTCAATTTCTACATCAAATTACTTTTGAGGGTCATTTGCGACTGGGCGTTGTGAATGTATCAGCAAAATTAATTTAGCAGTTAGGTTGCCTCCTAACGTATACGCAATAAGGTTGGTTTCAGCATGATTGTATTGCTTGTTGGTTGTTATAGAGAGGGTTCTACACGTGTGTTGATTGGCTAGGTTGACAGTTAGGAAGATAAATTATGGCTGTCATTTGTCATTCGCGTGTTCCCTCCGCTGACGAGTCCTTCTGCATGCGACCTATTAAATGCACATCATAATGAGCTTCCTATATTGATTGATGAATATTTATGAATATTATTTTTTTTGGGATTACATCGGATGTTAAATTTTGGATTATGGATAAAATACTTTTATAAGAAAGACCATTTGAATCTGCTGTTCGTAATCCATGCTATTGTGATCCATCAATTGGTATTAGCTCTATTTAGATAGAGATTTCCTCATGTAACATAGGCGAGAATATAACAGCTTCTTTATTGACAAGGCCGCGTAGTACAATTCTTATTTCAAACTATTGACACGATCTCGTGAACAAGAGATTTCTGAATATTCTCGTGTATGTCAGGCATCAAATCTAAATAGGTCTTCCATCTTATGGGCTATATTAGCTCGTTCAAGTGGGTCGTGTTCTGAGGTTAGCTAGTATATATCCAGTAAATTCAAGCCGCTACAATTCTGAGGAACCTCAGAACCTCTTACCAATCCCTTTCCTTTAAGGTCGACAACGCGCCCATGATTCTTCTTGTATTATGGGCGTACATGAGTGATGGAGATCACTTATCATCAGGTGACCCACTTTGTCGTTTACCGGCCTTTTTATTTAATTTGATTTACATGGCCAGGATAAAGCAAATTAAAAACCAAACAAACGAATATACCAAGACTTAGTTCTTTAATAGAAAATTCACTCGAAATCGTATAAAATAAATCCTCACATCAATCACTACCCACAATGCGACAGCATCTCGAATAGGAGATAGCTTTGAAGTGTGTACCCATGTTTTTACACAGTCTGCATTGTTATTCAGGGGTCGTTTTTTCGATTAACCGTGCCTCTGAGACTGAGTAAAAGATTGGATGTGGGGGGAAGGGGGATAGTGGTGTTGCAAGTTCCCCTATTTTGGTCATCCCGCTTTATAAGCATTTCAGAACACGTCCCGCCACTACCCTAGGCGTGATGTCAAAAATCACCGGTTTTTAACCCTAGGTTTTTTAGTGCATTGATATATTCTCTTGCAGAATTACATGTTAAGCTTGATTGATCTCAAAAACTAGTTTATTTTGTTTAATTTTGCTAACTAAAATATTAAATTCTTTTTACATTTATTGTCCCGTCCTTTTCATCCTTGTCTCGCTATTTGATAAATGGATCTAGCAACACTATATACCTGTTGAGTACTATTATAAGAGGCTTTTTTATTTAAAGTGTAGAGCCACACTCTATGTAAGGTAGCGGCTTGCTGCTGCTTTTCGTATTATGAGTCAGATATACGTAAGCCCAAATGCCTCTCCCGTTCTTATCCCTTTACATAAAGATCGGTAAAGCGTCCATGAGTTTCTAATATTATGGGCGTTCATGGGGTGTTGAAATGACTTACCATCAAATGACCCATTTGCTCGTTTCCCCCGCTAACCCCCTATGCTAAAAAACACTTGACTTTATAGCTGAATATAACCCCTTTTTATACTGGTGGTACTGGTGGTCAGCCCTTTTTTCACAAGGTAGGTCCCTCGCATGTGAGTGGCCGTTTGGGTTGGTACTACCGCTTTGTCTATTTCAGCCGCCAAGCCACACACACACAGTGTGTAAGCGACATGTCTGACATGCTTTTATTTCAATATCAGGGGAGAAACAGTCATCTATCAGTATTTCCAAGGAAATATAACAAAAATGAATATGTATAAATACCATTATAAAGTTTCTGAAGCTGATTAAAACATTATAGAAAAAAAATATTTATAATTTTACATGGAATTATTTCTAGAGCGGTTTGAACATAAATTACGATCACCTGTAAACCTCGATTTATGACATGTCTTTATGTAGGGACCGTCGATATACCAAACGGTTAACTTTAGAACATTGAATATACTCGAATTCGACCTTACCATAATTTTATAGATTCCTATATGCATTTTCACCACCAATATTTCAAAATTATTGAGTATACGTGCGGGCTTAACAAGATTCACACTATTTCGATATGTTATTACTCGTAACGTGCAACGTGTAATCTGGTGTCGCTGCATGAACATCCAGATAAAGCTTGGTAAACACCGTGGTTATTATCGAGCAGGCGGCGGCATCGGCCCGTGAAATTATGCCACCGGCGGTATTGTGTGTTGTACCCCTTATTTTTCTTATGACCAAGGTGCAGGCTGCGGGCGGGAGGTTATTTTTTTTTAGTATTTTGTGGGACCAGAGCTGTCACAGTTTTGTGCAAATTGGTTACAATATAATTGGAGGTTCATGATAAATAAATTATATATACAACAAATTATTATATTATGCTGTATTCCCACGGGGATATACAGAGCTGTAACTAGTACAGCCACGATTCACAAAGCTTATGTCCGTTTCATGCAGATATGGGTCCTACAGTAGTATAGTATTGTAGTCTATTGCCGTACCCATACGTGTGAAGTTTCATATCCAAAACTTAATATATATTTTTTTTGATCCAAAAATATTTTTTTCGGGTCTGGGTGTTTCTCCGCAGAGAGGTTAATATCATACAGGCCAAATGTTTCCGTAATATTTTTTAAAAACATGTTGCACCGACCTCACTGCTAGAGGGATATGGGCAGATAGTGGTAAGGATTTCATGGCAGCAATATAATTACGTGGGCAATGGCACGTGTATTTTAAAAGGCCGATTTCTCATATATTGATTGTGATCTGCTTTTTCCGGGATAAAAAGTAAACTATCACCCAAGTCAGCTCATATCCTGTCTGTATACCAAATTTCATCAAAATCCGTTCAGTAGTTTCAGCGTGATTGACGGACAAACATCCAAACATCTAAACAAACAAACTTTCACATTTATAATATTTGTAGGATTACGTAACCTAATATCAAAAACCTGGACACTACATTGCCATACTAGCCTATAGTCGAGCACGAAATTTTTTTACGAAAAATTATTTAAAAAGAAAATAATATTTTTTTCAGCTTTTATCTCGTGTATTGTACCAATTCGTCATTGCCACGGGGAATTGGGACTACAGGGAATACGTAATACCTGGTGTTTAGTTGACACGAGGGTGACAGGGATAGAATTTTAATGGGGAATTTTTGACACTGACCAGGACTCGCTAATGAAGGGGAGCGGTATTTTTTCATTAGTACAGAGAAAATACGCGTTTTATGGTAATAGTGAATATAAACTATCTGACAAGGAAGTTAAACAGTGTCTAATTAAAAAAATATTATATTTACTTTATTTACGTGATCACGTCGGTGTCACCAGACTGCCACGCAGTTGCATTGCGTATGCGGCACGATTGCTCAGGTCTCGGGTTCTATCTTGGGCCGGGTCAAATGATATTGGGTGTTTCTATCAAGAAATGCTCAGTATCGACCCGGAGTTTGGAATTATGCCCGGTATGGCGATAGGCTTGCACCCTATCACATCATGGGACGGAAATACGCTCGGCTGAATGTGGGTGTACTGGATACACCCAGGCCTACACCTTTGGGGATTACAGGCCTGAGTGCGTATAATATAATCAAATTTCTCTTGTTATGAGCAATTCAGTATTTTGGCGTAGGTCCGCTTCCTACATTCAAATAAATAAATAAATTTTAATGAGCCAGTGTATATCAGTACTTCCGAGGAGCTTGCGACACGACTTGATGGTTGGTTGGGGCATAGAAGAACATGCTTGTATCCCTATGCCTTCTGCCTTCTGTGCTTTCTTTCAAACCGGCACACAAGAGTACTTACACTGCTTATGGTAGAGATAAACAAAGCGGTGGTACATATCTAGATGGACTCGCATACGAAAGACCGTTTAATAATTCTCTTGCAACCATTTTCATATAACTTGAGCTCCGATAAGTTATAATTAATACTACATTATAGATAAAGTATGCTGTTATATGTCTGTACATTTTATTTAGTATCTTTGATCCGCTGATTGGATTTTGATGAAGGCTTGCACATTAACTTTGGAATCTCTCAAGAGATTTTCGTGTATAAATCGTTGGGTCGTGGAAAATAAAACATAATATAGGGCTGAAAGATATTTCGCGAATTCACAGGATTTTATCGAGTGATAACAAAGATCTTTTTACGACATATTTGTGTATTTACAGAAAACGCGATGTACTGTTATAGGAGTCGGGTTTTTTTATCCGAGCACGGCAAAGTGACTGTACTACATCTGATAATCCTCCATTATTTTTTTTGAAGTTATATGAAGTCTACGAACCCGCATGCATGGTAGCAGAGCCCCGTGCTCAGCAGTGTGTTAGTATGTAAAATAGATCCGGGCTAGCTCGACCGCTTTAGTACCACCTTCTCAGCTAAAACCGAGGTGCTGCTAGCTATGTAAGTGAGGTTTCTAAATGCTCAAATGCCCTCATTCCACTGCCCATTCCTTCTCTTACAGTCACCAACGCACGATTCTTCTAGTATTGTGGCTATGTGCGGTAGAGATCACTTACTCAAAAGGGATTACGGATTAGGATTCTATAGTAATAGAGACCTTTTTTCCCCATCGAACGTATTACAACTTATATAAATTACGTGTGTTGTATGTTTTGTATACCTAAATGGAATACTTAAAAATATACAAAAGACCTACGGCTGAGTTTCTTGGTGCTTCTTCTCAGACCAAATGACGTGAAAAAAGGCCCCTTGATGGCCTAATTGCATAATAATTAGAATTTGAATTTTGAACCCTCTTTTTATCAGAGGTTAAAAAGAGTTTACATAAGATCCTTCACAAGTATTCATAATAAACAGTGTTGAAAGCACATCAAATATGCTCCGAATATGAAACGAGGAGAATGCTAAAATAAAACCTAGCTAACACGGTGCGACTGTAAAAATATGTCTATCGAGTGCCTTCGTGTCACGTATGTTGACATACTTGAGTGTTCTGGCGGGTAATGCATTACTCATATTTGTGTTCTAACAACGGGTTCACATGAGTCGAGTTTAGATGATCAACTGCTAAATCCCATGCGATTTGAACCGTCTGAACAGACTGAATAGAATTGATCAACAAAAAATATACAGCTATTGTTGATTCAAATCACTTGACCAATTAAAATCGAACTATGTAAACTAGCTTTAAGGAAAAATGTTAGTAAAAGGTTACAATTTATGATTACTAGCACCCGTTTTTACTATGCCAATAAATTTTATTACAAATAAGTCCTTCATTGGTCTAGTAACAGCGTACTTAGGCTAAGAATCGTGAGGCCTGGAGTTCAATTCCCAGGTCGCACAATTACAATTCATGTTTAAGTTTTCGATTTGAAAAATCACACATGTCACTTTATTTTGAAACGCCCAATAGTGTTCACCTGCAAAGTACGCTTTGACAGCAACGATATAGTACTACATACAGTATTGAGTGGTAGAGCAACTCTGTAGACAGTTCTGTTTACGGCATGAATAGGCCGGCTCTACCGTATCGCGTACACTGTCTCACAGAAAACCGACCACCACCTAATCACCGTCTAATCAGGTTTGGTAATCATTTTTACCGACTTGAAAAAGGAGGCTTTGGATAACGTTGAAAATATCAAGTTGTTTAAATTAATTGACTTAAAGTCATAGTTTGCCGTCTCTACGGAACGCGATAATTATACACTATTTAGATAGGGAGCTCAATTTATAATAGTCACTACCCTTATGCCTTTGACTTCTAACTGTGTAACAAGAAAAGGTCCTAAAAATAATTCACTACCCGCACACTCGATCCGTAAACACGTAAAACACAGTAAAATAAAGCACATCCACAGTATAAATCTTAGTTCAGAGTTGGTTACATTTTATGCCCATAAGCTACATAGTCTCACTGAGTTATAAAATTCTAACAAAGTAGTGAACTATTTATGTTTGTAGAATAATAGTGTTTTATTTAAAGAAAATGTTTGTTTTGTTTTAAGGGCTATAAAATGTTTAGTAGTATGATCTGATTTAGCTGCTTATGGGTCTTTCTTTTTGCCTAGCGTTGTCCCGCCTTATGTGCCAGGGTCCACCTTCCGACTTAAACGCTTCTGCTTCGCCCGATCTTGAGCATCCTGTATAGTGAGACCATTATTATTTAGCTGCTTATGGGTAAAAAATAAAAATCATTTATTTCTGCACATACCCATAGAGATTCGTCAGAATATTAAACCATTAATATTGCCAGTTCTTTGAGAATAAGCAAACTATAGTCTATCATAACATACCTCTTAAAATTAATTACACATAAATATACATCAATATGTTTTATAAACCGATCAATACCATTATGGTTTTTATACTACATCTCAGCCTATTGCCATCCACGATTGGATGAAGATCTTCCTAAGCAAGTACGAAAAATCCGATAACAATCTGCCCGCATCCATCAGCTATCGCCAAATTTTTTAAATCTTCGGTCTATTGTGCAGCTTAATTTGTCTTACGATTGCCAAAGCGCGGTTTGGACTCCAGTATGTATCTGCTCCACCAACTATCCTTCGATCTTAATGACCGGCCCAATGTCATTCCAAGGTGCTACTTCTATGAGCAATTTCGGTGATTTAGTGCTGTGGTTGATGCTTTCATCTAAATTTTACTCACCAGATAAACTTTAGAACTATATACTAAGCGAAGAAACGAAGATGCAAGGAGTTCCAGCCAACATCTTTGGGATCCGAATCAACCTCAACGGCCAGTGAAATAAAATGAAATAGTTTATTAATCTTGTAGGCAATTGAAATAGCGCTTATGACAAGTGAATACAAAAGTAAAAGAAACTTGTCAACTAATGTGTACATAGCATCATCTAAATACACTCGGCAATTACACTAAATCTATTTATTTATCTATTGTTATTCTATTTTGGGGGGGGGGGTCCATATGAACCATAGGCATTACCGAAACAGCAGTTTACCACTGGATTAAACGCGGCGCGACCCAGCCTTGGGTAGATCCAGCTAGACAAACTCAGTGGGCTTGTTTTTGTTCCGGTCTTTCAATCCAAATGATTTGAGGAAATACAAAGTCTTATATATAATTAATTATAAGGCAGATTGATAGTAATACACTTTAATAACCAATAGACGAAAAAACGGCATCCTATCAACTTGCAAGACCATCGGGATCTCGATCCAAAACCTCATTAAATCAGGGAAGACCTTTGCTCTGTAGTGGGATAGCGATCCTGATTATATTTGTTTTGAGTTGTATTGAGTGACCCACTTTGCTGTTTATTGCACAATTGTGAGAATAAACATTTTACATTATGCAAATTATAATTTAGCATTTCAACACATCTGATTAGCTTTATTCATACAAATCAGGCTAATGTAACTTATTTATTTTATGATGTATGAGTGATTGATTGTTTTGAATAGAAATAATTTATTTGTTACTAGATGACCCGGTGAACTTCGTATCACCTACATATATTTGTGTAAAATGTGGTCAAAACTTAATACAAATGTTTAATTTACATTAAATGCAATTAAGTGAGGTACTGCACCATTGCACGTGAGGTAGCCCGTCGCACATTGAATTGACTTCGACGACCTAAGTTAGGTCGTCTTCCACCTCTCCCCGGTGGGACAGTCCTGTCCTGTCCTGTCCTGTCCTGTCCTGTCCTGTCCTGTCCTGTCCCTGTCCCTGCCCCTGCCCCTGTCCCTGTCCCTGTCCCTGTCCCTGTCCCTGTCCCTGTCCCTGTCCCTGTCCCTGTCCCTGTCCCTGTCCCTGTCCCTGTCCCTGTCCCTGTCCCTGTCCCTGTCCCTGTCCCTGTCCCTGTCCCTGTCCCTGTCCCTGTCCCTGTCCCTGTCCCTGTCCCTGTCCCTGTCCCTGTCCCTGTCCCTGTCCCTGTCCCTGTCCCTGTCCCTGTCCCTGTCCCTGTCCCTGTCCCTGTCCCTGTCCCTGTCCCTGTCCCTGTCCCTGTCCCTGTCCCTGTCCCTGTCCCTGTCCCTGTCCCTGTCCCTGTCCCTGTCCCTGTCCCTGTCCCTGTCCCTGTCCCTGTCCCTGTCCCTGTCCCTGTCCCTGTCCCTGTCCCTGTCCCTGTCCCTGTCCCTGTCCCTGTCCCTGTCCCTGTCCCTGTCCCTGTCCCTGTCCCTGTCCCTGTCCCTGTCCCTGTCCCTGTCCCTGTCCCTGTCCCTGTCCCTGTCCCTGTCCCTGTCCCTGTCCCTGTCCCTGTCCCTGTCCCTGTCCCTGTCCCTGTCCCTGTCCCTGTCCCTGTCCCTGTCCCTGTCCCTGTCCCTGTCCCTGTCCCTGTCCCTGTCCCTGTCCCTGTCCCTGTCCCTGTCCCTGTCCCTGTCCCTGTCCCTGTCCCTGTCCCTGTCCCTGTCCCTGTCCCTGTCCCTGTCCCTGTCCCTGTCCCTGTCCCTGTCCCTGTCCCTGTCCCTGTCCCTGTCCCTGTCCCTGTCCCTGTCCCTGTCCCTGTCCCTGTCCCTGTCCCTGTCCCTGTCCCTGTCCCTGTCCCTGTCCCTGTCCCTGTCCCTGTCCCTGTCCCTGTCCCTGTCCCTGTCCCTGTCCCTGTCCCTGTCCCTGTCCCTGTCCCTGTCCCTGTCCCTGTCCCTGTCCCTGTCCCTGTCCCTGTCCCTGTCCCTGTCCCTGTCCCTGTCCCTGTCCCTGTCCCTGTCCCTGTCCCTGTCCCTGTCCCTGTCCCTGTCCCTGTCCCTGTCCCTGTCCCTGTCCCTGTCCCTGTCCCTGTCCCTGTCCCTGTCCCTGTCCCTGTCCCTGTCCCTGTCCCTGTCCCTGTCCCTGTCCCTGTCCCTGTCCCTGTCCCTGTCCCTGTCCTGTCCTGTCCTATCCTGTCCCTGTCCTGTCCTGTCCTGTCCTGTCCTGTCCTTTCCTGTCTTGTCTTGTCTTGTCCTGTCCTTGCCCTGTCCCTTTCCTGTCCTGTCCCTGTCCCTGTCCTGTCCCTGTCCTGCCCCTGTCCTGTCCCTGTCCCTGTCCTGTCCCGGTTCTGTCCCTGTCCTGCCCCTGTCCTGTCCCTGTCCCGTCCCTGTCCTGTCCCTGTCCTGTCCCTGTCCTGTCCCTGTCCTGTCTAGTATAGGTTGGCGACCCGTCACCACGGCAAGCTTCGCAACGCCAACAATCCGTTTTATACCTGCGCTTATAGATGTTTCACATCAAAAAGACATCAAGTGTTTCATACCCGTGAACAGTTTGTATTGGAAAATTAAGTTGTCATTTTTTGTGTTTTCCTTTACTTATTATTTATGTTACTCATTTTTTCTCACCGGGTAAACCTTCCCTGAACTTCCACAAATATATCAAGATCAGAATTAGCCAAATCGGTACAGCCAGTCTCGAGTTTTTGCGAGACACACGCACAGCGATTCATTTTTATATATATAGATTAACCTTCGGTCCTTATGATGTGTTCCGATTTTTTTTATTAACCTATATTATCCCACTGCTAGGAAAAGTTCTCCCTTAACTCCTTCCTATAGTTAAGGCGTTTGTACCATAACCCACCACGCTGGTCCAGTGTGGGTTGGTGGGTTGCCAGAGCCTCGTCCATTAGCTAGCAGGGTGCACCACGTGAGGAAGGCTCGGATCCTGAAAGTTGTTGTGTAGGACCCTGTACAGGCCCGTGTTTAAAAATATTCGTTCTGGCGAGTCATTTTCCGGGGTTAACCAATGTATATCTTGTAACTTTAGGCCGGCGTAACTCTGCCGACCATACATGCAATTTCTTAGCGATCGAAACTATATTTACACTGAACTGTAATTAACATCAGATTCAGTTTAGTCACTTTGCGGTGCCATGTTAACAAAAACATGCATCATGCTTACCCACGGGTCATTAGCCATAAAACATTTTAAAAATCCCATTTCGCAACTTATGTCATCCTTTCCCATCGCTTTAATTTCCTTATTATGCACCCCAATATCAAACAACAAAACCAAACAGCCTGTATAATGCACCCCTGCACTGGATCCCAGCCCTTGAACAATGAGCAATCAATGGCTAAATTAAACAACCGTCTTCATATGTGTGCGTACCGATATAGCTCTCTATAGAAGTGGCTGCGAAAAATAGGTTAAGTGGTTTCTTACGTTTACGCGAATGTTACTCATTGAAATAAAACTAATTTAAACGGATTTTATCGCGGTTTTTTATTTCCACCCCGTGTCCACCCCCAGTCCACCCCGTGACCACAATTGTGAACATAATTAAAATAAAAAACCACGATAACATCCGTATAAATTAGTTTTATTTCAATAGGTTAAGTGGATTTGAGAAGGTGATAGGTCCCCCATAGGCCGTCTGGGTTGGTATCATCACTTTATCTACTTCTACGGCCAAGCATCAGTCTAATTATTGCTGTTTTTCGGTTTCAACGGTATTAAAGCCAGTGAAATTACTAGTCATTATGAAATGTATCATCATGTCATATGTCGGAGTGATGAGCGCAATCAAGTGTCATGCAGTGCCTTGCAATTCAAAGTTCGGTGTGGTGTTGCTTCTGTTCATATGTGGCGCTTAGTATCAGGCGAGCGACCTGCTTGTCATGTTTGTATTCAAGTTATTAAAAAAATACTGCCAATAAATCAATTAATTAAATACTATATTATAAGTCACTACACAATTTACACTGCCATATCCAGCACCCTAAAGCTATGTACCCTGCCTCCCCTTTGTTTACTTAGTGTGAAGATGCTCGCTGAGTGATCGGCTTATTTCGGCGAGGGTAATCGTGCAGCGTACGAAGCGGAAATGAATACGTTTAGAGCCATTGTTTGACTCCAACTAATGGGTGTTACTTGAGTAATTGTTGTAACACTCCTGTATAATATGATAGGGCTCTTCAAATTTTCAACAATCTATTTTGAATTAAAACTATTTTATTTAAATTAATTTTATTTCAATGTGTAATATTCGCGTAAACATAAGAAATCATTAAACAATCTATTTTGTTAAAATTCAATTTTTTTTATAATGATTTCTTACGTTTACGCGAATGTTACACATTGAAATAAAACTAATTTAAACGGATTTTCGGTTTATTTTTTTACCCTTGGGATGAACTACAGGGGTACCTGATAATGGGATACTAGCGAACCCTGCAGGATCTCATCCCAGGGCCAAAGGGAAAGGAAAGGAATAAGGGATGGGAAAGATATAGGAAGAGGGGGCAAGCCCCTTCAGGAGAACCGGTTGAACTTTGGCTGACTCCGGAACGCGATCCATACAAGGTGGGTCACTATGGCGGGTTTTTAAAACCGTGTATCGTGGTCGCTATCTGGTCGGATACGAATATCCTCCCACCAACAAAACGGTTTATTTATAAAAGACTAATTTGGGATCTTATTCCATGCCATTCATTTAATCGTTTTCGAGTTCAGCGGATCAATGTAAATGGACAGGCTTAGAATAGTAACAGGCTTATCGTAATAATTTAATGCCGGCGTAATGCCCACTGACTACTGGCTCTTCACAATAACAGAGACCGATGGCTTAACGAGCTTTGTGAGGTGTAGAGTGCTTTAAAACGTCGACTTTGTCTACAATACACTGTATAACAATTCCATTAATAATGAAGAAGTTATTATTGTAAAAGTACTTAATAAGAGTTAAAAACTAATTGAATTATGACAGGTTTATAAATAAGATAAGAGGGAAGAAGCATTTTGGCCGGCATGATTCTGGTGACCAATGAGTTTATCGGTGGTTGCTGGTTTTTTGGACTGCACTACGCCTACCATCAGGTGTAGTTCAGTCACTTTGCCGTGCCGGATAAAAAAAAACTCTAATCTAAAAGTAACTGAAGTATTGTCAAAGTATTTACAATATAAACAAAACACTGACACACATCTTTGAAGACGATATTTACAAAGTATGAACCCGACAATTTGACCACAAAGCGACAACACAGTACAAAGCGAAAGATGTGAAGTTGCTGGAGCATTTCTGCGAGATATTGCGCTTGTCAAACCCCTTGTGTGCATTTCTCTAACTATAAAGCTATTGTAGTTTAGTTTGTATCATACAATGGCGACTATGTTAGGTTATATATCGGTTCCTGGCGAAGGACTATTATAATTATATAAAGGGCTTAATTTCTCGAGTCCCTTACCAATCTTCTTCCGGGGAAATTTCTAGTAACTTTTTTTTAATTGATTGAATAATTAGACGAGAAAGGCGCTCGCCTAGTGGTAAGCGCCACACCTGTCCATAAACAGAAGCAACATCACACATAACTTTTAATTCCACAGCACTGCAAGGCACTGAACTGCGCTCGTCACCCTGAGACATAAGATATTAAGTCTCATAATGCCCAGTAATTTCACTAACTTCAATGTACTTCAAACCGAAACAGAATGTTTTGAACAGAAACAGTGCATAGTACTTTTTTTATAGAATTCACCAAAATCAATATCCAAATGGGTAACCTGATGTTATGTGATCTCCAACTCTCACTCTCACACTCACTCACCTATGCCCATAATAGGATAAGAATTACAGGCGCATTGCTGACCCTAAAAGAAAGGGATAATTAAGAGATAAGTCGTCGGAAGTCGTTGGATGCAGGCCGCTTCCCACAGGTCGGTCTGGAAATCTTTGGGGGAGGCCTATGTTCCGCAGTGGACGTCCTGTGGCTGATGATGACGATGATAAAGGCGGGTGCGATTTGGGCCTCTGGATATCTCACTCACGCAATGCAGCAACAAGCCGTTACTTTACGTCGGTATTCTACAAGACAGTTAACGACCCGATTGAGTCGGCCAATTCGCTGTATAAAAAATTATCAGCGTAGCTCTACCACTCAAGTACTATCGCACAAACGGTGCACCAATGGAACTCTGTCTTTAGCTGGAATACATACGCTATAAATTCTAGCAGAGTATGAATTCTGAATTAATTCAACAATAAATTTTAGTATTCTAGAATAAGACATTCAAATGCACATACAGGTTCTGAATTCAGTATAGAATATCGAAACGTTGGGCTATAAGTTTGTTTAACTTTACGACATACTTCTGTGATGCAGTAAACTAAACCCGCAGAGAAAACCAACTTATTTAAGTACCGATGGTACTGCCAATGCTGTGGACTTAGGAACAATGAGACATAACTTCACACAAGCTTCATCCCTCAAACAGAAGACGTTCATTAGAAAAGGTAAATTTCTAGTGGTCACGTAAACATCAGTTGCAATTTACAACGTGGTAGGTCCCTCGTATGCGAGAGGCCGTCTGGGTTGGTACCACCGGTTTGTCTATTTCTGCCGCCAAGCAACAGTGTGTAAGTACTGTTGTGTTTCGGTTTAAAGGATATTAAAGCCAATGAAATTCTGGGCATTAGGAGACAACATCTTAGTCTCGGGGTGGCGAGCGCAGTTCAGTGACATGTAGTGCTTTGTAATTCAAAGTTCGGTGTGATGTTGCTTCTGTTTATGGGCAGGCGTGGAGCTTACCATCAGGCGAGTGCCTTGTCATTCAACCAAATAAAAAAAAAAAAAATAACTCACTACGTTCTCTTCTAATTGATCCTAATTTACAGAAATAAAGAACAAGTCCACAGCCTCAGCGTTTATATCAAAGAACAATAAGTTACGACACAGGCCCGCAAATACGCTGTCTTGCAATGCGCTGAAGTATAAAACAAACGGAATAAAGCCAATTAACAAGTCGAAAATGTGGCGCAGTAAACGACGACAATGAATAAACAATCGCTGGCCGACGAAATCTAAGCAGCTATAGCTCAGCGGTATAGACTGTCGAGATGGAAAACGTAGAAATTCAAATTCAAAATACTTATATCAGCCCCAAGAGCATGCACCTCTGACTTTACTTAGTTACGTGTATATTAATTATTATTATTAGCTTGCTTTAATAAATATCGTAAAGTATGCATACTTGAAAAGTTGTCCGTTAGAATTTGAAAGGTGTGTGAAGTCTGCCAACCCGCATTAGGCCAGCGTGGCGGACTAAGGCATAACCCCTCTCATTCGGTAGAGGAGGCCTGTGCCCAGCAGAGGGACGTGTATAATATAGGACTAGTATTATTAATGATGTCTATGAGTAAGAAATGACAGCCTCCATGGTGCAGCTCCATGGTTTTTTAAATTAATCTTGATTAACATTATGAAAGACACGAGACTACTTTATAACAAGCGTAATGAATTCATAACCTTTTCCAATTAGCCAGTAACCCTAAAAGTGGTATGCAAAAACAAATTACGCATAGATAAGATCGGTTGCAGATACGCGACGCGAAACGACGCGTTCAAAAATTTGTTCTACAGCCTGAACATTTTGCAGTGTGACCGACTCGTGTTTGTACGAGTTTATCACGCTCCACGCATCTATCCAGTAAATTCAGCGGTGAGTTATTATCATGTAATGCAGGCTAAATGTTCGCGCTTGTTCTTTATAACGCTTACGCACGCACATATGAACGATAGATTATGGAAATAAGTCCGAACCGATAGTAGTTAGACGTAATATATATTTTTTTATTTGATTAAATGAAGAGACAAGCACGGCGATCGTCTGATGGTAAGCGTCACGCCTGCCCATAAACAGAATCAACACCACACATAATTTTGAATAATAAAGCACTGCATTGTACTGAACTGCGCCCGTCACCCCGAGATATAAGATGTTAAGTCTCATAATGCCCAGTAATTTCACTGGCTTCAATGTCGTTTCAAACCGAAACACAACAGTGCTTATACACTGTTGCTTGGCGGCAGAAATAGACGGCGCGGTGGTACCAACCCAGACGGCCTCTCGCATACGAGGGACCTGCCACATTGAAACCTATAGGTACTTTGAAAATCCCCGTCATCTTATTCCACCTGCCCTTGCCCCTCACAGCGGGGACGGCGCAATATGCTTTTCAACACAGAAAGAATTGGCTCGTAGGTTTTACGACCGGCCGCCTGCCTGACTCTAACCACTCTGGGGAGAAAACCCACTGAACCGAAACAAATATTTGTGGATCACACAAGCATTTAGCATGGTGCGGGAATTGAACCCGCAGCCTCTGGCTTCTCAGCCGACTGTTATTATATGTCGCAGGTTCTAAAACTAGCCCCAAAACCATGCACCTTTGACTTTTTTAAATGACATGTGTTTAATTTGCTAATTATTTATCACTGGCTATAACAGTGTAGGAAACCTATATGCCTTAAGAGTTTTCATAAGAACTCCGAAGGTATATGAAGTCTGCCAACCCGCATTAGTCCAGCGTGGTGGACGAAGGCCTATCACTTCTCATTCAGTAGAGGAGGTCTGTACCCAGCAATGGAACGCTACAGGGCTAGTAATTTATTTCTGATTTTTTTATTGCCTTGATAGGCAGACGAGCAAGCGGCCCGCCTGATAGTAAGCGGTTACCGCCACTGAAAGACATCGGCAATCCCAGTTTGTTTGCTGTCTATGTTTATTATCGATTAGGTTTCAGTCAGATCGCCTTTCTCCTCTGTAATTAATTACATCTTTGACCCACCTACATCATTATTACGTAACATTATACATGCGATTGCAATAATAAAGTGAATTTATACGGCATGTTCATTTCCACTGTCAATTGGTATGTACGCAAATAAAACTTTTTCAAGTGAAACTTCTTTAGAATCTGAAATTTATTTGGTGATAAATAAATCTACCCTTTGTTTATAATTACATACATACGCTCTCACGTCTGTAATCCCCGAAAGGGTAGGCAGAGGTGTTTTTTTATAGCATAGGCCGGCAAACGAGCAAGTGGGTCACCTGATGGTAAGTGATCTCCACCGCCCATGTACGCCAACATCAGAAGTATCATGCCCATGCGTTGCCGACCTTAAAGGAAAGGGATAATTAGGGATTGGGAAGGGGAGGGCATTTGGGCTCCCGGATATCTCACTCACCGTACGAAACGTAGCAGCAAGCCGCTACTTTACGTCGGTTTTCTGTGAGACAGTGGTAACGACCCGGTCGAGCCAGCCCATTCATGCTGTATACAAAACTGTCTACAGCGTGGCTCTACCGCTCAAAAAACAGTACACCTACATGTCGCCGAGTGTATTCCCGTCCCATGATGTGATGGTGAGCCTATCGCCATAACAGGTATAACTCCAGACTCCCGATGAGTCTGACCTGCAGTCTGCCGATGCTGTGCATTTCGTGGTTGAAAAACCCAATATCATTTAACCCGACCCGGGGATTGAACCCGAGACCTCACCATAGCAGTCGAACCGCGTAAGCAATACAACTACGCCACCGAGACAGTTTATTTATAATTCTTCTTTTATTTTACTTCAATACGGCACTTTTTCAGTTTATTTACTTTACGAACTCTCTTATTAGATTATTCATGTTTCTTCACAAACTACTTTGACTACTTAGCGAAACTTTTTTCTAGTCGGACGCTCCCAAAAACCTTTTTAATATTTAACGTGCCCTGACTTTTAACACCCACAACAACTGTTAATACCAGTTGGTACCAATGTATCTAAATTATATTTAAATTGAATAGTAATGGCGTGTGCTAATCTTCTATACAATAAAATGAATGTTTCTTTGTAAGTCTGTCCTTTATGTGATCCTAAATCATTCATCCAATTGTAATGGAATTTTGCACCTTTGAATTTACACCTTTTTTACGTGATATTGCAACGCATTATAGATAATTATTTTTTTTATTATTCCGGCTTAATATCAGTTTGCCTTCTCATCATGGTTGATAATTATGTACCACGTGCAGATGATGGTTTGGACCAAATATGTTAGTAGCTCTTACATTGCCATTAAAGCTAATAAAAAACGGCATCAAATTGCGACTATATTTTATACTGGCATTTCTTGTGGCTCCGGCCGAGTGATCTTCTTTTTCTGGGATAAAAAGTAGCTTATGTTACTCAGTGATAATGTATGTGATATACTTTCTCGATCTAAACAGGGCTTTAAACATAACGCAGAAACAAATACATATGTTTCGAATACAGAACCTCATGTTTTAGTCAGTTAAAATCAGAACATTCTCTTAAAATAACAATTCCCTCAACTGCTTCCAGACTCCCTATGTCACGGATATCAAGTTCTTTCATATTAAAATTGAATTAAAACCGGTATATAATTACAATGTTCATTGCATTCCGAACCACTCCCACCGTAACATAACACGATAGTATTGTAAAAATATTGATGTAACAACGCGTTATTAACGTTTCGACGATCACAAAAAGGCGGCCCCAATAAAAATAACGCAATTAATCCACAGGGAACGTTAGCTATTATTATAAGTTTAAAATGGACCGGGGATATTGGCAACACAAAGGAATCTGCTCTTCCGAGTGACTGGTTTTTGGATATATAAAGGTAGGCAAGACATAAGTGTAAGCGGTTTATGAATATACTAGCTGTCTCTCGCGGTTTCACCTGCATGTTACTGCCCTGCTCCCATGTGTCATAGCGTGATATACATATAAACGTTCCTCATGAATCACTCTATCTATTGCTGAAAACGGAATTAAAGTTTAACAGATCTAAGCGAACAGACAGCGAAAACGACTTCATTTTATACAATGTGAACATTACTAATAGTTTCTGGAAACGGATAACTGAATCTATTTTGTATCAGTAATGTACAGTAAGCAATCTATTCAGTAACGATCGCTCAGCAGGGCCGAGATGTTGTCGAGATGAAGTTCGCAGCTTCAAAGAAATCAATCTCCTGTGTCACTAGTTATAAATATTTTATGGACGGATATGAGTAGAAGGATTATCATTTTGATAGATAGATAGATAAATTAAAATTTATTATAATATCTATTTTTAGTTGGATTTTCTATAAAAGCGTGTTTTTTGTTATTTTAAACTATTATTTATATCTCGTTGGCTCCTATGACTTGTACCATAGCCTAAGGTCGCGTAACGCGTTACAATGCAATACAGTTTCGCACGTGAGTAAGTCCGACGCATCGATCAAAATGATTAATACGGTTTGAATGAGCGTTAAGTGTGCGTATCCATTTTTCGTGTATCAGATACCTTTATACTCACAAAGTAGCTTGCAGCGTATTGTTGGTGGTAGGATATTCACATTCACCCGGACAGCGACTACACTACACATGGTGTTAAAACCTGCCATAGTAACCTAGTCTCCTTGTGTGGATTGCGTTTCAGGATTACCCAGTTTATATCCGTTGCTCTCGAGGGGCTTGCGACATGACTTGATGATAGGTAGGGGCGCATATAGGGATACATCCTTGTATCCCCGTATGTGCCTACATCGGTCATCCACCTGTCCTGTCGCAGGCCCCTCTATTTGCTTCTTCCCTCTTCGGAGTGTGAAGAAGTATTTATACAGGCCGGCATGATTTTGATAACCATCGATAAACTCATTGTTAATTCTCACTTATTTGTGGTGGTATTTTTGTATTCTTGAGTTTTATATTTTATTTGATTACTAACGTTTACTTGTATTTTGTGAAATATATGTTATGAAATCGGAGACATAAGGTTCGGATAGCAACACTTATCCACAAATCGAACTTATTCGTTTATCGGAACATCTGCGCTGCGCTGCGTACAATGCCTGGTGTAGATTAATCGTGCTGGATACAGATTACAGATACGATCGTATTGTGTGGAGTGAGACCATCTGTATTTATTTGGACTTCATTATTTTTAGCAATGAATAAATACAGAAGCGAATTCTTATGTAGCAAGTTACATTTTATTGACGAGTTATATATGTCCACCCATAATACAAGAAGAATCATGGGCTCGTACAACCTAAGGGATCTGAGGGGGGGATAAATAAATACACCTAGTCACATGCATAGTCCTAACCCCACACTAGGTTAAACTTGTATCGTATCAGGAACTACGAGGGACTTACGGTCCCACAACACCCATACCCGAAACAAAAGCTGTGGATCACACAAATATTTGTCTCGGTGCGGGAATCGAACCCACGGCTTCACGCTTCACAGCCGCTCGCTACGCCACGGAGGCTGTCAAAATCTGTCCTCCGGTTATCTCACTCACCGTACGAAACGCAGCAGCAAACCACTAATATTCGTCAGATTTCTGTGAGACAGTGGTAACGACCCGGTCGAGCTGGCCCATATAAACTGTAGACAAAACTGTCTTCAGCGATGTTCATGGGCAGTAGAGACCACTTATCTTCAGGTAACCCACTTTCTCGTTTGCCTCTATATAAAAAATATATAATACTTAACCAACTTCCTTATACGTTCTTCCCCTTTAAAACAAATCATCAGTAATACGGAAATTCACATCAAACATCATCAAAGTAAACATTTATACGCCGATTTTGAACATCAAACATACACAGCAATTTTCATCCATTCGCCAAAATTTCCAATCAATATTTCCCACAACTTTATGAAACCAAATATTTGTGAGCCCGATGCAGGGTCGCAAACAAGCGTAACGTCCATACCGATACTCCATTTACGAAAGTAGATATCGCTAACATGTGGGGGTTTCTAAAGATTAGTAATCCTATCCGATGGCCGCATTGGTCTAGTGGCAGCGTATCAAGGTCGAGTACCGTGAGGTCGTAGGTTCAACTCCCAGGTCCCACTGTACACACACAGACGTAAAGTAGCGGTTTGCTGCTGCGTTTCGTAAGGTGAGTGAGATATCCAGAGACCCAAATCCCCCTCTACTTTCCAATCCCTAATTATCCCTTTCCTTTAAGGTCGGGAACGCGCCTATGACTCTTCTGGTACTCTGGGCGTACATGTGCGGCGGAGTCACTTACTATCAGGTGACCCTCATTTGCCGACCTATGCTATAAAAAAAAACGAATTGGTCGGAAATGGAATTTGTACCCGGTGTGGCGACAGGCCGCCTTATCACATCTTGGGACGGCAATATGCTCGCTGAAACGTAGATGCAGCACTAGTTGAACCTCTGATAACCTTTCAGGGATGAAGGTATAACCTTATGTTATGTTATTGTGCACCATTCCTCATTCAGAAAGGTTGTACCGTACGCCAATGATCATGCCAATTTGAACTTTAAGTGCTCACACAAAAACCCTATATTCCGATACCGTAGCCGAGACACAGCACAGCGCTCATTTTAATGGTTTCCGAAGCCCACCAAAGTTTCAGTTTCGACATGTTTCGGCCAAAAATGCTAGTGTCGAATGCAGTTTTGATTTCGCCTAAAAATTGGCTGAAACTTCAGCCTGGTTGAAAGTAGCGTTCGTGAGTTGACAGGTGAAGTCGGGCGTCATACGTATATTTAGCGTGGATTGCACCAAACGGCGATTAAAAGTGGCGAAATTTTATGTAGTCTCAGAGCGGATTGCTCTGTGATATGTTCTTTTTGACCCTTGGGATGTACTACTGGGGTCCCAGGGCCAAAGGCGAGGGGATGGACTAAGGTAAGGGAAAGGGATAGGATCAGGAGACAAGCTCCCTGGAGAGAACCGGATATACACTGGCTGACCCTGAAACGCGACCCACACAAGGTGGGTTACTATGGCAGGTTTTAACACCTGTGGACGGTGGTCGCTATCCGGTCGAATACAAGAATCCTACCACCAACTGCTCTATGATATTAGGTAAGACACATTTGACAACCGTCCACACTTTACGTTTGTCATGCGTGTTTGTCTCGTCGTTCAATGCGATGAAAAGTACCAAGTAGGAACGTACTTTTATGGCGCTGAAAGTTCCAAGCATTCTTGACGCCCACGATATAAGAGTGACAAAATACGATCACAACGTGTGTGGTGACATGCATATTCATTACCTTGTCACTTCAGCTTAGCTTCGAGTCAATCAGGGTCTTTAGTAAGCAATCAATCTATATATTATATCACTAGCTTTTGCTCGCGGCTCCGCCCACGTGATCAAACAAACAAACAAACAATCAAACTCTATAGCTTTATAATCTATTATATAAAAATAAGTCGGGTTTTCCTTCCTGACGATATAACTCCAGAACGCACGAACCGATTTCCACGGTTTTGCATTCGTTGGAAAGGTCTCGGGCTCCGTGAGGTTTATAGCAACGAAAATCTAGGAAAAATTTCAATAGAAAAGCGGGAAAATAGGGAAAATCATTTTTTAAATACAGCGCCATCTCTGATACATAGCATGTACTACAAACCAATATTTTAAGTAGATGGCGTCGGTGCGTGACACATTGCTGACAGATGGCGCCACTGTTAGGCTACTTTTATCCCGGAAAATACAGATCACGCGGGCGGAGCCGCGCGGGACAGCTAGTATTAGTATAGATTTGGGTAGCTTAGCAACGGAAGCCTTCAAATATGAATAATTTTCCCCGTTTTTGCAACATTTTTCACTGATGCTTCGCTCCTAATGCTCGCAGCGTAATGTTATATAGCCTAAAGCCTTCCTCGATAAATGGACTATCCAACACAAAAAGAATTTTTCAATTCGAATCAGTAGTTCCTGAGATTAGCGCGTTCAAACAAACAAACAAACAAACAATCAAACTCTACAGCTTTATTATATTAGTATAGATTGTAATTTATTACTGTTTTATGATAAAAAAATATTTACATAAAAAGTACACAAGTTTGAATTTTTTAAGAACATATCGCGTACTACAAAGGCAAATAAGTAAGGTAATGTCTAAGCAGTAGTACGCTTCTTACATAACATTTGTATAATTCACAATGCATAATTCAGTACACTTAAGTGCGCGACTCTCTATATACAAGCACAGGCTCAGTCAAGTGGAAAACTTGGAATCAACTGGCCATTAGACACAATATATGTAAGAGTAAAATCTTATTCTTAGAAATTACTGAACCTGACAAAAATATGTCTGCTAAAAAAGTAATTTTCAGTTTTTTATTTTATTGAATGACGAAATGAACAAGGCGCTCGCCTGATGGCTACGCCTGCCCATTACCATTACCATCAGGCGAGCGCCTTGCTCGTCTCGTCATTCAATCAAATACAGAAATCAACAAACGTCTGTCATAGTCATATTATCAGTGACTACTCTCCCGCGGTCCATATGATTGCGTTTTATAGCACCGGCCGCATGTATGGGATTATTTATGTCACACCAGTGCTTGTCCGGTATTTATAGGGTCACTCAATCACGGCTTGGGGACATGAGATTCTATGGTTATTAACAACTCCCCTATACCGTTTGGGTATTTATAGAATAATACAATGAGATTGATATGAAATAAAAAATGGAAAAATAACATTGAAATAAAACTGAAACTGACCACCTAGTCCGTCCCGTAACCACGAAGACTGAATAGCTTTCGAAATTTCAGGATCAAAAATTAATAAAAAACCACGATAAAATCTGTTTAAATTAGTTTTATTTCAATGTGTAATATTCGCGTAAACATAAGAAATCATTATGGAAAAATACATATTATAATAAAATACTTTAAATTTTAATTGAACACGTGTATTTTTTTTATAATTTCAAATATCGGGGTGTAAATACATTAGGTCTTATACGTTTTAGGTCCGTTTGTCTGGAGAATGAAGGATCACTAATAATAAACTACAATGGCTATTAGCCGCTTACATGTTGAATAATACAAATTTAGAGAAAGTAGCTTTGAACCAAATTATTTGTCTACATGCCTATCACATCCAAACAATTATTATAAATGAGAAATTAGCTGTGACTGCCTGTATTAAATTTGCATGGCTAAACGGCTGAACGGATTTTAATGAATTTTGGTAAGAAGGTAGATTATATCTTGAGGAAGGACATAGGTTTTCCCCCTAAAAATACATTTGTTGCGAAAAAAGATATTCAAGCGGGCGGAGATGCGACCTAATGCTAGTATTCTATAATTTACTTTTTTGTCGATATTCATGATAATAACTAAGTAATATTAAATAATTGTCAAAAAAGAATTCTGTAAACTTGGCACCTCATTTCACGTAATAAATTCAACAAAACCGTATTCAAAACGCATACAAAAGCGATTCACAATAGATGTAATAAAATAAAAATATTAACGCCTCTCTACGTTTCAAAAGAGCACTATAAAATATTAAAATATGTCTTCAATATTATAAAATCTTTTAGCTCTTACTTATGAAATTATGGTAATGAGGGTATAGATTGTTTTTATGTTTTACACATACCAATTTCAACTTTATTTCTGTTGTTATAAGACGTATTTTGAATGTAAATCGAAATACAAAGGGCCATGGTGCGATGATTCTATTCATAAAGAGATTATTATGAAAAAAAACCCATGGCATCTCATTCGGAGGAGATATTAAAGCTTCATATTAGGGGCAAAGTTTAATAAAAATATGCATTATATTAAGGACTTTATAGTAAGATTTGACTGAAATATTGAATGTTATTATTTTTGGGACCTTTATGGTGCAATATATATTTCCTACTAAAATATGATGTGTTGGGGGTTTTGTTTATTTAATTTTGTGTATCTTAGTCGTAGTAATTCATATTTGAAATATTATTACTGTGATGGATATTCTATATAACACTAGATCTTTATTTCTGAAATTCGTTTAATTATATAACATAGGTGCCCTAATTTATAGAACCCAGAAAATTAACAATATCCTCCTAAGCCTCTTCGTGGCTCGGTCCGTTAAACCTAAAGTAATTTACCGTTAATCTGAATCAAAAATAATCTGATTTAAGCCGGCACAGATTCCAAAAACCTTGATTCATCGAACAGCTTATTGAAGATAAACATAAGATAAAAAGCAATAAGTCAAGAACTTATAAAACAAAGTATGAAAAGGGAGACAATGAAAACACCGCTAAGGACCCACTTGGACCCACTCGAAACAACACAATCACTCATCCTGGAACCAAACAATGGAACTCGTTTTGCATGCGCACGGGGTCGTAAAAAATACTTGAAAATTCAACAGACAATGCACCCGAGTGCAAAACTTATATTTGTGACCGTTACGTTTGTGTACAAGCGAAATCTTATTATGAACAGATTTGTTGCGATGGGGTGGGCCTTACAGCGATATTTTTAAACCCCAAAAATACTGAGGATGTTCTCAGTATGTCTGCAGTGTTTTTAATTGGCGGACACTTTCATTCGAAAGGGTTATAGCTCGAAATTAGTTTTATTTTTGAAATTCCACCCATAACGGGGTAAAATGGGGAATGAAAGACTAAAACTCGTTATTTATACACCGATTTTGATACTATTTTCATTAAAATTGTAAAACATCTTTTTTTACAAAAATAAAAAATAAGAGTATCTAAAAATAGCCGGATTAAAGTTTTAAATCGATGCTTTCTAATTATTTTATGAATAAACACGCATGACTCCAGCAAACGTGGAGCGTTTTATATCACACGAGGTATTAATCACACCCCTAATATTTGCTAAATGCAAAATATTTACAGACACAGCTGAGTTCAAAACGCTTCAGCTTTATGGATAACCAAAGCCCAGCTCAGGTAAAACGATCCCAGTCAACCATTAACCATTACAAAAGCTTAGTGTACTAGCAATTGCACGCGGAAGGAATCTTGTTAAAGTTTTATGAAAGTTATAAAAGCGATTTTCGGAACTCCAAAGGGACTTTAGAAGTATTATGTTTAGGTACCCAAAGAATTTGGCGGGAGTATTTTTATGCGCTTAAAAGGCGATACGAGCTGGTCGCTTTCCTGATGATAAGTGTCGATGTGAAGCAAAGATAAATAGTTTAAATGTATGATATCTGTAATGTATAGTATAGTTTTTCTTTTTTAAACATCCAACAATCACTCGCATCTTATGTCGTGGGTATCAGGAACTACAAGAGATTTTCGGTCTCACATCACCCAGACCCAAAAAAAAATCTTGTGGATTACACAAACATTTGTCTCAGTGCGGGAATCGAACCCGCGGCCTCTCGCTCCACAGCCGGCTACTCGCCCGCTACGCCACGGAGGCTGTCTTAATATATCTAATTTGCTTGTACTAGTATAAGATACGATGGGGTTGGCATGTCCTTGTGGATAAAAAAAATTGGTGTGTGTCGTGGGACACCAGGTAGGAACGAAGTTCCTTCGGCTAATGTAGAATCGACACAAATTGTAAAAAATACAAATTATCAACTAAAATAACAAAATAAAAAAAGACGTGTAGCACTCGGAGACTGCCGCGGTAAAGCTATTGTATAGCATTTTTTATCAACTTATGTAATTATAAATAATAACGAGCTAGCGTAATCTTTTAAAAATCGAAGGAGATATAAAAATACTTCAAGTATAACTGGCTGAATGAATTTAATTTTAAAAACTGATTGAGCTGAAATTCGCACACAATTTTGGTGCAGGCAAAAAGGAACTAACGCTGGCTGGTTATGCAGCGCTTTTAACGCTTTTTTCTTACGCTGTTTTCTTACGCTTTTACTATCACATTTTTTTCAGTTCGGTCACGCAGCAAAATCCCTATCCCCTCCAAGCCTGCCGTAAGGAACTTCGTTCCAAAAAACCCCAAAACAAATAAAAAACCAAGGATATTTTGTTTAATATTATGTATGTTTATTGGTCACACCATCAGGAGACCCACTTTTTCATTTGCCGGGCTCTGCTATTCAAATATCACCATTAAAATTACTTTA
Organism: Amorpha juglandis; assembly: GCA_949126905.1. Lineage (NCBI taxonomy): Eukaryota > Metazoa > Arthropoda > Insecta > Lepidoptera > Sphingidae > Amorpha > Amorpha juglandis. The sequence goes on from OX421380.1 coordinate 3,345,671, forward strand.
ACATTACCAAAAGCGTGACTGAGACGTAGTCGGTGGAATTACCGCCTGTTGTGGTCATTTCTGGGTGGGCAGGTACAGTGACAAAAAACGTCGACATATTCCACGTCTCGTCTCCGCTAGCTGCGGTTTTTGTTGAGCGGTAACAATAGGAAATCCCGACCAGAAGCAGTACTTGTATAAAACGTTTCGTAAGAGCTCCTATAGCAAATTCTATTCATTCCTAGCTCTTTTATATTCATGTATATCCTATTATTATTTAGAATTTATTTATTCAATATGTCTAATAAATTGCGGTCGTCACATTGCCAGCTTACTTGGCTGTTCTCAGGCAATCACAATTTAAGTTTTCGATCTGAAAAATCACACAAGTTGGCCGGGACTGGAATTCTTGTACCCGGTATGACGAAAGGTTTAAACCTGATCAGATCTAGGGATCTATCCATTTTATATTTCGTGTATATCATTGTAGTCACCAATTGTACTAACTAATTCTATTGCTACGCGGTTGTCTTTATGGTTTATGGCGAGACGAGTAGGTCGTTTTTAGATGGTATATATCACGCCTGGCCATAAACAGAAGTAATACCAATCAGAACTTCTATTTATGAAATTCTGCATACGCTCGTCACCCCGAGACATAAGATATGAAGTCTTCATCATCATCATCATCAGCCACAAGACGTCCACTGCTGAACATAGGCCTCCCCCAAAGATTTCCAGAGATATGAAGAAAGATATGAAGTCTTATAATCCAGTAATTCTACTGGCTCCAATATCCTACAAACCGAGAAAAAACCGTGTTTACTCACTGTTACTTAGCAGAAATGGATAATTCGGTTGTTCCTACCCAAACTTCTCGGGTACGAAGAACTACTACCTCATAAACCACTGATTGTACTTAAGTAATATTTTATAGACCATTATTATTACTACATTATCTACCCAGGGGCGATACATAATGGATTAGATCAGTAATAAAAATCCCCAACTCAGGTACGGTGACGCATCGACGATGGGTCGGACAGGTAGGAACAAACAAATACCCCAAACAAATTCAGCAAAAAACTATACAAAGTGAAGTGCCCCTAAACACAATCGTATAGTCACGAAATGTTATAGAAATTAACAGGAAAAGCAAATAATGGAGTACTTGTTCGGTAATGTTACGGTCACGAATATATCATAAAACAGCAAGGGCTCATTCGAAAAAGATAAAATACTAGCTTTTCCTCGCGGCTCAGCCCGGTGATCTGCTTTTTCCAGGATAAAAAGGAGCATATGTTCATCATGGATAATGTAGGATTCTAATGATGAAAGATTTTTTCGAATCGGTTCAGTAGTTTTTAAGTTTATCCGTAACATACAAAAATACAAATCTTTCCTCTTTATAATATTAGTGTAGAAGTGTAGATGATAGTAGTTTATAGAATTCTGTTTTGTAATTATCACTTCATTGGTTTATTGGCAATGTACTAAAGCAGAAATCCATGAGATCCTATCGAATCCCAAATCCCAAGTCTTTGATTTTAAGATTTAAAGATCGGCGAAACATTAGTTGCATATCTGCCTAGTCCTTTGTTGATAAAGACTTCAGCTTATGATTGTATCTATGTAGTTAGTAAAATAATTAAATTGTAAAAAAATACGAAATTACTCTCACCAGAGTAAGAAATTTTATAGCTAGTATTCTCTTAAAATGACACTATTATCTTGCATTGTCTTTTTCCACGTGTCCTTATCCGACTTGCAGGAGGATCGTTGCAACTTAATTATATAGTTTATGGAAATTACTAGAGAATATTTCAGGAAATTACGAAGAATAATAACTCCCAATAAGTTCTTGTTACATAAATATTTATAGACATTGATTAATAAATATATAATAATAATAAATACACCCAACAGTCACACACATAGTCCTGACTCCACACTAGGCATCGTGGGTACCAGTAAGTCAGGAACTTGCGGTCCCACAACACCCAGACCTAAAACAAATAATTGTGGATCGCACAAACATTTATATTTGATTTAATTTTTATTCAAAAGTTATAAATAGGTATCAGATACAAATAAAAATGGTTTATCTTCTATAACAATATTATGTACCTAAAAAATCGAACACAAAATAATTCGTTTGATAGACAAAGTCACACTCGATGTCTAGTTACTGTATAAAAAATTATAGACAATCTACCTTTGGCCGAAAAATTACCTCCATAATACCCTTTCCCCTCCATTTACGGTGGATACGGGCCTGCATTGGAGCAAAATCAATGGCGTATGAACAATGGCCAGCTGGTCTTGATTTTATTTATCTTATCTTTGAGTTATCGGAATTATGGTACATTACGTTAGGCGGCTTAGGTTATACAGAAAATTTAACTTTGAATAACTTTTTTGCTGTTGGATACAGTTTTAGTGTAAAATTAATGTATATTTATTCTAATATTAATAGCTAAAGATATTGCTTACTCATCTGTGATGTCCAAATTTCGGTATGACTGCTTTCAAAAGTCTCGGGTTCGATTCCGGGGTCGGTTAAAAATGGTATATGGTATCAGAGATAATGTAGGATTCTAATGGTGAAAGAATTTTTAAATCGGTCCGGTAGTTTCAGAGCCTATTCAATGCAAACAAACAATCAAATCTTTCCTCTTTATAATATTAGTTTAGACTTAGTACAATGAATAATTTATGTATTATTTTACTTGTACCAGTGTTTCGTGTATCTATATTTGGAAGGTTCCGACGTTCCAAAGCGGATATATTTAAAAAAAATCCCCAGTTCATATCTCACGTCCGGGGAAACATAAAATGGCAAATAACCTCCCAGGTTCCCACTTATCCTCACGGAAAACTTTTTCCGAATAAGAAAAACCGCACTGCGACAGAATTGATGTTAAAACTATAAAAACGGTGGTGTCTAGAGTCGGAACTAACTGTTGTAAAATCAGGTGTGTGTCCTTAAACTTTTAATTGGTCCCGTTGGACTAAGAAGTTAGTGCCATGCCGTGAATTAATTTATGTATTTTTTATTGATTTTATCGAAGTAATATTTTACCTAAGTGGTAAACCAGCGGCCGAACCACCACACGACGCGCCACAACTTTAGATTCCTTCTCCACTATCTGGCTGGCTGGCGTGCCTCAACAGTGCGATTTAAGCAATTTTTTTTCCCCGTACAGCATCCTTGTAGAATCAACTTTCACCTACGCAGCGGTGATCAATTACCAGTAGTTGAACGGCTTGCTCTGTTGCCCCCAGTCTCATAAAAAACGACCAACGCAGTACCATATTTGTCTATAACGTTAATAGAAAAGCCGCATGAAAACTTACTGTTGCGTTTCATTTAATAAGTATTTTCGGAGGCATAAATCCCCCTCCTCTTCCTAATTTATGTACTTAAACTCGGCAACGCTTTTTTTAACAGAGGTTAACAAACAAGCAAGTGGGTCACCTGATGTGCCTGATGGTAAGTACAAACACCAGAAGAATTTTGTTGTAGAATTTCAATGATAGAAAAATTGCATGCCTCGATGGTCGCTAAAATTATGCCATCTTGCAATTACTGGATTCCGCAATGAAAAAATATTGTGTTTCGGTTTGAAGGGCATTAAAGCCAGTAAAATAACTAGGCATTATGAGACTTAACATCTTATGTCTCGGGGTGACGAGCGCAGTTCAGTACTGTGTGGTGTTGCTTCTGTTTATGGGCAAGCGTGGCGCTTGCCATCAGGTGAGCGCCTTGCTCGTCTCGTTATTCATTAAAATAAAAAAAGCGTTTATACAGGCCGGCATGATTCTGGTGACCACCGATAAACTCATTGTTTGTGGTCGTTGGTTTTTTGGACTGAACTGCATTTACCATCAGATATAGTGCAGTCACTGCCGTCATATAAAAATATATCATTGACGTGTGATGTTATGTCGTAAATGATAAAAGTTTGACCTTTTTTGCACCTGACATTTTATTACCTTTGATATACCCGAGAATAGTATCCGTAATAAAATAAATTTAATCAAATAAAGGCCTGATGGCTCTTGTGCGACAACTGTGCTATTAACATCTACGCAGTTTTCACATAAAATTGGGCACTTTACTCCATGTTTCTATTTTTTGTGTAGAAATGCCACGCTATAGACAGTTTTGTCTACAGCTATGAGCCGTCCTGACGTAAAGTTGCAGCTTGCTGCTGAATTTCGTACGGTGAGTGAAATATCCGGAGGCCCGTCAGGCAGGCGTCGCGCTTACTATACGGCGAGCGACTTGCTCGTCCCTTCATTCAATTAAAAAAGCTAGTTCCTTTAGTATATAATTATAGTTTATGTGGTATGCAATAAAAAGTTTAATTTCTCTATCAAAAAGCCTGATCCACCTTATGAGAAAGATCAGATTTAAGGTATCAAGAAAACGCTGTAATGTTGCTAAATATCTTACTGCAGGCCTCATTTTAAGGAGGGTTGTATATAATCAGCTTCATTTGGAAGTCAGCCAAATGTTCAAACCGCTCTAGCATGAATTAAACTAAAAGCAACTAACTTATGGACAACTTCAGGAGATAGGATCCTGGGCTTAAGGTTTACGCTGTGGGTAAAAGGGAAATAAAAAATAAATATCGGTTTATTATGGAAGCGGAGTAAAATTAAATCTATTGTAAATTGTGTGGAATCTACCTTCCTTTTTTCTACAGTTTCTGGTGAAATAGGTGGCCCTGAGAGACTGTCCCGGTGAAGGATATAAGACCTCCGTCACCTGTACCACCACCTTCCATATTTGTTGAACCCACAGACATTTTTCTCGGTGCGGGAATGGAACCCGCGGCCTCTCCCTTCATAATTGGCTACTCGCCCACTGCGCCAGGTTTCTAACTACTAAGGCTATTCTAACTAGTCCAACCCATCTGCACTGTTCCCACTGCTGCACAAATACCTCTACTGTACTTGAACTTAACTTTCTCCTTGAGGTAAGTCTACAGTAAGAGTGATATAATAGGCGGTCTTATCGGAACCAACGATTTATTCCGGACAACCTTATTAGAACCAAAATAAGCCAATTCTGTTTGGTTAAGCTATTCCAGGGTCAATATTGATTCTAGTTCCAGATATGCCGCAGCGCAATTTACGTGCTGATCAAACTAGAAGTCTCCCGATGTTTTTTATTCAATAAGGAAAGATAAACAAAATCCCGCAACTGGTCAACACGCTTGTTTTGATGGATCGACGAGCAGGCAGGCCCGCGGGCCAGATATCCGCCTCAATCAGTTCTTATGTTAGCTTAGGACCTTTATTAGGCATCTTGATTATTTTGATCCCTACTTTTATAAACACTGTGTTTGGAGTAGATACTGTCAAATTTTGTGTGTTTTGAATTTCGTTTGGTGTCACGTTGATCTAAACCCAAGGGAAGTTGGGATTCTAATTTTAATCCTTTCGTTCCTCTCTTCCTTCCACCTCCTCTTCCTATCCTACTCTAATCCTTTTGTAGGAAAGAATTCCATGTTCTGCCTGGCGTTATTCTAGCTCGATGGTAGAGTCTACTTTTTCTCCGTCATGATTTGGTGGTGGATTTGATATTATGTGGGGCGACCCGCCATCTGACCCCCACATCCCACAAATGGAACCAAGTTGTGCCATTGCCTCGTCCGTTAATCAGCAGAGTGTACGTGCAGGTAAGGTTGGGCTTAAGGTGTTGATAGCCCACTTACACCCCATTCTCCCAAATGAGAATTTCATGTTAAAACGAAGTATTTTGATTTTGTATTTGCCTTGGTGAGCTTTATTTTCGTGAATCTATGAACTTTCCATAATCAAGTCAAGAGTCAGATGCACACGTTAGTGGTGATGCTGCGTCTGCGCGTGTGTAAACCATTCACTAACGTGTAGCATAGTATATATTTTTTATTTATTACTATTAAAGGTTAACCCTATAGCATTTAAGAATAATACAGATTCGTTTTAGTGAAAGAAGTTTTAGAATTGAACTAATAGTTCTAAATATGACCTCCTATGACGTCACAAAGATTCAAACTTTCATCATCATCATCATCATCAGCCACAAGACGTCCACTGCTGAACATAGGCCTCTCCCAAAGATTTCCAGACCGACCTGTTGGAAGCGGCCAGCGACTTAAAACAAACTTTAAAAAACTTTTTTTCAAACTTTACTCGTGTAAAATATTAATGACAAGTTTTAGACAAGTCAAGAATAATACGAATATATTTAACATCTCTTTATGTTATCTTATCTTAATTTGTATCTAAAATTGCTTACCGCTCCATTACCCCAATTGCTACATCATTTCTACGTATTTAATAATATTTTTCTTAGTAATCCTGCCTAGAAATGATTTATGCCCGAATAAGATAACATTGACCTTGGAGGTAACAATTTTGGTAAATACATCGTTGGATTTCGTACAGGATTTACGCAGTATAACTTTTCGTAATAAGTAATCGGCTTCCAGTAATTAATATGATTGTATTAAACCTTGATTACTCGGAAAAATATATCAGAAAACATTAATAACCTACTCTGTTGTTAATACAAGAGAATATTCGAAAATGAAATGAAAAAGAGAGAACACAAAAAGTAATTAAAATAAAAGATATACACAAAAGAAATAATGGTGGTTCCTGATATATATTTGTACTGGACTGGATAGCGACCATACATATAAAGTGAATAATCCAACATATTAGTTAATTTAGCGAGTCTTGTTCCCAAGTCCTGTTTACAAGGTGGTAGGTCCCTCGTATGCGAGAGGCCGTCTGGGTTAGTACCACCGCTTTGTCTATTTCTGCCGCCAAGCAACAGTGTCTAAAGACATTGAAGCCAGTGAACTCACTGGGCATTATGAGACTTAACATCTTATGTCTCGGGGTGACGAGCGCAGTTCAGTGCCATGCAGTGCTTTGTAATTCAAAGTTCTGTGTGGTGTTGCTACTGTTTATGGGCAGGCGTGGCGCTTACCATCAGGCGACCGACTTGCTCGTCTCGTCATTCAATTAAATAAAAAAAAAGAAAAATAGGTCAGTATAATTATCCAGTTTCTTCACATTATAGTTCGACTGTTGAGAAACGTCGTATCTCTCAGACCGTACTGTAGCAACTATCAGTTGTTATCTCCAAAACAAATAGTAAAGCTTTGACTGTCTGGGTTAGTAGTTTTTAAAAGTACTTCTCAAAACATTTATCCCAAAATTTTAAAACGATTTACCTAAGCTATGAGAAAGACAATACCTCCTTTCTTAATACGGTTAAAAAAGGATATATACTTCAGTTTTAATCTCCTTAACAATCCCCATCGATGATGATAAACCGTCTTTGTTTATTTAACTTATACCCATCCGTGGTATCCACGCCCCACCGTCCGGCGCGTGGCTTCCACGCCCCGCGAGAAACCCTCAGTTGATAGATCGCGCGGGTCCGAGAAGTGCGTCGAGCTTTCAACAACTTTCCACTTCCGATTCGATAAGTTGGAAAACTGATGCTAGTGCTAGTGGCGTGATTTGTGCGTTTGTGTTCGAATTTTATGGTGAGTAATTTATTTGATTGTTTTATGTCAATTGGATATTGTAGAAAAGTACAGAAATTATAATTTATTTCAGTTTGCAGGTTTTTGTTTATTGTTATTTTTCATCTTGATTTTTATTTTATAACAGCTATATTATGAAAGTAATTATTAATTGTTGTATAATTCAATATATATTTTTTATGGTGGAATATGGAACATCTTAATTATGCATTTTATATTTTTTTATTTTATACCAGCTATATTAATAATATAGCTATATATTTATATTATTTTATTATATATTATTATTAATTGTTTTATAATTCAATATATAATATTTTTTATGATGGAATGCGGAACATCTTAATTAGGCATTTTATCAATTGTATCGTTAAATAATATTTTATTGGGCCGCCAACTTTATTCTTATTTCTGTTTCATATATTTATTAAAAGGTTTAAAGTATAGTGTTCTATAAATTAAAGTATATTTGTTCCATTATTTAAAAAACGGAAAGATGAAGTTAATATTTTTTTTAATTCATTTAAATGTTGCGTTGATTTCAATCATCTTTATTTATAATATTTCATATTCATAATTTATTGTTTCAAAGTACATTAAAATTATAACAATCATTTATATAGATTAAATGATAAATGAGATTCGGATAGTGACCTTATTAATATTGACGTTGCCTTCCAGGCAACCTTTTTATTCAGTTATGCCCAAACAACGACCGGTAATCGTGATAGTAAACAATTCTTTTGTCTACCTTAATATGATTTATTGCTTTTATAGATAACTAGCTTTTCCTGACGGCTCCGCCCGCGTGATCTGCTTTTTCCGGGATAAAAGTAGCCTATGTTATTCAGTGATAATGTAGCTTTCTAACGGCAAAATAATTTTTGAAATCGGTCCAGAAGTTTGTAAATTTATTCGTTACATATAAAAATACAAATCTTTCATCTTTATAATATTAGTGTAGATTTATGTTTTAAATTATAGTTGTTATACGAAACAAACGTTATCAGTTCTATGTATTGATAAGACATTTGTTTTCTATGACATAACTTAATTAATCTACACTAATATTATAAAGAGGAAAGATTTGTATTTTTATATGTAACGTATAAACTTAAAAACTATTGGAGCAATTGCAAAAATTCTTTTGCCGTTAGAAAGCTACATTATCATTGAGTAACATAGGCTACTTTTTATCTCGGATAAAGCAGATCACGCGGGCGGGGCCGCGAGAAAAAGCTAGTAGACTAATATTTGGATAGTAATCAATTTAGTAATTGTATCTGACATATTTAAAAACACAATGAAACAGCATAGAAATCATTTAGAAACCTTTTAATGGATGATTTTCACACAGTGACTATAATTAATGATATTTAAAATAAAGCTCACACTTGACTATATCCCGTTATGAAATATCGTCACGTATGCCGCTCGAGAATTTATAATCATATTAAGACCCATTTAGATAAGAGTTTCTCATCCAACATAGGCGAGAATAAAACAGGAAACTGTCATCTAAGAAGCTGCTTCATACGTATTTATTGCTGGTAGGATATTCATCCGCCTGGATAGCGACCATTGTACACATGGTGTTAAAACCTGCTATAGTGGCCCACTTATGTAGATCGCGTTGCAGGATCAGCCAGTGTATATCCGGTTCTCCCGAGGACCTTTCGACATGACTTGATGGTTGATTGGGGCGGGTATACATTCCTGTGCCCCTATGCCTGCATCGATCATCCGCATGTCCTGCCATAGGCCCTTCGATTTGCTTCTTCCTTCTCCCAAGAAGGATGAAGCATTTATACAGGCCGGCATAATTCTGGTGACCACCGTTAAACTCATTGTTTTTCAATTGTGTAGTTTTTTTAGACTGCACTACGTTTACCATCAGGTGTAGTGCAGTCACTTTGTCGTGCTAGGATAAAAAAAGTTTTTCAATTGAACTCCTTAAATAAAGCCTTCTCATGCACCTTCTATATCATGCGATGAGCTCTCCGCCTAAATGAGGATTTATTATTCATCACTCATAATATTTTTAGTGCATATTAATACTTCTGCCTAATATCGAGTCCTTTAAACGGAGTGAGAAAAAGCAGTTAGGCAGGCCGGCATGATCTTGCCGACCTACGATAGACACACTGTTTGTTGTAAAACACACATATATCGCTCACATTCATTCATAAAAAGATTCCAACGATACTACACACATTTAAATCATCTAATTAATATAGTGTAATAAGGAATCACAAACATAAAACTCAATTTGTGAGCGATTGTGTAAAGGTATATAATGAAATTGAAATGATAATTAAGCTCCATTAGTATAAAAGGAGAACATAAAAAAATTAAGGAAATACCGTAAGCGACTGAGGAGCAAATTTCTGATTAACCTTGTTACTTTGAAGATTTTTAGATAAAATTATTGAGCCCCGCTTATTCCTTTTAATGAAACGTTTGACGATAAATTTGAGAATTTGCTTTTACAAATATTATTGAGGATAATGTGAAAGGGTGTATGGGGTATCAAGCTTTATTTGTAAATACGCTTTGGTCGTTATTTGTTGACTGTAGCAATGGTAATGATGTGTGGGTTATTTCTGATTCTAAATGAATAGATGTAAAGATGATAATTGCCAGTATTTATTTATTTATTTATTTAAACTTAATATACAAAACATGTATAAAGGCGGGCTTAATGCCTCCTTATGCTCCTTCCTTATGCTCTCGCGTTATGCCTATCAGTACTTTTAAAGGTAAAATTTTCTGTCGCCCACTTAATGTTATTTCAAATGTAAATTATGAGATATAGATCTTCTTCGGAGAGGGAAGAAGCAAATCACGGGGCCTGCGAAGGGATATGGGGATGATCGATGCAGGCACAGTGATACAAGGATGTACCCCTATACCCGCCCCAACCAACCATCACATTGTGTCGTGTCACAAGCCCCTTGGGAGAACCGGCTATTTACTGGCTGATCCTGGAACGTGATCCATACCCTCGAGAGAACCGGGTATATACTAGCTGATCCTGGAACGCGATCCTTACAAGGGTGTGAATCACTATAGCAGGTTTTAACACAATGTGTGTGGTCGCTATCCGGGCGGATATGAATATCCAACCACCAGCATTCATCCAGCTTACCCGCTCGCTACACCAAAGACACTATCACAATTAGGCATCTAAGCTTAGGTTCAATGCCCGGAATTTATTATAACAATATAATAATTCGGAGGTCTATTTCGGCTCTCATTGTCACCGGCCATTTCTATTGTTTCACGTCGTCAACGAGCTATTCTGTCTTTGTCCGTCGTGTCTGTCTGTGTGCTTCCTAATTGGACGGCGTTGTACTGAAATGAGCAAGTTTGCTAGTACGTTCGTATTGTGACAAATGTTGACATTTCAATAAAATTTTGTTTTGCTTGATTTTGTCTATCAACATAAATTAGACTGTAGCTTTTCGTATTTTTATGAGTATGCTGACTGCTGTCCAGGGTACAGGCAGGCTTCTGATAGTCACGTCACATACGGCTAACGCTTAACGTGACCATCTGAACTTGGCATATTAAAAGCAACATATAGAGGCAAATCAAATCAAATTTTATTTTGTACTACATTCTTACTCATGGTTTCTACGATAATCCCATGCGCCTGCGTCGCAGCTCATTCACACGGCTCTTAAAATTGTCACACTTTACGAAATTTATTTTGCGTTATGTTGAATCAACTGCGGTCTCAGATTGTGCTAACTAAGATAGGTCTAGTGCGTAACGTAAATAACTATTTTAGGGGCGCGAAAATGAAATGGAATGGGCGAAATGGAAACTAACAGAAATAGTTAAATCAGTTTTGAAAAGACCAATGTTAAATTTTCTTGCCCGTTCTCTGACGAAACAGCATTCCAAACAGTAGAGTTAAAATTCGATGCATCTACAATATGTAAAGCATTTACAGATTCATTCAATATTTTGATTTGATTTAACACGCGTCGCGGTCTCTTGATTCGATGGCATGCCTCAAAACCTACCAAAGTAATTAAGAATTTCATCCAAACGGATGAATTACCTTCTTACACATCGCGGTCTTAGTACTGTACTATTAGATGGCATTATCGAATTTTATGCTGCTAATCCCAACGCTACTCCAGGTCTTCTATCTGCTATATGCCTTGTAAAATTATGGAAGTCATAAGATTACTCAATAAAGGGACTAGGATAATAATGTTAAACTCCATTGAACGTCGTTTCAAAAACATTTGGCTCCATCCGAACGATGCTATCACGATTGCCATCGCTTTTATGTCGCAATCCAAATTTAACTAATACAAGAGAATAGGCCCTCAGAGCCGTCTTCAGCTTCCGTTCGAAAAACGTTTTCCTTTTCAAACGTCCGGAAGACACATGCAAAAACAAGGGCCAAATGGATCGCTACTCTGTGTAATTAATCGTTATACATCGCCGGATATAAGGTTGAAAGAGATTTGTTTTGTTTTGGGTTTGATGGAGCTACGTTTTTTTACACTTCTGTTGCCTGAACGATGAGGACTTGACTGATTAATGCAATATTTAAACCTCCTAAATCTCCTGTCACATGAATGAAAATTACATACCTTCAAGCGCAACCATATTTAGAAAGAGGTGCAAAGGTGAATTAAACTTTGTATACATATAAATATAAGGTATTTTTGGGTCTTGAATGCCATAGACAGTTTTTTACACTTTCTAATGCAGATCACTTAAACTAGCATAAGATCAGAATTGAATTAATTTGTAATGTAACATATTAGGGAAATACACCAACCCGCATTAGGTAATTTTGGTGGATTAAGGCCTAACGCATTTCATCATACGGAGAGAGGTCATACCCAGCAATAGGTTGATTTTATGATTATAATTTAATAGTCTTATAGCTGAGTTTTTTCTTCTTTTACTGTGATCATTTCTGAATCCAATAAATAATTAAGTAGATTATTTGTTGATAATTTTATTGCCGACAAAAAGGAAAAGGAATAAATAATATTTGCATAATGGAAATTTTAATTTACTAGTCCATATTATTGTTTACATTATGACTCATCTCATCATGAATTCGAATCCACGCTGTCTTCGATCTCACGACCCCCACTTGACCCAACTGTTAAGCAAAGTATCCAACTGTATCGATGTTGTATAAATTGATCCAATTTAAATGCAGACTCGATTACAACCGATTAGGGTGTCAATGTTGCCATTCCGGCGTCGGGGACTTTAAGCAAATTATATCCTTTGTCCATCTCAACCGCGTTACTAACCGGTGTCTTGAAAGATATTGCATTAGTAGACTATTGGTTTTATTAGATTGCGAAGTCTATACTGAGTATTCATAACTTTATTGTTTGATGGCTTGTGTTGTAGATTGTATGAGGAATAGATGAATGTTTGTGTCAAACATTTAATCAAATGTTTGATCAGTGCCTCTAGCTTATAATATCCACGGAGAATACTATCATTGATATTTTTCGTTTAAATAAAGAGAGAAGCATGACGCTTCCCTGATGGTAACTTCACCACCCAGAATTTTGAATTACAAAGTACTGTATAGCACTGCACGCGTCACCCAAAGACATAAGATGTTAAGTATCATTATGTCTAAGTAATTACACTGGCTTTATTATTCTTTTCTAAACCAGTACATAAAAGCGCTTACATGTATCTATGGCGGTAGAAATAAGTGAAACGATCGTACCTACCGAGAAGGAGACAGTTTGGATGTTGGTGTGTTTGTGAATGTATACTTGTTAGTTAATCACACAGTAACGGCTGAACGGTTTTGGATGAAATTTGGCACACCGTTTGACCATGATTATGACCATGACCTGTATCAGGATATAAGGTAATTTTATCCCGGAAAAAGCCGTTCATGCGGGCGGAGCCACGATCAAAGACATTTTCTAATATTTTTACGGCTTCGTTGAATAAGTTAAACACTTTGGTCTCTCTGATCAAACCGACAATTTTACGAGCTCTAAAATAATATTATGGAGAGAACATAAACTTTATCTGCCGAAAATTGCTCATATTATACGAGTGTAACGGATTAATTTCCTTTGACCTTTTAAAGTCGTATTTTATAGAATTAAATCAGGAATACGGGCGTGCGCTATATTGTGTTATTTACATAAGCTCAGGTCTGTATACCCAAAGGGGTAGACAGACCACAGCCAGTGGACTTCTATAAGTGGTAGGTCCTTCGTAAGCGAGAGGCCGTCTGGATTGTTACCACCGCTTTGTCTTTTTCTGCGGCCAAGCAACAGTGTGTAAGCGTTGTTGTGTTTCAGTTTGAAGAATATTGAAGCCTGTGAAATTACTGGGCATTATGAGACTAAACATCTTGTGTCTCGGGGTGACGAGCGTAGTGAGTGGTAGAGCCACGCTGTAGACAGTTTTGTCTACAGCATGAATGGGCTGGCTCGACCGGGTCGTTACCACTGTCTCACAGAAAACCGACGTAAAGTAGCGGCTTGCTGCTGCGTTTCGTACGGTGAGTGAAATATTCGGAAGCCCAAATCCTCTCCCCTTCCCAATCCCTAATTATCCCTTTCCATTAAGGTCGGCAACGCGTCCAACGGTTCTTCTGGTTGTGAGCGTACATGGGCGGGCGGAGATCACTTACCATCAGGTGACCCACTTGCTCGTTTGCCGGCCTATGCTATAAAAAAAAAAAGTTCAGTGCCATGCAGTGCTTTGCAATTCAAATTTATGTGTGGTGTTGCTCCTGTTTATGGGCAGGCGTGACGCTTACCATCAGGCGAGCGCCTTGCTCGTCTCGTCATACCCCCTTAAAAAAAATATTTATTACTTCTACTACAATTTTGATGTATTTTATATAAAAGTATATAAGATGGTCACAATAATCTTGATATTGAACAAAACGTTTCCTTTTTATCGAGATGGCGGTCTATGCAAGCACACGTACTGTACTATGATTCAACAATTGGACGGGGTTCGTTGGCCTTTTCAAATTTGTTACCAGCTGAGATAAACTTCCAGATTGACTCAGCAAGATGACGTCACAGGTTGATAATCCGAAGTGATGAGAATAGTGATATCCTGGATTTAATGTTATTTTAATGCATGATAATGTCATGATGACGAATAACTATTAAAACTGTGGTGGAACTATTAAAATCACAATGTAACTTTTAAGAGTGGTAGAGCCACGCTGTAGACAGTTTTGTCTACAGCATGCATGGGCCGACTCGACTGGGTTGGGTGTATTTATTTATTTACCATCAGGCGAGCAATTAGATCGTTTCGTCATTTTGGTTAATAGTACAAGATGGTAAGTCCCTCGTTTGCGAGACGCCGTCTGTGTTGGTAACACCACTTTGTTAATTTCTGCCGCCAAGCAAAAGTGTGTAAGCAATGTTGTGTTTCGGTTTGAAGGACATTGAAGCCAGTGAAATTACCGGGCATGACGAGAGTTAAAATCTTATTTCCCGTCATCTTGACAAGCACAGTCCAGTACCATGCAGTGATTTGAAATACAAAATTCTATGTGGTGTTGTTTCTGTTTGTGGGCAGGTGTTGCGCTTACCAGACGAGCGACCTGCTCGTCTCGTCATTTAATAAAATAAAAAAATTAAAAAAAAACGATTGTGGACAAATTCTATGGATGTTGTACAATAATATTTTCACGCATAATTTTACTTATTTTAACACCGATGGAAAAGAGAGACATCCTTATACCTGCAAAGTTTCCGTAAATAATTACAAAGGTAACTCTGCCAACTTTATGCATTCAGTAGAGGAGACTCATCCCTAGTTGTGGGATGAAATACTAGTTGGTATATGATCAACTCCTACAAATGAGATGCAAAATAACTCGACGAACCGAGGGTGACTACCCTCTACCAACGTGGGCGGTAGGGAGGTGGATTTATAAATAAAAATAAATATTTAAAATGTTAAGAAATTTCCTAGAAAATTATGCTTTCAGAATTTATATTATTATATTCTTCTTGTAAGGCTAGAAATATGTCTTTGGTGATATTTGGGGGGTTTTTGTGATTTTCCTTTCTGAGTCAGAGATGGGGTGGTTCAGCACCAATTAGTGTCAGTCGTTTATTAGTTCTCCAGGCATCTGAGGGAGGTCCCCCCCGAGGATGGTGTGAGTTACAAAAGGTAGAGTTTTAAAGATATCTATTAGGTTTATTTAGGTTGAATGAGCTTTGGATTCTATTTTTAATTTGTACATAATAATATAAGTAGGGATGAAAATACGTAATAACATATCAAGTGAAAATTAAGATATTAATTTTAATTTGATAAATTCATTAATTTAAATTAATAATTTAAACATGTATTTAGCACAATAGTACATGGCAAATGTTAATTTTTTTTATGTACGATGAAATTTAACCTACTTAAATCTAACAAATTTAGCAAAATAAAATCAATATATTAGCCAGCTGTGAAGCCAGAGGCGACGGGTTTGATCCCCGCACCGAGACAAATGTTTGTGTGATCCACAAATATTTTTTTCGGGTCTGGGTGTTGTGAGACCGAAAGTCTCTCGTAGATCCTGATACACACGACACGTATCTTACTGTGGGGTCAGGACTATGGGTGTGACTGTTGGGTGTATTTATTTATTTCTACTTGATGTAAATTGAAACTTTATTGCGTATTTGTATCTAATTATTATTAACATGTCGTATACAGGAGACATCTCTATGCGTTTGTACGCACTATAAGTTCTCGTAGTAAGGTTTATAAATACGCATTAATGTATCATGTTTTAGTGTGATACTGAATAACTTAGCATAACAATACGAAGATTACATTTAAAAGCAATGAACAATTATCTACATTTGAATAGCATCTTGTATTGGACCACTATTGCTATCAGAACCGTACCATATTCCACTTTGCCCTAATTTTCCCAAACCGCTTTAAGCTTATGACTTGCGCCACAACCAGATTGGGTACATTAACCATTTTGCAATCTTCAGCTAGTTGACGCAGGAATTTGAATTTCGCTATTTAGTGCGACATTGAATAATAGGGTGCATTTTTCACCCGCTGTTTCGATCCTAAACATTCATTGTAAGGAATGTCATTATTACTTCCTTAATTTAGATCTTTTGTGTTAAACTTATATTCTCTATTGTTCATAGAGGGGCTCATAGCATTCACTGATCGGTTAACAATTAGCGTGTTAAGCATCTCTAGGCGCGGTCAGTCTATGGATAGGTCACCGCTTAGTGGTATTTCAAACTGAGCTTCTCCGTGCTTCGGAGGGCACGTAAAAAGACGGTCCTAGCTCTTAGCAGTTGTTAAACCTAGTCGAAGGTATTCGCATGGCTTAAAAACTCTGCCAATGGATGCACATTGAACATAGTATTTTCTTTTTTCGCTTAAATGACGAGATGACATTACAAGCAGGTCGCTCTTCTGATATTAAGCGCCACGCTCGCACATAATTTACATAGTAGCATTACAACCTATAATTTGGGATTACAAAGTGTTGCATGATACTCTAAGCTTCAGTTGTGAATTTTATGGGGTCGTAGGTTGAATTCCAAAGTTTTTGCAAAAATTTCGCCTCAGAATAATCTTGACGAACCATCTTGAATACGCTTTACCTCTGTCTACCCCCTAAGAGATGAAGTCCCTTATTGTATACAATTTCTTATATAAATTTAGAGTACTTAAAGTATTTGGATCAATGGAACTTATTTGTATGATGCCTTAAATTTTGTATTAGGAATGAAACGATAGATGAATCGATCAGTGAAAGAGTACTGTTTCCTCAAGCTGAGTAAGATGAGATAAATAACTGTATATAAGATTGCGAGAATACTGTGCAGCTAATATAAAAGAAGAACTTAACCTAAAATTACTTGCAAAAAAGACACTCAAAAAACACATATAACACTAAATCAACATAATCACGCTGCAACGCTATCTCCCCACTTTAGCCAAAACCACGACTTAGAACACTGTATCGGAGCACCCTTACGATCCGCTTCCCCGACACTGGCGAGGATTAATGGATTAGGCAGGAACCCTGCACGCTGCAGTATTATCTCTAATGTATGAAAACTCCATACAATGTCATTACTTAGTTAAGTGCGCGCCCGCGCGATTTCTGCGCGCTACGTCATAATGTTTGCGAAAATTATCTAGCATATAAGCTTTGGCACAGCCCTGGATGATTAGGGAACGTGTCTTGGCCTTTTGAAATATCTACTTGATTAAAAGCGGGAATGGCTGACGTTGACGTTTAAGTACTTAATTTTGAAACGAAAATTGTACAGAAAATGTGAGCATCAGGTGATATGACTAATACTTGTAAGGTATCAGGGTAGCTTGAATTTTCACGAAATGAAAAAATGTTTCGTTTAGCAAAAGTTGGTGAGTACAAATGGGTGAATGATGACAAGCGATCACAGTAGATACATTTCTAGAATGGCAGATATTTCCTAGACGTTATTATTTACGCCTTAGTAACCTTACTGAACATCTGAAACGTAACAGTAAGATATGATTTCACGTAATGTTTTTAAGGCAAGTATTATTCTAGTAAGTCAGTCTTTTAATACTGTAGACAAAGCTGACTGGAATATGATCTACATAAAAATAATAACTTACAAACATTTTATTTACACTTAAATCGCTTCAAGTTTTCCAACTGATTTAAGACCAATAAGCATTCGTTCACTATCTCATATTATTACACTAGCTTAGTTCTCTTTAAATCAATTTACTGTAACATCTGCGCTCTAGTTTATTACTATCGTAAGGCGGAGTGATGAATTTATCGCTGCGACTATCGCTATCTATTGATTTTCTACTACAGCAGTTTTTGCATGCGCATAATTTCGACATAGTGAATTAGTTTGCCACTTATCATGTCTCGTACCTTATTGGCAAAAAGGGGGTGACCCCAGCTAGGCTTTAGCTGATCATAATTCTATGCGGTATTTCAACTACAGTACATCAGATAAAGCGTTTGATTTTGAAGTCGTGATTTTAGATTAAAGTATTCGTTCTTAGTCATAGGTCACACCTGTTACAGTGCACGCGTGGGAGGGAGATACCGAGATTTTCCTACTACACGCCTACCTTTGCTTATTTCAATATTTAAAACATGAACTGCAGCCTCATTTTTTACCACATTTTAGTTTTGTTTTTGCAAAATAGTTCCTTTTTAGTATTATTGTCGGTTACATATAAAATAATGTAGAAAATTACAGATAACCAAATACTCTATTCATAAATTATTTTCCAATTACATACCCTGAGTTCTTTCAAAAATTAACCATATCTACTAACTTATTGGACCTTCCAGCCCTCTACCATACTCTCTAAAAGCGTTAACTTTCATGATGTAGCCATATATATGTAACAGCTACAAATAATCCAACAATGGGCTTCAAACACATTTATGGCTATAGAAATTGCATCGGTATTCATCGATTATTCTTAGCCATAATGATTCAATAAAGTTTCCAGTTAAGAATGAACAGCTCGCTCGTTCGAAGTTGTTATAAGTTTTGCGATAATTCATTCTATTAATAAATGTCCTTCTATTTTTCTGATTAAGTTTTTTAATTGGAGTTTCTTGTGCAAGGAATTTATGTTTTAGGGCGCTGTTTAATATTCTAGGTTGTTATGTTATGTAATATCTATATTCTACCATCCGGATCTAAAGCAATGAGTTTATTCGATGATTTGTCCCGATTATTGATTATCTTTTCCAAAGTTCTGTATTGTAGAGATTGGTGGGGCACCTTCGAGCATGTCACTGCTCAACTCCAGCCTTTATAGCTATGGGACATCGACTTGAGAAAACAAATTTAATATTATGTTGTGAATATTACCTCTATCGATCAAGTCGTTCAAAAGTAACAGGATCACTTACATACTGGCCAATTATTTTGTATCACATAAAGATGGTAAAGATATATTTACTTTTGACCGCAATATTTAAGATTTTTATTTTCAATTATTCAAGTACTGTGTAATAAGAACGCTTATTGTTTGACTAATGACATTACAATATTATTAAATCTCAACGTCATTTCTTATTTACCATAAAACCTCTCACCACCATTAATCAATATAGTAATCACTATCGCCAAAATTATCATCATAACACTATCATCCATTTCAGTATATCCGTATGAAGTTAAAATAAGTTTTATATCCACGTTCACGTCATCCATAACCTCAAAACACCCTGGAATACTAACGCACGGCACTCCGCGGCTTTGAATTTTTCATTGGACATCGCTTTGGTACGCTGCGGAGTTTAAGAGTCTTTGTTTTGTCGCTGAATAAACCATTAGTTTTGTTTTAAATTTTACGGTTTCAATCATCAAATTGGATTCTATTATTGTTTTAGTATTTTGTGGTTGAAACTTTTGTACACTGGTTTAGAACAAACTTTTGTTATTTTATTAAATAGTAAGCTGTTGTTAAAACAAAAGAAAAAAAGAAAAGGTGATATTTACTTTATTGAAGAAAGTAGTGGATTCAATAGTCTGAATATTATCAGACAAAAATTATTACAAAAAAGCATAAGACAGAATAGAATATTCCGGGTTTTTAGGCTAAGCTAAATCTACCTAAAACTTTTAATAACTACGTTCATACTACATTAGGACGGAAGTAATTCAAACAAAGGATAAATACTATAAAGCCACGTACATTGTCCAGGGAATAAGACCAGGCAAAATATTTCTTATTTCACAAACACTCGCCTTACTAAAGTTTTAGTTCTTAATCTACGATGGTACTGCGGGTTCCAGCAGATACTAGGGCAAGAGGCTAGTTAATGTCAGAAGTTTAAAGCCGCCTGGGTTGTTTTACCGTGGCTTATCACAAGTTGCTACTAAATAGAAACTAAGAGCTACATTTACTAACCTAATAAATTACGTTTATATTGTAACAATAAACTTTTGCAAAATCTTCTGTTTCGGTGTTTTTTTATATATTTGATTTAATTAATAAAGTGAAATAACAATAAAAAAAATATAATAATATTCATATTAATTCAAATTCCAATTCGTATTACCTGATGCAGAAGAAATACCACCATCCTCAATCCTTCTCTTAAAAGTTGGCAAAAAAAAAAACAATTCTTCTGGCATTATGGGTGAATTTGGGCAGTAGTAGAAAGTAATCGCGTTTACTATCAGGAGACACATAGCCTGCTCATTTAGGTACCTCTAGCTATTCATTAATAATGGACCCCATTCTAAAATATTTTTTTAGATAACTTAGGAACCGTCAGAAACCGAATATACAAGGGTGATCCTGGAACGTAATCCACCCAACCACGCAAGGGATATGAATTAGCACTAGCAAATAAAATACAAATCACAAATAAAAATATTAATCGTAGAAACCGTTGAATCGTCAAAATCATTAAAGTAAATTATTATACCGTAAAGAAAACTGCAGCTGTGCTCATAATTCAAACGGCAAACTATATAGAGCTAATTTAAGTACGTATCTAGCGGTAATAAAAATCCCATCTGAACTTCCCTCTCGACCGTTTAAGCAGCTTGTTTTGCATTTCCACTGGGAATTAACTATACAGTGAACGTTTTATTACTTTTTAATGGATGTCCAGTAAACGTATATAGTTTTGTACGGTTTTTTTAAATTCATGTTTAAGGGAGACAGGTTTCGTGGGAACTAGGGCATGATCTTGGGAAAATTCAGTAAATGTTAATGAGTCTTTAAAATATTAGCAAGTTGCCAGTGAAATTACCGTTATGGCATAGCCAATATTTGGGGCAGTAATGTAAATTGATGTTCTAATAAGTACAGTTGTATAATTCAAACGGTAGTTGGGCAGACCACTTCAAGTTCGCTTTCTGTGAGGTAGTGGTATTACCCTGGTCGTGTTGGCCCATTCACAAGGACGACCAAACTGACCATCACTACACTATATTTCCAACTCATCTTCGTACGTCCAGCTATAATAAAAGAAAAAATAGATTTTGCAATCAGTGCGGAAGTTGACTCTCTCGTATTTGAGAGGCTGTGTGGGTTGTTACCACCACTTGGTCTATTTCTGCTGCCAAGCAATAATGTATGAGCATTATTTTCAGTGTGAAGGATATTGAAGCCAGTACCATCACTGGGTATGATAGGACTGAATATCTCATGTCTTGGATTGAAAAGCGTAATGCAGTGTCGTGCATGCTATGTAATTAAAAGTTCTGAGTGGTATAGTTATTCTTTATGGGCAGGCGTGGCACTTACCATCAGGCCAGCGACCTGCTCGCCTCGTCATTGAGTTGTTTATTAAAACTTTTTATTTTGAAAAAAAATTTTATATTTGTGATTTTATGAATTAGGATGTTTCTTAAACAATCACTTCTTAAAGCTGAATGGATTTGGCACATAAATACGTAATAACTTGGATAAGGACATGCTATCTTCGATCTCGAAAAAATATTTATACAGACGGAGTCGCAAGCCAAAGCTAGTTATGAATATAAGTAATGGTCTATTACTCGAAACTGAACCAAGATAGTTTATCATCTTCCAAACAGTTTTGAAGTAGAAAGAGAACATTCAAATAAAAGTTATAAAAGTTTTTTAAGATCGTCTCCAGAGCTCCACTGATCACATCTCGCTAACAACTCAAGTAAACTTAAAACCATCATTTTATTTCATTTCCATCTCTTTCTGTTGGACTTTTATGAAAAAAAATAGGCGGTCAAAATGACATCGAATAGAAATCTTGGTGCCTATATTGTAGATAAAATACCTACTGTAATACGAAAGATATAAATTAAAAAAAACATTGTGTTTTTATGAAAAGATAGATTACTTGCTAACACACTACTAACACTACTAAATACTACGATAAACTAACTATTAGCTTAAATGACGAAACGACGAGGTCGCTCGCTTCATAGTAAGCGCCACGCTAGCTCATAAATAGACACAACACCGCAGAAAACTTTGAATTATAAAGCACTGCATGGCACTGAACTGCGTTTGTCACCTCGAGATATAATATGGCCGTATGCTTCCATGTCATTAAAATTTAAACACAACAGTGCTTACACGCTGCTGTTGACGACAGAAAAAGACAAAGCGGTGGTACTAACCCAAACAATCTCTCGGATACGAGGAACATAATAATATCACCTATTGATGATAATAGTAGTAGATATATGTAAGTCCACTTGCCGAATGCTTGTAAATTTCAAGTGGATTAAAAATTACCTGCTACGAAATTTGCGATTAGTTCTACGAAATGAATGGCGCAACGAACAGCACGATTCGTAATATGAAAATATTTTATAATGAAAAATAAAACTGTACTCAAGGGAAAACAACAAAATGTTTTATGCATGCAATTGAAAATATTATTCGCTTTTGTTAACGTATTTTGAATAATAGATTCGAAATGTTTCGATTCAGCTTTTACTATAGATCTGCACAACAGCAAAGTCACCAATTATGGTGATATATAATACGCTGCTCCACCAAAATTTTCCTTAGTTTTTATATTTGTAAATAGTACCAGGAACACAAAAATGTTATAAACTTTTGCTCAGAAGAGATCCACTATCATCCACACAAGATCAGTGGATCACTATGCCAGGGTTTAACGTGTAAATTTCTTTGTGGAGTACCTTAGGGATAAGAAAGAGAAAAACGCATCAACTTAATACGTCTTATCAATAGCCCTACTCCTCGCAAACATCAGCAAGGTAACAAGCACTTACGCTACGATGTGGAATAAAATATTATTCCGACTTCCCCTACATTTCTATCTGATTAATTTAGTTACGAGATAAAGAGATTTACGAATACCCAAGACAATGGCATTAACACACACGGTTCCATTTCTCGGTGTCAAAATATGCATGCCATTGTAGCTGTCTTGGCTTGAAGAAGGTGCGTGGACAGCATAGTCCCGACAGCACCTACACGTGGACTGTAATCTATTTTCTAAAAATAAGCGGATTAACCACTTAGTCAGAACAATAAAACCACATTATTAATTGTAATGCTATACATTAAAGCTAGTTTGTTAGTTCATTTATTTATCAATTACACTGAAATCGACCAATTAATCACTGCAAAATGTGGCGTGAATAGGAATTATATTGTGACAGTATAAAACAAAGTTTAATAGAAATTGACGAAATATATTTATTAGACTAAACCAAAAACTGTATTGCTAAATTCACGATATAAATTAAAACGTATTATTTAATAGAATAATGAATATCTTACTTTAAAATATATGACGTTTTATTACATTCTGAATCAGAATTAAGACTGAAAGTTATATCACATATTCCTATATCCAGTAAGATTAAGTGTAACATAATTGACTAACTATTACTTAGATTGAACTGTAGAAGACGATATTACGTAGTTAATATCCTCACGCAAAACTATGCTGAAAGACTCGCTATAAAATGCGAAGTAAATGAAGAATCAAGCAAAATTATCAACTTCAGGAAAGACATTTCTCGAATATAAGACCGTAGCCGATGAAAATAGGTTTCCAACGAAAACACATTTCAAAAGCATATAAAAGAAAAAACTTCTGCGAAGATAATAAAAATAAAAAATAATTGCAGAGTTTATAAGAGATTTAAATAAATTTCAGCACATTTTGAGCTCATCAAACAAAATCCTTTAAGTATCATAATTAAATAGATAATTGTCTTAACCCCAAAACTTGAAAAGTAGCATTTGGCTGAGTCGTAACTTTGCAAATCTGAGATGTATTACGTTTGAAATTTCGCATTTTATTGTTCATTTTGAGTGGTAAAAATGTTATTTATCCTTAGGGAGCCTAAAGGGTGAATGAAGGATTTTGAGAGGCCATTTATTTAACTTATTTAAAGAAAATAAGCTATTTTTATGAAATTACTACAGACATGTTTGATCAGAAATCTAGTGTCATAAACGAATATGATAAATCAAATGGCTCTTGATAAGTATTTTAATGGTATTACTACAGAAAGTAGCAGTGAGCATTATAACATCAAGCTTAATGGTGATAGTAAATTGGATATTTTGTAAGATTTATTTTAAATTTGAAGTACTACATTTATTTTGATGACTGTACACGATATAAATGAAACTGAATTACAACACATTATAGAAAATTTTAAAAGAATATTGACAATTAAGAATGATTTAGAGAAGTTAAAATATTAAACACCTATTTTATGTTTTAATTGAATTATTATTTCTTACTTGGTGGTAGATCCCTCGTATGCAAGCAATGTGGAAGCACTATTGCATCTCAGTTTGAAGGATATTGTAGCCAGTGAAATTAATGGGCATTACGAGTATTTACATTTCATATATCAGGGTGACGAGCACATTCAATGCCAATGAGTGCTTTGTAATTCACAATTTTGTGTATTGTATATTCTGTTTATAGGCTAGGCAACTGGCAGGCAAGTGACCTGGTTGTTTAGTCATTTGATCGAATAAAAATGATTACTTACAATCGTTTTATGGCCTTATATACAATTGACAGCATAAACTAATCTATCACGGTAGTCCTCTGGTCTTCAGGTCACCACCAAATCTGTAATGCTCAATCTTTTATGTCGAGGTATAGTAGGAAATCCAATTTACCAAGAGACAGAAATATAGCAATTTAAAAATATATAAATTTTATATTGGACGGTGCTACAAAGGAAACTCGCCTACCGGTGTCGCTGTCACTGACACTGGAATGGCGGCCAACGTGGCGTAATGCGATACCGCCTTCCTCAGATTTACGACTCGCCACTGAGATATGAATGGTCCTGAGAACGGTTGAGTACAAATTATCGCTTATTCAGCTGAATATTTAAGAGCTGGACAATACTGCTTACATAAATCGCTTATACAAAAGAACAATGACGTAATTGCAATGCAATTCAAACTGCAATTACGTCGTTGTTCTTTTAAATAAGCCCTTAATTTAGGCCTTCCATTTACAAACACCTTGATATTGTAGGCTTGGTCTACTTCATCCACATAACTAATATAGGCAAGTCAAGACAATAATTAGCTCCGATATGAAAGGATTATGTTAAAACCCCTACATAAAACGATACGCAGAAAGGAGAATAAGTTATAGCTCATATATTGTCTGTAGTGGCAGGTATAGGTATTTTGACAACCTCCGTGGTGCAGTCGGCGAGCAGCCGTCTGCGAAGCGAAAGACCATGGGTTCGATTCCCGCATCGAGACAAATATGAGTTGTGTGATTTACAAACATTTGTTTTGGGTTTGGGTGTTGTGGGACTGCAGTTTCCTTATACCCACGATACAGGTTAACCTAGTGTGGGATCAGACATGTGTGTGACTGTTGGGTGTATTTATTTATCTAAATATATAAAACTCAAAGGTGACTGACTGACATAGTGATCTATTAACGCGCAGCCCAAACCAACTGGAGGCATCGGGCTGAAATTTGGCATGCAGGTAGATGTTATGACGTAGGCATCCGCTAAGAAAGGATTTTGATAAATTCTACCCCCATGGGGATAAAATAGGGGATGAAAGTTTGTATGAAACTTTGTCAATTTTAAACGTTCACGCGGGCGGATTCGAGAGCAAAAGCTAGTTATAAATATGTATGTTCATCAATTATTTTCCATTAATCTAAATAAAATAAAAATCACAGCAAAACTTTCTAAATAAACCGGATTTATTGACTGTTCCAACAAAATGTTAATAAAAGTCCCGGAACGTGATATCTTTTACAAATTCCAAGAAACAACCTTTGAAAGACAACCGCTTGATTGTTTAAATTGAATACACTCGTGAACCAAAGGAATTTAGATCCAGGTAGAGATTCCAACAAAAGGGAGTTCACAAAAAACACAGGTAGTTCGACGTAATACGTTTTGGCACGCATAGAAAATAATACAAAACTCCAGGAAACGAATAGACTTACAATAGGTTTGGTTTATTTTTATCGACAATTGTATATAATAGAAGTTTTGGGAATCGGAGAATTTGATAGAAATGTTAACCAATGAAAATAGACCTGGATGTATATGACTTATTGGCTGGATTAGGGACCAGGACATACAAGGCATATTAGTACGGTTACGCGACAATAACGTAGGTTTTTCTAAATCGGATTTTTTTTCTACACACGATCTGAAGTGGCAGGATATTTCACCTATTCTGTCAAAAGCTTTATTTAAGTTTATCGCATGATTTATGCAAGAATTTGACAGACAAATGTCATTCACGTGGCCGAGTCGACAATTTTGGATATAAGAATCCTATGACGTTCCTCATAAATGTCATTATTCTGTAATATTCTAACCTGTGTCCTATGAGAAAATCAATCCATTTAAATGAGATTTTACTTACAAATATATTTGTGAATCTTCTGCTTTTCGTTTTCTTTTAGAATACCATCACAATACAATCACTGGCACTGGACTGCGTTCGTCACCCCTAGAAATAGCTGTTAAGTCTCATAATGTCCAATACAATCATTGTCTTCAATATCCTTCAAATCGAAACACAACGGTGCTTATACACTGGTACTTAGTCATACGAGGGGCCTACCATTTTGTAACAGAACTCCACTCACACTTATAATCGGCATTAATGAAATAATTAAAAATACATTTGCAGAGCTTCCCGCGAACTAAATAAGGTGGATAGTAACAGTAATTTTACAACTCCAAACAGCAATTATATCTACGAAACGCTGCAAAATTATCTGGCACTTTCCTCGGTGTAATTATTCGTAATTCCTCCACGATGATTCAAAATAAAAGCGAAATTGAATTAATTTCACAATACAGTAATTTCATCTCATTGTCGATTAATATATTTATAAGTTGGGGATGTTCATAGCTGAGTGAAATCGAAACTTGGTGTTTATATGGTGTTGCATAAAGGTGATTTCGATGAATGGTCTTGCTGGATAAAGTCATAATTAATTAATACATTCATCTATTAACTAAAGCCCGGTTTCACATCTTTCTTCCGGTATGTGTTAAGTCGGTATACCTTTTGTAATTAAACGTGTCATATTTTATTTACTATAAGTAGCATTTACTCAGTGGAAGTGAAACTGATGCTTAAATTAATAATAAACATTAATTGTACAAGTTTGGATGTTTGGGAGGATGAATGTTTCTAGAGTTTCTATATTTGTATATTTTTGATGTTTATTTATATAGCGCGATTAGCCATCCTATACGTTATTTCTGAGCCATGATGTGATACAAGGCGATCCTATAATCATACTACACAATTCAGACAAATACTGAGCATTTCAGTAGCTATAAAATAAATACAGGAGCAGTAAGTCCGAATTCCTAAGTACCAACCCCGCTTACAGCAAGCTGAAAACCAGCATTGGCTGAGTTTTATACCTCAGACAGCAGATAGCTGAGTTACTTCTTTCTGCCATTTTTATTGGATTTGATTGGATTGGATTTTTTTATTTCTAAGATTGTTTATCTATTTTTGATTCTGTAATAGTCTTAATACAGCAATAAACGTTTTTATTATCATTATCATAAAACTCCCACACACTTCAACTTACGATTCCAACCCAGAAACGGTTCACAGCTAATGTACGGCCATCAGATCAATATGAAGATTGATTTGAGAGATGATCTGAATATCGCTCTGTAATGTATCAATATAAATGCCAGGAAAAACCATTATCGAGAATTTTTTCAATCCCTAAACAGTATTATGTCTAAAGGAGCATAAAAGGCGATGTTTCTCAGGATTATCGCCGTTGGAATATAAGGAGTTTCCATCTAAGAAGTGAAGATCGTAAGGATTATTTTATATGGCACGGCAAAATATCAGGAAGTGGATGTCTTCCTAATTGGATTTTTTTTGTGCGAGAATTTAGCGTGTTATTGTGTAATATGCCTGCCATGTCGTAACGCAAATGATAATTTATTAATATTGAAAGTTGTGTTTGTTCTCTTTTTTATATATACCATAAGCCGGAAAGCGAGCAAGTGAGTCACCTGATGTTAAGTGATCTCCACCGATAGGTACCGATGTACAAGTACAAGAAGAATCATAGGCACATTGCCAACCTTCAAGGAAAGAGATAAAAAATTGGGAATGAGAAGGGGTATATATGGCCTCCGGATATCTCACTCACCGTACGTCTCGTAGCTCTTTATAATATTTTTTTTTACTAGCCCTGTATTATATACGTCCCATTGCTGGGCACGGGCCTCCTCTACTGAATGAGAGGAATTAGGGCTTAGTCCACCACGCTGGCCTAATGCGAGTTGGCAGACTTCACATACCTTCGAAAAATCTTATCAAGTTCTCAGGTATGTAGGTTCCCTCACGATGTTACCTTCACCGTTAAAGCAAGCGATAATTAACATTTAATATACACGTAACTTAGAAAAGTCACAGGTGTATGCTCTTGGGGTTGGTTTCGAACCTGCGACTTTCGTCTCGACAGTCCATACCACTACCCACTGAGCTATCACTGCTATTTACATAATACACATTGAAGGATTTATTTTAAGTGTTTAAAATATGAAGCCAGATTTCATGTGCTATCAAAAATAATAGACATCATATTATAAACCTGCAAAAAAAAAATTTTTTTTTTACGAAAATTCAATGTATTTTACATTTAAATTAAACCAGATGGGCACAAAAGAACAGCGTCAAAATAATTTGAATATCATAACAAACACGTCGTTTCTGAATATTGTAATAGCATTTTATTTTGGGCCGACATTTTGGCACACCAAAGCGACAGTCAAAGAAAATCACGCGTCGGGTGATGGCGACACCTCCGCCTCGTATGAAATTATATGGAAAAGGTCGCGCGTCGCGCTCTCTTGTCTCTGTCACATACCTCAAAACGTACGACTAAAGTCCACCAAGTCTACCTGCGTATGTCTATGTGCCTCAAAATGAATCCATATCATTATTATGATACTAGCTTTTGCTTGCGGCTCCGCCCGCGTGATCTGTTTTTTCCGGGATAAAAAGTATCCTATCACCCAAGTCAGCTCATACCCTGTCTGTATACCAAATTTCATCAAAATCCGTTCAGTAGTTTCAGCGTGATTGACGGACAAACATGCAAACAAACAAACTTTCACATAAATAATATTAGCAGGATAGAGCTGTTTGATTTTTATGAATTTCGATTATAGCTGCCTGACGCGATCGCCAAGTTCAGGGGCATAGGGGATATCCTTTAATCAGATACTTAGGATATCAAGGGATACCGAGGCACTACGAATTTGGCGAACCTTCTGGAACACAGGTGTGTCGGTGGATAAGTCTTTTTTATTAATCCTTGTAGATTTATTTTGTTGGTCCGTTTTATGGCATAAGATAGTTTAGGCTGGCTTTTCACCAGCTGGTATGCGAGAGGCTGTCTGGTTTGGTACTACCACTTTGTCTATTTCTGCCACCAAGCAGCAGTAAGTAGGAAATATTGTATTTCGATGAACGATAGCAGGAAGTCGCTGGATGGAGGCTGTTTCCAACATCTCGATCTGGAAATCTTTGGAGGAGGACTATGTTCAGCAGTGGACGTCCTATCCATCTCAGTGGATGATCATGAACGATAGAAGCTAATATTATGAGACTTAACATCCTATGTCTTGGGGTCACGAGCCCATTCCAGTGACATGCAGTGCTTTGTAATACCAGGTTTTATGCGGTGTGGCTTCAGCTTATGGGCAGGCGTAGACCTTAACATCAGACGAGTGACCTGCTCGTCTCGTCACTCATGCTAAACAGATTCATTTCGCCACTATACGGATGAAGCGATGGATTTACAAGACCATTACAATATTAACTGTATCTAATGTATACTTACACTGAAAGTTCAATAGAAAAACATAATAACGAATAGAAAAACATAAAATATTAACGTTACTGGAATATGAAAAGCATACAATATTCTAAAACGACCCAAACGGGTCGGTCAGTGAAGCCAATTGGAGCGGTCATCATCGGTATTGATTTCGGCTAAAATAAACTGTTTATATCTAGACCGATTTGTTCAGTTTTGGAGCGATTACATATATAGCTAGATAAATGTAATATAGATAGATAGGTAGAATATTCTTTATTGCATACCAAATATAGTAACTTAAAAGTAAGGATCATACAGTTAGGGCGATACAACGGGCAGTCTTATCGCAACTAGGGATTTTTTCCAGACAATCTTACTTAATATATCGACTATTTTTTTATACCAAAGGACAGCAAACGAGCTACTGGGTCACTGATAGTAGGCAATCTCCACCCCCCATGATACTAGAAGATGAAAAGTAATGTGTGATTGAAAACGGGAGGGGGTTTTGGAATCCGGCTGTCAGTCTTTTGAGACATTAGCATGACCTAGCAAGTACGTTTTCTGTGCCTACCCCTATGGGAAACAGGCGTGAGTCTATATAATGTAATAACAATATTAATATAGTGTCAATTCACATGATGTGTATAATCCAACCAAATGGTTTAATTAATATTGAATCATGCATGAATGATAGCTTTTAGTGTGATTACGCTAATCCGCTGTTATGTTGACCGCAAATTTACCTACAAATACTAAACACATATAGTGCAAAATAATAGTCATCTAAAATAATTTTATCGCGGTTTTTAATTTTATTTTGGTCCCGACATTTCGAAGGCTTTTCAGCCAACGTCGGGACCAAAATAAAATAAAAATTGTTTGTGATTATTGGGCGTATTCATTTTTTATTATTTACATATCTCGCCACTCGCTCTGTTACTGAATAGAACATAAAAATATTACCGATATATAGGTTTATTTTTTAATCTCCCTTACCATAGAAATTCCATCATAAATCCCATACCATTAAAAATATTTCGTACTACATTTCATCAGGGAGGAGCTCCAATAATTTTACCTAACTAATAACTAGTGTTTATTATTTCTCTGAAACCTTCACCCAGACGCGCACCCCATGCCCTTCGGCGTAAGGGATAGAATAACAACACGGGGTTTAACTGACAGTTCTAATTATAGTGCTTTGGGCCAAAGAGTCTGGCATAAAAAATATCATTCCATTTATATGCCTATAACTTATCTTTACATAGTATAAAATGAAGTCGCTTCCGCTGTCTGTTCGCTTAGATTTTTTAAACTATTCAACGGGTTTTAATGCAGTTTTCAGCAATAGATGGAGTGATTTATGAGGAAGGTTTGTATGTCAATGACCATATCACGCAATGACAAGACAGCCTCTCGCATACGAGGGACCTACCACCTTGTAATAAATTTGTCGTAAACTTCTGTTTATAAGCAAGCATTTACAATTATTTGGGTCTTGCGGGACCGCAAGTCCCTCGTAGTTTCTGATACGCAAAATACAAAGTTACCCTAGTGAGGGAATCAGGACTATGCGTGTGATTGTTGGGTGTATTTGTTTATTAACTCATATTGTACGATAATTACTTCACCTAGTATTCTCTTGAGTCATAAAGTTCCACGCACTACGCAAATGTAAATAACAGTTGGATCAATCTGTCCGTTTACTCTCAATTAATTTAAGTTTCGTATCCCACATCCATCCATTACCGTAGGCGGATGTATATTCCGTAATTACTCTTTACTCGCCACTCGATATTTGCAATTGGGGATATTTTCGCAATTGCGAATACTCCGTGTGGTATTGTTGAAATGCGATGCAAAATGGGCTTTTTGTTAGTAATGTAAAATATTATGATATTTTATTGATGTAAATTCCATCAAAAGTAATTTAAAATATTTTGAACATTGTTTGAATTTAGGGTTGCCAGTAAAACATAGTTTAATTTTCCCAAGTAAATGGGAATATTGCTAGACAAATCGGGTAAATAAAAATATAGTTCGTGATTAATTATCTAGAAATGCTAAGGATACAACGTACCAGAAGACGTGGGTAATATTTATTAAAGTTTTACGAAACTGGGTATTCACAAAATACACTATGATTTGCTTAAAGTAATTGCAAGGTGAAAATTTTGTCTAAAACAAACAGTGGAATTAAGTTGTCTCACTTATTTATAATTGTCTCAGAGATTCGCGGACTCGGGGTAAGTGTAGGGTCATTAAGATTGATTGTTGTTTTTTCTGTACACTTAATGCGTGAGACCGAGATAGCGACGGTACCTTCTAGAACAACCCGCGGTGAACGTGGTATATATTTTGCTCACATGGTCAAAATTTACACATATTATTTACCATCTTTTGCTCGCGGCTCCGCCCGCGTGATCTGCTTTTTCCGGGATAAAAAGTAGCCTATGTCTTATTCTGATGTAGCTATATTATTGTAAAGTTTCATTAAAATCCATTCCGTAGTTTTTACGTGAAAGAGTAACAAACATCCATCCATACTTACAAAGTTTCGCGTTTATAATATTAGTAGGATGTTGTATTTGTTACAATAAAGTAAAATATGATGTCCCAAAAACTACATTTATTGTGTTGTGAAATTTTCGATGCCGATATGCGATTGTGACCCGTAACTTATAAATTTTTCGCACTGTGGCCATATTTTGATGATTATTTTTTAATTTGAAACATTGGTCCAAATTAAATTTAAAAACTAAATTACGCATATATGGGGTAAAATCGAAGATTATTGTACTCTGCTCTTGACCAACATTTGACCCAAACTTGATCAGATTAAATTGAAAAACGCCCCGTCTTGTTTATTTAGTACTGTTAAAACAAAATGTATTGAGGGTGAAACGGACTTTCGGTTTATTTTTCATGTAGAAGCGTATGTTTATTATCCATTTTGTTTATTTAGTTCGAAATTGTACCCCAATTTATTCGATTCGAAAACTTTCACATTATGAGGAACGCCGGATCGGAATATGCGTCCGATGATAGCGATAAGCTCCACCTATCAACATGGTTACTAGGTGGTATGAAACTCGTATGCGAGATGTCGTTTGGGTTGGCACCACCGCTCTGTGTAATTCTGCTGCCAAGCAGCAGTGTGTAAGCGCTGTTATGTTTCGGTTTGAATGACTTATAAGTCAGTGAAATTACTAGGAATTATGAGGCTTAACCTCAAAGATGTCGGTGTGACGACAATACAGTGTCATGCAATGCTTCGTAATTTAAAGTTCTATGTGGAGTTGCTTCTATGGGCAGGCCTGAAGTCACCTCAGGCGAGCGTCCTGCTCGTCTCGTCTTATAAGCTAATAAAAAATAAACTTGACGAACCGCAAGTGCGCTGTTGCCTCTGCTTACTCCTTTGGAGATTTAAACATGGGCGTATTTATTTTTCTGTTTTGTTTACGAATAGGAATATCATTGTTCAGAGGAAACAAGTATCAATCATTTTAGCGATGAAAAAAGTATTACGTACGTACATAATATGCATTGATTCGGTAAAAAAATCGGAATATTGAACAACAAACATCAATTCTTTGAACTTCGACCTAACCAATTACGTGAACAAAGCAGCAAAAAGATTATTATTCTATGCCCTTTGACAGAAACAATATCCTCCAAATGGATACAAAGGAAACAAATATTTAAAGAAAAATACACATGTACACACGTTTTGTTTGGAGACTGATAAAATAAACAGGGACAAAGAAACAAAAACAGATGTAACAATGTTCTCTGGAACTGTGCAATGTGAAAATGTACCGCGGTCGCGATTTAATGAAATTAAAAAATCATATCAAATGGGATTTGCTTTGTACCGTGAATTCTGTACAATCTTTGACATTTCATATTATACATACCAGGTGGTAGATTTTTCGTATGCAAGAGGCTATATGGATGGTACCATCGTTCTATATCTGCCTACAAGCAACTGCAGCGGGGTATACACACAATTTTGGAAAGATATTGAAGCTAGAGGAAAGATTTTCAAATCGTACCAAGATCCCGCAGACGGTACAAAAAGAGCTGAATTGTTCTTTTAGATTGAGCTATATTAGCTAATGTTCTAATAATGAAAGATGCTGGATGTGACGACTGTCCTGTCTTTACCAGCTGTGCAGTTATTTATTTAATTTCTATTGCTGTTACACTAATTGGTTTTATGTAATAAAGTATATTAATTTTTTGTATGCTCAAGATAGGGTGAAGTAAAGGCATCTTGGTAGGGAGGTGGTCTCAAGGATCGGAATAACGATCAGCAGAACAATTAGCACTGGCTAATAAACCAATAAACAGAGCAAATGTGTATTCTTTAGCCCTGCCAAAATATAAAGGCATATACAGGATAATTAAAAACATAAAAGCACAAATACAAAATCTTCGGACGACATATATTTTTTCACGACACAATGACGGCGCTGTCGAAATTCCACTCTATAAAAGCAACAATACGTCTAATTAAAACGGGCGAAAGGCCGTCTTGGGACACCCCTGAAAATTTCAATCCCCAATAACCATTTAGAAAACAAAAGGTCGTCATTTCTCTTTGTCCCGCTCACACCAATCAAAAGGCGCAGTCGCAAAAAAGAGATGACCAACGTTTTAATTAACTCTGATCAGACGACACTGCTATGTGTAATGGCCTTTTAAAGGAGCATTTTGACGTCTGTTGTAAAGCTATGTATTACTTGTTGTCTATTTTGGTTCTTTTTAAGGACAAAAGGTATTTATATTGTATACTATATAAGGTGAAATTTTGAGGATGATTATTTTATATTGCAGCTATCGTATAAGAACTTGCAGATATCTAGAAGTCGAATCCCTAAGTGAAGATAGACGCAAATTTACATATGATTTTTAAAAAAATCTTTTTAATTAATTATAGAGAAAGCTCAGTTAATGACATACAATAAATAATACACATAAATAAATAGAATGGATGGAAATAAATTTTTAACTGAAAAGCTTTCACATATTTTTTCGGTCCTTACCTAAAACTTCATATTAATGCTCTCCAACACAATTGGTGAAAGGCAAATTTCGGTGTTTTAAAAGTTCAATCTCTAAAAGGAAAAATAGTGTAGAAAAGCTCGCGCGTAACGCGGGCGAAGTCGCAAGTAGAAAGCTAGTTCGTTAATAATAATGATCTATATCGCACATTTTCAACCAAATATTTTCCACTTATCACCCTCTTAATACTGTCCATATAAATCACATTTCCGTCAAGCAATTTAGCCAAAAAGTACGTTCAAAAACTCGAAGGGTCTGCACTCGGAAATGCATTTACCTTATCTATACCCACGGAATCACTTAGGGACATTATCAACGTAATTACGATAAAAATACATATAAAAAGGGGGGGTATTATGAGTCATAGTCACGTGATGTATCGGTGAGTTCGTTACCCCGACCCCACGAATTAGTTTAAGTGCAGGACATAAGTCACCTGATGATGGATTGAAATGCATATGATACTCGTTTGGATTATTAATTTTAAAAAGGGGCTAGGTAGTTTGATAATGAAATTTGATTTTGTAAGTGGTCTTTGTGCTAACGAAAGTGAAATTAAAATCAAACATTTCATACATAATTAATTTAATAGGAATTCTATAATGATAAATGCCTGGTTCACTACTTTGAGCTGCTTTTGAAATAAAATAAGACAATTGTTGATACAACAGTTACACTCCGGCACATATACCGGCGGAAAGATATAGGTCAGTCTATAAGGTACTTTAAAAAATAGCTGTTTTATAAATTATTTGGTTAAATAACCGAAAATTATGGGATAGCCTTTAGGTTTTTTTTTTTTTTTTTTTTTTTTTATTTGTGGGGCTCTATGCCCCACTCTCGTGCCTCTGATACTATTTTTCAGAGTATTTTTGGTAACACCTAAAAATGCACATACCTTTATTTAATAAATTTTACACATAAAAAAAACTCTGTCAAAAATCGCTTACTTAAATACTAAGTTTATCACAGTCCATATACATACATATGCGATTTATAAAAAGAAATCTTGTCATAACAATTTTTTAAAATTTATTTCTAGTTTTACATATTTTTACACTTAAATATTGTAGGCGTGCCTTCTTCTCACAAAATCCAGCTTTTCCGTGGCAACTAGAAGCGTGTAGTCCTATATTACACGCTGTAGTTGCCCCGTTCATTTATTCCGCTTCAAGACGCTACACGCCACATGTTTACAATATTTTAAAAACTTAGGTCTAACATCAACATTTTCCAACATACCACTTAGGTTACTACTATTTACACAGATATTATTCTCTATCTCGAAGTTTGTTCGCTCATACAGGTATATTGGGCATTCCGTCAACACGTGTAAAACGTCTTCGTTCTTCGCAGGGTCACAGATACATGAGGGGCTCTCCTTGCACTTGAAGCGATTCAAGTACTCAGAGAATCCTCCATGGCCCGTGAAGACCTGCGTAAGAACATGATCCAATGGCAACTTTCTAATAATCTTAAAGGCTTTTTTAGCGTCAGGGAAAAACAGCTTTGTTACCGACGCTGTTTCTCCGGCCCTGTATCGCTCATCCCATTCGTCAATCGACTCCTGACGGATTTGTCGCTTGACGAACGAGATGGGACATCGGTCATAGTCGGGCCGCCTTTTTAGAGTGGTAGCCGCCGCCTTCGCGAGCTCGTCCGCGCGTTCATTCCCTTCCAACCCCACGTGCGCTTTAACCCAAAAGAGGTTAATGGTCTTGCCGCGCTCTTCGGTCTCGTTCAACATCTTGGCGATGTCGAACGCTATGGGGTGGAGCGAATTTCCGCGCGCGACGGTCTCGAGAGCGGCTCGTGAGTCGCAAAAGATGCTGTACTGATGGAATTTGTCGTTTGAGACTATTTGCACTAGCCTTTAGGTTTAATACCGTAAATTATATACGCTTATGTTATTTTTTTATCTTTGACTTTTCACACCACAGTATAAGAACATCATATGTACTATTTTATATAATATCAATTATTGCTAGTAATTAATCAAAACTTCCGTGCTTTTGGAGACGCGGCACATCCTGTATACGAGTAAGCTGCATCTCGTCCATAACTCGGATTTGTTTATGCAAAGTGTGACTATGTTCACATTTACACATATTGGATATATTTAAAAAATACCATATCCATATTACAATTGCAAAGATATATAAAAATTGTGAAGTTGCATATAATACTTGAATAATGATTTTTTTATCAACATAATAACAGTTCATATAAACTCATTCTTCATATAAACAAACGTGTGTACACACAAATCCACGAAGTACTTATTTGAAAGAAATTCGTCTTTAATTTATTTTTTGCTTGTTCCAGGTTCTGAAAAGGCAAGGGGAGCATGGAGACCGTCGTCCAATATTTACTTCTGGCTTTGGCGTTGACTTCAGTGCAAATATCCTACACTGAAAGCCGTCTAAATGAAAAACGGAGAGACAAAACTGAGAGGCGGTACCACGGAGCCCAAGTTAAGGATAACATATGTGAAATTACAAACAGAGATTCAAAAGTGCATTGTTATTGCGAGAAAACTGAATATAAAACAGCTACACGCGCTGACTGTTGGGTATTCAATGGCGGTATCGACGAGACTGACCCCATTTGGTCCAGTTTTAGCTCTCAACCACATTTAGAAAGACTCACATTCAATGTCAGATCGGACGGAGCTCTCAAGTTCATCCCATTACAAGTCATCCGCAGACTAAAGAGGCTGCAAAAACTGTTCATTCATTACGCGACGCTCGAAAAAATTGACAAGAAAACATTCACAAACATGTCAACAGTGAAAGAGATAACGTTGATGAACGACAAAATATCGGAACTAGACTTTTCGTCGTTCACAAATCTCCCATCGCTCGTAAACTTGACTATAAAAGATAATAAAGTGACGGAGATACAGAGGGACGTTTTCGTTGATTTGCCCTCTTTGAAATATCTCGATTTGTCATCGAACAGCATTAATCTGGCCCACGACGGTTGTTTCGAACATCTAACGGTACTCAACGATCTGGTATTGGAGGGAAATTTAATTTCTGTGCTGACTAAAGACACGTTCAGGGGTTTAGCTAATTTGACAAGATTGGATCTGAGAACGAACAAGTTAAATATGATTGGTGATTTAACGTTTACTGAATTGTGGAATTTAAACGAGCTACTTTTGGATAATAATGAATTGAAATATCTTGATGAGAGGGCCTTCGACGGTCTCGCTTTACTACAGAAATTGTCTATGACCGGTAATAAATTGAAGTCAATCAACGAGGGGCTTTTAGAAGGTGTCCGTGGTCTTGAATTATTGGATTTGCGGAACAATGAGCTGGAATATTTTACTTACGAAACTGTGAAGCCTATTCTTGAGAATTTGAAGATGAAGACGTCGGTTTTATATTTAAGTGGTGAGTTATATTTGCAGAACAAGAGAATATAATAGAGCTGTATAATTTATTAAGATATATTTTCAAGTCTTTATAGTTAACACGTTACCTAAAAAGGTCAGTTTTATATATCTAGAATTCTAAAAGGCATGATATTAAAGTAAATTTATATATTTTTTAAGCCACTAACCAACAAACGCGCAAGTGCGTCACCTGATGGTAAGCGATCGCAATGATCGCCACCGCACATATATACCCATAATACTAAAAAAATTAAAGGCGCTTTTAAAAAATATAAAAATAAATTGAACAGTGCAATTATATTTGAATAGAATATTCCAAAAAAATTCCCATATCACATTGGCCCCATAAATATTTGTTTCTTTTTAGTAAATATAGCATTATTATCACAGCATGAAGTACTAATTACTAAAAGCTATAACTATAATAATAGAAAATCCAAATTATAATCTAATCGCAAAACCATTATATCAAACGTTGAACAAACGTATTATTACGAACAAAATAAATACATAGGTCCAGACATGTGAAGATAAAATGACTATGTTTACTTCAAACAATAGCACACACCCTTTAGTACGGTAATCCCCTATTCGCAGACCCCTCGCATTACGGACAATTAATGAGTGCACGAACTCCCTTTATCGGATCAACAATAGCCCTAAACTCGATTTTGATACAATGAAATATTCCCTATTTAATGAAAGCCAACAAACGTGGTCATTTTATGAGATTTTTTATTAAATTATTGTGAATAGACACGTGACTTTGTATCAAATTATTTCTCAGTTGGAAGTTTAATTATGTGCTTCAAAATGATTTCTTAAATAGTTTTTTTTAATGAAAATTCATATTCAATAAATTATAAATGATATACACATTTCGTGGTAAAATTTAATGTCATACAATGTTGTGTGTAAAGTTAGTTTTGTGTTAAGATCAGTTAATCAAATTGATCGTACCTAGTTTATATATTTTAATACAGATTAAAATTGCACATGAATTTCCTGGGATTGGAATTTGTGCCTCGTATGGCGATAGACTGAACCCCCCCCCCCCTCCATTCACATTATGGGACAAAAATAAGTTCGGCGAAACATGAGTGCATTAGTTGTACCTCTGTCTACTCCTTTGGGGATAAAGGCGCGATATATATGTATGGATTAAAATATTTCACTTCAATTAGATTAAAAAAAGGAAAAAACGTAATAAACGGAGCGTATATTAGTTTCTATAAATAACTTGAGATGTCTTTATTTAACTGAATAATTTAATAATATGAATAATATAGGGTTTTAAAATTAACTACGGTCTTAAATTGACGAATAAAATTCGTACTCGTATATGTAAATTTTAACAATTTAACTTTTTATTTGAACTTGTTTCATTACAGCTTATAAATTATAATTTAATTTCTCCTTCTCCAGGTAATAAACTAACCTGCGACTGCCGACTCTCTTGGATTCAAGTCCTGAGAAATGAAACTAAAAGCGATCCACTCAAATCAGCGCTGGACGAAGTAACATGCTTACCGAACTCAGTTAATAAAATCGAAGCTATCAACGCATTAATCCCAGAAGTAATTAAAGAAACAAAAACCGAACAGTTGTACGAAATAGAAACCAACAGCGAAGTTTTACAACAAGATGGAAATGACGAATATGATTACATAAGTCAGTATAAATATGAACCAACAGTACAACCGATTATCAATAACCAAGTGGCTGTAGTAAGTATGACATCTGAATCAATGCCGTGTCCAGGAGATCTAGTCCAAAAGCAAGAAGATTCTTTAATGCTGTCGTCGAAGGATGAGAGCTATTGGCACTCGGACGCGAGCCTCAATTTGCTATCGAGTTTATGTCTAACGGTATCGTTAGTTATATGGCTTGCTATTTGAAATGGACAATGTTTGGATGTTTGTGTTGTGTTTGTAAATTGGAAGCTAATAGAGGCTCAAGCACGTGATGTCTGGAATATCCAAGAAAATGATCATTAATCCAAAGAAGAAGAAAAAAGATTAAATGCACAACTTTTTGGTATTTATGTTTTGCTTAACGAGTTTTTATTGTCAATAAATTATTTGTGTCGGCTCATCCAATATTCTTAATGTGAATAATTTCACTGACTACTATTATCTAGATTTCAACAATTTTGTACGTGCTGACGTTTAAATAATGTAGATTAATGATGAAGCGAACAAAATTGCTAAGTTCATTTCAGTACCATTAGACATCACGTAGCAGTCTAACGCTTGATTTATTCTAGACTTTAAAAATGAAGACTGGTTTAGATATTTAACTAAATTATAACAGTGATAGTAATTAATGTAATTTCGCAGCGTTCATAGCCGTTGCAATATTTCGAATCATCGCGCGGGGACATTGAAAGCAGTAAAATGGCAATAGCACATTGTAGTGACCATTTGGATCGGTTCCAACTTGTTGAAAATTTGAAGTTGTTTCAAACGCGAACGTATTCGGATGGGAAATATTGCAACGGAATTTAGGTATAAGGGTAATTATTTTCCCGAAAATCGTTCAGATATTTGTATAAATAATTAAGGTTACTTATTTGTAATATGATACAGTTTTGCTTTATTGTCTTTCTATACAGTCTTGTAAACGGGCTATAAAATTTAAAATTTGAAGAGAACTAAGAACAGTTTGGCAATATTGCCAGAGATACTCTCATATTACAATGATTTTGTGCAACATCTTGCCATCTAGCCTGCTAATACGCTGTGTGGCTACGTTAAACTATAACCGCAATATCACCGAAGCCTTGAGCTCGTTGCAATTAGTGTTGTGCAATATATACCTTAACTCAACAGCTAACAATTGCAGCTAGAAATTGCCTCAAAACTAGCCCGTTTATAAGCCTAATTCATATGTGAATATTTGGCAATTTCGTTGCCCAGAATCGAATTATAAGGAAAGATGTTTCATGCCGATGTTAAATATATGTATTGTCTTAAACTTATTTATAATAGTCGTTCTGTAATGTTTACTGGTGGAATATTGTTTAACTAAAAGGTGAAATTGATTGTACCATAGTAAATAGCTAATGGTGCTGCCACACCGGTGTTAGAAAATGTTATATAACATTGTATAACACCGGTGTGGCAGCAACATTTAGTGAACATTTCTTAACAATTTGTAACATTTTGTAACATTTTTGAACATTTTTTAACAGCGGGCGGCGGTACTTTTGAGAGCGGCGTCGTCAAAGAAGCCGTCAAAGAAGAAGGACCGATGTCATGTTTTCAAATGTTATAAAATGTTAGACAATGTTAGAAAATGTTAAGAAATGTTATAAAATGTTAGATTTAATGTTAGAAAATGTTTGTAAACATTTTATAACATCGGTGTGGCAGCACCATTAGACACATTGTAAATAACATAATTAACTATAAAGGTTTGACTATCAATAAATTTTGTGATGGATAATTTGTTTATTTTATTTCCGTCGTTAATGGCTTCAAAAAAGATACTCAACATTTATTTATTCAATACTAGCTTTCCTCGCGGCTCTGCCCGTGTGATCTACTTTTTCCTGGATAAAAAGTAGCCTATGTTCATCAGGGATAATGTAGGAATCTAATGGTGAAAGAATTTTTCAAATCGTTCCAGTAGTTTTCAAGTTTATTCGTTACATACAAAAAATTTTCGCCATCTACATTATAATTATTATAAACTAGCTTTTGCTCGCGGCTCCGCCCACGTGATCAAACAAACAAACAAACAATCAAACTCTACAGCTTTATAATATTAGTATAGATTTGGGTAGCTTAGCAACGGAAGCCTTCAAATAATATTATTTGGGTAGCTTAGTAACGGAAGCCTTCAAATATGAATAATTTTCCCCGTTTTTGCAACATTTTTCACTGATGCTTCGCTTCTAATGGTCGCAGCGTAATGTTATATATCCTAAAGCCTTCCTCGATAAATGGACTATCCAACACAAAAAGAATTTTTCAATTCGAACCAGTAGTTCCTGAGATAACTAACTATTC
Source organism: Amorpha juglandis (assembly GCA_949126905.1). Taxonomy (NCBI): domain Eukaryota; kingdom Metazoa; phylum Arthropoda; class Insecta; order Lepidoptera; family Sphingidae; genus Amorpha; species Amorpha juglandis. Next base: position 3,388,511 of record OX421380.1, read on the forward strand.
AACTCTACTAAAAAAATATAAATCATGTAATTTATTGCATTGATTTATCAATGTAACATACCGCCTTGGTGGCGTAGTTGTATTGCGAACGCGGTACGACTGCTGTCCTGATGTCTCAAGTTCGATACCCGGGTCAGGTAAAGTGGTATTGGGTTTTTATATCACGAAATTCACAATATCAGCCCGGAGTTTGGTTTTCATCGTTCCTGTAAAAATGACTTGAGAATAAATTATACTTGACATTGGCAAAATACATAGTAATGCGAAGCCATAAATAAAAAAGAAGAAGAAGACTTCAAACTTTACAATAATGTTAAGTACACTTCAAAATTCTAAGGCAAATTCACATTATCTCTTAAAATACGCAAGCGCTCACCTACTTACGTAAACTTGTAGAACAATACGTAAGCGAACTATTCGATACTTATTTCAGAAGTTCGGCTAATGACACAGAATTATAATGAAGTTTCGTTACCTTCGGGAGGTTTAGCGAAGTTGTTCGGAACTGTGTGATTAATTACATATCCGTGAGTATGGGAATACAGGTGTATAATGTATGACTGCCTCGGTATTGCGTAGGCGGTACGACTAGCTGTGCTGAGGTCTCGGGTTTGATCCCCGGGTCGGGTAAGTGATCGTGATTCTGTCATGAAACGTTTAGTATCAGCCCAGAGTCTGGAGTTGTGCCCGGTATGGCGATATTCTAATGGTAAAAGATTTTTTTACATCAGTCCAGTAGTTTCAGAGCTTACTCAATGCAAACAAACAATCAAACCTTTTCTCTTTACAATATAAATTTAGATTAAACTGTACAACAAGCAAGCGCAGCGTTGAACGTCCGCCTACAAGGTGGACAGACGACCTGATAAAGGTCTCAGGAAGTCGCTGGATGCAGGCCGCATCCAACAGGTTGGTCTGGAAATCTTTGAGGGAGGCCTATGTTCAGCAGTGGACGTCTTGTGGCTGATGATGATGATGATGTACAACAAATGAATAGAACTAATCGATAGTAAAAAAAAGCAAACAATATCCCTAGAGAAGCACGATAGATCCATTTCTCATATTTGGCTTATCTTAAATACATTTCCGTGTCAAATTCGAAAAAAATCACCAAGCCCTTGGCGTATCAGATTTTGAGGATTAATCGAACCGTACCCCAGGGACATAGATATCGATCATAGAAAATGGTTCTCTCGTACTTATAAAAAAACCGACCAAACCAGTTAGCTCGCGCACAGACGGCTTTATTTCTTTTTTTTTTGTGATCGGGGGTGAGCCCATCGCCATACCGATGTCCAAAGTCCGGTCTAATATTGAGCATTTCGTGATAGAAAAACCCAATATCACTTTTACCCGATTCGGAGATCGAACCCGAGACCTCAGCACAAGAGTCGTAATACAACTGCGCCATTGAGGCAGTCCAATATTAATAGTATTCTAGTATATTTAAAAATTACTTTTTCATATAAATATTTATTTCTATTTCATTGAAGGCGTAGATAAGTACAAACAAAGATAACACTAATAATTTTGTTTCAAATCGGGAAGTCCAGCAAAAACCCAATACCAGACCTATATTGTATTTTAAATCAGAAAAGTAATAAAAAGGTTTTTTTAAAGCATAAGCCGGTAAACGAGCCAGTGGGTCACCTGATGGTAAGTGATCTCCACCACCCATGTACGCCCACAATACGAGAAGAATCATGGGTGCGTTGCCGACTTTGCCGACCGTGTGTATATATATGAAGCAACCTATATCGAATGGTTAGTGCCCAATCTAGTGTCAAAGTTTTCAAGCCACATGGCTTAACGACTGCTATCAGTTGAAAACAATCTGGACCGTCTTTTTATGGTCTAATATCCCGGGGAACATTGACCTTCACCCATCTGTTTACCGAATGAAAATAATATTTTAGGGTATAAAATGTGTTGCTGAACACATATCAGTAGGGTTGCCTAAAAATATGGTCAAGGATTTATGTTTTACGAATAAAAAAAAAAGATATTATTTCACTGACTTGCTCACCAAATCGCGGTGTAAGAGTCAGATAAACGTATCTACATTTTCTCAATTTTACAGGAAAGCAAAAATACTGGGAAAATTCGGCTCTTTCAACTTTACCAGCTTTTTAATACAGATAAATTACTAGTAAAGAAAATAATATTTTTTTCTTTGTATTGCCATACTCTTAGAGCTTTGAAAAAATTAGAAATTATTTATTTATATATGCTTACATAGACGCATTATATATTTTTTTTAAATTCGGTTGACATACGTTAGTGTGGCCCTTAATTATTTTCAAACTTATGTTGTTATCAAACTTAAATACGTCATTTGTGAAGTTCCAAGTTGTTGGAGTTCCAACTGAAAACCCTTTATAAAACCAAAAGAACGCATTTATAAGCTTTTACGTTGCTATGGTTTGTATAATATTGCCAAACAAACTATATTCTAAGCATAAAAATATTGTTTTTGGACATACGTTCCTATAGCTCTAATGAGGTAGGATGATAATGAGAACGATTTAAACGGTATTCATTATACGTTTTTCTGGTTCCATTGAAAGTGATTCTTAAGCTATTTCGTTTTATTGGAATTTGATAAATATTGACTTTACGGTTACGTCGTTTTGGCAATTGACAACATTTCATTTTTTCAACATACCTCTATTAGTAGATTAAATTAAATTAGATCCAAATTAAAGAGACCCATTTCTTTCCTTTTTTCCGAAATCGACTGTTTTCATTCATGAATTCTCTTTTGAATTGTATTTCATTCTAAACAGATGTAAACGCCAAATGACGTCATATATACGGCATGACGGTGTTTATACCTATAATTTACCTTTAAACTAAACTGTTAGTTAACGCTATTGGATTTTTTGGGTGTGTTTAAAAATGAAACTTGTGACATTATCAAGTAATATTAATGTAGTGTTATTTTTCACTTATGGATAAAGCACAAACGTCATTCAACCGTATATGTGACGTCATCACACGTTTTTTAGTTTTTATTTTTTTACTCCGAAATTAACTAGTAATAAAAAAATTAAAAAATATAGTCGAACTTAGGATAGCAAAATAAAGAAACGGTATTTTTGTTTTAGGCACGTTTGATTTTTGAAATGTTGTCAATTCATAAAGGACTATATTGTGAACCGTTTTAAGAAAAAAAAAAAACGTTTTTTGATTTTTTTGTAGATACGTTCATCTGGTTCTTATACCGCGAAATAAATGAACCTTCAATGTAAACCTACAATATTTTTTTTTTTTATCCTGGCTTGGCAAAGTGACTACGCTACATCTGATGGTAAGTCTAGCGCGATCCAAGAATAGTGTCGACCAACGATAAACAATGTGTCCATCGTAGGTCGGCAAGATCATGCCGGCCTGCCAAAGGGCCAAGGGGGAGGGGAAGGAAAAAGGGATGGGAAAAGGGTTAGGATCAGGGGGCAAGCTCCCTGGGGAGAACCGGATATACACTGGCTGACCCTGGAACGCGACCCACACAAGGTGGGCCACTATGGCAGGTTTTAGCACCAGTGTACGGTGGTCGCTATCCGGTCGGATACAAGTATCCTCCCACCAATGTAAATTATATACTACAAAATAACTTTGAAAAAACATTTAATAGCTTCGGTAGACAATTATAATTAAAAGTAAAATTACAAATAAATTTAAAAATGGAACAACTTAAAAAAAATAAACATCAAAGCAAACGAAGCTGAATTATTTAAAAAATTCAAAACTGGAATAGCTTCTGTTGAACATCGGTGTTGCGGTGTGGACGCGTACTGGCCGCAGCAAAGCCAGCTCCGCCTTTCATTTTTTTGTGACAACAATGCGTTCTATTTTAATCTCTTTCGTTTTAATTTTTTCATTCATTTTTATGTGTGCCATTTCATGCATTTTATACGGTATTCATTTTTTAAAAGAATATAATTTATTGAAGTTATACTTCTTTAGGCGCGTTATGAAAAAATGATGAGAGTGAAATTTTAAGATGCGCGCGCACCTGTGACACAAAATTAACAGTATGAAGCCGTCTGCTTAACCGCTCATTAAGTCTCGAAAAAAAAGCTACCAACAAAATAGGAATTGAACCTCGATATTAGTCGCGCATGTTGGTACGCTCGTCACCTCTGATCACTGTTTTCATATTTATAATATTTATCAACATGTCTCTAGTTTATACATTCACAACACGTGTTTGAGTTTCATACAAGTGCGAATTATATATGTGCTAATAAATTATATTCAGTAGTGATTTAAATTGAATATTTTGATTGATATTACTTACTATTTGTGAATATTAGTGAAAAAAATTGTGCTTATATACTTTTTCAAGTGCTCCAATATAATTGAGGTTAACTATCCGTATGTATTATTTATTGATATAAATTAAAATACTTTTATTTAATATAATTAACACTAAATATTTAATGATGCCAAAGAAGTATAACTTCTCACGCGCGTACATAAGTACACGCACCCATTTTTTTTTTCTGGATCTCCTCATAGGTTTAGTGGCGGCGTAATAAGGTTGAGAACCGTGAGGTCCTGGGTTCAATTCCCAGATCGGGCAATTAAAATTTGTGTTTGAATTTCGATTCGAGAATCACACAACAATTGCCCGAGATTGGAGGATTGGATTCAACTGACAACAACCGATAAGCCAAGTCGGAGGCCTTCAGGCGGCTCGAAATGTTTTTTATTTGATTGAATGGCGAGACGAGCAAGGCGCTCGCCTGATGGTAAGCGCCACCCTGCCCATAAACAGAAGCAACACCATACAGAACTTTGAATTACAAATCCCTCCATGGCACTAAACTGCGCTCGTAGTAAAGCGATGGTACCAACCCACACGGCCTCTCGCATACGAGGGACCTACCACCTTGATGCTCCTCACTAGATTAGCCAGTAGCCATTCGATAAGAAAGAATATTTACTATCCTTTCTGACGTACTATTTAATCTAAACAAAGCATTATAAAACACACTTCGCACAAAGCTCTTATTAAAACAAATATAACGAGAATTTTACCTTGTATCTTAGAGCCAAAAAATAATAATACAAGGAATAGGTCCCTTAACGTGCCGAGTACATAGCACCATCCGTCTTTTACGTAATTACGTGGGAATCATCCGCGAAATGTACACCATGTTGTAATGAAATATATTTTACAGATGTCGTGTCGGGTATCTTCTGTCTGGTCTTATAAAAGAATTTTGCAATTATTCCTTTATAGCAGAAGTTGGTTAGCGAACTTTTGAGTCACGTGATAGTTATCCTCACCGATGATATGAGTTAATCATGAATGCAGTGTTTTTTTTTTATCCTGGCTCGGCAAAGTGACATCGCTACACCTGATGGTAAGTGTAGCGCAATCCAAGAATAGTGTCGACCAACGATAAACAATGGTCCATCGTTGGTCGGCAAGATCATGCCGGCCTGCCAAAGGGCGAAGGGGAGGGGAAGGAAAAAGGGATGGGAAAAGGGTTAGGATCAGGGGGCAAGCCTCCTGGGGAGAACCGGATATACACTGGCTGACCCTGGAACGCGACCCACACAAGGTGGGCCACTATGGCAGGTTTTAGCTCCAGTGTACGGTGGTCGCTATCCGGTCGGATACAAGTATCCTCCCACCAAGGTCCAGTATCGACATTTAAGTTCGAACATCAAGCACTATAACAAGAAGCACGTTCTAGCACTAGCCCGTGAAATACTATTCCGTTATTGTTTTTTTGAAAATTGCAGGTGCTCAATCTCATATCGAGTGGCCTGAAATTGAGTTAGGTGTAGATAAGGGGGGTATAAATGGGGTTCGTACTAAATGATTAAATTTAATTTTTGCTGTCGGATACGCGCCAAAATATCTTGAGTTGGTTAGGTTAGGTTAGAACGGTGAATAAATAGCGCGAGCCTAGCAAACGAAGCGAGCGTGCCGCGGCAGCGGCCGGCGAAGCGCCAGAAAGTCACCCTCCCACGAAGAAGAAGATTAGTAAAGTACTTCAATTGCAAAGTTGAATAACAGAAAAATTACGCATCTCCGGCTGTGTTAAATCCGTATAAGATAGTACGATTGAATGAAATCCACCACTTACCTTATGATTTGTGGGTCGGTATCGTGAGCATATTGCAAAGATTTTTTTTTATCTGAACACGGCAAAGTGACTGTACTATACCTGATGGTAAGCAAAGTGCAGTCCAAACAAAACCAGCGACCACTGACAATCAATGAGTTTATCGTCACCAGACTCATGCCAGCCTGTATAACCAATTCAAGTACAGGGATACAAGGATGTACCCCTATACCCGCCCCAAACAATCATCAAGTCATGCCTCAAGCCCCTCGGTAGAAGCGGATATACACTGGCTGAGCCTGGAATGCGATCCTCACAAGGACACACCTTCACGGGTCACGATGGTTTTAACATCATGTGTACGGTGGTCGCTAACCGGGCGGATATGAATATCCTACCACCAGAAGTAGGCTCAGACTCGGGTAGGCTAAAACGTTAGGCTGACCTAAAGGCATAGAGGAATAAGCCAGTGAATTTGATCCCGTAATACTCCTAAGCTAATAATGTCTGTCATTGCGAAAATAATAACAAAACGAAAAAAGGGAAAAATTAAAATTACCAAACGACATCGTGCGAATTTTCCTTTTTTAATTTAGATAAACCCCCGGGAACAATTACGTTGAGATGAAAAAAAAAAACTAAAATCCTTGATGACATCAACGCAATCCTGCGAGACAACGGAACAAAAACAGAAGGCAATAAGCATAGGGATTCGAGATTATTTAAGTAACAAAACGCTAAGTAAAAGTGCAAAAATGTAGACAAAGCTTTGTACCTTAAAAATCTTCTCAACGTAATAAGTACAAGTATTTTACCCCGCATCGCGTCACCTAAGGACCACTACCACGGGCTTAATAAAAAAAATAAGAAGTAAGAAAAAAGTAATTTAGACTAATAATATCTAAACTATGAACGAATATTAAAAAGAGGAAAGATTTTATTGTTTGTTTGCATTGAATAGGCTCTGAAACTACTGGATTGAATTGAAAAATTCTGTCACCATTAGAATCCTACATTATCCCTGATGAACATAGTTGATAGAATATTTTCTAATAAATTAGGGATCCGTATGAAAACTTTGGTAATGTAACCCAAAAAAAATATGGTGGAGTTTCAAGCGGGCGAAGCCGCGAGCAATTTCTAATAATAAATAAGAATATTATATGTAAAAGTAAGGTGCACAAAATATGATCGTTAAATGATGGATTTTAATCATACCCGATGATAATTTCTACTTAATTGACGTATTATTCCTTATGGCGCTTCCTCTTACACCTGTCCTTATCCCACACGCAGTAGGGTCGGCGTTACATGCTTTTTGATTTGAGATTAAGCTTATAGTTTTAACGACCTGCCGCCTGCATGACATCAACCCCACTGTGGAGAAAAACCCAGACCCGAAACATATGTGGATCACACAAATATTTTTGTCTCAGTGCGGGAATTGAACCCACCGCCTCACGCTTCGCACCCGGTTGCTCGCCCACTGCGAAACAAAGACTGTCTCAATGTTAAACACTTTTTTTATTACCTTTGCATTTATCATTTTCAAACTTTTTAATTTATTCTAATTCTTTTAATTATGTACTACAATATGTTTCACCACTTACATAAGAGATTATGTAATGTAATTGGTTAATTAATTTCAATTGTTTGAAATAAAAACTAATTGGTGTTCCTTTTTTAAATAAAGACCATTTGTTTTGCAATTAAGTGTCTGCTGTGTAGTAACGTAATAGCAAAGGAACGTGTACATACATAATCTCACACCTTTATTGTCAAATGTATAGGCAGAAGTGAAACTAGTGCTTCACTCATGTTACGCCGAGCTTATTTCCGTCTTCTGATGTGTGAGCCTATCGCCACACCGGGCACAAATTCTAATCTCGGACCATTTATGTTTGATTTTTCGAATGGAAAACTCAAGTACAAATTGCAAATGCCCAACCTGGGAATTTAAACCAAGAGCTAACGGTCTGAGCCCTAGTACGCCGTCACTAGACCCTTCTTACTTCCTTCTACTGGCTCTTATCTCACTCCCAGTAGAGTCAGTGCAACAGGTTTTTTAATTAATGTTACAAAAAGATTTTACGATCAGCATGACGACAACCCTGGTCGGAAAACACACTGACCGTAACAAATAATCTATGGATCATACAAATATTGTCTCGCTGAGGGAATCAGTGCCGCGGCCTTGCGCGTCACAGCCAGCTACTCGCTCATTGCGCCACGGAGGCTGTCGTTGGACTATTGCCGCCTCTACACTATTGAAGCTAAATTTACTCGCAGTAAAGATAGCTAAAAGTTAAACTAAAACACATGCTATCGAAAATAGTCCTCACGAACTTTTTTTTTTATCCTGGCTCGGCAAAGTGACTACGCTACACCTGATGGTAAGTGTAGCGCAATCCAAGAATAGTGTCGACCAATGATAAACAATGTGTACATCGTAGGTCGGCAAGATCATGCCGGCCTGCCAAAGGGCCAAGGGGGAGGGGAAGGAAAAAGAGATGGGAAAAGGGTTAGGATCAGGGGGCAAGCCCCCTGGGGAGAACCGGATATACACTGGCTGACCCTGAAACGCGACCCACACAAGGCGGGCCACTATGGCAGGTTTTAGCACCTGTGTACGGTGGTCGCTATCCGGTCGGATACAAGTATCCTCCCACTAGCTATTTCCCATTAGGAACGTTTTACAATCGAGAACTCTTAGTAAAAGCGACGGCGCGATTCCCATAGCGACGGATGTTAATGCCCCGTTCCTTGATGGGCGCCATTTACTGTTATTACACCTCCTTTCGGCGAAATATCTCTATCGCAGCGGAAAAATGACTTTCTAAATAACTTATTTAGTCACATACGCGCTTCTGGTATCGAGTTTCGAGCGGCCCGTTTGGAGAATATAATTTCATTTTCGTTGAGTGAATTTATCTTTACATTAAAATCAGTCACGTCATTGCGCTAGGTCTTTTTAATTATTTTTTTTACTAGCCCTGTATTATACATGTCCCACTGCTGGGCACGGGCTTCCTCTACTGAATGAGAGGGGTTAGGCCTTAGTCCACCACGCTGGCCTAATGCGGGTTGACGAACTTCACATACCTTCGAAAAATCTTATCGAGTTCTCAGGTATGCAGGTTTCCTCACGATATTTCCTTCACCGTTAAAGCAAGCGATAATTAACAATTAATATACACGTAACTTAGAAAAGTCAGAGGTGTATGCTCTTGGGGCTGGTTTCGAACCTGCGACTTTCGTCTCAACAGTCCGTACCACTTCCCGCTGAGCTATCGCTGCATTGTTTTTATGGTCTTTTTAATGTGTCCAGTTTTAATAATCAAATATGTTAAATGTACTAGTCGGTAGTAGATTCCTCAAATGTATTGGACTTAAGCCAAGACTCAAAATTTTCGGCGTAGAAATATAAGTTAAATCATGCGTTGGCCACTCCTAACCGTTGCATTACACTTGGACCAGCAAGCCTTTTGGATTTGAGAACAACCTTGAAATGCATTATGTACTTTATGCGAGAGGCCGTCTGAATTGGTACCACCGCTTTGTACATTTCTTCCGGTAAGCAGCATTATATAAGCACTGTTGTGCTTCATTTTAAAGTATATTGATGGCAATGAAATGATTGGGAATTATGAGACTTAACATCTTATGTCTCAGGTTGACAAACGCAGTTCAGTATCATGCAGTGCTTTGTAATTCAAAGTTGCTCGTCTCGTCATTCTATCAGATAAAAATAACACGTGAACCAACCCAACACAACACAACTATATCAAATATAATACAATATCACACAGGACTGGTGAACAGTTCATTAACCGAAAATAATCTAAAAGTAGTTGAATACCGAACAAATTAAATGTGAATGATTTAATGGTAGCTTTGGAGTGAATGCAATTAATAATTGAACTGCATTGGACAAGGCAATTTAGAAGACAGACATTTTAGTCGCGACTTACTTAGGCTTAAGTATCGGACAGGCGACTTGAACTGGTGGTGTAAGATACAAGATCTTAAAGTAGATTAAAATAGCTTTATCCCTCTTAATCGAAATATCAATCCTAACATTTATTTTAATGTCTGAGATGATGCCATCATCGATTTTGTTTGCTTCATTTGATTAAATGACGAGACGAGCAAGGCGCTCGCCTGATGATAAGCGCCACGCCTGTCCATAAACAGAGGCCATACCACACAGAACTACAAAATTACAAAGCACTGCATAGCACTGAACTGTCGTCACGCTTCAACGTCCTTCAAACCGAAACACAACAGTGCTTACACACTGTTGCTTGGCGGCAAAAATGGACAAAGCGATGGTACCAACCCAGACGGCCTATCGCATACGAGGGACCTACCTTGGACGATACCATTCATAAGTTAATTCCATACAAGCTTACCTTTCACAACTTTGACCAGCGCATATCAAGCAAAGCTAATAAATGCTTGAATAGAACAAGAAGCAAATTGTCAACGCTACCGTCTGTACATAACGCAAATTGTCTACAATTATTTTACAGCAGTTATTTGTGTAATTGCCGGCCATTACCAACTTAGACATTGTGTAAAATTAGTCCAACCAACACAATTTACATTCAAATTGCTTTAGCAAATGAAACTAAGTTGTTGACATTAAAAATTAAATGAATATGATGCATGAAACGTGATTGGTTGAATGCTTTATTAAATATTTTAAAAGGTGGTAGGTCTCTTGTATGCGAGAGGCTGTCTGGGTTAGTATCACCGCTTTGTCTATTTCTGCCGCCAAGCAATAGTGTGGGCGCACTGTTTTGTTTCGGTTTGAAGGACATTAAAGCCAGTGAAATTACTGGGTATTGTGAGACTTAACATCTTATGTCTCGGGGTGACGAGCTCAGTTCAGTGCCATGCAGTGCTTTGTAATACAAAGTTCTGTCAGTTGCTGCTTCTGTTTATGGGCAGGCGTGGCGCTTACCATCAGTCGAATAAAAAAAATGAAAATAAAAGTTTTTGGAACGTAGTTCCTTATCGCGCGTTGCGAAAGGGGGCTAGACGAAAAAAATTGGTACGAAAAGTTGGCACGAAAAATTTGTCACGACATAATTTTTTTTAACTTAATTTGATATCTAGCACACAAAGTTAAAGTCGAAATTCCGTTAATAAAACAGATGGTTGTGAAACTTATGACATTTGGAAATGTAGACGCGGTTTGAAATTTGAATTTTTGATTATAGAACACGGCCGTCCGTTATTTTTAAGTTGATAAAAAATGCTATACAATAGCTTTCCCGCGGCAGTCTCCGAGTGCCACACGTCTTTTTTTTATTCCTATTTTTCTATTCTATTTCTATGTAATTTTATGTTGTCAAACAAAAATAAAGAGACCTATTTTGTTATTTCAGTTGATAATTTGAATTTTTTGCAATTTGTGTCGATTCTACATTAGCCGAAGGAACTTCGTTCCTACCTGGTGTCCCACGACACACACCAATTTTTTTTTTCATGGATTTAACACGTCGTGTTTATGATATGATTTCTTATTTAGTCCAAGTCCGGTTAGCCGCTAAGGTGTGACTGATACATCAAAATTGACAGCCTCCGTGACGCAGTAGCCGAGTAGCCGGCTGCGACGGGGTTCGATTCTAAGTAAGTGATTCCCACCGCCCATGTCACAATACTAGAAGAATCATAGGCCCGTTGGCGACCTTAAAGGGAAGGCATAATCAGGGATCGGGAAGGGGAGAGGAATTTGGGCCTCCGGATATCTCACTTACCGTACGAAACGTAGCAGCAAGTCGTTACTTTACGTTGGTTTTCTGTGAGACAGTGGTAACCAACCGCTCGAGCCGGCTCATTCATGCTGTAGACAAAACTATTTACAGGGTGGCTCTACCACTCATAAAACCTGTTTAAACATTTTATTAATAGACTCCACGGTTTTAATAATACAACATGAAGTGGGATGGTTCGAGTGTCATTTAATTATATGCAATAATTTATTTTAATTTCGGCTGGACACCTCACGGCGAATGATGAAATATTAATAAAGCTGTTCATTTCTGACTATAGTGGGATTTTTATTAGTATTCCATGACGTACCTTTACATAGTATAAAATGAAGTCGCTTTCGCTGTCTGTTCGCTTAGATCTCATTGTACTCATGGTTCACCGAGCTTATTTCTGTCCCATGATGTGATGGGCGAATGTATCGCCATGATTATTAACTTTAATTAATCCAGGTGAGCAAAACACCTCAAGGCTATCTTCCTTGCGGCTTCACACACGTGAAATTTGACGAAAAAAAAAATGATTCTCCCTTTCTCCTGCTTGGGATTGAATTTTTAAAAAACGAACGATGTTTTAAAATAAATTATAAAAATAAATTTTAATTAACAAATTTTATGCACTAATTTTGTCGGATTATTAATTAATAATAGTAAAATCAAAACTTATAACAAAAATCGATCATTGACTATACAATAGAACTTACAGCGACTGAATATGGTTAAATTTTATTTTAATTAAATAAGTATAACTGTAAATAAAATCCCCTTGAATGTGTATTGCATAAAATCCCATAATAATGTTATAACGATACTTTGAATGATATAAAACTATGCACATTGTGCGTATACCACTGTTTTCCCCTAATAAAAAACCTAAACAAAACTTAAAAAAGCACAATAGCACATTATTTACGATGTGAAAGCAAACATCTTTGCCGACCCTCATTTTAAACACTTGATTTGTTGCCATCAATAGAAGTAATACGATCTCTCGACAGCATTTTGATAGTGTTTGCGACCATTTATTTATTGTTCATATTATGTTGAGCTGTTAGAAGGGAACACACAATGGCCCGATTTAGGGAGCGAATTATTACGTCTGGTATTGACATATCTGATTTATTTTGTTCGGGTGTCGGTTATTGTGGTCAATAATTAGAAAAAATGTGAGATTTATGTTTATCGCGTTACTGGCAATACCGTGTGTTACGAATGCATTCGAGAGAATGTTGATAAGTAACCAAATATAATGTAATCTCGAATAATATTAGGAATGTTATTTCGTGAAGATAATATTAATAATTTTTTAGCTTTTAAAAAATATCTTAATTACGTAATACTGCGTTTTTATATTCACATATATCAATGGCAATTGACAGTCATAGGGATTGTCGATAGAAGTGAAAACTTATAACTTAGAAGTTTGTTATTTATTTCTCAACTCCACTACACTTCGCTCCGCTCCGCTCCACTCCACTCCACCCCAATCCAAATATGGGTGTACTGATTACACCTCTACCTACCCCTGGGGGAATTACAGGCGCTATGTGTATGTACGTATGCATCCACTAAGAAAGGATGTGGAGGAAAGGATGGAAATGGTATCCCTGAGGAGGTAAAATGAAGGATGAACGGTTGTTTTTTTTATATTTGATTGAATGACGAGACGAGCAAGGCGCTCGCCTGATAGTAAGCGCCCCACGGCTGCCCATAAACAGAAGCAATACCAAACAGAACCTTGAATCACAAAGCACTGCATGGTACTGAACCGCGCTCGTCACCCCGAGACATAAGATGTTAAGTCTCATAATGCCGAGTAATTGCACTAAATTACAGTTATTATTTTTATTTCTTTTATTATTATCTCTTTATAAAATTGCATCATTAACAATCCCTTCTGAACTGCCATGACCCGTCCATCATTAATACAGACATTACGCATATATCGTGTAACTAAAATAGTTAACGGTTTCAACGCATCCCCAGGGCTTTTCATTGGCGTGACGAAACCAATCCCTTCGGTATTAACATGACTGATGACTTAACTCTTTGATAGGGTCTTTAGCCATGCTATATCTATCTTATTTAGGCAGGGTAATAAATTATGGTGTATAAATTATAGCAGTTCGTAGTAACTGTGTGTAAGCACTGTTGTGTTTCGGTTTGAAGGACATTGAAACCAGTAAAACTACTAGGCATTATGAGACTTAACATCTTATGTCTCGGTGTGACGAGCGCAGTTCAGTGCCATGCAGTGCTTTGTAATTCAAAGTTCTGTGTGGTGTTGCTTCTGTTTATGGGCAGGCGTGGCGCTTACCAGGCGAGTGCCTTGTTCGTCTCGTGATTCAATAAAAAAAAATTAAAGAATATCATGAGCTTTTATATGATTTAATAATAATACTATACACACACACGAGGTTACTAACATGTGAGATGTGGACTCGACGATTATTGTCCCGATAGTCGTTACTGCTAATGGGTTGAAACCAAAGAGCCTAGAAAAACACCTCCAAAGGCTCTCAATTGGTCGTTGGGTCAGATTTATAAAGCGGTTTCATTGGATACGGCACGCATTATGAAGAGATTCCTCATTCTGAGATCCTAACCGCCAGTGGCTTGGGTCCTAGGCCTCACCATAGCAGGGCGTTAGTTTTTTTTATATATTTTTAAATGTTCTTTTTTTAATATTTAAAAATAACCTTTTAAAATAAAGAGACAATACAACAGTACTAATGTATAATACACGGCCTACTGCTGGGCACGGTCCACCTCCTTTAAACAACAGCCCCTTGAACCCACTCACTTAACATTCAAAACAAAAATGTACTTTTTTTTTATTTCATTAAATGACGAGACGAGCACGGCGCTCACCTGATGGTAAGCGTCACGCCTGTCCATAAACAGAAGCAACACCACACAGAACTTTGAATTACAAAGCACTACATGACACTGAACTGCACTCGTCACTCCGAGACATAGATGTTACGGCAACTACTTAAATGAATAAACTTAAAAATATTAACATCAACAAACTTTGAAGCATCTCAACACTTCGTTATTTAAATATGAGTTTACTTTATAGCGAAGTTTATTTTCCATTGTTGAATCACTCCGCACTATTTGAGTGCCAAGTTTCGGGAAGTGGTTAATAAGAAAGTTTGAAGAACTTTGTAAGCAGTAAATACCAGGTCTTTAGGTTTACTAAGTACAGAAACATAATGAAATATTAGCTATTAACTAGATTTTCCTCGCGGCTCCGCCCGCATGGTCTGCTTTTTCCGGGAAAAAAGTAGCCTTTGTTACTCAGTTATAATGTAGCTTTCTAACGGCAAAAGAATTTTTGAAATCGGTCCAGTAGTTTTTTCGTTACACAAAAAAATACAAATCTTTCCTCTTTATAATATTAGTGTAGATGGTAGATCAAACTAAGACTGCGATCTATAGAACGAAATTTGACTTAAGTCTACTCGTTTTGTACGATAATGATTACAATCCTGAACTAACAATACGGTGACTCGATCGCCCCGTGAATTCGACTCACAATGACGTCACATTAAAAAATAATTGTATTTTTCAGATTAATTAAAAATATTCTTTTTATGGCATAGGCCGGCAAACGAGCAAGTCGGTCACCTGAGGGTAAGTGATCTCCACGGCCCATGTACGCCCACAATACCAGAAGAATCATAATAACACACCTAATATTTGGTTAATCCAACACAATTATTACACAAAAAATATATCAAAATGGGAGTTACAACACATTCATACATTTTTATCACACTTTTATCTGACTATTAACACAGATTTGCACGTCGAAACGCATGAATCAAAAACAATAAAAAAAACTAAATCCCGATGACCTGTGTACTATTGGAATTATTTTTCACACGCTACAAAGCTTTATATGTCATGTATTTTAATGTATTGAAATAATGTATCTTCATAGAACTGAATAAATGCGTTCCAGAAATAAACTTTGTAATTTATGATATATAGACACGCAATAATCAAGCAGGTACATGGAAAGTATTTAAGTATTTAATTTTAAGTGTTTAATTCTGAGAAACTATTAAGTTAATGTCGAATGTCAGGACTAACCCGCGAAATACATTTGTTGTATACATTGTTTATTGAAAATTGTAATTTGTTCCTTGGACTTTAAAATAGATTTTGCGCAAACAATAACTGTTTTTCTTCTGAATAATAATCTTATTAATTATCAGCAAAGTTTTTATAAACTATGAATGCCAAGTTAGTTTTTTTGGACATAAATTAACTCTGAAAGCAATATTTAAAATGTTCATTGTTATTTTTCCGTGAATCATAGAATAATATTGTAACATTGAAATACATTTTGGAATACCTACTTCAATGATACATTGTTTATATCATTAGTTCCCAAAGTAATCCTGACCCCCAGGTGGACCCCCAGGGGTCTACGGGAGACTCGACGGGGGTCTACGTTGGCGTGACAAAAGATGGGGGTTCATAATTCGTAAGTAAGACCACGAAAATTTATTTGCTTTCGATAATGAAGAACTAAAATGTTGGCTTAACTTCACAAATATAGGCAGACAATATTTTAAGAAGCTCAGCGAATGTTACTTGTAAAAACTTGTATATTCCATATTCAGTACAACTTGTCGAGACTGCAAGGGTTCACTGGAACGAGGTAAACTTTGAAAGTGGTCTATAAAAAAAATGTTTGGGAACCTCTGGTTTATATAAATCTAAACAGAATTATACTAACATATTCAATACATCTTGACATACTAGAAGACAGATAGGCCCATCTAATGCGCTAATTAAATGTCTGAACTGACTTAGATGATCCTCTCAGGTCTACGCCAAATTGCGTTTCCTTCAAATCGCCTAGATTAATTAGAATATTAATGCAGAGTAAGATCTTGATGATGTAATAGTAGTCGTGTTCACTTCGGCTATAAAAAAAATGGCGTTGCAAAGAATGCTGCATTTATAGCGCCTAATATTTTATATGCTAGAAATATTTTGTTGTTTATATTCATATTCTATATTTCATATTCCTTGCTTATAAACGTAACGCTGTGTACTGTTATTATATTGCTAGATAATTTAACTCGATTGAGCAACACTAGTTTAGACTGAATAGATTTTCCTTTCAACTATCCAAGTCTAACTATGTGATCCGATTCACTCAGAACTGTCCTGACATTCTATATGACTATCTAAATATATAAAACTCAAAGGTGACTGACTGACATAGTGATCTATCAACGCACAGCCGAAACCACTGGAGGGATCGGGCTGAAATTTGGCATGCACGTAGATGTTATGACGTAGGCATCCGCTAAGAAAGGATTTTGATAAATTCTACCCCCAAGGGGATAAAATAGGGGATGAAAGATTGTATGAAACTTTGTCAATTTTAAACGTTCACGCGGGCGGAGCCACGAGCAAAAGCTAGTCCTTTCATAAATACAGAATATCGACGCATATTATTTACATTTTCTTCATGTTTACTGAATACCATACTTGTATCAAAACTGTCTACGATTAAACTGTTTAAAACATGCTCATGTGAGGATGCAATCTCCGTCAAACGCGGCCCGTCTGCATACATGACTGTGCGGTTATACATCCCTACTTCATCGAGCACCTTTCATATTTTGAAATTTAAGGTGCTTTTTCGCTGATGCATTTTCGTTTAAATTGTGCATATGGACCACGGATCATATTAGATTTCGTATGTTTTTTTTTTTGTGTTCACGCTTGCTGTAAGCCTGACACTAGTCGGCTGTATACAGCTTCACCGGACTTTCGGGTGAGCGCTTTAAGCGCTCTCAACCCTTATATTTAAGTGACCACGCTGAGGGCACCCCCTTTGGGGTACGAACCTCGGCTCAGGACGGCCAGGATGTTCCCCCAGTGGGGAGGGCAGAGACATGCGATTATTAGTTTAGGGGAGTATTAAGAACTACTAGTCATCATCGGCTCGCGGGCCGGTACTAGGGTCGGGGGGGTTCGTATATGTAATATTGTAACGGAAGTAGTGGGTAGTAGTAGTATTGACAGATGAGCAGCTGAAAGGAGAGGTTGCGGTGGGGCGAAAAGCAGTGGCGGGGCGTGGTGCGCATGCAGTGGAGAGGACAGGAGAGGGGAGCTGTGCTAAAAAGCGGTGGGATAAAATTATATTGGGTTGTTATATCAGTTTGCTAGTAAATCGATTTGTGTTATACTTAAAATAAATATCTAATCATTCATTTAAAAATCCTTTATCCTACTAATATTATAAACGCGAAAGTTTGTAAGTATGGATGGATGGATGTTTAATAAACTTTCATGTAAAAACTACTGAATGGATTTTAATGAAACTTTACGATAATGTAGCTTATACATCAGAATAAGACATAGGCTACTTTTTATCCCGGAAAAAGCGTATCACGCGGGCGGAGCCGCGAGCAAAAGCTAGTACTTTGTAATATTTGAGTGGTAGAGCCACGTTAGTCTCTGTAATGAAAATTGGCACGCTTGGTTGCTATTTAAATATATGTATATTTGTGAGTTGTGATTATTCATCATAATGATATTGAATCTATATATTTATACAAAGATCACGCCTGTTTCCCATGGTGATGGGTAGAGGATCACCACTTGATACAATTCTTGCACACCACCCTGATATCATGTTTCCTTCAAAAACATTGTGAATTCTGAGAACCCATCTCCTATATCATAGCATTTTATTAAGTGATAGAGTCACGCTGTAGATACTTTTTGTCCATGGCATGAATGTGCCGGCTCAACCGGGTTGTAACCACATTACGACGTCCAGTTGCATCTCGCTGTTTGCATATTGAGTGAGTGCGATTATATAACGCTGAAATTTCTTTAACTGAATTTTGCAGCGTATATATATAGAATAGAATAACACCACAAAAATGTATCCACTATCTTTGTTTCTGCTTAACGTCATCTCGGCTTATCATGAGTTCTTTTTCTTTTATTTAACTGAATGACGAGACGAGCAAGTTGCTCGCCTGATGGTAAGCGCCACGCTTGCCCACAAGCAGAAGCAACACCATACAGAACTTTGAAATATAAAACACTGTATGGCAATGACCTGCACTCGTCACCCCGAGACATAAGATGTTAAGTCTCATGATGTCCAGTAGTACTTCCCGATAGATTTGGAATTATGTGGTGTTGCCCACCGTCTGACCTCGCAACCCGCAATGGACATCAAACTTCGCCATTACCTCATCCGTTTATCAGCAGAATGTACCACGTGCAGGAAAGCCTCAGCCTCCGTGGCGCAGCGGGCGAGTAGCTGGCTGTGAAGCGAGAGGCCGCGGGTTCGATCTCCGCACCGAGACAAATGTTTGTGTGATCCACAAATATTTGTTTCGGGGTCTGGGTGTAGTGAGACCGAAAGTCTCTCGTAGTTCCTGATACCCACGACACAAGACTGGTATCTTACTGTGGGGTCAGGACTATGTATGTGACTGTAGGGTGTATGAAAAAAAAAAGAACGGCTTCAGGCCTATGTTGGTGGCCTACTTACGCTCCAAAAAGTGCTCCACTAATCCCAATAAAAATATCTAACAAATCCAGCGATTCAGTCAACCATGGAACGCCAGTTTAGCCGATGTCAACACTGTACGGCGTAAATAATAAACACAGGAGCGTCGCGCCTCGGGAGCGTGTAAATACATCCAACACGGGCGCATTTTATTGCGACTGCTTCCACCCTACTTGTGTCGTCTGCCTTGTTTGAACATATGTAGGAATTAAGAACTGACTGCCTTATGATTACATTTTGATGTTTTTTTAAGTAAATCTAAATATAATTTCGACCGTCAAGAGATTTTGGATCCCTCGAAGATCAGTAGAATTATGTCTACCTGAAGTTACTGGATACACTGGAATACACGGGCAGATCCCGAAACGCGACTCGCCTAAACAAGCAATTAGACAGTTTTGTCTACAGCATGAATGGGCTGGCTCGACCGGGTCGTTACCACTGTCTCACAGAAAACCGTCGTAAAATAGGGGCTTACTGATGCGTTTAGTAGGGTGAGTGAGATATCCCGAGGTCTAAATCCCGCTCCCCTCCTCAGTCCCTTATTTATATCTTCCCTTTAAGGTCGGCAAACGAGCAAGTGGGTCACCTGATGGTAAGTGATCTCCACCGCCCATGTACGCCCACCACCAGAAAAATCATAAGCGCGTAGCCGACCTAAAAAGGAAAGGCATAATTAGGGATTAGGAAGGGGAGGGGATTTGGGCTTCCGGATATCTCACTCACCGTACGAAACGCAGCAGCAAGCCGCTACTTTACGTCGGTTTTCTGTGAGACAGTGGTAACGACCCGGTCGAGCCAGCCCATTCATGCTGTAGAAAAATCTATCTACAGCGCGGCTCTGCCACTCAAAAATTCTTTTAGTATTGTAGGCGTACATGGGTGGTGGAGTTCACTTACCATCAGGTGACTTACTCGATTGTCGATTGATCACTTACTCGATTGCCAAATCTATGCTATAAAATACGACCTGATTAATTTCAAACTAAACAACTTGGGCACATCCCGTCAACAAGTTACTTGCGAGAGGACAATAGCTTTTCATTACAAAAACCAAACTGTCAAGTGGATATGAGCCATTGTATTTGTACTTCCTACTGTTCTGTTGTATGACTTGATGGTTGATAAGGGCCTGTTTATGGCCAATGACCAAGCTGTATACAGCTTTATCATTTTTTTATTTGATTGAATGACGAGACGAGCAAGGCGCTCGCCTGATAGTAAGCGCCACGCCTGCCTATAAACAGAAGCAACACCACACAGAACTTTGAACTACAAAGCACTCGTCACCCCGAGACATAAGATGTGAAGTCTCATAATGCCCACTAATTTGACTGGCTCTAATGCCCTTCAAACCGAAACACAACAGTACTTACACACTGTTGCTTGGCAGTAGAAATAGACTAAACGGTGGTACCAACCCAGACGGGCTCTCGCATACGAGGGACCTACCACCTTGTGATTTCTATCCCATAATGTTATAGACGAGGCCACCACCGAGCCGGTTCACTAAAACATCCTACTAATAATATAAACGCGAAAGTTTGTAAATATGGATGGATGGATGTTTGTTACTCCTTCACGTAAAAACTATGTACTGAACGGATTTTAATGAAACTTTACAACAATATATCTTATATATCAGAAAAAGACATAGGCTACCATGTTTTTCAAAAATTAACCCCTGAAGAGTTTAAAAAGGGGATGAAAGTTTGTATGAAAAATCTAAACCGCTGAACCGATTTTAATGAATTTTGGCACAAGCTTTTTAATGGCGAAACGAAGTTCGCGGGCACAGCTATTTTGATATAAAAATTCAGAGCTTAAGCATCTTAGAAATAGTAAACAAGCTCTACTGACGTGTATGCGCTATGAGTTTCACCTTTGTAGTTTTAATCTAAAATATTCATGTTTTTAATAAATACAGATATTACATTTTCAAGAACAAGTCTGCCAGTACAAGATTAAGATCTTGTGTTCAGAGGATCGTTTGAAAGGACTAGTAAATGGGTCAAGTGGCTTCAATGGATGAAAAGACGCAATTGAATGTTATAATTTTCACAATATTAACTGAGGGTTTTCAATTCAATTTTATTACATCGCTAGATAAAATCAAGTAGTAAATTAAAGGTTCTTTTATGCATGTAAAACCTTCTTTATTGATATAAATACTATAATTTATTATTTTTTTATGAGTGGTAGAGCCACGCTGTAGACAGTTTTATCTACAGCATGAATAGGCCGGCTCGACCGCGTCGTTACCACTGTCTCACAGAAAACCGACGTAAAGTAGCGGCTTGCTGCTACGTTTCATATGGTGATTGAGATATCCGGAGGCCCAAATCCCCCTCCCCTTTCCAATCCCTAATTATCCCTTTCCTTTAAGGTCGGCAACGCGCCCATGATTCTACTGGTATTGTGTGCGTACATGGGCGGTGGAGATCACTTATCATAAGGTGACTCACTTGCTCGTTTGCCGGCCTATGCAATAAAAAAGTCAAAATGACGAAACGAGCAGACTGCTTGCCTTATGATGTTTTCGTATACACAAATACAACACCACACATAATTTTAAATAACTAAACGCTGCATGGCATTGTACACTATGTTTTACCTTACACAATATTTTATATGTAACAAAAAATACGATATAGAAACTGGTTTGTGAAAACCGAAATAAAATTGGGCAAATAATGAAGCCGCAGATCATATTTTAAATATTATTACGAGGAAAGGTGATTATGTAGTGGGAAAATTTCACTATCTCCCTCGAAAGCGTTAAAGGTGTAATATATCCTGTAACCTCGCAAAACACGCCTTGCATTCCTTTTCCGTAATTTGTATTACCCCTTTCATCTGATTTAAATGACTTTTAACTTATTTAATTTTAACCCTATTTATAACATTATTTTGTTGATAGGTTTTGGATACCGTAATTTAATTTATAAAATAGTAATAAAAAATCGAATGAATATCCTTTTGTAGTTCGTATTGTACGTAACTTAAGAATTCATTTACGAATTAAAATTATCTAATAAAAATATCAAGCAGCGATAGCTCAGCGGGGAGTGGTATGGACTGTCGAGACGAAAGTCGCAGGTTCGAAACCAGCCCCAAGAGCATACACCACTGACTTTTCTAAGTTACGTGTATATTAATTGTTAATTATCGCTTGCTTTAACGGTGAAGGAAACATCGTGAGGAAACCTGCATACCTGAGAATTCGATAAGATTTTTCGAAGGTATGTGAAGTCTGCCAATCCGCATTAGGCCAGCGTGGTGGACTAAGGCCTGATCCCTCTCATTCAGTAGAGGAGGCCCGTGCCCAGTAGTGGGACAAATATAATATATAGGGCTAAAAAAAAAAAAAAAAAAATATATCTTAAGTAAGAAATAAAATATCGTAAAATAAATGTTGGGATAAAAAATATTTTTGAAAAGTTAGAGTATGCAACTGATTGTACTTATAAATGTAATGTAAATAAATTTATTTAATTTCGTATTTGTACTTTTACAAACTACAAAGTGTAAACTAACTGATTTAATACTTTTATGAATGATATGGGTTTGGTGACAATTTTAACAAATTAGTCCTTCAGAAAATACTAGTTCAAAGCTAAGCAAGGCAAATGAACGATTTTGCCTTTATTCGAATCTAGTACCTTTATATACTTGCTGTAATAAGTATTTATTAACAAAGCGATAATAGCTAGAAAAAAAATGAATATTTCTTCTTTCTGACAGCCTCCATGGCGTAGTCGGCTATGAAGTGAGAGACCATAGCTTCGATTCCCGCACCGAGACAAAAATGTTTGATCTGTTGAATATATGGACGCCTACTCAAAACAACAGAGCAACGTACGGCGTTGCGATGTACTCGACTCTTAACGTACCCATAGGCACTATCTCTCCACGTCACCTCGTCGACTGTGCTAAGTAAGTGAAATAAAAAGTAATGTTAGTGAAATAAAACTGTCCCCCCCGTGACCACGAAGGCTGAAAAGTCTTCGAGACGTCGGGATCAAAATTAATAAAAAACCGCGATAAAATCCGTTCAAATTAGTTTTATTTCAATAAGTAACATTTGCGTAAACGTAAGAAATCATTAAGTAATGTTAGTTCAAAATAATTATTCGATTATTAACATCAATTGCCCTTAGTATCATTTCATCATGGTCCACAAATATTTGTTTCGGATCGCGGTGTTTCTCCCCTGATGGATTGACATCAGGCAGGCGGCCATTTGTAAAAACTACAAGCCTTTCAACTTTCTGTAATATGTGATAAAGCATGTTGCGCTGACCTCAGTGAGTAGGTAAAGGCAGGTGGAAGAGAGTTTTTCTAGCTGTGATAACTAGAAAAAAATAGTATACTCTATCTTTTTAAGCGGTCTACAAGGTGGTAGGTCCTTCGTATGCGAAAGGCCGTCTGGGTTGGTACCACCGCATTGTCTATTTATGCCGCCAAGCAACACTGTGTAAGCACTGTTGTGTTTCGGTTTGAAGTACATTGAAGCTAGTGAAATTACTGGGCATTATGAAACTTAACATCTTATGTCTTGGGGTGAGCGCAGTTCAGTGCCATAGAGTGCTTTGTAATTTTATTCAAAGGTCTGTGTGGTGTTGTTTCTGTTTATGGACAGGCGTGGCGCTTACCATCAGGCGAGCGCCTTGCTCGTTTCGTCTTTCAATCAAATAAAAAAATACTTTTTAAGCTTAAATTTACAGTGAAGTTCTACTAAACGAGGCACAGCACGAAAGTGTAAGGAGGTATAACAACAAGTAGCCGAGTGCCGGGAAAGGGCCGCGCCGAAGAATATTAGTGTCGTCAGCGAACGTTGAGTACACTTGAAATTTTATTAACGATTAGCACTACCCCTTAACTCGTTTGTAAAGTTTTAAAGGGTTAAAGTAATTTTAACGTGAAATTGCGAGTTCTGAGGAAGTTTTCATAGTATGCGGTTGTATGGTTGGCTTCGCTGCGTATTGAGGCTTCTTTGTACTAATAAATATAATATTGTGTTCGATTTCTTTAGATTTAAGCATATAAAAATATGATTATTTAAAATTTAAAAATATTATTTTGACTTCATGTAGTAGGTGAGTTGTGTACGTGTTAGAGAGAGAAAGTGAGTAATTTCATTCTACCGATAGTCGAGAGATATTACGTCATCAACGAAAGCCTTTGTATCTGTACTGCAATGTACTTAATATCAGATTCAGTATAGCCACCATGTCGTGCATAAATAAAAAAAATCCAAATTTTACATTTATATTATAGTAGAAATCCGAATAAAAAAAGTGAAATAATCCCGGGGCCTTGAATACCTAAATTACTGCAAGTACCTCCACTGTGCACTACTTGTGGCCTGTGTTTTGTGGTGCCTAGAAGCCCTTCATATAAGATAAGGACGCCCTCAGCGTCCACGACAGTAATAGTAAGATAGTTGGGAGAGAGAATATCCTATATATCCTAATATCATCATCATCATCATCATCAGCCACAAGACGTCCACTGCTGAACATAGGCCTCCCCCAAAGATTTCCAGACCGACCTGTTGGAAGCGGCCTGCATCCAGCGACATCCTGCGACCTTTATCAGGTCGTCTGTCCATCTTGTAGGTGGACGTCCAACGCTGCGCTTGCCAGTACGTGGCCTCCATTCCATATATATATATATATATATCATATATCCTAATAATTTAATTTCATTTCATATATCCTAATATATTCAAATTAAATTCATTCTGAATTATTGCTTGTTTTAACGGCGAAGGAAACATTGTCAGGAAACCCGCCTACCTGATAAGTTTTCTTATCTTAATGTGTGTGAAGTCTGCCAACCCGTACTAGGCCAGCGTGATGGACTAAGGCCGAACCTCTCATTAGTGGAGGCCTAGCAGTGAGACATATTATACGAGGTTGGTATTATAATTATCATATTCCTAATTAGTAAAGGCAAGTTAGTATAAACAGCGTGAATATTTATGAAGTAATATTTCCCAGTGTTTCAGTTTACCTGTGTAATTGGAAACAGAAAGTTCAAAGAGCAGGGTCACGGATCGTGTATTAATGAAATGTACACAAATTAGAATAATATTCATTCCACTATACTGATTACAACGGAATAATATTTCGAGTGGTAGAGCCAAGCTGTAGACAGTTTTGTCTTCAGCATAAATGGGTTGTATTACAGAAAACGGACGTAAAGTAGCGGCTTGCTGCTGCGTTTCGTACGGTGAGGGAGATATCCGGAAATCCTTCTCCCCTTCTCAATCCCCCTCCCCTGCCCAATCCCTAATTGTCCCGTTCCTTAAAGTCGGCAGCGCGCCTGATTCTTCTAGTATTGTAGGCGTACATGAGCGTTGGAAATCACTTACCATCAGGTGACCCACTTGCTCGTTCGTCGGTCTATGCTATACAAAAATACTAACAAATTTATTGGAAAATATGATATAATACGTTGTTATAAATTAATTCAATCTTTTAACCACCAATAAAAATACAAGTCTGACCCTTTTGTCTCCACCTCACCCCCTCGCTCTGTTACAATTTAATTGCCCCGTTGTATGAAAACCATTTGAAATCTATATGCAAATAAAAAATCGTCAAACAAATGCGCCATTGAATATTTATGAAATGTTATTAATAAATTGCCAGTAAAAGGGTATTTTTACAAGACTGTACATTGGGCTGCGTCTCTCGTGTTTCATTGAAAACTAAGGCTGCGGACTCGAAGTCAGCGGCAAGCGGCGGCGACGCGGGAGCGGCGCGTTTCAATGCATAGATTTAAATGGACCTGGCCTCGAAAGCAGCGGCACGGCGCGGGCGCGAGGAGCGATGAACAAGCGGCGCGCGCCAGTCGAGCGGCGCTTGCGCGTCTGTATTGACGTAGTGTTGTGTATTTTCAAAAATGCCCGCCAACGTGGTGGAACAAATTATTTCAATGATTTTTTATATGGAACATCTTATTCACATCAATTTCGTTCGCGAACAGACACTAATTTCTCCTAGTACAACACTACGCCACTCTAGCGCCGCGCGATCTGCCCGCTGGCTTCGAGACCGGGTCTCCGCCGCTCCCGCGTCGCCGCCGCCGCCGCCGCCGCCCCGCACCCGCTGACTTCGAGTCCACAACCTAACTCTTGCCCTCAGTCGCGCCTGCGTTAAGGTATCGGTTGTCTAGAATGAATCCGACAGTCCGTACCACTCCTCGCTGAGCTATCGCTTTATAATATTATTTTGTAGGCCTGAATAGCTGCTGCTGCAACCATCATATTCATAACAATTCATTAAAACTCATTACCGCAAATCCCATTTCAAAATGTATTACAAATTGCCCAAAATTCAATTTATTGCCACCGACATTCCGACACACGCTGTATTTATTACATTAGCTGGAATGAGCTGAATTATCCCGTAATAAGCCATAAGATGATCAATTAATGCAACCATATTAATTTGCAGTAATATACAACCACTATCAAGCCACATAATTCAGATGGAAATATGATTAATTATTCGAAGCACTACCTATTATCATAAACTTAGTACCTTACTAATAAACAACAAACCGATGATGCTTATGAAATTGTCTTCCTCGTTTTCGACTCAGTTCTAAAATAACATTTATTTAAAACAATATTGATCTACCATTTTTATTTATATCATAAAGTACCATGAAAAACTACAAGCCGTAACAACTACAAGCTAAATATTTCTGTAACATGTGTTAAAAAGCATGTTGCACTGATCCCACTGCGAATGGAATAAGAACAAGCGGAAGAAGAAGAGAATTATGATTAAAATTATGCTCTTCGGCAATCTTTAGATAATTACGGACATGGCTATGAACATAATATAAACAATATAAAATGAAATACTGTTCGTTGGTAACAGCATCACTTGAGAACGTCTGGACGGATTAGGCATTATTTTTTAATTATAGACAGGGAGCCCTCGGGTAGCTGATCCACTTGACTACTATCAAGCTCATTTTCCGTGAGTAGCTTCGTTTCGATGAGACGACCAACTATTCCCTATGCGAAAATTCTCTATTGTGGTAGCTAACAGAGGTAGCAAGGATAGAATATTTCGATTTGATGATACTCAAAAAATTATTATTTTATTTGTAGGACAATATGACAGTTAAATTATATAAATATTAACTAAGTAAATACAAAAAAATCAGCTGGTTAGTAATCATTCTTATGACCTCGTTATCGATACCTATTGGAAGCCCCTCCTTCCAATAGGTATGATTACTAACCAGCTGATTTTTTATAATTTAACTGTCATATTGTCCTACAAATAAAATAATAATTTTTTGAGTATCATCAAATCGAAATATTCTATCCTTGCTACCTCTGTTAGCTACCACAATAGAGAATTTTCGCATAGGGAATAGCTGTTGGTCGTCTCATCGAAACGAAGCTACTCACGGAAAATGAGCTTGATAGTAATCAAGTGGATCAGCTACCTGAGGGCCCTGTCCATTAGGTTTATATGGAAAGAAAAACTGCCCTGAAAATAATAAAACTCGTGAAAAACAAAGTGCATTTTCTGTGGGATTTTTGTGGGACTCACGATTGATGATGATGATGCAAGCGGGTGAAACTGTGAGGGATAGCTAAAAAATAATAACATAATACAAATAATCATAATTAAATTCAGTTATTCCAGTATCCAATGGTACGTGTCACATAATAGCTGATATCG
This sequence comes from Amorpha juglandis, assembly GCA_949126905.1. NCBI lineage: Eukaryota > Metazoa > Arthropoda > Insecta > Lepidoptera > Sphingidae > Amorpha > Amorpha juglandis. The sequence continues at coordinate 3,416,652 of OX421380.1, forward strand.
CAGGCCACTATATCATTGAGATGCAATTACCTAATCTGAATCAGTTATAGATGTCAAGCGTAATATATGGACTAGCCATTTATTTCTTGAATTTGCTGTACAGCTTAATGAACCCGCTCATTTATCATAACTTCTCTATTAATTTTTTTATAGCATAGGCAGGCACACGAGCAAATGGTACACCTGATGGTTAATGATCTACAAAGCTATTGAACGCCCATAATGCCAGAAGAATAAGAAAGAAAGTAAGAAAGATATGGTTTAATGTAACAGTAATATATACCATGCTACATTAATATAATATAATTATAGACTCGTCGACTTTGAAGGAAAGAAATAATTAAGGGATTGGGAAGGGAAGAGAATTTGGACCTCCAGATATCCCGCACAGTGTATGGACCGCAACAATAAGCTGCTACTTCACGTGAACTGTGGAAGTGGTAACAAGCCGATTGAGCAGGCCCATTTATGATCTAGACTAGATCCAACTGCTTGCAGCGTGGCTCTACTACTCTTTCTTTGAAATATTACCTAAATAATCTAACCCTTAAAAACTCAGACACCTATATCAGCGAAGCTGAGTTCCTGTAGTCATCTTCATATTCCACCATCAGACTCTGATCATCATTTGTAAACAGCCGTCATCGATATTAACGAATTACAAGTTTTTATAGCGGATGTGATGAAATTAAATGTACATTACTGTGAAGGTCGATTATTATTGCTCCAATCTTCCGAAAACTAATATGACAAATATCTCGTTTTATTATTTGTATTTATATGTTGTTGTAGATTTAGAATAGTATCGAACGCAAAAAAAAAATGAATATTTTTTACTTTGAAGTTAAATACGTGAGTGCTACTAACCTATTTACAAATGGTATAAACGAATTATTTCATTATACATTAATTATAATACGCTCTGCTAGGTATGTCACTTGTTGGAACATAGGCTGGCACTTTCCATAGGTTCCTTATAATACAGAGGTACTCTGGCCACGCTAGCGTCTGACGCTTAATCCAGAAATCTAAATAATTTGATAATTGTTATTTAATAGGAAACTAAACCAACGTTATTCCATCCAAAACCAGCCATTACGAAAGGAAATATATAGTAGAATAATATACCTTCGACATTTTAAATGAATAATACCAATAAAGTGTCATATATTCAGTAAATTAATGTTATGAATGAAGCTACGTAATAACTCATGAATTAATACACCAAATTCTCAGCAAAATGTTATGCTATGTGCGCTCCAAATGTAATCAAAGCTAATTAATCATGCAATGGCAAATGCTAATATATTAGGACGTAGGCTCGTTTGTTTGTATACATTACCACAGCTGGATTCAATCGTTTCAATTAAAATTGCAAATGAAGATATATTTAGTTTCCAAACTACATGTTTAAACAAGAATCCAAAAGGTATATCAAACGCTATTAAGAAATATATTAGCAAAACCATGAACAAATTAGTATAATTATAAATCTAAGTAATTACTCCAATACCAGGAGTAATTAATGTGCTGAAAATAATGGCGCTGGCTATATTAGATACATATTATACATGATCACCTTAATTACGTTCTAGCGATGGGCTCAGGCCTCCTTTTGTTTATTGGAAGCGGTTAAGATTGTTGAACGAAAAGTTGGCGGAATACAGCTTACTGTCAGATGTTATATATACAACTGCTATTACAACCGGATGATCGCGAAAATGTTGATGTTGATGATGTTTATTACAAGCAATGCTATAGATGTCATGCTTTAGATTCCATGAATATGTACTACACAATCGAAGTTCTGATTGGTGTTGCTCTTGTTTATAGGCAATGACGCTTGCCATCAGGCGCGTATCCTGCTCGTCTCTTCATTAACGATAATAATAAAATAAAATTGGTGTGTGTCGTGGGACACCAGGTAGGAACGAAGTTCCTTCGGCTAATGTAGAATCGACACAAATTGCAAAAAATTCAAATTATCAACTAAAATAACAAAATATGTCTCTTTATTTTTGTTTGACAACATAAAATTACATAGAAATAGAATAGAAAAATAGAAATAAAAAAAAGACGTGTGGCACTCGGAGACTGCCGCGGTAAAGCTATTGTATAGCATTTTTTATCAACTTATGTAATTATAAATAATAACGAGCTAGCGTAATCTTTTAAAAATCGAAGGAGTATTTTTATATACTTCACACTGGCTGAATGAATTACATTTTAAAAAAGGAACTAACGCTGGCTGGTTATGCGACTGTCGCGCCTGCGCACTTCTCATTTAACGCTTTTATTCCACGCATTTTTTCCACGCATTTTTCTTACGGTTTTACTATCACATTTTTTTCAGTTCGGTCACGCAGCGAAATCCCTATCCCCTCCAAGCCTGCCGTAAGGAACTTCGTTCCAATAAGAAAGTGATGTTGATGTCACCATTCCTCATGATGAGAACTTCGTTAAACCCGAAAGAGATAAAATGAGCGTTAATGCACACGAGGTTACTAACACGTGGGATGTGGACTCGACAATTATTGTCCCGATAGTCGTCGCTGCCCATGATACCGAAGAGCCTCGACCAACATCTTCAGAGGATTTCAATTGGTCGTTGGGTTAAGTGCCAGATGCAAAAAGCAGTGTTATTAGACACGGCATGCATTGTGAGGAGGTTTCTCTCTCTAGGATCCTAACCGCCGGTGGCTTGGGTCCTAGGCCTCGCCATTGGAGGGTGACGTATTTTTATATTTTTTAATATTTTTTTTGGAAATTTAATGTTTAGAAATGTATAAAAATTCTAAATAAAGAGTACAATGCAATAAGAAAGTGTAACACATTAATATATTTTCACTGCGTACACTGAGGGTTAGTAATCAGTATTAAAAAGTCATTACTGTTCGCAGTTTAACCTTATGCGGATATTAAGTTGAATAGGTAGCAATAAAACGATTTATTTAGGCACTATTCGGTCTAGCGAAATCATGCAAATTTTTACCCTGTGTATTTTATTTACTTTATTTAGAAATATAGTTTTGCTGGGTTTCTCTGGTGGCAGTCCGGACAACTATGTGAGTGTATTAATTTGATACCTAATTCTAGTATTTGTAAAAAAATAGTGTGCAATAAACTTGATGATGTTGGGATTAAAAGCTATTTTAATAGCATACGTTGTCTCAAAGGCAAGTCAGTGAATTGACAGCTTCCGTAACAAGAGGCCGCGAGTTCGATTCCCGTACCAAGAACGATTTTGTAATTATTTGTTTGGGTTTGGATGTTATTGGACCATAAGTTTATCGTAGTTCTTAATATCCACGATACAGGTAAACCTAGTGTGGGTCAGGATGAACTTTATGACGGTGATGGATCATCATTTATTTATTAATATGTAGCTGTTGCCCGCGGTTCCGCCCGCGTGCGTCCCTTTTTCTGGGGTAAAAAGTAGCCCATGTTCTAATTTATGTCATGGTCGTACGGGGAGTAAGATATCCAAAGACCCAAATCAGTCATACTACTTATTAATTTAAATGTTTGACAGAATAATGGCCGGCGCTCATTGACGGCATGGCACGGCATGGCACGGCAGGTCATGCTGCGGCATCCCGCGGCGTCCCGTGGCATGCCGTGGCATCCTGCTGAATGCCCAGCCACTCTCTCTCTCTCGCGCACCGCGGCAATCCGTGGAATGAAACGGCATGACACGTCTGGCCGGAGCATCCCGCGGCGCGTCGCGTCATGCCACAGCATCCCGCGGCACGTCGCGGCACTGTGGTATTGAAATAAAGTAACGTGAATTCTAAACTCGTGGCAATAAGATTCAAAATAACTTGATTAGTAATAAAATCCTTTGCCATGCCATGCCGTGCCATGCCGTCTATGAGCGCCGCGCCGGCCCTTACGCACCATTAAAATAAAATTTATTTAAAACGGATTTTATCGCAGCTTTTTATTTAATTTTGATTAGATTTTCCGCCTTCGTGGTCACGGGGTGGCTACATATTCAACATAAGAAATCATTAAAATAACGCATAATTACTTTTCTTTGTATATTATTATAATTCTATACAAGTTTTTTTTGCTGGTGGTGGGATATTCATATCCGCCCGGATAGCATCCACCGTACACATGGTGTTAAAACCTGCCATAGTGATCCACATGCCTTGTGTGGATCGCGTTCCAGGATCAGCTAGTGTATATTCGGTTCTCCCGAGGGGCTTGCGACATAACTTGATGGTTGATTGTGGCGGGTATAGGGGTACATCCTTGTATTACTGTGCCTGCATCGGTCATCCGCCTGTCTTGTCGCAGGCTCCTCGATTTGCTTCTTTTTTTCTCCAAAGAGGGAAGAAGCATTTATACAGGCCGGCATGACTCTGGTGACCACCGATAAACTCATTGTTTGGTGGTGGTCGCTGGTTTTTTGGATTGCACTACGCTTACCATCAGGTGTAGTGCAGTCACTTTGCCGTGCTCGAATAAAAAAAAAAGTATAATACTTAGATATTTTCAGATATACAATAGAATATTTTCACCAGGGCCCGTATACTGCAAAATGGCATCACTACAACGTGTGTCGCGGTCCGAAGTCGAAGAATGACACGTTGTTTCAGACGCAACTAGAGACCGACGGCAAATCGTACGGGGCTATCTTTAACATCACAGTTTCCACTACTACCCGGTTTGAGACGGTAAAACCTCTGTTTTTTTTATCCGAGCACGGCAAAATGCACTACACCTGATGGTAAGCTCAGTGCAGTACAAAAAAATCCAACGACCACCGACAAACAATAAATTTATCGGTGGTTTATCTTGTCGGATTCAGGGAATAGTCAGTCAATAAAATCCAATAACTTCACGCCGGCATAAATCTGCCGTCCGTTGAGGGATCCAATGTCTCTAGACGATCGGAATTATATTTGGACTGCATTGTCCTTAAAAACAGTTCCTGTGAAGTCACTTTGCGGTGCCAGGATTTAGAAATGGCCTAAAATAGCTTTTTTTTGCTTACAGATAAAAATTTCGGTATATGCGGTCAAGGCGGGAGTGAAGCAATCTGAATTATGGAGATACAAGTTGGATAATCCCTGTCAGCATCAAGTAGTAGGTGCCGTACTGGAATCACAGATCGGAGCCAAGAACTGTGTTCTTAAAAAGGTTAATCTAAGTTTTTTCGACTACTCTTCTAAGTCTACTTCTTCTCCCACAAATGCTCCCACATGAGATACAGCAGGGGTCGCCGTTGTCGGTCCCATTAACAGAGACCCCTGCTAAACTGCAGGGTCCCAAAGGGTTAAAAAAACCCTCTTTTTATATGCGAGATACGTCTGGGTTGGTATCACCGCTTTGTCTATTTTTCCCCCAAAACATTGGTGAGAAAGCACTGTTATGTTTCGGTTTGAAGGATTTGAACTCAGTGAAATAACTGGTAATTATAAGACTTGACATTTTATGTGATGTGAGGTCTTGCTTCTGTTTATGGGCAAGCGCTTACCATCAGGCGAGTGATCGTTTCGTCATTCAGATTCTTAAAAAAAAATATTAATGGCCCTGCTTGATAGTATCACTGTCTATCAGAATACCGACGTCAAGTGACTTGTATTTGCGCTTTGTACGGCGTGTGAGATTTCCGTAGGTCCAAAACCCTCCCCCCTAATCCCATTAGCAGCGCACCCATTTCTTTTCAAGGAGCTAGAAATAATATTTCTAACCAAGATATTTGTTTCAGGGCTATTATCACGGAAATTTAAATTTTACTTCACTGGCACATGATTTTCTTGGTAATTCTTTTTACTACGGCGAATTCTTATTTAAGGCCGTAGCATTATCCAAAACTGGTAATATTCTTTGTATTACTGTTTATACTGTTATCGCAAAGTAATAAGGAAGAAATCTCGTTTATTTCATGCCTCAATTAATACATATATAAAACAAAGTAGCTTTCTGCGTCTGTCTATCTGTTTGTCTGCTTATTTCACTTAAACCATACAACGGATTTAGATGCCGTCATTCAAGTATCATTTAGAGAATTTATTCCGGAAGGTTTATATTACGCTATGACCTCTGGGAGCTGAGCAGTAACACGTGTGCAAAGTGCGCAAGTAAAATATATATAAATTACAAATTATAATATGTATCATTTGTTTTATTTACCTAGAAGTTCTTTACTTAGTTTACATATACAGTAAAACGAGGCGAAGACTCGACGCCACATATATTTACCAAAACCCTATTTTAAATTAATTAATTAATTTGAAAAGTCTGACACTTGACAAAGTCTTCCGTGTTTAACAATACCAGCTTATATACTCGTACTTGTCTGTTAATCCAAAAAATAATTAAGTTCTATTATAGAATATTATTTCTTATTTGATCACGCAGAGAAACACCGAGCATAGCTCTCTCCATAGCGCGCTGAGTGACTGTGAGCCGTCTTATACGGCCCATATTTAGAGGCCACGTCTCAGTGCCGTATGTCATCACTGGTAACACACATTGATCGAAGACTTTAGTCTTCAGGCACTGAGGTATTTTGGACGAGAAGACCTTGCCCAGTTTCCCGAACGCTGCCCAGCCGAGCTGGATTCGACGATTGACTTCTCTCTCTCTCTCTCTCCACGTACTGGCAAGCGCAGCGTTGGACGTCCACCTACAAGGTGGACAGACGACCTGATAAAGATCGCAGGAAGTCGCTGGATGGAGGCCGCTTCCAACAGGTCGGTCTGGAAATCTTTGGGAGAGGCCTATGTTCAGCAGTGGACGTCTTGTGGCTGATGATGATGATGATGATAGAATATTATTTACTATCGACAAACCTTTAAATCGTAAAGTGATGGCTTCCACGACGTATCCGTCGACGGCGAAACTTGTAGTTCCGGATAACGTTTTTCGCTGATGTGAGCGAATATGGCTAGCTAGCCCTAATTTAGATTTAAAGGTCCTGGCGACAGGAAATCGTAAAGTACCAATTACGCGAAGAGAGTTAATCGCACGATTTGTAGTGAGGTAGGATTTTCACAGAGCGTACGTTCATCATTATACAGTTGGGTATAAAAATGTATGAAAGAAAGTAAGGTGCATGCAGGTGTTGCATACATTTTGCTGGTGGCAGGATATTCATATCCGCCCAGATAGCGACCATCGTACACATACTGTTAAACCTGCCATAGTGGTCCACACGCCTCGTGTGGATCGCGTTCCAGGATCAGCCAGTGTATATCCGGTTCTCCCGAAGGGTTTGCGACATGACTTGATGGTTGATTGGGGTGGGTTTGGAAGTAATTCCTTGTATCATTGTGCCTGCATTGGTCATCCGCATGTCCTGTCGCAGGCCCCTCGATCTGCTTCTTCCCTCTCCGAAAAGCCTTAAAACCTTGCTATGATAAATAAAATTAACTAAATTGTAGTTTTTTTCACCAGGCAATCTTTTTACAGCATTGACCGGCAAACGAGGAAGTTAGTTACCTGATGGTAAGTGATCTCCACCGCCCATGTACACCCACAATACTAGAAGAATCATAGGCGCGTTGCCGACCTTAAAGGGAAGGGATAAATAAGAGATTGTAAAAGGAAAGGGGATTTGGGCCTCCGGTTATCTCACTCACCGTACGAAACGCAGCAGCAAGCCGCTACTTTACGTCGGTTTTCTGTGAGACAGTGGTAACGACCTGGTCGAGCCGGCCCATTCATGCTCTAGACAAAACTATCTACAGCGTGGCTTTACCACTCATGCTATCAATCTGCAGTTTAATAACCTATATCAAATAGTCATTAGTATACATGCATATATAATCTTATGCAGCCATTACTTCTAATAATAGTAAAATAATTTACTTATGCGTCGGTTTAAGGTCTCGGTCTGCTGGTGGGAGGATACTTGTATCCGACCGGATAGCGACCACCGTACACTGGTGCTAAAACCTGCCATAGTAGCCCACCTTGTGTGGGTCGCGTTCCAGGGTCAGCCAGTGTATATCCGGTTCTCCCCAGGGAGCTTGCCCCATGATCCTAACCCTTTTCCCATCCCTTTTTCCTTCCCCTCGCCCTTGGCCCTTTGGCAGGCCGGCATGATCTTGCCGACCTACGATGGACACATTGTTTGTCGTTGGTCTGGTTTCTCGGGTATACCGGTTTTCTCGCAATGTTTCCTTCACCGTTAAAGCGAGAATAATTAACAATGAATGTATACGGGACTTAGAAAAGGCAAGGCTGTATGCTCTTGAGGCTGGTTTTGAACCAGCGATCTTTGTTTCGGCAGTTTGTACCACTCCCCGCTGAACTATCGCGACAAAATCATTAGTATGAGTATATAACCATGTTATAAAAATGTCAATAACGATATCTAAAAACTGTTGATTAGGTTACTGGAAGTATTTTATTGTAATTAAGTATTTACAGAAAAAAATAAAAATCAAGTTAAAGTGTAAAATAAATCTGTATTTGTCAACATTACGTTCGCGCAGTTTTGCAACGACATCAACAGACATAGCTGTCAATAAGCATAAAAAATTAATGTTGTCATGCTTACAATAATTGTACTAAATGAACATTTTAATTCGCTATCAAATAAATTCAACTGTATTTATGACCGCCTCAATTTACACAAAACACTACAATGTTGTAGGTCCCTCGTATGCGAGAGGCCCTCTGGGTTGGTACCACCGCTTTGTCTATTTCTGCCGCCAAGCAACAGTGTGTAAGTACTGTTGCGTTTCGGTTTGAAGGACATTGAAGCCAGTGTAATTACTGGGCATGTGCAATGTGGGATTTTGTTTTTTGCGCTTAGAATGGATTTTCGGAAATTTACACTTTAATGGGCCATGGGGCGCTTGATCTCTATATGAAATTTGTATGAAAAATAATAAGACATGTTTCACATTTACGTAAAATTCCCCGTGTAAAGGGGGGGAGTGAACTTCATACTCTGTGTATGTTACTTTTAAATAACTTGACCATTGTGGTCATATTCACCCCGTAATTATATTTCTATTATGCAGACAATAATTATGATAAACATCATCACTCTACGAACCACGGGAGCGGAGTAGTATTATGCACGCGTGTGTCAGCTAGCATTATAATTAATTCAACCTGACCTCTATTCAATATATGCTTACATAAATACATAGCAAAGTCTATATCAAAAAGTCATTAGAGTTCCCATTAAAATCTTGTGCAGCCATTAATGTTTAAAACATTAAGGCACCATGCGGTTCAGAGCAATCATGATAATTTTGACCCCGTGTGTATATTATTCCCTCTGTATAGAAATGTTGCTCCACTGGATATCTCGGCCACTAATCGAGAGAACTATCTGAGTATGCTTGATGTCTTTAGTTTTATTTATTTACTAGCTGTACCCTGCGCGCGTTGCTACGCCACCAACTAAAATAAATTTGAAGGAAAGACATTACACATAGGAAGTTTATTGGAATGACAGTGGCGCCATCTGTCGAAAATTGGTCGTACCAACTTAGAAACCTTCGTGGGCTCATGCACAACAACTTTGCTAAAAGTCATCACATGATCAAATGCATAGTTTACGATTCTATAAAACACATACAGACAAACATTCATTTTTATTATATAGATGGGCCGACTCGACCGGGGCTTTACCACTGTCTCACAAAAATCTTCTTTCTTTTTTTCTCTTTCTTTCTTTATAGCATAGGCCGGCAAACGAGCAAGTAGGTCACCTGATGGTAAGTGATCTCCACCGCCCATGTACGCCCACCACCAGAAGAGTCATGGGCGCGTTGCCGACCTTAAAGGAAAGAGATAATTAGGGATTGGGAAGGGGATGGGATTTGGACTTCCGGTTATTTCACTCACCGTACGAAACGCAGCAGTAAGCCAGTACTTTACGTCGGTTTTCTGTGAGACAGTAGTAACGATCCGGTCGAGCCAGCCCATTCATGCTGTAGACAAAACTGTCTACAGCGTGGCTCTACCACTCAAGTATGAAGTAAGAATGCTACATGAAGTAACCGCTTCCTCTAGCGTTTGATGTAACTCACTTACTGAGTGTCGGAGTCTACTAGTAAAAGTCTGTCATTGTAAATGTATGCTGTAAATAAATTACTGAAACACCTAGATACCAAAATGACGCAGTAACTATTTATCGGTAAGCAATAAAATCAAATTCGCTGATGGCATCGCCGCACTGAAATCAAGTTCGGCCACAAAAGCGTACTTACTGATTGCGCAACGGGCTCGAGCGAGGTTCGGCGCGCCGGCGAATTAATTTGAAACGTGTCAATGATTTACTACCCCTGGTTTAGATGTAATTTAGTTATGGATGATGCGGCCGTGTAGTTTACAGTGGCCAATTAACATTTATTGGGAGAATGCTAGACGTCATAATGTTTCAGAGAAATTTTCAGAATTGTATGCTGTTGTTTTCGGTATGTTTGTGGTTTCAATACGAGTTATTTTTTTAATTCTATATATAATAACAATAGTCCTGTATCACTTCTTTTATTTCATTGAATGACGAGACGAGCAAGGCGCTCGCCTGATGGTAAACGCCACGCCCGCCCAAAAACAGAAGCAACACCACACATAACTTTGTATTATAAAGCACTGCATGGCACTGAATTGCGCTCGTCACCCCGAGACATAAGATGTTAAGTCTCACAATGCCCATTAATTTCACTGGCTTCAATGTCCTTCAAACTGAAACATAATAGTGTTTTGCGGCAGAAATAAACAAAGTGATGGTACCAACCCAGACGGCCTCTCGCATACGAGGGACCACCTTGTTTCCTCAATGTAATGCACCCCTATTCCTCTGGTATAGGTGATCATGATCTGTGGTGATCACTAAACACCAAATACCTTATATACCAAATACCTATACCAAATGAATATAGAAATACATCCAAATAGTATTATAAGGTTGCTCAATACAAAGCACGACAAAATTCGAGAAATGACCTCCTTTTTAACAAAGAATATCCATTCTAGTGATATGTTATCGTCAGGTAAAAGGTCCCTTGTGTACTTTTCTACACGTTCACGAACACATTGTGAAAATCTAATTAAGCTAAAATGTAGCTCGTCGCTCTACACCAAAACTTTGGTCCTGCCACGTAACGTAAACCACATGGTAGAATGTATAAGGGAGAAATAAAGTTGACTGCGATGTATGTGATTCTAGATATGACAAAAAAATCAAATCACTTTTCTGTGCGTCCTGTGACGGGATCTTTAAATCCAAACTGCTATAATACTAAACTAGTCCATATTGTTTGTGAGTGGTAGAGCCACGCTGTAGACAGTTTTGTCTACAGCTTGAATGGGCCGGCTCGACAGGGTCGTTACTACTGTCTCCCAGAAAACTGACGTCAAGTAGCGGCTTGCTGCTGTGTTTCTTACGGTGAGTGAGATATCCGGAAGGCCAATCTCCCCTTCCCAATCCCTAATTATCCCTTTCCTTTAAGGTCGGCAACGCGCCCATGATTCTTCTGGTATTGTGTGCGTACATGGGCGATGGATATCACTTACCATCAGGTGACCCACTTGCTCGTTTGCCGACCAATGCTATAAAAAAATCGGTCACATCAGCGAATAACTTAATTCAGAACTGCAACATTCGCTGTCAACGGATACGTCGCGTCGTGAAGGCCATCATACTGCATTTTGCTAAAAAACTAGTATCAATAGTTTAGGATATGAAGTTACAGCGGCGGAGAGTTATTTTAGACTGGCATTTATTTTACAAGATGCGTATGCGAAAGGCCGTCTGGGTTGGTACCACCGCTTTGTCTATTCTGCCGCTAAGCAACAGTGTGTAAGCACTGTTGTGTGTCGGTTTGAAGGACATTGAAGCCAGTGGAATTACTTTGCATTATGAGACTTAACATCTTCTGTCTCAGGGTGACGAATGCAGTTCACTGCCATGCAGTGCTTTGTAATTTAACGGTGGTGTCGGTCTGTGTGGTGTTGCTTCTGTTTATAAGCAGGCGTGGCGTTTACCATCAGGCGTCAAATCATCACCATCAAAAAAGTAGCACAGGATAGTAGTATTATTAAGTTCGTCAATTTACGTCCTATAATGTGATAAAGGGCGATCCTATCGCAAGCATAAATTCCAATTCCCAGCAACTCAAGTATTTTTTTATCGAAAACTCAGACTTAATTGTCATAGTCTGACCTAAAATTTGTCAGCTTACAAAGTCTGATAAGACTTTAGGTGAATCTTTTTGACCACTCAAACCTCCGGTAAGCAATTATTTACATTAAAAATACTCGTCTACTAACCTAACTCATCCAGTTAAGTCATAGATCATTGTAACAGAACGGTTCAACGACAACGTGCGCCAAAAGCATTTTGCTTGAAACAAATTAAGATGCCCGGAGAAAAGTCTCATCTAGTTTCACCTGAAACTTCAAACACAAGTACTCTTCTCTATCTAACCCTTTCAATTAATTTGTGGGCAGTACTATAACATTACTATCGTTCTAGTTTACCAAAAAGTAGGGCTATCGTAAGAGAAAGGCCTTATCTATTTCTGTCGCCAAGCAGTAATGTGTAAGCACTGTTGTGTTTAAGTTTGAAGGACATTGAAGTCAGTGAAATTACTGGGCATTATGAGATTCAACATCTTATGTCTCAGGGTGACGAGCGCAGTTCAGTGCCATGGTGTGCTTTGTAATTCAAAGTTCTGTTTGCTTCTGTTTATTGGCAAGCGTGACGCTTATCATCAGACGAGCGCCTTGCTCGTCTCTTCATTCAATCAAATAAAAAAATAATCATATAACATTGTAAATATCGCTCTAGTATACCAAATGATTGGGCCATCGTATGCGAAAGGCCGTTTGGGTTGGTACCACTGCTTTATCTTCTACTGTCGGCAAGCAGTAATGTGTAAGCACTGTTGTGTTTATGTTTGAAGGACACTGGAGCCAGTGAAATTGCTGGGCATTATAAGTCTTAACAATTTATGACTCGGGGTGACAAACGCAGTCCAGTGTCACGAAGAGCTTGTAATTAATGTTATGTGTGGTGTTGCTTCTGTATAATGGTACATACAATCTTTTTGATCATTATTTAATTCACTGCTTCCAATAATAATAATAATACTAGGCCTGTATTATATACGTTCTACTGCTGGGCACGGGCATCCTCTACTGAATGAGAGTGATTAGACCTTAGTTCACCATACGGGCCTAATGCGGGTTGGCAGACTTCACATACCATCGAAAAATCTTACCGAGTTCTCAGGTATGCAGATTTCCTCACGATGTTTCCTTCACCGTTAATGTAAGCGACATTTAACAATTAATATACACGTAACTTAGAAAAGTCAGAGGTATGCTCTTGGGGCTGGTTTCGAACCTGCGACCTAAGTCTGGACAGTCCGTACCTCTCCCCACTCTCGCTGCTTTTTCCAATTATTTGAGTGAAAACCAGGCCACTATAAGTAAAGTAATCAAGTCTCGAATAGAAAGGGAAGAATTTGTTGTAAATCCCTTTGATTCTTACAGAGAACATACGACCGTATCTAGTAGAGAATAAATCTTTTTATTTCATTATATTATCTTCTTTTATATCTACGTCTTCTAAGACATGTAATGCCAAGAATTACTATCCTCTTATAACTATTTCTTATGTTTACGTGAATATTACACATTGAAATAAAACTATTTGACACGGATTTTATCGCGGTTTATTTTATTTATTAAAAGCTACACGACAGAAGCTTTTTGAGTGATAGAGCCACGCTGTAGACAGTTTTGTCTACAGCATGAATGGGCCGGCACGACCAGGTCGTTACCACTGTCTCACAGAAAACCGACGTCAAGTAGCGGCTTGTTGCTACGTTTCGTACGGTGAGTGATATCCGGAGGCCCAAATCCCCTGCTCCTCCCAATCCCTAATTATCCCTTTCCTTTAAGGTCGGCAACGCGTTCATGATTATTCTACTATTGTGGGCGTACATTGGTGTTGGAGATCACTTACCATCAGATGAGCCAGTTGCTCGTTTACCAGCCTATGCCATAAAAAAAACAGGTTTTTTTTTTTTTTTTATTGCCTTGATAGGCAGACGAGCAAGCGGCCCGCCTGATGGTAAGCGGTCACCGCCGCTCATGGACATCGGCAATGCCAGGGGCATAGCCAAGCCGCTGCCTACCACTGAAGGGATACTCTTTTTAAACCTCGTTTGAAGAAGGACATGTCATAGCGCTCGGGAAACATCGGGATGTGCCATTTATTCAACGTGAAATTCAATTACTTCTATAATATCGTCATCCATAATTCGTGTATATCCACCGCAATACGCTAAACTGTCCCAAGAGTTTTCTAATATCTTAACGTTTTCGCGTATGTGTAAAATTAATATCATAAGTAACATCCCCGTCTCTTACAAACTGCGGACCAGAAGAACTTTTAGGATATTTTCATAAATCGACCAACGGCAACTTTAGTTTGCTGTGTGGATTTTCTTCACAAATATTTCGAAACCGCTCAACTTACGGGTCAGATATTGAAGTTCTTGGAATTTAGATATTACTTTAAAGAGATTAAGATGTTTGAATATCTTTTTGTAAAATTGTTACGTAATTGAAGTATGTATTTAATTGAAAGTATATTTAAAGACATCACTTCCTTATTGGCCATTATATCCATTTCTTAGAATTCAGAGAATGCGGGGTCCCTCGAGAATTCCGAAGGATGGTAATTACGATAGAAGGGTTCTATAAATACCTAATCGAACGCCTCCGCTATGTCAAGGCCGAGAGACATAGCCTCACTTTTTATCAATAAAACCGTCATCAGCTGAACGACTGTGATAGACACCGTATTGAAAATCTCGAATCAGCTGGTGTTCTACTAGATAACTCAGAATTTCAGCATTTATCACCCGTCCCATAACTTTAGAGACCAAGAATGACCGCTATCGGCCTATAACTCGAATGTTCCTATCCATAACATTTATAAGGAATCAGATGGACATAAGCAACGTTCCACAACATAGGCCACTTGATAGAGTTGTATAAAAGACGGTAGTATTGCGGGAGAACAGGAGTTAGCCCAAGGGTGCTAGTCTTAAAAACCACAACGGAGATGCAGTCTAGTCCACTCGAGTTGTGGAAATCAAGAAACCTGAGTTCCTGCCTGACAACACGCTTGACTGATTTGGATACGAATTAGTCAGAGAGTCCTCGCACGTTCGGTGGTGACGCTTCGCTGTCATCCAAAGTCGAGTTCGTGGAAAGGGATTGAGCCAAAAGATCGGCCTTCACCTCTGATAACCACCTTGTATTCGTCAGGATGTGTGTTCGGCAGAAGGTCCAACAAGAAGGGCTCATAACTGGAACTATTTTATTTCTAGTTTGGGACAAAAATTGTCCTCAATATTAAGTCGAACTAAATAGTGGAAGAATGTCCAACAAGAAGGGCTCATAGGTCGCAATATCTGGAACTATTCTATTTCTAGTTTGGGACAAAACTATCCTTAATATCAGGTCGAACTAAATAGTTCGCAAGTATTTGACGCTCCATTAAGCTATGAAACAGTCTGCTGAAGCTTAAGCTCCTTCCTTTCTACATTGTTAGATCTCCTAAGTGAAGCGTAAAGAATCAATTAAGCAACCTTACTTATAGCAGTCGTTGAGGACCGTCCATGTCTCATCAAATAAAATAAAGGAAAAAATATTCTTGCAATAGTTTTTCGGTTACAAATAAAGTATTTACTCTTACTAAAGTAGTGAACATATTTTCTTAAAGTTTTTAATTATTATTTTAATTATTACTCTTCTATTCTATAAAAATAAAGCATAACTGACATATTCATTTTTGAGTGGTAGAGCCACGCTGTAGACAGTTTTGTCTACAGCATGACCGCAATGATCCGGCTGTCGACCGGGTCCTTCCACTTTTACACAGAAAACGGACGTAAAGTAGCGGCTTGCTGCTGCGTTTCGTACGGTGAGTGAGATACCCGGAGGTTCAAATCCCCTCCCCTTCCCAGTGCCTAATTATCCCTTTCCTTTAAGGTCGGCAACGCGCCCATGATACTTGTGGTATTGTGGATGTACATGGGCGGTGGAGATCACTTACCATCAGGTGACCCACTTGCTCGTTTGCCGACCTATGCAATAAAAAAAGGCCTGGTCAGTAGTATCTTAAACCGACGTGCATGCATAAAGAATTTAATGAGGGTCAAGGAGGCCAAAGAAATGTGTAAGGATCATAAGCAAGTAAAAATCCGTTGTCATTGCCTACCCCTATGGGAAACAGGCATGAGTCTAAGAATGTATGTCTAAATTGATGTTTTTTATGTCATCGTGCAAATGAAAATACATTTAATTATATGTAGCATAATAACAGCAACCGTGGCGTAGTGGACGAGAAGCCGTCTGCAAAGCGAGAGGCCGTGGGTTCGATTCCCGCGCCGAGACAAATGTTGAGTAGTCTACGAATATTCACACCATATCCACATTTTTCGTAAGGGGAGGCCAGGAGTCCATAGCACAGGGTATCCTAGTTTGGGTTCCTGACTCCCACAATTATAAAAGTTTGTAACTTGTAAAATAGACAACATATTTCTACTTTACATCTGTTGTAAGATCACTATTGTAAAAAAAACTTTTTGTGGGAGATAAATAAATTATTATTATTATTACTATATATTTGTTTCGGGTCTAGGTATTGTAGGACCGCAAATCCCTGTAGTCCCTGATACCCACAACACAAGTTAACCTAGTTCGAGGTCAGGACCTATAATATGTGTGATTGTTTGGTGGATTTATTCATTTAATATTACATTTAAAGTACATTATTATAATAAGATATTTCCTTGTCTAAATCTCACCAAAAGTAAAAACGAACGTAGCATGAAACAAAAACATTTTTTATAAACATGGAGCTCTCAGCGCGCTTTATCAAATAAGTTAAATCCAATAAATTCGCGAAAGGAACCCACGAGAGTTTGGGAAACAAACTTTACACCCCGGGAAATTGTTATACAAAATATCTTAGTAGTGAGGGTATTGATTTCCGTTACCTTGTTATTTTTACACAAAAAAGGAGGTTTACTGCTTTTTCATTTACTTCTAGGATGCCTAGTTATAAAGTGGTTACTGGTGGTAGGACAATTATATATTTAAATTATAATGGTTCTTCTACTCTTCATGCGTTTGAGCTAATTATTAAAGATATCACAATTTGAAATAATTTAAATCGAATAATCTAAAAATAAATAACATGTTTTGAAGACGTATATGGTGTTCATTATATTAAAAATTTCCATAAAGTAGTATATAATTCTCCCCAAAGGGGTTGACGTCAGAAGTTTTTGAGGCGGTGGTTGTAGGCGGCCTATCGTAAAAACTACAAGCCAAATCCTTCTGTTACAGGTGTCAAAAATCATGTTGCATCAACCCCACTACGGATGAAATAAGGGCAGGTGGAAGAAGACGATGAAATAGTATATAATTATTATTATTCAACTTTTTTTAATATCAAGGCCTCACGCTCTTTCAGACTAAGAAAACTAGACCACAAGGCAAACAAGTGCATAACTATTAATTTGTTTTATTATATTGAATTAATTAATTAATTTTTATTTTGAGTAAAACATAGACACATAATAAACAATACATACAAACATACACAAATAACGCACAAAAACACTAACACTATTCGCTCGTTCATATTTCTGTAAATAAATGTGAATCTCAGCTTTAATACAATACAGCCCATTCATTATCCCCAATGCGAGACTCTATTTTAGTAACAACGTTTTTGCACTCACGTGTGGTAGAATTTATTCATTTGAGATATGGGAACATTACACGTAAAACGTTGTACCTTGCTTACGCAACTGGCATACAGATTTTTAATTTATATCCAGCAATTGTTTTATTGTTATTATTAATTAATATCGGATGTATACAAATTATGTTCAGTATATTTATTATAATATCTTACATATTTTCCGTTCCCGATATTTATTGACATTAAATCTAATGTAATTTTGGTGGTACTTTTAAAATTTTAAATCCGACTAAAAATACTGAAATACTGAAATGTCTATAGTACATAAACTCTCTCTAAATGATTGCTATAATTTCTTAGTATTTTTGGAGTCCGAGCTAATGCAGTTTTTTGAAAATTGTATTATTTTATTCATCTATACACACGTAACTAAGCATAAAATAGTTTGCAACATTCGTCTCAGCAGTCCATAAGTTTATTTTATGAAAATCAAGCAAACGGTCACTTACCGAGTAGGTACTATTCCCTGCTGAGCCATCGTCACTTACAATACTGATAATTCCTAATTGGATAATCAGGAAGATCCCAACTGGCTGCGAGAGACGTTTCTGTCAATTCAGATGAAGTTTCGAATATTGATTGAAAACAAATCTTTGACTGAACAAGAAATGTTATACTCGAGGCCTTTGGTTTGTTAGTGAAATTATAAACTACTAAACTACGAATGATGGTGACCGCTGTCTGTATCACGGTGAATGGTCATTAGAATTGCTTGACTTTGATTGTTTGGTCCTATAAACCAGAGACTTTGTTCTCATATACCACTTTCAAAATTTAGCTGGTTCCGGTGGACCCCCTGCATTTCTACCATATTCCCCCCCATCTACCGTGAACCCCAATTTTTTGTCATGCCAACGTAGACCCCCGTCGAGTCTCCCGTAGACCCCTGGGGGTCCACCTGGACCATGGGAACTAATGCTATAAACGGACTGTGAAGTAACAATTTACCTGGCTAGCATAATTATACCGACCTACGATAGATGATCTGTTGTTGGTTGACAGTATTCTTAGACTATGTTTCATTTACACATTGCCAAGCCAGGAAAAAAAACAGATAATATTCAAGTCTTTAGGAGATTGTCCCCTCTTTCCTCTTCGGAGAGGGAAGAAGCAAATCGAGGGGCCTGCGATAGGACAGGCGGATGACCGATGCAGGCACAGGGACACAAGGATGTACTCCTATACCCACCCCAACCAACCATCGAGTCATATCGCAAGCCACTCGGGAAGACCAGATATACGCTGGCTGATCCTGAAACGCGATCCACACAAGGTGTGTGGTTCACTATGGCAGGTTTTAATACCATGTGTACGTTGGTCGCTATCCGAGCGAATATGAATATCCTACCAACTTTAGCATATCATCATCATCATCATCATCATCAGCCACAAGACGTCCACTGCTGAACATAGGCCTCCCCCAAAGATTTCCAGACCAACCTGTTGGAAGCGGTCTGCATCCAGCGACATCCTGCAACCTTTATCAGGTCGTCTGTCCACCTTGTAGGTGGACGTCCAACGCTGCGCTTGCCAGTACGTGGCCTCCATTCCAGAACCTTTCTGCCCCATCGGTTATCGGTTCTGCGAGCTATGTGGCCTGCCCACTGCCACTTCAGATTGCTAATCCACTGGGCTATGTCGGTGACTTTCGTTCTTCTACGGATCTCCTCATTTCTGATTTGATCACGTAGAGAAACACCGAGCATAGCTTAGCATATAATTATCAAATATTATAAGGGAATTCCCAAAGACTGACCCGACAAAATCACTTACATTACGTTAAATCTCAGCAGAAACTAACACGCTTCAAAATAAAGATATATTTGGAAAACCAATCGTCTCATAAATAAACTCAACACAGATCAATACGACCCCATTTAAATCGAGTGCCGAGCAATCCATATCTAAGGAGCCACTAGGCCCACTAACTCGGTGTGCCTAACTTTTATTAGAATTCTTAGCAGCCCAATAAGCTCACACTTGACTTGCGACGGGGAAAGAGAAAAACGAAAGAAAAAAGTCGGAAGACTGATCAAGTGGAAAATTACTTGAAGGAAGCACGCTTATTATGTGTGACACATTGCTCTCGAGAATGTGGATTTTTTACTCGTATTGAACGTTAATACGCGGTTTATATTGGTACTAGCTTTTGCTCGCGGCTCCGCCCGCGTGGTTTTCATACAAACTTTCATCCCCTATTTTATCCCCTTGGGGTAGAATTTATCAAAATCCTTTCTTAGCGGATGCCTACGTCATAACATCTACCTGCATGCCAAATTTAAGCCCGATCCCTCCAGTGGTTTGGGCTGTGCGTTGATAGATCACTATGTCAGTCAGTCACTTTTGAGTTTTATAAATTTAGATTCTCGATACAGGAATACGATTTGCTTGGCTGCTTTATTTCTTAATTACAGCCTCTGTGACATATTGGGCGAGTAGCCGGTTGTGAAACGAGAGCAGACAGCCCTGACCCCACAGTAAGATGTGTGTGTCGTGAGGATCAGGAACTACGGAGGACTTTCGGTCTCACAACACCCAGACCCGAAACAAACATTTGTGGATGACACAAATATTTTTCTCGGTCTCGGTGCGAGGATTGAACCGGTCTTTGCGGTCTTTCTTTTCACAGACGGCTACTCGCCCGCTGGGCCACAATTATTATCTTTTATTATTCGCCAAACAATATTAAACGCCTGTTTCACCACCCCTACTTACCGAATAACCATTATACTATGACATCAATAAAATATAACACATTCGTATACAAAAGCTATACTCCGACATATATACATAAAGAACTACTAGATGCTTTTTTTTATTTAATTCAATGACGAGACGAGCAAGTCGCTGTCGCTGTCCATAATCAGAAGCAACACCACACAGAGCTTTGAATTATAAAGCACTGCATGGCACTGGTCAGTGCTCGTCACCCTGACATATAAGATGTTAAGACTTTAACTGGTTTCAATGTCCTTCAAACCGAAACACAACAGTGCTTAACACTTGGCGGCAGAAAAAGACAAAGCGATGGTACCAACCCAGACGGCCTCTCGCATACGATCTTAAACGTTAATCATTAGTGGTTTATATTGTAAAATATCCTCTAGGCCTAAATATAACCCAGGAGTATTAAACTTTATAAATGCCTTACAAGACCACAATAATATTGAACCATTTTATAATTTTAACTCAGTAATTGCTCCTATGGGCCCCGTAAATATGAAATAACAATGAATTTCATAGACAACATGAAAGGCTAAACCAAATTAGACAGAAAATATCCAGAGTTTATCGGTCCCGGTTTTTGTAACCCCGAGAAAAAGAGGTATGATCAGTATAACCACCTTTGTGTTTGTGTGTTTATCAGCTGTCTATGACATTGTAACACCTAAACAAATGGATCAATTTGCATGAGGTATTATGATTTCAAAGAATTAAATAGAGATGTATCATGCTACGGCTTCGATTAGCTTTCGATTCAAATGAGCAAGTGCGTCACCTGATAGTGAGTGATCTCCACCGCCCATGTACGCCCACAATACCAGAAGAATCATGGGCGCGTTACTGACCTTTAATGAAAGGGATATTAGGGTTTGGGAAGAGGGGATTTGGGCTTCCGGATATCTTGCTCACCGAACGAAACGCAGCAGCAAGCAGATACTTTATGTTGGTTTTCTGTGAGACAGTGGTAACGACCCGGTCGAGCTTGCCCATTCATACTGTAGACAAAACTTTTTACAACAAGTAGGTACACTTTTCATTAGAATTTATTTTTATCTACAAGAACCTTCACTGGCGTGCACACAATAACCTACCAAAGATTTTGGTTGAGATCGCATGGAGGACAAACATGCAAAGAAAAATTATTTTTATATTTTATATAAATTACCATAATTCATCCTCCTTACTAAAATATGAAGTTTCTTTTTAACCGTCTCTAAAAAAGGAGGACCTCAGTTAGGTGTTAATTTACGTTTCTCTGCTAAATGTATTATATGATGAGGTGCTTACATCCTTGTTATAATATCTGACATTGGCTTTAAAATCCATTCAGTGCTGATTTTGCAAAGTAGGCATAACGCGATTACGTCATGTATGAATATGGGAAATAAGGTCTCTAATTTCACGCAGTTAATTTAATATGGGTGCGTTACGAGATTGTGCGGTCATAGAGAAAAAACTCCTGTAGCATCAAATGGCCTTCATCAAAATTTTATCATCTTAAAATAATGACATGAATCCGCAAAAACAGCTAAATTACAAAACCTAAAATATAATCCTCGAAATAAAGAATATATTGATTCGAAAAACAATTTTTGCAACTCCAAATAAAACGGTTAAAGAAGCATTCCAAAGAAATTCAATTGTATTAAAGAATGCTGACAGATGTGATTTTTCACATTATTGTGTCCATTATACTGTTTGATTGATGAACATTTTTAGTAACTTTTTGCAGAATTCGCTAACGTTTTCAAATATCTTTTTATACGAGCGATTCTATTATTTCTCGTGCATATTTAATAATATTACTTCGCAATCATTTCGTCTTTTTATGTCTACTATCTTATAACAATGGAATGAGATAATATTAAATTGTTGTCTCGAATAAAATACGTTTATTGGATCTAAAAAAAATATGTTGTTAGTGACTGTAGTTAAATAAAATATTCTGATCCTAAAATGAATTTTCAGGTTACTTGCCATAATCTTTGACACCTAGGTATTTATTCCATCTTTTACGGCTATGTCTAGAACTTACTTCTTTTCTGAGGGCAGGCAAACGAATAACGCCACTTGATGTTTTATAATTTACACCGCCCATGAATACCACTATACCAAAAGGACAGTAATAAAAAGGAATGGAATATCTTCTCCGTAGAATTTTATGTATAAACCGTCGTTGGTTCCTAGATCTCTGCATTATTATCTTTATATGTTGGCTCAAATTTCTTTAGTCCAATACCCATATCTTCATAAGAAGCATCAAACGCTACATCCGTGTGTATTATACCAGTATCGTAACGACATGGAGACCTTTTTTTGCTCATCGGATTATTACAATGGTCCAGGGAGGCAGAAACATGTATCGCTTGTTATATTTACTTTACAGGGACTTTATTATTGTCGCTTATAGAATCTGATTTCTATACTATTGATTTTAGAGATGTGGCTTCTTGAATAGGGACGAGCAAAGAATACGAAATGTGATCTCTATATTTCAAAACCTTCTTTTTTCAGAATGACAAGCAGGTCGCTTGCTTGATTTTAAGCATCTCCTGCCCATAAATAGAATGACAACCTCTGAGAACTTTGAATTAAACACATGTACTTTACATGGCGCTTCTCTGCGGCTGTCATCTCAACACATAAGATATCAAGACTCATAATGCCCAATCATTCCATGGCTATAGAGATCAGTACACGATACAAGTAAATGTGTGCTCATTAACACCCATGGTATTAGAAGAATCACAGACAAAAGTAAGGTGAGGATTATTTGAGCCCCTGGAAATCTCACTGACTGTATGGAACTATTTGAAATCGGTTCTCATTGAGATAGTGATGCTACGCTGGTCGCACTAGAACGACGCATTAATACCGATGACGTAACTGTAAGCAGTTACAGTTAGTTAGTTGGATATTATAATATCCAAACTGATATAAGTATCAGTTTGGATATTATAATATCCAATAAAATAATGGCTCAAATAAAGGAAATATCGACGCTCCCTCTTTTACCTGGACAGTTAAGTCAAATTTTTGATGAAGCGTGTACCTTATTAGAATAATAATTCCTAGTACGTGATTAATTTTCTACCGTCCTGCAGTAAGCTCCTGAGGAAGATTTTAAAATTAGGGTCCTCAGGCAGCAAATTAAACCGTTCAAGAGGTTGTATCTTACACCGGTTTTGGTACACTTTTTTACATTGCTTTTTTATACTACTTTGTGTTAAATCCATATCCCATATAGTAATTGTCTATAGCGTTTTAAGCGTATATTTAAATTAAAATTAAATGCTCTTCTTTGATCACATCACTCGAGAACTGCTAGACCGATATGGCCATTTTTTTAGTTAGTCGTAATACCGAATCAGGTTTTTCTGGAAAAAATAAAAAACGATCCTGTTTTTTTAATTTCGTGTAGAACTTTTTTTTATAGTATAGAACGGCAAACGAGCAAGTGAGTCGCTGATGGTAATGTTGATCTCCACCACCCATATACGCCCACAATACTAGAAGTATCATACGCGCGTTGCCGACCATAAAGGGAAGGAATAATTAAAGGATTGGGAAGGGAAGCGGGATTTAGGCCTCCGGATATCTCACTCACCGTACGAAACGCAGCAGCAAGCCGCTACTTTACGTCGGTTTTTCTATGAGACAGTGATAACGACCCGGTCGAGCCGACCCATTCGTGCTGTAGACAAAACTGCCTACAGCGTGGCTCTACCACTCAAAAGTGAAAGTGTTTTTAGCTTGATTCATATTTATAGTATACCAAGCCTAAGTGGTAGGACATTACTGTAGACAGTTTTCTGTACAGCACGAATTAACAGGCTCGACTGGGTTGTTACTACTATCTTACCCGAAAAACCGACGTGAAGTAGCAGCTTGCTGTTAAGTTTCGTACGATGAGTGAGATATGCGGATGCCCAAATCCAGCTACCTTTCCAAATCCCTTAATTATCCTTGCCCTTTAATCATCATTCATGATTCCTCAGGTATTACGTATGGTCATGGGCAGCTGAGGTCACTTTCTATCAGGTGAGACACTTTTTCATTTGCTAGCCTCTGCTATAAAAAAAAAGTATACCAAATCTCTCACACAGACGCGAAGGAAATCTCAGGACGGACGCAGCCATCAGAAAAGAAGATTGCGACTAAGAAGCATGTGTAATTCATAAATGTTTTCGGTTCTGAAATTCCGAGTAAAGCCTAAAATAAAACCTAAGGAACTGTAACAAAATGCCTAAATGTCACTTAAACTGATATTCACGGGTGGATTTACTTTAAGCGATTTATCTATACAGCTTTCTCCTTTGCGTCCTTCTAGTAAAAATATCGTATCTAAAATATGTGTAATACAAGCTCTCAAGTTACAACATTAGTTTGTGTAAGTTATCTTTAATTTTTGATAGGATAGGCCGGCAAATGAGTAAGTGGGTCACATGGTAAGTGATCTCTACCGCCCATCTACACCGACAATATCAGTAGAATCATAGGCGCGATGCCGTCGTTAAAGGATAAGGATAATTAAAGGATTGGGAAGGGGAGAGGTTTTAGGTCTCCGGGTATCTCACACAACATACAAAAAGCAGCAGCAAGTAGCTACTTTACGTCAGTTTTCTATGAGATAGTAGTAATGACCCGGTTGAGCTGGCATAGCTCATTCTGCTCTTGGAGCTGGTTTCGAACCAAAAAATTGAAAAAATAAAGTTTAACAAATCTTAAAAACCGACTTCCCTTGGAGTCAATTCAATTTCAGTTGACCGGCAGCGACACATGCACCAACTCCAAAAAGAACGGAAATCTTATTTTTGACTTTCCAATGTTATTGTTGTCTGTTTTTAAGTTTTGTTAAAACTTTTGTTTGTTTTAGTTTAAATGACATTAAAGCTAGTGAAATTACGGGGTATCTTATGTCTCGGGGTGATGAAGGCAATCCAATGTCACGCCATACTTGTATATTTAGAACCCACAACTTTAATGTGGTTTTAGGTCAACAGCGAAACAGCAGTTAACTGGTTTTAATTAATATGTGATTTAATCGCTGACATGCGCTGCGTTTCACAATATTTGTGGTGCAATTAATTAAAACGGATATTTGTTAGGGTCTCATCAGGAGTCTCACACTTTATCAATGTTACGCTTTAGAGGTGGTGAGAGGGTACCTGATCATTTTGACTGGATATTGACCAAAGTACACATGGTGAAACCCTCCACAGTAGCTCGTTCCAACGATTCGCGCTCCAGGGTTAGCCAGTGTATATCCAGTAACATCAGGCCGGTATAATTCTAGCAACCATTAAGAAACCCAATATCTTTTACGATCTGTTCCAGTGTAATAATATTTTCAGGGAAAAAAAATGTTTAGTTCCCATCTTTCTCATCAAAAACTCTGTAACATTTTTTTTCAATTTTCACCCAATTCACTATCTGCCAAGTTGCCTAAATTCATTACTTAATAAAAGAAATATAGTCCATTGAAAAGTTACATTTGGGGTTGCGTTTCTTAGAGGAGTCAATTTTATTTTTTTGATGTGTAGGGGGGGTAAGTGTAAAGCTAAAATCAAGTTTGTGGGGTCGCCACCCATGTCCCACGGCCGCCATCTTGAAAATAGGGGTTGAAACGGTTTTTACGATATATCTCTTAAACTATTTATCTGATAAAAAAAAATTGTTAACGTTTTTTGTTGCTAATTAAATTCTCTATAACTTTGGTCCAGTAACTTTTTGTCGTAAAACTATAAATAAAAAAGTTATAAGTGAAAATGTAATAAAGAAAAAAATAAAGATGATAATTCTCTTGACAGCCTAAGATACAAACAATTCGCCAAGGCAGTGACAAAAAGTACATTTAATTTATCTTCACTTCCTCCAACACAAGACACAGCTCGCTTTCATACTTTCCGAGTCTACCATCAGGTCCAGTCGTGGCTTGGTAATAATAATGATCCTGAAGACTGGGGCTGGAAAAAATGTGGAAAATTATTGATGCCAGTGCAGAGCTCTAAACCTCCAGCACCCCCTGAGCTTCTTAAATTGATCTTTTGTAAATGCAAAGGAAACTGTGGAGCGATGTGTGGATGTCGAAAAGCAGGGCTAAAATGTTCCGCAGTGTGCTTCCATTGTTCTGGAGAACTGTGTTCTGTGTCTTGTGTTGGAGGAAGTACTTTTTGTCACTGCCTTGGCGAATTGTTTGTATCTTAGGCTGTCAAGAGAATTATCATCTTTATTTTTTTCTTTATTACATTTTCACTTATAACTTTTTTATTTATAGTTTTACGACAAAAAGTTACTGGACCAAAGTTATAGAGAATTATTTAACAACAAAAAACGTTAACAATTTTTTTTTATCAGATAAATAGTTTAAGAGATATATCGTAAAAACCGTTTCAACCCCTATTTTCAAGATGGCGGCCGTGGGACAAGGGTGGCGACCCCACAAACTTGATTTTAGCTTTACACTACACATCAAAAAAATAAAATTGACTCCTCTAAGAAACGCAAGGTGAGGCCTAAAAAATGTAACATTTCAATGGACTAATACACTTCGCCGGTGATCCGTCAGTCTCGCAGCCGTCGAACTTTCAATAAACTTATTAAGAAGTTACTTAAAGTACATTTAGTTGAGTAAACTTTGGTTGTTACACGTTTCACGAAAAAGATAATAATTTATCCAACGATACTGTTCGGAATATTACTTCGATACCACTTTCGGAAGGTACGCTACTTAATTGTTAAGTGTATTCCGTTTCCTTGACTTCGCAGAGCTTTATTACAAAGTATTAATAATCTAAATATATATAAAACTCAAAGGTGACTGACTGACATAGTGATCTATCAACGCACAGCCCAAACCACTGGAGGGATCGGGCTGAAATTTGGCATGCAGGTAGATGTTATGACGTAGGCATCCGCTAAGAAAGGATTTTGATAAATTCTACCCCCAAGGGAATAAAATAGGGGATGAAAGTTTGTATGAAAATCACGCGGGGGGAGCCGCGAGCAAAAGCTAGTAAATAAATAAACCCAACATTCGTACACATCGTCCTAAGCCCACAGTAAGATACTTTTGTGTCGTGGGTATCAACTACGAGATGGGTATATAACTACGAGAGACTCATCACACCCAGACCCCGAAACAAATATTTGTGGATCACACACAAACTTTAGTCTCGAAGCGCGGTCGAACCCACGGCCTCTCGCTTCACAGTCTGCTACTCGCCCGCTGCGCCACGGTGGCTGTCATTGACAATTGTTAATGAGTGATATCCCTCCCCTGACGTGAAGCAAGCAAGCGGCCGGTCTTAAGAACTATAAGCCAAATCTTTCTGTAATATGTTAAAAAGCATCTAGCGCCGATCTCAATGCGAGTAGCTACAAGCAGGTGAAAAAAGATTTTATAAGTAAATAATTCTATTTTCGGGCGTCTGGTGACGTCATTAGACTGATTCCATGTCGCCTACATTTTCAATTAGATTATTTTCAGAATTAGAACATGAATTGATTCAGTAATATTACTTTCAAGCCATACTCATGCTACTTTATCTAGCTTGAATGCATAGAAAAAAAGCAGTTTGTATGGCTTTTGTAAATCCTTATTATCTGCCTTTTTAATTTATAAGTCTCAAAATCAAAGTGGGTCACCTGATGGTGAGTTATCTCCACCGCCCATGTACGCCTACAATACTAGAAGAATCATAGACGCGTTGTCGACCTCAAAGGGAAGGGATAATTAAAGGATTGAGAAGGGGAGGGGGATTTAGGCCTCCGGGTATCTCACTCACCATACGCAGCAGCAAGTCGCTACTTTACGTCGGTTTTCTGTGAGACAGTGGTCGAGCCGGCCCATTGATGCTGTAGACGAAACTGTCTACAGCTTGTCTTTACCACTCAAAAATGCTATGTCAGGTTGGTATTTTCTAATTCCGATGTCTAATACGCTATCTGACCGATACAATTTAAGTTATGAATATTAAATAAGTCCCTAACATAAATATTCCTATTCAGAAAGATAAATAATGGCGAAATTTTTAGAACAATGTCATGCGAAGTTCGCGATTTTCGGAGCGGATTCGTGAGAGGCGATTGTTAAATGTACCGTGCATACTTTAGCCGTCATAATCGAACCAGTCGGCTGTGCACTAAATAGATTCACGCTATCAAACTTTAATGTACGTACAGCGATGTTGGAGTCGGTGTGAGGTGTTGCTGCATAATAATAATCTCTCGAATATTTGTGTAAGCTCATAGCTGTGCTCGTAAATGCATAAAAAGAAATGGAAAAAGAAAATGCAGATATTTAATGCAAACAAATATGTAAAGTTAATATAATAATTTCTTATGTTTATACGAATATTACACATTGATATAAAACTAATTTAAATGGATTTTATCGCAGTTTTTTATTTAATTTTTGTTCCAACGTTTCGAAAGTTATGAGTGGTAGAGCTACGCTGTATATGAGTGGTAGAGCCACGCTGTAGACAGTTTTGTCTACAGTATGAATGGGCTGGCTCGACCGGGTCATAGTAATGACAGACAGTAGTAACTGTCTCACAGAAAATTGACGTAAAGTAGCGGCTTGATGCTGCGTTTCGTACGGTGAGTGGGATATCCGGAGGCCCAAATCCCCCTCCTATTCCCAATCTCTCATTATCCCTTTTCTTTAAAGTCGGCAACGCCAATGATTCTTCTGGTGTTGTGGGCGTACATGGGCGGTGGAGATCACTTACTATCAGGTGACTCACTTGCTCGTTTGTTATAACTTAAGTACATTTATTTAGTACTAACTCTCAACTTAACTCAGCTATACGTCTGAATTAAAATTAGCACTTCGCTGACGCAAAACCAAAAGTGTATATATACCCTACCAAAAAATGCTCAATGCGGCTAAGGAAATTTTCACTTAAAAAATTATAATAATTCACACAATTGGTTGATCGATCTGGGAGCCAATAGCCATGCGTTGCAGGACCTAATGTACTGTCAGAATAATACGATGTTCCTTAGTAGTAATTTACAATATGTATTAAGATATATGATAATAATATTACGGCTATTGTACCCGTTTGTCACAACGGCGTTTTACACATACACATAGTACATACATTACATATAAATACACACAAGACCCGCAGGGTTAAGCCAATAGGGGTAGTTTCGGCCAGCGTGTCTGCATACATACATACATACGTTCACGTTACATACATTCATACATACATACATACCTTCAAGCTCTGCCTCAGAGAGAACCGTAAGCGCAAAAAAAGAAATGCAAAAAAGGCAGATATTTAATGCAAACAATTATATGAAGTTAATATAATGATTTCTTATGTTTAATTCAATATTACACATTAAAGTAAAACTAATTCATATTTAATTTTAGTCCCGAAGTTTGGAAAGCTTTTCAGCCGACGTGGTCACGGAGTGTAGGTGGTCCATAAAAGTTAATGTTATAGTGCCTTCAGTTTACAATTATTGTTATAATTTAATTTTTAATTTTATTAGTGGTCTACGCAGAAAGAGATCACAATGTCCTGAGGTCTGATAATTGGTCTTTTGGGTTCCGATTTCATTAAATATATAATCGGATCCCAAGCTTATTCTAGCTTCTAACAATCTTTTTTTTATCCTGGCTCGGCATAATGACTACGCCACACCTGATTGTAAGTGTAGCGCAATCCAGAAATAGTGTCGACCAAGGAATTGAATTTTTCAATAATCTATTGAAATTTGGATGCTTTTTAACTTCAATAGCCTCGCGAAATATTCTAGATATGAATCGGTGTTCTTTGGATTCGTGATTTGTCAAATCTAAGATACAATACAATAGTTGCTGAACATTTAAAGGAAGTTTTCAATCATTATATTAAATTTTCAAGCCGTAACAAAACTTTACCACAACGTTGATATAAAACATGTACAACTTTACGACCGATTAAAAACTATCCGCCAGTCGTGACTCCACTCTTCTAGAATAAAGAGATAAAGATATTATAAAAACTACTGAAGAACCGGGGCATGAAACTAATAAACTAGAACTATAAAACTACAAGACCATTGGCGCATAAAGTATACGTGTTATGCACACTACCGGAGTTAGAAAACTAACCTAACTACAGCGAATTTATAGCAAGTGTTGTTAGTCTACAAGTTTAAATATCGATCTTTAACTAATAGAGGATTTATAACTGTTTCAAAACTTGTGGGGTATTGCGAATGAAAGGGGTAAGTCTAATTTTGAATAATTTTAATAATATGGTAGTGGGTTTTGTTCAGAGAAATCTTTACATAATATAAAATGAATTCGCTTCCGCTGTCTGTACGCTTAGATCTTTTAAACTATTCCACGGATTTTAATGCAGTTTTCAGCAATAGATAGAGTGATTTATCCACTTGAACGTCCGACCTAAGAAACTATTTTTCGAGGCTTCTTACATTACCATCTCGTGATTGTTGTTGTAAACTAATTTGTCAGCTATCTAATAAACAAATGAAACACGCAAAAACTACCTGCAATTTGTTAATAACGACGGTTATATAAAATATCTCGCTATGGCTACAAACGTATCCTTGGACGTACAACCCACCTTTTTTTTTGGCTAGAAAAGTATCCTTGGACGTGCAAGTGGTTATGAGGAAGGTTTAAATGTATATCACGCTATGTCCTATGGGAGCAGGGCAGTAACATATAGGTGAAACCGCGAGGGACAGCTAGTTAATGAATAAATTATTATTTGAGTGAGTAAATGATTGATGTATTTGCTCAAATAATTTAATATATTCAACTTAGTTATTTTTTTTAACTAGTTATTGTTTTTCGATGTCAGCGGTAGCTAACAAATATTGATCACTATCTGTCGTGATAGGTATTTAATCGTTACTGAAATTAATGGGATGAATAAATGATAAATGTGAATTCTTATTTCACCTGTTTTGATAAATCACTATAAATTAATGTAGCCTGTATTATTTACTCTATATATATCGAAATTAATATTAAATGTAAAATAAATACTTAGGCAGCATTTCATCAGATGCACTGCTTTAATGCCTGTTTGAATTCTCATCAAAGTCGTCAGTTGAAGACACTTTAATTGCTAAGCGGCAATTAATAGGCGTTACAAGTATAACATTACTGATATATGATAATTCCCAACCAACGAGCAAGTGTGTTATTTAATGGTAAGTAAAAGTGGAATGACTGGTGGTAGTTTATTCATATCCGCCCGGATAGCGACCACCGTACACATGGCGTAAAAACCTCCCATAATGATCCACACGGCTTGTGTGGATCGCGTTCCAGGATCAGCCACTGTATATCCGATTTTCCCGAGAGGCTTGCGATATGACTTGATGGTTGTTTGGGCGGGTTTAGGGGTACATCCTTATATTACTGGGCCTCCATCTGTCATCCGCCTGTCCTGTCGCAGGCCCCTCAGTTTGCTTCTTCCTTCTCCGAAGAGGGAAGAAGCATTTATACAGGCCGGCATGATTCTGGTAACAACCGATAAACTCATTGTTTGTCGGTGGTCGATGGTTTTTGGACTGCACTACGCTTACCAGCAGGTGTAGACGTACAGTCACTAAGCCGTGCGCAGTTTAAAAAAAAATGCTTTACCCGACCCGGTGATCGAACTCGAGACCTCGGCACAGCAGTCGCACCGCGTAGGTACGCAATACAATTGCGCCACCGAGGCAGTCATATCAATCATTATGTTTTTATTGTCATTATAATACATTATTAGTTACAATTTACGTATTACTTAAAGTGATTCTGCGACTTTTTTGTTTCGTTCATTAAATAAAATGATGAGGGATTGCTGTAAATGTGTCTACAATCAAAGTTTATTAAACAATGTGGTAGGTCCCTCGTATGCGAGAGGCCGTCTGGGTTGGTACCACCGCTTTTTCTATTTCTGCCACCAAGCAACAGCGTGTACTGTTGTGTTTCGGTTTGAAGGCCATTGTAGCCAGTGAAATTACTGGGCATTGTGAGACTTAACATCCTATGTCTCGGTGTGACGAGCGCAGTTCAGTGCCATGCAGTGCTTTGTAATTCCAAATTCTGTGAGGTGTTGCTTCTGTTTATGGGCAGGCGTGGCGCATTATGCGAGCATCTTGCTATTAAAAAAATATATATTTGTCAGTAAATACGGAAATAAGAATCTGACCTAACTGACAACGATTGCAGCCATATTATCGTAATTTCAGACCTTATTGAAAATTACTTTGTTGAAAATTACTAGTACCTCATTATGCAGCTTGTTAAGTTATTAGTTCCAGTTGTCCCCCATAATAGAAGTATTAAAAACACATTAACATTTTAACCGATACAATAAGAGTAGGAGGTGCAAATACGACGCGTATATATTTTATTCCTTCTTCTAGATAAAAGTACCTCCATAGACCGTAAGTTCGATTTTATTGGTTTTCATTGCATTCGATTATTTATATTTTGGTCTCATGTTAATCAAAAATTCCACCCTAACGGTGTGAAGTTTTTATATCCGAGCACGGCAAAGTATCTGCACCTGATGGTATATAGTGCAGTTCAAAAACCAGCGACCCCCAACAAACAATGAGTTTATCGGTGGTCACCAGAATCATGCCGGCTTGTATAAATGCTTATGTGAATAAGGACCCTCTTCGGAGAGGGAAGAAGCGAATCGAGGCGCCTGCCACAGGACAGGCGGATGACCGATGCAGGCACAATAATACAAGGATGTACCCCTATACCCGCCCCAATCAACCATCAAGTCATGTCGCAAGCCCCTCGGGAGAACCGATACATACAAACAAAGAAACAAAAAATATTTTTATCTAAAAACGTAGATAGTAACTTAAAATTAATGCTAGATTATGAGGCTATATAGATAAAACCATTTGCTCAAGAGTAAGCAATCATATCAGTGAAATGATATTGACCATGAATTTTACGGGCCTTTTTGCGGTGCGTGTCCGAGATAAGAGACCGCGAAACATGATGATATGTCTACTTTGTATGAAATTGTGTAAATTCGGCTTAAAATATGCTACCGAGACAATGCACCGTGATGCGCGTTGTTTCCATGCAATTTCATACAAATATATGCTGTTGTAACCAGGGATTTTAAAACTGAAATTTATTGTGATTCTAAAAAAGGATTCGAAGCAACGAATTTCGAAAACATAGACCTAATAAATTAATAAATACACCCAACAGTCACATACATAGTCCTGACCCCACAGTAAGATACGAGTCTTGTGTCGTGGGTATTCGGTGACTTTCGGTCTCACAACACCCAGACCCCGAGACAAATATCTGTGGATCTCACAAATGTTTGTCTCGGTGCGGGGATCGAACCCGCGGCCTCTCGTTTCACAGCTGGCTACTCGCCCGCTGCGCCACGGAGGCTGTCAATAATGTTTTTATTAATTGCCTTGATAGGCAGACGAGCAATCGAAAAATCTTTTCCAGTTCTTAGGTAAACAGGTTTCCTCACGATGTTTCCTTCACCGTTAAAGCAAGCAATAATCAACAATTAATATACACGTAACTTAGAAATTCAGTAGTGTGTGCTCTTGGGACTGGTTTCGAACCTGCAATTTTTGTCTCGACAGTCTGTACCGCTCCCCGCTGAGCTATCGCTGCTTAAAATATATAAAAATAAAACGTGGGTAGGTCAAGAAATTACATATAACCTTGGCGTTTACTAGTTTAAAACAAGATAATCTACTTTGCGCATGGTTAAAAGATTGAAACACGCACATTATTTATAACGTAACACCTAACCACCTAACCTAGGTTAGGTTTAGTAATAACAGTTCCTACGCGACTTAACTAGGAAGTTAATGTTCCCGCACTGGTAGAAGCACACTACTTTTTATATTCGTATGTAATTACATGCTAGTTCCTATTTCAAAATTTTAGAATATGGCATGTATTAATAACTTTATAAAAAAAAACAACCGACGGAAAATTGAAAAGCAAAAAAAACGCATTGCAACTGCAATTGCAGGTCTCTTTGCAGTCGATGCCTGTGTCGCTGGTCAACTTAAATTGCATTTTGTTAAAAAGTTATTATTTTCTTTTTTTTGTGGCTATAGGTTATTACGTCTATAGAATTTATTTATTAATATGAGACCAACTACAAGGTATGAGAGGTGTACACAATAAGTGTCATAGTCATTGAAATCACTGAGTAAATACGCAATCATCGCTATTTTTTTACCTTTAGGGTTAAAATTTTTGTTCAATTTTTTTATAATACTAGAGATAATTTGTATTTAAATAAACCTCACATCACTACATGCATTATAAATATACAATTAGTTATGCTTCATCAATAATATTACATAAAACATATTATTGTAAAAAAATATCTTAATTCATTACGAAAAGTTAGATATGGAATTAAGATTGTATCTTAGATCACTGAACGCAAGCTTGATTATGCCATTGCCACTACGCAAGCCAGTCATTGCGAGTCATTGCCACGGACTGTACACGTGAGAAATATTTATTTTAATCACATCGTCAATCGTTTAGTAATTGTATTAGAGTAGATGTGTTTCATTGTATAACATACTTATATAATATTTTATGCGTATGCATTATTTTTAAGGTAAGGAAATTTCTTATTCTACTAAATAGTGCTCAGTAATACATACGACGATTAAAATTCTGTTTTTCGATAATGATAGTATTTCCAGGAATTCCGGGCTTGTCATTGAAGCGTGATAATTTTGTTTATTGTCATCATAATATATCAGATATATATTTTATCAGATATATAATGATTACTTGGAGACTTAAAAATTCGGCGGCTAATTTTATAACTGCTTTGTATTTTATTATCATTGACCTTCGTCTTTGCCAAGATAAACGAAGATATAAATATTATTGTAATTAATTTTAAACATATATTTTAATATGATATTATTAACATACCCGTACCTAATACTTATAAACTGTTTTAAGCATTATTAGTTACAAACAATTTTCGTCTCTTTTTAGCCATTTTATAAATCGTTTTGACAGAGAAAGACAAAAGAGTGTTTAACAGACCAATGTTTAAGTAACGTTTTAAAGGAAGGCTCAACCTTTATCACATTGTTACGTATATGAAATTATGATTCGCTCCATTTAGTAAGTAAATTATTTAATAGATAAGTAAAAATATACTACATTTAGTGTAAGTAGTAAAACCACGCTGTAGACGGTTTTGTCTACAGCAAGTATGGACCGGCTCGACCGGATTGTTACGATCGATGTAAAGTAGCGGCTTGTTGCTGCGTTTCGTATGAGATATCCGGTGGCCCAAATCCTCTCCCCTTCCCGATCCCTTAATGATCGCTTCGGCAACAAATTCATAATTCCGCAGATATTATGGAAGTTTATGGGCGGTGGAAATCACTTACCCACTTGCTCGTTTGTCGGCATCTGCTATTAAAAAAAAAAATGTATATAATTCCGTCGACTCTTTTCTCGTACATAAACCAAATAGAGCTAGCGACGTGTCGCGTCTCGGCCTTCGAATGTTTATAAATTTAAACACATGTTTAAGCATCGCATATTATGCGACTTTTTGAAAAGACCGTGACAGACACGCGAATACAGCTACACGTATGTTTTGTAGACATTTGTTTAAAAATTCAAGGTCAAGGTTGGAATTAAATAGTGGTAATAGTCTACAATCTGTACAACGTAGTAGGTTCGTCGTATGCGAGAGGCCGTCTGGGTTGGTTACCGCATTGCTTTTTACCTACCACGGCAGACGAGCAAGTGGGTCAGTGATGGTAAGTAATCTCTACCGCCCATGTACGCTTACAATACAAGAAGAATCATAGGCGCGTTGCCGCCCTTCAAGGGAAGGGATTGGGAAAGGCAGGGGGATTTGGGCTTCCGGATATCTCATTTATCGTACGAAACGCAGCAGCAAGCCGCTACTTTACGTCGGTTTACTATGAGACAGTGGTAACGATCCGGTCGAGCCGGCCCATTCAAACTGGCAAAACTGTCTACAGCGGGGCTCTACCACACACACAAATATGCTTAAAACTGTGTACAAAGTTTTCTCTTCACGTATTAATATGATATTACTACATATCAATGATAGTTTATAGTAATAAAACACATTCACATCTAAAGTAGCGTAAGTACTATATTAGAGTTACCTAAGATTTACATCCTTATGCGTGAAGACATACGGGCACCTAGGTTCCTATTAAATTACAATGACTTACGCCCGAATGCTTCTGAGGTGAAGATTTATAAATTACACAATCACTAGTGGGCTCCATTTGTAAACAACTCTAAACAATTTTTTTTTTATGTATTGGTTCATACTCATTCTATACTATACAGTGTCTATACTCCTTGATGGATGGATCCATCTATAGAAACAATCTATTGCTTCCTCTACAATATGAGAATATGTCAATAATACATTAATATTCATGCCTTAATATGTTGTGCCTACGAAAGAATAAGATTTAGCATTGAAATAAATAAATTAATAATAAACCGCAATAAAATCCGTTTAAATTTAATTAAATTGGAATTTCAATGAGTAATATTCAAAACAATAGAAAAACATAAGAAATGATTAAGATTTAGCATATTATTATATTATTTAAATGATATATGGAAAAATCGTGCAGACATCTAAAATTTATATCAAATATGTGAACATAGCCTAATGTGTGTTATAACATACAATGAATGAACTTAAATGTCATTGTTTGCTTTCATAGTTTCAATGCCAAATAAGAATCTATGAATGTCAAGGTACGAGGTTCAAACTTAAAAATTTAACGAATTACAGTCAAATATCGACAAATAATTTATCTTTGCGTAGGACACATGGGGACTTACTTATAAACTGTTTTATCTTAGTTAAAATACTATCTTCGTCTCTTTCTACCCACTTTATAAATCGCGTTGACAGAGAAAGACGAAAGAGTGTTTAACTAGGTAATGCTTAAGTAACGTTTACAAGTAAGACCCATAGTGATTAGACACAGCGTATTTTATTTACTCAATACAAAAATATGACAATACATAATGTAATAAATAAATACACCCAACAGTCACACACATAGTCCTGAGCTTACACTAGGTTAACCTGTGTCGTGAGTATCAGGAACTACAAGGAACTTGCGGTCCACAATTGACCTACCACCTTGTAAAAATTAGACTTCTGAGTGGTAGAGCCACGCTGTAGACAGCTTTGTCTACAGCATGAATGGGCTGGCTCGACCGGGTCGTTACCACTGCCTCACAGATAACCGACGTAAAGTAGCGGATGCTGCTGCGTTTCGTACGATGAGTGAGATAACCGGAGGCCCAAATCCCCCTCCCCTTCCCAATCCCTAATTATCCCTTTCCTTTAAGGTCGGCAACGCGCCCATGATTCTTCTGGTGGTGGGCGTACATGGGCGGTGGAGATCACTTACCATCAGGTGACCCACTTGCTCGTTTGCCAGCCTATGCTATAAAAAAAAGACAATTACCTCTCCTCATGGGCGCCGCCAGCATTACTTTCAAGGAGGTGCATTTGCATCTACACATTATACTATTAACTAATATAAATAATGACCTGAATACTGTCAGTGAAGTGAGAAATACTGCTGAGACTACCAATGACGTTATAATTTTTTTTTAGAAAGTACGTTGCGGATCTCAATAATTTATTGACAAGGTGGTGAATAATCTTGGACAGCAACCTAGACGCCTTCAGTTTTTATTCAAATTGTAACTTAATAAAAAACATCTATTTATTTTATGTAGGTATTGTCTTTCCTGACAGGGGGTGCAAGTGCACGAGTTCACGAGTGGTAGAGCCAAGCTGTAGACAGTTTTGTCTACAGCATGAATGGGCTGGCTCGACCGGATCGTTACCACTGTCTCATAGAAAACCGACGTAAAGTAGCGGCTTGCTGCTGCGTTTCGTACGGTGAGTGAGATATCCGGAAGCCCAAATCCCCTCCCCTTCCCAATCCCTAATTATCCCTTTCCTATAAGGTCGGCAACGCACCCATGATTCTTCTGGTGATGGGCGTACATGGGCGGTGGAGATCACTTACCATCAGGTGACCCACTTGCTCGTTTGCCGGCCTATGCTATAAAAAAAAAACCCCTTGCACCCCGCCGCCGGCGCCCATGCCTCCTCAATTCTATATTTACCTACAACATAATCAATATGTTTAAAAATATATTTGACGCCGCGGAGATACTGACGTGAACTTATGAATTAACGGTACCTTACTATAAAACTATGTTTTTTTACTAGCTCTGTATTATATACGTCCCACTGCTGGGCACGGGCCTCCTCTACTGAATGAGAGGGATTAGGCCTTAGTCCACCACGCTGGCCTAATGCGGGTTGGCAGACTTCACATACCTTCGAAAAATCCTACCGAGTTCTCCGGTATGCAGGTTTTCTCACGATGTTTCTTTCACTGTTAAAGCAAGCTATAATTAACAATTAATATACACGTACCTTAGAAAAGTCAGTGGTGTATGCTCTTGGGGCTGGTTTCGAACCTGCGACTTTCGTCTCGACAGTCCATACTACTCCCCGCTGAGCTATCGCTGCTAAATAAAACTGATATCCATTAATATTTCTACTTCGTTTCCAGAGAAAATGGCTTTAAACGTTATAACAAGAACAGCACAAAGAGTAATTGGAAATGGAATATTACTTTCATCAAGATGTAGCAGTCTTTGGACATCGGATAATATTGTTAAATCACCTCACAGAGATCTTGTAATTCCGAACAGAACGGTTGTGGAGCATATTTGGGAGAATATTGTGAAATGGGCAGACAAAACTGCAGTGGTAACTATAGTGAACTTAAATTAAACAACGCCTAAATGTTGCATACATTATTATAAGGTAGGTCCTCGTATGCGAGAGGCGGTCTGGGTTGGTACTACAGCTTTGTCTATTTCTGCCGCCAAGAAACAGTGTGTAAGCACTGTTGGGGTTTGAAGGATAATGAAACTGGTGAAATTTCTGTGCATTATGAGACTTAACATCTTATGTCTCGGAGTGAAGAGCGCAGTTCAGTGACATACAGTGCTTTGTAATTCAAAGTTTTGTGTAGTGTCGCTTCTGTTTATGGGCAGTCGTGGCGCTTAAAATCAATCGAGCGCCTTGCTCGTCTCGTTATCCAATTAAATAAAAAAAGATATATTAGCCTCCGTGGCGAGTAGCTGGCTGTGAAGCGAATGGCTTCGACTAAATAATTATAACTAAATAATAATATAAATCATACTTTTATGTAATTAAATACTTCTTAAACGTACAAGAGAATATACGGGAAAAAGAAAATTTCATAAAAAAATATGAACATCTGTACTTCTACTTTACCACTAAATAAATATTTTAAGCCAATTTAAAAATGAAGCTACGCTTATTTGGCACTTATAAAACAATGTATAAAACATTGCATATTTTAGGTTTGTGGTGTAACACAACGCTCGTTCAGTTATCAACAGATATACAAATATTCGCGAAAATTTGGAGCACAATTACGTACGCAACTGAAAATCCGAGATGGCGATATAGTTTGTGTTATGATTCCTAATTGTCCGGAGTATGCAGTAGCAATACTGGGCATTCTTGAATCGGGTGCCGTAGTGACTACTATCAATCCAATTTACACTGCACGTAAGTTTTGAATAATAATTATAATTACTATCCCACTGTTATATAGGCCATATAAATGTCAGTGGAATATTAATTTAGTTGTTAATGCCATATATCATTGGCAAGAAGGCATTAACATGCCTCTACGATCAACAGACATATATCTTCAATGATAACAACATCGGATCTTACTAATTTCATCATCATCATCAGCCACATAGGCCTGAACATACGCCTCCCTCAAAGATTTCCAGACCGACCTGTTGGAAGCGGCCTACATTCAGCGACCTTTATCAGGTCGTCTGTTCTTACCAATCCTTATTACCAATTTACTTCATCATAATTATCATGTGTGTATTCAACCTTCTTTATAACCACAGTCGGCCCTTTTCTCTCACGTGTGTGCACATACTATAAAAATTCACACAATAATTATAGTTACACTCACTTAAGAGTAACGTTGATATGCCATCATTTCGGCCTTACAACCTCTCAATATCAAAGAAATGTTACAAGGTTATAATTGATTTTATAGACTATGTGCCATACGTTTATTAATTACATAGTTAAAATTTATCGATGCTATAAGATGCATGTACTGAATATTAGTACCATCAGCTGTGTCGTAAAACTTTAAGAATATAGCCTTACACCATATTATTTTACAGATGAAGTTCAAAAACAATTAACACTAGCAAATCCTGATGTCATAATAGGCGTATCAAGCACAATAAAAGTACTAAAAGAAGCACTACAATTAGTTAAGAAAGATATACCAATAATCGGAATTAATGATGGATTAAGCTTGCCATCTGGAGTTATATCTTTTCAAGAATTTGTAATTGATTCTAATCCAGATCTTAGTGTTCTAAAAGAAGTTAATAAGAAGCCTGAGGATATAGCATTTTTACCATACTCAAGTGGTACAACGGGTCTACCTAAAGGTGTAGAATTGATCAATAGAAATATTGTTGTGAATTGCATTCAGCAAGAGACACCCCGTATTAAATTTTATAACGACACTACAAGTAAGTATTCTTTGACTTCTTTCTATGCTAATGGTTGACTTATTCTCTTGCATGTCAAGCAAGCTACTGAATGCTGGTAAGCTAGCGATGCTTTAAAATATGTCGGCTGATTTAACATACATAACAACAATGCACATATGGGGTCCTTTAAACGGAGTGTGAAGAAGCAGTTAGGCAGGCCGGCATGATCTATCCGACCTATGATAGACACATCGTCTGGTCGACACTATTCTTGGATTGCGCTACACTATTAACTGGTGTGGCGTAGTCACTTCACTTCGCGGGCCAGGATAAAAAAAAACGCTTTGAAGCAGAGTAATTGATTTTTTACATATTATGTTTCTAGTGACAAAGTGTAGATACAAAGCGTCTACACTTTACAAAATGTGTATTTGATATCTATATTTGAACGTGTCTAAGGGAATAAAAATAACTTCAGTTGGTTATTACAAATGGTGTGCCTTTTACATTATAAATCGCGTTGCTTCGAAATGTGAAAATTGCTTCTCGTCTTGTATTAAACTTGGAGATTCTAAGTTTATTGAAATAGTATAATATGGCCGAAGAATGTTTTGATTACGGATTGCTATAACATTATCAATATCAATTATGATATCAGTTTTCGCTTACCTATGTCAATAATACTTCTAAAACTTTAGGATAATTTACTGTATTAACTTTTTAACAAGTTTTTAATATTAATTTAAATTTATATAAATAATAAAAAAAATATAAATACTAAAAATTTAATTAAAATTTTATCAGAAAGGATTATATTAGCTGGGGCCCTCGCTACAGCAGTAGTTAACATGGCCAACTAAAGACCTAATAAATGACACTGTTGCCAAGTATCAAGGTTCAACACAACAAAGCTTGTCTATCGATATATTAGAATATTATCTATAAATACATTATAATAATATTGCATTAGATAATAATGTATTCTTAGTACTGAATCCACAGAGAGTCTGGGCTTAATGAGAGTAGCTCCTTGCATTTTGATGTGACTTTGTTTTATTTATTATGAATAGTGCAATTGTTCATTTTGATCAGAGAGTATGAAATTGCTTGGAAGAAAGTAATAAACGTATCTTTTGTTTAAAAATAAATGATACTGTAGTTGAAGTTGTTGTTATAGCATTCTTTGAAGTAGAGTTATTTCTTTACACTATTTGTATGTTTACACTGTTTAAAGATCAGTTCCCATGTCAGAAAATCTGTTGTAAAAAGGTTTGGATTGAACTAAAAAATCTTTATTAAATGCTTAAATTATGAGACGAGCAGGTCATTCACCTGATGGTAAGCGCCACACGCCTGCCCATAAACAGACACCAGATCACACAGAACTTTGAATTACAAAGCACTGCGTGGCATTGGATTATCATCGTCACCCCGAGACAGGATGTTAAGTCTCATAATGCCCAATAATTTCACTGGTCTTGATATATTATCTCAAACCGAAACACAGCAGGGCTTAGACACTGCTGCTTTCCAGCAGACAAAACTGTCTACAGCGTGGCTCTACCACGCATGTTGGGAAACTTAAATCGACTCTAGCTTCTTTCTCACCGTTTAATTACAACTTCATATAATCCTTTATACAAGCTACGTTCAACTATTCAACCTGAAAATATTTAATCAAAAGAATTATTATTTTTTTAATTTCAGGTCTACACCAAGACTCAACACTGGGCGCTTTGCCGTTTTTTCACATTTACGGATTAGTCATAATACTGCTACATAAATTGTCAGTCGGTCTGAAAATAGTAACATTGCCTAAATTTCACCCGGATTCGTTTTTAACAGCACTAGAGAATCATAGAATAAACTTGTTATGCGCCGCTCCTCCAATGGGTAATGTATAAGTTTTAAAATTTAATTTTTTTAAGCTATTTCATAGATTTTATTTTTTATAGCATAGGCCGGCAAACGAGCACGTGGGTAACTGATGGTAAGTGATCTCCACCGGCCATGTACGCCCACCACCAGAAGAATCATGGGCGCGTTGCCTACCTTAAAGGAAAGGGATAATTAGGGATTGTGAAGGGAGGGTTGGGCTTCCGGATATCTCACTCACCGTACGAAACGCAACAGCAAGCCGCTACTTTACGTCGGTTTTCTGTGAGACAGTGGTAACGACCCAGTCGAGCCAGCCCATTCATGCTGTAGACAAAACTGTCTACAGCATGGCTCTACCACTCAAAACTACATTATTACATCATTAAACTACAGGGGACGAGTATTGTGTGCTATTTAATTAACACGAACGACGGTTTTCATCTTAAATCATAGTTTGTTGATTGCTATTATAAACTATTTTTATATATAGCGTAGACCGGCAAACGAGCAAGTAGATCACCTGATCTCCACCGCCCATATACTCCCACAATACTAACCATCTTTAGTAAGACGCCTTAACAATCTGCTAAATAAATTCTAGGCCAGGGTCTGGATGAAAATCAGCGCCAAGCAATTTATTGTTTGGCATTATGCTGATCTAGATCCTCTTGGCACTGTTGCGGTGGAACATATACCGTACACACTTGTGTTTTGGTTGTTTTTGTTTTATTTGCCTATTTATTTTGATTATGTACTTATATTGTTAAAACTTTTACCACTCAATGGTTGCCAATAAATGTTTTCTTTCTTTCTAATTATAAGAACAAACCTAAAAAGAAAAGAAAGACCACCGCAAATTTCTGTTAAGAGGTGTTGGGCCGTCCATCGTAGCCCCTAAACCAGAATATCCTGAAGTCCGGTCTATGTGACTATTAGGTGGTTTTATGTATTATCCTCGATACCATATATTACAAGAGCCGAAGGCAATTTATCTACCTATTTTGTACAACGGTCCAGTCTTAAAAAAGATTGTAAAAGTAAAGAACAGGAATATCCTTTGTACCTTCGGTTACACGGTCAAACCCACGTCCATTTTG
The DNA here is from genome assembly GCA_949126905.1 of Amorpha juglandis. Taxonomy (NCBI): domain Eukaryota; kingdom Metazoa; phylum Arthropoda; class Insecta; order Lepidoptera; family Sphingidae; genus Amorpha; species Amorpha juglandis. Next base: position 3,460,756 of record OX421380.1, read on the forward strand.
CCTTTAATACGTCAAGCAAGTATCTATTAGGTCAAGTAGGCAAGGTCTATTTATAACTTTATTGGTTGATTGTAGAAGGAAATGAATATTCAATTCATAGAATTAGGTCTTTACGGGCTAAATCAATTAAGGATTGTTGATAAAGTTGGAATGTAATTCGAAATAGAATTAGATAAAAGTATTGCAAGGTTGAATATTTAATAACACCAATGTAACATTTTAAACGTAAATGGAATAAAATACAAAAACTACGCAACGTTTAATGTTTAATCCAAGACATATTTTGTATTTTTTGGAATTTGACCTAAACTTAGTAGGATCATTTCCGCAAAAGGCAAAAAACAAAAGTTATACGAAACAACAAACAATTTAGTTTATCAAAATAAGTATAAGTACAAATACGATGTGCAAACACTTTTAAACATGTAATGATACGGAACTCTCAAGGCTCGAGTTGTACACGCACTTGATCGTTTTTTTTTGGTAAATTCAACGGCTATTCAAAAAAAAAACACCCAGAGATGCACGCCATATACTGATGACAACAACCTACGCGATGATCTAAATGCGGTGCACGTGCGTGCAAGGGAGATAGGGAGATGACCCAGGAGATAGCGATATTCATTTAATTTTCCACGCGTTTTATTCCATATTTGAATTATTAATTGTGGTCTCATTTTTCAATCAATTTTGATTTTGTTTTCATAATAATGTTTCTTTTTTTACAATTTTCTATTGCGTATAATGTTCGAATTCAAGTTCATGGATCAATCTTATTGATTATCGTTCCAGTTCTGTTCCTCGGGTCGCATCCCAACGTGAAGAAGAAACATTTAGAATCACTTAGAACAATTACTTGTGGTGCCGCACCAGTACCGAGAAGTGACGTTGAAAAGGCTTTAGAAAGAATGCAGGTAGGAATAACCAATACTGTATTAAAAGATTTAGAATACTAAGGCCCGTATAACAAACAATATGCCAAGTGTCAAATTCTGTGTACATGATTGGTCTGTTTGGAGAAATCGTCACTATGCGTGCGCGCACTATAAGATCTTATACGTTTATGAATACGAAAAAAATATCGATGGACAGGACCAAACTTAATTTAAGAGCTTTTTAATATAGTTAAGAGCAGGTCGTCACACTTTTCTAGTCAAGGACCTCATAGTACCATGAGAGGTATCACTGCGGGCCGCACATCCGTGGGTTGGGTAGTTGACACCACCAATCAATTGACATATTTTTTATGACTTTTACACATGTTTCAGCTTCGCGTTCTTCTATTTAGTTAACTACATGTGCAAAATAAGTTTTGTTTATATTGTCATCGTCTACTATAATTGTTTGCTATGTCATGTTGTGGGCCTCACAAATATCGTCCACGGACCGCAGTTTGACGACCACTATTTTAAGAGTAGTAGGATAACAGAATCGGCACTATTGCCTTAATAGTGATACGCTAAATATAAATTCTATGAGCTGTAGAGTCACACTGTAGACAGTTTTGTCTACATTATGATTGGGCCGGCTCGACTGGATCGTAACCACTGTCTTAAAACCGATGTAAAGTAGCGGCTTGCAGCTGCATTTCCTGCGATGTGCGAGATATCCGTAGGCCCAAATCCCACTCCCTTTCCCAATCCCTTAAATATCCCTTCCCTTTAAGGTTGATAAAGCTTCTATTCTTTTAGTATTGTAGACGTACATGGCAGGTGAAGATCACTTACCATCAGGACCCACTTGCTTCTTTGCTGGTCTATGCTATTAAGCTGTGTAATAGATTGCCGGCACACGTGTTCCCTCCTTCCTATGATATGGGGTCCTTTAAACGGAGTGTGAAGAAGCAGTTAGGCAGGCCGGCATGATCATGCCTTCTAACGATAGACACACTGTTTATCGTCGACATTATTCCTGGATTGCGCTACACTTACCATCAGGTGTAGCGTAGTAATTTTGCCGAGCCAGGATAAAAAAAATGCCATAAGAGATTGCCGAGTCTAAAGACGATATTTTAAGACGCTGCAGTTTCTGAGCTCACTGAATTTGATAACAATCAGGACAGATGGCTTTAACGTGCTCTCGTAAGAAGCATACGGCACGGTATAAGACCATTGCTGTTCAAATCAGATTCAGATAAACATTACTTAACTACACTTGAGTCACATGATTTTAGATTTGGAACGTAGGGGATTAAATCGACGCTTGAAAGAAAAAAATGTCTAAGCGACATTGAGTCAACTTAAAAAAACAACGGGTTGCACTCCGGGAGTGCCGGCAGGAATGAAAACTTGAACATTAACGTTGTGCATTTTTGAATATTTTGGAATGGTTAGGTAATTGCTTTTTTTGTAATTTTGTTAATTTCACACGAATTGCTTTATTTGTCAGTATAAAAGTGCTATTATTTATGTGGTTAAATAAAATATCCATTTATTGCGCTATCGTACATAAAAATGGCAAGATAATTTTTTTTCAAAAAATTTGAACTTTAAATCACTCTCCTAAAAAGTTTACTCAATGTCGCTTATATATTTTTGCCTTTTAGTCGTCGAAATAAATGAGAGGTATTTATACCTTCACATACTACTTCCCTCTCCCTCGTATGCGAGAGGCCGTCTGGGTTGGTATCACCGCTTTGTCTATATCGCCAAGCAACATTTTATAAGCACTGTTGTGTTTCAGTTTGAAGGACATTGAAGCCAGTGAGATTACTAGGCAATATGAGACTTAAAATCTTATGTCTCGGGGTGACGAGCGTAGTTCAGTGTCATGCTGTGGTTTATAATTCAAAGCTCTGTGTGGTGTTGCTTGTTTTTGGACAGGCGTGGCGCTTACCATCAGGCGAGCGACTTGCTCGTCTCGTCATTCAATTAAATAAAAAAGACTTCTATTACTTTTTAATTACTAGTTGCTATTTGTAATTCATTTCCAGCCCGACGCAGACTTTTTACAAGTTTACGGGCTGACGGAAACATCTCCGCTTGTGACAGCGATGTTACCCGGATCTACCGAGTACTCTACAGCCGGATATGCCGTATCAAATACCCAGCTCAGGATCATCGACTCGGATTTACGTACCCTGGGACCGAACCAAGTGAGGATTTTAAGTGATACTTTTCTTGTGGTAAAGAAATACTAAAAAACCGCTAAGTGCGTGTTGAACATCGCGTAGTAAAGGGTTCTGTAGTATATATTCCATATCAACAATCCTACAACTTAACGTATTGGAACTTATTTTCGTTAGCAGTACCTTTTAAATTATACTACCTTGAATGTTTTCAGAATTATCCACTCAATAATTTAAAAGTTAGAAGGGAGGGGCACATTTTTTATGACACGAATAGCTCACGAACTAATGGCTTAAATAACAATCTCATTTAGCAACCCTATATCATTTTTAAGGACCTATCCAATGATACCACACATGCAATGCATATATGCAATTAAAAAAATATTATTAAAAAAATATTAATATAATTTCACCTATACCTTTCCTGAGTGGTTCACAGAATACTCCCACATCAAAATTTCATTCATATAATGCTAATAGTCTCCGAGTAAAATCACTGTGGCATACGGACGGCCAGACGGTCAGAGGGAGACATGGACATAGCGAAGTTGTAAGGGTTCCGTTTTTAGCAATTGATTACTGAACCCTAAAAAGGAAGTTATTGGAATAAAGAAACCCACGCTGAGCCCGTAAATATTTATTATGTATTTGGGTATTATGAGGACTCTCGGAGGTCTCTCGTAGTTCTTGATAAGTACGACACAAGATAATCGTATCTTACTGTGAGGTCAGGATTATGAGTGTCAGTCACACGGTGTTAGTTTCTTTGATAACAGAGGCCGGCAAAGCGAGTGTGTTACCTGGGTGATCTTTACCACCCTGAACACCCACACGACGATTTGGGCCTCCATAAATCTTACACACCTTACGAACTTCATTCGTTTTCTGTGAGTTACTGACACTACACCGGCCATGTCAGGCCCATTCTCGCTATAAATAAATCTGTCTACAGCGTGGCTCTACCACTTTTAAAGAATGAAATTAATAACTTGATGCGTAATTAAATACTTAGACACACTTGCGTGTTTATTCATGCAGAAGAGTGTATCTACTAATAATAAGCTTTTTAGCATTGTACGAATACAATTGGCTGTGAATCAAGAGATAGTGATAGGATTCCAGAAATGATAATCGTGTGTGAGGTCTATGTTAAAAAACATCATTACCGTAAACCTATAAACTATTTTAGACAAGACGGATTAGTCTACGATGAACTTAATTTATGTGAATATTGTATCCATTAATAGCAAGGATTTTATAGTATTAAAATTTGCATTTTCGCCGAAACGCTTACAACGCTAGAATCTAGCTAATACGTGTCTAGACGCAACTTCGCAGAACGGTACGAAATTTAGCAAAAATAAAATTATGATTTGAAAATCTTAACTGTTTTGCTTTCATTTGTTATGACTGTCAAAAATGGATTTCTATTAGATACTTACAGCAAAATCTTAGACTGGACTCCTTCATATTGTCTGCTACATTTTAACTAGACTGCATCTTTGTTACATAGTTCAATCTGTTCCATTTTTTTCCACATTAATTTGAATCCACAGATTTTATCCATTGCATTAGAAGAAGCGTACTAAGGCTAAGCACCGTGAGACCCTAGGTTGAAGTCCCAGTACAGGCAATCACAATTTGTTTTCGTTTCAATAATTGCGCATGAATTGCCCGTGATTGGAATTTATGCCCGCTACGACGATAACTTCGCCCCTGTCACATCACGGGACGAAGATAAGCTCGGCAAAACATGGTATTTAAATATCTGCTTAAACCTTTGGGGATATAAGCGTGCAATTAAATATGTTTGAACTCACCCATAATGTCATAATCTATGATATAAAATATTTCATTCGATTCATCATCAGGTTGGTGAACTTCTTATAAAAGGCCCACAAGTTATGAAAGGTTATAGAAATAATCCAGAAGCTACAGAGGAGGCTTTAATAGAAGATGGGTGGTTTAGATCTGGTGATCTGGGTAGTATTGATGAAGATGGTGCTCTAACAATTGCAGACAGACTAAAGGAGCTAATTAAGGTAAGAGATGCCAATTAAATCTTAAAATGTATTTATTGTCCCTAATATAATTATAATTAAGTAAAAAATAAAAAAAAGTAACAATATAACATTTTTGTATATATTTAGAATTTTGGAGTAGATTGTACAAGACTCTGCTTAAGAATGTTTGTATACAATTTTAAATCTTTTTTAAAAATAAGACATCCAAAAATATAATAAATTTATATAGTACTAACCAACCATATTGTCTTAACTCTGCATCACCCATAAGCAGACTGGCCGAAACCATCCTAACATTGAGCTCGCATACGCCTTTACGCAAGTATATAGAAATATTGTAATTTCCAGGTCAAAGGCTATCAAGTACCTCCTGCTGAGCTGGAGAATGTCCTGAAAGAACATCCAGCTGTACTAGACGCAGCTGTTGTTGGTGTACCTGATAAATATACAGGGGAAGTGCCCAAAGCCTTTGTAGTACTAAAAGAAGGTGCTAAATTAGAAACCAATGATATCACGTCGTTTGTAGCTGAACGAGTAGCGGAATACAAGAGGATAAAATCAGTTATGTTCCTAGATGTGTTGCCTAAAAATCCTTCTGGGAAAATGCTAAGAAGGGTTCTAAAGGAGAAATATTGTTAACACAGATTATATGTTTTGCTATAAACAATCTTTAAGTGCCATATCTTAAAGTTGAAATGTGATTTTTAGTGTTGGTGATATGATAACCTTTTCTACAGGTTTTTAAGTTATAAGGTGTTTTATATGTTATAAGTGTTCCACATTAATCATATTGGTATCTTTATTGTACATTTAAAAATTTAAGCATTACATTGTTAAACAAATCAATAATTAAATGGAAATGACGGTAATGATAATTTAAATTACTATGATTAGGTACTCGTAATTAACCTATGAGAAGAGATGCGGAATAGAATTGATATAATGAAACCTACTAAAACAGCGATATTGCAACTACATGTAAACTTTGGTACTTCGGCGATGTACAATGTTCATGTACAATACTTTTGTGTTGCCTACATAGACAAAACATAGTACTAAACATTGGATATTGGGTGACCGAAGTACACAAGATACAACCTGACTACTCTTTGGTGAAAGAAGACCGCTCCCCCATATTTTAATAAGTGTCTACTTAAATAAAAAAATGATCCAATGAAATAAAAATACACGTTGAGTAGGCTTTATTATTATGTAAGATGGTTTTTATAGCATAGACCGGCTAACAAGCAAGTTGATCACCTGATGTTAAGTGATCTCCACCGCCCATGCACGCCTACAATATTAGAGGAATAGGCGCGTTGCCGACATTAAAGAGAAGATATAATTGAGGTATTGGGTAGAGGAGGGGGATTTGGGCATCCGGATATCTCACTCACCGTACAAAACGCAGCAGCAAGCCGCTATTTTACGTCAGTTTTCTGTGAGACAGTGGTAACGACCCGGTCGAGCCGGCCCATTCATGCTGTAGACAAAACTGTCTACAGCGTGGCTCTACCACTCGCCGATTTAATAAGCTGTAGAACGAATATATTTCACAATTTTTATAAATACAGTTTACTGGTATTGATGCTGCAGAATGTTTTGGAACCAACAAAAATTGCTTAATTTTGCTAATTTCGGTGTCGACGTTTTTATCCATATAATCCTATGGCTTCATTCGCAATTTTAACAAAAAAGAAAAGAATTTCGTGTGGAAATTTCCGCATAAGGAAACCTCATTCATCGCTTATGATTAATCAGCGTACCATATAAATTTTCCTTCAGTCAATGTTATTAAAACTTTGCAACATATAGGCTATACCTTCTTACGTGAGATTTTATTCTAACTTGTATTACCTCTGAGGCATACGTCTAGTGATACGCATTTGTGAAATTTGGGATGAAATTAAACTATAACACAACACATATTGCATACACGCGCTAGGAAAGACTTGCATCAGTGGAAGACGTAATTTTTTTTATTGATTTTTTTTATCCGAGCACGGCAAAGTGACTGCACTACACCTGATGGTAACCGTCGTACAGTCCAAAAAAACTAGCCACCACCGACAAACAATGAGTTTATCGATGGTCACCAGAATCATGCCGGCCTGTATAAATGCTTCTTCCCACTCCAAAAACGAAGAAGCAAATCGAGGCACCTGCGACAGGATCGGCGAATGACCGATGTAGGTACAGGAATACGAGGATGTAACCCTATACTCGCTCCAACCAACCATCAAGTCATGGCGTAAGCCCCTCGGGAGAACCGGATATACACTGGCTGATCCTGGAATGCAATCTACACAAGGCGTGTGGATCACTATGGAAAGTTTTAAGACTTCTGTTTGAAGGACACTGAAGCCAATGCAATTACTGGGAATTATAAGACTTAACACCCTATCTCTCGAGGTCATGAGAGCAGAGTGCCATGCAGTGATTGTAATTCTAAGGTCTGTGTGGTGCTGCTTCTGTTTATGGGCAGGCGTGGCGCTTACCATCAGGCAAGCGCCTTGCTCGTCTCGTCATACAATCACATAAAAAAAATGATTCAATATTTCTAAAAGTTTGAGTACCACTGTCTACTCTATTCCTCCGATTACGTTGGGCATCGGTAGCGAAATGCGGTTAAGTCACGTGCCCCCGTAACCACTGAACTTCGGCAATGTTTCAACAAAACTGAATAATGCAAAAATAGGGACCGGAGATATTTGCCTTAAAGAGTTTTCGTTCTTTATAAACAAACTTACTTTGGTATATATTTGACACGGGTTAAAAATGTAAATGGTTTTAGGCGTATTTTTGATAGAAAAATATCATGCCGTGATGAAATTAAAACAGTATTATTTTACGTTCTTATATCTCGGATTGGAGGTGACTATAAAATCTAAAGTCTTATGTATTAAGATTACTTTTAGAGTACACAACGAATAATTAGTTAGACAAGCATTTTTTTCTCATCATCAAGGTGCTACGTGACCATAGACAGATACTTACAAACCTATAGACAGAAATTAATTTATAGTCCTCCGGTTTTTTTTGGAGAAAATATTTTTATTTTTTTTTCAAACGCAGCAGCAGGTTTTTTTATATCACTATATAAATGTTATAAATTATAGTACTTTTTCTGGCTTTCATGTACTTTAAACCGGAATACAATGAAATCTTTGCAAACTTTTTTGAGTGGTAGAGCCAAGCTGTAGATGGATCATGAATGGATCAGCTCGACCGGATCGTTACCACTGTCTCACAGACAACCGACGTAAAGTAGCGGTCAAATTGAAGCACGAGATCATTATATCCAATTTAGTAAACCGTGGGATGTCACAACCAAACCTAGTTCCGATATCGATCAGGTGTGACTCGAACTGACATTAAACACCCCGTACCCCACAACACTAAGCCATAAACAATAGTTTAGAACCCATATAAAATCCGTCCAACGGCCTCTACGTGACGTGGGTGTAAATAACCAAAAACTGACTCTTGCCTCTAATAGTTTTACATGGAGTCTTTTTTTTGTATCCGAGCACGGCAATGTGACTGCACTACACCTGATGGTAAGTGTAGTGCAGTCCAAAAAACTAGCGACCACCGACAAACAATGTGTTCGTCGGTGGTCACCAGAATCATGCCGGCCTGTATAAATGCTTTTTACTTCTTTGGAGAGGGAAGAAGCAAATGGAGGGGCTTGCGACAGGACAGGTGGATGACCGATGCAGGCACAAGCACAAGCACAAGGACACAATACAAGGATGTGGCAACCTTCAAACAACCTTCAAGCCATGTTGGAAGCCCCTCGGGAGAACCGGATATACACTGGCTGATCCTGGAACGCGATCCACACAAGGTGTGTGGGTCATTATGGCAGGTCTTAACACCACATGTACGGTGGTGGCTATCCGGGCGGATATGAATATCCTAGCACCAGCAAATCAGCAGCATTTGGGTTTTTAGCCGCTATTTTTTTTAAAGAAAACCCTTTACTATTAGAGATTATAATAAAATTGTTATAAGCAGATTTATGTTATATTTCATGAAAATTGGCCATCCTAGTACAAACGTGTAATTCCATAGCAATTATTTCTAAATAGACTATCAACATATATCCTCGGAAATTCATTAATATCTAAATTCAATTTGCGTTAAAACTGGAAACAGCTGCCAATCTATCACCAAAGCGAATTTGGGCATTAATAAGTAATAACAAAAGTGCCTAGAGGCTGAATTCACTATAAAATTTCAAGAGCCATACATCAGCACGTTAGTAAATTGGGAGGGTTAAAAGTGGAATCCATTTAAATCTTAGCGTTTTGGTACTGAGGCTTTGGAAGGGCTGTGACACCATTGCGAATTGGGATACAACATAAATAAATACATACAATTCAAACACATAGGCTTTAACTACACAGGTTAACCTGTATCGTAGGTATCAGGAAATACGAGGAACTTACAATCTCATAACACTCAGAACCGAAACAAATATTTGTAGATTACACAAATATTGGTCTCGTTGCGGGGATCAAACCCACGGCTCCTCGTTTCACAACCGGCCATTGGTCAACTGAATATAAGTGATGATCACAGCCTGTGATCAGTGTCAAGGAAACGTGGTTGCTTTGTATTTTTTTTTATTGTTTGAATGACGAGACGAGCAAGGCGGTCGTCTGATGGTAAGCGCCACGTCTGCATAAACAGAAGTAACACAGAACTTTAAATTACAAAGCATTGAGACATAATATGTTGTCTCATAATGCCCAGTAATTTCACCGGCTTTAATTTCCTTACAGCAGTGCTTGCACACTGCTGCTTGAAATAGATAAAACGGTGGTACCAACCCAGACAGCCTCTCGCCTACGAGAGACCTACCACCTGATGAAGTCTAATATCTTTGTTAGAATAGGTGTTTTTAAATCGCTAATTTAAAATAATAAATATTTTAAATAGCTTCACTCACTTTTAATTGGAACCTCAAATTACACAACGGTGTGAATGTGTCCATAGAGATCACCCATTTTCGCAATTCTAGGTTAACCCGTCGCTATGTCTGAAAGTATAATGGGAATTTCGGATTTAACCAAAGTTTTAATTAGTTGCAATAGCGAATTGGAAAAGTACGGGACCCGTTTTCGGAAACGTGCCGCCATATTTGAATTTCAAATCGGCAATTTCAGTCTTGCACCATTTAATTCTTTGTGCCAGACGTTCGTGAACACTTTATCGTCATTGGTTTTTGGGATTTTGATTTCTTTCGTTTGATTATTATTCCCACTTTTTGACCTTATTCGCCTGAATGACGACATGAGTGGATTGGAGAACCTTGAATTATAAAGAACTTCTTGGCACTGGACTGTGATCATCACACCGAGACGTAAGGTGATAATCTCATAATGCCCAGTAATTTCACTGGATTCAGTGTGCTTGAAGACAGAAACACTACAGTGCTTACACGATGCTGCTTGTATTATGTTATACTAGCTTTTGCTCGCGGCTCCGCCCGCGTGATTTTCATACAAACTTTCATCCCTTATTTTATCCCCCTGGGGGTAGAATTTATCAAAATCCTTTCTTAGCGGATGCCTACGTCATAACATCTACCTGCATGCCAAATTTCAGCCCGATCCATCCAGTGGTTTGGGCTGTACGTTGATAGATCACTATGTCAGTCAGTCACCTTTGAGTTTTATATATTTAGATTTAAAAGCTTTTAATTTAGATTATGTATCCACGGGTGACGTATCAGTTTTTTTTTATTTTCTTGCAAAAAATATTCATAATAAATACGCACGTATATGTTTAACATCTTGAAACATATTATATAGATACCTTCTCCATTTTTGGGTCGGTTGAAAAAACGAAACGGTGAAGTAAATGATGATGACCTAACAGTCACACACAATATAGTCCAGTAAGATACGATCCTAGTATCGTGGGTATCAGAAACTATGAGAGACTACCGTCCCACAACACTCAGACACGAAACAACCATTTGTGTGCTAACATTGTGAAAATTTGATATCCACAAACTCAACTTTCCTCTCCGTACAGAAAACAAGCAAGGTGGATTCAAAAGTTGAAGTTGAAAATATCATTCCATTTGAGAAAATAAAACAGAGAAAGTTCAATTTCACGCCATCCCAACCCAAAAATATTGGAATTGAAAAAGGACAAAACCTCTTTCCGTTCCATCGGCGATGGATAGTTTTAACGAGGTTGACGAAACAATAAGCCCGCGTCAGTAACTTTTACAAATAGTAGATATTGAATGCCGTTTTCGAGCAGATTTTAATTCCGAAAATACAGTTCAGTTTTAAAGTTGATTAATGAATAATGTGGAGGAGCACTTTTGCATACATTTCGACATTCGATTGGGGCAACTAATTCAGCCTGTGAGGTTTTAGGTCACGAATACTTTTTAATGTTTAATGAAATTTGCAGTGGAAGTTGTGGATGGATTTTTTCGCCAGGTCACGATTCGATTCCCGGTTGGGGAAGTTTTTTGTGTTGTTGTTGTTGTTTGTATATAGCTGACGCTGGCAGACGAGCAAATAGGTTCTATAATGATAAGTGATCTCAACCACGCATAACACCGACAATACCAGAAAAGTCATGGATACGTTGCTGACGTGAGACTGTGCATATTATTGCCTACATCATGAAGGGCCAGATCGATGGATCGTTACCACTATCTCATAGAAAAGCGACGTAAAATAGTGGCTTGCTGGTGCGTTTCATACGGTGAATGGAATATCCGGAGATCCAAATCCCCTTTCCATTCCCAATCCCTTAATTATCCCTTTCTTATTCTTCTGGTATTGTGAGCGTACATGGGCGGTGGAGACCACTTACCATCAGGTGACCGACTTGCTCGTTTGCCGGCCTATGCTACAAAAAATTACCTTTAAGACAAGCAATGGGGATTATTGGGATTGGGTCTCTGGAAATCCTACTCACCGTACGAAACGTAGCTGCCGCTAGTTTACGTCGGTTTTCTGTGGGATAGTGGTACTAACCCAGTCGCTTTTTTAAGCTAAATACAAGTGTCTATAGAGTGGTCTTAATACGGACTAATTTTTATAAAGTTTATTAAAAAAAGGTATGTTCTGAAACCCACAAAGAACGACGAGGAATTTACAACAACCCTTCCATTTTGATTAAAAAATATGCTCCATTAATTCACATCTGCGAACTGAATATAAATCCTCTGTGTGTTTTTATTTATATGAAAACCTTTTTCAAACTAACCGAATCAAACCAACAGCTGTATAAAATTGTTAATTAATATTCAATTAAAGTAACAAGCGTAAAAGTTAACGCACGATTGGCCTGAACCATTTTTATTATAGCTATCCACGGTATCAATGCATGAATTTTATTTAAATTACCATTTACAGCTTTTCCCATAATCCAGTTTATTAAGGTAATTATTTGTTTATCAATAGTAATTGAAAATTGTGAATTTTACACATTTAAATGTTACATGATATCACTAATGTGACTGTATGAACTACGTCACCTTTGCCCATTCTTAAGTGAATAAAAATGACCGACGTAGACCGTCGCGAATTGTAGTTGCAATTACTAAATATAATGAACTAGTTTTGCTTGCGGCTCCGCCCATATGAACGGTCTTTTCCAGAATGAAAGTTGCCTTTGCTCTATTCCAGGTCATGGCCTACCTGTATGTTAAATTTCATCCAAAACCATTCAGCTAAGAAGCCGTGATTGACAACCAAATTCTCAAACTCACAAACATCGAAACTTTTGCATTATAATAGTAGTAGGAAGTAAGATATTAGGCTCCTCTGAGGGGTTGAAGTCCAACAGGCGGTCGGTCGTAAAAACTACAAGATACATCTTTGTATAACATGTGTTAAAAAGCATGCTGCGCTGACTTCACTGCGAGTGGTATAAGGGCAGGTGGAAGGAAGGAAGGAGGAAGAAGGATAATAATATTACAGACATTAACTTAATACTTACTTTTCTTTGTTGTATTTTCTTATATGATATCGTCAAATCACTACTAATCCCATAAAAGTAACTTATTTATTATGAATGAGAAAGATATGATATATCATGTTTTAAGGTCAAAATTGCTTCATGTTGCTTCTACAAAATTCAGATTTTTTTAAATTATAGCATGGACCGGCAAACGAGCAAGTGGTTCACCTGATGGTAAGTGATCTGCAACGCCCATGTACGCCTACAATACTAGAAGAATCAAAGACGCGTTGCTGACCTTAAAGGGAAGGGATAATTAAGGAATTGGAAAAGGGAAGGGGGGGAGGATTTGGGCGTCCGGATATTTCACTCACCGTACGAAACGCAGCAGCAAGCTGCTACTTTATGTCGGTTTTCTGTGAGAGCGGCCCGTTCATGCTGTAGACAAAACTGTCTACAGCGTGGCTATACCACTCATAGCATAAATTTATTAACATAAGCGCCAAATTGTTACCTAGTTATATTACTAGCCTTGTAAAATGAAATTGCTTTATTATTTATTCAGAAATTGCTCGCGGCTTTAGTTAATTACCGTCTTTGTCTTTCATCAAAATTTATTCGATAGTTTAGTCATGAAACTTAACAAAGGATTAATTTATAAACGAACTAGCTATGCCGCGCGGTTTCACCCACTTGCATGCTACTGTTCCGCTTCCGTGAGTCATGATGTTTTACTAAATATCCAAGAACCAACATGTCGAAAAACAAATAATCGATGTGAATATGATCTCAAAGGTTCTAGGAATTCAACAGTTTCCAACTGCTTTTTAATTTGGTATATTGACGTAATATTGGTTCAGTTGTTTATTTTTAATTAAATTGTGGTTGTCCTGAATTTAAATTACTTGGAAACTTTTCCATAACCACAATGAACAAAACAAAAAAGAATAATAAATCATATCAGTCGTTCGATTTGTGACTTCTGGTTTTAAGTTAATTAAAAAAAATCATAGAAAAAGCACTTTACGTTTTTCACGAATTTAAACATTTTCAGGTTAAATTTTATAATTTTTCTTCCTATAAAAACCTTATTCGGATTATTACGAGCAATTAAAAAAATAACCATTTCCATTCTCAAGTGATGCCGTTCCTAACGAGAGGCATTTAATTTTTATTTAGATAGGTAATTCAAATTGAGTACTCAAAAGGCGCGTTCAAGACATTGAAGCCGACACTACTGGATATTCGTAACAGCGAGGGATATTTTTTTATTTGGTTGAATGTCGAGACGAGCAAGGCGCTCGCCTGATGGTAATCGCCACGCCTGTCCATAAACAGAAGCAACAACACACAAAACTTTCAATACAAAGCACTGCATAGCACTGAACTGCACTCGTCAGCCCAAGATATAAGATGTTAAATCTCATAATGCTCAGTAATTTTACTGGCTTCAATTTCCTTCAAACCGAAACACAACGATGCTTACACATTGTAGCTTGGCAGCAGAAAAACACGGTACACACATACAAAGTATCACAGTTATATTTGTCATTGGTGCTACGGAATTACTGACTTCAGATTTACATATAAAGGCAGAGCTGTCAGCAAATGCCAGTAAAGCCGGACATTTATTTACTAGTTAAACCAGCACCAGTACTGATAGTACTGCCAATAAATTTCCAACCGCGGCCCAAGTTATCAGAGCCATTTTCTATGACAATCTATGTAGTTGGCTCTTGGCTTTGAAGCGAGGATTCGTCGACGATTTCATTAGTTCGACAATCTTAATTCAATGTGAAGACATAGATTTCTTTAGTTACCTATTTACCCGCTGATGTAGATCAGTGATATCACCGAAATCTCAAAAAACCTGCTCTCCCTGATTTTCAATCCTTTCCTAAAAGGACGTCTACCACGATTTCTTCAGGACTATAAATGTTTTAAGGTTACTTACCATCAGGAGCCCCACGTAGTGTATTGTCGGCCTTTTGATATAAAAAGCTATTTCTCTTACTGTATATTATTTTACAACCACTCCTGAAGCATCATTATTAAATTTACAGCGCATTTTTCACACTGCAAAGCTAATTTCATCGGGATATATCAAATATCTCACTTTGAACGGGCAAGCTGTTCTGACTGACAGTAATTGGTCGATGCTTCCAGGGCTGAAATAAGGGGGTTACGTACATATATAGACTCACGCCTATTTCCCATAGCGGTAGACAGTGGCAGTGGATTGCCACTTGCTACAATCCTTGCTGTAAAGATTTTGTCTTTTCAAATCGCAGTGAGTTTAGATCACTTTGTCCACTGATATGCGAGAAAATTGTTTTGTGCTAAAGAGCTGGCCCGATATTGACGCTACGAGATATTGACATTTCATTTTGTCATGCGATCTCTTAGTTCATTGAAATGTTAATTTTTTTAGGCTTGGGGTGCGTTCAGCGGACGCAAAAAACGCAACCCTAAATGTAAGGGAAAATATTTCTTATAGTTACAGTACAAAAGCAAAACTAGTCGACATCGTCAAAAAAATTTGGCTAATACTCTCGCACACGTAATTTCGCGTGCGATTATATTAAGCGGATAAGGAGACCTGAGAGCTAATAACCTAATTTAAGAAGATCATTTAAGGATGAAATAGAAAACGTAACGCAGGAAGGCAGATTCTGACATCAAACCAGTTAACGCCGGACCGATAGAAAGTAAGAAGCTGCTTATGGATACCATTTGAGTTATCTTTATCAGAAATGTCTGATTTTATATTAACATAATATTACGCTCATTTGTAAGCAACTTGATTGGTGCCTTTTATAAAAAGAAATGGCTAAAAGTCGCTTCAGATTCCATAAGTCGGACTAAGCTTATGGGCATAATATTAACCCCCGATAAGACTCCTTAAGTACGTTACTGGATGCTACTCAACTGCTCTCCAAGACAGATTTTTAATGGTGGTGGAAAAATTTAAAGTTTCATTTAGTTAGCAGCTTTTGTTTGAGATAACTTTGTAATAGTGTTTAAGTTTGTTAATTAAAATTATTAGAAGCTTAATTGGAATTTATTATTAATAGATGTTGTATAATTACAGTTGGAATTTATGAAATAAATGTATTTGACGGAGTTAAGTGCAAATCAAAACCACAATGATTAACGTGAGAGACTCCGTCATTTATATATATGCTATTAGCCAACAATAAGAAAAAGTTGTATCCCTTGATCAAAAGTCTCAAAGGAAAGAACACAAAGGAGAACATTTTAATAATTCTCATAGGACCAGCATATAAGTACTATGATCCAAACCTCCAATTCATTTAGGATCTTTGTTTATTAACCCATGAGAATAATTAAGATAAGATTGTTGAAATAAATAGTGTCCATAAACTTATCCGTAAACATCTTTCCAAAACTAAAGCACACTGCTTGAACTGTACTACAGTATTGTTCCTTATCTAAGTTCCAAAGAACGCTCGAAACAAAAGAAATTGCTCGCCAAATCTATTTGACCTATTTTTTGTATCAGCGAAACAATAGAAGATGAGAGATAGTATACACTCGTAGTGAAAATATCTTTACAACATAGAATTGATGATAAAAATGATAAATTGATCATTAGTAATCCTTACAATTTTATGGTCAATTGCTTTGGTTTCGATGAAATATGTGGTGTAAAGATAACTGTATAAATCTAATTCTGACCGTAGCCTTTTTTATATCAAATAGATTTTCTAGCAAATTTAGCAAAATGTACACACTCAATTAATTGTATCCATTAAGTAGTGAGAAAATAGGAAGCACTGAAAAAGAATATAACCATTGTTCAGTGTCAATTTGAGCTGAGCTCGTGCCATTCTAAATTTATTATCATACATTGAGTACTATATTATTATACTACTGTATATTAATAAGATATTGTTAATAGTTCTGACAGTTAGTAGTGCAGTGGGCGAGTAGCCAGCTATGAAGCGAGTGGCCACGGGTTCGATTTAGCACCGCGACAAATGTTTGTGTGATTCACAAATATTTGTTTCGGATCTGGGTGTTATGTCTCCAGAGGAGTTGAGGTCACGCAGGCGGCCGGTCAAAATAAATTAGACGTAAATTAAGGTTAATTTACCATGTTTTTTTTTACAGCTGTAGTTGCTAAATTGCTTCAAACACTCTTCAAACGTTGTTGGAGATTATAATCTTAAAAATATAGAGTAATGGACAATATTAAAAATATAGAGTAATGGACAGATAGGTAACTCTTTATTGAAACGACAAACTAAGAATTTTACAAATTTATTATGTTACAAGGCGGTCTTATTGCTACAAGCGATCTCTATCATATCATGATGGAGTCGTTAATACAGGGTCAATAGAAATATGATGTAATGCAGTCTAATTCATAGACTAATCGTAATGAATCCTATTGAAGCGTTTTAAAGAATAAAATAATTTAATAGTACCCATATAAAACAACGAAGAAATGTGTTATTATAAGTATTACGACTATTGTGCTGGAGGTTTCAGGTTCGACCCCAGGTTAGGTAAAAGATATTTTGGGGTTTTCTATCACAAAATGCTCAGTATCAGCCCGGAGTTTGGAATTGTGCCCAATATGGCCATAGGTTCGCCTCCTATCACACACATCATAACATGGAAATAAGCGCGGTAAAATTTGAGTGTACTGGCGACAACTCTGGCTACGCCTTCGAGGATTACAGGCGTGAGTGCCACAATTATCATCAGTAATACTCTATTGATTATTTATTTTCAAGGTACAGAGATATCACGTTTTCAATTTCATTTTAAGCGTAGGAAAACTTCAGATCTACGTAAAATGTAGTTCCTGGAACGCGCACATTTTAATCAGCTTTGAAATGATTAAAGGAAAATGTCAGTAGCAAGGTTGAAAGGAAGTTTGTCCGAACACTGTAATAGTTATGCCCATTTATTTTATTTGAACATTTCATTTCCTTAACTCTGATTTGTTGATAACGTGAATGTAAAATTAGAAACATAATATTATAACGTTGTTACTCTAAAATGTTTTGAATGTTACATAAAGTGATGTTACAATAATTTTCAAAATAGTTGAAGAATTTACTCCCTCTTAAACAGCTTTTGAACTAATATTACTTTAGCACTAACTAGCTGTAAACCTATTGGTAGGGAGAAGTCTCGTCAATCATTACGGTGGGTCTAAAGTTAGTCACTTCACCCTTCTGTCTCTTGAAATCAATAACAGCGAATATGTAACATCAGGATCACCTATAAATATTAACGACATTTCCCTCAAGTCTGGCGTTCTACAGAGTTCACAAGATGGTCATACAGTAATTACGCACTTTTCTTAAAAGCATGGAGACATGCTGTAGACACTTTTGTCTACATATGAGTGTCTGGCTCGACGGGTTATTATTTCTGTCTCACAGAAAACCGACGTGACCTAGCAGCCCACTTTGTACGGTGACTGAGATTCAAATCTCCCCAACCCTTGTAAATCCTAATACCAACAGTCACCCACATATTTCTAACCCCACACTAAGTTAACCTCGGTCGTGGGTAACAGGAACTACGAGGGACTTGCGGCCCCACAACACCTATACATCCTAGTCCTTCTAAACATCCTTGATCACGCATCAGTATTTTTAGCATCATTCTTCGTCCCCAAAATTATTGGTATGATATAAAACAGTATTGGTATTATATTATTTAGTAGTTTTTGTAATTATAATTTACTTCATCTGAGCCTTCATGTTACCAACCAACTTCATGTTAGTAACAGTTAATATATCCCTTACATATCTACATATTATAGATCCACATTTTTTATTGTTTTCCTATTCATGTAAATTTATCTAAAAAAAACGCTTTTGTATAGTAACCTGCTCAAACCTCATAGTAGCATAATGATTAGTTTTCATAGTAATATAACATAAATTTCTTTATCTCTTCATAATATCATTTTCAACACTTCTTCTTCATCAAAGATCTTAAAATTCGAATGAACATAAAAGCTATTTTCACCACGATCCATTGCAATTGAAACTACAAAACTAAGTTCTCTAACAAAAAAGTCCAGACCAGCTGGGGTTAATTCTAAATGTTTTATTTGCGAAACACTAAGTATCGAACTGGGTCAGTGTTTCAGTACACTGACGGTAACCCAGTAACGAATTCAGAATGCACCTCATTTAGTACACAGTTAACATAGTAAACGTCTCCGTTGGAGCGATGTACCCACTATATCTGCATATTCAGCATCGCTGATGCAAACAGACTTTACGGAGTGGGATTGTTTTATACCTACCTACATGCGTCACGGAGCTGATGAGATGTGCATATATTAAGTTTCCATCTATTTTCTATGTCACTTGTTTGCTCTTCGAATATCAAAATGTATCGAGACTAAATTTTTATACGGAGAATGATGAAGCATATGTAAGTTTCCTTGTAGATCAAAAATCTAACAGAGTATAAGCGAATTACTTTCACCGACGCTTTAACATCATGCTTATAAAAAAACAGTAAAAAAAATAAAAGACCGCTAAATTCTACCCGGTTCACCTTATAGCCAACAAGAATCAACGAACCGGCATCGAATGAAAAATTACAAAGTGATTGAATCATCATGAAATCACGCCGAACGCCGGTGTTAAATCAAACCCCAAATCACACATCCCCATTGTGACCAGCCCTACAGTGGAACCGAGAGTGAATTGTCAATTGTTCAGTACTCCAAAGTGTATTTTCGCTCGCTGGCTCAAATCGGTGCCCGATTGAATAAGCAACTGATATCGAGGAGGCGATTTGGCCCGGCTACGAATCGTAGTGATGTCACGTATAAAATGTTGGTATATACTCCGCGGTGGCCCCTGGTGTATTTGCTGCTGAAATTGTGCATAGCCGTGCATAGATTTGGTGCGAATGTAACTAGAATTGGATTTTGGTTGTATGCGAAATTATTGATGTAATCACGTAGGCTATTGCCGTTATATGGTATTTATTATGTTATATTTTAAAGTAATGGGAATGTTATGATCAAATGTCTTATTCCCATAGGTTATGTTTCGGAGAGTGATTTTCAAACGTAATATTGTGGTTTCCTCGTAAGAGACATTCTTTCAGTACTTCTAATATGAAAGGAACTAGTATGATTGTATTTCATATCATATTGTTATACGTGGTAGAGACAAGTTATAGATAGTTTTGTATAGCATAAATAGGTTCGATCAGGTTTTCACAAAAAAAACTGATATGAAGTTGCAACTTGCTGTTGAGTTTCGTACGATGAGATCGATATTAGAGGATAAAATCGCCTTCCCCTTCCCAATTCCATCAATATACCTAGCCTTTAAGGTTAGCAATGCATTAATTATTCTTTTAGTATTATGGGTATTGATGGCAGTGGGCGATTAACATCAAATGATCCACTTGCTCATTTGCTGGCCTCTGCTGCTACAAATATATTATCAAGTCAATTAACTAAAAGATTTTTCCAGTATCAGTTACCAGTTCATCGAAACGTATATTACCAAATTTTCAACTTAATAAACAAAAATCACATTACATATACCGAGAAACAACAAAGAAAATTACTCGCTCTTACTTTGTAATCCGAATTTAAATGGAATAATTATATTTACAGTGCCACTTGAAAAGGTCGTTTCGTTTACTGTACGCTCTAATATATCCTTTATAATTAGCAAATAAATTTTATTCCAACATCTATTACGAAACAAAGAGAAGACTACCTAACCCACCGCTACGCCAGCCAGGGCAATAATTCTTACAACACAATCGAAATTAGCCGACAAACGACTGTCTACGCCCTTTCAAAATACTGGAGGATCTAATCCTTGAATTTCATTTGCGGACGTTGGCATTAACAGACCGGCATAATTATGGCGATCGTCGGGAAATGTTCCCGACTCTTGCCTGTCTTCATTTTGTTTAGATAACACTATACTTACCATCAAGTGTTACGTCACATCTATTTTATAAAGCTAAGATCTTAAAAACATTTTTAAAAATAATATTTTATCGGTCGCCATATTAGATTTAATATTCCGACACTCACTTTATCGGGGTTCCGTAAACAAACGTAAAAACGTAACCTTTATATTTTCGTTTACTCGAAGACTATTAGCACTATATGTATGAAATTTGGATGATAGGTTTCTTATGAACCACAACCCAAGGATGTAGGAAAATTAAGAAAAAATGGCGGTACCTCTCTATACATGTCACTGAGGAATGTTTTTTTTCCATTGCACAAGGACATGTGTGATATCATTGGATAGGTCCTTAAAAACTATATAGATAAATTACTTTTTGTTTAAGTGATTAGTTTGTGAGATATACGTGTTGAAAGTCGCAAAAAATGTGCCCCTTCCATAAAATTTTAACTACGTAGTGGAAAATTCTGAAAGAAAAACCTTAAAGGTACTTTTAATAATAATTGGTTTTTATAAGCTAGGTTGGAACGTTAACCATTTTTAAAAAAAAATACGTAGCTTGAATAATTGTATTATGCCCAGGACTAAGAACGTGTGAAAAAAAAACTAATCGTTTAGGTAGAACTGGTATCACCGTAAGTAATCATTAAAATTTGTTAAAACCTTTAATGGTAGCTGGCCAAATTTGCATATTCAGAAACTCGCGTCCATTATCTATTTACCTTTGTTTCTTTACTCTTTACATATCTTCAAGTTTTAATATTCTATATTTGGAGAAGTTAGTTGATATTTTAATTATTCAACACGCGTTCAGGTTTATCGGCGTGATCCGGGAACTCCTTACAAAGTTACAATATGCCAAGTGTTCTACAAATTGAAACGTTAAATTAATATAACTGGAATATTACATAACAAATATTATTAGAAGGGTTAGGTCAATGACAGATCATACTGTGTCCTTTTAGATTACTGTTTCTGAATCTTGATAAACATCGACTGAAATCATAAGAGTATTTGTTTTAATGGCTTTTCGATATTATGGTGCTTAATGTTTATCAATTACCAGCAGAAGGACAACTAAGGTTTAATGTCTGGATGGTTTAAAACATGCTGCAACCTGCTAACCACACTATGAAGTATCTTCAGAACTACTCTTTTAGATTACCTACCGGTGAGCGTTTATTACGACTTTCACAGCAACACTGCTAAGATTTTAAATGTAGTCCATTTAAAGGTAAAAAAAATGATCGCACTAAAGTTTTACTAAATCAGAGGATCAAGATTTTATTTTTACCACGCATAATATTACCTCAACGCTGTTATTACCAAATCATTCTATCGAGTTCTATTCAAGTCCATTCTTAACAATGTGACCATAAAAAAGATTAAACAGCATTCAGTGTTCTCGAAAGTAGTTCTCACTGCAAAAATATCTCTCATTGCTTTAAAACGTGGTGAAATGGACTTCATTCTATTGTGGCCGCAACCGCATTCGAGTTTTGTGTCAACTAACATCTAAACGTATGCAGGCGCGACCGACATGCGACAGAATGTCGTTTTCGTCGTGAGTGCGCTTAGCATTTCTCTTTAGTATGCTAAGTTTAGGCTCGTAGCTCTTTATAGTTGCTCTTGAATGAGTTATTGTTTCTGTTTCTAAGCCCATTCGTACACTTACTTGTCTTACACTTTTTCATTATGTGATCTCGACAATTGGTTTAATATACGTCCGTGTTGGAGTTTGAACTCCATTCAAAAAGTACCTTGAATAACATTAACTTAGTGAATGATCAATTATTGCTTTTGAAACGCAAAGTATGTATCGTAAGTCCCTTTAATTTGATGTTTATTACCAAAACTTGATTTATTTCCAGATCGTGATTTTTTTGTATAACATAGATCAGCATAACAAATGTATCTCCTGAAGGTAAATGATCTCCACAGCCCATAAACATAATATTAGGATAATCACGAATGGATTGCCAACTTAAAAGGTAAAAATTGGGGAATGGAGAGAGGAGGTGAGATTCGAGCCTCGGATAATCTCATTCACCATATGAAAAGCAACAACAAGCTGCCACTTCTCAGTCACTCTTCTCTGCCTGCCACTTCTTCGTCGGTTTTCTGTTACAAAGTGCTAACCCGGTCGAGCCGGCTCATTCATTTTATAGACAAAAGTGGGCACAGCATGACTACCACTTAGGTACCACTTACTTGTCATGAGTACAGTTTTCAAAAACATTGTCCAATAACGATGATGCACAGTGTTGTAAGTAGGACTGTAGTAACAATTGAATTAATTCTTCCTTTTTTGTAGTCAATTCTACAGCCTGAATAAGCGATAGGCTTGCCTAAGTAATGAATTCTGCTCGAAATAACCTATGCGCGACATTGTTGTCGTTAATGGAACTAGTCGATCAGCGTCCAAATAACTCATTAACATTAGTCATGTAGAATTAGTCTACTCTAGATGTAGCATTACTGGAAGAACTAAAAATAAAACAAACTAATCGACTCATTCGTGTAGTGGCAGCGTAGGTACTTAGGTTATGAAACTGGTAATAATGGTTATAATTCTCAGGTCCTGCAATTATAATTTGATAGATTTGCGATTTGAAAAATCACACTTGAGTTGACCAGGATTAGAATTTGTGCTCGATATGCTACTTATCTTATCATGAGATCCACCACCCACGTGAAGTGTACAACTAGTACTAGTTGCGCCTCTGCCTACCGCTTCAACTATAAAAACATAAGCTTATGTAAGTACATTATGGAGATAAAGAAATTGTGTAACTTTTGCTGGATTTTTTAAATCTTAAAGATCTTTAGTTAATAAAGAATAAAACTCAATACTTTATTGATCTTCAACTAGCAATATATTAAGTTATTCAACAGTACCAGTAGTGGTAACTATGTCATTTCTTATAAATTCTAAGAGAATATTTCATCTTAGGCAATTTTTGCAAAAAGACCAAGATCCCTTTAGGTCATCTTACACCAATACATTTTCCAAACAATAGTAGTTCAATACTAACAGTATAATCTTGACCAGCTGACTCACAGATCCTCGTCTAAAGCTGGACAGCGATGTATTGTCCGTATTCTATTGTATTGGGCGGTCCTCCTCCGTCATCTGTGCTCCAATTTTGCATCGCCTTAAGCCAATTCCAAATTGCCTCATTTAAGGTCTAAGCCTTACTATTGTCGTGTAGTTCTGCCGTAGAAATTCGAAATGTCGTTATTTTAATATTTATTTTCTTGAGCTTATTGGAATTAATCATAGAGTAATAACATTTGAATGGTAGATCCACGCTGTAGGCTCAACCGAGTCGTTACCACTGTCTCACAGAAAACCGACATAAAGTAGCGGCTGCCTGCTACGTTTCGTACGGTGAGTGAGATATCCGGAGGCCCAAATCCCCCTGCCCTTCCCAATCCCACAATTATCCCTTACCTTTAAGGTCGGCAACGCGCCTATGATTCTTCTAGTATAAAATGTAAAAACAAATAAAAAGCTTGTAACTAAGCCTTTTTAAATACTCTTAAAACCTGTCCCAAAACATCAACACCCAAATCGACCCAAAAGACCTCTCAGACAAAGTTCAAGTCTGCAGAATCATTAAAAGAAAATGCCATTTTCAGTAACTCTCCACATCCACAGCTACGTAAGCAACTGCGCGCTTGGGAATCGTTAAAACGGGGGCCCCGAAATTGGGATAATTAAAGTTCGCCACATTTGTACTCGACGGTGTTCAGGGGTCAACATCGTGTTTAAATAATTAAGTGCCTTTACTAAATAGTCGTGTAAGTGGTTAGTTTCACATACGGATGAAGGGTTTTGAGACTGCTAGTTGCAAATGTTGAAGATTACAGCATCTATGACATTTTATTTATATGAATGGGATTTTTTGACAGTCTGTGGCGTAGCGGGCGAGGAGCTGGCTGTGAAACGAGAAGCCGCGGTTAAGATTCCGACACTGAGACAAATATTTGTGTGATCCACAAACATTTCTTTCGGGTGTGGGTGTTGTAAGACCGAAAGTACCTCATAGTCCCTGGACCCACGATACAAGACCTATATCTTACTATGTGGTCATGGCTATGTGTGTGACTTTTGAGTGTATGTATTTATTAATGTTCTTAATTTTACTAGCCTGATTAACGAAATGAACAGGACGCTCGCCTGATGGTAAATGCCACGTCTATAAACAGACACAATACCACACAGAACTCACTGGCTTCAATTTCCTTCAAACCGAAACACAACAGCGCTTACACTCAGCTGACGACAGAAATAGACAATTTATGAAATACCGTGTTTTGAGTTTCGAATAAAGTTACTCCAACTCCATATTTCATGTTCCTTATGATTAAGACTGACATGAATAAAGTACGTCGATCTCATCTTAGTCCATGCGGCTAGATTGAGGTCAAGAGCAAACCCATTTTTAATAAAAAAAAAAAAAAAAAAAAACTCGATAATACCAAGTAACAATAAAAATATATATTAACTTTCACCAGGACTAAATAAAGGCCATTAACTAGATATAAAGATGTACAGAAACATAGACGTTGAAAAAATACACAGAAAGTTATAAACAAAACAATTCAAATAATTTTGTCCAAATTTATTTTATCTATTTAGTCAGGTAACAACAAATAAGCAGCAATAGCTCAGTCAGCTACATATTTAAAAAAATATATTATTTTAATTTGAAAATAATAACATCCTAAATATCCAAAACGATTCATTTTTATTTTCCAACAAAAAGACGGCCTCCAAAAAAGACATAAAAATCGGCATAAGTTACCAGATAGCTACTACCTGAAAAAATGTACGACGGGTTTTCACCGTATGTACGGTGGTCGCTATCCACCATTATGGTAGGTATAAAATATGAAAAATCATTTTGCAATTACCACCACACCAAGCTCCTAATAGGTATAAAACGTAATCCATTCCTCCCTGAACAACATTCTCTTACAGCATTTAATGCGGCACAGTGTGTCATATAAAGGGGCTTACAAAATTTTACTGTACATTAGAAACTACTCCGTGGTTTTAACTGTGTATGATGATATGAATGCTGTTCGCTTGGAATGAGGTTTTTATTGTACTATTTCTGTGGGTTTGCTTGACAATCTCGTATTTAATAGATGTGTTTTGTGTCACGTCGGTTCTGAGATAAAATTGCAGTTTTTTTACTGGTAGGATATTCATATCCGCCCGGATAGCGTCCTTACAAATAGTACTAAAACCTACTATAGTGACCCACACACAGTGGATCGCGTTCCAGGATCAGCTCAGTGTATTCTCCCGAGGACTTGCGAGGAGGGACTTGCAACATTACTTAATGGTTGGTTGGGGCGAGTATATGGGTACATCTTTGTATCCCTGTGCCTGCATCGGTCATCCGCCTATCCTGTTGCAGGCTTTATTCTTCCCTCTTCGATGAGGGATCAAGCATTTATACAGGCCAGCATGATTCTGGAAACCACCGATGAACTCATTATTTATCGGTAGTTGTATGTTTTTTGGACTGAACTACTCTTACCATCAGATGCAGTGCAGTGACTTTGATGCTCTCGGATAAAAAAAAAGTTTAAATGTCGGACATATGAGTTTCTGAATTTCAAGGCCAAGTCGACGTTAGAGATGTGCCCAGGACAACCTTAACGTACTTAGTATCATCTGCATTCGTAATTATATTCAACCACTAAAGAACGAATTCAACAATCAAATTGACAGTAATTTCCATATAGCTTTGACATTTATGCTGAGTATCTAACTTAGCTACTCAGAAGTTTGTTCATTCAAATACGCACAATTAACCAAGAGAGGTATTTAGAACCTTTTGAAATAAATTTATTTATTTATAATTGAATCATTCAAAATGTGTGGAATAGCATAACGTTAAAACTCAAAGGTAATTTTCACTAATTGCTGATGTGCAGAAATAAACTTAAGTTTAAAAAAAAAAAATATCAGCAAACCTCAGAGGTATTAAGTTTAATTCATTTATTATTGAGGGTCTGTCCAGTGAATAACAAGCAAATTACGGTCACTACTTACGTCTGATGTGGCAATAATCTAATCTAAGTAACGAGAGCAAAGCAATTTAAACTGCAAGAGTAGAAAGGTGTTCATAATTTCACTCTCAGTTTCTATATAATGGAATCATTGATCTAGTATGAATGTGGAACACCTTTACCAAGGTACCACTGTTATCAAGAGATCCACTGTTATCGAGAATTGCTGGTGGTAGAATATTCACATCCACCCGGATAGCGATCCACACACCTTGTGTGGACCGCGTTTCAGGATCAGCCAGTGTATATTCGGCTCTCCCGAGGGGCTTGCGACAGCACTTGATAGTTGTTGGGGCGGGTATAGGGATACATCCTTTTATCCCTGTGCCTGCATGGGTCATGCATCTGTCCTGTCACAGGCAGCAGCAGAAGCATTTATACAGGCCGGCATGACTCTGGTGTTCACCGATAAACTCATTGTTTGTTAGTGGTCGCTGGTTTTTTTGGACTGCACTACGCTTTCCATCAGGTGTAGTGCCATCACTTTGCCATGCTCAGATAAAAAAAATCCGACTCGTAATTAAATCGCATGTCCTGCACTATTTGGTGCTAATGAATGGATGGATGGATTAATAATTTTATTCCATGGAATAAATAGTTCGGTAACTGATTTGAAACGCAAGTCTGCTATACCTAAAATAATTTGTAAAGCTATTACCAACGTATATTCCAAAATATCAACTTTCGATTCCAATAGAATCTCATCACAAGTACCTACTGTGATGGATAAGTAGGAAAAAATATCAATTGAAACACGATCTCGGAACACTCAACTGCGATTTCTTTTACAAATATGAAAGTCCATTTCTGTTATGAGAAATTGCTCGTTAACTACAGCAAGTTAAGTAAGCCTTCATTTTCTCGACCTCTTTAGAACTTATTGCGAAGATTATCTAGTGACCCGATTTGAGATACAAAACATTTGCTAGACGCATTTGTTGTTCGTTTATGTAACTTGTATCTTGGGAGTTGTACTGGAAGTCGGAGTAAGTGTGAATATTTGTAAGTGTAAATAGAATATACCCAATAGTCACATAGTCGTGATGCGACAACCAGATTTCAAGTATTGTAGGAATCGCGAAATGCGATGAACTTCTGTTCTTAATTCTCAGGAACAGAAGAAATAGAGATACAATTACTTATTTATTACTATTATACTTATTTATTACTACTATATACTATTCCTTTTTAACCCCTACAAAAAGAGGATTGTTATAAGTTTGAGCAGTTTGTCTGTTTCTGTAATTATGCCTCTGTCGGTAACATCGTAGCACCTAAACGAATGGATCGATTTGAATTAGATTTTTAAAGCCGGTTTAATCGCGAACCTTGCTATGTTCGAAGAAAATCTGCTTGACTGTTTAAAAGTTGCATATAGATTTTTAATTGACTTCGAGAATTTAACTGGTGGATTATTCAATGGTGCTACTCAGAGTGGTATCATACTCAGGATCCTACGGGATCAATAAATCAGTGAAGTCTTTGTTTCAAATCCCACATTTTAAATACCAAATTATATTTGAGTATTGTGTAAACTGTCCGGGATTTGAATTTGTGTTCGATATGTGCGATAGACTTACCATTTATTACATCATGGTTAAGAAAGAATCTGTGTGTACCATGGATGTCATTGCACCTGTAGGCAGAGGGGAATCCCTAAGCATATCTCCTCCCGGGATATAAGCATCAACTTATATTAAAAAATACTCTGTCAAGTCACCTTGATATATCTGAATAACAAAATATAAGAGTACATTTGCAAAATGACTTAACACTTCAATTCATAATGCAAGAAGGTGAGAGCCGAAAAAAACGCGAAGAAACGAAGTGGAAAAGACGTGGCATCACCAAAAGTTGTATTAGTCAATGTCAGCTTGAATTAGCTTTAGTCCGCTAAAGTTTCTGTCAGTTGTAATGTAACGCAAATTGTAAGAGGTAGCGGGTTTTACACGGCCATGGTAGCCACTGGCCCGTCCTCGTCAAATGTTGTAAGAGGAGTCAAGTTTCCAAGTGGTAGGGCCTTCGTATGCGAGAGGCCGTTTGGGTTGGTACCACCGCTTTGTTTCTGCCGCCAAGCAACAATGTGTAAGTACTGTTGTTTTTCGGTTTGAAGGACATTGAAGTCAGAGAAACTACTGGGAATTATGAGACTTAACATCTTATGTCAAATTAATCCTTGCTAAAATGGAGGATCACATTTATTGGGACAATAAGAGATAATTAAATGAAAGCCTATGAATTGATACCACGGATACATTTAGAAGTAAAGACTTCTTACGTATCGCGATCTTCAGCGAGTTTGGAAAGAGTCTGTGAATAAATAAAATTTAACGTTACCTTTATATTACGGACTAGCTTTTGCTCGCGGCTCCGCCCACGTGATCAAACAAACAAACAAACAATCAAACTCTACAGCTTTATAATATTAGTATAGCTTAGCAACGGAAGCCTTCAAATAATATTATTTGGGTAGCTTAGCAACGGAAGCCTTCAAATATGAATAATTTTCCCCGTTTTTGCAACATTTTTCACTGATGCTTCGCTTCTAATGGT
This sequence comes from Amorpha juglandis, assembly GCA_949126905.1. Lineage (NCBI taxonomy): Eukaryota > Metazoa > Arthropoda > Insecta > Lepidoptera > Sphingidae > Amorpha > Amorpha juglandis. Next base: position 3,490,380 of record OX421380.1, read on the forward strand.
CGCAGCGTAATGTTATATATCCTAAAGCCTTCCTCGATAAATGGACTATCCAACACAAAAAGAATTTTTCAATTCGAACCAGTAGTTCCTGAGATTAGCGCGTTCAAACAAACAAACAAACAATCAAACTCTACAGCTTTATTATTAGTATAGATTAAATTTATAACGTGAGAGCCAAATTTTGCATTAATGATATTGCCTAAGTTTTATTAACTTTTAGTATGTAACTTTTAACATGTCTTTTAGTATTTAGTACGGCCCCGCTGAAGACAGCTTTGTCTACAGCGTGACTGTACTAAATACGTGGCGTCGTTATGATACAAATGTGGACGGCCCTTTACTTTTGTTAGAAAAAACTAGACACTTTTAGTTTTATTGTCATTTTCTTGTTCTTTTTGGTATTCTAAATCTTGTTAATGGACTTACGAATATTATATCGGAAAAAGTAATATTAATAAGAAAAAGAAAAAAAAGTAAGGGTGTGGCCGTGTGTGTATATAAAATATGAGTACGGAATTCTCGTTGCACAAATCCGTCTCGAGCGTGTCAAGTTTTTTTATGTTGGTCAAACATATGCTTGAACTTGTACTCAAGTAAGCTTAATTATGTAGTTTAACAAAGTTAATAAGAGTAATTTTGAGCGCTTACATAAAATGTTATCTAAACATTTATTCAAAATTAGCACAAAATGTCTTGTTACACGTTCAAATAAACCTAGTCTCGAATGAATTTCACTCTGTAACTAGCTATCCCGGAGGAGTTTTCAACCGGAAACTGTTGCTCTTCCAAACATAAACACAAACAAGGAACACTGACAAATTGAAATGAAAATGTCCACGTCCACGCAGTACAAATATCGTTTGCAAACTGGAAACATCAAAAAAATTCTATCAAACTGACCGAAACTTGTACTTTTAAACCTTTTTTCCGAACGTCCGATAGTTTTACAAATAAAAGGCAGTCGATATTCGAACAATTATCATTATTGGCGCAGCTTGGTCAAATGTTTAGTTCCAATTGAATAGTGAGAAAGAATTTTGCGTAAATACATAAATTGTGCTGATATATATTTTTCTTTTTGTTGGATTTTTCATCACCTACAAAGAAGTGGGTATCCGGTTGTATGTATTTTCATCCCCGACAAAGAATTGAGTACAACCGCATGTATGTATCTGACTGTAGCATCATAGCGCCTAATCTATTTGACCGATTTCAATGGATTATTTAAGTTTTTTGAAGTGAAACTTCTTTAGAATCGTTGTGATTTGAAAATTTGATGAAACGAAAAAGGCGTCACTAAAGAGGTTGGAAAGAAACAAGATCTCAAGTATGTAAATATATGAAAAGTAATATTTCGCATTAAAATTTTAAATAATTTTAAGCTTGGTAAAAGTATTATAAAAATAATAAACCTTTTAATTATCCTAATACCACTGATACTCTATTTTTATCTCATTCTCTTGTAGGCTACTTTTCTGAAGTTTCACTTCTGCTGTATGTGAATTGCACACACACACTTCGTTTTTTGTATTATTTAATTATTCGAGCACGGCAAGATTACTCAACGGTACAAAGTACAATAAAATACTGTTTAGTAGGAAAGGCGGCACCATACTGGCGTGGTTCCAGCAGCAATCCTAGTTTATGTCAGGATACCCCGGGGCCGTCCCGCAAGCGCCGATGAACGCCACTGCGGGGTTCTAGCTAGTTAATTGAGGTTAGGGACTGCTCAGCGGCCGCCCGGAACGCTATCTCCTGGGCGGTGGGGTGCTGGGTCGTAAGGCCAGCATAACCGTCTCTTTCGCAGGGTCGAGGCGGTATTAATAGTGTTGATAGACGAAAACCTCACTGATGCCAGCGTCTAACGCTTGTCGCGACCATTGAAAGTCCATCTTAACTAAATAATAAAAACATAATCTTAAATAATTTACTCCGCAAATGTGCCTATTTTAAATAAAACTTATCTTAGGTTTTGTTTGCGAAAAATTTAACATGAATTATTTCAAGTTGTACAGAGTGTACTAAACCACCTTTGACCTTATTCGGGGAAAATTAATTTATGTTTGTAAAGAGACTTTATTCTTTACTAGATTTTACTCGGCTCCACTCGTATGAGCGACCTTTTGCGAGGTAAAAAGTAACTTATGTCCTAATCCAGGTCATGGTCTGTGCCAAATTCCATCCAAAACCGTTCAGCCGTTAAGGCGTGATTGACTTACAAACATCCAAATTCACACCTTCAGATTGTAATGACTTCTAATTTATCTTTTTGTGGATGGATTAACGAAATTCTTCCTGCAACAGGTTTTTCGTAACGTATATTATTGATTAAAATATTGTGCTCGGTATGGCGATAGGCTCACCTCCTATTGGTGCTGCCACACCGGTGTTTAAAAATGTTTACAAACATTTTCAAACACTAAACATTTACTAACAAATGTTACGAATTGTTACATTCTGTTAGGAATTGTTAGATGTTTTAAGTGCTCCCACACCGATGGAAAATGTTTACATACATTTTATAACATTTGAAAACATGACATCGGCTCGCAGTTTGGATTTACGTTCCGAGGTGTCTACACGGAAATGAAAGATTTGCTCATTGGATTAGCTTATATTTTTGTTTAAAAAAAAAAGAAAAACCGCTCTATGCGCCAAACACTAATATAAGGCACCTGGATGCATGTTTACAAACAAATGTTCAAAAATGTTTTATTTGTTACAATTTGTTAACTAACAATTTTGTTTAGAAATATTTACTTACATTACATAACATGAAAACATTATCTAACATTGTGATAAAATGTTTGTTAACAAATGTTTAATAATGTTTGTAAACATTTTATATCAGCGGTGTGGCAGCACCATATCACATATTTGAACGGAAATACATCCGCGGAAATGTAGGTGTACTATTTACACCTCTGTTTAACCCACCAGGTATTACAGGCGTGAATGTACATGTATGAACAACTGTGGTTATGTTGTTAACAGTATTGTGTATGTAAATCGTTGCTCGGTTTACATATAAACAGATCTACAGAGAAAAACGTCCTCCAGTTACCAATTACGCGCCTGATATTTTCTAAAAATATTTGTTTTTCAATATTGGGCAAAAATATCACTGGAAACTCGGTCCTGTTTTTTCCTTTAAAAAACATCACATAAATAATGCTCTGAACTGGTAATCGATTCCGGGGCTTTATAATTTATTTGATTTTAAATATTAGGTAGGTACAACCGACAGCCTCCGACGGCCTCCGTGGCACAGTGGAAGAGCAGCCGGCTATGAAGCGAGAGGCTACGGGTTTGATGCCGGCACTGAGACAATTTTTTGTGTTATCCACAAATATTTGTGTCGGGTCTGAGTGTGTTTTCACTCCAGAGGGGTTGGCAGGCAGACAAAAAAATTCAAAGAAGTAAAAGAAGACGAAGAGATTGAGTATGACATTATCATTAGTGGTACAGCCACACTGTAGACAGTTTTGTCTACAGTATGAATGGGCCTGCTCGACCGGGTCCCACTGTCTTACAGAAAACCGACGTAAAGTAAAGGCTAGCTGCTGCGTTTCGTATGGTGAGTGAGATATCCGGAGGTCCAAATCCCCCTGCCTTTCCCAATCCCTTAATTATCCCTTCACGTTAAGGTCGGCAACGCGCCTACGATTATTTTAGTATGGTAGGCGTGGGTGACGTAGACCACATGGGTGGAGATCACTTACCATCAGGTTACCCACTTGCTAGTTTGCCGGTCTATGCTAGAAAAAAATATCAAAAAGACATCCATGTTAAATGTTAAAACGGCTTTATTACATTTCTAACTTTAACCCAGTTAGGCTGCCTGTCCACTGAAGCGGATCTAGGCTGCGGAGCGAAGAAACGGAAAAATATTAACCAATAGGATTGCATACAATCTCCACTCAGCTCTAGTGGACAGGTATTTGCGAGCTAGTTTAAAAATTCATACATTTTCGGAAGCGGCGCGTGGTAACGGTGCGGGGTAGTGGAGCGAGGCCTCGGAGCGAGGCGGCAGAACGAGGCGGCGGAGCGGGGCATCGGCCCATCGGTGAACATCGCCTAGCTCCGCACAGTCCGCAACTCCGCTCCGCAATACTCGCTCGCTTCGCTCCGCTGCCTCGCTCCGCGTCAATGGACAGATACAATCCGCAACTGCGCTCCGCAATACTCGCTCGCTCCGCTCCGCTACCTCGCACCGCGTCAATGGACAGATACAATCCGCAACTCCGCTCCGCAATACTCGCTCGCTCCGCTCCGCTACCTCGCACCGCGTCAATGGACAGATACAGTCCGCAACTCCGCTCCGCAATACTCGCTCGCTCCGCTCCGCTACCTCGCACCGCGTCAATGGACAGGCAGCCTTAAAGTCCCATTTGAATTGAGAGTTTCTCGTAAGCGAGAATATGACAACGAGCCGTCGTTTACAAGGCATCATAAGATTATTTTTTCAAACTACATGATGCGGCCTCTTATGACCTTTATTATCTAGAAACACACATATAAAGATCAATACTTGAATAAAGGCTCATATAAATAGAGCGATTTTGCATGACATCTTTCATGACATGTGTGTTTCTTGATAAAAACGGATTATCGTTGGTAGTGTAATTATATTGATAACTTACATTTCCATTTTATATTAAGGTGACCGAAACGACCCGTCTCTTTTCTCAGTAGTGGAAAGGTCAACTATTTTGGATCTTATTGATCAAACCACTTCGGTAGTCCTTGAAATGGTGATAATAGAGGAATAACGTGAATTAAATAGTCATGAATAGTAAGTACCAAATATGTAAATTATCCAAACCAATTAGATCTGGACAATACAGAAAGGAGCCTTTTCGAAGAAACCTAGCGTCTGTTGGCCCCACTTTAACTAATTGCGTTTGAAGATGGAACGTGAGTTCGCAGAAATTGACTTGAATGTATTTAGTTTATTCCGCAAAATGTAACATCTTTGATAAATAAAGCCTTGTTTTCACTAAGGAGAATTTATTGCTAAATACTGAAATAGATCTATTCGTTTTTAATAGAGTACAACTAACTGCTGATGGAAGGGTAGCTGATACATATTTCCACCTGTATGGATTTTTTAATTAAAAAATGGGTATTGCTCTTGACCTCTGGCCGCATGGACAAAGATGAGATCGAAGATGGAGCAAGCGCACCCAGAAGGTGCCGATTCACACTACCATTAAAGAAATTGAGTTGCACGCACTCGGAGACAGACGCAGGCAAGAAATTCGACTCATTGGCTCTGCGCATTATAAAGGATGATTTTTTCGCATTATATAGTGCTGGGTGCGACTATGATGAACATCAAGAATAGCGAACACCATACATTTTTTGAAAAACTCTTTATAGTCGCTCATATCAGTGAGTTACAGGGTACAGGCCGGCATATTTCTGACGAATGTTGGGGGACTTAACGTCTCAACGGTAGGCATTATAATATTTGTATTGTATTTTACTTATCATAAAGAACAAATGGTCGCGTATTTTGCTAAACATTTTTTTGAAGTAGAACTGAGTGTGTCGGTAAAAGAGTACGATTGAATATTAGCGCTAAAAGCTGTTTTATAGCACGCTTTTTTAATTATAATTTAATTTATTTCGAATAGTAAAGTAAAACAAGACATATACTAACAATATACATGACTTATAATAGCATGATGTTACAGAGGAACTCTATACATGACACACTGATTCTTACTCATATTATAGGAATCGGTGGATCTCAGTTTTCATAATAATTTCATCTAACTCTCCCTCTTCAATTGAATGATATCTTACAGGATATACCGCATAGGCACACTTTCTGATTTGAAAGGAATGCATCTGACGAATATAAGTTGAAGATGAAACCACATGTCATCTGACTGCCACCAAGCGTCACGTTGTGCCTCATTTGTTGGCAAGAGTATACTCGCCTCAATCTTATTTAATCTGAGTATTCTCGGAATATTCTGATTCGATGTAAATTAAATTTTAACCGCAAACGAGGAATAAATATGTATTTAATTGCTCTCTAAAAGTCCACCAAGATAGTGCGAGAGCATTCTGAGAATGCACAAGATCGGGTCAAGAAATTTAATTACTGGATGTTATCGTTCAAGGGGTCACATTGTGAACTCAGTGTAAAAGCGGTCAGTTGGCGTAAATTCCAATCTCTATTACCTAAAGGCATTAATTTCTTTAGATGATACAAGCTGCATGTCACCACTTGACTCATTAGAGCATAAATGGGCCGGCTCGACCGGGATATAACTAGGGTCTCACAGAAATGTAATGTAACGTAATAACGTTAGAATGAGATATCCAGAAGCCCAAATCCGCTTCTTTTAAGATCGGCAACGCATCCGTTATTGATAATCACGATCAGGTAACTTCTAGCGCATTTGTCAGCTTAAGCCCTTCCTCCTACTTCCATGGGAATAAAGGTAAACAATCCGACCACGATTTCTTTGGGATTGTAATGAGTGAGATTATCACTTACCACCATGTCATCCATTTGCTCTTTCGTAGACCTAGCGATATAAATACCTACCATTCTCTTTTTAACTACACTCAGTAATCTATCAGGTCCTTTAAAATCTTTATAAAAGAAACCTATCTACTTGCTTTAGCTCCCTTTGTGAAGTCTTAGATAAATATCTCCATTACAAAGGCTGAATAGGTTTTTTACAAAAAGGGGTTTCTAGTCCACGGCTGAATTTGAATAGACGAAATATTCTAGTTTCGTACAGAATGATCGACAGTTTAATTTTCTTGTCAGTTGGTAAGGCTTTACTGCGGCCGATAGTGCGTTGACATAAGCTGTCTGTTAACGCTTCGCATCAACAGAAAAAAGGACTTTTGAATCTGCGTGGACGTGCGTTATGGACGTGTAGTAATTTTTTTTTTAATTATTTTTACTTATTTCCATCCCTAATTCTATTTCTAAGACGTGTAGTAGGTAATTGGAAAATGGTGTGTGAAACCTCTGTTCATAGTTCATATGTTTACAAGGTGGTAGGTCCCTCGTATGCCGCCGTCTGGGTTGGTACCACCGTTATGTCTATTTCTGCCGCCAAGCAACAGTGTGTAAGTACTGTTGTGTTTCGGTTTGATGAAGATTGAAGCCAGTAAAACTACTGGGCATTACCAGACTTAATATCTTACGCCTCGGGGTAACGAGCGCAATTTTATGCCATGCTTTGTAATATAAGTTCTGTGTGGTGTTACTTCTATTTATAGGCAGGCGTGGCGCTTACCATCAGCCGAGCGCCTTGCCCGTCTCGTCATTCGATCAAAAAAAAACAATTAAGGTAAGTATACGTATCATACATCATCAAGACACTAGGTAATTGCACTATATAATCCATTTAATTACTCCATTTAATCATCTATTATTTTTTTTTAATATTTTACTACGGAAAATTCCAGAATTGTTATATATCTATGGGCAAAAAGGGCACGTGGTTTAAAACTACCGCCAGATCCAAAACATACTGTCTTGAAAAGGCTCGTTGATCTACAGAACCCGGACATCACCGGTTTAATAGTATTGGATATTTACCTCTTCCTTTTCTAATAGTATAGTGTATGTCACGTCAAAGAAGAATAATTATTCTTCTTTGACGTGACATACACTATACGTAAAAATGACTCAAATTCTTTAGATGTAAACTGCCTGGCAGCGTATACATATAGATTTCGCGGGTCCAGTACGCGGCTATTATCTCTTCGTAATAGTTGATGCAATGTCAAAATGCGTTGAAATAATCCCAACTCAAACAACCACAAGTAATTGGTGTATCTCAAAACTTAGAAATTTATTCGTTGATTTTGGCTTACCGTACGTTCTTGTATCGGACAACGCCAGGCAGTTTACATCTAAAGAATTTGAGTCATTTTTACGTGAGAACGGAGTGTCTCACAAAACTTTGGCTCCATATCACCCAGCCACGAACGGGCAAGCTGAACTATTCGTTCAGACAGTAAAGAAAGCTTTGCATAGTATGGATAACGAATCTGGCTCAATATACGAGAAAAATTAAAAAATCAAATACCAACTGCGAAGAACGCCCTCTAGACAAACTGGGAAAAGTCCTTACGAACAAATGTTTAGTGGGCGGTTGGTGAGAACGTTGTTCCACGCCATGTTCCAGAAACCACAAGCGCAGATAGCACAGTCCGTCTCACTCACTAACCAGACTGGACGTGATTTAAGAACATTCCGTTCAGGGCAGAGAGTCCAACTACGAAATTATAGTGGGAAGAAGAAATGGGAATTTGGCACAGTGGTCAAACGCTTGGGCCAGCTACATTATGAGGTTTTAATGGATTCAGGTGCGACGTGGAGAAGGCACATTGACCAAATGTTAAGCACCTCAATCGACGGAGCTATAACGCAATAATTAAGGGCGGAGATCTATTGGATATTTACCTCTTCCTTTTCTAATAGTATAGTGTATGTCACGTCAAAGAAGAATAATTATTTGAATTATATATGTCACTTGTCATTCATTGATAGACTTGAAATAAAATGGTTTATTACAAATAACTAATTTCTTGTATTTATTAAATAGTTTATGTGCGTTTTTATTACCATAGTGAAAAGCCCGTTTATCGATTCATTCCCAACCCCCGGGGTGTAGACAATCTTCCGATCCAGTTGTCTTACATGAGCGACCGCTAGGACGGATCCCTAAACAAAATTCCTACGCTGTCATACCGACTTTAAACCCCGCGGCATTTTTCAGGGCAAGTGGGACGATCCCTTTGTAGTCTGAGTGAATTTTATTTTTATTTATTTTACTTATAGAAGTACATTTATTAGGTTTCTTTAAAATTTGTTTGATAATATATTAGTTACGGTTCTTAAATTTTATCAAATCTCAGTCGGGAGTACTTTTTTTTTTTATTCGCCTGATGGTAGGCGTAGTGCAGTCCAAAAAAGCAGCGACCACCGACAAACAATGAGTTTATCAGTGGTCACCAGAATCATGCCGGCCTGTAAAAATGCTTCTTCCCTCTCCAAATAGCAAATCGAGGGGTCTACGACGGCACAGGCGAATGACCGATGAAGGCACAGGGATACAAGGATGCACCCCTGTACCCGCCTTAACCAACCATCAATTCATGTCGCAAGACCCCCGGAAGAACCGTATACAAACTGGCTGATCCTGGAACGGGATCCACACAAGGTGTGTGGATCACTATCGCAGGTTTTAACACCATGTGTACGGTGGTCGCTATCCGGGCGGATATGAATATCCTACCACTAGCAGATCGATATAGATGATTACTACATTAACCCCCGAATTCGGAAACGCTACTCAACGGCCAACTTATCCTACTTCCTAATAATATTATAAACGCGAAAGTTTGTAAGTATGGATGGATGGATGGATGGATGTATGTTTGTTACTCATTCATGTAAAAACTACTGAATGGATTTTAATGAAACTTTACAATAATACAGATTATACATCAGAATAGGACATAGGCTACTATGTTTTTCAAAAATCAACCCCCGAAGGATGAAAGTTTGTATGAAAAATCCCAACCACTGAACCGATTTCAATGAATTTTGGTACAAATATAGTTGACCCAGGGTTAAACATAGGGTATTTTTTTCTTTAAATTTCAACCCCTAAAGGGCCCAAATAGAGGATGAAAGTTTGAATTAAAGCTTTTTGATAACGAAACGAAGTTCGCGGGCACAGCTAGTTTTCATATCGTCGATGAAGTACCAATACCTCCTAACTGATAATTTAGTCCAAAATTACTTTTTTATTACAATAGACGTAAACATAAACCACATCCCTTAGTAACTAATAAAAAGGTAATGTATTGGAAACTATTTTACTAAAATAGTTGATCAAAATAAATAAAACCTTAGTTTAAACAGTTTTTGTAAAATAAAACCTTATTTTAAACAGTTTTTGTAAAATAAACCCTTATTTTAAACAGTTTTTGTAAAATAAAACCTTATTTTAAACAGTCTGGTGTAAAATTAGATTCTCAACACTTAGGAGGTATTGGTACTTCATCGACGATATAATTTTACCAGATAAGAGGCTCTCAACATGTTTAATACGATCTTAAATGCTTAAATTGCGTTTCAGTATACCGACATAAGTGACACATTCTTGTCAAGTTACACCATTTTAAATAAATTAACTCTGCCTTTTGATGAGTCTCTTTACTAAATTACTGAGAAACCCTTCATATGGTCACTTTCACCTTTAGACGTCTCTGGTAACACGATATTTCGCCCTGCCATCGTCGGCGTTTTTTTATTTAATTTAATGAAGAAACGAGCAATGCGCTCGCCTGGTGCTAAGCGTCAAGCCTGTCCATAAACAGAAGCACCACCACACAGAACTTTGAATTACAAAGCACTGCATGGCACTGAACTGCGCTCGTCACGTCGAGACATAAGATATTAAGTCTCATAATGCCCAGTAATTTCACTGGCTTCAATACCCGGACACTGTTGCTTGGCGGCAGAAATAAACATAGCGGTGGTACCAACCCAGACGGCCTCTCGCATCCGAGGGACCTACCACCTTTCAAAAGCAGTTTAGCAGGCGTAGTTTATGTATGCTCCCATTCTATAAATTGAACTTAATTTTATAGTAAACCTTTCAATAGTTCTAATCACATCCTTAAATATGCCTATCAATATATCAAATCAATAAATTCTAAGACTTGATATCAAATATGAAAATTACCCACTTCCTTCAACACTTATCAAGTACCGGATGTTCGTAACAGCCTTTGGGTTCGATAAATACATATTTTTAACGACCTAAAAAATTATTACGTAAACGAAAGTATAAAGGGAATGTCAAAGAGGGATTTATTTGAGATCCATTCAATGGCAAATGAGGCGGAATGTGACGTCAGCATTATGATTGTGGACTTAACGAGTGTCAATTTCGAGGATTATGGACAGTCTAAAATGGTGGAATACGGCTGTTAGTATAAAGCCGGGAAAAAAGGGTAATAATATTAAAGCCTGTGTGGGTGTCTGTTAAAAAAATTCGCATACGCTCCATTTTGCAATATTTGTTTTTTAAATAAAGAATAGAACTTATTTTGAAAAATACGGTACAACTTGGTCATATAGGAATTGGTCTTGGGTTATATTGGAATTCATCTGTTTTAACTTTACTTGATATTGAACATTAAACTTAAAAACACATTTCACAAAGTAAACATAATAACTAAAATAATATTATGTTTTACGTGAACGATGCAATTTGTAATTGACCGACACTGTTTAAAAAATATTATTACTGAATAATTTTTTAAAATATAAAGTATAAGCTTTTGCTCGCGTTTTCGCCCGCGTAAACTGCCTTTTCTGGGATAAAAGAAGCCTATAAGCGTCTTCAGGGTCCCATCTATCTCTGTACCAAAATTCATTAATATCGATTTAGTTATTTAAGCGTATTAAAAACACTTACTTTCGCATTTATAATATTAAGTTAGAATTAATTTTTGAAATTAATTTGCCAATGTTAGTCAATCATGATATTGTAAAAGAAATAATATTTCGGAAGTTTTATATGACGTTCCAACAAACTGATAATATTTTTCAAATCTGATCCGAGCACTAAATAATACATAAGTACAATAGTTTTAAACATTATTTGATGTACAGATCTCTATTTTAAAACAGTATAGATAAGTATACAATTACGATGCAAATACGTACCAATTACCTTATACGTTCCACGGCGAGCCTCCCCTAACAGTAAGGGGATGCAAATTGACAGCACTGACACTTCACCCCTGTCTACTCCGACGCTATTAAAAACATGGAGTATACGTAAAATGTGTCTAGCAGACACATTAGCATTTTTGACGCCGGCCTACATCAATTTGTGTGAAAAAAACGCGATAAAAAGTCAACGCCTTAAATACAAGATAAATTATGATTTTTCGCAGGATAAAAGATTTCGGTGGTATAATATTGAGAATAAACATGAAAATTAAAAAACATTTACGCGTATGGGGTTTCTAATAATATTTTTGTTATAAAAATCAATCAACTCAAACACTGAAAAGAGAAAAAAATAAATCAGCTCCTAACCAATATTGCAGTCTTAGAGGCAATGATTAAAGGCATCGACTCACAATTTTGTTCAGGTGTTTTTTTAATGGTTTTCGTATTTGTCAGTGAATTGTCATCAATATCGGTGTAATAATACGACATTTAAGTTTTTCATCCCCATTTTCACAACCCCTCATCAACGGTCGAATATTGACTATAGGATATAAAAAGTATCATCAGACTACCCTGTGAAAAAATACATGTTGAAAAGAATCGTTTCAATTTACTTAACAAATATTTCTATTTGTGTTTGCTTAAATGGTTAATCCAAAGATATTTTCAACCCAAACCACTGCACTCCTCACGAATAGAAAGAAAGAAAGGAAAACATTTATTTGATGCAACACAGTTTAGAAACAGAAAGAAATAATATGCATAATATAATATAATAGCTCCCTTCAACTTACACCAGACTACTTAAACTACGGTAACACTTATGCTACCGGTGACGCCGAGAGGGTTGTTTGGTGCGCGGGGGCTTCTGAGCCTTCATATGGTAAAAGACCTCCACGCAGAGGCCGTCACGTATATTACAGAACGTCATGTCTTGTGAACATTTTACTTTAGTAAACATACATATCAACTTAATATAATAATTAAGGATTGTTAATAGAGTCGGCCTTAAAGTAGTAAAACTAAATTATTAACAAAAATACGTCCGACGAAAAAAATCCATCGTAGACTATTGAAATGCAATATCAGGGACTCAAAATGGGTATTATTTTTTAAGTCGGTTTAATTTTAGAAAAAGAGTTTTTATCATTATTATTTTTACTAAAAGGCTATTCGAAAACCTATTCGTTTTATAAAACAATTTATTAAATTCATTAGAGAAGTGAAAATACCGTTAAAACTATTACGGATTCCACAAAGCAATCCCATTCTTTTCACTGTCAAATAATTCCTAATTATTATCGCCGGTAATTCCCAAGTTCTTAACCGTTGAAATGAGAATATGTGCAAAGATAAACCAGAACTTAATGCTTCGAAAAATAGTTTTAAGAATTAAATTAAAAATTTCTACTGCCAAGCAGTAGTAGTACTGTTTTGAACACCGATTCGAACGATATTGAAACAGTGAAATTACTGGGCACTATGAGACTTAAAGTAGTATATATTAGAGTGACAAGAGCAGTACAGTGCCATGACTGCTTTGTAATTTAAAGTTTTGAAGTATTATTGTTATTTATAGGGAAAGGTGGTGTTTGCATTTAGGGATTGACTTCCTAACCTTTTTTGCATTATATTAGTTTAAGAAGGATAGCAACTTGGTTTGAAAGCGGCTAGATGAGTTAAGGACAAAAGCGACTTCACTATAATAGAGACTTCCAATTCACATTTCACATATCAATTTGAAGGCCATTGAAGCTAATCAAATTACTGGGCTTACGAGACTTAATATCTTATATTTCTGCGTGAGTTAGCCTAATGCCATGAAGTGCTGCGTAATTCAAGGTTATGTCATCTGTGTTGTGTTGCTTCTATTTATGGGTAGGCGTAGGCTTCTCTTTAGACGAGTGACCTACTCGCCTAAACTAATATTATGGAGGAAAGATTTATTTGTTTGCATTGAATAGGCTCTGAAACTATTGAACAGATTTGTAAAATCACCATTAGAATCCTACATTATCCCTGATGAACATAGGCGATATCGATAATAATAATATAGCGGGCAGATATTTCACGCGGGCGGAGCTGCGAGCGAATGCTAGTATAATAATAAAATGCCATCACAATTTTTTTTTTTATCCTGGCTCGGCAAAGAGACTACACTGAACCAATAAATATCAATTACGAGTAATTTATTGTAACATTAAATCGATTGTAAAAAACATAGAGGTACCGAGAATAAATGTTATTTAAAAACATTGATAATAATGAATATAAATGTGCGATATCCAAGAAAAAGAAATATCGGACGTTGACGCTCTTTACATGGTAACATTATATACGTTTTGCGTTTTGTAAATTGATTTTTACAGCGTACGTGGCGAGTAGCCGGCTTTGTAACGAGAGGCCGCGGGTTCGATCCCCGTACCGATACAAATGTTTGTGTGATCCACAAATATTTCTTTTGGGTCTGGGTGTTGTGAGTCCAAAAGTCTCTCGTAGTTCTTAATACCCACGTCACAAAACATATCTTACGTATCTCTGTATGATTCGACTATGTGGGTACCTGTGGGTATAGTTATTTATAACTAGCTTTTGCTCGCGGCTCCGCCCACGTGATCAAACACACAAACAAACAATCAAACTCTACAGCTTTATAATATTAGTATAGATTTGGGTAGCTTAGCAACGGAAGCCTTCAAATAATATTATTAGGGGAGCCTAGCAACGGAAGCCTTCAAATATGAATAATTTTCCCCGTTTTTGCAACATTTTTCACTGATGCTTCGCTTCTAATGGTCGCAGCGTAATGTTATATATCCTAAAGCCTTCCTCTATAAATGGACTATCCAACACAAAAAGAATTTTTCAATTTGAACCAGTAGTTCCTGAGATTAGCCCGTTCAAACAAACAATCAAACAATCAAACTCTACAGCTTTATTATTAGTATAGATTTAATAATAAATTGCCTTTGCCATTGCGATGTTCTATATAATTACATTTTGCATCCTTTTTTATCTTTGTGATTTTTTTATGATAACGTCTCTTTCGGAATAATAAGTATCCTATGGTTTTAGATAATGTTCTACTTGTGTACAAAATGGTATCCAAATACGGGCGTTATTAATTGATAAATATCCAAATTCACAAATTCACTAACATAGCTGGTCGTAGCATATTCATATCCTCTCGGATAGCGACCACCGTACACATGGTGTTAAAACCTGCCATATTGATTCACACACCTTATGTGGATCGCGTTCCAGGATCAATCAGTGTATATTTGGTTCTCTCGAGGAGCTTGCGACAGGACATGATGGTTGGTTGGGGCATAGGGGTCTTGTATCCATGTTCCTGCATCGATCAACCGCCTGTCCTGTCGCCCTTCGATTTGCTTCTTCCCTCTTCAGAGTGTAAAAAACCACTTATACAGGCCGGCTTAATTCTGGTGACCATCGATAAACTCATTGGCGGTGGTCGCTGGTTTTTTGGCTGCACTGCGCTTATCATCAGGTGTAATGCAGTCAATTTGCCGTGCTCGAATAAAAAAATCCATTTTTCACATTTATAATAAACAGAAACACATATTTTGTAAAAAAATGAGCTATACAATGTATATAGTAACAATACACTCTTAAAACGATATCTATGAATAAGTAAATAAGTATTTAACTGCAAGAGTACTTTTATATGGACAGATGCGCTACAACAAAACGTCTAAATCCGTAAATTAAATTTTTGTCGAAATTTCACGAGGCATCCTTTCTAGTCGACAGGTGCATAGGAATAGCCACAGATATAGAAAATATAGATAGATATAAAAACCTTCAAATGTGGACAAAATGGAGTGTTATAGGGCCATCAACATCTTAGGCATAAAGACAACCTCTGCTGATTGGCGGACGAGGCAATGGTGAAACATAGTTCCTGTCGCGTAAAATCCACTGTCAAATCCCGATGCAAAGATAGATACTAGCATTAAGCCAGGCAGCTTTTTTATAGCAGAGGCCGACAAACGAGCAAGTGGGTCACCTGATGGTAAGTGATAGTATTGGTGACTGGCATTGCATTGATGACCTTAAAGGTATGGAGATCAGTGGGAAGAGGAGGGGGATTTGGATCTCCGAATATCTTACTCATCGCATGAAACTTAACAGCAAGCTGCTACTTCAAGTCGATTTTCTGTGTGACAATAGTAAAAATCCGGTCGAGCCGGCCCAGTCATAACCACGTATGTACGGGTACAACTGCACCACCGAGGCAGTGGATTGGTTTTCTTACTATGGCTAAGAGAACTATGACTATGAAACTATTTAGTTTTTGATTCGACCCTCAAGTCGATCAATCAAATTTTGTGAGAGATTTTCATTTCGAATAATACATATGTTGGATTGGAATTTATGATATTAAGATATTTAACTACACCTGATAGAAATTTCAGAATATGTTAGTGTCACTTCTCTCTTCTATTATTCCGTGTAAATCCTCGGCAAATATTCATTTTACCCCGGCGTCTGGAAAAGACCCGCCATGACTATCAAGCGTCACAGGTGTTTTGTAAACGTCTAAATTAGAAATACTGCTTATATTACTTCGTAGTTTGTTTACTCCAGTGAAAAGTAATTTTTGTTTGCTTAAATCGGGAAAAAAAGGTTAATGCAACTCCGATTTTAATGTTATTTACTATGTTTTTCATTTTGTCTCAATTAAAAAATATTAACGAAGGATCGGGTCATGAAAAGCAGTGAAAATATTGCTGAAAAATTCTTCAGGCTTCTGTTTTTTCACTCAGCAAAAAATATAACACGCGTCTAACTTTTCTAAGTTGCATATAGTCTTTGTTAATTACTATAGCTGGTTTTAACGATGGAGGAAAACGTCGTGAAAATATTTGCATATCTTCACCATCGATATATAAAAAAGGAGGATAGAACGCTACTAATATCGTCAGTGATGCAGGTTTATGATATATGTGTGCGAAAGTTGAGGGATACCAGATAAATGAAAATTTTCCCCAGTTTTAACCAACTCCTAAGAGGAGGTATTATATTCGGCCCGTATTTATTGGAATAAAGTATGTAGATAGTAATTAAGTACTTAGTTCAAACAATTAATTGTTTCGTGTAATAAAAAATTAAAAAATAAGTTAAAAGCCTTTAAAATTATTTAATTTTCTATACACATGCCTCTTACTTTGCACGGACCGTTCAATACTTTCTAATTTAGAAATGTGGTGGAAACGAATGCTCAAATATTTTGTAAGATACATTTAATTAAATTGATCTTATGTTCGGCGCCTGCCAGAGTGTGTTCTAGTTCCAAATTAAAAAAAATATTATTATTCGCTATAAAAGAATCCAATATTTTTTATATTATATACGTATGTTGTTTTTCATTAGAAATGATAATGTTTTCTTTTATGAGCCTCCTGGCTGCCATCTCGCAAATGCGACATACTTTGTATAAATCTTCAGCCGGGAAATGTAGGCTCCCTTTAGATTAGACAGAGACACAGCACGCATTGTGAGAAGGTTTCTCTCTCTTAGGTCCTAACCGCCGGTGGCTTGGGTCATAGGCCTCGTCATTGGAGGGTTATGATATTTATTTTTAAATGTTTTGTTTTTTTTTGTGACTAATATTTAAAAATGTAAAAAATCCTTTTGAAGAAATTATTATTATTATTTTTAATTATTATTTTCAATTATTATTATTTTTAATTATTATTTATATTAATAATTATTATTTTTAAATAAAGAGTACTGTACAAAACAAAGTTCAAAACGCACTGATAAAGAAAAAAAGTCGGGGCTTGTGCCGCTGCCGCGCAACACAAATTTTACAGAATCCAAAAATACCTTTAGACATTAATGTTATTATTTACTTCTCACAGAGTTTCTAAAGATAAATTTTATGTTTTAGTAATCTTGATAATATGAAGCCGGTAAAGCTTAAAAAAAGAAGGTTCTCAATTCGGTGAATTTATTTTTTTATTTATTTGTTTGTTCGAGGAGTTTAATATCTTTACTCCATATTCCGTTATCAGATTTTAACAAAATATATATGCAGTACCATAGCTAGGAAGGGAGAGGGGGGCACTCTACCCCGGTTGTCACCGGTTTTGGGAACTCGACCTGATATAACCCGAAATAATATTCAAAAATTGGGAAATCCTCTCCTCTATTCTCTTTTTTTGAAATCGGTTAAAATACATTAAATCATTTTAAAGCTTTCATTCTTAGGGTGACAGCCAAATCAAATCCACCCCGGGTGCCGCCCGTGCTAGCTACGCCACTGTATATAGGAGACCGCTTAGTACTTAAACTTTATCGAACATCAACATATTTCAACAAAGCGGTCCATATTTGATGGGAAAATATATGTTCGTACATTAAAAAATAAAATATACGCTTAATTGACAACCTCCTCCTGGTTTAAAGTCGGTTAGTAATTTTTGAACTAATGTTCTTAATTACAACGGAATACTCACACTTTGGGGAAAATACCTCATTTATTTTCTGGCAACACATGCACGTGAAGTTGACGTTTATGTTCCGAATATTACGTAAATAATTTTACCAAAAACATTATAAAAGTGATTATAAATTCATATGTTACCTGTGCTAAGTAATTCCTTGATATTTCTTTTTCGATGTCGAATTGTTTTTACAATGTCTTATGACACATGTCGGCATTATTATATTTTTTTAAATCCAAGTTGGAGTGAACGTTACACAAGGCGGTCGTGTCGCGTAATGGCGGAAACTGGCACACTATGATGAGAGTGTGTGCGTGAGACCCGTATACGTACAGCATTCTGGCACACTATGGGTCACTTCACTTTCGATGTATGGGACGTGGTGTTCCCCTTTTTTTATAAGTCGATGATCTTCACGTATCTTATATGAATTCCACTAATCCTCATTAGGGTAGATTGGTAGCCTAAAGCCATCTCTATTAATTTGTCATAGATAAGGCCTATACTCAAAAGCAACCAGAATGTAATACTGGGCTAGTATATTTTTTATTTATAATATTTTTTTTCTTACATAGATTCACGCCTGTTTCCCATAGGGGAAGGCATTCTATTAAAATTCCGTTGCTTTGTTCTCTTCAACCTGCATCGGTCTAAAGTACAGCAGTCTCAAATGAAAACATGTTTTAAAGTTTCTTCGAGAAATGGGTCACGGCAGGTCTGTCGTTACATGTATTCTGCGACCAAGCTTCACAAGTACGTTAGTATATTCTATTACAAATCCCAAACGTTTGCCCATATGTTCCCATTTGCATGTGCCCTGAGATCGACCTGTGCAAACATTTGATCACATTCGCCAATGTTTGCACACAGTCGGATCCAGCCCGGATGTCTTCAAGCTGTATTGGCATTCCGGCTTAATGGTTGTTCAACGCATTATCAGTTAATATTGACTTTGATTGGTTATTCCATTTCTTTTTGATGAGAATGCTGCTAATAATTTTATATATATATTATAGCATAGGCCGGCAACCGAGCAAGTGAGTCACCTGATGGTAAGTAATCTGAACCGCCCATGTACGCCCACAATACCAGAAGGATCACGGGCACGTTGCCGACCTTAAAGGAAAGGGATTATTAGGGATTGGGAAGGGGAGGGGGATTTGGGCTTCCGGATATCTCACTCACCGTACGAAACGCACCAGCAAGCCGCTACTTTACGTCAGATTTCTGTGAGACAGTGGTAACGACCCGGGCGAGCCGGCCCATTCATGCTGTAGACAAAACTGTCTACAGCGTGGCTCTACCACTCAAAATACTAATATATATGATGAGTTGTAATATCTTTTGCAATTGTTGACACATTATCAAGGTGAAATATCGTAGTTAATAAATGATGAATAAACTTTTTGTAAGGAAATATTAATATTATATCGCAGAAAAGTAGGTACCTAGGTAAGTAGGTATTTTTGAATTCGTTAACAAAGTAAATAATACGTGAAAACTGCTCCTGGCTGATTAATCGCTCGAGCTATAACGAGTTTATAGCTCAAACTGAGATATAAACTTGTTATACTACACAAACAAAAAACAAATTCTGGCAACGACTAATGCGAAAATCGTGACTTGTAATATTATATGAAAAACACCATTTAGTTGTAATCCGACAATACAAGTGCATACAAAAATGCACCCTCTATAGCTTTAGGGAGTCCCATCACACCATTAACATTCACAGCACATTCCCTATGGAAACATACAAAGCAGTTTAACACTGGAAGACGCTGCGCTTTGTGAAATTTTATTTGGTTGATGTATTTGAAGACATTTGTAGTCTAAGCTGGATTTTAAAGAGCATCCTTTGAACGTGTATATTTACATCTTCATCTTAGTTTATCAATTTTATACTTAGTTAACTAAGACACAATTTAGTTATTTTATGCTTGACTTCTTAATGTGGAACTTGTTCTTATACATCATTAATATTACCAATCCGGTGGGAGGATACCTGAAACATATTTTTTTAACCCTTGGGATGAACTACAGAGGCCCCTGCTATTGGGATATTGCCTACCCCTGCAGCATCTCATACCAGAGTTAAGAGATTTGGGAAGGAAGGGAAAGGTCTAAGAAAAGGGTGCAAGCCCCTCGAGAGAACCGGGTATACACTGGCTGATCCTGGAATCGATCCACACACGATGTGTGGGTCACTATGGCAGGTTTTTTTTCGTTTTTGTTACGACCGCTATCCGAGTGGATATACCTGAAATATATATGTACTCTACCGGATAGGGACCACCTTATACATACCCAACATAATGGCTCGTTCTAACGAGTCGCATTCTCGGGTCAGTTAGTGTATATCTACGCAGGCCCGCATTATTATACGGACCGCCGAGGGACGCAACGTCTTCAACGATTGACATTATATTTGGACTGCACTGTACGTATCGTCAGGTTTAGGGTAGCCTCTTCTGTGTGCCAGGATAAAAAAGGGGTAATCACAACATCGAACCGATCACAAGAAAACTGCTGCATTACAACAGAAATAAGTTTAACTAAAACTTCAAATTATTACACTGAAAAGTCACACATATCTAAAAATTCTAATGAGACTGATGGTGGAGTAAAGATCATTCCAGGGATGCACAGACTCTTAAAAAACCTTTGCTTGTAACAAATAAAAGAACAGTGTTTATTACTGTCAAACCATTACCGCTAATCATTTCAGGAATCAGGAGCTACTCCATGTAACAAACGCTGCGTTGCAGCTCGAAATACCGAACAGTAAAGTTCCCTTCGATGAGTAAAGGGAAATGGTTTATAAATAAACACATTAGTGTGAAAGCCGGATTTGACGGCTTTAACAACACAATCATTCCCAAGTATTATGTACAGTTGTACTACGAAAGTCGTAATGGTACGTAGATGGTACTCTGACTGTTGCTTTTGAAGACAATACGAATAGTCAGGTGGAATTTCGTTTTACATTTCCTGTTGCATTAAGGAATATGGTATTCTTTTACGTGAGCACTATTTTTACTATTTAAAATGCATAAAACATTTGAATATTTTTGTATTTGCGTGATGATTGTTAGAAATACTATGAGACTCTGTTAGGTAGTTGGTGACTTGTATACTAGATGTCATATGGGTATCTGCAACCTCTTTGTTTATCTTTCCACCAGGCAACAGTGTGTAAGCACAGTTGTATTACTGTTTATAGGATATTGGAGCTAGTGAAATTATTCAGCATTATGAGACTTATATGTCTTGAAATGACGAAAACAGTTATAGTATCGCACACTATGTTGTATTTTAAAGTTCTGAGTGAACCTTCTATTTATGGGCAGACTTGCCACCACAGGGCCAGCTAATTCATTGTTAAAAAATTACATATCCCACACTAAAATTCCCTGTAACTATCGTAAATATCGCAAAAATATTGGTTTCACATCATATACATCCAAAATAAATATAGTATAGTATATAGTTTCAACATTCGCACCTCGGTTTTGATATTAGAGGGTAAACAATTTAATAATGAAACCTTTCTGTAATTTTCTGAAGGGATTTTAGCTTTATGTGAAATCAGACAAAAATAAATACTCATCTTTCAAGAACCTTGTTTTCATGACATTACTGTTTTATGAACAAATGGTCAGTTAATGAAAAACGACGGAAATTGTGATTTTAAATATTTATAAATATACTAGATGACCCGGTGAACTTCGTATCACCTACATATATTTTTGTAAACTGTGGTCAAAATTTAATACAAATGTGTCATTTACATACATGCAATTAAGTGAGGTACTGCACCATTGCACGTGAGCCCGTCGCACATTTAATTGAATTCGACGGCCTAAGTCAGGTTGTCTTTAAGCTCCCCCCGGTGGGACAGTCCTGTCCCTGCCCTGCCCTGTCCTGTCCTTGTCCCTGTCCCTGTCCCTGTCCCTGTCCCTGTCCCTGTCCCTGTCCCTGTCCCTGTCCCTGTCCCTGTCCCTGTCCCTGTCCCTGTCCCTGTCCCTGTCCCTGTCCCTGTCCCTGTCCCTGTCCCTGTCCCTGTCCCTGTCCCTGTCCCTGTCCCTGTCCCTGTCCCTGTCCCTGTCCCTGTCCCTGTCCCTGTCCCTGTCCCTGTCCCTGTCCCTGTCCCTGTCCCTGTCCCTGTCCCTGTCCCTGTCCCTGTCCCTGTCCCTGTCCCTGTCCCTGTCCCTGTCCCTGTCCCTGTCCCTGTCCCTGTCCCTGTCCCTGTCCCTGTCCCTGTCCCTGTCCCTGTCCCTGTCCCTGTCCCTGTCCCTGTCCCTGTCCCTGTCCCTGTCCCTGTCCCTGTCCCTGTCCCTGTCCCTGTCCCTGTCCCTGTCCCTGTCCCTGTCCCTGTCCCTGTCCCTGTCCCTGTCCCTGTCCCTGTCCCTGTCCCTGTCCCTGTCCCTGTCCCTGTCCCTGTCCCTGTCCCTGTCCCTGTCCCTGTCCCTGTCCCTGTCCCTGTCCCTGTCCCTGTCCCTGTCCCTGTCCCTGTCCCTGTCCCTGTCCCTGTCCCTGTCCCTGTCCCTGTCCCTGTCCCTGTCCCTGTCCCTGTCCCTGTCCCTGTCCCTGTCCCTGTCCCTGTCCCTGTCCCTGTCCCTGTCCCTGTCCCTGTCCCTGTCCCTGTCCCTGTCCCTGTCCCTGTCCCTGTCCCTGTCCCTGTCCCTGTCCCTGTCCCTGTCCCTGTCCCTGTCCCTGTCCCTGTCCCTGTCCCTGTCCCTGTCCCTGTCCCTGTCCCTGTCCCTGTCCCTGTCCCTGTCCCTGTCCCTGTCCCTGTCCCTGTCCCTGTCCCTGTCCCTGTCCCTGTCCCTGTCCCTGTCCCTGTCCCTGTCCCTGTCCCTGTCCCTGTCCCTGTCCCTGTCCCTGTCCCTGTCCCTGTCCCTGTCCCTGTCCCTGTCCCTGTCCCTGTCCCTGTCCCTGTCCCTGTCCCTGTCCCTGTCCCTGTCCCTGTCCCTGTCCCTGTCCCTGTCCCTGTCCCTGTCCCTGTCCCTGTCCCTGTCCCTGTCCCTGTCCCTGTCCCTGTCCCTGTCCCTGTCCCTGTCCCTGTCCCTGTCCCTGTCCCTGTCCCTGTCCCTGTCCCTGTCCCTGTCCCTGTCCCTGTCCCTGTCCCTGTCCCTGTCCCTGTCCCTGTCCCTGTCCCTGTCCCTGTCCCTGTCCCTGTCCCTGTCCCTGTCCCTGTCCCTGTCCCTGTCCCTGTCCCTGTCCCTGTCCCTGTCCCTGTCCCTGTCCCTGTCCCTGTCCCTGTCCCTGTCCCTGTCCCTGTCCCTGTCCCTGTCCCTGTCCCTGTCCCTGTCCCTGTCCCTGTCCCTGTCCCTGTCCCTGTCCCTGTCCCTGTCCCTGTCCCTGTCCCTGTCCCTGTCCCTGTCCCTGTCCCTGTCCCTGTCCCTGTCCCTGTCCCTGTCCCTGTCCCTGTCCCTGTCCCTGTCCCTGTCCCTGTCCCTGTCCCTGTCCCTGTCCCTGTCCCTGTCCCTGTCCCTGTCCCTGTCCCTGTCCCTGTCCCTGTCCCTGTCCCTGTCCCTGTCCCTGTCCCTGTCCCTGTCCCTGTCCCTGTCCCTGTCCCTGTCCCTGTCCCTGTCCCTGTCCCTGTCCCTGTCCCTGTCCCTGTCCCTGTCCCTGTCCCTGTCCCTGTCCCTGTCCCTGTCCCTGTCCCTGTCCCTGTCCCTGTCCCTGTCCCTGTCCCTGTCCCTGTCCCTGTCCCTGTCCCTGTCCCTGTCCCTGTCCCTGTCCCTGTCCCTGTCCCTGTCCCTGTCCCTGTCCCTGTCCCTGTCCCTGTCCCTGTCCCTGTCCCTGTCCCTGTCCCTGTCCCTGTCCCTGTCCCTGTCCCTGTCCCTGTCCCTGTCCCTGTCCCTGTCCCTGTCCCTGTCCCTGTCCCTGTCCCTGTCCCTGTCCCTGTCCCTGTCCCTGTCCCTGTCCCTGTCCCTGTCCCTGTCCCTGTCCCTGTCCCTGTCCCTGTCCCTGTCCCTGTCCCTGTCCCTGTCCCTGTCCCTGTCCCTGTCCCTGTCCCTGTCCCTGTCCCTGTCCCTGTCCCTGTCCCTGTCCCTGTCCCTGTCCCTGTCCCTGTCCCTGTCCCTGTCCCTGTCCCTGTCCCTGTCCCTGTCCCTGTCCCTGTCCCTGTCCCTGTCCCTGTCCCTGTCCCTGTCCCTGTCCCTGTCCCTGTCCCTGTCCCTGTCCCTGTCCCTGTCCCTGTCCCTGTCCCTGTCCCTGTCCCTGTCCCTGTCCCTGTCCCTGTCCCTGTCCCTGTCCCTGTCCCTGTCCCTGTCCCTGTCCCTGTCCCTGTCCCTGTCCTGTCCTGTCCTGTCCTGTCCTGTCCGACCCGTCATCACGGCAAGCTTCGCAACGCCAACAATCCGGTTTATACCTGCTCTTATAGATGTTTCACATCAAAAAGACATCAAGTGTTTCATACCCAGGAACAGTTTGTACTGGAAAATTAAGTTGTCGTTTTTAGTGTTTTCCTTTACTTATTATTTATGTTACTCATTTTTTCTCACCGGGTAAACCTACCCTGAACTTCCACAAATATTTCAAGATCAGAATTAGCCAAATCGGTACAGCCAGTCTCGAGTTTTGGCGAGACACACGCACAGCGATTCATTTTTATATATATAGATAAACCCTGTTTAGTTTGTGATTTTTTAAATCCTAGTTGCAATCATAATTTACTGTTTGAGTTTTCTCTTTAAAAAACCATACGAATTGTCCGGTATTGAAATTTGAGCTGGGTTTGACAATAAACTCACCACGTGGGTGTACTAGATACAACACTGCCTACTTTTTCAGTGATACAAGTGTGAGCTTATGTATTTTAATCTCAGTTTGTTATCAGGATTATGTAACAATTAAGTGTCTCAACTTTGCTGTACCTGTTTCTAAGACGTAAAATTTTCACCAGAATACAAAACTCTCTACCAATATCTCCATTTCAAAGCAACTCCATCCCGAGTATAAAGTCGGTGGTCGGTCGGTTGGTGCTACAATAGAAATATTTGAACAGATAGAAATATTTTTCAAGCGTTTTAGCATTAAGTCTGATCGGACAGTATCGCGACATGATTGATTGAAGAGTACAACTAGTCCATCAATCACATATCGCTGACTTAAGTGATCGCCTGATCGCGCGTCAGATTAATATTCTCGTTATTCTTGCTTCTATTTATGTCAATATTTTAGATATTTAGGGTCTATTTCTTAGTAACTACAAATGAACGTATAACAAATCTTTTTTAGAAATTACTTAGTAAATATCATCACAGTTCGACTTTTGTATTTGAACGTGTTATATTTCATATGGTAAGTAGTTTTTATTTAGTGGTGCAACAGCCGCTAATATTTCCAACATTCTTAATACTGTTGAAAACGTGAGCATATTATTTCATATTTCAGGTTAATGACTATAGTTAGATGAAGAAATTAGAACCAATGACGTATTCGGGACTATTTAAGGAGGAGGTGGCTCATCTGATGGTAAATGAATACTGCTGCCTCTGAACATACACAATATTAGAAAATCGTCGGATCGTTAGCAACCTTTAAAAATCTAGTAGCAGAATTTAAATATCTGTAAGTTACGCATTGCTGTATACTTTTCGTAGCATGAATAGGCCTGTTTGACCAGGGAAGAGAACTGACTCACAGAAAACCGATGTGGATTGGCAGGTTGTTGATGCATTTGCCATGGTGAGTGGGATTTTTCGATCTTCTATTATTTTTCTTAGAGGTTGGCTTCATAACCGTGATTATTCTAGTTTTCCGGATGATTTTGAGTAGTAAAGATCAATCTCCGCCATAATACTCTCTTGCTCGATTGCTAACTAGCAATTGATTTGAATTGAATACAGAAATTGAAGTCTACTCATGTGAACTATTCCTATATTTCTGTACTTCTCTGTCGATTCAGTAACCAGCAGAGCAAAGCAGTACACAAATAGGCTCTTTGAAGCCAAGCAATGCGATATTTTGCATTTACAGAATATGTAATACCAAAATACTTACGTGTGAATCGCAATATTTTCTATTTATCATATTCCGAGACACTTCACACACATGTGCGGGCTTAATAAAATTTTCCAATATATTTGCTTTTGCCATTCAGGACAACTAGCACGCCCGTCTGGGGGAATATTTTCCATTTGCCGTGAATATTTTGTTTACTGCACATTGCATTGGGTCAGGTGTTTAAACGTGCAGCAAATAATGTTGCTGTCTTCACGTTTTGAAGTGAGAAATTGTTGAAATATTTTGATTATCTTCATTCTTTCTTGTTTGTGGTTGTGGAAAAGACGATTGTTATAAATTTGACCTCTGTATGCGTACTGAGTGTTTGTTTGTTTGTGCTTGTGTAATGTGATATGTGGCTATATTGCCATAATGTCATTGTCTAACCTGGGACTTGACACCAGGGTCTCACCAGTTTTCCAGCCTGAGTACGCTGTTAGCTCATGAGAGGGTCTTATTTTACTCTGCAAATGATCACGTAGTACAAGTGAAGGTTGTTATCGGTAATTTTACTCTATTTACTAATAATCATTAGGGACTAGATACTATATTGAATCCCTGTAGAATTTATTAGCTTGCCGTTGTTGATCGGTTGTAAATTAGAGCAAATGTATTTTATTCCACGAATAAGCTTTACTTTCTACATCTACTATCATTTAAATCATTCATTAATAAATTCTGTTCCTATTTTTGTTTTTTACATAGCGACATAAATATACTTTAATTATAGCACGAGATCACGAGTAATTATATTTAAAAAAAAAAAATATGCGGGCACTTTTTGACTGGCACCCTATGATCAATGTATTGTCCTATTCGAAAATGAATGTAGAAATTTGAGCTTGAGCATCTACGTCATGAACGTAGAGATTCTACTGCCGGATCTTAGGCTATTATGTATAAAGTTAAGAAAGGTGATTCAAATTCACTTGAAAAAACATTCAATATAATTGATCAACATAAGACGTATCTACACAGTTATGTTGATTCACGTCAGTTGATCAATTGAAATCGAACCGTATAAACTTTCTATAGTAAATTTAAAAAGGTGCTGAAAGGAAATTCGTGAGCAAATTTGAAACGTCGATGGCTTTCAAACTTATCTTCTTTACACTATACTTTAACCCGTACTGCCGTACTCAGAAACGCCATTTCAGTTTAAGTATTCATGAGTCCTTCCTTAGAATTTGATTATAATTATTTTTCAGAAAAGTCACTTGACATTATTGTTGTATCAAGTAAAGGAGTGCTCTAAGTGTGGAAATAATTTAATGATAAGAAATAACAAGGCGGCATTTAAATGTTATTTAATTTCTGAGTACAACAGTTGATGTTGTACATAGTTGGGAAACATATAAATTAGCGTCATGCAATTTTATGAAACAGAAAAAGCTGAAGTCGTTTTTCTATTGGTTTTACCGATAAAAGAATACATTGCGAGGAAACTTGCATAGCTATGCTAGTCAGAGTTCTCTATATTTGTAGAACAATATAACACCTGCATTAGGCCAGCTTAATGGACAGAAGCTAAACCCCTATCATTGGTAGATAGGTTTCGTACCCGCTAAACAAACATTTATATGTTCTAGGTATGACTGACAGCCCCCTATTTAGCGGATGTCTATTGGTCGATGAACCAGCTGCCCATGTCATCCTGGAATGTGAAGGTGCAGCTGCACAACGGGCAGAAATCCTCGACTCACCGGGGTCACTCCGAGAAGCCTGTGGAGAAACCAGGAAGATTCTGCGCTTCTAGTCGGAGTTAGGCTGGCTTCTATAGCTGGCATGCATATCACGCACAATGGCCTGGTACTTTTACAGGCTAAGTGCGGGAAAAGGAGACCACAACCAATACCAATACCAATAGGCTTCGTACCCAGCACTGCGGCAGTATACAGGGTTAATTTTAAAACACCAGCAACCTCGCAGGACCAGATAGCTGACCCCATACGGAACAACTTTTGTTCTACGAGTTTGTATATAACTCAATATATTTTAAAAAAAATGATTTTACAAGTTTTTGTTGTGTCGTATTTTTCTTCGTAGCGTTCGGCGTGCGCGCGCGACTCAAAGGCGCCGCTCAGCTGGCTCGGGCGATGACCTTCAACGCTAGCCCGGTTCCCCACGCTTCGCGTGTTTGCTTACGTAATCTGCGATGCGTGTAGGTAACATTCAAGACGGAAATTAAATGAATACTTATTTTTGTATGAAAATAAAATCTAACAAATTATCAAAAGTCGTAGAACAAAAGTAGTAGCTTATAACCTTAGGTATCTACCCCTGCGAGGTTGCTGGTGTTTTAAAAATAACCCTGTATACAGGGGTAATTATTTTAACTGAATAAAATATATTGTATCACAAAATAACATAGCTAATTTCGAAACAAAAGAAATAATCATAGTATCCGCAATCTGACCATCACGTTAATTAAACGAAGACAATGCCGTGTCACATATTTTGAAAGAGAAGGCAATTTGTTAAGTGCGATATCTCGGCATTATCTCATTGATGAATGATGAGCTATCGAAGGGGACCCATTAGCTTAATGTAATGAGATTTCTATAGGATTTGGTAAGATTGGTGTTAAGTCGTGTCTTGGTGGGCTGAACTTACTTTACTTTTAAATAGAATATTGGCTCCATATTACGAGACTATTCATTTATTTTATTTATTAAGGAGAAAAAGACGAATAAAAGGAATACAATAAAGGACATTGTCAAAAATGGCCTATGAATCAACACGCATGAAACATTTACTATAATTATTATTATTATTTATAATGTACATTATAATTATTTCAATAGAACGGACACTTCTTAATTTCGAAAACAATTTAAAAAGTATTCACATCCGTCATAGTCCTCGGTATTATAATTTTTGGTTCAAATTCGGGTTTTTAATAGGCAAAGGTATTGTAGCTCATACAGCCAAGTCTTTGTAACAGCACTCTTAATTAGAGTTTGACACAGACAAACGTCAGTATTCTCAAAACTCAAGTGTTGAGAATACTGACGCTTGTCTGTGTAATTAAAAACCATTATTTTATTAACCATGATTATAGTTTTTGTCACAAACAGTCCGTTATGATGTCGCGGAACCATACGGCTTGTCAAAATGATTTTTTTTTATTTATTTATGGCTTCGCATTGTTATGCATTTCGCCAATGACAAGTGTAATTTATTCTCAAGTCTTCACAAGAACGATGAAATATCGGTGTGGAAGTTTTCAAGGACTTGTTGGAGTTTTGGTGTGCATTCTTTTTTTCAGTACGATACTTAATTCACTTATTTAAATATTTCTATACACTGTTCATCGCCGTAAATCTTTATTGCACAAATCCACACCACTTTTATACAACAAACACAACATTAATCTAGTTTTTGAAATAAATTAAAATCAGCGATGAACCGCACTGTCAGAATTCCCGCCAAAACTCCGTCAAAATGAATTAACAGATGACAACATTTGACATTTGATAGTACTTATTGGCCTAATTATAACCTCAAAATCCGAAAGTATTTGATTTATTTTTCGGAATTCTCAAGTGTCCGTAGTTTTAATTTAGTTTCAATCAAATATATACATTATCTAAAATCCAAAAAGTAAATTCACCTCCCTGTTGGTTCTTAGGCCAACTATGTATGGACGACGAACAATGTCCTTTGGTCCCTATGCCTATCTCTCTCACGTATTGTAAAAAACTACAAGACTCGTACTTTACGTTATTAAAATCTTTTATCCAATAGTAAATCAAAATAAAAAAAAACTTATACATTATATGGTTTTGTATGATTCTTGTGAATAATGTCTGTTTTACCATTTTAATATAATATTTCTAAATTTAGTGATACATCTTTTCTAATTTTATAAGAACCTTTGTCAACCATTATCAAACTTATTACTAGACACTTGATTTTTCACTGAAATTAAGTAATTTTCTTTATACGTTATAGGATTAATAGCCTTATCATATCTCACATTTCGACAAAACTTACTTTCTAAAATATTATCTCTTGCCTATTTTTGACAAATTTGCAAACTATATTTTAGTTCACAGGGATAACTTTAAAAATTACAAAGTGGTCCTAGTTATTCATTAAAATACCACGAAGGTTGCATTTATTAATAAACACTAACTCATACGGAGTGTAAAGAGTTTCCGAATATACTACAGTGTTATAAGCAAAACTCCAGAATCGTAGCCACTTACTCCACATTTCAGGACTGAATGAATGTATTTAGCACTGTAAGTATCCACAGGTTTAATAGCAGAATAAAAAATAATTGAAGTGTTCAATTTCATATCGATAGTAAAACAAATAATATTAATCCGCAATAAAAACCGCACTTTTAATAATGTAGTAAAATAAAATTTTACAAGTTTAATAAGTGTGTATTTATTACCAAATTAAAATTTCATTGTGTCGTTTTACATAATGTGTTTATCACATCGAATATGAACAGGTATTTAATAGTATTATCGTTTTTGGTTAATTTTTCAATATGCCGCGATTTTTATGTAGGCATGTTCAAGAAGAACGATTTCTTGGTGGCCCAAGATCGTCTGTACAAGGAGAGACGGCCGTTTAGGTATACTATTGCAAAGTACGGAAGGTTGTTTACGTGTCCTGTAAGTATGATGATTAATATGATTACGGCCATCACAGGTATTCCTGTGTGTGGTTTATCCTACAATTTTGAACCATTAACCCCTTTCATCCCAGTAAATTTGTACGAATAAAATACATGAAATTGGTACGAATATTGAACTAATTTCCGGACATCCGGAATTATTAGAAATTGGTACCAATATTGAACCAATTCCAATTGTTTTTACGACCAGCTATGTAACGTCAAACCCTCTGGGGAGGAAGCACACTCATGCCCGATTCCCCATCGGTCAGACGTTCGTTTTGATTCGGGAATCGAACTTGCGGCACTGGATTCACTGCGCCACGCATCATCATCAATATACTATTAAGTATAGATTTCCGCTGTAAACGGAGATAGCCGAAATAATATACATCACTCTAATTACTAGATCATTAAGTGCATAGTCGTACGCCAAATATTATGCAATAATTTGAGTTTTATTTTTTTCAGATCACATTTTTGCGAATAGTCGACCGCTTAGGCATAGGGAATGGGCCTAGAGTACAAATCACACGAGGCGGTCTTGGTAAAAAATATATTACATTACAAATCACATCTTCGTACAACTATCCCTTATCAGTAAACATATACGTAGGTTGTAGCTCAGTAAAAATAACTACAACAAAACGTCCACTAACATCTTCCGAAGAACAGCCTGTCACTGAAGATAATGCAAGTCACGATAATGGAGTAGATGAAACCACACAGAAAGTAGACGATGAAGAAGCAACCACACTTGGTAACGTTGAAGTAGCGACGATAATGGTCGCTGCAAATGCAACTTCAAGAAACGACACAGCAACTAATTCAACTGGATAATAAGCTTCTGGTATAACTTTGAAACTAAATAGTCAATAATAAAGTATTTTATAATAATGTGCTACTTTCCTTGTTATTAATATTAATACAGTGGTTTATAACTGTTGTAAAAATATATATTCTTGAAATATATTAAAATAATGTAATACATATTATGTTAACTTTAATAAATAACATCCACAAAAGTTTTAGGAATGCTTGCATAATTAGATTCTGAATCGAAAGATAGCATAATTAACTTGTTGACAGATATTTCTCATGAAAAAAAATCTCAGCACTAAATACTTAAATATGTTATAATTCATACCGCTTGTTTAGGTACAGGGAATGGAATATCCGACATAATACTTTCTGGAAAGTCATTAAATGATTCGCGATTTAAAGCCTAGCGAGAAAATAATTATCCAGTTCGCAAAACTATATAATTGGTTAGCATGATAACAACCGGAACGTTAGTTTAGAACTGTAACAATAAATTCAAAAGTAAACGACACATGATTTGCCTCCTTATTATCATTATTGCTGCAAATGTATTTAACTAGATATGAACCCATTTTAAAACTACCTAACATTAATTACTGATTATTTTTGTTATTCTTGCTCATTAGTAGCGTCTCAATTCCGTATAATTATTTGGTGACAGAAAACATTTTAGAGCTGACCAAAACCTTAATATTTACCACCACCTAAATCATACCATACCATCAGACCACTTAAATCATAGCCATACAATTTTACTTATGAGTGTATTTTGTTTTATATTATATTCTCTAGAAAAAACAGCGATAACAATAACAAAGACACCTGTTTCTGACTTCAAAATATTGAATATCATAAAAGAACCACCAGACAGCTATAAACTATTTCGAGACGGTACTTTAAGAAATCCACTCTAGATTGTCTCAGAAGCAAACATGAATGTAACAGATTAACAGAGCTCCAAGTTCAACAGCGCGATGAAAACTTTTTCATTACAACTGTACAAGATGGCACCAAATCCGCTTCTGTGTCTGCGAGTTCTACAGTCAACTATAACTTAGTCTTACAATGTTACCCAGAAAATAAAATGGTTCTATCTTATTTAACAAAACAAAAGTTTTGAAACCTTTTGAGTTTATTTTTATCTTACCTGGTAGTCCAACAATGGGATTTAACATCATTATTAGGAAAATAAAAACATCGTGACTAAGATGAACATTAAAATATTTAATTTCTTGTCATCGTTCATAACCGTATATAATATCAACTGTGAATCAATTGCTGAAATAAACATTTTCTTTGACCGTGGGAAAGGAATGCAATAGAAAAAAAAACAATAATTGTGTTTCAGTAATTCCTCCCACGGCTTATTGAACTATCCACACAATTTCCGACTAAGTCAAGCAAACTGGAAAAAAATTAAATTAAACATGATATAAAAGCCAAAATAACAGCGAATATAGCCATTACCCAAGAAACTTTCTAAACGGTCACAATGACATACATCATTGTAGTTATAATACTTTTAATAACACTAGAAAAACTCAAATCACAAAAAGATTATTTCAGCGATTTTCAAAAAGATATTACAACACATACTAGCATTGAAAATTTTACTGGCAAATTCAAGGAAGATGATATTGCTAAAATAACAGATTTTATAAAATCTGTACAATCTGATCATGAACGAACTCACAACAAAAATCCTTCCTATTGTCGTAGCTTTGAAACTTGCCACGAGTGCGTCAAAAGCATGTGGTATGTATGCGGTTGGTGCTATAGTTTTGGGTGCATTAGTAACTCTGAACAACTATGTCCATACGCCAAAATAAGCTCAAATGCCATAAATAGCTGCCCATACATTAGCCATAAGGGCCCTATCTTAATACCATCTGGTGTCAGAAGGCATATAAAAGTGGAAGTGTCTGCTCCTGATCCTGTACTATACAATGTTGATATCATATGCCAACTGAAATTCAAAAAGAAACTCATACACTTGAAAGGAATGGTTTTAAATGAGCTTGTTTATTGTTATCCATGTACTTTGAGTATTGAAGAACACCCAGATAGTGAAACAGGTACATTCAATTTAATCTGGGGTGGTGCTCAACCGTTTTCGAATGAGATTCCTATAACAGTGTACAGATGTGAGAGTCTGGCGATGGATTGCGACGGTTGCAGAATGATACCACCGGAATATGGATGTGGATGGTGCGACAAACGAAACAGTTGTGTTATTGGTGAAAAATGCGCTGACCATGTGGTGAAATGGACGGTAAACAGGTTGAAATGTGATGTTCGCGGTACGAAATTGTATTATGTCTGATAAATCAACGTGTAAATCTAATAAATCAAGTTGGTGTAAACAGGATTTCAATTTGCGAGAAGATATATCTTAACAAATGTTAATAGGGTATATTTAAAAATGTCATAAAATAAATGCTTTAAATTTTTTTTTAATGTCAAATAGTATTTGCAAAAATTAAAAAACAAATGCTTTTTAACCTAAAATATAATTCAAAAAAATTGTCAGACTAAAAAAATATACATATCAAAAATATGTAGATATGTAGATAGAAAAGTTTTAAGAATTACACAATTACTTTAATTTAATTAATAATGTTCCAAATTTTTAATAGCTGGTTAGCAAAGAAATATTAAATTGCACCCATCGTACTTTAATTTTATGTTTCATAACATAGCCTATTCTTTTCTCAAAGACTGGTAATGCATCGACAACTCCTCTAGGATTTTAGATGTTCAAAGGCTACGGGGATCGCTTACCATGTGATCCACTTGCTTATTTGCGCACACCCTATAAAAAAATTGGATCCTTCTGATATTTAATAATTGGTTTTTCATTTTAACCGCAACTAAATAATATATCAGATTTATTAAAAACTCACAACTTTTTCAGTCGTTTTTTTACAGCGTTGTACTTCTTTATAGCTACATCGAGTTCAGTGTAGTCACTTTAATGCATTATAAAAATCTGATTCCATACAAAATTACACACTTAAGGTGCATACTCAGACACTTTATGATCCTATATCATTTTATGATTGAAAATTTAAAAAAAGCGTGATTTTAGTATGCATATAAAATACTTTATATTTCTTCATTTAAATTTTATTTCACCGGGCGTATGCAGATTTTTATCAAATCTTTAGATACCCAGCTTAGAGTCTGTAATCCAATAGAATGAAAGATATTTGTTTTTTTTTGTTTCGCATGAATAACAAGATAAGCCGGTTGTACACGTGTCGTAAGCACCACGTCTACCCATAAACAATCGCAACACCACCCAGAGTTTTGAATTACAAAATAGGTACTACTTAGCACCGTATTGCCATAATAATAATGCTACCAGATCTGTTTTAAATGACAGCCTCGGTGGCGCAGCGGGCGAGTAGCCGGCTTTGAAGCGAGAGGCGGCGGGTTCGATACCCGCACCGAGACAAGTGTTTGTGTGATCCACAAATATTTGTTTCGGGTCTGGGTGTTGCGAGACCGAAAGTCTCTCGAAGTTCCTAATACCCACGACACAAGACTTGTATCTTACTGTGGGGTCAGGACTATGTATGTGACTGTTGGGTGTTATTTATTTATTTATATCCGTCCCTCGGTCCTCCTCTCCTTATAAGAGGGGTCAGGCCAGGCCTTAGTCCACATCACTGGCTTAATAAGGGTTGGTAGTCTTTACATACCTTTAAATTCGAATGGAAAGCTTCTCAGAAATGCATGTTTCCTCACGATGTTTCCTACGCCGTTGAAGTAAGCAATAATTACTACCGATGAGTACACGTAACTTAGAAGTCCGATGTGGATACTCTTGACGTTGGTATCGAACTTGCGACTCTCTTCTCGGCAACCTATGCCACTCCTCCCTAAGCTACTGCCATCATTAACATTAATTCATAAATATTTAAATATCCATATACACGAAAGTTTGAAACCATAGATTTGTGTGCTCCAAGGGCTAGTTTCGAATCTTCGATTTCCATTCCAGTATTCCATTATTATAGGTGTTTATTATACATTCTTTATAAAAACAGTCGTTATTTATCGTTACATGAACATAATTTAGTACACATAAAATATGAAATTCTCAAATTCTTTATGATAGTCCATTTATATAAAGTTTTTATAACGAAAATGTTGGTATTGTCTCATAAAATATTATTAAAATATTTTCTGCGTTAGTCATAACTTCAACAAATCAAAAATACGCTTTAGTCTGACATTTATTGTCCTCACTTCGATGTGAAAGTGTCTTCAAAAATTATATCGAGTGATATTCTCAAAACTACTTTATTTTTACTAGTCTTGTATTATATACGTCCCACTGCTGGGCACGGACTTCCTCTACTGAATGAGATGGAGTAGGTCTTAGTCCACCACGCTGGCCTAATGCGGGTTGGCAGACTTCACATACCTTCGAAAAATCTTATCGAGTTCTCAGGTATGCAGGTTTCCTCACGATGTGTCCTTCACCGTTAAAGCAAGCGATAATTCACAGTTAATATACACGTAACTTAGAAAAGTCAGTGGTGTATGCTCTTGGGGCTGGTTTCGAACCTGCGACTTTCGTCCCGACAGTCCATACCACTCCCCGCTGAGCTATCGCTGCTTTTAAAACTACTATGACTTGAATTATTTCTATCGCCTTTACTAAAGTGAAAGAATAGGCGGCTGCGATGCGAGAGGCTGTGGGTTCGATTCCCGCACCGAGATAAATGTTGATGTGAATATCCGTTTTCGGTCTGCAGGGTGTTGTAGGACTGTAAGTCCCTCGAACTCCTAATATATGTCCTAATATCTAAAATACTGGTTAACTTAGTGTGTAGGGTCAGAACAATGTGTGTATTTATAATATTTTTAGGCCTTTTAGCTTTTACTTAGTCCAACGCTAAAATGTATAAAAATATGTACAACAGAAATCGATGGATTTTCATGATCTTCCAAGGAAATAACTTGTGAAAACCATGATACGAAATGCATAATTGCATCCCTGCCTACGCCTTCGGGTTAAAGACGTGAGCTTATATATGTATTGATGTTATTGTGTATAGCAGATAGCTGGGTAATATTTTAAATAACATTTATTTTATTTTAAGAAACTCGGGCGATGATAATTTATTATTGGAATTATATGCGATACACTCAGGTCATACTTGTCATTGAAAAGATTACAGTTTATAAACGGTAAAATATTTTTCTTGCAATTTTATATCATTGGAAATTCCCAGTAATGATATTTTTAAATACATTACGTGTCAATATTATGATGGATAAATAATGTGCTTGATTTTTATAGCATCAGCCGGCAATCGGACAAATGGGTCACCTGATAACTGATTTCCACAGTACATGCTGCCCAGAATACCAGAAGAATTATGGACGGTTTGCCGACCTTAAGGGAAAGTTTGGGTATGGAAGAATTGGACAACACACACATTTATTCGGTGGTTAAAAATATTTTTTATGGAACAGTCTTGTCCTATCAATACGTTTTTTATCGTAACTTTTACTTAGTTCAATCTGCATTGTCTATTTCTGTGTAAGCACTGTTGTGTTTCGGTTTGAAGGACGTTGAAGCCAGTGAAATTACTGGGCATTATGAGACTTAACATCTTATGTCTCGGAGAGACGAGCGCATTCAGTGCCATGCAGTGCTTTGTAAT
This sequence comes from Amorpha juglandis, assembly GCA_949126905.1. Taxonomy (NCBI): domain Eukaryota; kingdom Metazoa; phylum Arthropoda; class Insecta; order Lepidoptera; family Sphingidae; genus Amorpha; species Amorpha juglandis. The sequence goes on from OX421380.1 coordinate 3,527,745, forward strand.
TCAAAGTTCTGTGGTGTTGCTTCTGTTTATGGGCAGGCGTGGCGCTTGCCATCAGGCGAGCGACTTACTCGTCTCGTCTTTCAATTGAATAATAATAAATATATATTAGTAGTGATAATTATAAACAAATTTAAATATTGAAGTTGGAGAACACAAAATTAAAACAGACATACACATAATAGTTTTAACTTTAAATATAATATCATAAATGGTATCTATCTATATTCAGACCACAACAAAACCTTCGATAATTTATGAAAAAACAATATTAATTGCACCGCAAATCGCAATGTGTCTTCGAGGACTTTCCAATTTTCGCAAGCCCATCGTAAATCTGTGGGAATCTTTGTCTGGAAATTTTAAAATATCGCCAAGAAAGAGGCAAATAGGCCCAAGAACGCCATCCCTGGGATTATTCTGAAAGGTTGTATGATTTATTATGTTTGTTTCAAAGTCTTGAAGGATTCATAGTTATTATACTGATACCATCGCATTGAGAGATGTTTAGTAATTGTTGATTAAAGTGAAAAAATTGTAACCAACATTCTACACTAATATTATAAAGAGGAAAGATTTGTATTTTTGTATGTAACGAATAAACTTAAAAACTACTGGACCGATTTCAAAAATTCTTTTGCCGTTAGAAATGTATATTATCACTGAGGAACATAGGTTACTTTTTATCCCGGCGAAAGCAGATCACGTGGGCGGAGCCGCGAGGAAAAGCTAGTGTATAATAACAGAACTTGCTGTGTGTTGGTTCCTGTTTACGTAATCACGTCCAAATATCCAAAGTATGAGTGAAATCAATACAAAATAAAGTTGCTATCTGCTTCTGTTTGTATTTATATACCGTTTTATGTGTATGGTTTATATTTACACCTCGTTATGACCCATGGGAGCAGCATGTTTGTAGTGAAACCGCGAGAGACAGTGGTAACGACCCGGTCGAGCCGGCCCATTCGTGCTGTAGACAAAACTGATATATTTTCCAAACTGAATAGAAGTTTGAACTAGAACACGCGCGTAATAGTCCCAAAGGTATTTCGGTTCCACATTGTTTTTACGAACGTGGAAATACCCAGTACAAACTGAGTACTAACAAACAGGAAAGTTTAAGGGACCCGTAAAATTGATGTTTGGAAATGGTGAAAAAAAGTAAGCAAACTTTTTAGAGGCTCCTAACTAGTGACTCGTTGTAGACGGAATATATTTTATCCCTTTGCAGTAAAATAATCGCATAATGATGTTGTGTTTAACATTGTGAGTTTGTGTTATTTACGAACAATAATATTATAGGTAATATACAGGGTTAATTTTAAAACACCAGCAACCTCGCAGGACCAGATAGCTGAACCCATACGGAACAACTTTTGTTCTACGAGTTTGGATATAACTCAATATATTTAAAAAAAAATGATTTTACAAGTTTTTATTGTGTCGTGTTTTTCTTCGTAGACTGCGGCGTGCGCGCGCGACTCAAAGGCGCCGCTCAGCTGCTCAGGCGTTGACCTTCAAAGGCGCTAGCCCGGTTCCCCACGCTTCGCGTGTTTGCTTACGTAATCTGCGATGCGCGTAGGTAACATTCAAGACGGAAATTAAATGAATACTTATTTTTGTATGAAAATAAAATCTAACAAATTATCAAAAGTCATAGAACAAAAGTAGTAGCTTATAACCTTAGGTATCTACCCATGCGAGGTTGCTGGTGTTTTAAAAATAACCCTGTATAGGTAATATCGAGATTATTTTTTTGGGCGAAAAGAGGATATTTTTTATTAGCTTGAATGACATGAGCAAGTTACTTGTCTAATCGCAAGCGCCACGATTTCTTATAACAGAAGCAACACCACACAAATCTTTAAATTACAAAGCACTGTATGGCATTGGACTGCGTCCGTCAGCCCGATGCATAAGCTGTCAAGTCAGTAGTCATAAGTCCAATGTCTTTCAATAGGAAACACAACAATGCTTACTCACTGCTGGGTGCAAATAATACAAGGTGGTGGTATTAACCCAGACGGCCTCTCGCATACGAAGACACCTACCAACCACTAACTACCTCCAACTGGTAAGGATTACTCAGACTTATTAGTAACGTAAAAGGTAATTCAAAGCAATGGCCTGGCGTACAAATACCAGCAGACCTAGAGGTCTAGTACGAGTTGCAAATAAGTTTACAGTTATTGAATTCGTAAAAAATACTATTGGCGAAGTGGCAAACGTAAACGTAGTGTAAGAAATACTAAAAAGCTAAAAATAAAATTCACCAACTTTGAGTCAGTGCTATTAGAATTTGTTAAATAATGATTAGTGGAGATTAGATAATTGTGTTTAGCTTTACAATTTTTTTGAGTATTATTATTATTAAAATAATATTATTTTACTATTTTTAGTCAAAAAATCATCAATATCGATGCTTTAATATCAAAGTTTAAGTTTTTGTCTCGATTGTCCCCGCTATGGGGGAGTTTAAGAGAAAACTTAAAATATCATCGTTTTCAATAAACTATTAAAACTTGTCAAAACTTAGCAGCGTCCTAAGGCTGAGAACCGCCAAGAACTTTGTAAGTTATAACAGCACGACTTTTAGTCGCATCGCAGTCTCCTGTCTGCAACAATCGACACCGACCGCGCGCAACTCTATTGACGTGAATTATTTATTAACTAACACACCCCAGAATGTTTTAGGGCGCTGTCGTGTTCCCCGCTGGGAAAATGTCATTTCAAGTCATCATAAATGCGTGTGAAATGAAATATGGCTTCAGTAAAATGCTAATCATTTAGAGTTACTTGGCCTAGAAAGCAAATATTTATCTAAAAGAAACTTATTTTATAACTCTTTCGTGCTCATGGTGATAAACCCACTATAATGGTGCGAGTCGCGTACCGCGGTCAACCAGTGTATATCCAGCAACTTCAGGCCGGCATAATTCTGCCGACCGTTAAGCGACGCAATGCTTCTTGGTCGTCGACTGTATATTTGATCTTGTCTAATTAACATCGGATTCCTTCTAATTACTTTGCAGTGAAGGATAAAAAATAGCAATCAACGTGTGGGATAATCATAATTTTGTAATATTCCTTGTTATTCTTTGATACCTTGTCCATCTCTGCACCATCCTAAGGTTGACTGTTAGAGAATGCCTCTGGCATTAAGTCCGCCTATATACATATTTTGTATATGAAGTGAAAATAAATAAATAATACAGTTGATAACACTTATTATGCAAAAATAAAAAAAAAAATTGGTGTGTGTCGTGGGACACCAGGTAGGAACGAAGTTCCTTCGGCTAATGTAGAATCGACACAAATTGCAAAAAAATCAAATTATCAACTAAAATAACAAAATATGTCTCTTTATTTTTGTTTGACAACATAAAATTACATAGAAATAGAATAGAAAAATAGAAATAAAACAAAGACGTGTGGCACTCGGAGACTGCCGCGGTAAAGCTATTGTATAGCATTTTTTTATCAACTTATGTAATTATAAATAATAACGAGCTAGCGTAATCTTTTAAAAATCGAAGGAGATATAAAAATACTTCAAGTATAACTGGCTGAATGAATTTCATTTTAAAAAAGGAACTAACGCTGGCTAGTTATGCGACTGTCGCGCATTTAACGCTTTTTTCTTACGCTTTTTCTTACGGTTTTACTATCACATTTTTTTCAGTTCGGTCACGCAGCGAAATCCCTATCCCCTCCAAGCCTGCCGTAAGGAACTTCGTTCCAAAAAACACATGCCGCAACAAGAAACAATTCTTCCCAATACATATCGAATTTCCTTTAAAAATTCGCTTCCTTTTAGCATAATGAAAAATAGGCCAGGCAATATCCGTAGGCCGAAACATGTTGCAAGCGAAAACAGAATCTAGTAAAGCGAAGAAAATTGAACAGATGCTCCGAAATCTAGTACCTTACCAGGTTACATCGTTTCGGGGAAAGAAAGGGACTGTGAACGAAGAAATTCGGAGGTGGCGTTCTTTTAACCAACAATAAAAAGGGATGTTTAAAGTTTGATACGTCTATCTAGATATCAATCTATGGCTTCATATATGCAATGCATTTCATTTTTGTTTGAAAGTTCATTGAATCGATACTGTTCTTAACTATGTCTGAAGAAAATTTGTTCAGATATTTAAAAGTAACAGATATTTTTCTAATCTACGTCGGGGAATTTTGATCGTTAGGTTATATAATACTAGTGACCCGCGCCAGCTTCGCACGGGTAAAAATATGTTTGTTACGACATCACATTACGAATCTTTGAATTTTTCGGTTTTTCTGTACTATAATATGAATGCATTGTACGTATATAAACAATACCCACGAATCACTCTATCTATTGCTGAAAACTGCATTAAAATCCATTGAAGATTTTAAAAGATCTAAGCGAATAGAAAGCGGAAGCGACTTCATCTTATACTATGTAAAGATTTTCTTCTCGAAAAAGTTAACTATATTTTTTTATTAGCGTTGATGAAAGTACGAATACGTCGCTCAACAGAGGATGAGCACTTCGCCCGCTCATAATCAGAAACTACACCAATAAGAACTTCGAAATATGAAGTGCTGCATCGTATTAGAGTGTGCTCATCACCCCGAGAAATAAATTGTTAATTAAGATATACATTTCAAATTAAGAATGCAGTGCTTTGTAATGCAAGGATCTGTGTGGTATTGCTTCTATATGGGGGAGCGCGACATTCAGGCTGATAGAAATAATTTTAGTTATTATTTCATAGCTTCATGTACACCAAAACCACTCGTTCTTAGCGCTCGGACATTGATTTTCTCAAATTGGTTCCGTAAGTGTATTGCGTTGTAAAAAAGCTCTGCACTAACTGAATGAACCAAAGAACGTTGAAACTGGTATTTTTACGAAGGATACAAAGATGCCTGATCATCTCTGATCTGATACTTATTTATTAATCAAAAGTAAAGGCTTAGGATCTATTGTTATCAATATTTTTGCTTTCAATAAATTTGTATTGAGATTGACCAAGCTATACCGGTGATAAGATCAATATGGAGATATACTTTTTAACTAAAATAAACCCGACTCAAAAATACTAAAAAGTTAAGAATAAAAATAACTAATTTTGAATTAGTACTATTGTAATTTAATAGTCAATTTGTAGGTACGAAATGTCGACTCATTTTTTTTAATCCTGACATTACAAAGTGACTGCACTATACCTGATGAGAAGCGCAGTGCAGGCCAAAAAACCAGTGACCGCCGACAAACAATGAGTTTAATGGTCACTAGAACCATGCCAGCATGTATAAATGCTTCTTCAGACTCCGAAGAGGGAAGAAGCAAATCGAGGGGCCTGCGGCAAGACAGGCGGATGGCCGATGGCTCTTTGGCCTGTTTCACTCTCATTATATTCTTCGTGCATTATAATAATAATAAAAAAAACTAAATTAATTAATTGAAATAAAAGTAAAAATCCGTTTATTTTATCGCGCTTTTTTATTAATTTTGATTCGAAATAATCGGAATCATCGGATCGTAATAGAATCCGTTTAAATTAGTTTTATTTCAATGTGTAATATTCGTGTAAACAAAAGAAATCATTATGAATTAATTAAATTAAATTACCATTACATAATAATTTATTTAATTATTATTTATTTATTTATATTTATATAGGCAGATTACCCGTGTACGTGATTACGTCACTATCAACCCACATCCCGCGCATTTTTAGCGTATCAGATAGATCTACGCGCAATCTTTAGTACAATACTAGCTTTTGCTCGCGGCTCCGCCTGCGTGATCTGCTTTTTCCGGGATAAAAAGTAGCCTATGTCCTATTCTAATGTATAAGCTATATTATTATAAAGTTGCAATAAAATCCATCCAGTAGTTTTTACGTGAAAGAGTAACAAACATACATCCATACTTACAAACTTTCGCGTTTATAATATTAGTAGGATTATATTCTGATGATCAAAGACACTGATGGTTAATATCCCATCCATCAAAATGCCCTATAGCCAAAAAAGACGCTCCTAAAAGACGAGATATATGCATTCTAACCAAAATTTGTATCTTACTTTCACATAAGCAGCTTACGAGTACTTATTTCGTACAGAGGATTTGCCAACAAGCTTTGCAGGGATGAAGGTGAAACTGGATTGTGGAGGATTATTGTAACACGCCTCACATAATTCTGTATACTTGACGGCTCTTCAGCAGATTACATGGTACGCCTGCTTTTTGATTTAGCGCACGTTTCACCACCGCTCAGTAAATGTCACCAAATAACACATGGCATGTTTAACATAAAACTAATAGCAGCGATAGCTCAGTGGGGAGTGGTATGGACTGTCGAGACGAAAGTCGCAGGTTCGAAACCAGCCCCAAGAGCATACACCACTGACTTTTCTAAGTTACGTGTATATTAATTGCTAATTATCGCTTGCTTTAACGGTGAAGGAAACATCGTGAGGAAACCTGCATACCTGAGAACTCAATAAGATTTTTTCGAAGGTATGTGAAGTCTGCCAACCCGCATTAGGCCAGCGTGGTGGACTAAGGCCTAAACCCTCTCATTCAGTAGATGAGGCCCGTGCCCAGCAGTGGGACGTATATAATACAGGGCTAACAAAAAAAAAATGTTTAACTTGACAGCATCCGTGGCGCAGTAGGCGGGAAGCCGTCTGCGAAGCGAAAGGTTGTGGATTCGATTCCCGCACCGAGATAATTGTTTGTGTGAGCCACGTGATTGTTTCGGGGTCTTGGTGATGTCCAAGTCTCTCGTAGTTCCTAATACCCACGATACAGGTTTAACCTAGTGTTAGGTTAGGACTATGTGTGTGACTGTTGAAAGTATTTATTTGTTTATTTATTTACCAGCTGTCCTTCGCTATTTCAGTTTTCACCTGCATGTTACTGCCCTGCTCTCATGGATCATAGCGTGTTATACATAATATAAACCTTTCTCATGAATCACTCTATCTATTGCTTGACAGCCTCCGTGGCGCAGCGGGGGAGTAGCCGGCTGTGAAGCGAGAGGCCGCGGGTTCGATCCCCGCACCGAGACAAATGTTTGTGTGATCCACAAATATTTGTCCGGGGTCTGGGTGTTGTGAGACCGAAAGTCTCTCGTAGTTCCCGATACCCACAACACAAGACTCGTATCTTACTGTGGGGTCAGGACTATGTGTGTGACTGTTGGGTGTTATTTATTATTATTTATTTATTGCTGGAAACTGCATTAAAATCCGTTGAATAGTTTAAAAGATCTAAGCGAACAGACAGCGGAAGCGACTTCATGTTATACTATGTAAAGAAATACAATTTCACACTTGGACACTTTCAAAAGCAGCTGTCGTAGGGCCGGCCGGTTTTTCAATATTCGAATAAAATATTTTGGCAGCTATTTTACAGCCTTCGTGGCGCAATGGGCAAGTACCTGGCTGTTAAGCATGAGTTCGCGGGTTCGACTCCCGCACCGAAAGAAATATTTATGTAATGCACAAATATATATTTCGTTCTAGATGTGTTTTCTCGACAGAGGGATTGACGTCAAACAAACAGCCGGTCGTAAAAACTACAAGCCAAATGTTTTTGGAACATGTGTTAAAGCATGTTGTGCCGATACTAAACGCGTAGGTGGAAGAGAAAGAGATCTGGCAGCCTATTGACGATACCAACTTGACTGAAGGCTGGCATCAAACCCGCGTCATCCGTTTCGACAGTCAGTTCCACTATCCAATATGCTATCTCCACACTAATAATGATATCTTATGTTTACGCAAATATTACTCATTGAATTAAAACTAATTTAAACGGATTTTATCGCGGTTTTTTTATTAACGATGAAATAAAAAAATTAAATTAATACCGACGTTTCGAAGACTTTTCATCCTACGTGGTCACGGGGTGTACCGCCCCGCGACCAGAATCGCGATAAAATCCGTTTAAATTAGTTTTATTTCAACCACACTAATACCTAAATATACGTGAGAGCATTATTCCAAAGACGATTTGGAATTTGGAAAGCAGGTGATTCGTACAAAATAGATCGTAAATCTTGACGAATAATAAAAATTTTGTTACCCACGTTAAGGTGCTCGTCTACACCTGGTGGTATTGCTGTCCCTTGGCTCACATATAATTTATTATTTCTAACTGTTCCTGACACATTTGCCCGTAAAAGGAAATTTCCAGTATAGTAACAAGCCTAAGTTCCCGAGTTAAAAACGATAAAGTGAGCAAAAAATTACATCAGCTTACGCCTGTATCTCCGAAAGGGGTAAGTAGAGATACAACTTTTGCATCCAAGGTTTGCTGAGTTATTACTATAGTGATAGGGGGTGAACCTATAGTTATATTTGCCATAAATTGCTATCCTGGACACATCAAATGTGATTTCAATTGAAAATCTAAAACACAAACTATGATTTTGATGTCTAAATCCAATATAAAGTTAAATGCTAGTTTAAATAAATATGTTCATAAATTTTTGGTATTAAATTTAATAAACGGATATTTTGTCATTATGCTTCAGTAATATGTCTAATATCATTCACTAAGTATGGTTTTATAAGTGGGCATGTAAACAAAATTACATTGCTCTAGGAGCAGATATTACAAACTGGAGTTTATATGCTTAATAACATATACACTTGTGGCCGAGAAATGACATTCTTTATTCTAGTTAGGTTAGAGCGTGGTCTTCTATCATCTACTTTTCCTACTAAAACAATATGTATAATAATGTAATAATTTTAATCCGCCTTTTGTTGGATATAAAACCTATTTGCGGATGCTGGTTTGATCTTTGAATAATTTGTAAATAGAATGTGTCTTTGTATCAAACAAAAGTAATAAAATGGACTGAGACCTTTGTACATATTACATCAAATGTTATTATTGTATTCTAATAACTCTAAAGAACCTAATATTCTCACACCTTTATATAGGAGTTGTTTTTCCATCTACCCATATCCCACAATCAGCGTAATATGCTTTTAACACAAGTTACAGAAAGATTTAGCTTGAAGTATTTACGACCGACTGCCTGCCTTATGTCAACCCTCTAGGAGAAAAACACCCAAACCTGAAACAAATATTTGTGAATCACACAAACATTTGTCTCGGTGCGAAAATCGAAGCGCCGCCCCCGCTTCACAGCCAGCTATTCGTTCACTACGCCATGGAGGTTATCATATACAGGAATAACAACGACTTTAAACAGGAATTACCTTCGACTATACAGTATGATAACATAAATTAAGTGTGGATGCGTTTATGGGTTTTTATAAAAAACACAATTAATAAAAAATTGCAAAAAGACAGTTGACAAATTTTGCTCAATGTCATTGTCATTATGTTTAAATTTGCGAAAGTTTTATTTACACTATTTGAACCATCTGACAGGTATTTAACTTAAACAATAGCTTTAATCAGTGAGTCTTGGGAGGTTACGGTTAACAGCAAAAGTTATGACGTCATCTAACATTTATCAAATGGTGCAACTCATTTTTTGCTTAACCGATACTTTAACATGTTTGTCATCGCTAAAGTAAGTTGGTGCAACCCAGCATTAATGTGTTAATATGTCTGTCAAATTTAAATCATCACAACACAAACTTTCGTTTTTCTGAGAACAGCCAAGCCTTGATATAAATCGTAGTCATCTATAATTTTGGCCAACATTGTATCTACATAATCAAAGGTTAAGGGTCGTTTCATAAGCGAGCAATTATTATTTTATTAATTTCTTAAGAAGCCGTCAGACGGCGCACTTAAGGGGGAATCTTGTTTAATATGCGTTGGCAATTTCGCGGCATCACGAGAGCCTTATAAAGTTTAAGTAACAAGTATTATGTTTTTAATAAAAACGTCTGATTGTTTATTGCCTTACTTAGAACAGGTTGAGATCTATAGAACAGACTTCAACTTAAGTTTTTTTTTTATTTGATTGAATGACGAGATGAGCAAGGCGCTCGCCTAATGGTAAGCGCCACGCCTACCCATAAAAAGAAGCAACACCACATGGTCCCATTTTAGGTTCAAGAAGAAATTCCAATGCCTAGTGGTCAAATTGGGGATGAAAGACTCAAACTTCATCATTTGCACCATTTTTTTTTATTTTTTCACTAAAATATCTATATTTATGTAGAATAACACTCTTTATCAAACTAGAAAACCGACCAAAAAAAATAAAAAGCTAATAAAACTAATCAATATTGATTCGGTGGTACTATATTTTAAAAGCAAATAATTGATAGCACCGACGCAAATTGTTTTTTTTTTTAGTTTTTTAATACGGTTTTATATTTGTAATTCGAAGCTTTGAACGGCAGTGCTACTATTTTTAAGAAGAAACCAAAGTCAAATAAAATCTCTGTCGCTGCGACAAACTTTGGAAAGGCACCGAAATCGTCTATTGCTGACTTAAATTATCGTACATATTGTAGTCTTAAAATACACTGAACAATCTTGTAACACATGTATAACTGAATTTTAAATAGATAATTACATTTAGTCGTAGCCGGAGGTCGTAACTCAATGTTTGCGTTACAAATGACGCAAAGCGGGGATGCAATGTGTAGAATTATAGAAACGGCCTGTTTCATTAAGACAATGGGTTTAAATTGCCGTGGTTACGACGGAAATGGAGAGAGGCGCATGTCAGAAGCGAAGGCGTGTAACAATAACAAATAAATAAAAAACGTGCAGTTAGTGATCACGGCTTCCCGAGCATATTTCCAGGGAGAGTCTATTGTCATCCCAAGCAACAATTTCATCCTAGGCAACTCATGTGACTTTTAGAAACGAAAACTCAAACACAAATATCCCCTAATTGGGATTTTAAACCAAGACATAACGGTTTCACTGCTACCACTATACCACTAGAATAATAAGCTATGGCACCTTTGTACTCATTATAATGCTCGGTATTCAGGTTTTGATCCCACCACACTGCACCAATTTCGTTTTGATTGACAGAATGTATCACGAGATGAGGTTAATTAGAAAAAAAATGGTGGTTCAACCAAATAAACTTTTGATTGGTAATAACCTAAAATGGTACAGACAAGATGGCAGTTTTCCTACAGTACGTCTGTTAAAGTAGAGGTCAGAAAACAAGCACGTGCGTCACTAGATGGTAAGAAATCTCCAACGCCAAGAATAATGAATACGTTGCCGACCTTAAAGAAAAAATAGGATTAAAAAAGTAATAAAGAGAGGGAAGCGGATTAGGGCCTTTGGATATCTCAATCACCATATAGGGATATTCCTGCCAATAAGGTCCACGACACATCTCCATACCTTTAAAGCTGAGAGCCCATTCCCACTTATCCGATCAGTCTTTTTGCCCTGGAACCGGACGCCGGATGTGGGTGTTCACATTATATCCGATCAGTCTGTTTTGCCGGAAGGTCGGTGGTTCGACTCGCCGCCAGTTTACGTTTGTTTGTATTATTTATTTGTTTTGACTGATCGTCGCAGTGGCGAAACATCCGTCAAGTAACTCGGATCAGTCTTTTTTCCCGGATCAGTCATAATGTGAACAGCTCCATACAAATTGTACTGCCACTGGCACATCCGTCTATTTAGACTGACCGAGAAAAAAGACTGATCGGATAAGTGGGAACAGGCTCTTACAGATTTATTGTTAATCCACCCAACTCCTTCCTGCCCTTGTCCCGATTTCCATATTCTCTTAGTCCGTGAATTACATACATACATTAAGGATCCCCTCCCTCTTCCCCTGCTTGTTGGTGTACCTTTTCCTGCCAGCCTATAGCGCGGCGGTTATTCCAAAGTTCCCTTAATTTTAGGTTAATCTTATTAAAGACAAAATATGTTCTGTACTTGACCTGTCATAAGCGCTTTCTTAGCCTACATGATAAATAAAGATTTTGATTTTGACTATATAGAACGTAACAGCAAGCTGCCACATTTTTTTTTTATAAATACTAGTACTAAGTAAAAGTACTCACGCGGGCGTGACATAAGCTAGTATTCATATAAATTGTATTCAATCGCCACCACTCCTGCCTCGCGGCACAATCCCGTAGACAGACGAGCAAAACAGAGGCATAGTTAATTCCTGACCAAGGAAATGCCGTTCATTAGTCAACTGCACCAGAAGTCAGAAGCCGACTATAATGAACCCGTGCGTATATGTACAGTAATTATTTAAACAACCCTCGAATAAATGTCTCGTGTAATGTAAGTGGGGTGTTCAGGTATTTTGAAAATGCTTTGCAGCATCGATAGTTCAACGGGGAGTGGTTCGGGTATGGTCAGCAGACAGTAGTAAGATCCAAATCAGCCTCTCCAAGCCAAGCCAGCTCCTTACAAGATGGTAGGTCCCTCTATGCGAGAGGCCGCCTGGGTTGGTACCACCGCTTTCTTTGTTTCTGCCGCCAAATAACAGTGTGTAAGCACTGTTGTGTTTCGGTTTGAAGGACATTGAAGCCTGTGAAATTACTGGGTATCATGAGACTTAACATCTTATGTCTCGGGGTGATGGGCGCAGTTCAGTGCAATGCAGTGCTTTGTAATTCAAAGTTCTGTGAGGTGTTGCTTCTATTTATGGGTAGGAGTGGTGCTTACCATCAGGCGAGTGCTTGGCTCGACTCGTCATTCAATCAAATAATAATAATAAAAAGTAATGTACTGTGAAGTTAGCTTCGGGCCTAAAATGGTGGTGGCCTACTAACACAATATTTATTAAAAAGGCTTGTTATTATTTTAATAGGTATTATGTGTAAAAAAAACAGTTTTTGGAACTGTTTGATTTTTTATTATCATATATTCCACTTAAACAAAAACATTGTTCTTCTACGAACCAAGTGTCCGTTTAATTAACTATAAGTTACTTGATACGATAAACCCAATGACCTGTGTATTACATACGTGGCCCATAGTTGGTTAACCTGGAAATTACGTGGTCTTTAATACTACAATAATATAACATTAAGAAAATAGATAGTAAGTGACCTCCACCGCCCATGTACGCCCACACTATCAGAAGAAATATAGGCGCGATAGCGACCCTAAAGAAAAGGGATAATTAAGGCACCGAGAATTATGAATGTTATGGGGGGTTTGGGCCTCCGGATATTTTTTTTATCCTGGCTCGGCAAAATGACTAGCCACACCTGGTGGTAAGTGTAGCGCAATCCAGGAATAGTGTCGACCAACGACAAACAGTGTGTCTATCGTTGGTCGGCACGATCATGCGGGCCTGCCTAACTGCTTCTTCACACTCCGTTTAAAGGACCCCATATTATAGGAAGGAGGGAACACGTGTGCCGGCAAACTATTCCACAGCTTAATGGTCCGGCAGAAGTACGGATATCTCATTCACCGTACAAAACGCAGCAGCAAACCGCTACTTTATGTAGGTTTTCCTAGTTAGGACCTAGCCAGCCCATTCATTCTGTAGAGAAAACTGTCTACAGTGTGGCTCTACCACCGAAGTTCACCGAAATCCGTTCAACGATAAACAATTTAAGCAATGAAATTCAGAAGCCTATGAGTGCTTTACTGAGACAAGAGACCTCCCGATGATCAACGACAGCGACACGTCTGCTTTGAATGTAATCGTATTTGGTCTAAGATCCCGGGGAACGTCGACCTTCACCCATCTGTTTACCGGATGAAAATAATATCTTAGGGTATAAAATGTGTTGCTGAACACATACCAATAGGGTTGCCTAAAAAAATATGGTCAAAGATAGGTTTTACGAAGTAAAAAAAAAGATATTATTTCACCAAATAAATGAACCTTTAATAAAAAGTAGAGATAGAAGCGACCGTCTTTATACAGTTTCATACAAAGCGTAATACTCTATCACGCATTGCGGTCTTTAGTTTTTAACACACTTTCATTAGCTTCATACGTATGTTAGTATGTAATGGAAACTTTGAACATGATTTTGACCTCCTTCAAAACGTCGGATTAAATCGAAATTTGGCATACTTATCAAGGACCGATGACAATTTTTATTTTATTTAATTACATGACAAAACGAGCAGTTCGTTCGCATGATGATAAGCGTAACGCCCGCCCATAAACAGGAGCTATACCACAAAGAACCTTGTATTACAGAGCATTGCATGGCACTAAACTGCGATCATCACCCACGAGATATAAGATGTAAAGTCGCATAATGCCCAGAAGTTTCACTAACGCCAATGTCTTTCAACTTTTACATGCTGTTTCTTGTCGGTGGAAATTAACAAAGCATTGGTACCAACTCAGACGGCCTCTCGCACAAGGGAACTACCATCTATGAAAACTAGTTTTGTATATTTGTTTACTTCAAAATATACCTTAAGGGTGACAAACAGATGTGACATTACGTATATAACATGCCATGCCCACAAAAAGTCATCAGCGATATTATAAAATCGAATTACAACCCGTAGCCGTCGTGACAAAAATTAAAAAGAGTCGTAGCAAAGATTGGCAGTTAGGAGGTACGTTAAAGCGAATAGGATAATTTCAACCGAAGAGGCGACTGGTAGTGTGTAATAATCATAAAAAACCGCCTCTACCCGCCCGGTTTATTGGGCGTTCGTTAGACAGCGCCTTTTATTGTTTCCTTTACGAGATATTACTTATATGAAAATGTGGATTCGGTTGTAAAAAGGTTGTTTTCCAGCTAAACTGAACATAAAATAAAACATATAGTCACAAAGGTCATTGCAGAATATTGAAGCTTTATTGGAAATTGGGGCGTCTAAACGGTTTCTTCGGATTATCTATTTCTACCATCAAGCAGCATTGTATAAGCACTGTTGTGTTTCTGTTTGAAGGTCATATTGAAGGCAGTGAAAATATTGGACATAAGGCAATATCTTAAATGGCTGGTTGACGAGCGCAGTCCAATATCAGGCAGTGCTTCGTAACAGAGTTCTGTGTGTTTCTGTTTATATTTTTCTAACCGGCTGGATAACGGTCACCACGGTCTCTGACTTCGCAGCCGGCTCACCCACTTCGCCACGAAGGCTGTTCTTGTTTCTGTTTATGAGCAGCTGTGGCGCTCTCGTCATCCTAGCAAATAACAAATATGCGCCCTTATTTAAATACTAAAGTCACAATCATGTCTACCTCCTCATACAGCCAGTCAGCCGTAACCTATGACCCAGCAATCTAAAAGTAAAAACTAAACACATGGGGTGGAGTACTATCACGGGTATTTCCAAGAACGTCCGCGTATATATCAGAATTCACTGATAAAATGCTCACTTGGGTTTATAAAAGTGCGAAATTTCAACTAGACTCATTCTCGTCTCGACACAGCTTCGGTACGAACATTAAAATGTTGCAGTTTCTGTTCATTTCAATTTTGTTAGCCGTAGCAAACGCAGAAGTCGATGATGAATCGGCTAATTTCAAAGGCAAATGGCTAGTGCCTATAACATATCCAGCTGAAACTGTACAAAACGCGACTTGCCGTTGGTACAATATTACAATTTTAGACCCTCTAAGATGTTCATGCGGCAATAGAGGAAATATTCCTTTATACGATAATGAAGACGCACAGTTTGCTGCAATATATATCAACGAGACCGAACCAGTGGAGCCGCTCTATCAAGCTAATTGTTTTTGCAACGGAAGCCCCATACAACATGTCATTTTGAGGACAATTAACTTATACTCTTACGTGGTCTACTACAAGCCGAAGCATGAGGGTGAAAACGCCCCTGAGTATATAGCTCTGCTTTTGAAGGAACTGCCGAAATTTTCTGAGGTAAACAAAATGTGGAATGATGTTTATGACATACATGATAAGGAAGGTTCGTTATTGTGTGAAAAGAGCTACTTCGCACAAGAAGATTAGTAGGTCATAAGTATAGAATGTATCTTATAAAATTAATAAATAAATAACAGAATATAAATTTTGTTTACACATTTATTTGATCACATTAATTGCTGGCATTTACATCAATATTTTTTATCCTGATGTTGGCAGATCTCATTTAGAGCATCGTGTATTGTATGTGGTTTTTGTACTACATTATGGTCAGAACCACTGCAAAAAACAAGTCCTGATGAATCAAATATCTTTTAATAAGAAACTTAAATCACCAGAAAGTTTAAGGCACACACATAGTCCTAGCCCACAATAACACACAAATCTTGTATCGTGAGCATCAGAAACTACGAAAAACTTACTATCTAATAATATTCACAAACATTTATCTGGGTGCCGAGATCGAACTTGCGGCCATTGGATTCATGTTCGGCTAATCGCCCACTGCACCAGGACTCAATATATTTCTGAAGTAACGACAAATTAATTATTTTAATTTTCCTACATTCACCTGTTAGTTTAGTAGCAGCAAACATCTTTTGCAGTTTGAAATTTTGCTGAAGTTTTTTCACACAATTAGCCCCTGATTGGGTCTTCCAGAAGTGGTTTACGTCAGGCAAGCAGTCATTCGTGGAGACAAAAACTCATGCGTCACTGCATCAAAGGCTTGATGCAGTGACGCATCAAGCCTTGCTTGATGCGTCACTTGTTTCGTAAAATTAATTCTTTACGAAATCTTAGAGACGGAATGGTAGCGACGTCCAGTGCATTCGAGCTCTAGCGCGGAGACAATCCAAACCATTCGGCCTATACTTCGGCTTTGGAAGATTAAGGTACCACCCTAGCCTTTGCGATGATACATATACCCTCGGTACAAGGTGTTTTCCACATGTATCTGTACGTGTATGTACGTGTACATATTTCTACCTAACATTCGTTGGAAGACAACAGTAGGGTGTAATCTCATTTAAGTGATTAAGGGGACCTTTGTGCAAAATTTCATTCTTCTAGGGCTAGCGGTTTCGACTGTTGATCCATCAGTCAATCAGTGAATTCGTTCTTTTATTAATTATAGAATTATCACCATAGAACTTATTTTTTCTATTTATTTTAGGAAGGCTTACAGACTAATAACAAATAACATTATGAAATAACATGGGACTACAAACTAAATTGCTAATTACAAGCCTCCACATATAGATACTTAAGTAGACACCAGCCTAGACAAACTCGAACTATAAAATCATGCAATAATAACATACATAATGGTAATACCTCTAACATACGGTATTAAGCGTCAGCGAAGAATTGCTGCGTTAGCCTTTGTTTAGCAATAGTAGTGCTGGTGCAGAAAAGACTAATATCCCGAGTCAAAGGCAGTCTATTAAAGCTATCCATACCACATATTATAAACGATTTTTTTGTGTAGTTATCATGTGCAAACGGTACGCTTAATATTGGTCTTTGTCTAAAGCAATGTTTCCCAACCTTATTTAGGCCATGCCCCACCTTAACATTTTTTTGTTAAATTTGTCACCGATATCTAGCATTGCATTTAAATAACCCAAAGCAAAAGGGTTAAAGTCGTATCGAGTCCATTTTTAAATTGCCCCCCTTAACTATCAAATTGCCCCCCCTGTGGGGCGTGGGTTCCACGTTGGGAAACACTTGTCTAAAGCCTATTAGGTTCGTGCGAGGTGAGATTTTTGCAATTAAATCTGGGCAATCCATTGAGCCGTTAGCCACCTTCATTAAAAAGCATACATTATTAAATTGGCGTCTTATTTCTAAGGGTAAAAGAATCATACTTTTGACAGCGATTATAATAGTTCAGTGACGATTGGTGCGCTTAAAAATCTAGGTATTTGTATTCTTTCTATTCTAGATATATATGTATTATATTAAGGATTGCAAACTTGAGATGCGTACTCGAGATGGCTAGGTACGAATGAGCAATATAGGACTTTTATTGGCTTTAAGGATTAAAATCAAGCAGACATTCTCATTATAAAACCCAAAGCTATATATCATCAATGTGCTTATTATGTAGTAATTTATTGTCATATAATACACCCAGATCCTTAATAGAAGTGAAGTTACTAATATTATTATAATAACTGTAATTGACATCGACGGTAGATTTTTGCTAGTGATAGTTACATTATAGCATTTAGACACATAAAATTGTAGTTTATTGAAATTGTCTTCAAAAAAAAGTCTCTTCATGCGAGCAAATAAAAAAAATGCGCACTTATTTAAATATTAAAGAAACAATCATATCTACCTCGTCATCCAGCCAGATGCAGCCGTAACCTATGACCCAGCAATCTAAAAGTGAAAACAAAACGCGTGGGACGGAGAACTATCACGGGTGTTTCCTAGAATGTCAGCGTATATATCAGAATTCACTGATAAATAAACTCACTTGGGCTTATAAAAAGAGAAATACATCGTTTGCGATCATTCTCGTTTCGACACAGCTTCAGTACGAACATTAAAATGTTGCAGTTTATGTTCATTTCAATATTGTTAGCCGTAGCAAACGCAAAAGTCGATGATGAATCGGGTAATTTCAAAGGCAAATGGCTAGTGCCTATAACATATCCAGCGGAAACTGTACAAAACGCGACTTGCCGTTGGTACAATATTACAATTTTAGACCCTCTAAGATGTTCATGCGGCAAAAGAGGAAATATTCCTTTATATGATAATGGAGACGCACAGTTTGCTGCAATATATATCAACGAGACCGAACCAGTGGAGCCGCTCTATCAAGCTAATTGTTTTTGCAACGGACAGCCCATACAACATGTCATTTTGAGGACAATTAACTTATACTCTTACGTGGTCTACTACAAGCCGAAGCATGAGGGTAAAAACGCCCTTGAGTATATAGCTCTGCTTTTGAAAGACCTGCCGAAATTGTCTGAGGTAAACAAAATGTGGAATGATGTTCCTGACCTACATGATAAGAAAGGTTCGTTAGTGTGTGAAAAGAACTACTTCAAACGCGAAGATTAGTAGGTCATAAGTTAAGAATGTATTTTACGAAATAAATAAATCAATAATAAAATACAAATTTTGTTTAAACATTTATTTGATCACACTAATTGCTGGCATATATATTAATATTGTATCCTGAAGTTGGCAGATCACTTTTAGAGCATCGTGTACTATTTGTGGCTGTGGTACTGCATTATGGTATATAGTATTATTATATTAGTATATCGTAAAATATGTACATCTATTCTGTGTAAGTTTCATTTATATGTTGACCGCCCGCTCATTTACCTATAAATCCAGTCCATCCAAAGGTTGCCTGGAAGAAATTGCCGTTAGTAATAAGGCCGCCAATTGTACTTCTTTTTTATTCTTAGATGTCTATTGTATATTTTGAATACTTTACGTTGTGATGTACCATAAAGTTATAAATAAATAAATAAATAATTATGGTGAGAACCACTGCAAATTACAGGTCCAGATGAACCAAATCGCTTTCAATAAGAAACTAGAATCACTAAATAGTTTAAGTTTTTAATGGTGTATGATTTTTGTTGATAAAGGCCGCTAAAACGCATGGGATTTATTATCAATTAAAATCAAAACTTGTGAACTTGCTACAAGAGGATTCTTATTCATTGAGCATAATTAAACACTTAAGGCCTATTTACTAAACGTAGTCTAACTATAAAGTGGGTTTATATTTATAGGTTGTGAAGCTAACTTATAGATATTTGTTGATATAAAACTAGTTTAATAATATAAATTAGTAGTAGTTCTTACTATTTCTTGACACGGTGGTAGGTCCCTCGTACGCGAGAGGCCGTCTGGGTTGGTACCACAACTTTGTATATTTCTGCCGCCAAGCAACAGTGTATAAGCACAGTTTATCCAGCTGTTTCTAATCATAAATAATAATACATACACCCAGCAGTCACACACATAATCCTAGACCCACACTAACACACAAATCTTGTATCGTGGGTATCAGAAACTACGAAAAACTTACGATCGCACAGCACCAACACACGAAACAAATATTCACAAACATTCATCTCGGTGCGGAGATCGAACTTGCGACCATTCGATTCATAGCCGGTTCATCGCCCACTACACCAGGAGGCTGTGAATATATTTCTGAAGTAACGACAAACTGATTATTTTAATTTTCATGCATTCACCTGTTAGTTTAGTGGCAGCGAACATCTTGTTATAGTTTGGAATTTTGATGAGCTTTTCTCACTCAAGTAGCCCCTGATTGGGTCTACCAGAAGTAGTTGACGTGAGGCCAGTCGTTCGTGGAGACAAAATTCCCCCCAGTGACCGCCCTGAGTCGAGGTTCGTACCCCAAAGGGGGTGCCCTCAGCGAGGTCACTTAAATGTAAGGGTTGAGAGCGCCTAAGCCGCTCGCCCGAAAGTCCGCTGAAGCCGTAGAAAGCCGACTCGCGTCAGGCTAACAGCATAACGTCAAACCGCAATAAAAGGAGACAAAAACTCATGCGTATCTGCATCAAAGGCTTGGAGTGTTGTTGAGATGGGGCTTGCGATCTCGGAAAATTAAATCTTCACCAAATCTTAGAGACGGAATGGTAGCGACGTCCAGTGCATTCGTGCAATCGAGACAATCCAAGCCATATACTTCAGCTTTGGAAGATTAAGGTACCTAGCCTTAGCGATAATAAATAATAATAAATATACACCCATCAGTCACACACATAGTCCACAGTAAGATACGAGTATTGTGTCGTGGGTATCAGGAACTACGAAAGACTTTCGGTCTCACAACACCCAGACCCCGAAACAAATATTTGTGGATAACACAAACATTTGTCTTGGTGCGGGGATCGAACCCGCGGCCTCTCGCTTCACAGCCGGCTACTCGCCCGCTGTGCCACGGACGCTGTGTGAGCGATGACACATTTACTCTTGGGATATATTTTTCACATTTATCTGTACATGTATCTATTTAGCATTCGTCGGATGATAACAGCAGCGTGCCACGAAGACTTGGCAATACACAAGGGCTGCATGTTTTTTTATTTACCAGTATGATGAAGCGAGCAGGTGTCTAATGGTACACGCAAACAGCACACAGAAGCTAGAACTACAAGGCACTGCGTGGCCCTGGACTTCTCTCGTCACTCCGAGATATAGGATGTTATGTCTTACAATTCCCAGTAATTTCACTTTCAAGTGTTTAAACCGTCCCGTTACAATATTTTTTTATATTTAATTGAATGATGAAGCGAGTAAGTCGCTTGCTGTATGGTAAGAGCCACGCCTGCCTATAAACAGAAGCAGCACCACACAGAACTTTGAGCTATAAAGCATTGCATGGCACTGAACTGTGCTCGTCACCCCGAGACATTAATTCGCATAATGCCCAGTAGTTTCACTGGCTTCAATCTCCTTCAAACCAAAACACATTGCTTACACACTGTTGCTTAGCGGCAGACATAAACAAAGCGGTGTTACCAATCTAGACGACCTCTCGCATACGAGAAACCTTTTAAATTTATATTATCTATTTATTTATTTAAAATTTATATACAAAACATGTACAATGGCGAACATAATACTAGTGGCATTCTCTAACACTGATGTGCTGTGGTCTCGGGTTTGATCCCCGGGTTATGTTAAAGTGATATTGGGTTTTTCTATCATGAAATACTCAATATCGGCCCAGAGTTTGGAATTGTGTCTGATATTTAGGCTCGACCCCTATCACATCATGGGATGGAAATACGCTCGGCGAAATGTGGGTGTACTGGTTACACCTCTGCCTACCCCTCCGTGGATCACAGGCGTGAGCGCGTGTGTTTATTTATGAGTTTTTACCGTTTTATCTGTCTGTGGTTATAATTGTATAATCAATTGTCCTCATTAGTTGTTCGTAGTGGGGTCAGCCAGTGTATTTCCAGTAACTTCAGGCCGGCATGATTCTGCCGACCGGGGAGGGGCTCAGTGTCTCTTGACGGTCGACAGTATATTTGCACTGCACTGTACTTAACATCAGGTCCCGTGTAGTCACTATGCCGTCCCAGGATAAAAAAAGACCTTATGGATGTTTGAAGAAAATCTGTTAAGCGATTTAAAAGTTACTTTGCTGGTGGGAGGATACTTGTATCCGACCGGATAGCGACCACCGTACACTGGTGCTAAAACCTGCCATAGTGGCGCACCTTATGTGGGTCGCGTTCCAGGGTCAGCTAGTGTATATCCAGTTCTCCCCAGGGAGCTTGCCCCTGATCCTAAACCTTTTCCCATCCCTTTTCCTTCCCCTCTCCCTTGGCCTTTTGGCAGGCCGGCATGATCTTGCCGACATACGATGGACACATAGTTTATCGTTGGTCGACACTATTCTTGGATTGCGCTACACTTACCATCAGGTGTGGTGTAGTCACTTTGCCGAGCCAGGATAAAAATAAACTTAAATTTTTGATTGACGTCGAAGGTTTTTTAAAGGTTAGTTTATATTTGATAAGAAACGTTTACTTCGATTTCGTGAAACAAGCGCTAAGTGTTGATACACTTAATCAACGCCAATTATTCGTAGAAACTGCAGCGGTCAGCCGTGTTTATTTGACCTTAGTTGTTGGAAAAATTGATAAGGCAATGTTAAATTATCTGTATTCTTGGAACTCTTCTTTAAATAACAATAAAAAATAAATCTTATTTATAAGAATCATTTATAAGGTTCTGGAATGGAGGCCACGTACTGGCAACCGCAGCGTTGGACGTCCATCTACAAGGTGGACAGACGACCTGATAAAGGTCGCAGGAAGTCGCTGGATGCAGGCCGCTTCCTACAGGTCGGTCTGGAAATCTTTGGGGGGGGTCTATATTCAGCAGTGGACGTCCTGTGGCTGATGATGATGATGATGATGATAATAATCACGAAGTACTTCTCATTGTACTCCTGCGAACCCCTATTTCTATTGAAATAAACGTAAGCTCACGCCTGCATACACGTAGGGCAAGCAAAAATGCAACTTGCACATCCATGGTTTGCAGAGCTTATTTCAGTTCCATGATATGATAGGAAGCTAGCCTATACCCAGCACCACATCCCATCATTAGCAATTTATGTGTGATTTTTCGAATAGAAAACTCAAATACAAGTTGTGAAACAAAAACTCCTTCTTTCGCCTTATCCCACTCACAGCGAGGTTGATGGTGCATCATGCTTTTTACATATTACAGCAAGATTTGTCTTGTTTTTTACACTCGGCTGGTCTCTGTTTCGGTCAGATATTGGAGATACCAATTCCCTCTCGATTACCATATGTTCAACAGGGCTTAGCACTGACACCTTATGTATTTAGTGTTATGCTTGATATCAGGATGGCAAATATACAGAAGCAGCTACCATGATAGATCATGTATGCTGATGTTATAACACTACTAGATGAAGACAATTAGCCCCTATAGGAAAGAACCTGTAGAAGGGGACACCTGAATAAGTCCGTCTTAAACTAAATGTATCAAAGACCAAGAATATGGTCAGATGGAATACAGATTCGGATAGTACCTGGCTAGGACCGAACTTCGGTCAAGATGGACAAGTTTAAATACCTACGGGCTATACTTCACGAGTCCGGTGATTTTGACCTCGACGTTAGGGCTTGTTTTGACGCCGCTTAGGCTAACAAGACAAGCCCTCCTGACACCTAAAGATCTCATCTACAAAACGATCATTAATTTGTGCTCCTTGTACGGGTGTGAGACGTGCCCTGCACTTAGGCGTGATTAGAGAGATCCATGTGGTGGAACTGAAAATGCTATGGTGGATGTGCAACGTTACACGACTACGTTGGTCGGCATGATCTTGGCGACCGTTTGTCGTTGGTCTACACTATTCTTGGGTTCACTATTCTTCGCTACACTTACCATAGCTGGTGGGAGGTGGAGGAGATACCGTACACTGGTAATAAAACCTGCCATAGTGACCCACCTTGTGTGGTTCGCGTTCCAGGGTCAGCCAGTGTATATCTGGTTCTCCCGGGGGCTTGCGACATCACTTGATGGTTGGTTGGGGCGGGTACAGGCGTTTATTCTTGTATTATTGTGCCTGCATCGGTCATCCGCCTGTCCTGTCGCAGGCCCCTCGATTTGCTTCTTCCTTCTCCGAAGAGGGAAGAAGCATTTTGGCCGGCATGATTCTGGTGACCACCGATAAACTTATTGTTTATCGGTGCTGGTTTTTTGGACTGCACTACGCTTACCATCAGGTGTAGTGCAGACACTTTGCCGTGCTCGGATAAAAAAAAAACCATCAGGTGTAGCGTAGTCACTATGCCGAGCCAGGATAAAAAAAAACATCGTACATGTAACTAGTACATCTGTGGCAGTCATGTTTACAGCATGATGGGCTGGACAGACAACAAACGCAAAATAGCGGCTTGCTGCTTTATTTCATATGGTGAGTGAGACATCCGAAAGCCCAAATCTCACTCCCCTTCCCAATCTCATAATTAACCATTTCCTTTATGTGCGGCAACGCGCCCATGATTCTTCTGGTATTGTAGTCGTACATGTGCGGTGCAGATCACTTACCATCAGGTGACCCACTTGCTCGTTTGCCGGCCTATGTTTTAAAAAATGAAATTAAAGATACAATACAATACAATACAACAAACAAACAAACAATCAAACTCTACAGCTTTATAATATTAGTATAGATTTGAGTAGCTTAGCAACGGAAGCCTTCAAATAATATTATTTGGGTAGCTTAGCAACGGAAGCCTTCAAATATGAATAATTTTCCCCGTTTTTGCAACATTTTTCACTGATGCTTCGCTTCTAATGGTCGCAGCGTAATGTTATATATCCTAAAGCCTTCCTCGATAAATGGACTATCCAACACAAAAAGAATTTTTCAATTCGAACCAGTAGTTCCTGAGATTAGCGCGTTCAAACAAACAAACAAACAAACAATCAAACTCTACAGCTTTATTATTAGTATAGATTTAAACTTTATGTACAAAACATGTATAAAGGCGGACTTAATGCCAGAGGCATTCTCTATCAGTTAACCTACAGGTGATGCAGAGACGAGACAATGTGGGTGTATAAAAGTTATAAAAGAAATAAATACTATATCAGATTAATACATAGATCTACTGACATAGAGCCAGCCCATTCGTGCTTTAGACAAAACTGTCTACAGCGTGGCTCTACCACTCAAAACATTGCCTCTGCCATTTATGTTCAAAATTACCTGAGTCAAAGTTTGATTTATAGATCTCTTAGTAAGAAGGTGGACCCTGTCTGGATAGCGCCAGACTGAACACAAAAAGGACCTTTCATAGATTGATATATTTTGACAGCCGTTAAAACAGCAAAGTGTTATAAATATAAAACTAAATATAAGCTAACACATGTATTCCCCAACGAATAGATTGATTAGAACCAATGACCTCGGCAATTTCTCAGTCTAAAGTCACAACTATAGCAATGATGCGAACAACATGTAAAAATATAATGTCAATCGAAAAAATATACGCATCGATTTAGTAGCCCTCTACATTTTTTCTCCGAATAAATACACAAACAAAGCATACTGGGTGAGTGTTATCACGGGTATTTCCTAGTTGGTCGTATTTATATGAAAATAATAATGAGATGATAAGAGCTCAGTCGCTATGTATAAAAAGCAATACATTCCATCTGAGCGCATTGTGGTTCCGACACAGCTTCGGTACGAACATTAAAATGTTGCAGTTTCTGCTCATTTCAATTTTATTTGCCGTAGCAAAGGCAGAAGATGAAGCATTGCCCAATTACAGGGGCGAATGGCTTGTGCCTATTACATATCCAGTTGGATCAGTAGTCAAAACAGACTGCCATTGGTACAACATTACAAGTTTGGACCCTCTAAGATGTTCATGCGACGATAGAGGAGATATTCCAGTATACAATAATGATGTTGCAGTATTTCCTGTAATATATATTAACGCAACCGAACAAGTCGAACCGCTCTTTGAAGCTAATTGTTTTTGCAACGGACAACCCGCACAACATCTGATTCTGAGGACGATTAACTTAAAATCCTACGTGATCTACTTCAAGGCAAAGCATTTGGGCAAAGATGCACCTCTGTATGTAAGTCTACTTTTGAAAGACCTGCCGAAATTGTCTGAGGTATACAAAATGTGGAACGATGTTCCAGACATACGTGATAAGAAAGGTTCAATATTGTGTGAAAAGAGCTACTTCGCAAAAGAAGATTCGTAGATCATAAATTCATAAGCCCATACTAATAAACATTGTATATGTTGGTAATAGTTATACAATACTTTGTCTTGCTATGTTGAGTGACATTTATTATAAGAAGAAGCGAGACAAAACACTGTATAAGTATGACACTAGTATACAACATTTATTAGTAAAGCCCATAATGTATCTTACAAAATGAATAAATAAATAATAGAATATAATTTTTGTTTTATTTTTAGCTTAGACCGGCAAACGAGCGAGTAGGTCACCTGATGGTAAGTGATCTCAACCGCCCATGTACGCTCACAATATCAAAATATCATGGGCGCCTTTCCGAACTTAAAGCAAAAGGATAATTAGAGATTGGAAAGGGGAGGGGAATTTGGGCCTCCAGATATCTCACTCATCGTACGAAACGCAGCAGCAAGCCGCTACTTTGCGTCGGTTTTCTGCGAGACAGTGGTAACCCGGTCCCGGACCCGGACCCGGTCGAGGCGGCCAATTCATGCTGTAGACAAAACTGTCTATAGCGTGGCTATACTACTCGAAAATTCGAATTGCTCGCATTTACACTAATAAATTATTTATTCTAAAGTAGGCAGATCACTTTTAGTGCATCGGGGCCTATTTGTTGTTTCTGTACTATATTAAGGTCAGAACTACAGCAAAATTATAGGTCCAGGCAATTCAAATCGTTTTCAATTAAAGACATGAACCAAAAAAAAGTTTAATGTTTCAATAGTGTAAAGTTATTGTTCATAAATTCGAGTTAAATAGTGTCGAGTTCAAACTTTCGGCCTTTTAGATTCACAGCTGCCTAATCGCCTAATACACATTAGAGATTGTCAACAGATTTCTGAAGTTACAACAAAATGATCCTGTTGGTTTAGCAGCAGCGAACATATTGCTAAAATTTCAGCCTCGTCATTCATATATGGTCTACTACAAGCCGAAGTATTTGGGTGAAAACGCCCCTATGTAAGTAAGTCTACTTTTAAACGAAGTCCCGTAATTATCAGAAATGAATAAAATGTGGAATGATGTTGCTGACATACTTGATAAGCGAGGATCTGTATTGTGTGACGAGAGCTACTTTGTATAAGAAGATTGCTGCTTTTGCTGGTGGTAGGATATTCATATCCTTCCGGATAGCGACCACCATACACATGATGTTAAAACCTGCCATAGTGAACCTCACACCTTTTGTGGATCGCTTTCCAGGATCAGCCAGTGTATATTTGGTTCTCTCGAGGGGCTTGCGGCATGACTTGATGGGTGGTTGGGGCGGGAATAGGTGTACAACCGTGTATCACTGTGCCTACATCGGTCATCCGCCTATCCTGTCGCAGGCCCTTTGATTTTTATACAGGCCGAAATGATTTTAGTTACCACCGATAAAGTCATTGTTTACGAATAATCAATATACGAAAAATATATAAATAAACGATATAATAAAAGTGTTTATCGACTTATTTTCTTCTACCACACTAACCATTCTCTTCCGGTTCCTATCTAGAGGCCAGCCAAGTATCAAGTAGGTCACCTGATGGTGAGTGATCTCCATCGCCTATGAACATCCACAGTACCAAAAGAATCCTGTCGCTTGGTGGCCTCGTACCAGAAACATATTTGTACCAGATTGGGTAGCGACCACCTACCCAAGTTGAGCGGAGTCCGTTAACGACCCAGCAGTGGCTCCGGGATCAGCCAGGGTATAAAATAACATCATGCTGGCATAATTTTTTCGACCGTAGACAAAAGAAATGTCTCTCGACAGTCGACATTATGTTCTTACTGCTGAGTACTTACCATTAGGTATAGTGTATTCTTCGTCTGCTCTTAGTTCTTATTCAAGAGGTCGCAGGCCCCTCGACTTGCTTCTTCCCTCTTCGGAGAGGCAAGCTTTTATACAGCCGTCATGACTCTGGTGACCACCGATAAACTCATTGTTTGTCGATGGTTGCTGGTGTTTTGGACTGCACTATGCTTACCATCAGGTGTAGTGCAGTCACTTTGCCGTGCTCGGATAAAAAAAAAACTTCAGAAATATGTTGACAGTCTCCAAGGAGCATTGGGCGATTAGCCAGCTGTGGATTGAAAGGCGGCAAGTTCGATCTCAATTAGTCAAATTTATTAACAATAACCTTACACTATTAAAATCTTAAACTTTCTGTTACATCATGTCTCTTGTTGAAAGCGATTTGAATCGTCTGGACCTGTAATTTCGCAGTGGTTCTGACCTTAATATAGTACAAAATCTTTTTTTTTTTTTTATCCTGGTTCGGTAAAGTGACTACGATACACCTGATGGTAAGTGTAGCACAATCCAGGAATACTGTCGACCTACGATAAACAATGTGTCCATCGCAGGTCGGCAAGATCATGCCGGCCTGCCAAAGGGCCAAGGGGGAGGGGAAGGAAAAAGGGATGGGAAAAGGGTTAGGATCAGGGGGCAAGCCCCCTGGGGAGAACCGGATATACACTGGCTGACCCTGGAACGCGACCCACACAAGATGGGCCACTATGGCAGGTTTTAGCACCAGTGTACGGTGGTCGCTATCCGGTCGGATACAAGTATCCTCCCACCAGCCGAATCTACAAATAGTCCACGACGCACTAAAAGTGTTCTGCCAACTTCAGGATAAATTATTAATGTAAATGCGAGCAATTAGGGTGATCGAATAAATTTGTAAACCAAATGTATATTCTATTATTTATTTATTCATTTCATAAGATACATTACTAATTTATGATCTACGAATCTTCTTTTGCGAAGTAGCTCTTTTCACACAATAACGAACCTTTCTTATCACGTATGTCTGGAACATCGTTCCACATTTTGTATACCTCAGACAATTTCGGCACGTCTTTCAAAAGCAGACTTACATACAGAGGGGCATCTTTGCCCAAATACTTTGGCTTGAAGTAGACCACGTAAGATTTTAAGTTAATCGTCCTCAGAACCAGATGTTGTGCGGGTTGTCCGTTGCAAAAACAATGAGCTTCAAAGAGCGGCTCGACTTGTTCGGTTTCGTTAATATATATTACAGGAAATGCTGAAATTTCATTATTGTATACTGGAATATCTCCTCTATCGTCGCATGAACATCTTAGAGGGTCTAAAGTTGTAATGTTGTACCAACGGCAGTCATTTTTAAGTATTGTTTCAGCTGGGTATGTTATAGGCACAAGCCATTTGCCCCTGTAATTGTCCACTGCTTCGTCTTTTGCCTTTGCTACGGCTAACAGAATTGAAATAAACAGAAACTGCAACATTTTAATGTTTGTACCGAAGCTGTGTCGTAACTAGAATGCGCTCGGACGGAATGCATTCCTTTTTATACATAGCGACTGAGCTCTTATCATTATTTTTATATAAACATGACCCGTTAGGAAACACTGGGGATAACATTTACCCCGTATGCTTTATTTATATTTTAATTCGAAGAAAAAATGAGAAAGCTCTTAAGGCCCCCCGCGCACTAGGCAGCCTGGTAGCCAGAATATTTGCGCAGCCAGTTATAGCAGCCAATCGACGACTATTCGAGATCCTTCCGTAAGTTCGGAACTCAAAATACATCTGGCTGCTACAACTAGTGCGCGGAGACTGACGGCAGCCACATACATTCTCCTACACACGCTCTGACTGCACGCAGCCAGCTGGCTGCCGTGCAAACAGGCGCGTTGTATTGGCTGCCGCAGCCGGGAATTCGTGGCTGTCTAGTGCGCGGGCTCCCATACAACGTCATATGTTTTACTGGCTGCCGCACCCTGGCTGTGCAGCTAGGCTGCCTAGTGCGCGGGGGGGCTTAGTCGACGCGTATATTTTTTCGATTGACATTATTGTCATTATATTTCCACATGTTGGTCGTCTCATTGCTAGAGTTGCGACGAATTTAGGCTCAGAAATCCGTGAGATCATTGGTTCGAATCAATTGATTCGTTCAAGAGTGTGAGCTCAAATTTAGTTTTATATTTACAACACCTCTCTTTCTAACGGGGGCTAAAAATGGAGGAAGCACTATGTGATAAAGCCTTTTTACGTTCTGCCTGGGGCTATCCTCACATATTTTATCAGTCTTATTGTATTTTGCATACTCGGAGCGTGATATATTTCTTTGCTTATATTCTCAGGTAGTTGTCTCTTAATTTGTTCTTGCTGGGGATATATTATAACACACAAGGTGATCTGGGAAGCCTGCCGGCGACAGCTCGGCAGACGCATAATGCATACGAGAATCAGCAATCCTGTGTGGTAGTGTTCTTGCAAGTAGTCATGTGTATGGTCCAGGCTTCGGCACGTGATAGGCGCGTGATTCATACGGTGGTCGGCACGCATTGCACAGCGGTGTTCCTGAAATCAGAGTTCTATGAAAAGTCAGCGCAGTGAGCCGTGCCAGCTACACATGACATAGGGCAGAGGTTACTCTAGGGTAGCAGGAATGATGTGCGAGGCAAACTATAAAACATCGGCCGAACGCGACGGTGAAGAACAAATGCAATCAGAGCGCGAGTGGTGTTGCGAAGCGATTTTATATAGGCGCTGGTGTAATGGGCGTGCGTTTGGACTAGTCTCGCCTGATGGTGCGCGATGGTGTGACCTAAGATGACTGAAGCTCGCTTGCCTACCAAACATCGAATTACTTGCGACTTGAAGACACCCAATATATATCAGACTATCCTTAATGGTCTTCCGCCTTCCTGATTGACCCGCTTCCAGCTACGTCCGCGTGTCCGTCGGGTCTTCAATCCAGCGGCCACGAGGTTTATACTACGCTTGGACAGACGCGGTCTCCATTCTACCACCTTTCTACCTCATTCAGTTTTAACGTTCGGTTGACAAAGCGCCTGGCGAGAATTCTATAATAGTGTTGACCAGTGGTGATAACCTGATTTCTTGAGTGATCCGAGAATACGTCAGTAAATATAAGTTACCGTCAGTATACCCAAAACGGTAGACTTACTAACTGAAAATAATGCAACCACAAATCGCCAAGTATATTTGCATCGCAAAATGTGGTAGGCGAGCCAAATTAACATAAATTCTAAACATGGGCAACTCATGATTTTGGAATCGAAACCCTCAAACGTAAGTTATGATAGAAACTGCAACTTGGTTGTCAATAATATGATAATTATCTTGTCCTACTCAAAAAATTAAGGTCACACTAAAGTACATCAATGTATTTAAACAATAAGGGTAAATAAAGGGCATGCAAATATTAATAAGCACAATTTATCGAAAGGTCAACGGAGTGTTGAAACTAATAAAAACGAGAAACATTGGATCTGAGAGCGTGTGCAGTTACGACTCATCTTCCCCATAGGGAACATATTCCTTAAAATGTTCAAATGAATGAGTATTTTAGTTTTGCTAGTCGTAGCAAGGCACACGTATTCAGGAGTAATGATGAGGATAAACTCACTAACACTGTCCAGTGCTAATGTTGCTATTAACGATGACCTGAAGTGTATTAACACTTCAGGTCATCGTTAATCACTACGCCCATTAGTTCGTTGTGATTGTGGGAGTATAATAGTTCTTCAATTAGACAGATTAAATGATAACGACAAAAACTTAGTATCTGGTACTACCTTGGAACCAAACCTAAAGCACAAAGCTAAAGCGAACATGTCATTTCCATATGAGTATCTGGGAATCTGGGAGTCATTTCTAAAATTAAACAGCAAACCTATCACATGGAAATTTGTAAGGTTTTGTAACCGGTAGAGCCGGCTCACATCGGTAAAGCCTGTTCATTCACTCTGGAGACAAAACTGCCTACAACGTGGGTCCACTACTTATAAACACGTGGGATTTTTAACTCTTATAACGTGCAAAATCAACCACCGTATTTCTGTCCTAATGATACCATTGCTTGTAACCGTTCTGTAGGCGCGAAGTTATAGTAATATCATTTTTTTCAAATTAAGATACAATTGCCAAGAGTCCACTAGCAGTAGCGTATTTTTTCGTATTATAAGCTACGTATTTTCATATATTGTATGAGCCTTCATGGCGCTGTGAAGCAAGAGGCCGCAGGTTCGATTCCCGCAGCAAGACAAATGTTTGTGTCTATCTACAAATATTTAATGATTTCTTATGTTTACGCGCATATTACATATTGAAATAAAAGTAATTTGAACGGATTTCATCGCGGTTTTTTATTAATTTTGATTCGAATGCTTTTCAGCCTTCGGTCACGGGATGGACTCTGGACAGTTCACCCCGTGACTACGACTGCTGTGAGGCTAAAAAGCTTTAGAAACGTTGGGATCAAAATTAATAAAAAACCCCCGATAAAATAATAAATACCCCAACAGTCACATACATAGACCTGACCCCACACTAAGATACGAGTCTTGTGTCGTGGGTATCAGGAACTACGAGAGACTTTCGGTCTCATAACACCCAGACCCCGAGACAAATATCTATGGATCACACAAATGTTTATCTCGGTGCGGGGATCGAACCCGCGGCCTCTCGTTTCACAACCGGCTACTCGCCCGCTGCGCCACGGAGGCTGTCAATAATACTTTTAAATTAATTTTATTCCAATCCAAATATTTATTACGGGTATCGGCCTGTTTTCCCCCTAGAGGTGTTGATGTCAAGCAGTGGACTGGTCGTAAAAAATACAAGGCAAATCTTTTTATACCATGGGAGTGAGCCACCAACATCTTAGGCCTAAAGCCAACCACGTGCAGGTCAGCACGTGGTACACCCTGCTGATTAACGGACGAGGCAATGGCGAAAGTTGGGCTCCGTTGAGAGCTGTGAGGAAAGATCGTCCCACAAAATACCAACCTACCGCAAACTATGATGGGCGGGTGGACCTTGGAATTAAACCGGGATAACGCTAGGCAGAATACGAATATCTCGCAAAAAGTACTTAAACTACAGGCACTGAAATAAAATGACCACCAGGTTCAAACGTAGAGTGATCCGATCAGTGATTCGAACTAAACCAAAATATACATCATAATAGTTATTAATTAGAAGGAATAGTAAAAGAAAACTGAAGTGTTTCGAGAATCATGCACGCATTCCTCGAATGATTCAAACTTATATCTCATTATTCCGTGGGCGTAGTAGGCATTCCGCATTTCTTCTTGTTTTTGCCAAGGTAATAAAACCCATTAATAAATCGTTATGAATTTGTATTACTTCATTTAATTCAATTTTATAGCTTTCTAAATTGTTATGAATTTCCGAATATAGATATATATTTAGATAGATATAAGCCAGGACTGTTTCGAGATTAAAATCTGGAAAGAATTCATCGCAAAGTGACATTTAAATTGAAGCAAAGTGAAGTTAAGTTGTTTTTCTAAGTTTTAACGCCCGAAAATTATCTGTTTTATGTTAGACCTATGTGTCTGCTGTGGGTCTGGGTGTTTGTTTCTATCTGTAGCGTTATAGCACCTAACAAATGGACTGATTTGAATGCAAACAAATAGATTTTAAGTAAAATGAAAGCTATTTTAATGGAAATGGAAAAATAGAGTTAATCCTTAGCTATTTCGGAAGAAAATCGTTTCATGCGTTTTAAAGTTACAGATTTTTTATTTATGTTTAATTGAAAAACTATATTAGATTTGACCATGGTCAATATACTTATCAAGATATAGAAAACCACAAACAAACCTTCGTAGTGGCACTCTACGTTCAAATTTTTTATTCGTATGAATACATAATAGTTATTACTAGACCTTGCAATCCGGATATCCGAATAATCATATACAAGGTGGTAGGTCCCTCGTATGCGAGATGTCATCTGGGTTGGTACCACCGCTTTGTCTATTTCTGGCGCCAAGCAACAACGTGTAAGCACTGTTGTGTTTCGGTTTGAAGGACATTGAAGCCAGTGAAATTACTGGACATTATGAGACTTAACGAGACGAGCGCAGTTCAATTCTATGCAGTGCTTTGTAATTCAACGTTATGCGAGTTGCTTCTGTTTATGGGCCGTCATTCAATGAAATAAAAAAAAAATAGTATTCTTACTATTCATTTCATCCGAATAAGTAATAAATATGAATGGGCTGGCTCAACCGGGTCGTTACCACTGTCTCACAGAAAACCGATGTAAAGTAGCGGCTTGCTGCTGCGTTTCGTACGGTGAGTGAATTTCTGGAGGCCCAAATCCCCTCCCCTTCCCAATCCCTAATTATCCCTTTCCTTTAAGGTCGGCAACGCGCCCATGATTCTTCTGGTATTGTGATCTCCACCGCCCATGTACGCCACATGGGCGGTGGAGATCACTTACCATCAGGTGAGCCACTTGCTCGTTTGCCGGCCTATGCTATAAAAAAAAAACATAGGATCTGCAGGCAAACAACATATATGGTAATATAAGGCTTATTTTAAAAGGATATCCTCTGTTGAAAACGTGGCTCGGAAAGTTGAACGGTCATTCTCTACACGGTTTTTTTCCTTATAGCGCTGGTTTCAATTCGGCACACAAAAGAAAGGAGCGCGACATTTTAAAATTTTCACACACACAATTTTTTAGTTTTTCGAAGAGCTTGTTTGTTCATTGAATAGTTAAGCGGTATGTGCAGTTTTGAAGGTAACATTTTTAATTGAACCTCGGCAATTTCGGTGTGTAATGAATTTGTTTACTGATTTTTTTCTTGTGTTGACGCTTGCTGTTAGCGTGACACTAGTCGGCTGTATACAGCTTCACCGGACTTTCGAGTGAGCGCTGTAGGCGCTCTCAATCCTTACATTTAAGTGACCACGTTGAGAGCAACACCTTTGGGGTACGAACCTC
This sequence comes from Amorpha juglandis, assembly GCA_949126905.1. Lineage (NCBI taxonomy): Eukaryota > Metazoa > Arthropoda > Insecta > Lepidoptera > Sphingidae > Amorpha > Amorpha juglandis. Next base: position 3,562,544 of record OX421380.1, read on the forward strand.
GGCTCAGGAGGGCCACTGGGCCTCCTCCACTGAATGAGGGGGATTAGGCTTTAGTCTACCACACTGGTCTAATAGGGGGTTGGCAGACTTCACGTACTTTCGAAAAATCTAATCGAGTTCTCAGGTATGCAGATTTCCTCACGATGTTTCCTTCACCGTCAAAGCAAGCGATAATTAACAATTAATATACACGTAACTTATAAAAGTCATTGGTGTATGCTCTTGGGGCTGGTTTCGAAGCTGCGACTTTCGTCTCGACAGTCCATACCACTCCCCGCTGAGCTATCGCTGCTATTTTTTGCAAAGGCTAAATTTAAGACTTTTAAACAAAACCATCTGTATCGCCTAGTGTTAATTGAATTTGTTCATTCCGGGGTTTCCCAGCTTGTTGCTCGTATCCGCGATACTTGTTCCGTAAAACATTTTTCACATTCCGATTCTTTTTAATGATTCCGAATTTATTTGATTTATTCAGTCTGGCCAGTATTGTTGTCGATAACAGCTTATGTTCAAGGATTTTATGTTATGCAACTAAGCTCTTTTTTAATTTTTCGGTCTTGAATTTATTGCAATTAAGTGATTTATAATAGTGTTAAGAATATTCGAGTGCAAGATGATTGCCTTAAATAAAAACGCTCGTTTGAAACTTCGTCATGGGGTTTAACAGCGATTAATACATACTCCACAAGCTTAAGTGCACCGGTTTCATTTTCATCCCTCAGTATTTTCTTTTTTATTTATTTGATTGAATGACGAGACGAGCAAGGCGCTCGCCTGACGGTAAGCGCCACGCCTGCCCATAAACAGAAACAACACCACACGGAACTTTGAATTACAAAGCATTGCACTGAACTGCGCTCGTCACCCCGAGATATAAGATGTTAAGTCCCATAATGCCCAGTAATTTCACTGGCTTCAATGTCCTTCAAACCGAAACACGACAGTGCTTAGACACTGTTGCTTGGCGGCAGAAATAGACAAACCGGTGGTACCAACCCAGACGGCCCCTCGTATACGAGGGACCTACCATCTTATACGCAGTATGGAGTGCCACTCTTACTTTTTATTTGTAATATCATACTCAACGTGTTACAGAATGAAGTGGATAAATTTGTGCAACCAACAGTGTATGATAGAAGTATTTCACCCTATTAGTACCAGATGCTATTGCATTGATAGAACATAAATAAAGCATTTTCTTTTTTATAGAATCAGTAACTTGCAATAGCAATAGCTCAGCGGGGAGTGGTATGGACTGTCGAGACGATAGTCGCAGGTTCGAAACCAGCCCCATGAGCATACACCACTGACTTTTCTAAGTTACGTGTATATTAATTGTTGATTATCGCTTGCTTTAACGGTGAAGGAAACATCGTGAGGAAACCTGCATACCTGTGAACTCGATAAGATTTTTCGAAGGTATGTGTAAGTGTATAAGTCTGCCAACCCACATTAGGCCAGCGTGGTGGACTAAGGCCTAATCCCTCTCATTCAGTAGAGGGGGCCCGTGCCCAGCAGTGGGACGTATATAATACAAGGCTAGTAAAAAAAAAACTAACTTGTCGATTTTCGACTTTGGCCTTTGCAACTTTGGCCAACATTAAGCGATAAACCACTGAGCTTTTGTCTTACTTAAAAATTGTTATTCTCGTTCACTCATTTCAATTAAATTAACCCTTCCCCTTGAGGTGTGCAACACATCTATAGTTCCTTTAATATTGTGGTTGTACAGTGACTACATCTAGCTATACATACGTATAAAAATCAATTACTGTTCGTTGAGTGAAATGCAAATCTGCCTTTATCCCCCAACGAACCTAATCAAATAAAACACAGTGAGGAGCTGGAAATCTACATTTTTCCACACAGACGTTGTCATTAGTCGGAATTGTCGACTAGGAAGCCGCACTAGCTAGCTCAGAATGGTACGGACTGTCGAGACAAAAGTGGAAGGTTCAAAACCCGCTCCAAGAGCATACAACTCTGACTTGTCTAAGTTATGTGTTTATTAATTGTTAATTATCGCTTTCTTTAACGGTGCAAGAAACACCGTGAGGAAACCTGCATATCTGAGAAGTTTTCCACATGCATTTCAAATGTGAAGTCTGCCCATCCGCATTAGCCCACCGTGGTGGAATGAGGCCTAGCCCCTCTCATTTAGTAGAGGAGCCCGTGCCCAGCAGTGCAACATGTATAATACAGAGCCAGTGTTATTATTAAAGTATTATTTCGTTATTATAATTAATTTTATTGTAAGTTTTAAATTTAAAGAACTGATGCTGATGATGCTGGTGGCAGGATATTTATATCCGCACACATGGTGTTAAAAAACCTGTCATAGTGTCCCACACATCTTGTATTGATCGCGTTCCAGGATCACCCAGTGTATATTCGGTTATTATATATAACCGATAAACTCATTGTTTGTCGGTGGTCGATAATTTTTTGGACTGCGCTACACTTACCATCAGGTATAGTGCAGTCACTTTCCCGTGCTCGGATAAAAAAAACTATTGTTATATCATAACGATTACCTCGACTGCCTCAGTGGTACAGTTGTAATGTGTAGGCGCTACGACTGCTGTGCAGGAAGGTCTTGGGTTCTATGTGTCAGGTCAGAGTCAGGTAAAAGTGATATTGGGTTTCCTATCACGAAATGCTCAGAATCAGCCCGGAATCTAGAAGTGTGTCCGGTATGGCTATAGGCTTGCCCCCTATTTTATTATGTGACGGAAATAAGCTCGACGAAATGTGGATATACTGGTTATACCTCTGCATACCCCTTCAAGGATTACAGGCGTGAGTACATTTTTTAATACACTTTATTCAATTGTCCATATCACAAAGAGAAAGTAAACTAAATTATTATTTCTTAAATTTACAAGTTATTTTGTAGGTATCTGATTCTTCATCAAACGCTATTATAGGAAGTGTAGGAAGTGAAGGAAATAAAAAGTAAAAAATACCAAAATAACTTCTAATTTAATAAAAATAAATAAACTCAACAATTTGGTGGCAAGATAGCTTCTAGAACCGGAGTCACTAACCACTCCAACTCTTTTTAAAGGAACTCTATCTAATAAGTCTTAATAAGACATCCGAAATTAGAATGTTGGCACCATATTTCAAATCCTCCTCAGCGTCTATCTTAGCTTTTCTACACTCGGAATCCATCCAAATTCTTGTATGTTTTAATTCTTTTGCCGCCCTATCAATATTATATTTTGTCGTAGTTCCTGATCAATCTTTCTTATTTTGTTTATGATCATCAATTTTAATATCCGCTGATAAAACTTCACGCTAATTTATTCCTATTGGGTTTGGAACCAATTCATTAATATTTATTATTAATATTTTTCTTACTTTGTTTCACGCTATTTTTTCCTAATTTCATTAATCATTCACGATTTCTTCTACACGGGCGTATTCTTAGTCTTCCAAAATTAAAACACCATAACACCATGTGCTATATCACCTTTATCAATCATTTCATTTCTATTATTTCACGGGACATTAGCAATGTCCTTCCTTTTGAAATGCCAGCATAATAATAATCTGATGTGCAACTAACATCATTATCTAAAACCTACACGTCATTTTCAAAATCACATTTAACGTCTGGACAGCAATCTGGGTATGGTTTTCTGAGGTCTTCTTTTGTAACGTGACATTTGGGTTCGCTCGTGCCGACTACACCGCAACTGAGGAAAAAGAAAAAGATTTTGTTATTTCACCGTATTAGTAGTAGGTACTTATAGTTTTAAAAGTTTCATATTCGTGATCCTGATATTTCACAGGTGTTTATTCGCATATTTTTTTAATGTTATATGCTCCATTATAAAAAGTGAGTGTAATACAGATTATTAAAATAGTACTTTCCGCTAAGTTATATATATTATAATTATACTTACGATGCGTAGTGGATCATGGGGCTGCCGCAGTTTATCCTGTAACAGTGGCCGATGGGCTTGACTTCTGTCCCGAACGGTACGACATCGTTGATCTCTTCGATGTAGCAGCCTTCTTTGTGTGCTGTAACAATAGAAAATTCAGATAAGTATGTATAAAAAAAATATACACTACACTTGTATTAAAAATGACATTTTATTCTCTTGTGTTTTAATTCTACTGTTTCATTTATAAAGCGCTATCTAGGTATGTTTTCCGGGACCGAATAATGCATTATCTTCACTAATGTGAGTGACCAGAATGTGGTTTTAGAATAATTATCAATATAAAGTCATTAGATGTAAGAATTGTGAGACGGTTGCACAACTGCGAAATGCAAATTAATGCGAAAACATTAAGAAATCAAAATAGAAAATATGAATGATCTATGTAACTCAAGTCTTGGCTGATAATAATAAAAACTGGAGTTACAATCCTTGTATCAAAACTGTTGATCAATAAATGTAAGTACATAAATAACCTGACCAAAGTCATTGACACAAATACTTTTACAAATACAAATATTTTTGGTATACATTGCACTTAGTAGCTGTTGGTAAGGCATACAAATATTATTAGCATCGCTGTATATAACTTTTATGCCATGTTTAATGTACACAGCTTTTTTCACCACTATGGTAAATGAACAGATATTCAACAAAGCATAGTTTGGATAGAAATTGATATAACTTTGTCCTATTGCAGTTGAAAGTGTAGAGTATCCAGGAGAAGTATTTTATATATTAGAGCACAGTTGGATTCGTTCAATTAATGAATGATATGATTAATATAAAATTTATAGTAGGCCTTTATACGTTAATTATGCCTAAAAAATAAATATGTAAACAAATAAATATAGGCTTCGCAAAAGACGTATTTTTAGACACCTCATAAATAACTCGGGACAAATCTTGCCATTGTTCTTTAACCCCGTTCTTGACATTACCGCAGGAAGACAGACGCCAGACAACCACATGAAAAATGCCATATCGCACAGCATTTTTTATTAAATTTCGTCAGATGCGTTTTATAGATATTTCTCATCATTATACTGTTCTTGTGACGTCCAGCATATATACGCTTGCTATGTAGCAAGCACTTCAAATTAAAAAAACATAGCACGCTTGTTTTTCATATAGATTGAAGTACTTGCATCATTCATGGAGATCTAGTCGGTGAATGACTAGAATAATCAGGCGATTGTTAATGTATTTATTAAACACAATCATGATCTAACTAACCATTTACTAAGTATAAGTGACGTCAAATACTATCGTCATTGCTTTCCGGTTCTTTTTGTTTGAAATTCTAATTGTCGATCCATGATGTAATCGCTTTGAGTGAATCATTAAATGTTTGAGGATCGGAGACATGTTCGCTTAGAATTTATTCTTGTAAAAAATACCAAAGTATTTCCGAGATGATCTCGTGACTCTTAATAATATGTAATTATGCGGAATTCAATAGATTAAGGATCTCGTTTTATCATACCGGTTGTAAATGGTATGTTCGTCTGTGAGATATCTTCTAATATTGATGTTTTTTAATTATCTTTTATAATATGGAACCATACTATAGTTTTAGTAACAACCTCTCTAATGTCTTCTTACATAGACCAATATTTGTGGAAATCAAAAAGTGGTTATGAGACTTAGCAACTTCTTATTTTTATATAATGTACACTAAATTTTGTTTGTGACTCCTCTGTCTAACAAAGTTTACCGGTTATCTATATCTATAATACGACTAACGTATTATTATCATAGTAATACTCGCCTTCGATATCTGAAACATCAACATAATCTACTAGTCGAGTAAATATCCAAAATACTAGTTAGATTAAAAACGCTTTAACTAGATTCTGCTATCGGTTTTAACTAAGTTGCATTTAATCCAATACTGTCAACCGCTTCAAAATTGAATTTCGAGGTAAAAACATAGGCTGAAATAAATTGTACATTCAATATTTTCACAGTAATCTATCGAAATGTTTCAGCTTTATTGACATACAAAAAAATGCAATTTGAGTTGTGTACCCGGTATTTATCAGATCGTTAGTTTAATTCTGGCTTTGATTCTCATGATGGTGATAGTTGGTTTCAGAATTGCGTTTGTGGCTATAAATGAGTTAGTTTAGAAATGATTTGTCCAAAATTGGAATTGTTTCCAATGTGCCTTTTTATCGTTAGACACTAGATAGTGGATAGGTATTCTTAGCCATAAATGATATGATGTTCAGTTGCAATCACCATCATAAATCTAAATGATAGTATTTTATGCAAAGTCTACGTTGATTTCAAACAATCAGTTTTTTCCTAATATGGAATTAAGTAAGTTTAATGTCTTGTTAGACAAGAAGTTGAAGGCCGAACTTTATAACCCAACCTAGCAATATTCGATAACGGGTTTATTATGGATTCCTTGAGACACGTGCTGGATTTTTTTAATGGCCCAATCATAGTTACACTGGTAACCATAAAATTTTGTTCATTTAATATTTGCTCAGATAACCAGGGATAATGTCATATCTAGTATAAAACTTTTCAATAACTTTTCACACGTGTTAATTGCAAAATGATTTTAGCAAACATATGTTACTAAAACTGACCTTTTGCTAAATAATTATAATCAAAACTTTAAATTCATAGTCTCTTCTAAATTAAGCATTTTATATACGAATAGCTAAAAATTAAACCGATCCACATGTATTCCACACAAGTTCTTTCCACGAGATACTGTCTTTTTTAATATAAAGTTTAAGATAAATACAAATGAATCTGCATTTTGTTTACAAACGAAAGCCTTGACCCAAACACTTCTGTAGTCTTAAAATATGTACGGCCTGCGAGTATTTTTAAATCAGAAACCTCTTTTATATTATCAGCATTTACAAGTTTTTATAACAAATATTATTCAAAAACATCACTAATTGCTTGATATATGCCTTTTCCGTCGACGATTCATTTCAAAATTCATCTAAAATTCTTAAACCATAGCAAGCAATAATTATATTCACCATCATTTTATAATGCTTCATGTTACCGATTTATCAACAATAAACGTGTGAATGATAGCTTAACCTAAAAATATTACTTCGTATATATCAAAATACGCACGTCTAGATTCAATAACTTTCCGAAATAAGCTACTAACTTTATGTGTGGAGGAAAATTAATACACACGTCGAAATGCTGGAACTTCGTGGCGGGAATGTTAAATAGGGGAACCGTTGTCAGACAATTAGCGAGTTGCAAACCTTGTTACAAACAAACATGGAACAACAAAATAAGATAAACAGACGAAATTTATTCAATCTTGAAGATAAGTTCTTTTCATTTGTTGTGACATTTTGTGTTAACATTTATTAGCTTTACTAATGACTGAGAAGTTTTCTCTCATATTTATGTTAGGGATATTGAAGAAATTATGATTATCTTGAAACAAATCATTAGCAAAGATCACCAGACCCAACCGGAAATCATCTCGGCTTATATTGATCATAAACAGGTCACATGGGCACTACGAAATGTATTGACCTCACACTAGGTTAAACCTGTATCAGGTATCAGGAATTACAAGGGACTTGTCTCTTGGTCCCACAACATCCAGATCCGAAAGAAATATTTCTTGATCAACCAGTACCGACTAACCAGTATTACTCATTATAGACAAAGTAACATAAAATGATGGATATTGTTTTGGCTAGTATACATATACATCCTTGAAAGCCAAAAATATCTAAGCGTCATTGAGTAAACTTCGGATTTCAGATTTCGATCTTTTCAATAATGTGTATACAATATACAATTAGATAACTTTGATAATTTTTTCTAAATATTTGAATTTTAAATCACTCTCCTGTAAAGTTTACTCAGTGTCGCTTAGAAATGTTTGCCTTTCAAGCATCTATACAGTCAACGCTGAACTTTATTGACCCCATCATGATACTGATTGTGAGACATTTGACACATGATGTGTCAAATGTCTCACAATCAGTACCTTGAACTTAAGGTCATGTATGTATTCACTGCTGCTGATTATCTGAACCTTGGATAAAGCCTTCCGTTAACTTTTGTCTGTATTAAACAGATGTTTGTATATATTCCAGTTGGTTTATACTCATGAAGGTGTAGATTTGATTTGATAAATAATTCTCATTTGGAATCACTGTATAGATTCAATTATAATTTGATAAATAAGTCTAATTAGGAATCACAAAGGGTCCTCAGACTGCATCAGGCTACCTCGGTAGCGCAGTTCTATTGCGCATGCGGTACGTACACGTAACTTGAATAGTCGGAGTTGATGCTTTTGGTTTCGATCCTACTTACGTCTCGACATTCCGTACTCGACACTCCCCGCTAGGCTATCGAAGCCTAAATAACATAACAATATATTATAATTAATGATCCTTTATATTTACGAAAATATTACTTATTGAAGTAAAACTAATTGAAACAGATTTTATCGCGGTTTATTTTTAACTTTGGTCCCGATATATCGAAAGCTTTTTAGCCTTTCACGGCACAAGTTGAACTGAGACATAGGTGTTTGTTGTACTACTTAATGACTCTTGAGTTGCAAATCTGTGGTTTCATTGGTAGACAATATATTTATATAAAGTTATCTCATTCTGTAATTATATACACGAATATCCAGTTATTCAATGTCGTTAAGAATGGAAGATTTTCAAAAACGATATCAAAGTAAATTAATTTGATCACTTCATCAAATACTGATAGAGAATATTATGTGAATGAAATTGAATAATTCTATAACATTATTTTAAGTGAGGACAATTTATTTTTGAGATAGATATGTGTAACAAGTGACTGTCTAGATAGCGTATATGGAACGGCATATAAGTGCAGTATAGCAAAGTGATATTGACTCATTTAAGAATATAATCGTAAAACCACATACATTATTTGAAATAAGATAGATTAGATAGATGACTAGATCTAGAAGTTATTCATAAGCAAGAATCTTAAATAGATAGGTGAAATATAATGAAAGAAAGCACAATTGCCTCTAAATGATGATTTAATTACATTTGATTATGACTCTTCTAACGAAAATGAAGATAATAAACAACCCTATCTAAAAAAAAAGAAACATACCTAACTCCTTAGGTTTGTCTGGCAGGTAGCCCATCCAAGTCGCAGCGTTCGCAGTGCAAACAACCAAAGCAACAACTACGATCCTCGACACCATCTTGAAAACACGACAATGAACTGTAAACTAACACTGAGTGCCGAAACTCGACTGACCACAAGCCGGCCGACCCCCTGTTTTTATTAAGAGCCGGCATCACACACACTTACGACTTTCGTTTTATTATCACCTTATAATATGATTATATGCTAATTGGGTTTTTACTGCATTTGACTTTGAATTTTTTCGAGAAAATTCATTAATGTCATATTATAAGGCTCCTTACACAATTGTGTTTGATTGTTTGTATTGTTTATCTGCCCTTAGCTGTATCGAGACAGACTTCCTAACGTCGCGTCACGGGCGTCATGGATGCATTATATGGTTATTATAGTGCTACACATATAAATTTATGGGAGCCCATTCGATGTTAACATCACTAGATGTTTAAATTTAGCATGGGTTGAGAAACGAGAATGTTACTAACGCTGGCTGATGTGTGACGCTTGGCGCGATTATGGCATGTTGTGATTTATACCTTCTACATAAAATGTTGGCTTAAGTTTTTTTGTTTGACCACATGCATAACCTCTTGGAGCTTGATGGTTCATCCTCACCGTGCATATGATATGATGTTGATGTTGATAATAATTCTCAAGCTTTCATAGTTAATTCAAATATATGTTTGATATAAATATTTCTTTCCGAGAAATATGGCATTTTTTGCGTACTAACTTTACTCAATCGTACATTTTTATTTTTATCAACTTTCATTCGCTTTATAAACATTATTTATTTTTGGCACTGACTCTCTGACCGTTTCACTTCACTCTCTCTTTATATTTATTTCATCATTATAAGTACTGATGTTGACATTGATTTATATTTTATCAGTAATAAATAATATACGCTTCACTGTCATCATGTAACGATTCATGTTTTATACCATAAAAACTAATTCCAATTTATTATACCATTTTGCCGTACCGTATTATTATACGGTTTTGATATAGTCATGGTGAATTATTCAATCTGTTTATTGTGTTCATTTTCCTTTATGTATGTAAAAACTTACCTTCAAGGTACATTTTAATTAACACTATTGTTACTTATAATAAATCTCAACGCAATATACCTCACCTTGATTTTGAAATTTCATACTCCTAGCAACGTATCAATTACGCTATTGTACAAACAACAAACAATATAACCTATTCAAATAATAATATTATTCAAGTAATGTAATATATATAAATAATAATTTCACACCTTTACGGCTATAGCAACGCACATACCCAAAGATGGTCACAGTGATTGAAATTCGAAAAACCTTTCTGACGCCTCGCAAATCTACGAGTATGCACACAGTCGCTGGTGTGTAGGCGGCCTAATTATGGTCTCAGGAATGTGCCACGGGTTTTACAACTGATTCATCATTTTGCATGTAAACAATAAGCTTTTTTTTATTACCTAAAACGTAAGAACGCTAGATCCGCGTTCTATTGGATGACTTTCATTTTATTTTTGTTACAAATGCGATGAGGTGGGAATGGTGATAATTTCTTTAATATCTATAATTAGCGCCTACTTGTAATTTAACATTGCGGTGTCAATGAAATTGGTCTCTGGTGAAGTTGTAACCTTATATATATATAGTTAGAATAAGGTTAATGAATCTTGTTATAAGTGCATATATACTTTTTAAGTGGTAGAGTCATAAAGACAATTTTATCTACTGCATGAATAAGCCAGCTCGACACAAAATACAGTGAAGTGAAAGCTTGCAATTGCATTTCGTACGGTAAGTGAGATTTCTGGAGGCCCAGATGACCCTTAATCTGTCCAATACTTATACCTTTCCATTCAGGTCGGCAGCTTATCCTGGTATTTGTGGTCAGTGGAAATTCGACAATTAGATAACATTTTATGATTATTTTCGATATTTTTTTACTTTGAATCACTCTACTGTAAAGTTTACTCAATGTCGTTTAGATATTTTTTAATTTAATTCTATTTTACAACACTCTTATCCAGTTTTCTTTTTTGACTTGCCGTGTCACAACACCCAGACACGAAACACGGATCTGTGGATCACACAAACATTTGTCTCGATGCGGGAATCAAACCCGCGGTCTCTACCTTCACAGCCGGCTACTCGCCTATTGCGCCACGGAGGCTGTAAAAAATGTTTTGGTCTCCATGGTGAGAAAGTAAATTAGGAGAAATAAATCCAGAAATGTTAATGTTTTAAGACATGTGTCTGACTTTGAAATTAGAAACGGATCTCATAGTTAACTATCTCCACTGAAAATAGATTGATCAAGAGTAGTTTATACATTTATGTCGCGACCAATGAAGCCATTCTATATAATCTTTACATAGTATAAAATGAAGTCGCTTCCGTTGTCTGTTCGTTTAGATCTTTAAGCTATTCAACGGATTTTAATGCAGTTTTCAGCAATAGATAGAGTGATTCATGAGGAGGGTTTATTATGTATAATACATACATATTATAGTACAGAAAAGCCGAACAATTCAAAGATTTGTAATGTGATGCCGTAACAAACATATTTTTATCCGTGCGAAGCCGGTGCGAGTCGCTAGTATTGTTATATATGCATAGTTTTGTTTACGTTTTCATTGCACGTGGAGGAAAATATAAGACATTCGTGTCACAGTTAATATGATGCTCAGTTAAAAAGGACATGGTTTCAGTGATTAATTTTGTAATAAAGTAAAGAGTGCCTTTTTAAACAGTATTATGAACAATATACTAGTCAATTTAATATTCGTCTCACTGTTGGGAACGGGCATTTTCTACTCATTAAAGGTGTTATGCCTTTCCAAATTTGCTGGTGGAAGGATATTCAATCTGCCACAGCCACTCGCCTTGTGTGGATCGCGTTCCAGGTTTAGCCAACGTATATCCGGTTCTCACGAGGGGCTTGCGACATGACTTGATGGTTGGTTGGTGCGGATATAGGGGTATATCCCTCTCAAAGGAAAGAAGCATTTATACAGGCCGGCATGATTCTGGTAACCACCGATGAACTTATTGTCTATCGGTGGTCGCTAGTTTTTTGGACTACACTACGCCTACCATCAGGTGTAGTGCGGTCATTTTGCCGTGCTCGGATAAAAAGAAAACCATAATTTAATACTGTTTTTTTTTTTAAACTTACAACTATTAATTTTTTTCTCGATACTAGATATTTAGACCTTCTAATGCTACGCGATTAACGCCCATTTAAATCAATATTATAATATCATTATTATATTTAAAGTAGTTACCTAATTTACGATCCTTTATGTTCAAACATTTGATTCTTCGCGACCTCAAACAACACTGATAACTATTATTGAATATTTAAATTACAAATTAAGTGCCACCGTTTATATGGCACCGTCTAAAGTAAGAATATTTTAATATAAAGAGAAAAAACATCTTCCTAAAACCAGTTAACATTTTCAAATTCCATTTTGCAATTGCACGGCGATGCAATTATCACCTGTCAAATAATGATCAAAACAATTGGATGCAAAAATGCAATAACAATTCAACTCAGATCAAGTAAAAATTGAGATGTCAATTTCATTAGGCTAAATACAATAACTTAAAACAATAATTTAAAGTTTTATTTTTCATAATTGTACATGGGAAATTATCTTTTTTTTTTGCCAATCTGAATTTAACAAAATTAAATCTAATCAATTTAGCATAACTAATCAATTTAGCAATAATAATAATCAACTTAGCACCACATCTCAATTTTGTTTGTGTGATCTACAAATATTTGTGTCGGGGTCTGGGTGTTGTGAGACCGAAAGTCTCCCGTAGTTCCGGATAACCACGACACAAGACTTGTATCTTATTGTGGGGTCAGATCTATGTATGTGACTGTTGGGTGTATTTATTTATATTTGCATCCAATTATTGTAGGACAAAGATTTTTAGCATATATATCTTTGCATACCATCGTTTCCTTGAATATTTTATTCGATGTTTTAATTATTCGCAGGTTTTCATTACATGCTTCAGGCGCTTTGGTCATTTGAGACTAAAAGAGACCAAATTCTCATTTAAATCGTTTTATATTAAGACGTGAATCTTTCCTTTCCATTCTTACTATAATTACGGTAATATTGGAATAAAATTTCTCTTTAACGTCCGTTGTTCATATAATTAGAGAATGCAGGGAAATCCCTGGCGCACGACATGCAAGACATATTTGTCAAATGCCTGACACATCCCAATGTAGGTCAAAGGGGACGCTTTTACCTTTTATTATTCGCCTAGATGAGCAAAAGCAAGTCACTCGCCTGACGGTAATCACCATGTCAATCATCAAGTAGCAACACCACCAATAAATAAAAATTTCAAAATACTGTACAGCAGTACACCGCGCTCGTTAGTCCAAAACTTAGATGTAGTTTCATATTTCACAGGCTTCAATGTCCATCAAATCAAAATACAACAGTGATTATATACTGCTGTTTGACGGCTGAAAAATAAAAGTGTTGATCCTTTACATTTCCGTTCCTTCCCTCTCCAAAGAGGGAAGAAGAATTTGTAGAGGCTGTCATAACTCTGGTGATCACCGATAAACTCATTGTTTGTCGATGGTTGCTAGTTTTTTGAACTGCACTATACTTACCATCAGGTAAAGTCATCAGTAAAGGTCAGTGCAGTCACTTTGCCGTGCTCGGATAAAAGAAAGTTGATAATTTAATTAACTTAACTACGGCATAAATAATATTATTTTATTAAAATTCATTGTAATTGGCCTGATTTATTGCCCCATTTCCAAGTACCTATTGATAAATAATCAATAACCTACGACATTAGATAAGATTGGAACATATATTTGCGTCAACAAAGTGACTTTGTCTTGGTTTCACAAGAAATCTTTAACTAAAGAAAAATGGTTTTAACAAACATCAGTCCAACTCAAAAGGTTGGAAATAAAAAAACATATAAACTTACTAATCATTGAGTGATAAATTTGCAAACTGCATCAACTAAAATTGGTTAGATTATATTAGGAAGTTACTTTGTTTTTGCTTTTCAGATATTTTGTCTAGCCATGTTTTGCTTTGAGTATCATATTTTCAAACGGTATTCTTGTATGAGTGTTCATGAATAATTCTGAAAGAACCTATTCTTACCTATTTTAAAAGATTAATATCACACGTGACAAAGTCGATAAGCAGATGTTTATAATGCGATTATACTAATTGACCTCTTCCTGATAATAAATTCAATGTATTTAAATAAGATAACCTTAAACGTGATCTGTTTAAACTTATGCAAAACAAATAAGACTATTCTGAGAGTTATTAAAATAACATAAGATGAAACAGAATGAGACAAGTAGAAACTATGATTTCACCAAGAGGTTGTTATGGATGTTGTTACAGACATCAATATACAATCAAAATACAATCACCTAATTTTTTAAAACCTCGATTAGAAAACGTTTAGTAATTTCTTAATGGCTAAACGGATTTTATTCAACCATAGGCAAGATAAATCAGCTTTTAAATAAAAATGTTTTCTTGGCGCTAGTATGAGTGAAAAGGAGAATGACAGAGGGAGAGAAAGAAGGATACAAAGGGATCAAACTTATAATAACCTGTCGGGAATTAAACACATACCTTCCTCCAAAGTACAGGTGATAGATAAGATATAACTTCCTAGTTAAAAAAAATAGTTTTGGGATCAATATTATGGTATATAGATGACAGATTGTATTGATAATATAGAAATTGTTGCTACTGAACTGTTAAACACGCATACAGCTTATTAGCTGTAAAAAAAAATCATCTTGTATGATATTTCATACAAGATGAAAGAAGAAGCATACACAATATATTGGGAAGGGGACGGCGGGATTTGAGCCTCCGGATATCTCATTCACCCTATGAAACGCAGCACAGCAAGCCGTTATTTTACATCAATTTTCTGTAAGACTTAGTAATAACTCGTTCAATTCAGCCCATTTATGCTGTACATCAAAATGTTTACAGCGTGGCTGTACCACTAAAATATTACCTACTACAGAATTGAAACGAAAAAACTCAAATAAACGTCGATATCTATAATATCGCATAATTGGAAATATTCTTAACTGATTTATTATCGTAAATATATTCAACATACCAAGAAAGAACACGTTTGGAAACGTCCTTCATACGATGCCTCCAAAATATACATTGTTTGATTCTCAGAAACTGAGGATGCTGATGTCAAAGCCATCATTTTTTATATATGGCTTTATTTCCGTATCTGTTAAAGCAACATGTTTCAGATGTACCTCTACCATAATGTTATACAGATTTCTAGAACCCATAGGGTCTGATTAATTATTCAGTAATCACGGATAGCAAACAACTAATTGTTACGATTTTCGCCCAAAACTGGCCTACTAAGAAAATATTAAGGGATTCAGTCCTATCAATGTTAACTAATAAACTTGAATCTACGTCCACGCACTACCACAAAACAATAATAATAATTATTATCAAAATAATTATGCATAAACAACAAATTCAAATTCTACAACTTTATAGAGTTGAATTTAAAAGTGAGGGATTTTCCATAATCAGTATGTCCCCGTTACATTTGATATAATAATAAAACCTGCATATTTGGACAAAAACCCAAGATGTTGTTGCATAAGGTGAAAGTTGTGGCAGTAGCATATCGTAGTATCCACCATCAGATAAGTCTTTATTATTTATTACTGTCTTCATTTGATGTTAGCATTTTTCGTAAAAAAATATTTTATAGTTAAGTCCTCTAACTACTTGCATTGATAACGTTACACTAAGGGAATCAATCATAATACTAAGGGAATTGTGGTTCCAATTTTTAACGGCAACAGAATTGCAAGTGGTAGAACTAGGCTGTAGACAATATTGTCTATAGAATGAATGGGCCGGCACGACCGGATCGTTACCACTGCCTCACAGAAAACCGACGTAAATTAGTGGCTTGCTGGTACGTTTCGAGAGTAAGATATTCGGAGGTTTAAATCCTATCCCCTTCCAAATCCCTTTCATAGTCGGCCGAGATCACTTACCATCGGTGACCCAAAAATAATCTTTGGACCTTTGACATACAGTGCGTCCGTATAAAACAGTAGAGCTTCTACTTCACGTTGGCTTTATCTAAAACACCGCCAAATCATGCTGTAGATAAAACTAGCTTTAGTGAAACTACCACTTGCAACGCTAATTTAGTTTTCGATACATGATATTAGAATTTACAATATGTACTTTAATTATGGAAAATCTTGAAAATACAATTAGTCGTTGGATGGCTTATTAAATTTATATATTATCTGGACACCTATTTTTATCATCAACTCTGCTTATTGTAAAAACTTATTTTAAAGGTTAATTAAACCAATCAACAAATTCCGAAGATGATGGTTTTGGTACCTGCAAGATCCGTTGACTGTTTTGTTTTTAAACTAATTTTAAAATATGTTTGTTAAATTATAATTTTAAAACTGGCCTGCATAATTGTTTCTTCTCAGTCCCAGGACCCTTAATAATTGTAGGAAGGAACTCGTCCGCCGGTAAAATTTTGCTATATACCTAATAGTCTGGCAGAAGTAAGATTTTGCTAACTTCTTCTAAGAAGTTCACAAAATCTTACTTCTTAGATCGAACCGAAATTAAGGAGACTACCAAAGCTCAGGTTTTCATTGATCATTATCAAATGGCTTTTTAATCCAATGTTTTATGAGATAACAGTTTAAAAAGAAGAATTCAAAAATCGGAATACAATTCTAAATACGCTCCCACAAAAAAATGTTAACAATAAATAAACAAACAAACTAAACATTTTAAAAATACCTTAATGACTCATAAAAGTACTTTAGATTCGAAGTGTATTGTCAATAACTTATCAAAGTAAAGCCAAACAAAATAAATTATTGTAAAAAACAAGATGTTTATAGCGTTTTGACATTGACGAAGACAAGACAATATACTCGTATTGCAATGATAACATCCACGCCGAAACTCATTTATTTTTTTTCGTTCTTGGCGCCTAGAGGTATACAAGACGTCATTGGCATACTATTAGAAAAATAAGTGGGGGTCAAAAGAGGTAAATAGTTTGAATCGTATAATGAAGGATTCTTTCACTTGGAGCCAATTAAATTACGGGGCATTATGAGACTTAACATTTTATGTCTCGGGATGACGAGCACAATTCAGTGCCATGCAGTGCTTTGTAATTTAAATTTCTGTGTTCTTTCCATCAGGCGAGCGCCTTGCTTGTCGTCATTCAATAGAATAAAAAAGTGCTTTTTAAATAACATGCTATGACAAAATTCAATCTAAATTCCTAAAAGATTTTGTAAACAGAACATTATATCATACGTTTTGAGCATTAATTTTTATTACAGAACGAATTTTATTGCGTGTTTTGGAATTTAGAAGAAACTCTACATTTTATTATGCCTAATAAATACAATGATCATGTCACTAACCCTATTGGGATCAAAAGAAAATAATAAATTGTCATGATAAAAAATTTATACAATCGTAATAAGACTGCCTCCATGGCGCAGCGGTCGAGAAGCCGGCTTCGAAGCGTGGGGCCGTGGGTTCGATTCCCGCACCGAGACCGTAGGTATCGGGAACTACGAGAGACTTTCGGTCTCATAACACCCAGGCACCGCAACAAATATTTCTGGATTACAAAAACATTTGTCTCGATGCGGAGATCGAACCCGCGGCCTCTCGCTTCACAGCCGGCTACTCGCTTATTATAAGATAATAATTTATAAATAGGCTTTGTAGATCAGCCTTAGGATTCAATAAGTACAATCACAAATATTTGGAAGGGTCTTGCGAGGCAACCAAGAAACGTCAAGGGACCATCTGTTTATTTTAGTGGTAAAGAAGTTGTGGTTGCGTGAAAAGCGACCGTCGCGGACACATAACCGTTATTAATGTGTTAATATGCCGAATTTCATGAAATTCGCTATATAAATTACTTTAAAATTCTATAAGCTCACAGTCACAGCAATTGTGATCAAATGTATGTCTTTGTCTACCCCTTTTTTGAGCTACGTCTACGCTTTTTTAGATTTTTTTATTAGAATAATTACAAACTAAAATTTGCTTAGGTATGAAAAAAAGTACAAAAATAATTATTATCTTGGTCATTTTTTAAAATGACGTAATAAAGTGATATTATATGACAAAAATAAACTCAAAATACCTGAATTAGGTGGTGATCGTAAACTAAGCAACTTCGGAAAAACCTCCTCAAACATACCTCGTTAATTTAAAAAATTCGTGATAATATATTATGGTAATTATAACCTAACCTGACTCGAAATTCGACACCAAAATCCGGCTTGTAATGAAGTATCCGGTCCAAAAAGGGTTAACTCGGGTGGGAGGTAGATTTCCCAGATTCATCATCTTGACTAAAGATTCACTATAAAGAAAAAATAATTAAGAAAAAAAAACCGGTCATAAATACAAAATCAAGCCACTACTCGCGAAAAGCAACATTTTCCCTCTTTTTTTAACGTCTTCAAAAAAAGAGGCGGTTTTCAATTCGGTGAGTTTTATTTTGCTTTTTTTTATTTTATTCCTTATCAGTTTTAACTACATTGAATGCCAGGTCTTCTTGGTCCGATCAGTCACTGAAGGAAAAATATGTACATAAAATCCGATGTAATAGGTCACCATTAGGTCGTCATTATCACGTGTCCTTAATTCGTAATTTACAAATATAAATAGATTGCCTAAGCGTATAATTTAAATTGAAGTACTTACTGATTTCTTACGTTTACGCGAATATTACACATTGAAATAAAACTAATTTAAACGGATTTTATCGCGGTTTTTAATTAATTTTTGATCCCGACGTTTCGAAAGCTTTTCAGCCTTCGTGGTCACGGGGTGGACTCCACCCACTAAATCCAAAATAAAACTTCGAACTTTAAAAAAATTGCGATAAAATCCGTTTAAATTCGTTTTATTTCAATAAAATACTTACTGTAAAATATTTTACGGATCTATAAATATTTTGATTTTGCATTACAATTTGTAAGTCGTAAAACCGGATTTTATGTGCAACATGAATTCGCTGGTTCTATAGGGGTAATACCTTTACCTAAAAACAAAACTAACTAACTAGGAACTAAAACTGTATGAAAACCCTGGTGGTATCCGCCCGAATAGCGACCACCGTACACATGATGTTAACACTTGTCAAAGTGACCACACCCGTGTGGATTGCATTTCAGGATCAGCCAGTGTACATCCGGTTCTCCCGAGGGTCTTGCGACATGATTTGATGGTTGTATGAGGCGAGTATAGGGTTACATCCTTATATCCCTGTGCGTACATCGGTCATCCGTTTATCCTGTCGCAGGCTTCTGGATTTTCTTCTTCCCTGTTTGGATTGGAAAGTAGTATTTATACAAGCTGATATGATTCTGGTGACCACTGATAAACTCATTGTTAGTCGGTAGTCGCCGGTTTTATGGACCGCACTGCGCTTACCATCAGGTATAGTGCAGTCCCTTTTCCGTGCTCGGATGAAAAAAATGAAGTAGCAGATAGCTGTTGCGAATCGTACGCGAGTTAGGTATCCAGAGACCCGATAACCAACTCCTCATTTCTTTTCTTTCAAGTCAAGAATGCTATGATTCTTCTAGCTTTGAGGGTATATACGGGCGATAGAAAACACGTACCTAGCATCGAGTGACTTGGCTTACACTCAGCTATAAAAACATGATTCAATAGGTTTATGCTACAGGCTTCCATCATCGTGAAGTGTACGTACGTGCCTTGTAACAGCAGCTACAGGTAAGTACATAACTTACAAATAATCATCATACTAAACCTGTCATAGTGACCTCAATCTCAAACATTTCCAAAACTGAGCTGGAATTCCAATTTACGTAGAATCATTGTGGTTTCAAATCAAGTAATAGTTAAAATTGGGATCTGTTATTCATTATTAATAAGCGGTTTGAAGAATATTGAAGCAACGAAAACTGAGCCTTATGAGACTTTACGTCATATATTTTGGAATGACGAGTGCAGTGCAATGCCAAAGAGTACTTTGTAATTCAATATCTGAGTATTGTTGCTGTTTATGGACAAGTGTGATGCTTACTATCAGGTGAGTAACCTGCTTCTTAGTTCAGGTGAATATAAATAATTAAAACGTCAATTACGACATCCTAGAATTGATTATATTATATTCCTTACAATTTTTGGATTGAGTCATTGTCAGGTTCAGAATATTTTTGGCAATCCACTTCAAAAAAACTGTAAACACGATCGTAAAATCTTAAGAATTTTATATGATTATTCATGAAGAGTGGAGAGTCTCCATATTTGGCGTGGCGCCTTACACCATTAAATGTGGTTAAACAGAAATCATATTAGCTGTGTGCATATTTATAACATGCTTCATATTTTTAATTTTAAGCTGGTGGGAGGATACTAGTATCCGACCGGATAGCGACCACCGTACACTGGTGCTAAAACCTGCCATAGTGGCCCACCTTGTGTGGGTCGCGTTCCAGGGTCAGCCAGTGTATCCGGTTCTCCTCAGCGGGCTTGCCCCCTGATCCTAACCCTTTTCCCATCCCTTTTTCCTTCCCCTCCCCCTTGGCCCTTTGGCAGGCCGGCATGATCTTGCCGACATACGATGGACACATTGTTTATCGTTGGTCGACACTATTCTTGGATTGCGCTACACTTACCATCAGGTGTAGCGTAGTCACTTTGCCGAGCCAGGATAAAAAAAAAATACATTATAAGATGACGATTGATCATATTTACAAGCTTTAGTATAGCTAGATGTGTAAAGCAAACTAATCTGTAGGATTCAAATTAAAATGTATTAACATAATCCGTAGAAGTAAACAACTATACTGTCTATATCGAAGATGCATTCTTTAAATATTTCACAGGCGGATGTTTGAACATTTTTTAACACCTGATAAATAATCAGGTAATTGTTTTGTCACATTTGATTAATTTTCGATTAGAGCTTCTTCGCAATTAAGTAAACGTGATTGTGAAGGTCACGTGTTTTGGAAAAAGTTTGATAGAAAATTTGATATTATTTAATAATGACAAATGTTAAATAATTTGTTTTGTTCAAACGAATATTTTTTATTTACAAACGCTTTTTACGAGTATTTCAAATTAAATTATCAAGGTACAATTTATTGTACTTTTAATTTAAACTTGAACTAAGAATGGGAGTTTAATATCGTCGTGCCTACGGAAGTCCTTCAATTAAGTGATAAATAGATCCGTTTTTTAATATTAGAAAAAGGAATGTAAGTAGATGTGTGTGTTTGTTGATCAGATATTTTTAGACTTTAGCTTGGTGTTAACATCCTCTTAACCATTGACAATAATAATAATAAAAGGCCAGTGATCTTTGCCACTCATCTGGTGTTGCTCTCTTGTAACTTTTTATAGCGACTATTTTCGGAAGTCCATCTACCTGAGTTAGAGAGACATCGCTTGCCTATGTTATCCGTGTTTTAACATAGGTCAGGCAGCAGTAATAGTCATTATAGACCCAGTTACCCAATCCACCAACACTTCACCTCAAGAAACTAGTATAGATTTATTTATACAACAGTCCTACACCAATCGGGGCCGGTCCTTGGGCACGCTTTTATACATATACACTCAACAGTCCCACACATAGTTTTGACCCCACACTAGGTTAAACCTGTATCGTGGGTATCAAGAACTACGAAGAACTTGAGATCTCACAATAGCTAGACTCGAAACATATGTTTGAGGATTATACAAACAGTTGTGTCAGTGCGGGAATCGAAACCGGCTATTGCCTACTGCGCCACAGAGGCTGTCAAACATAATTCTTCATTTTGGAAGAAATGGCACTCGTTTTCATGGCAACAGATCATTTTGAAAACGGCATTAAACTTCGTTGTTCTGCAAGGATCAAATCTACCTTGTTACCGTACTATTTTTGTGAAATAAAATTCTATAAATTCTCGAATTGAGCTTTACCACAAATATAGTTATTTTTCTTCCAAATATCAGCTTTACTACGTATGTCAACTTGTGCTTTATAATTGAAATAAGTTATAGCCGATGCTGTTAAACATGAACTTAGAAGATTAGAAGATTAGTCAAGTCTTGTAATAGATTTTTTATTTGTTGAGCAACGTTTATTGATCTATAAAAAAGAAACATCAGTTTTACGACCTGTCATGTCAATCAACTTGATAAAACTTTTTAATGTGGTATTTTTTATGTTCTTAAATTAAAACAGTTATATTTTAAATAACATGCATTTATTAGATGATATAAAGGATATTAGATATGCTGAGAAAGTCCTGTTACTGTTGCATTTTATTCATATTTTGCATTATTGACTATTAGATGTATAGAAAGATCAGAAGTATTTTGATATTCAATCAGATCACTTTGGGTCACTTGATAATAGAAGATTGGTTATGACCATGAGCATCCAGAACTTCTTAGGAATTGTGCATGCGTTCTAAATACTTGTAGTCTCTGGTAATTTAAATATCAGTTACTTATTCAAAATAGAGCTCCAATATAACAATGTGCAAGTAAATGAAACACAGCTAACTTAAAAAGTATCCAAATAAGATCGCACAGAGATACTCCGCCAATTTTTATATTTGATCGTGTAATTTTTTTGCCAATTAGTATTTACTCGATCACGGTGTAATAGACGCAAAAAATAATTTTGACAGATAGATGTTCATCAACAGACTAGACTAGAATAAATATACCATTGAGCTATTAGGTCAATATTCGCATTCTATGAAAATAACACGTTATAATTTATACAGTTGAGTGGCGCCAACGCAGACGCCGCGCCGCGCCAAATATTTGAATGACAAACAAGTTTTGACATATTTTAAGGTATCGATTATCTGCTTGATAAACAACGTAAAAACCAGAGCGAGAACCTTCCATCGCAGTAATTTTGTTATATTCTCTACCTGTTTTACATAAACATGCAAAACGGTATAGCCCCTGCATATATAGCTTAAAATCTTAAAATACAAGTAGGAGCAGTTGCAATGAAGTAGAGAGATCTTGTTTTAATAAACGAATCTGTAATTCTTGTAAGCGGGGATCGAAAGTAGCACGGATTTAATGACCAAGCCCGAAGCTTGGCCAGACCGTGGAAATACTTAACAGTCTTTAACTTGTAACGAAACCAATTAAATAATTATATCCAGGAAGACGCAAAAACATGAATGAAATAAATAGACTATAATCATAGTTAGTAGACAGCCTTGTGAAATAAGAGGTCGCGGGTTCGACCCCGCATCATAACAAATGTATGTTTGTGGATTTAACAAATATTTGTTCCGGGTCTGGGGTGTTGTGAAAGCGAAAGTCTCTTGTAGTTCGTGATACCCACTACACAAGACTCGCATCTTACTGTGGGCTCAGCACTATGCGTGAAGTATGAAGTAAACCCTGGTAACTCTAAATCATCCGAGACTCTAAGCTGAAAACACTGATTGTTTTCCCCGAAGTTTACAATTTGGAAGTAATAACTAATTAAGAATTAAGCGAACAGATTAAGAGTTATCTCTTATTACTAATTGTGCAACACAAAACCATTTAGCAAAAAAAAGAAATCCAATAGTAATAAAGCGCCAATCTAAAGCCAATAAAAATCACCTAAAATCCCCACATCCGTGAACTTGGTTGAGTAATGTGATTTAAAACAAAAAGACAAAATAAAAGATTAATTTACATCTGGACCTTATCAGTGAGATGGTTACATAAAATGTTGCATAATAAAACGAACAGATGATCTTTAATGATGGAATTCAAAGGCAACATTCTTTGCCGGCGTCAAAATGCTTTTTAACATAAAAGGTATTTAGATGCGAACATATAATATTTTTCATTTACATACAAATATGCGTCTATAATAATGTAGTTTCCGGATCTTTGTCTAACTACAATGGTATATTAAAATAGAATATTGATCAAACGTACGACCTTGTGGAAACTATTATTGGCTGTCTGAATAGGTGGTAGGTCCCTCGTTGCGAGAGGCCGTCTGGGTTGGTCCCACGGTTTTCTCTATTTCTGCCACCAAGCAACAATGTGTAAGCACTGTTGTGTTTCGGATCAGTGTCATGCAGTGCTTTGTAATTCAAAGTTCAGTGTGTTGTTGCTGCTGTTTATGGGCAGGCGTGACGCTTACCATTAGACGAGCGTTTGAATCGTCTCGTCATGCAACCAAATAAAAAAAAATGAAAAAAACTAAAGTAGCAATAAAATGTAGGCAACATCTGCATTGTCGTTAAGACTGTTAAAAACAATGGGGGTCACGTAATTTGACTCCCAAATCCCGATATTTACTAATATTCAATGATACAAAGATAACTCTCTAACTAACAATGTCAAAACTCAAAAAGGCTTAGCAAAAATCCTATTTGCAAAGTTTCTTGTAACTATAATCCAATTAAGCCAGTTGATATGAATCATCATCATCATCATCAGCCACAAGACGTCCACTGCTGAACATAGACCTCTCCCAAATATTTCCAGACTATTTGCAACCTTTACCGTTATGAATATTTTTATTAATTATTCTGTAAAGTAATTAGCAAGCGTAAAGCTGGGTAAATCTTCTGACTTTTTATTCTTAATAGACAATCAAATGAACGATGTATCCAGATGGAAACCTACCTTCAAATTTACCCACGATAACGTAAAAACGGAAAATTCGTCCATATTTTACGATCATTACTATAATGTGTGGATGGAATCCAACGGAATGCCTTATTTTGAACATTTTTTAACAAAATTGAATATATTTACAATAAATCGTCTGTACATAAGTTAGATATAAATAAAATAGACAGTGGCGCCTCGATATCAATAGTTATGTTAATTTACAATTCGTATGCCAGTATAAAAAAAATATTAATAGATTTTGTCTGTTGTTATTTTTTTTCCTTTCGATAAACGTGACTTATCAACTATTATGATAATATCAATCCGCGTTTACTTATTAATGTTGTTTTTGAAATGTATCCGGGATTCCTCGTCTACTGAATACATAATTATCAAAACAATGAAGTTATTTCTTGCCGGCTGTTTGTTTGTCTACAGCATGAATGGGCTGGTTCGACCGGGTCGTTACCACTATCTCACAGAAATCCGACGTAAAGTAGCGGCTTGCTGCTGCGTTTCGTACGGTGAGTGAGATATCCGGAAGCCCAAATCCCCTCCCCTTCCCAATCCCTAATTATCCCTTTCCTTTAAGGTCGGCAACGCGCCCATGATTCTTATAGTTGTGGGCGTACATGAGTGGTGGAGATCACTTATCATCAGGTGAGCCACTTGCTGGTTTGCCGGCCTATGCTATAAAAAAAAAATAGGCATGAGAGGCCGTAGGTCTGTTGGCAATAGGTAAAACAACTATGAACTGTCCTCAGCCCTCACGCCTGTAATCCCTGAGGGGTAGGCAGAGTTGTAACCAGTAGACCTACATTTTGCAGAGCGTACCGCCGTCCCATGATGTGATACAGCGAGCCTATCGGCATACCGGACACGATTCCAGGGTGATACTGACCATTTCATGATAGAAAAACCCAATATCACTTTTACCCGACTCGGAGATCGAACTCGACATCTCAGCATAGAAGTCTTACCGCGTCCGCAATACAACTGTGCCACCGAGGCAGTCCTATTTCAGAAATGCAAACAATTAGTATCTCGACACTTTCCATTTGGTGTAATTGTGAAAAAAGGTTAAATATTTAATGATGTAAGAAGCTTGTAGGTTAGTTGATAATTCATACATGACGAAATAATTTGTAGTAAGAAACTGTAGGTCAGTTAGTTTCATAATGTTAGTCACGTTAATAAGTGACATATTTTTCTATTGGCCTGAATGAGTAAATGGACGGGTCACTCCCTGGTCGTAACCTCTAAACTGCACATAAACAGAATCAACACAGCATACAACTTTTAATTACAAAGCATTACATGGCGTTGGGCTGAGCTTGTCACCTCGAGACACAAGAGGTCCCATAATGCTCAATAATTTCACTTATTTCAATGCTGCTGCTTAGCGACAGAAAAAGAAATATCTAAGTTTTAGTTTTTGTCTGGGATTGAAATCGTGTCATCCTTGAAGAGGATTTTTTTCAAATTTAAATGAAATCATCACCGCCGTAAATTGTATACAAAAGAAATCATCCAAATAAGCCAACATTTCGAAAATGTAATTAATATTTCGAGCAAGTAAATAGAGTAATACATAAATAATATCACGGCTGTATCCCATAGGGATAAGCAGATATTAATCAGAAAAATATGTTACCAAAAAGCCTACGCCTATAGAATGGGAGGTCAACGTGTAGAATGGCCAGCTGCATAGAAACACACTTGTATCTAAATATTTTCTTTCCATACGGAGCCAATAAATAACTTGTTTAAAATACTTAGAGGCTTTTGGTCCTAGAATAAATTTAAAAACCGTAAGAGATGTTACCTTATTAACACTTCATGATCAATAAAATTAATTCGATATACTTTTTAGCCGTTTATTTTGTATATTTTAATCGTTTAAACAGTTAATGTGACTACTTTAAATATTTGTGTCACAATTTACGTTTTTGGTCCTGACGCCCACAATGCCATCCCTCTTAATTTTTTTTCCTTATGATATGATCTGTCCACCTACATAAGTTCATATTTTCCTGTTATTTCAGATAATAAATCGTTGATGATTTTTTATTGATTCTCCGAACATTCCGAAATCAGCTGTATTAGCAACCTTGAAAAAGCCTTTGTAATTTACCAACCGCAGAAGAGAGACTTTAAACACTCTTGGATTATCACGCCTCGCGCCTAAAGAGCTAGACGGGATATGACAGAATTTTACTTACTAAAATCCCTCATCAACTTATTCATAAGTACCTACTACGAAAGGATCCTTAATAGAAAACAGGTAATCAAAAATTATGAGATTATTAAATTGTTCTGACCATAACATAAACAGCTATATTGTTTAATATATAGCATTATGATTAGGCTAAGGGTCATTAACAAGATGCTGTTACATATTCTTCTTAAACCGGACTCCTGCATTACTTAAACTTAAACTCATGCAGTTGATACCGTAGTTACACCTAACCTAGCCTACGTACTGCCAGCAAACGGTGAAATTAACTTCGACGTCAGGGCCCTTATTGGTTCCGCTTGGGCTAAGTAGCGGGTGGTCACAGGCGTTACTTGCGAGAGAATCATTCATTCTGCGCTTCTGTATGAGTGTGAGCTGTGCTCTGCCTTTAAGCGCCATGTCAGAGAAATCCTCATGAAAATCCTGCTGTAGATGTGCAACCTTACATGTTTAGATCGTATACGTAACGAATATATCCGCGACAGCCTTGGTGTTCACGACATGGCAGATAAACTACCAGAGCCAAGTCGTATCAGGGGTACTATACCGCCGAATGCCCAAAATGGGCTACCTTGACGTATTAGAGGAAGACATGAGAGCCAATGCTCTCACTACCATAGATCCTCAAGATCGGGTGAAGTGGATGCGTTTAAGTATGAAGGCGGATCCTGGCAGTCACGATGACGTTAAGTAGAAAGAAAGACGTGTAAACATCAATAATCTTAGTGTGTTGTATATCACACGCTTTAAAGCAGCATTTATTTAAATTAACGTTTTTTGTCTTTATATTTTTTGCTCCCATGATTCCATGGCTCACCGCAAAAAAGTGTAAAAACCAACCTACTAAGAAAGGCTACGTGTCATAATTCACGGAGCGCGTTTGCTTTGTAAGTATGCGAACATGAGAATGTACTATCTGACGTCCGGATTTTCTGTATACCTTATAAGTATTCCATGACGAATTAACTTCAGTCACGTATTATGATGAAACATTTATTTCAACTATTCTGACGCCAATATCCTCGAAGGATGTGGCAGATGTACACGGTGACGTGTGCATTGAATATGTTCGTCATAATAAATGGGGAGACCCTATCGCCATATCAAATACCTTAATGCCGCGACCTAACTTACGTTTGATTTTTTTCTACCAAAATGTTGGAAATTTGTTATTAACGTATTTTGCTGTATAATATAATATAAATTGGCAGTTAGAAATTAATATTTTAATAGACAGAAATGACAACGTTTAATTCTGTTAATAAAACTTGATAGAGCGATTTGTTACCGTTTTTCACATTATTACTTAAATTTGTAAGGCTTTATTGTAAAACGCAGTCTAACTTTAAACTGGGTTTAATTAAAAATAATAAATAAATAAATAAATTTAAATTAAAATAAATTATGATTTGAGATTGGTTTGGGAGTTATTTTTAGAGAAAATTTAAATATTAATTATATCACAAAGAGCAGTCCAATCAGTTTCACGGTCATCTGTTCTAAGCTACACCAGATTTATGAATCATCTGATATTAATACATAATTAGATAAAGCTTACGTAATAACACAAAATCGAATGCCTATTGTACACATTTTTCATTCGATTGAATGACGAGAAGGCATATAGTATAAGTTTTCAAAATCTTTATTCATCATGTAGGTTAAGAAAGCGCTTATGCCAGGTCAAGTACAGAATATATGTCATTAATAAGATTATGGGAACTTTGGAATAACCGCTGCGTTATAGACTGGCAGGAAAAGGCACACCAACAAGCAAAATCAAAATCAAAATCTTTATTAATCATGTAGGCTAAGAACGCGCTTATGACAGGTCAAGTACAGAAATTTATCATTAATAAGACTAACTTAGAATTAAGGAAACTTTGGACTAACCGCCGCGCTAAAGGCTGGCAGGAAAAGGCACACCAACAAGCATGGGAAGAGGAAGGGGATTCTTAAATGTAGAGATTTACGGACTAGGGTGAAGGATATGGCAATCGGGATAAGGGCAAGAGGGAGTAGGGCATATTAACAATACTAACTTTCAACTATGGTATAGATAATTTTCGTTTTCTCTCCTTGCATCGGCTAACAGAAGCTAATAGGGGTAACGATAGATTAGGTTTACAATAGTCTTCAAAGTAATAGTAGGTACTTTTGTTTTGCTGTTGGTAGGATATTCATATCCGCCTAGATAGCGACCACCGTACACATGAAGTTACAACCTGCCATAGTGACCCAAGGTCCCCAACCCAAGGTCCCGAGGGCCTTGCGACATGGCTTGGTGGTTGGTTGGGGCGGATATAGGGGCACATATTTGTATCCCTGTGCCTGCATAGGTCATCCACCTGTCCTGTCGCAGGCCCCTCGATTTGCTTCTTCCCTCTTCGGTGTTTAGAAGCATCAACACAAGCCGGCATGATTCTGGTGACCACCGATAAACTCATTGTTTGTCGGTGGTTTTTGGTCTACACTGCGTTTACCATTAGGTTTGGCTCAGATCTCAAGCATGAAAAAAAAATGCGATCACCATCCTGATTTTGTTTTATAAAAAAAACTGGTTGGAAAGTTTGTTATTCAATTATTTATTCATAAAACCGGTTCATGTGAAATAGTGCATACAATTAGCTTACATCCTGGTTTATGTTAAATATTATATAATACCATTTGATAGACTAATAATAAGAATCAGATTAATGGCAACACCGGTCGTATTCATTTGAGTTGTTATTATGAAACCGTATTAAGATTTCGTATGGCACGAAATTCCATGTTTACAATGTTCTCGAATCTTCTCAACGCTCTTATGATTATATTGGAATCACATAATGAAATGGATTGGAATTATGAAAGATTCCCCTCCGTCCCCTGGGGTCCTTTGCTTGAATCCACTGAGGACTGGTGACAATTTTGGTGATAAATGAGAAATATATCCTGGTGATATCGCGTTGGAGACAATTTTGTCTACAGTATGCATAGGTCAGTTCAACCAGATTAATACCACTGCCTCACAGGAAACCGACGTAAAATGGCAGATTGCTGTTGCATTTTATATAGTGTGGTTTCTGGAGCCCTAAATCTCCCCTCCTTTTCCCGATCTCCATTCCTAAGTTTGTCAACGCTTCCATGAGATATTAGGGGCGTAAAAGTGCAATGGGTATCACTTAGGTGACCATTACTTACGAGTTTGGCGGCCTCTGCTATGACAAAAATGGGATCTGAAACTACGATCATAAAGGACTGGCCCGGTACGCCAAGCATCCGTTCTAAAGCCAAAACTTGGAATTTAATACATTAAATTGTTTTGTAAACGTTATAAACAATTTTAACGGACACAAAAATAAAGTTATTTAATTAATTTGCATTTATGTATTTTTTTATGAACAACTCATAACCCTCTAAATGTCGGGTTTGGATATTTTTAATAGGATTACTGCGTTAGTGGTCCATTTTTATTTGAAGAAATAAAACCACCCCTGAAGTGGTGAAATCGGGGATGTAAGATCACACATGATGGTCTAAAACACCTTTATGCACTGATTCATGCACCGATTTTGATGATTCTTTCACAGTAAAATAAAAAAGGCTATCAACAAAACTAAACAATTTTAGTCGGTGGTATCAGTCATTGACTATTAAACTACAGCCTACTTCAAATTATTTAGTTCATTTTTACCTTTTAATTTTCTTCACTCGGTTTTATTTTTGGTAAACACTTATAATGAGCATATCGAACTCAACTTCCCAGGGGGTTTTTATTTTCCTCAAATGTCCTATTGATTTATTCTGCATGGGTAATCAATGACTCAACTCAGAAAACTGTGCGCGCATCCTCCTGACGTCAATGGTAATTGAAACCCACATCAGGTACTGTTTTTAAATATTCATATAGATAATGATGCCTATATGAATTCCAACGTTTATCCTGATTCACCCACCATGACTAGTCAAATAGTATAACGATGATCAATGAAAGATTTTAGAGTCATGCAATAGTCTGTTTTGTCAGCATATATGGGACAGCTTGATGAAAAGTCCGCAAATGAGTCACATGATGGTAAGTGATCTCCACCACCTATTAACACCCACAATTCCAGAAAAATCTAGGATAATATTTAAATAACTTCTTTATTCCAATTTTATTTTACTCTTTATTCCAATAATGGAATAAAGAGTAAAATTTAATCCTAAATCTAAACATAAGTTACCTTTCAATTTTTGCATTGGTTGCATAGAATTGGCACTAGCATCTAAACTAGGCCTAGCATTTTATTTTTTTTTATCCTGGCTCGGCAAAGTGACTACGCTACACCTGATGGTAAGTGTAGCGCAATCCAAGAATAGTGTCGACCAATGATAAACAATGTGTCCATCGTAAGTCGGCAATATCATGCCGGCCTGCCAAAGGGCCAAGGGGAGGGGAAGGAAAAAGGGATAGGAAAAGGGTTAGGATTAGGGGGCAAGCCCCCTGGGGAGAACCGGATATACACTGGCTGACCCTGGAACGCGACCCACACAAGGTGGGCCACTATGGCAGGTTTTAGCACCAGTGTACGGTGGTCGCTATCCGGTCGGATACAAGTATCCTCCCACCAGCATGTGCCTTATGCGCGAATTTCTTCCCGTGACACAATTTATAATAATTATAAAAAACTTTAATAAAAGAATGTTGAATTCTTTTTTAAAAACTAAATTACATCAGCTCATTACCAAGTTAGCTACGAAATAATATCTATTTTATAATTTCTATTTTAATACATATCTTTTAAAAAAATTCTCGGTATCTTTCTGAAGCACTTTTCGGTAAACTATCTACAAACTGGACTTCTTTTATTCTTTTGTACCAAGCAACTTTGTCGTTCACAAGGCTGATAATCTCTTCCTCTGTTACTCGTGAACTCGTGAACTGTGGTGGGATGAGGCATGCCTATAACTGCAGTATCACAGACACCTGGGTGTTCCCTGATGACATTTTCTAATTCTGCTGGTGCTACTCAGAAGCCTTTAACGTAAAAGAGATATGTTTGATTTTTAGTTTGGTAAATGTCACAGTCAACTGACTCAATTCAAAATCTTCTTAAACCTAAAACGTGCATGCTTAAGACAAGGAGACCGGCGTCGCCTGACGGTATTCGCAGTGCAATCCAAAAAACCAGCAACCACCAACAAACAATGAGTTTATCGGTGGTCACCAGAGTCATGCCGGCCTGTATAAATGCTTCTTCACTCTTCGGAGAGGAAAGTAGCCAATCGAGGGGCCTACGACAGGACAGGTGGATGACCGACGCAGGCACACTCGTGCCACCTACCGGAACGGTCAGAACAAAGTCTGTCGGACCAGTGAGTAGAAATATATAAAATTACTTATAGGTGGCGCTAAGTACAACAAATTGATCTTACAGTTTAACATAGTGTAGAGTAGTGACTCTGGCTAGAACTTTGACAATGTGACCAACTACCTACAGACGTTTTGTGTAACATTTGTACAGTAAATGCGTAGGCGTGAAACATGGGAAGCACTACTGGCGTTGTTTTTTTTGTTTGAATGACGAGACGAGCAAAGCGCCACGCCTGCCCATAAACAGAAGATACACCACACAGATCTTTGAATTACAAAGCACTGCATGGGACTGAACGGTACTTATAAAGTTATTAAGCACTGCTTAGCTAAACCACTATTCATATCTTACTAGCCACTTTAAAATCGCGTTAACCGAGAAAGACAAAAGAGTATTTTCTAATCCATGTTTAAGTACCGTTTATGACTAAGGCCCAAAGCGTCTATATAATTCACAAATATTATTTTCGAGTTTGGGGTGTGGTCGTAAGGCCCCTCGCAGTTTCTGATAGCTACGATACAGGGTTAACGTAGTGTGGGGGTCAGGACTATATTGCGTGTATTAGTTATTATTTTTCATCGTGTATGCAAAGGTAAATACCCTTTCATCAAAATGACCATATCGTCCCAGGAATCTCTATCTAGTTCATCGCTTTACGAATCAATAAAGCCTCAATCCAAACTATTTATTACTAGCTTTTCCTCGCGGCTCCACCCGCGTGATCTGCTTTGTCCGGGATAAAAAGTAGCCTATGTTCATCAGCTATAATGTAGGATTCTAATGGTGAAAGAATTTTTTAAATCGGTCCAGTAGTTTTAAGTTTATTCGTTACATACAAAAATACAAATCTTTCCTCCTTATAATATTAGTGTACATTAATAATACCCTCACAATTATGTACAAATTATTATCTAAACAATTTTATTTTAAATACATTTCCTTTAATAGTTTTCTTTGTATCTTTCCCGAAGCATTTTTCGGTACACTGTCTACAAAAAGTACTTCATTTATTCTTTTGTATGCAGCAACCTTGTCGCTCACGAAGCTGATAATCTCTTCCTCTGTTACTCGAGAACCTTGTTTCAGAATAACAAATGCTTTGGGAGTTTCTCCTGTGGTGGGATGAGGCACGCCTATAACTGCGGCATCGAACACGTCTGGGTGTTCCTTGATCACACTTTCCAATTCTGCTGGAGGTACTTGAAAACCTTTTACCTGAAAATAAGGTCTGTTGACTGGTTTCATAAGGAAAAAAATATACGCTTCCGTAGCGCAACGGGGGAATAGCCGACAGTGAAGCGAGAAGCCATGGATTCGATTGCTGCAACGAGACAATTGTTGCGTTTTATTTAATCTTTATTTGATTGAATGACGAGACGAACGAGGCGCTCGCCTGATGGTAAGCGCCACGCCTGCCCATAAACAGAAGCAACACCACACAGAACTTTGAATTACAAAGCACTGCATGGCACTGAATTGAACTGAACTGAAATAGACAAAGCGGTGGTACCAACCCAGACGGCCTCTCGCATACGAGGGACCTACCACCTTGTGGTTGATAATCAAAGGCTTTTCATAATTGACATTTGACAACCTCCGTGACGCAGCGGGCGAACAGTCAGCTGTGAAGCGAGAGGCCGCGGTTTCGACCCCCGCACCGGGAAAATGTTTGTGTGATCCACAAATATTTGTTTCGGGGTTTGGGTGTTGTGAGACTGAAAGTCTCTCGTAGCTCCTGATACCCACGAATTGTGTGTGTGACTGTTGGGTGTATTTATTTATTATGATGGTACTGAATCGAGATTCAAATAATCATGTTAATGATTCCCTGAGCGGAATTTTAACTCGTTTATTACCTTAATAAGTTCCTTAAGCCTATCAACTATCCACACCATGCCTCTCTCATCAACCTTGGCTAGATCACCTGTCCTGTACCATCCGTCGACAAACGAATCTCTGTTCGCCTCAGGGTTTCCCTTGTAACCTTTCATTACGTTCGGCCCTTTGATTAGCAATTCTCCAACCTGAAACGCAAGTCTATTTAACCTGAATGTAGTCGTTAGCATTCCACGTGTATGCGTGTTTTTTGTAGCAGAGCCCGACAAACAAGCAAGTGGGTCACCTGATTGTCAGCGATCTCCACCTCCTATGAACATCCACAATACATGAGGAAACATGGATGCGTTATCAACCTTAAAGGAAAGGGATAATTAAGGAATTCTTCCAAATATCTAATTCACCGTACGAAACGAAACAGCAAGCTGCGGCTTCACGTCGGTTTTCTGTGAGCCATTCATTTGTAGGCAAAACTGTCTACAGCTTGGCTCTACCACTTAAAAAAAATAAAATGATTTTTGGCATAACAAACTATCCCACGTTTTTCATTTTTTTTTCTAGCTTTTGCTCACAACTCCCCTAGTATAAATGTCTTTTCGGCAGTCAAATAGCCTAATAAGCTAACAGTAATAGTTTAGTCCATGACATAATCCAAGTTAAAATTAAATTAAAATTAAGTCATGATCTACCTGTGTGCCAAATTTCATCGAAACTCTT
This sequence comes from Amorpha juglandis, assembly GCA_949126905.1. Lineage (NCBI taxonomy): Eukaryota > Metazoa > Arthropoda > Insecta > Lepidoptera > Sphingidae > Amorpha > Amorpha juglandis. The sequence continues at coordinate 3,597,494 of OX421380.1, forward strand.
TCAGCCGGTATGACGTGATTGATGTAGAAACATCCAAATTCACAAACTACCAAACTTTCACATTTATAGTACCAGTAGGATGCTTATGAGAATCAGTTGACAGCCTCCGTGACACAGTGATTAACCGGCTGTGCAGCGAGAAGCTGCGGATTCTATTCCCGCACCCAGAAAAATGTTTATGTCATGCATAATTATTTGTTTCGGGTCTGAGTATGCTTTCTCCCCAGAGGTGATGACGTAAGACAGACGGCTGGTCGTAAAAACTACAAGCCAACTCTTTTTGTAACATGTGTAAAAGCATATTGCGTCAACCCCACTGCGAGTGGGTTAAGCGCAGGTCGAAGAAGAGGAGCTGATGAGAATCAATACTTGCAAATGAAATGATGAAATGTTTTTTCAATAAATGCAACAATAGACAAAATCAAATCGACTTACTGTTTGTTTTTCCTCATTGTGCGTGGTTCCTACATCCGGTCCCAAATTATTCAGGTTATCATCTACAACCCTAGCTTGCATATTCGGCAATATGTACCCAACTGCTTGGTGATTTACTTCGTCTGGCGACATGATTGTAACCAGTGGAGAGGCTTCTGTCATACCGTAACCTTGTTTAAAATTAATGTCCCGCTGAAAAGTAAAACTAACAATTCTATTTCTGACATCCCTATCTAGTTGGAAATGATGTACCTAAAAATATAAATAGGAGTATCCTAAAAAATATAAATATAAATAGGGGTAATGTCGCTAGTTGAAATCTGGGTCGAAGGATCAAAAAACGTGTCGGTTATACTATGTGACAGATAATTAATTATGTAATTTAACGATATTAGAACAGATATTATTTAGACGGTTTTTTAAACAGATTTAGCAAGCTTTGTGTCTGATATGACGATTGGCTCACTACGTTTTTTTGTCAATTACCAAATTGGTCAATTACCATCAGCCCCATGTCTGCCCATAATTGAATGTAAACTAGTTTTGAAAAGAGCAACGTTGGAGTTCCTTGCCCGTTCTTCTTTAGCGAAACAGCCTTCTGAACTGGCTGTAGATCTTTAACCGAATCTAAAAATCCAATAAATATTTTGAATTTTAATTTGAATAAATAGACGCAGCAACACATAGAACTGGATTTCGTTTATCAGCCCGAGTCATAATTTGCTATGCCCAGTATTTTTACTGCTTTCAATGTCCTTCGAACAGAATCATGTCAATGCTTACACACTGCTGTTTAACAGCAGAAAACAGACAAAGGGGCGGTACTACGTGAACCTATGCATACCCCTTCGGAGAGATAAGCGTGCACTTATATCATGTATTTAGCAAGTATGATAATTGATAAAGTACAAAACATCCAGAGTGCATACTACACAAACACTACTTTAAGGTGTCAGAATAATTGTACATAAATAGCCGAACAATGCTCGTCATTTAGTTATCACTGTTTTGGCTGATAAATTGCGTTTCAGATACAAAAGCAATTTACAGAGATGGTATCATATAAAATTGATTTTAGCGCCATCTATCAATTTTTATTTGTACTACATAGTGCTAATAATTGCTCAATACAAAATAAGAACCTCTCCGATCACTTGAAGAAGTTCTGCGTTTGGAGCTGTGTTTGCTTTCGGGAATGATTTTAAAGAAAAAAGTTGCGGAGCAGCGCCTTACTGCAAAGGCATAGTGAGGAAGTTTTTTAATATCTGTTAATAAACTACAGGGCAAAGGCTCCCTATATTTTTAAGGATAAATTCTGAATCCAGATCAACAATTCACCGCGCACAATAACCTTGCTTGTATGTTAACTGGCGCGGCTGGAGAAGATAAGATGGTGGGAGACAGGATGGTATCAACATAATTTAATTTATAATCAAGTAGGATAACAACCATTACTCATAGTGATAATCCCGCCATAGTGGTTCGTTCCAGCTAGTGACTTTCCGAAGTCAGCGATAAGCAAGCCGGAATAATGCTGGACACCTTCGAAGGGACCTCTTTTGACTTCTCTCGACGGTAAATAATACTCATTTTTAGGACCGCACTTCAACCGCTGCAGGGTAGTTACGGAAGTGCTTGGTTGGTTTGGGTTCCAAAAAAAATTGTTTGGCAATTGGACCCCTCAGGGCAACAATTAGATTTGGAATAAAAACTCACTTGCGCCTTGTCATATAATTTTTGTATGTCCGCAGATGGCAGAGGCGCAGCGCCTGATGTGATCACATTCACGTGTTCAAGATGTTTAGACTTCACTTCAGGGTATGATCCGAGGAATAAAACTGTAACAGTTGAAATAAAGGTAATTTAAACGGATTTTATCGCGGTTTTTTTATTTTAATTTTGGGCCCGACGCGTCGTTTTGAAAGCTTTTCATCCTTCGTGACCACGAAGAAGAAAACCGCAATAAGATCCTGTTAAATTAGTTTTATTTCAATTAACATTCGCGTAAAGGTTAGAAAATCATTATGTAAAACTGTAACAGAATAAAATAATCAAAAAAGGTCGTCAGTCGTTATTGCAAATTGATTTGGGCGTGTACATAGAAACTACACATTAAAACGCCTTTAATAAAAGTACATTACTTTACCCATAGGTGGCGCTAAGTACATCAAGTTGATTTTGTAATTCAGCATAGTGTTGAGTAGCGAGTCTGGCTGGAACTTCGGCAACGTGATCAACTGAAGGCCTGCAGACATTTTGTGTAACATCTGTATGCTAAATGCATAGGAGTGAAACATTGGTAGCACTACCAGCGTGGTGTCTTGGTGCGAGTCTGAAATAAAAACACACAGTATTTATTAGTAACCACATTTTGATCACAATGCTGGTGATAGGATATCCGTCCTGATAGCGACTACCGTACACATGGTGTTAAAATCTGCCATAGTAGCACACACACCCTATGTGGATGACGTTCCAGGATCAGCCATTGTATATCCGGTACATCCTTGTATCCCTGCATTGGTCATCCGCCTGTCTGTCTGTCAGGCTCCTCGATTTGCTTCTTCCCCCCGAAGAGGGAAGAAGCATTTTTACAGGCCGGCATTTTTCTGGTGACCACCGATGAACTCATTCTTTGTCGGTGGTCGCTAGTTTTTTGTACTGCACTACGCTTACCATCAGGTGTAGTGAAGTCACTTTGCCGTGCTCCGATAAAAAGAAATGCTTATTGCAGTAATAGGAAATGTAAATTTATTTACATAATCATAAGTGCAGTGTGCAATAAGTAATGTATGCACACCTTGAAAGTACCTTTAGTTGCTAAGAATCGGCTAATGAATCGGTTTCAGCCATTTTAGCACAGGTTAAATCATATCCAGAAATATAAAATAATGAAATTGAATAAATTGTACAGGGTGCACAAAGAAAGTAATGAGAAGTTGAACTCCTGTGAATGATCACTACTGATAAATCTTAACTATCTTACCTGTAGTATACGAATACTGCCTTAATTCCGTATCCTGTTGCCGACAATTAGCAATAAGATTAAAGTGAGTCAGTTGCACTGCTTTGGGAAGTCCAGTCGTACCACTAGAAAACATCAATAATGCTACATCTTCATAGTTCCTTTTGACTTTATTCAAAACACTTAGATCTACGTGATCATCCTCAATCAGTTCTTTAAAAGATATCGTTCCAGTTGGTGATTCCATGTCTAAATTCATCGCGATAATATTCATATCCTTCTTAGCGAGTTCTAGAGATTTTCTTATATTTGGGACTAGGTCTGGACAGGTTATGATTAGTTTGGCATTCGATGTGTGAATCTGTTTTTCAATTTCATCTGAAAATATATATGTTGAATTATCATGAACCAGTATTGTGTTCAAATCATTCTTATATTAATTCTAATTATCTATGTATTAGTATTTTAGTTTAACATGCATTTATTTTATTTAATTTAAAATTACGGTATCCTTGTCTCTCACTCTCTTTTTATTATACACCACCGTGACTTCTTTTACTTCAGTTTCTGTCCATCCAAAGGTTGTCTGGCAGAGATCGCTCATAACGATAAAACCGCCCATTGTAAAACCATTAACTTGTCCTATCGTAAATAATTTTAAATGATATGTATAATATATAACTGATGCACAATCCCAAGGCTTTAAACTTACAAGGAGTATAGCCAGGATTCATAGTGCTAACGATACCACCCGCAGCCAGAACCCCATGCACTGCAATAGGAAACTCTGGGACATTTGGGAGTATAATTGCAACTGTGTCGCCCTCTTTAATTTTAAACTTGCTTCTTAAATTCGCCCCGAATATTCTAGAGAGTTTGTAGACTTTTTCATAAGTATATTTTCGATGAGTTATCCCACATACCTGGAAATGGTAAAATAATAATTAATATTGACCCTTTGGTTCGTCGTAATCGATGGAATGGATGGAAGTTATAAGCTTCTTGAATCGAATATAAAAACTCATTCGGGATCACGAGCGTGATGGATTTGTATAAAATTCATACAAATCTATGCACCTTTCTTAAGGCATGTTTGGGCAGTGGATTAATGTCCTTACTATCCTGATGGTACGTATCCTACCGATAATGATAAGTTAATTAATCTTAAGGGGTCTATATTCGAGGATGACAGTCTGAGTCCTTTGTGGTTTTACCTGGCCCCGTATCCTCTCAGCAGGCGGTTGATAGATTCAGGGTTAGGGTACCATCTTCTTAGAGGGGGAGAGCTCATATCCCACTAGCTATTCACGCTTATCCCAAGCTATTTGCACCAAAATTACCTTATTGGGTGGGTTTGCTGTTTCACCAACTCGATTACGGTACGGTCATTTATGCGAAGCAAGGTGACGGTACGGTTTCTAATTACCATCATCTCTCAGAAACTGTACGGTTTCGAGTCGTTAATGACACGGAAATATATAAATATTTGGGTATAGGTGAAGCGTTAGGTATAATGGCAGCAGACATAAATCTATAAAGGGGACATTTCTGTGCCCATCTGACAAAAGTACTCATAATTTTTTTGTCAGGTAGTAATAAAATTCGTGCTTTTGGGCCGAAGCCCAGACGCAGAAGCATTAAATTCTATTATTATACTTAAATTTTGATTTTCATATATTTAAAGATGTAAAACAAATCCATAAAAACTTAAGAAAACCCGACACAAATACTCATCATATTTTATTAGTTAAAGTTTTTACATGCACAAACATAAAGTTTTTACATGTATTTTTACATACTATGATTCATGGAGACTCTCAGTTTTTATAGTATTTAACAAGTTATCTTGTTTTAAAATTGCATGACATTGACATTGAATTGTTTTTAAGGTTGTTTTACAACAAAACAACTATAGAAAAACTGAAGGTCTCCTTGAATCATTGTAAGAAGTTACCTCTACAAGAAAATATAATCTAGCTAATGAAATACGAAATAATATAAAATAATATGTTAAAGAAATACTTTTTATTTTAAAAGGATTTGTTTTATAATTTAAAATCCTGTTTAGACTTTTAGTACCTACATAATTACAATATAACTACTTGAGTTACAAGGCAATGCATTAAACGTAAGCAATTACGCTCAGGCAATGCATTAAACGTAAGCAATTACGCTCATTGCAAGAAAATAAAATCGCTCTCAATCAAAATATTATACGTATGCGTGTATCATGTGCGGCTAGTAGACACCGTTGGGAGTATAAATATTATGAATTGTATCCTTTACATGACTAACTTATTCAGAAAATACTTCATAAACATTGTTTTTTTTTTTTGTGCAACAACTTTGCCAGTTACCACTGCCTCATTTTCTTGATCAACTTTCTCTTCAACTTCTAAAAAATGGCCGAATTCCGAGAGCTTTTGGCCCTCCAACATATTTCGGCCACCGTAACGAACATTGTTAATCGACAAACTCGTATTTCATATTTTTATCGCATTAGCAACAATATAAATATATCATGTCACGACATGCTTACATACATTAGCCACACTAAGATTTATCCACTCCTTTCCCTTTCCTTCCCTTACCTAGATCACCCCTCCCTCCCCAAATCATTTATCCCTGGGATGAGATACTGCAGGAGTCGCCAGTATCCCATTAGCAGGGCCCCCTGCAGCTTATCCCAAAGGTTTAAAAAAAATGTACAGTACGATGCCCATTGTGCCTCTTGTACCGAATTTGTAGTGTTAAAAGTCGTATTCGGTTCCCATAATACCGCCAAATGTCGGATTTACATGAAATGACGTCACATGTCGTTTCAACGAATATAGCTGAAAGTTCATTAGTAGTGTTCATGAGTGTGACCCCATTTTATAGTTTTAGGGATGGAATATCAACTAAAACATTTTAACAAAAAATAATACCATATCAAAAAAATACCTTTTTAGGTATTTTTCGGTATTAGCTATTGTTATTAGCTATTGCTAAAGATAAAAGTTATTAAATTTTCAGTCGATATTTTCTACTTATAAAAATTAAAATTAAATTAAATTAAATTAAAATTGATTTAGCTTTTTCGTTTTTAGGTGGGTTTTATTTATATTATATGGAGAACTGTACATCACAGAAAAAAATATATAACATTGCCTAGCATTAAAAGTAGCATGGTTGTGTTTGGCAAACAAAATCCTATCCGATAGACCCTTTTTTGAACCTATCGACACGGCTGACTTATCTCGATCGCTTTCTTTATGCATTAGATTAATAAATACTTACCACAGCTGTTTTCGTTGCCCATTTATCCATGTTGCTAAACATATATTCGTGTATAGTTGTCTTTGGAATTTCGACGTCATTGTACGGAGATAAGATCACTTTTTCACTGGTCCAAACGCTGCTTTTTCTGGCATGACTCGCGAACCCGCGGCGCAGTAATTTCAACATGTTCACTCTTCGCGATATCGAACTAAAATAACGAGATACGGTTGATAGTAAAGTCAATTAGGACAATGTCATAGCCGCTGTATAAAATAAGCATTTATTAACAACGTCTACATTAATATTTATATGAGGTTGTGGCCTGACTACGGTATGCGTGGCTTGTAAACCGGTGGTCCGAGTCAATATCCAGAATGGCAATAGGGATTATATCCAGCAGGATTGATGGGGGCTTGGTGCAAGATGGCATTCCCACACAAGTAGTGTCATCATAATCATCAGCCACAGGACGTACACTGCTGCACATAGGCCTCCCCCAAAGATTTCCAGACCGACCTGTTGGAAGCGGCCTGCATCCAGCGACTTCCTGCGACCTTTATCAGGTCGTCTGAAATAAGTAATTTTGTACAAGTAGTGTACATTGTACAAAATTAAGTAAACTTTGGTATAAATCTATAATATGTTACTATCCGTAAAATTATTCATTAAATTAAAACTTTTGATACCAATATTATAATACAATAAAGTAATCATTAAGTTAACATTAAATCACGAAACGCAACTTTAAGAGACATATTTCTTGTGCCCCTAGGGGCCTACCTAGGTATATCATCTATTCAAGTAGGATATTTCACAAATGTCTGAAAGTTTTTAAAACTGCGATTTACTATCCATAATAAGGTACAATTGGAATTGTCGACAAACGTGTTTGGATTTTGTTCGATGATCATAATACCGCATAAATTTGAATTTGCACTTTATAATAAACTAGCATTCGCTCGCAACTCCACCCACGTGATATTCTGCACCATTATATTATCGATATCGCCTATGTTCATCAGGGGTAATGTAGGATTCTAATAGTGAAAGAATTTTGCAAGTTTCATTAAAATCCATTCAATAGTTTTTACGTGAAAGAGTTAACAATCCATCCATACTTACAAACTTTCATCCCCTATTTTACCCCTTAGGGGTGGAATTTATCAAAATCGTTTCTTAGGGTATGCCTACATCATGACATCTACCTGCATGCCAAATTTCAGCCCGATCCCTCCAGTGGTTTGGGCTGTCCGTTTATAGATCTCTATGTCAGTCAGTCACCTTTGAGTTTTATATATTTAGATTGCAAAATCCACATAATACTGGACTTTTTGTTTAATGTCATGTTTTATAGATAACGTAACCGTGCCTGACACTTAAATTGACCTACCTGTTTTTAACATACATATCTGCATAGGTACAGGGATCGTAACCGGAATGACCAATACCTGTATTTCTCGGTTACAACGTTATAATAATTTTACAGGTACTTTTAAAGGTAACCGTAATTTATTTATTATTATTACATTTCTCAAATCGTCGTTTCATACCGGTTACTAAAATTATAGAAAGTCTAACTAAAAAAAATAGAAAATAAATCTGAAGAAAACAATGTATTTTATTGTAAATAAAAGCGTGGGGTGCTTTAAAGTGGGTCAAAATCGCGCCCAAAGGAGTCGGTTACAAACAAACATACAGGTAAAGTTAATAAAAAGCGTGTAATAATCATTATTGTGTACTCTTCCATTCATTCTAAGCGCTTTGGCCTTTGATATTGACAGTTTATCTTTACGAAAAGTTCGTTCAACCTGTGATATCATTAATAAAACATTCATTTCAACCACAAGCATAAGCAAGCACAATAAAACAATAAATGTCATATTCTTATATTTTTATTAAAAAAATACTCATCTTATATTTTTTACAATAATGTGATATAAAGGGCATTTTTTATATTAAATGCTTAAGTTAACTCACATATTTAACTAATCAAATGAGTTAACTAAAAAAATGGGTTATTCGCGAAGCTATTTTAACTAATACAGGATGAATAGGTATTCAAATAGTTAAAATGACTTCGCGAATTATCTGTTATTTTAGTAACTAAAATATAAAAATGGTTATAATATGTCAACCTTAGATATACACATGTCATTGTGAACGTTTCTTTATACTTTTCTTTACAATTCTTCAATTCTTTAGTGCATTATTCTGTTGTATCTAATAAAGTTTAGCCAGTGTAAATCGTAAGCGTTCAGAATAACATAGTTTCTTTTGATTTTTGTTGCGTAGTTTGAAGGTGTGAGCGGTCTAACAGACAGAAAAACGCAGATAGCGACTTTGTTGAAGTGAAAACTTCTTTAACCGCCTAGAACACTTTTTCGTAAAGGGGGTAAACGTTTGGTTTCGTGTCAGCGACATGCTAATGTTAATTACACGTATAAGACATCCATTCATAGTAACCCACCTTGTGTGGGTCGCGTTCCGGAGTCAGTCAGTGTATAACAGGTTCTCCCAAGGGGGCTTGCCCCCTCTTCCTATACCTTTCCCATACCTTATTCCTTCCACTCCCCTTTGGCCCTGGAATGAGATACTACAAAGGTCGCCAGTATCCCATTAGCAGGGATCCCTGTAGTTCATCCCAGGGGTAAAAAAAACAATAAACCAGCGGTTGGCCAGAAATTTTCCAACTCACACGAGCGGCTCAAAGCTGGGTCATTGTAGTGTTCCGTGTCTGTCGTGTTTCTATCTGACCTCTGTCCACTCCTGTCCCAGTCCGAACGTGCACCACACGTGTGGACACGTGGTTATACAGGGTTATTTTTAAAACACTGACAACCTCGCAGGGCCATATAGCTGACACCATAAGGAACAACTTTTGTTCTACGAGTTTGGACATAACTCAATACATAAGAAAAAAAATGATTTTACAAGTTTTTGTTATGTAGTGTTTTTGTTCGTACGTTTGCGTGTAGGTATTATCGATCGAGACGGCGCGGCCGGTCATTGAACTGACGCGTGCGCCCGCGTGTATTACGTAATCTGCGCGTAGGTAAAATTCAAGACGGAAATTAAATTCATAATTATTTTAGTATGAGAATAAAATCTAACAAATTATGAAAAGTCGTAGAACAAAAGTAGTAGCAAATGACCTTAGGAATCTACTCCTGCGAGGTTGTCAGTGTTTTAAAAATAACCCTGTATATATACACGGATAATACTCAGTTATAAGTATACACCGGCACTATAAAGTCTACTAGTATAGTGTCGGATTATACACTTCATTCGTAAGACTGGCAAGTTCAAAATGATCGACCTCCCATGGTGAAATGTGGTTTCCCACAACAAAACAAACAGTATAGATGAAAAAGGTTAATATTATCGGACACGGCACGCTTTGTGCGGTGGCTTGGATTCAGCCCTTACCTTCAGAAGGTTATTTCTTTTTAATATTTTGACAGCAATTGAGCAAGCAGGGCACCTGATGGTAATCTTAGTTAGGTCGCCGGCCGTAAAAGAAAGTAATAGCAAATGGGAAGTGGGATATTTCTGTTTGTTTGACAAAGATTAAAATAAATTCTTCCGCCGCTATCCCACTCGCAGTAGGGACGCATTATGCCTTTTTAACATATTATGTTGCAGAAAGATTATCGGCTTGTAGTTTCCATCACCAGCCGTCTGCCTGATTTTAACTCGACTAAGCGGAAAACACATCCACACCCGAAACAAATATTTGTTGGTCACACACAATGTTACTCGCCTGCTGCGCCACGGAAAGTGTAATGAAGATTTGTTATCGATATGATATAATCTGTGTTTCTTATATATTTTTAATTCGTTGGAGATTAAGCTGTTATAGATCTTACAGTGAATGTGTATAATTTCGGGAAGAAAAATTTAAAAACACTATCACGCGTGAACTTCTTTGCAACCTAACCATACTGTTCCTTTAATACCCTTCTGAGAATCTTCCCTGCTTGACTTTTAGGTATGCTATCCAGAAAGATGATATCTTCGACTCTTTTGTATGGTGCTACTCTTTCATTAACGAAGTTGCTGAGTTCTTCAGCTGGAGTGTTGCAATCTTTTTTTAGGACCACGAACGCTTTGGGAGATTCACCGTTGGTTGGATGTGGGACTCCGATCACTGCAGCATCGTTAACCGACGGGTGCTCTCGAAGAGTTGCTTCTAACTCTGCTGGAGGTACTTGGAAACCTTTTACCTGAAAGAAGCATTTTATTCGAATTATTATGCACGTTATTCTGAATCATCATCATCATCATCACCATCACCATCAGCCACAAGACGTCCACTGCTGAACATAGGCCTCTCCCAAAGATTTCCAGACCGACCTGTTGGAAGCGGCCTCCATCCAGCGACTTCCTGCGATCTTTATCAGGTCGTCTGTCCACCTTGTAGGTGGACGTCCAACGTTGCGCTTGCCAGTACGTGGCCTCCAAATAAATATTATTATATAATTAATTATTATTATTGATAATATTAATATTATTCTCCTTATTTTGAATAACAAGACGTTTTTTTGAGTGGTAGAGCCACGCTGTAGACAGTTTTGTCTACAGCATGAATGGGCTGGCTCAACCGGGTCGTTACCACTGTCTCACAAAAAACCAACGCAAAGTAGCGGCTTGCTGCTGCGTTTCGTACGGTGAGTGAGATATCCGGAAGCCCAAATCCTTCCTCCCCTTCCCAATCCCTAATTATCCCTTTCCTTTAAAGTCGGCAACGCGCCCATGATTCTTCTGGTAGTGGGCGTACATGGGCGGTGGAGATCACTTACCATCAGGTGACCCACTTGCTCGTTTGCGGGACTATGCTATAAAAAAACCTGACCTGGCCGTAAGTGCCACTGCCTATAAACAGATTTTTTTTCGTTCATCAGCCTAATACATCAATGAAACTCATCTTCTTCTTGTCCTTAATTTGGCTTGTAGTTTTTACGATCGGCCGCTGGCCTGACATCAACCCTTCTAGGAAGAAAAATAAACATGCTGTTGTTTGTAAGCACCAAGCAATGTTTTGAGTTGAGTTGCTACTGTATAAGGGCATTTGAGCATCAGGCGACCGACCTACTCGTATTATCAATTAGGCGAATACAAAAAAAGTAATTTCTATCAATTAATGTCGACTTCAGGCCACCAATATTCTGCCAACTGTAGAAGGACGTGATGTCTCTTGAGCCTTGACGGTCGACATTTATTTGCATTACACTGATGTTAAGTGCAATTTAAAGTCCAATGAAAGCACTTGGCCGTACCAGCATAATAAAAATATTTCACACTTTTTAATATATATGATTCTTGAATCAGAGATTTCGAACTTGGACGGAAAGTCAAAACTAAGCCTTTCATTAAACTATAGACAAAAAACAGATACTATCCCGCCCACACACCCGCCACTGTAACTCCTGTGCACCAAGATCAACAGTGGCACGCATTTTGTCGACACCGAGCAGTGAAACTCGGCGAGTCTCTGGGAATGCCTAAATGTCTTTGTCCCGCAACGAAATTCATCAGATAGAAGGTTAGGGAGGAGTTGCGAATACCTCTATAGCTAATCGGGAGACAAAATAATGAATTAATGAGGTATTAACCTCAAGTGTAAGGACAGTTACAACTGGAGAGGCAGATGTAAAGCACCACGGATGTCATTAAGTGGGTCCTATCACGCGAGGTGGTACACTTGATTCCAATAATAATGTATAAACAGAAAACAGTATTACCTTGATAAGTTCCTTTAATCTATCAGCCACAGTCAAGACTCCGTCTTCGTCTACGAAGCCTAGGTCCCCAGACCTGAACCATCCATCAGTGAACACTTCGTTATTAGCTTGAGGATTGTTTTTGTACCCTCTCATCACTTGCGGACCTCGGATTAGAATCTCTCCAGTCTTAAAAAAGAGTATATTTGGAATATATTATTTACTTGGACATTACTAAGGTACAAAAAAAAATGTTTTTGTGGTACTTAAATTTTGTTGGTAGGTATTAAGAGTCATTAAGTTAATTTATTAAAAATGTGGTAAATCTGTTATTTTATTTAATCAATAATGAATAGTATAAAATAGAGTCGCTAAGTGCGTCTGTCTGTCTGTTTGTTCGTTTAGTTCATTTGTACTAAGCAACGAATTCGGATGCGGTTACACCATCATTTCGGGTAATTATTAAACCTTTAAATTCTAATAAAATAAAATACTAGAAAAAAAATCGAAGGTTTGTAATCGTGTCGTCAAAAATGTAAATTTTCGTGCACTTACATAGCTTACAAAGTAAATATTTGTAACCCCCTACTAACAAGAGGGGAACGGGTGGATCCGCGAACAAAAACTGGCTAAGACATAAATCTGATTTTTTTATATTAAAATTAATACCTCGTTAGGTCCCAAATTCTTGAAGTTGCTATCGACTATCCTCAGATCAGTGTTGGGTATTGGTAGGCCCGTACTAGAAAACTTGGTTGAGCCTATAGGAGTCATTGTGACAGTCGGCGACGTCTCTGTCAACCCGTAACCTTGTCGGAAGTCGAACTTGCGCTGGAATTAGTCAGTAGTTAGTAGCAGTAGTTAAGAGTTAGAATCTAGTAGAGTAGAGCCAAGTAGTAGGCCACTTCCACGAGGTCGGTCTGGAAATCTTTGGGGGGAGGCCTATGTTCAGCAGTGGACGTACTGTGACTGATGATGATGATGATGAGGGTAGAGCCATGCTGTACACAATTTTGTCTACAGCATGAACGGTCTAGCTCGAACGCGTTGCTACCTGTCTCACAGAAAATCGATGAAAGTTGTAGCTTGTTATTGTATTTCATACGGTTAGTGAGATATTCAGAGGCCCAAATTCGACACTCCTTCCCAATACCATAATCATTTCATTCTACCATAATCATCTTCTTTCCTTTAATTTCGGCAGTTAAGGAACGCCTATGAACATAGCCGGTGGTGATTGCTTACCTTCAGGTGACCCAATTGACGTCAGTTCTATTAGCTATTCTGTACCAATTGGTCGACTATAAAAAAAGTAGAAACAATCATACGTATAAAAGCTCGCTCCACTCGTATTAGACGTAGGTATTAGAGAAAAAATTGATATGGCACTTTGTCTATACTAAACGCCATACTATGACGTGAGCCTTGAATACATAGTAGAGAATACAGATTATCATGAACCAAACCCTAAAAACCGTTTTTAAATTCATTTGCTATTATTCGTTTCACTGAGTTTTAGATAGTTTGCTTTTGGTGCTTCTTCTGGTATTCCTGTATTATTATGTACATGGGCGATCATCAAGTAAACTCATCTGCGGTGCTGTTCTACAAAAAATACAATATATACTTTACTATTACACAAATTACCTTAGCCCGTTCGAATAGCCTATCAACATCAGAGGCAGCTATGGGTGCAGCGCCATTTACCAAAGTTTCAATGTGCTGAAGACTATTTTCGTTAGAAGCTGGATGTGAACCCAACATGAGCACTGGAACGATAATAAAAATGTGATTATCCAACCGAAACCAAACACCACTTTATCTTTTTCTGCCGTGTGTAAGCACTGTTATGTTTAAATCATTGTACCCAAAGAAATTACTAAGCAACATGATATTTAACATTTTATTTCTCGGGACGACTAGTATCATGCATGCTTTTTAATTCAATGTTCTCAGCGGTTTTTACTTGCTGTAGACTTGACGCTTACCATCAGACGAGGGACCTGATTGTTTCTGCATTTTTATGTAGAGACCAGCAAACGAGAAAGTTTTGCATGCAGTACTAGTACCCAGAATACCAGAAAAATCATGGATACATTATGGTTGTCGAGGACAAGAACGGGGATTGGAAAAAGAGATTTAGACTTCCGGATTTCTCACTCATATTAAACGCAACAACAAATTTGATATTTCACGTCGGTTTTCTGTGGGATTGCTATAGAAAAAAGGCTCTTTCACTCTCTCTCACTCTACAGTATGCCTGTACCAGTTGCAATGAAATCCATATATCTAATAGTACAAAAAAAACTTACTTAAAGGAGGCGCAACGAACAATAAATTCGTCTTATATTTCTCCATAGCCTGGAAGAACGCGTCAGGTTGAAATTTAGCCAATGTCACAAGCTTGACGCCAACCGACATCTTGTGAAACAAGAGAACGTTGGCAGCGTATATGTGGAAGAATGGCAGCACCACCAACGCCTTGTCTTGATGTGTTTCTGGAAAATAATTGTAGAACGTTATCCATTGGCGAGTTAAGTCGCTAATACCCTGGCGAGCCAGAAGTATAGACTGCCAATGGAGCATCTGGATAACCACGGTACGGCTGGCCGATTCGTTGTGCATGCTTGAAATTCTAGGCTCGCGGTACAAAAATACTGTAAATCAGCTGAGCTGGCGTGCCAATGCGACGGTTGAACAATTTATACCATTGGCTTGCTCGTGAATCACCTACTTATTATAGATATCCTTTATCCTGCATGTAAATTGATACTTGCTTTAACGATCCAGGAAAACATCATGAGGAAATTGCATACTTGGGAATTCTCTATAAATTTCGAAAGATGTGAAGTTTTCCAACCTGCATTAGGCCAGCATGGTGGCCTAAGGACCTGAACCCCTCCCGTTAGTAGCGGAGGACCGTGCCTAGCTTTGGAATAGTAGCTATAATACAGGGCTTTTGAAAAAAGAACATTAGCAATGTCATAAATCCTACAGAATAAATATTGTTGAAAATGCTTCAATGCAAAGAGAAAAATACAAATAAAATATGAAAGCAATTGATTATAATTACTTCTTACAAAGGCTTTTTATTTTATTCAAGGTCCATTACAGCGTAGCGTTAGTATTTTTATCGTAATTTAATTATAAAATCAGTCATCATTAGGTATGCAATGAGACAATTATTAGGATTAATAATTGTTTATCCGAGAACATTACTATAGCACTTTAAAGTGACCATCCATTACATTCGTATTACGATTTGAATTATACGCTTCCTAACACAACATTAATAGAAAATACAACTCACCAGTCGTCTCGCTGTGGGATGCGATCACAGGATTGTTAATCTGCTCACAATTAGCCACCAGATTTCTCATAGACAGTTCCACGCCTTTCGGCAGTCCAGTAGTACCACTAGAATACGGCACGAAACATATGTCATCTGGACTTCTTCTAACTTCTTTCAAACATGATTTGTCAACATGTAAATCTTCGCTGAGTTCATTAAAAAGGACAGTTCCCTCAGGAATTGCGTCTCCATTCGTATTCACTACAATTACTGGGAGCTCCAATTTGGCAATTGCGAATGCATCTTTGATCACTTTAACTGTTTCTGGTAACGTCACTATAAGTTTCGCTTCAGACAGTAAGAGTTGTCGTTGAACTTCATCTAAAACATTTGAATTTTAGTTAAAAGATTTTAATTGTTTGTTGTTTCTGTGAGAATTTTCATTACTTAAAGCAACTATCTTCCTAGTTAACACAAACCAAATTATCTATAGCATCAACAATTCACATTTCTATTCTCACAACACCCAGACCCGAAATAAATATTTGTGGATCAGACAAATATTTGCTCGGAGCGGGTATCGAACCGACAGCCTCAAGTTTCACAGTCAGCTACTCGCCCACTGCGCCACGGAGGCTATGATACTTTTTATGATGAATATACGATCCATACTAATGTTTTGATGGAATCCAGTCCTCCTCTTTCTTCCTCTCTTTTTCCCCTATTTTTGCTATATTCTCATTAAAGGAAATTGACTACACGATCAAAAAATATGTGTTGCCAACTCCATTTTCGTACATTAATAATATGCCATAAATACATGCCATATATAATATACCATAAATTATATCTACATCTGAATAAAATAAAACAACTAACGTGCTGTATAAATAGGATTGATAGAAGTAATTACGCCTCCAGCCTCCAAAATTCCCATAGCAACTAGCGGATAGTCAGGAATATTAGGCAACATCACAGCCACCATGTCACCATCTCGGATCTTGAACTTCTTGCGAAGATTAGCCGCGAATGTGTTCGACAGTTTGAACCCTTGTTCGTATGTGTAGCCACGGCCAGAGGTGGCGCAGACCTGGAATTTTGGATTACATAACATTTTTTTTACTTTTTCATCTTGGCACAGCAAAGTTAGCACAGTTTATTAAAACTGATAAGTATAATGCTGTTTTAATATATTCTCGATCATCGAGATATAATCGGTGGTGGTACGGATCACTGCCATACTGCCGCAACGTAAGTTGTGTATTTGAAAGCAACCCAAGGCAGACCTCTGACTTTATTAAGTTATGTGTGTATTGATTGTTAATGTTAATTGTCACTCGTTTTAACGACGAAAGAACATATCGTGAGGAAACCTGCATGCTATGCATGCTAACTGAGATTTCTCTGTAAGAATCTCGAAGATTTGTAAAGTCTACCAACCCGCGTTAGGCAAGTGTAGTGGTCTAAAGCAATCGTAGAACAGTCCTGTGTCCACCAATGCAATAGTATAAAACAGAACCGGTACTATTTTATTATTAACGAGATGTTGCATCTCTCATTATCAAATGCCTCTCTAACTGAACATAGGTACACCGGTTGACCCTGGAAAGTGACTCGCAAAAACTAGTAGCTGTGACTGGTTTTTATTTATCACGTGTACACAGTATAGTGTTATCTTCTATCCAGGCAGATTTTACTTTGGTATCCGATTTATCATGGAAATAGAAGATAATAATTACGCTACGTTTTATGCCAGAAAATCTGATATCTTTCATTCTGTTAACTCTAAGGTGATCCCAAATTCGAATTCGAAATATGAATAGATAATCGACCGGACAAATAAGTTCGGGAAAAAACAGCAGCTGATTTAACGTTCGTGTCATTAGTCTATCAGTTCGAATTTGGTCCGCCTTTCTAAGAGCTTCTAGAACATTTTCCTATTCAGGGAAAATAAATCCCTAGATTGCCTAACAACAGTAGATAAGTAAATACATTTAGTGTAATTGCCTAGCGCACTTTGATGGTGCTATGTATACATAAGTTGAAATTGATCTCTTTAAATAAGTTTCTTTTATTTTTGTTCTGACTTGTCTGCGCTATATAATCGTCTACATGATTATTAATTATTTTATTTCATTACATAAAGGTGTACTTTGTTCAGTATTCTCGCTGTTACGTTAAGATAAAACTTAAACACTTACCGCCAACGTCTTTTCCGGCCATTTGTCCAAGTTCTGCCAAACATAATCGTATAAAGTGCAGTTCGGTATCTCGATACTTTCTAATGGAGATTTGATTATATTATCTTGAGTCCAAACACTGTGCTTCCTCACGACACAAACATACTTTGAACTTTGACACAAACGATTTAAAGTCCTTTTTGCAACGAGCAAATTCTTCGACACCATCTTTCGGTCTACAGCTTGAGCACTTATAACTATAATGTTGATAAACAGTTGCTTTTGTTACAGCGTTATCTCAGAAAAGTCGATAATGGCTTGATAATGATTATATTTGTTTATTTTACTGCAATTGATAAACATACACTATCACAGATAACTAAAATATAAATGAGTGTTAAATAAAAAAACAAGGTTTAAAAGATCAACAAAGTGTGATTAGCATTTTTTTCTTTTCTGCAATTAGTCTAATGTTTTATTCATGCTGGCACGGCAATGCACGCATCACGACACTGCATCTGATGGCAGGTAAAGTTTAGTAATGTCACTCAAGGACGGTTGGACATTTACCTCTGACGAATCAAGCCAGAATAAATGCTGGCACGTATGGTATAAACAAACGTATTTTTATGGGCACAAAAACTACAGTAAATACAAAAATAACATGACTATTTGCAGATTGTTATCCAAAAACTACTAAAGTAGTCTTACCGTCTAATGGCAAATTAATAGACACTATCAAGCAATCGCAATAAAAATTGAGATTAGGCATAGTGCAATTAAAACCAGTTGTCTGTATTTTACTTCAATAATAATGTGTAAAAAAAAAACAAGCGACGACCATATAGTGCGCGGCAGATAAGAGAAGAGATAACTGGTAATCCCATATCATAATGTACAACTAAATGCATGTTTTGAGGTAAGCGTCCGAGATAGGAAGAGCGCGACACGTGTCTTTGTGTGAAATTGTGTGGATATGGTCACGCGTCGCGGTGCCTTGCCTCGCCTGCATACCTCATAACGTATTTAAAGGTTATATATCGCAGTCTGTTGTCCCGATCGCGTACCTCAAACAGATCTTTAGAATCACGTAAAAAGAGCGACCAGCGATGGTATTGTGAAAGTTATCATCCAATAAAAAGTCAGACAATGGGTTTTATTGTGACTGAATGATAGAAAACATATTTGACAAGAGTTGACAATTCTAAAGGCCGATTTCGAATGGTCGGCTCAAGCGTCGAACGCTGGCGTCCATGTACACTCCATACCCTACTTTTCAGATTGAAGATCGTTGACACGTCTATTGCACGGTTCGCTTAGAATGGTGTCCCATAGATTTACATTTTACATTATATGAATAAAGGGCAGACAAGACGGAACATCACTCATATTATTCAACAGCGCGATTTGGAAGGTATTTCCTACCTCGCACCACCACTCTGTGGAACCAGCTGTCGCCGGCGGTCTGTCCGAACCGTTACGACTTGGGAACCTTCAAGAAGAGAGCGTATTCTTTCCTTAAAGGCCGGCAACGCATTTGCAAACCCTCCGGTGTTGCAGATGTTCATGGGCGGCGGTGATCACTTTCCATCAGGTGAGCCTCCTGCCCGTTTGCCCTTTATGCCATAGAATTTAAAAAAAATGCCTATCGGAAGTTTGCCTGAAGAACCACATAATCATTTTTATAAGACAGTGGATTACTCAGTGGATTACTGGAGGATACTTGTATCCGACCGGATAGCGACCACCGTACACTGGTGCTAAAAACCTGCCATAGTGGCCCACCTTGTGTGGTTCGCGTTCCAGGGTCAGCCAGTGTATATCCGGTTCTCCCCAGGGGGCTTGCCCCCTGATCCTAACCCTTTTCCCATCCCTTTTCCTTCCCCTCCCCCTTGGCCCTTTGGCAGGCCGACATGATCTTGCCGACCTACGATGGACGCATTGTTTATCGTTGGTCGACACTATTCTTGGATTGCGCTACACTTACCATCAGGTGTAGCCAGCCGAGCGAGCCAGGATAAAAAAAGAAACTATCCGTTTACAGATCCACAAATCTGCTCTAACAAGTAGAAAACTGGCAAGAAGGATGATATGCTGAATGCTGATCCTTTAATTATCCCTTTATGAGTTCCATTCTTAATTCATTCAATTATACTTCCATTATATTCAGATTTTATTGCAACCGTCTGACGCCATGACGGGTTTACGTCATTACTGAGCAAAATAATATAAACATTTGCATACAAAGCAGCATCTACACAGAACTTTGAATTATAAAGCACTGCATGGCACTGACCTGCGCTCGTCACCCCGAGACATCAGATGTTAAGTCTCATAATGCCCAATAATTTCACTGGCTTCAATGTCCTTCAAAGCCAAAAAACACAGTAGTGCTTACACACTGTTGCTTGGCGGCAGAAATAGACAAAGCGGTGGTATCAACCCAGACGGCCTCTCGCATACGAGGGACCTACCACCTTGTAAAATGCAGAATAATATTTTAGAGATTTCCTAGGATTTGTGTCCTTGCTCTGAGAGTAACTATACATATAATGACGATATAGGTATGTAACGATACTACTACTCATATAAGTGTCATCAAAACCTATTCAAAGTAATCTATGGTAGGTAGTGATAACAAATGACAATAATTGTAACAATAAACAAACAGCCTA
Source organism: Amorpha juglandis (assembly GCA_949126905.1). Lineage (NCBI taxonomy): Eukaryota > Metazoa > Arthropoda > Insecta > Lepidoptera > Sphingidae > Amorpha > Amorpha juglandis. The sequence goes on from OX421380.1 coordinate 3,618,022, forward strand.
AAACGTTGAAAATTCCCATATCAAAAACAATAGTATTCCATTAAACAGAGGATGAGCGGTATGTTAAAAATGGAAGAAATATCTGAAAAGGTCCTAAATAGCCTTCATTGGATCGCTAGACAACCAAAATAGTTAATTTAATAATGACCACTACATCATTTGAAGATAATGAAACCATTAACTACATTACATAGCGTAAACATGCTAGCGCCGATAATATAAACATAGAAAAAACAAACAAAACAAACATTAAACAATAAATAAATATCCACCCAAGCCATTCGCCGAAAGGTCATTGGAATCTAAGGGACATTATCATGCACAATAATTATGGATGACACATTACAGTCAAATAAAAACATAGTTTAAAAACTGATCAATGAGACTATTGCAGTTGGTTTATCCTGTTGAAACTGTGATTAGACTAGCCGTTTATAGCAAATAAACATCGAACGCAATATCCTACAAGAAACATTGTACCACATTCAGAGATTAATAATCTTAAAGTACATCAGAAGACACAAACTTGTATAAACTTTGCACTTCACAAAGAATTAACATCAACACAAAGCTAATACTATGCGTCTGAGTAGTGTACTCCGCAGAACTTCGTGCCGAACTAATAATAAAAACAATGCCACTTTATCACAGCCCATTGGTTCATTCAGGCGAAGCGAGTGCGGCATCGACGCAGGAACAGCGTGAAGTTAGCCAATAATAAATAGTGGTACGTACACATCACTCCAGTAATTATTCAAGTCCAGTATTATAGATACTAGTCCTACTTATCCAGCGTTCATATTCCAGCTGGGTTTTTTACGTTATTCTTAAACTAGAATAATTTATATATTATGTTACCCAGAGTGACCGTTGACCAAAACATATTAAATAAATAAATAATAATTTATTTCATATTCACTTGGACAAACACATAAGATAGTACTAATACAGTTCATAATATTATTTAAGCAGTATTTGTGTTGCTGAAAGTCCGGTGCCCAAATTAAGATTTAACTTGTGTTATGGACACCGTTGCTCACATCTTACATATATTGATTGATATTGATGGTATGCTATTTGTGAATCATATGTATATAGACATAATATATAAGCATATAGGCTTAGTGAACATGAAGTATTTTGTGACATCACGTAGGATAACCCGATGCTATTTTAAGCACATAAAAATCCTTTATATTATTTGTGCTTCTGAGCATGAGCATGTAAATTAGTATACTAAAAAACTGGTCTAAATGAGAACTGAATAATTAGCACAAGTCGTTGCCAAAAATAGATGAATATAAGTGTTTTGATGTTTAAATACCGGTTCACAATAATTTACCAGCCATATAAAGGCAGGAGTTTCTACAAAATAGTAGGTCCCGCGTATCCGAGAGGCCGTTTGAGATGGTACCACCGCTTTGTCTATTTCTGCCGCTAAGCAGTGTGTAAGCACTGTTGTGTTTCGGTTTGAAGGACATTGAAGCCTGTGAAATTACTGGGCATTATAAGACTTAACATCTTATGTCTCGGCGTGAGGAGCCCAGTTCAGTGCCAGGCAGTGCTCTGTAATTCAATTTCTGTGTGGTGTTGCTTCTGTTTATGGGCAGGCGTGGCGCTTACCAGCAGGCGATATCATGTTCGACAAGATAATTGGATGGTGTTCAATTTTCGTCAATAGTTTAGTTAAGTAGATTACTAGTAATTCATACAATAATAATGTTCAAAGGTTGATAATTTTTGGTATCATTGGCATGTTATGCGAAAACTCGCCTTTAATTTCTGCTAAAATATATTATATCTATTTCGAATTCTTCGACTCTTACATAAAGATAAAACGTTCCGCGATTGTAATATGAATAATGAACACTTCTTTCACATGAAGTGGCAGCTTTCTGTATCATTTTGTATGAACCTAACTGGAGGCCTAAATTCCCCTGCCCTTCCCAATCCCCAAAGCGAAATATCTTCATTTTATAGTGAATGAGTCATACTGTATTTCAAATGCCATAAAATAAAGTTTTGTAATAAGATTACTATTATATTAACAAAATAGATAAAAAATATGGCGCTAGCAATAATCTAATCCCATTTAATTGAAGGTCGACAATGTGTGAGCAGTGAAGATCACATACCATCAGGCGACCCACTTGCTAATTTGCTGACCTCTCAGATAACAATTCTTTATTTAGTAGACAACTGTGTAGCTATTGAGTAACACGCAATTGATTGCTGGCGTAGTTCAAACCAGCCATTAGGTAGTTTTGTACGTACTTATGATGCGGGATCACGTACACGAAGCAGTACTATTTATACAATACTGTGTTGTATGTATGTATATATGTAACAAAGTAGCATCGTACAATTTGTTTTGTTACGCCATTACGTTTTCGGAGCTACGATCCAACATGATAGAGTATTTGACTATTAGACAGGGAGCCCTCGGGTAGCTGATCCACTTGACTACTATCAAGCTCATTTTCCGTGAGTAGCTTCGTTTCGATGAGACGACCAACTATTCCCTATGCGAAAATTCTCTATTGTGGTAGCTAACAGAGGTAGCAAGGATAGAATATTTCGATTTGATGATACTCAAAAAACTATTATTTTATTTGTAGGACAATATGACAGTTAAATTATATAAATATTAACTAAGTAAAAACAAAAAAATCAGCTGGTTAGTAATCATACCTATTGGAAGGAGGGGCTTCCAATAGGTATCGATAACGAGGTCATAAGAATGATTACTAATAACTGCTACCTCTGTTAGCTACCACAATAGAGAATTTTCGCATAGGGAATAGTTGGTCGTCTCATCGAAACGAAGCTACTCACGGAAAATGAGCTTGATAGTAGTCAAGTGGATCAGCTACCCGAGGGCTCCCTGTCCATATGTCTAACTTTATACATTATTATAAATGCAAATGACAATACTAATAAAAAATACTATTTTGCGAAAATAGAATTAAAAATGAAAAATTTCCTGCAGTTTATGTTTTAAATATGTCGTACAAGGTGGTAGGTCGCTCGTATGTGAGAGGCCGTCTGGATAGGTACCACCGCTTTGTCTATTTCTGCAACCAAGCAACAATGTGTAAGCACTGTTGTGTTTCGGTTTGAAGGACATTGAAGCCAGTGAAATTACTGGGCATTATGAGACTTACCATCAGTCGTCTCGTTATTCAATATAACAAAATAAAATAAAATGGTATTTCGGCAGTCGATATGACATTTGAACTATAATACACCATAGATGTTGTTTTTACTATTACTGATTACACTGCACTTACCATCAAGCGCAGTATAATCACTTTGCCGTACTAGCAAAAAAAAGTTTCACACCATTAAAATAATTTTAGACCGTAGGTAATATTAATTTTCTAGATTATTATTTTTATACCATACAGACTAGGAAATGGTGACGACTTATTCAATAACATGTTCAATTCATATTCGTAAAGCAAATAAGTTCAATAAAAACAGCGTTTCAACTATTACGTCAGTCGACTAGCAGCTGAACTAAGTTAACGAGGTAGGAACTAGACACTATTTTAAAGGTAAATATTGATAAAGCATAAAATAATGTAATTTTATTAAATTTATACGTCTATTTACTTGTCGCCCACTTTTTTCCACTGTTTTTTGTTTGTATTTGTGGATAAGGGGAAAAGGTTGGAATGAAATGCGATGGCCCTCAAGAATCATGGGCGCGTTGCCGAACTTAAAGGAAAGGGATAATTAAGGAATTGGGAAGGGGAGGAAGATTTAGGTCTCCGGATATCTCACTTACCGTACGGAACACAGCAGCAAGCCAGTACTTTACGTCGGTTTCTGTGAGACAGTGGTAACGACCCGTTCGAGCTGTCTACAGCGTAGAGCCACGCTGTAGACACTCATGAAAAATATAACAACAGCTACAGTACTTCTCTAAATGTTAATCTAGTTGCTTAGTAATCGCTTCATTGGTCTTGTGGTATCGTACTGAATGAGGTCCAGGATTCAGTTCCCAGGACAGCCATTTACTATTTATATTTGAGTTCTCGATTCTAAAAATCACACATGAATTGCCCGGGTTTAGTATTTATGTCCGGTATGGCAATAGGATCACATCATATGACGGAAATAACCTCGGCGAAACATGAGTGCAGCACTAGTTACATCTCTACCTACCCCTTCGGTGTTAAAGGCGTGAGCTTATTATGTTATATCAGTTGCTTTGATTATCGCTTTTTATCGGTATTTAATAGTAGAAACGCAATATTGTCTAATACGCCACATAAACAAACACAGACATGTGTGTATTTACATACATAAGCTGTATTTATGGTGCTGCCACACCGATGTTATAAAATGTTTACAAACATTTTCTAACATTAAATCTAACATTTTATAACATTTCTTAACATTTTCTAACATTGTCTAACATTTTATAACATTTGAAAACATGACACGGCCCTTCTTCTTTGACGGCTTCTTTGACGACGCCGCTCTCAAAAGTACCGCCGCCCGCTGTTAAAAAATGTTCAAAAATGTTACAAATTGTTAAGAAATGTTTACTAAATGTTGCTGCCACACCGGTGTTATAAAATGTTATATAACATTTTCTAACACCGGTGTGGCAGCACCATTACATAAATTGTTAAACGATCCAGCACACATTACAGACAATACAGACTGAGTTGTCTGTGAGCAGTGTTTTAATAAGTGCATACACCTTTATATAGTACATTCTCGTTGGGTGCTGAAAAGCGACCTCTATTTTTTCTTATTGTAACTAATTATAACGCTAAAATATTCATGGGTCCAAAAAATAAACACTAGATGGCAATATTTACAAAATAGTTTTGCATTTTTTAAATCCCAAAAGGGTTCTAGTAAGCTATTATTGTTATAGATAATTAGATTTATATAATTTTGCTAATAAAAAATGCCTTATTAGTGATGATCGCGCTCAGGCGAAAATTAGTTCAATAATGTGGTAATAGATGTCGCTAAAAGGTTATTCTGATTCGAACAAGCATCTATTGCGTAAATGCCGCCCATATCATTTATGGCGTTCTTGCTGCTAAAATAGCAATAAAGTACTAATTAGGATGCTAATGGTAAGTATTCATTATCTTAGGACCAAAGTCCAATGCGCCTCTTGTTAAAAAGGAGGAAAAACAAAATATAGATATTATTTTTGTCTAATGGTGCTGCCACACCGATGTTATAAAATGTTTACAAACATTTTCTAACATTAAATCTAACATTTTATAACATTTCTTAACATTTTCTAACATTTCTGAACATTCTTCTTTGACGGCTTCTTTGACGGCGCCGCTCTCAAAAGTACCGCCGCCTGCGGTTATAAAATGTTAAGAAATGTTACAAAATGTTACAAATTGTTAAGAAATGTTTACTAAATGATGCTGCCACACCGGTGTTATAAAATGTTATATGACATTTTCTAACACCGGTGTGGCAGCACCATAATGTGGTTACCACATGAATAGTTTTTTTAAGGCCATAAAGTAGTTATCGTTTTTACAAATTAGTACAAATATGCTGAAATCCATCGACTTATGAAATCAATGTCCGACTTTCTTGGCCTCGTGATAATAATAAATTATAACTAATATTAAAGGTAAGTACAAAATTTATTAAATCGCCACCATCGAACAATTGTATGATGTAATTAATCATAATTAATTAAATCATAGAAATGTTTATCATACAAATCATACGCACTCACGCCTGTAATCCCCAAAGAGATAGGCAGAGGTGTAACACGTACACCCACTCTTTGCCGTGCTTATTTTCGTCCCTTGATGTGATAGGAGCGAGCCTATCGCCATACCATAAATGGTGCATTTCCAGACTCCGGGCTGATGCTGAGCATTAAAAAAAAACAATATCACTTTTACCAAAGCCTTAACACAGCAATAGATCCGCGTACGCATTAGAAGTAATAGAACTGCACCACCGAGGCAGTCAATACAATTACAAATATAATTAAAATAAGTGGTATGACAACCTGCGTGGCGGAGCGGCCGAGTAGCCGGCTATGAAGCGATAGGCCGTGGGTTCGATTTCCACACCGAGACAAATGTTTGTGTGATTCACAAATGTTGGTTTTCGGGTCTGGGTGTTGAGGGAGCGGAAGTCTCTCGTAGTTCCTGATAATATCTATACAGGTTTAATCTAGTGTGGGGTCAGGACTATGTGTGTAACTGTAGGCTGTATTTATTTATTTTATTTATCATATAAATTAGAAAATAATAGCGTCTAAAGCTAAAATCATGATAGAAGGACGAAGTGCTGTAGTATGTAGGGGCAAAGTGCAGTCCAGAGCACACTCAGCATCCCCCGGGGCCGTCCAAATTGCTCTGAAAAAGACTACAGTAGGGTTTTAGTCCGTAAAGCATCAGAAGGTTTTTTTGGTAGAGACCCAACCCAGCGGTCATTCAGACAACTGGGTCGGAAGGCTGATGAGTCAGGTATAACCAGGGAATAAGGTATCCGCAATCCGGATTCTCCCAGCAAGAAAGAAATGTTTTGTAGTAGGTATGTAATTATCTCGAGCCAAAATAAAAAGAAACTATTCGGCTAACTTTCATTACAACTGTCTCCAACCAAGAGTTCGTGCATAAAATAAATATGTAAATTAGTGAATTTAACAACTACAATTCGTGAAGTGGATACCTAATGTACCTAAACTATCACTATTTTAAACATTATTATTCATTCGGTAGTTTTGTATTACGTGACTTAAAATAATTCGTCCAAACTTTGTCTTTAGTACACGACTAAAATTTAAATAAGTAGATACCAAATAATGGTTGATACGGGAATGTATGTATTATTTGTCCGAACTGAAAATAATGCAATCGTATTCGGTCGTATTCCGTGTTCGGTAAACCATATCGGCCGCGGACTCAGCGGGTGCGGGGCGGCGGCGGCGCGACGACGACGTGGGAGCGGCGGAGACCCGGTCTCGAATATCTAATATTTCTTTCTGATCTTATTAAATTAAAAACAAAATAAAATTTACCCTCTTGTTTTAATATCGAAACATATAAAATATACTTATATATTGTCTATGTTAAAGTACTTATTAACAATATTACAATCTTAATTAAAATTACTGACGTAATATTAAATAACAATGTGTCAGTATAAATTATTATTTCTGACATTAAATAATATTTTATTGACAATATTTCTAACAATAAATAACAATTTATATTGACATTATTTGTGACAATAATTATATTATCAATTTATTACATAATATAACAAAAAATGCCAGTGACCATTTGCCATTTTTTTTCGATTTGACGTTATGCTGTTAGCCTGACGCGAGTCCGCTTTCTACAGCTTCACCGGATTTTCGGGCAAGCGCTTTAGGCGCTCTTAACCCTTAACCCTTAGACCATTTGCCAAGGCAGTTGCCCAAGTGGGCTTATTTTACAGTATGTTCCCTGCCGTAGATAATTGTAGTTATTCGATAAAATAAATTAGTTTTCCTTCAAAAGCATCAAATTGTAGGGCTGGACGCACTTTGATTTTTTTGTGGTCCCTTAAATTCCATTTTTATGAATAGGACTCAAATAGAGTAATCTTTAAAAATATAACCATGGATAAATGTGTACATAAGTAGCAAGATTTAGCTTTACATAAAATCCTGAGGAATTTCTTATAGAGATCTCGATTGTTCGTGTACACTAATATTATAAATAGGAAAGATTTGTATTTTTGTATATAACGAATAAACTTAAAAACTACTATACCGATTTGAAAAAATCTTTCACCATTAGAATCCTACATTATTCCTGATGAACATAGGCTACTTTTTATCCCGAAAAAAGCAGATCACGCGGTCGGAACCGCGAGGAAAAGCTAGTACTTAATAAAATTGCACTCTGTATTACATTTGTTTACCACAACATGTAAATAAAAATAAAAAATCAACCTCTAAAATCCAACGTCCGTTTGTGACAACTTCGTAGTATTGATTATACATATAGAATTCCCAAAAATGCTAAATTATCAGATTTTTAAAGTGATCACTCACAAAAATTTCGTCCGTAAAACATTAAATCACATCATTTAATATAACTAAGCCCATATTTTATAAATTGTCAACAATTTCAAAACATAATTCAACAAAATATATTACCTATTTTGCAGTATTTAGTAAACTATATCATAAATTACCGCGCCCGTCGTTTTATTGATAGAGCAAAATTAAAAAAACACAGACGTACGCTGTAAAAACATAATTCAACAAAATATATTACCTATTTTGCAGTATTTAGTAAGTATATCATAAATTACCGCGCCCGTCGTTTTATTGATAGAGCAAAATTAAAAAAACACCGACGTACGCTGTAAAACGAACGTTTTATACCTTTACATCATTATATAAAGCATAAATCACTTGCGCAACTCAGTATTTTTGTTATGCATTGTATGCGGACGCAATTTGTTTTACAAATCAAGTTTGAACGCTTAGACATTCTTTCCCGTTAGACTAAGTTTTTGCACATTTCTTTATAACAGGATGTAACACCAATAAAACTTCAATAGTCTCGACAATATTCAATATTAACATTGATTTTCTCAAGTGCGGTTTTGATAATTATCATTTAACCTTCAAAATATCTATCACATCAATCCTTAAAATAAAATACCCAAAAATTTGCAACTATGCGTATATTTTCTTCAGCTCCCTTTTAAGAATCTTCCCTGAGGGCGTCTTAGGAATGTCCGCGACGAACATGATTTCTTCTATCTTCTTATACACTGCCACCTTACTAGCTACGAAGTCTTGGATTTCTTCTTCCGTAGTTTTATGCCCATTCTTTTTAATTATGAAGGCTTTGGGTGCTTCACCGTAGAATTCGTGAGGGACACCTATAACTGCTGCGTCTGCCACGGCTGGATGAGATCTCAGGATGCTTTCTAATTCTGCTGGGGCGACCTGCATGCCTTTCACCTAAAATGAATAGCAATATATTATGATTTCTTAACATTTCTTCTAGTGTAAATACAAATGTTGCTGGTGGGAGGATACTTGTATCCGACCGGATAGCGACCACCGTACACTGGTGCTAAAACCTGCCATAGTGGCCCACCTTGTGTGGGTCGCGTTCCAGGGCCAGCCAGTGTATATCCCCGGGGGCTTGCCCCCTGATCCTAACCCTTTTCCCATCTCTTTTTCCTTTCCCTCCCCCTTGGCCCTTTGGCAGGCCGGCATGATCTTGCCGACCTACGATGGACACATTATTTCGTTGGTCGACACTATTCTTGGATTGCCCTACACTTACCATCATGTGTAGCGTAGTCACTTTGCCGAGCCAGAATAAAAAAAAAATGAAATATTTTAACCCCGATTGTTAATTTAATATATTACCTCAGTAATATAAAACTTAAGTAGTGTTTTGGTTAGCAGATACAAATTATTTATAAGTTTCGCATTGCCATTTACCTTAATAAGTTCCTTTATTCTATCAGTAATGAAGAGTCCAACTCCAGGCTGGTAGTAACCCAGGTCTCCGGTTTTGAAGTAACCGTCATCAGTGAGACTGTCCTTGGTAGCCGTCGGGTTTTTATGATATCCTTTCATTATCGTCGGGCTCTTGACGTACATCTCACCTTGCTGTTAGAACGATTAAATTAATAACTAAGATGTACAAAAAAAAATTGCTGTAATTAGATTTTTTATATGAGCTTTAAACATTTTTGATCCAAATTCTTTTGATCATGATCAATAATTTGGAAAAATATCGGTTAAATAAATCACACCTATTATGTCCAGTGTTTGGTTTTATCGTGATTGGGCTATGAACCGAATAATAATATATTTCTCGTCTCAAAAATCATTTTGATCCGTTGATCTGCTGCTGCATGATACGTAGACAAACTTACAAATATACTTTATAAGTATAGGTTAAGCTATATTCACAGAAATTAATTCTTTACTAAAATTACCAAAAACATATTGTGAAATATATTTCTACTTGTGCAATGTATACTTACTTCACCGATCGGAACTGGTTTGCCGGTGAGTGGGTCAACGAATTTTAGCTTGAAATTAGCCATAGGTACACCACAGGCGGATAAATCGACGTTTTTTGTGTTTTTTAGTGTCGATGTGCATAAGGAAGATGTCTCAGTAGCTCCGAACCCTTGGTTGAATTCGATTTCCCGCTAGAAGAAAATTAAAAGTTTTTAAAGGATAGGCCGGCAAAGGAACAACTGAGTCTATCGCCAATTAAATCCTCAATACCAGAAAAACTATGGGTGCGATGAAAAAGAAATAAGGACTGTGGGGAGGACTTTGGGCTTTCAGACAACTCACTCACCATACGAAACCCAACAGCAATAACCTAATCAATCCATTTATGTTGTAAACAAAATTATCTACCACGTGGCCTCCTATACAAGCTAGTCTAAGAGAAAGAGAGGTCGAACCACAAGCAGATAAAATTGATCTTCCATTGAGGTTCCATTAATTATCTTTAAAATAGCTTCGTGAAAGGTACCGTGGGAGCATTAGGTACATTTCTGTCAATCCCTCTAAGCACAAATGTGTGGGTTTACGTTATGTTAACAAGGAGGCAACGACATAAAAGTAATTGGTTACATTAGAACTATATAACATTTAACTACTTAGAAACATTTTATTTTTCTACAAAAAGGTAATAAAGCGTTATCGCAACGCCGGAAACTGCAGTAAATGTTCGGTGCGTTTTTATCATCGGTCGCCAAATTTTATTGTTTTGTTATTAGAACTTTAACTTTTCCATTTGTACTACAAAAATACCAAATACTACCATGCCTTGGAAGGTCTAATTTCTTAGCACCAGTATTTTTCTTATGTTCACAAATGTTTAAACCCAACCAGATAGGATATACGTATAACTGACTGACTATTTATTGAACTCATACAGCAAATCACTCTTCATAATAATATCCTCTTCCATAACCGGGTAGATTAAGTTATTTCCACAATGATGATGATGAAAAAATAGCATCACATCTCAGTGACCCTGGTGAGTTCGGCATAAACATCTCGCCTTCACCCCGGGGCTTAGTATCTTCAATAGGAATTTTCCTCGCGGAGAAAAGGGCGTGGACTGCTGTTTATTTTGGAAATCTTTAAACAGAGTTATTTATATAAGATATTTCTTACTTTGCTCTTTTCGATAATACTTTGAACATCGGAGGCAGCAAGAGGCGCGGCGCCACACACTATGTGTCTGATATGACGGAAATGTTCCTCTTGGACGTCAGGATGCTTTCCCAAGAGTATCGCTGGAAAATTAATAAACAGTTTAATAAAAAAAATCATTAATGATAGACTGTCTCTGTGTCCTGGCTTAAAGGATTGGCTTGCAATAAATATTTTACTGTGTCACTAATGATGATCAGGTCGTTAGCTAAATCTATTTAAATTCCGTACGAAAAAGGTGAGCAAGCCTCCAACACAAAACCTTGGATGTTATCTCAACAATGATATTTTGTAATAAAGTTTAAAATATAATATGCATAAATAAAATTAAGTAATCTTCATTATTCCAATTTAGATAAAAGAGATGATAATGATGATGACTACAATAAACAATTTAGAATACAATATTATGTTTATTTTAGGAATATACATATATACATAGACTCATGCCTGTTACCAATAAGGCTAGGCAGAGACAAAGGACTTCCAGCAGCTACGATCCTTACACACATGTTTGGCCTCCTTCACTCATTAAATTTTTCATGCATGCACGTCGGTTTAGAGTACTTCTGACTTGGCTTTTCGCGATAATATCTCCGAATAGATCTAATAAATTTCGCCGAGGCCTTCTCCTCCCAACTCTACCATTCACACCCGCCATGTATATTTGTTTCGTCAATTTTCTTTCATCCATCCTCTCTACATGCCTACACCATCTCAGTATTCTTTTCTCAACCTTCTACATCTTCTCTCACACCACACCTTTTTTATTATTATTTTCTTTCCAATTCTTATTTTTTTAGAAACATACATATGAATATAGATAAGTAATGACAACTTACCAACTGGTGGTACAATGTTAAGCAGTGTGACGTTTTGTGTTCTTAATATGTCTAAATAGGTGCTAGCAGAGAATTTAGCCATCGTAATCAATTTGACTCCTTTAGCCAAATGTCCTATAAGAGTAATCACCAGGCCGTAGATGTGGAAGAAAGGCAGGAAACTAGGTAACAAATCTTGGTCTGAGAGATCTGAAAATAAATCATAGGTAATTAAATGTGAGTGCAATCATAGTTCTGACCACACTTAATATAATTATTATCTCATTGTCCGCAAATATTCGTGGTAGGATATTCATATCCACCCTGATAGCGACCACTGTACGATCTATTATAGCGATTATTGTGGATATAAATATAGGGAAGAGAAAGTAACTATCGGTCAAATGCAAAGAAATCTAAAATTGTTATGTACTTAAATAGCCACTTACCATGAGCCAATCTTGGGAAAGATGTCTCTTTCGTATGCATAATTTCCATACCGGCCAGCAGGTTTCTATATGTGATATCAACTCCTTTCGGCAAGCCAGTAGTACCACTCGAAAATGGTATACAAGCTACATCATCTTCTTTAACGTCTACTTTGTCAAGCAGACCTTGGTCTATTTCACCATTCTCTGCAACTTCAGAGTATCTGGTAGCTCCATCAGGAATGGGCATGCTTGGTACATCTATTACAACCAGTTTAGCATTGATCTTTGCAAGTTTCAGTCCTTTTAGAACGGTCTCGTAACACGGTAATATGGTGACTATTAATTTCGGTTCTGTGATGGTAGCTTGATGGCTGATTTCAACTGTAAATAAAAAAATAGAGTCAACTCCTACTGTGCTTGTTTTAAAATGTGATTCTAATAATCATCAGAAATGTATATTTTACATGTCTTAATATAATATTTATCCCTATATGTCTTAGACTGTTTTTCAAAGAAGTTTTTATAACTTTCATAATTCTTCATCGAATTGAAGGTTCTGAACACCATTTAAATGCATGTGTTTGTCGCTATTGACGATAAATAGACATCTTTTTTTAAATTAAAGGTTACCCCAAAAAATTAAAAATTAACAGTCCCACCTGTAAACACTAAAATCCAATTAATTTGTTGTATTTTTAATTTGTGATTTTGCTGGGCAAGAGCGTCCTCTACTATCGAGACGGGTCTATAAATATTAAAAAAAATCAATGGTATAGAAGTTTATAGGTTATTGGTAATGCACAGATGAATAATAGAATTCTAATCTATATCAAATGGTCAGTGGCCAATTAGTGTCAAAGTTTTCAAGCCATCCAAAGGCCTCCGGATAACAGCCGGGTCTGACTTTTTACGTGCCCGCCGAAGCAACCCTCAGTTGAAATACCACTGAGCTGTCACCTATCTGACTGCTGACTGCCGCGCCTTTACCGAATAAACTCACTATTACTATATTTATGACAGCCTTCGTGGCGCACTGGGCGAGTAGCCGGCTGCGAAGTGAGAGGCCGTGGGTTCGATTCCCGCTCTGAGACAAGTATTTGTGTGATCCATAAATATTTGTTTCGGGTTTGGATGTTATGGGACCGCATGCCCCTCGTAGTTCCTGATACCCACGATACAGGTTAACCTAGTGTGGGGTCAGGACTATTTGTGTGACTGTTGGGTGTATTCGCTACTGGCTATGAGCGCCTGAACATAATGAAGATACAATAATCTCATTACAATATATTGATAGTCATGTCGCCTTTTCGAAAAATAGATTATGAATTATTCATCATCATCATCATCATCAGCCACAGGACGTTCACTGCTGAACATAGGCCTCCCCCAAAGATTTCCAGACCGACCTGTTGGAAGCGGGCTGCATCCAGCGACTTCCTGCGACCTTTATCAGGTCGTCTGTCCACCTTGTAGGCGGACGTCCAACGCTGCGCTTGCCAGTACGTGAATTATTATTAAAAAAAATTGGATATTTAACCCCCCTAGATTTGTAAGCGGATGTTATGCTCATTTATCATTTTAAACCGTTAAAGACATTAGGTTCGTAAATAAAATGTATAATGTAGATTATACGGTATTATATAAGATTAGATGTTACAAAGAATTTGCGTTAGAACTACGTGGTATAAGCCAGGGGGGAATTTGATAAGATATAGGTTTATAATACTGACTTTAAGTACGGCTTAGGCAGAATCATGATGGTAATGACGAAGCTAAAGCTAATGCAAGTAATTTTGAGGTGTATCAAAAATGTTTGCTACGATTCTTTCATAATAAAATGGTAAAGCCATATCCCAGAGGACCTCTGGGTTGGTACCACCGCTTTGTCTATTTTTGCCTCCAAACACTGTTGTTTTTCGCTTTGAAAGACATTTCAGCGAAATCAGTGGGTTAATGATACTTAACATCGTAGTCTCGGCGTAAGAAGTGCAATGCAGTGTAGTGCTTTGAAATTCAAAGTTATTTGTGGTTGCTTCTGTTTATGGGCAGTTGTGGCGGTTACCACCAGTCGATCGACCATTTCGTCTCGCTATTAACGCTAATAAAAAAACTACATATCGTCGATGAAGTACCAATACCTCCTAACTGACAATTTAGTCCAAAATTACTTTCTTATTACAATAGACATAAACATAAACCACATCCCTTAGTAAGTAATAAAAAGGTAATTTATTGGAAACTATTTACTATCAATAGTTGATCAAAATAAATAAAACCTTATTTTAAACAGTTTTTGTAAAATAAAACCTTATTTTAAACAGTCTGGTGTAAAATTAGATTCTCAACACTTAGGAGGTATTGGTACTTCATCGACGATATGTATGAATCATCTTTAACACACGGACCATAATCTTATCCATTTTATTATGGACACGGTAAACCCCACGCACGATAAGTTATTTTATTTGATGTAGAAAAATATGGTAAACATTTTTTTTATATTCATCTTAGTTTACTAGATGGTCCCTTCGCCAGAGGGGGATTTCCCCGACAAGCCAAATCGTAAAACTACAAGCCAAATCTTTTTGTAACATGTGTTAAAAAGAATGTTGCGACGACCCCACTGAGAGTTTGATAAGGGCAAGTGAAAGAAGGCTAGGTTGTAGGCGCGCATGCGAGAGGCCGTCTGGATTGGTACCACCACTTCGTCTATTTCTGCCGTCAATCAGCGGTGTGTATACACTGTTGTTTCGTTTTGA
The DNA here is from genome assembly GCA_949126905.1 of Amorpha juglandis. Lineage (NCBI taxonomy): Eukaryota > Metazoa > Arthropoda > Insecta > Lepidoptera > Sphingidae > Amorpha > Amorpha juglandis. Next base: position 3,633,251 of record OX421380.1, read on the forward strand.
ATAACATTGAAGCCCGTGAAATATTGAGCATTATGGGAATTAACAATTTGTCTCAGAGTGTCAGTCCGGTGCTATGCTATGTAATTCGAAGTTTTTTGTAGTGTTGCGTTTGTATGCAGGTGTGGCAATTACCATGAGGAACAATACCTTATAATGTTTAACATCGTGATAAAAGCATGTTACTTTTATCTTTATTTTTGAAGTGGAACTTTTTTAGAATCGTTTTGATCTGAAACTCGATGAATCGAAAATACGTCACGACAGAGACAAACATATTCATAAATAGATTTTAACCTGCGAGAGAATAATAGATTACAAGTATGCTATCACGTGTCTTTACGCCTTAGTACAACGAAGCCTTCGGTGTGGTGGTGGAACGTGGTGTATTATTCACGTGTATTATTTTTTTGCATTTGTGTATTAAAATTCGTTGGTTAATTAATTTATTTTAATCATTCTGGAGTTTCACTTCTGCCGTGTTTGAATTGCACACATACACTTTTTTTTAACGCTGATTGTAAAAAATATCTCCATTTGTTTTGCTATCTAAGATAGTGTTTTATTACTTAAGCGGATTAATGTCGGCAAGGGGTTTAATTTTCACTACACTGTTATCTTATCAGTAATAATGTACTATTTTCGGCGGTCATGCTATGATAAACTATATACATATGTAAAGAAAATCACTGTTGATCGACCTCTTTTCTTTAACTATGTTTGCTTCGTTTTTACGAAGCAAACAAGATGTCATAAATGACATCATATTTAAAATATAAGAATTCTTTTTTGTCTAAACATAATATTTCCTAATTTTCTATATAATTTTATTTTATTATATAAGACCTGAAGTAAAGGCATTAAATGTTGTTTTCTTTCGTTTACAGAGAGAAAAGCAATTATTTCTTTACTTCATATTTCCTATTAACTAGGATAGAAACTTTATTATAAAACAACATTTTTGCAAATATTTCGCAAACCATGGAAAAATTAAGATTTGATTTCGCTGTAAAACCAACAGCAGATGGAAAATCAAACACCATATGTATAACATCAATAGGTACACCTGACGGACAGATTTTTGGTATACCAGCCGAATACCAACTTGCAAATTTACACCAAGCAATAACAAGTACTTCCAACTATAACAAGGTCAGGAAATCTCTAAATAAAAGACATCAAACAAGGAAAATATGGATAACTCTGACAGAAGATATATCAAAAATATATTTGGATGGAGAACAAAACTTACAGTTTGAGGATTTTTACTTAGAAGAAATTTCGGACAAAACAAATAGTACTGAAGCTATACTTAGTAGCTCAAATCAAACGTTGGAAAAACTGTTAGAGAAATTGCTTCAAGATAAACAAACAAAGTCTGAAATTCAAAATTTAGGAAAAATTGCAAAGGATTTCATGATTGAAAAATTCACTGGTAGAAACTCAAATGTATACCAATGGATAAAGGATTTTAATAAAGAATGTGAACGTTTTCAAATCAATGAAGACAAAAAGAAGATTGAAATTTTTAAATTTTTTTTGGAACATTCGAGTGTGGATTGGTACAACTGCATGCTAATGAAATTCACAGTTGAATCGGAATGGAACAAATGGGAGAAAACATTTTGTGAGACGTTCGCAAACAAAGGATGGTCACCCATCAGATATGCTCTTGCTTTTAAATATCAAGCAGGTTCGTTACTTGAGTATGCTATAAAAAAAGAAAGATTGTTACTGGAAGTAAGAAAGTCAATTGATACTGGGACACTTATAGACCTTATAGTATTTGGTTTACCTAATTATGTGTCTGATAAAATAGATAGACAAATTTTACAAGAAACAGAAGATCTCTACAATGAAATAGGAAAATTGGAACATCTTGTAGGGAAGAATAAATACGATAAAAAAAATATTTCTACCGACATTAAATCTAAAAAAATTGAAGTAAGCCATGTAATTAAACCATGTCAAGTTTGTATCAACGAAAAAAAAGGGAAACGTTACCATCCAGAAGAAAACTGCTGGTTTAAAGAGAAAAATCAAAAAGCAGTTGTTAAAACTGTAAATAACTCGGAACTAGAAATTGAACTTAACGAGAAGAATCCAAAAAACTAGTAGTGCCACCATTAATACAAGTAGAGTTACTAATAAATGACACTTTAAAAGTTTCAGGAATTTATGATTCAGGTTCAAATGTGTCATTAATTAATGCCAAATTATTAAAGATACAACCAAAAGCAATTTCAAGTGACATACAAATGGTAAACTTGAAAACTATTAATGGTGAGAAGAAAACAAAAGGTATGGTAACATTAAAAATAAAAATCTATAATATTGAAAGAATTGTAGATGTTTTTGTAGTGGATAAAGAAAATTTTAATTACGATTTTCTAATTGGTTTGGATTGTATCAAGAATTTCAAATTACTGCAAAATGCAGAATTGAAGATCATTCAATGTAACAATCCAAAAGAAAAGAAAAATGAAGACTACAAAAAAACTGATACTTCAAATATAACAAATGTCAAAATTCCTGATGTACTAGGTGACAAAAATGAAGAAGATTTTTCTTTACATTCTGAAGTATTAGAACAAGTAATTAAACCTATAAACAAATGTGAAATAAATTTTAATGAACATATAAACTCGGATGGATTTGAAATATTAGTCAACCATCTAGATTTATATCAACAATCAGAAATTGATAAGTTGATAGAAAAATACAAATCAGTTTTTGCTAAGGATAAATACGACGTCGGTACAGTACGAGATTATGAAGCTCATATTGACTTGATGACGGATAAATACTGTTATAAACGTCCGTACAGATGCACAGCTGAAGATAGAAAAGAAATAGAAAATCAAATATCAAAACTATTAAAGATGAATATGATAGAAGAATCTTATAGCCCATTTGCTGCTCCAGTAACTCTGGCATATAAAAAAGAAGATGATAAAAAAACAAGGTTATGTATAGATTTTAGAGAATTGAACAAAATTGTTGTCCCTCAATCACAACCTTTTCCGTTGATTGAAGATTTAATGGTAAAAACTGTAAACTGTAAATATTTTTCTACTTTTGATATAAATTCAGCATTTTGGTCAATTCCTTTGAAGATTCAAGATAAATACAAAACTGCATTTGTTACACAAGAGGGCCATTTTCAATGGACGTGTCTTCCATTTGGATTAAAGACTGCTCCAGCCATTTTCCAAAGAATATTGAGCAACATTCTAAGGAAATACGAACTCTCTAGTTTTGCAGTAAATTTTATAGACGACATATTAATTTTTTCGAAAACTTTTAAAGAACATATATTACATATATCAAGGCTATTGGAGGCAATACTAACAGAAGGTTTTAGACTCAAGTTTTCGAAATGTCATTTTGCAAATAATTACGCTAAATATTTAGGTCATATAATAGAGGACAATTCAATCCGGCCTTTAAAAGATTACTTAACTGCTGTTAAAAATTTTCCGGTTCCGGAAACAAGAAAAAATATACGGCAATTTCTTGGAAAAATAAATTTTCATCATAAATTTGTACCACACAGTGCAATTATCTTGGACCCGTTACACAATTTACTACGGAAAAATGTGGAATTCATATGGTCCACAGAATGTCAGGAATCATTTGACAAAATAAAAGCAATGCTATGTTCAAAACCAATTCTAAGTATCTTTGACCCTGAACTACCAATTAATATTTATACGGATGCTAGTATCAAAGGAGTGGGAGCGGTGTTGAAACAAGATGATAAAAATGGAGACAGTAAACCAGTTGCTTATTTTTCAAAAAAATTAACTGAAGCTCAAAAGAAGAAGAAGGCAATATATCTAGAATGTCTGGCAATAAAGGAAGCAGTAAAATATTGGCAGCACTGGCTTATGGGAAAAGAATTTATAGTATACTCGGATCATAAGCCATTAGAAAATATGAATATCAAGGCTAGAACTGATGAGGAATTAGGGGATTTGACGTATTATTTATCCCAATACAACTTTAGAATAAAATATAACCCAGGAAAATTAAACCAAGAAGCAGACTGTTTAAGCAGAAACCCGGTTCTAGAACCATATGATAATACTGATGACTTTTTAAAAACAGTAAATTTAATAAACTTAGAGGATATAAAATATGATCAATACGCAAATCTAGACCTACAAAATAGAAAACTTATATTAGAGAATGAGATATACTATAAAAGGAAAAAAGAAAAAAAGAAAATCATATTGTCAGAAGAATTTAGCAAAACTTTAATAAAAGATGTCCATAATTCTTACTGTCACATTGGGAGAACCCAGATGACAAATAAAATAACACCATTCTACACAGCAAAGAATATAATAGCAAATATTAAACGATTTTGTGATGAATGTGAAATTTGTATAAAAAACAAATCAAGGAGGAAGTCAAAATATGGCTTAATGTCATATTTAGGCCCAGCAACATACCCTTTTGAAATTGTATCTATTGATACCATTGGAGGTTTTGGAGGAACACGGTCAACAAAAAGATATTTACATCTTCTGGTTGATCATTACACAAGATATGCTTATATTTTCACATCAAGAAATCAAAGCTCCAGTGATTTTATTAAACTAATAAAAAATGTAACACAGAGTTACAAGATTGATATGGTATTAACGGACCAATATCCTGGAATAAATTCTAAAGAATTTAAAGAATTTTTAAAGAAGGAAAACATTAAAATGGTTTTCACTGCCGTAGATGCTCCATTTTCAAATGGCATCAATGAAAGGCTAAATCAAACTTTGGTTAATAAGATAAGATGTAAAATAAATGAAAATGATAAAAAAATTGCATGGTCATCTATTGCACATAAATGTGTAGAAAAATATAATGAAACAGAACACACAGTCACAAGATTTGCTCCAAAATACCTTTTGGAAGGCGAAAATGTGAATATTCTGCCACTTGAATTGAAATCAAGATGTACTAATGAAGATCTGAAAAGAGATAGGAAACTAGCTCTTGAAAACACAATAAAATATCACAATTATAATAAAAAAATATTCGACATGCATAGGAAAGATTATAAATTTGAAGTGGGAGACAGAGTTTATGTGGAAAACGGAAATCGACTAAATAGGAAGAAAATGGATGAATTAAGGATTGGACCATATACCATTGTGAAGAAGGTTTCCAATTCAATCTATGAAGTTGATGTCGGACACAAGAAGGCGGAATCGAACTTCTACCATATCACAAAACTATCTCCTGTATTTGTTAGTAATTGAACAATTACATACATTATGCAATTGTCCTTTCTAAGGGGGGGAGATGTAAAGAAAATCACTGTTGATCGACCTCTTTTCTTTAACTATGTTTGCTTCGTTTTTACGAAGCAAACAAGATGTCATAAATGACATCATATTTAAAATATAAGAATTCTTTTTTGTCTAAACATAATATTTCCTAATTTTCTATATAATTTTATTTTATTATATAAGACCTGAAGTAAAGGCATTAAATGTTGTTTTCTTTCGTTTACAGAGAGAAAAGCAATTATTTCTTTACTTCATATTTCCTATTAACTAGGATAGAAACTTTATTATACATATAAAAAAATCAATTGCTGTTCGTTAGTCTCGCAAAAAGTCCCAAACGGTTGGACCGATTTCGATGATTTTTTGTGTGGATTCGAATGGGTCCCTGGATGTTTTAAATTCACAGTTGGATCTGGTAGGTGGCGCTGAAATACAGTTCTTGTTTATTTTTTTAAGATTCTTCGCATATCACCCACATTCCCGCAATATTCGAATACTAACTTTTAATGATATGCTGCGGGTGAAATCGCGCGGGATAGCTAGTAAACAATAATTTCTTAGACATGATTCGTATTGTATTGTAAGCAACCGAGTCAGGGAGACAGCGATAACTGTACATCAGCTTTATTTTAGACCAGCTTATGCTTGCGGCTCCGCCCGCGTGAAGAGCTTTTCCGAGATAAAAAGTAGCCTATAGCCGTGTCCAGGATCCCATCTATATCTGTCTGTGGCAGGCATGACGCTTACTATCAGGCTAGCGACCTGCATGTCTCGTCATTAACAGTAATTTATTTATTGAATGACTAGACGAGCAAGTCGCTCGCCTGATGGTAAGCGCCACGCCTGCCCATAAACAAAATCAACACCACACAGAACTCTGAATCATAAAGCACTGCATGGCACTGAACTGCGCCCGTCACCCCGAGACATAAGATGTTAAGTCTCATAATGCCTAGTAATTACACTGGCTTCAATATCCTTCAAACCGAAACACAATTGCTGAACACTGTTGCTTGGCGTCAGAAGTAGACAAAGCGGTGGTACCAACCCAGACGACCTCTCGTATATGGGGGACCTACCGGCTGTAATGTTTGGTGGGAGTCAAACTGGTCTAGGCGCCACCGCTCCCTAGATCACCCTAGTCGTAGTCTACCCAGTGTAACAGGTGGTAGTTATTTGTAGTAGGTACACCAATTGTACATTTGGCACATACGTTTGGCTCAAGTCTAATTGAAGCTGACGGTTTTATGGCCAACAATGGTATTTTCCCTTGGCGTTACACCATCTCTGCCAACCCGCATTAGGCCAGCGTGGTGGACTAAGGCCTAATCCCTCTCATTCAGTAGAGGAGGCCCGTGCCCAGCAGTGGGAAGTATATAATACAGGGCTAGTAATATAATACAGGGCTAGTTACTCCATAGAGGATAGCATTATTGTAATATTATTATTAAAATTAAAAAAACGCGATACAATAAGTAATATTCGCGTAAACATAAGAAATCATTATTTTTATTATGTGTTAAAAAATAATTATGTAATTTAATTTTAATATTAAATGTATGTACTGTGTCATGAAATAATATAATATTTTAAAAATTTAAAACACGTGTAATTCAAATTTATGTTAATGCGAATAAAGAAAAAATAATAAACTTTGAAATATACACAACGAAAGATAATTATTTAGTAAATACAAATTATTTTTAAAGACAATGATAAATTATGCACATAATAAATAAAAAAACGGTTTTTTATTTTAATCAAAGTCTACCGGTCAAAGTCGATTTTAGCTTTTTTGTGAATAATTAGTGGTTGCTCATTTAGTAAATCATTTGATTTTTACGACTTTTTTTCTTAAATGTGTTTTTTTTTGTTAAAACGCCATAACTTCTTTAATTCTTTATCAAATTTAATGATTCGAACACCATTTTAAATCTTGTGTTTGCCGCAATAGACATATGTTTTAAAATCATAGGTTTTGCGAAAAAAAACAGTTCATCACACAAACATTATAACTAATTTAAATTAGGACGTATTCTCACGGATCACCTAGTACCGTGTGTAATTTCTATTGGAATGAACTAAAATGTTAATGATCACAATTAGAATACCATACGTGATATCTAGCGCTCAATTAATGCACTCGTGTGCTGACGTACTGCCAGTGCAATTAATAATTAATTGTTCCCTTCACCTTATCCATGAATTTTGTACGTTACTTTTACGTTTTTTTTTTGTTTTTTTTTAATAGCCTAGGCCGGAAAACGAGCAAGTGGGTCACCTGATGGCAAGTGATCTCCACTGCCCATGTACGCCCACAATACCAGAGAAATCATGGGCGTGTTGCCGACCTTAAAGGAAATGGATTATTGGGGATTGGGAAGGGGAGGGGGATTTGGGCCTCCGGATATCTCACTCACCGTACGAAACGCAGCAGCAAGCCGCTACTTTACGTCGGTTTTCTGTGAGACAGTGGTAACTACCCGGTCGAGCCGGCCCATTCGTGCTATAGACAAAACTGTCTACTGCGTGGCTCTACCACTCGAAAAAGATTGATTGATTAAAGATTATTGCAACGTTGAGCTTATACAAGACAGTAAAAAATTGTATCACGATTTTTTTTAAGTTTCAATTCACAAGTCCTAGGTCAGAAATCCGTCTACAGCATCAAATAAGCACCAAGCCGCAACAAAAATTGCACTTACATTCTTTGTATATAGGGTTGAAGGTAGTTAGTTTGCAGCCAGCCTGCAGTACTCCAAACGCCACTACTGGGAATTCTGGGCAGTTGGGTAGTACTGCTCCCACCACATCACCTTGCTTCAAGCCAAACTTCTTCAGTAAAGATGTCGCGAAAACGGATGTATAATTCTGAAGTTGTTCGAACGTGTATGATTTCTTCGTTTCGACACTTTCCTGAACAAAACAAAATAGATATAAATATTTAATATAACGTAAGCTCATGCATTTATCCCTGAAGGGGAAGGCAGAGGTGTAACTAGTACACCCATATTACGTCGAGCGAATTTCCGTGCCATTATGTGATAGGGGAGCCTATCGTGATACCGGGCACAATTCCAGACTCCGGGCTGATACCGAGCATTCCGTGATAGAAATCTCCAATATATATTTACAAGGTGGTAGGTCGTATGCGAGAGGCCGTCTGGGTTGGTACCACCGCTTTGTCTATTTCTGTCGCCAAGCAACAGTGTTTAAGCACTGTTGTGTTTCGGTTTGAAGGACATCGAAGCCAGTGAAATTACTGGGCAATATGAGACTTAACATCTTATGTCTCGGGGTGACGAGCGCAGTTCAGTGCCATGCAGTGCTTTGTAATTCAAAGTTCTGTGTGGTGATGCTTCTGTTTATGGGTAGGCGTGGCGCTTACCATCAGGCGAGCGCCTTGCTCGTCTCGTCATTCAATTACATAAAAAATCTATATATAGGCACGATTATGTTCTTAGATATAAAATTTCCATGAGGAAGCATAAAATATGTCTTGGGGTCATTGAAAAATAAAGGTTAATGTCGTAACCTGCTGCAGTCACAGCTACTTACGTTATTATATTAATACAGGTTTAAACTCAGCACGTATTTATCATGATTCAAAGGTAGTTAAGTAATATTAAGCGGTGCCTATTTAAATAATGCTTGTACGTAGGATATTCATATCCACCCGGATAGCTTCCACCGTAGGCATGGTGTTGAAACCTGCCATAGTGACCTATACACCCTGTGTGAGTCGTGCTCTAGGATAAGCCAGCGTATATTCGGTTCCCCGAAGGGGCTTGCAACATGATTTGATAGTTGGTTGGGGCGGTACATCCTTGTGTCCACGTTCCTGCATCAGTCATCCGCCTATCCTGTCGCAGACCCCTCGATTTACTTCTACCCGTTTCGGAGTGTAAAGAAGGATTTATACAGACGGGTATAATTCTGGTGACCACCAATAAACTCATTATTTGTTGGTGGTCGCTAGACTATTGGACCACACTTGGCTTACTATCAGATAATAGTACTATCAGTTAGCTCTTGACTATCACAGTGAGTGGACGTGTGTGTCAGTTGTTGGTGATTGTTCTGTGATTTAACTCGAATTAACTTTGTCATTTTACGTGATTGGTCAATTTTTGTAATTTTCGATTCCTTATCACTCTACAGAAGTTCTTATTCTTCGACTCCGCCCACTGGGCAGTTCTGGAGCAGGACATAGATATTTTTGTTGGTGTTGTTTTTAATATTTGCATCGGGGTTCGAACCGCCGGCCGCCGGGGCGGCGTAGTGGAGCGTCGACCGTTAGGCCACGGAGTGATCTAGCGCCTTCAACAAATTAGAGTTGCACTAACGGCTGCCGTAACTGCATTATAAGAACTCGATAAGCCATGAATGCTTCCGAAAGTATTTGTGCGGCTGGTTGCGGCTCTACCCAAAATGATGAAGAAATGCTGAAATGCTGCAAGTGTAATGGTAGCTACTGTTATGACTGTGGCGACTTATCTCTCAACATTATAAATTCATCATCCTTTAAGGTAAATGAATGGATATGCCCGTATTGCACCGGACCAAAAGTGCCAAAAAGTGATAATACACCAGCGAGACCGCAAACCCGTACATGCTTGTCACAAAACACCACCTCTCGTGCTAAAACCAATCAGAAAAATGCCTCAACTTCCCGCAGCGGTCCATCGTCAAATAGAAACACAAGATCCACCGTGCAGAAAGCCATAATATCTGAAACTCGGACATCTCCTGAACAGATACATGTGGCAGATCATGAGTTGAGTTCCGATCAAAGCTCCATTATAGCAGAAATTCGCCTACTTCGGAAAGATATGAATAAACAATTTAAAATGCAGGATGTAAAACTGGAAGCTTACAATAAGAATCTGGCGTGTATGAGAAATGAAATTTCTGATTTGACATCCAAATTTTCAAACATGCAAGAAAATCTTAATGATGTTACGAACACCGTAAAATTTCTATCAGCGTATCATGATGATCAATTAACTTTTAATGCTGAAGCAAAAAAATCTATCGTGGATGTCACTACGGAGAATAGTTCATTGCGCAGTAAATTGGCAGATTTATCATCCAAAGTTGCCTTAATGGAACAGCAATCTCGTGACTGCAACTTGGAGATACAATGTGTACCTGAAAAAAAACGAGAGAATTTGCTCACACTTGTCGAAAATCTCCTGAAAACGGTTTCTTGCGAAGTGCCATCTCCTCAAATACATTCCTTTCATCGTGTCGCAAAGCAGAACTCCGATTCTGATCGTCCACGAAGTATTGTCGTCAAATTCGCCTCACCTCATGACCGTGATAAAGTTTTAGCTGCCGTTAAGACGTATAACAAAAGCAAGGGCAGGAATGAAGATAAACTTAATGCTTCTCACCTCGGATTTTCAGACTCCAAGCAGCCCGTATACATCGTGGAGCATTTATCTCCTATCAATAAAAAACTACACGCTGCAGCCAGATTATTCGCCAAAACGAATAATTATGAATTTGTCTGGTTAAGGAGAGGACGAGTGTTTATACGCAAGCACAAAAATGCCGAGCCAATATGGGTCAGGAACGAGGATTACTTAAAGTCATTAACTTAATTGTATTGTTACTTTTTACATATTTATTTTTCTTGCAATTTTACTATTTTAAATGCATGCGAATCATTTTTTTTTGTAAATTAAATTCAACTTTAATATTTTTTACCAAAATGTAAGAGGCTTAAGAACTAAAACAGACGTCTTATACACCAATATTCTATGCAATAATTATGACATTATAGTTTTAACCGAATCATGGCTAAACGAATCTGTCTACGATCGTGAATGTATCGATGACAGATACGATGTTTTTAGACGAGATAGGAACACAACATCATCACACCTTAAAAAGAAGGATGGTGGTGGCGTTCTTATAGCCACTTTGAAAAAGTACAATGCCTTCAGAAAGTACGAATGGGAATCATCTGACGAAATTATCTGGGTTTCACTTAAATTGATGCCTGGTAGGATATTAGCGATTTGTGCAACTTATGTACCTCCACCACCTACCAAGGATTATATAGAGTCACTAACTAATAATATTACGGATATAGTAAACAATAATTTGTCTGACACAGCGGCTTTATTGGTGTTAGGTGATTTTAATTTGGGTGAAATTGGCTGGTCTAAAAGTCCCGATCCCCATATCTCATTTTTATCTCCGTTATCAACAACGGGCACCCTTGAAAACTTGCTCATAGATAGTTTAGCATACAATGACTTGCATCAATGTAACTCTGTCACAAACTCTAACCACAGAATATTAGACCTAGTTCTGACAAATCTCCCTTTTGATACCAATGTTTGTCCAGCCTCAGTCTCATTAGTTAATCCAGATGCCCATCATCCGGCATTGTTTATTACCTTGCAAATATCAGAGTGCAAAACTATTAAGCCAAAATTACCAGCATCGCTCAATTTTGCAAAAATTAACTACGATGACTTACGAGCGGATTTGGGATCTGTTGATTGGTCCCACTTATCCCAAGAGCACATAAGTACCGATGATAGTGTAAAATGGTTTTACGAAGTCCTAGATAACACAATACGGAAACATGCACCTCCACGACTTCCGCATAGCAGCAAATACCCAATTTGGTACTCTAGATCGCTTATTAAGGCTCTGAAAGAAAAAGATAAATACCACTCTCTATACAAACGGTATAAAAATGCAATGGACAAGTTTACATTTGAATTACTGAGAACGCGTTGCGATTTTATGATTAAGGAGGCTTTTGCCAAGTACAAAAAGCACTCCTCAACCTTAATGCGTAGCAACCCTAAACATTTCTGGACGTTTTGTAAAGGATTCAAACGTAATAGTAGCAATATACCTAATGAGATGTTTTTAAACAACAAATCTGCTATTGGTGGACAGGCTGTGTGTGAAATTTTTTCCGAGTATTTCCATTCGGTCTATTGTCAGAACTCCGACTTGCAAACCGTTATCTCAGCCAATTCTCAGCTGTGCAACGCCCTTTCGTTTGGTAGATGTCATATTACGGAAACCGAAGTACATAGAAGCCTTGTCAACTTAGACTGCAACAAGGGACCGGGCCCTGATCTTATTCCCCCGTTATTTTTCAAGAAGTGTGCAAACGAACTATACAATCCTTTACAAATAATTTATAATAAATCGCTTAAAACTAGTGTGTTTCCCTCCGTATGGAAGTTGGCATACTTGACACCCATTCATAAAAAAGGATGTGTGCAGGATGTGACTACTTATCGCCCAATCTCTTTGCTTTCCACGGCAGGGAAAATTTTCGAGTCTATAATACAAAAGAAGATTCTTTCACATGTACAACACATGTTATCTATAGACCAGCACGGGTTTTTGCCTTTCCGATCCACAACCACCAACTTAATGGGATATATATCGGACATTGCTGAGGTCTTAGATAATGCCGGTGAAGTACATGCTATTTACACGGACTTCCAAAAGGCATTTGACTTGGTAAACCACGGGGTACTTATTCGTAAATTGGAGCATATGGGTATACATGGTTCTCTTCTTCGCTGGTGTGAATCCTATCTAAAGAACAGATCACAGTTAGTTTCTATGCATGGTTTTAAATCGGCACCCAGGGTCATTCCGTCAGGTGTTCCTCAGGGCTCTCACCTTGGGCCTCTATTTTTTATTATCTTCATCAACGACTTGGTAACTAAACTCACATCAAGCTTTAAACTCTACGCCGATGACCTCAAAATTTACCGTCCTGTATCTACCTATGAAGATGTCTATATGCTTCAAAAAGATTTAATATGGCTGCTTGATTGGTGTAAGCATAATGGTATGGCATTAAATGTGAATAAGTGTTACCATATTAAATTCAGCCGTAAACGAGTACCTTTGGCCGCATGTTATTTTTTGAATGATTCTCCTCTTGTCGAAGTTTCACAGATTCGGGATCTTGGGGTCATTTTGGACCGGTCTCTTTCTTTCAGGCACCACGTTAGTCACATAATCAATAAAGCTTCTAAACTTAGCGGTTTCGTTTTCAGACAAATGAAACTTTTTCGTGATCCTGAATTGTCAATCATTATATTTGGTTGTCTAATTAGAAGCATTCTAGAATACTGTAGTCCAATATGGAATCCTTGTTACCAGGTCCACTCTGCCAGAATAGAGAGGGTTCAAAAGAGATTCCTTTATCATCTAGCTTTCAACGATAATAAATGTAAAAAACTCCATTCGTATGATTTGCGTCTGAACTACTATAATTTGACATCGCTCCAGAAACGTAGAACAGCTGCTGATATAATGTTCTTATATAAACTTATTCATTCTCACATTAGCTGCCCAGATATGCTCCGTCGATTAAGATTTAATATATTTCGCCCAAGTAGTCGTTTACAAAATCGTAAAACATTCGCTCTACCTTTGTACAAATCCAACCTAGGTCAACATTCTCCTCTGTATCGCATGTGTTCTGCCTATAACGGAATGTCTATTAAGTATGACATCTTTTTTGGTTCAATAGCCTCAGCTAAGATCAACATATATAAACATATCTCTTAGCACAGACAAACGTCTTTACCTAGAATATACTAATATAGTAGTTATACTGAATTGATAGTCATTTAAATGACATAGATTTTTATCTAATATAATTCATAAATACGCATGTCGTGTTCACATCCAGAAGGTTGCGAATATTCGTTTTCTTCAAAAAATCAATGTTTTATTTTTACATTTGTTACTTATTTGTGACCAGTTTTGTGAACCTAATAAATGAAAAAAAAAAAAAAAAAAAAAAAAAAGATGTAGTGCAGTCACTTTGCCGTGCTCGTATAAATATATATAACAATAGCTACGCCTGAAGCATCGATAGGTTAGGTTCAATTACAGAGGCTTACCTTTAGAATAATATAAAATTAGAATTAAATAGAATTAATCAAACTATAACACATCAGAAATGCAACAAAAAATACTAATTCTAATTTCGCTTTACAAGTTTCCAATAAGCCCATAATCAGGGCCAAATGCATAACGTATCCACTTTCTAAACGACTGAGAGACGGAAACTTGCTACACGTTGTTGCTATCAATCAGAAATTCAAATACGCCAATTTTGCCCAGTGGAAGTATAATAGAATGATGAACTAGTTTCGTATCATTCGTCGTTTTCTCTCATAGCTCCGTCAGTGTGAATGTCTTTTTCCAGGATAAAAAGCAAAGTCCTAACAGACCATTATGGTCTAACTATCTGCCAAATTTCGTTCAAATCCGGACCATGTGCTTTTGTCAAACAAACAGCAAACCGAAAGCATGCTGCGGCATAATTTTTGTATAATGTATGATCGGTTAAATCTAGTCCCACAAAACTATTTGCGTAAACGAAACTTGTTCGATACATTTGCCTCGGTTCGCCTTCGCCACACCTTCGGTTTACTGGCTATTTGACAAAAGTGTTATTAGCAAACAACTGAAAAAAAATATCGACGGACTTTCGAATTACACTAGCCTGTCTATGTACTACCTAATACATGTAGTACGGCAGTAATGTAGGTAGTATCCTGTCTTGTATAAACTTAGGATACCCTCCCACCAGCTACAAATAAGTTTCCTTTCGTTGTTTTTCTCTAAAAACATGCACCTGCGAACCCTGCGAACTTGGTAAGACCTTGTAGAGTATAAGCTAATAGAGATGACACGTGATTGCGATTTTAGGTCACGTCGATGCTATGTCACGGTCGTATATAAAGAAGTGTGGTTAATGCGATTTGCTTCCTTAACAAATATGGGTTATTTGCTCTACAACTATTCTTAGCGCAGTTCAGTGCCATGCATTGCTTCGTAATTCAAAGTTCTGTGTGGTGTTGCATCTGTTTATGGACAGGCGTGGGGCTTACTATCAGGCGAGCGTCTTGTTCGTCCGTTCATTCAATCAAATAAAAAATATATAAAATTAATTCACCTAAACAAGGTGGCAAATAAATATTCCTTGCTTTAGAAAAGGCTAAAGCAACAGTAAAGAGGTTAACAAAGATTGATAATGTTTAATTTTCATATCTAGTGTAAGTGATACTCCATGATTACGATGGATAGTTGCAACAACTTGGATTGTTGCATTTATTGACTTTGAAACTAAAGAAATACCATTTAATCAGTAAACTAGCTACGTACTTATACGTATTTTTTTGCTTCGAAAATACCCACTGATTTTAGGAGCATCAAGAAACATAGTTAAAGATCTGCATCTTTTTTTGTTTTTAATCAGTCATGCATAGTTTTTATTATTATTATATGATTTTTTTTATGTTTTTGAATTGGATTATCAACAGATTTGTATGAAATTTGGCAAAAAGATAGGACTTGACCTAGATTAAAATGGTTTATCCCCAATAAAAAGACATTTACGCAGAAGGAGCCGAAAGTAAAAGCACGTTCAGATATATTTCTTTTCGTTACGAAATTTTTATTTTTAAGTTTTCATTGATTTTTAAATTATTTTTCATAGTATTTTTTTTAAGTAATAGGCATGCTTGAATTGCTACTATAACAGCATGTATTACAACCTTTAAGGTTCTTTAAGACATGTCAACTAATCCGACCTGAGTTGGCTTAACTAGCTCTATTTTACTTCGCAAGGTCACCATTTTGCCTTTTTATCCGACGAATAAATACGGAAGAGGTTCTCAATGCGACACGTATATTTGTTTTTAACACGCTTTTATTAACTTCATACGTATGTTAGTATGTAATGGAAACTTTGAACATCATTTTAAGCGCCTTCAAAACGTCGGATTTAATCGTAATTTGGCATACTTATCAAGGATCGATGACAATTCAATATCTATATAGATGGATAGTACTTAAAAAATTAAAAAATCACGCTTATACAGAAAATCCAACTAAAAAATTGAAAATAAATTTTAATACATTTGAAGAAAAAAAAATACTTTTTTGTAAAAAAAAAGCACGAGGATATTCTACTCATATCTGTCAATAAAATATATTTTATAGATATTGACATCATGCACCCCACGCTTCTTTTACAGTAAAATACATTCTGTTCTTCAAATTTATTTTCTATTTTTTGTTAGATTTTCTATCAAAGCGTGTTTTTTTAAATATCATTCATATATAATAAAATACATTTATTCTTCAAATTTATTAAAATGTGTTTTAAATTTTTTTGGTTGCATTATTATTTTTTTTGTATTTTTTTTTGTTTGGTTATTTTCTATAAAAGCGTGTTTTTTACTATTATTTATTTGTTATTTTGTTACTATTGTAATTGTTGCAATTGTATAGGTACAAAATGTCTTTTTTTTATTTTGATTCTGTAATAAAAAATGGAAAACGAAGAGAGTAACTACATAATCAATCTCATCAGTCATGCGTCAGTTGTCATGCGTCATAACGGACCAACTGGTACTGGATAGTTCGACGTCGTATTCGGTAGATAGAGCTCTACATTTCATTGTTTTTTCTGCATCGCGGTGTCAAGATTCTCCGCGGTTTTATGACTACCTGTGAGTAACACTAACACGGTATCGCTTCTCGGCCTTTTGGCTAAGATCAAAGTGTAGTATCTGTTCTTTTCAGCTTAATATCTGAAAGTTCCCACATTGTGGGACCAGTATATTAAACTGATTTTTGTAAATCGACGGGATGTTCGGGGCTCGCTCCACTCCCGTCACGGGTCGGCCCGGCATTGCAGTGCCGCCGGGATTGGCCCAAATAAACCATTGAAAGTAAATCGTTCAAATATTACATATACCTAGGGCAATATGCATTCATACTGCTTCAAGGATAGAATCGATATTATTTAATAAATCACGCTTGCCTGAGAGGTAGACAGTTGCACTAAATGATTACTTAGTTCTCGAAATAATAATATCAAATCTGTACCCAATTCATACCAATTCCATTTAGGGAACTGGAGTCTTAGAAGGAGCCGCTCCGTGTATTGTGTAATTAGTAATAACTACTTATGAAATAATAGAGAAATAGTATTCGAATAAAAATATACTTTTTTGTCAAATGATTTATATGAGCACAGGAGTTGCTTGAGCGTATTCATTTCATAGATTTTAAACTACTACTGAACGAACTGTACAATTTATTTTCAATTTTAGTAGGATTTTCTATAAAAGCGTGTTTTTAGTTTTTTTTACTATTATTTGTTGTTATAAACGATATGTTTATCCACTTATATAAAATGATGGTGTAGATGCTTACAATTTTAGAAGTCCATATTTTAGTGGGTTTATTTAGGAATTGTCTGTATTGTTATATCGAATATATTCATCTTTTTTAACCTATGTTGTCCCACTGCTGGGCAAAGGTCCCCCTCGATCCCTTCCAACTTTAAATGGAGTAATTTGTTTTTAATTTTGTAATAGTGACGGCTAACGCACTGTCGAGATGAAAGTTTCTCGTTCGCAACCAGCTCCAAGGACATGTACCTCTGACCTTTTTTAAGTTACTGTATTAACTGTTAATCGTCGCTTGCTTTAAAGGTGAAGGTAGCACCGTGAGGAAACCTGTATACCTGAGAAGTTCTCCATAAGAATTTTGAAGGTATGTGTATGCCAACCCGCATTAGGCCAGCGTGTTGAACAAAGACCTAACCCCTCTCATTCAGTAGAGGAGGCGCGTGCCCAGCAGTGGGACGTGTATGATATAGGGCTAGTATTATCCGCTATGTCGCATACGAGGGACCTACCACCTATTAAGGAACCTATCACCTTCTGACGTCATTAGACTTCTCCATTGACAGCCTCCGTAGAGTCCGTAGTGCAGCGGGCGAGTAGCTGATTGCGAAGCGAGAGGCCGTAGGTTCGATTCCCGCACCGAGACAAATGTTTGTGTGATTCACGAATATTGGTTTCGGATCTGGGTGTTGTGGGACCACAAGTTCCTCGTAGTTTCTGATACACGCGATACAGGCTTAACCTAGTGTGAAGTCAGGGCTAAGTTTGTGACTGTTGCGTGTATTTACTATTTTTTTATTTATTCGATTGAATGACGAGACGAGCAAGGGGCTCGTCTGATGGTAAGCGCCACGCCTACCCATAAACAGAAGCAACACCACACAGAACGTTGAATTACAAAGCTTTACATGGCACTGATCTGCGCTGGTCGAGATATAACTATAGACATAACTGCTCGCATACGTAGGGCCTACCACCTTTCTTTTCTCTCTGTTTCTTTCTGATTACATCAACATATGAGCTATAATATTATAAATGTCAAAGTTTGTTTGTTTAGATGTTTGGATGTTTGTCCGTGAATCCCGCTTAAACTACTGAACGGATTTCGATGTAATTTGGTATACAGACAGGGTATGAGCTGACTTTGGTGATAGGCTACTTTTTATCCCGGAAAAAACAGATCACGCGGGCGGAGCCACGAGCAAAAGCTAGTGAGCTATAAAAACGGTCATCGCAACAATCTTGCAACATTTATGATCTCTAACCTCTTAATATCTATTTTGGACGCTTTCTCTAGATGCCTACGTATCGCGGGACGTGAATCGGCCAAGAGCGTTGACCTGCTCGAAACGATTACGCGAGCCGAAAATATGAGTACGAAAATACTTACTTTTAATTCGCTATGAGTAATTTTATTAACCCTCCGAAAAAAGAGGGGTGTTGTTTTAGTAATATCACTAGCGTCAATGTTCTGCAATCCGAAACACATGAGTATACACGCTTGGTGTCCTGCTTGGTGGTAGAAATAGATAAAGCGGTGATAACAACCCAGATGACCTCCCACACCGAATGACCTACCAGCCTAAATAAAATAATATCCGATTCCGATTCGATACGATCCAAATCATGGACATCGGCAAGCAGTTGCCTACCTTTGAAGGAATACTCCTTTTAAACCTAATTTAAAGAAGGACATGTCATAGCACTCGGGAAACACCGAGTCAGGGAGTTCATTCCAAAGTTTACACGTGCGAGAAAAAAATGAGCGCTGGAAACGTATACAGTACTAGACCATATTGTTTCCAGGTAGTATAGATGAACTCTACTGCGGTATCGAGAAAACTTAGCGGTACCAGACATTATGAAAATTCAATAATTTAATTTTCTCTAATATTCTTACACCATGGAGATTGTCGTCACATCACAACATACATTTCCTGTTGGGGAAAAGAACTTACGCACCACGTTTTTTTTTTACTTGAAATACAACGGAAACATTATCGAAGTGTAATTTTCCCGCATGTAATCATGAGGTAACATGTTTTTTGCAGTATAATACTGTACAGATAATGCCTGGAATACATGTACATGAATACCTACTTATGTACCCATTTACACGAAACTATTCTACCTACAATCGTGCCATTGTAACACCTGAAGCGAGGATTGTCAACAATGATACAAATTTTTGAACACCTATGGTGTGTCCAACCGAAAAACCGGAACGAACGGCCGAAAACGAAACCGAAACTCCCATATAAGGTCATGTCAAGTCATGGTCATGCATATCCAATCTTAATTATTGTCTTTATTTTTAAGTCCCATGTCATGTTAATCATTCAGTCTGATATTTGAACTAGTGATAAACATAACATAATTACCACTACTTACCTATTTCAAATAAATTATTTGTACTTTTTGAAATAACTTTACTAGGTATATTTATTTCAAATCAACTCCTTCGAAAATAATATTAAAAAGAAATAGGAGGTATGTATGACGTTTTAATATTATTTACGAATAACATAAAAATAAAAGGTTCAAAACTAAATTACTTTTTACCTAATTTATCACAAACAAGTTCTGACACAATTATGAGCGTGGACGCGGCAAAATTACACTTCATTCATCCCTCGCAGCGGAGTTCAGTGCACCGAACATATCCGATCGCAACGCGAAACCACCCGAATTCAAATTCGGTTTTAGCCGCGTTTCGGCTGAACCAAAACCAAGCCGAAACCCATTTATTTGCCGAAACTAGGCCGATACCGAAACCGAATCCGAAAGTTCGGTCGGACACTACACCGATACACCGAGCAGTGAAGTTCGGCTAGTGTTTTGCTAGCATGGGCGCCGGCAGGATTACTCTCGCATCCGCATCTGCACATTATACTATTAAATAATATAAAATATAGAAGTATACATATATTATATTATGTAAATAAATGTAATGTCAAATTCAAATCGCGCGGGTATTTGATTGAATATGTTCCGCTAATCGAAAGCATACTTAGATAAGTTATTGCTCGGGGAATCCCCGCTGCCCGCTAACAGGGGGGTGCAAGTACACAGGTCCTTGCACCCTGTTGCCGGCGCCCATGTTGCTAATGTGTCTTCTTAAAAAGAGAGGGAGTTGGAAATATACATATATGGATATTCATTGAAATAAAACTGTAAATGGATTGGCCAGTCCAAGGCTGAAAAATCTTCGAAACGTCGGGATCAAAATTAAAAAAAAACCGCGATAAAATCCGGTTAAATTAGTTTTATTTCAATAAGTAATATTCGCGTAAACGTAAAAAATCATAATATTGTATGGATATTGACAAGTTATATTGCCACTACTTGACATGATGTGTATTCTAGGCATAAATGTGAATAACTGATGTTCAATGACGCGCTACTAAGACTTCTTTATCGTTAATCGTAAACATTACATTTATCGGCTTGTACAAAAATATCAAGTTATTTACGACTTTTAAGGTTTTAAAATACATACATACGTAGACTCACGCCTGTTTCCCATAGGGGTAGGCAGAGTCAACGGACTACCAACTGGTACGATCCTTACACACCTTTTTGGCCTCTTCACTCTCATTATATTCTTCATGTTCGAACCCGCACCAAGATAAATGTTTGTGTGATCCATAAATAGCTATTTGTTTCGGGTCTGGGTGTTTTTTCCCCAGAGGCGTCAGTGAAGCAGGCAGCAGGTCTTAAAAACTATAAGCCAAATGTAGTTCTCTAACATTTTAAAAAGCATGTTGTGCCGACGCGACCTCACTTCGAGTGGGATAGGACATATGGAAGAAGCGTCTGTATTTTCGCCTCAATATTCTGTTGACAGTGTCCATAGCCCGAGAAATGGTAAAAATCACACATAAGTTAACTCTAAAAGAGGATTAATTAGAACGTGTGACTGGTATGGCAATAGGCTCGCCCCTATCACATCATGGTACATAAATAAATCCGAAGAACCGTGGCTATACCAGTTGTGCCTCTGCCTACTGCTTCAGGGATACAGGCGTAAACGTTTGTTATCTATCTTTACACATTTATGTATATTTGCGTGGGGCTTATACTTTCAAGGTGATATTGACAAGTTTAATAAGCCGTAATTATAGATATGATTGTTTAATGGTCACTAAAACATTCAACAATGATAATCTTTCTATATAAAAATTACGTGTCACGTTGTTTGTCCGCGATTAACTCCTAAACTAATGAACCGATTTAAATCAAATTTTGTAAACTGTGTGCAGTTTGATCCAACTTGAGAGGTAGGATAGTTTATATCTCAATTTATAGTGGTAATATTTTTTTATTAAAAATTATTTGTTATAATTATCTGTGAGTTCCATAACATTCTAACAGATGGCGGTGTAAGGTAATTTATCGGCTGGATTCAGTAAGTATCCAATAGATACTGCGCATACTGTATTCAATAGTTTACTATAATTTAACATAATACCTTAGTCACAGCAACGCGTGGCTCATAGTAAAAATATACATATTAAGCAGCGATATCTCAGCGGCTGTCGAGACAAAAGTCACAGGTTCGCAGCCAGCCACAAAAGCATGGACCTCTGAGATTTAAGTCACGTGTGTATTTATTCGTAATTATTACGGTGAAATAAACGTAAGGAAACTAGCAGACCAGAGAATATTCCACAAAATTTCGATTCTATGTGAAGTCTGTCAACCCGCAGCAGTCCAACACGATGGACTAAGGCCAACCCCTTTCATTCGTGGAGGAGGCCCGTGGCCAGGATTGGGACAGAATAATACAGGGCGTACGGTAATGTAGTTTAGAGAATAATATGTTCATTTGAAAAAAAAAACATATTTTTTTTCCTTAAAGGAAGTAAAATTATACGCCGATAATAAGTTGGGTGTTTTAAAACAATGCCTACAATTTCTCATTCCATCACAATACAATATAAAGCTGTGATCAAATGGCGTAAACTGAATAGGAATGTAAATAACTTTTTTAATTGGTCAAATGAAATCATGCTGACACTAACATCACGGTAATATTATATAGCTAACGTAGTCTGTAATATCAATACATTACAGATGTACATATACTATTGTTTACTAGCAATTAGGTACAATTAGGTACAATTACCTACTTGCTAGTAAACAATAGTAAGTAAGTATGACAATCGACAATTAAGTCAATATTACAACAATGTATAAAAGAACTAACTCTATAAACATCATAAAATAATAAAAAAGCATACAAAACACCAGAAAACTACTTTTAAGAAAATAACATTCAAATTTAAAGAATATATTAGAAAGTTTTTATTAATCAGAATATATTTTTTAATTCAAAATGCAACGGCTAATAAGATGTAACGCCAAATTACCAATTCATATAATATAAAATATAAAAAACTTACAACCGCCACGAGATGTTTAAAATTTTCCGATTCCATCCACAAACGATCAATAAATTTCATTTTTGGCACAACCACGTCGGGGATAGGCGAATTAACGACATATTTGTCAGAGTTCATTAACCTGGCACTAGACGACAGTTTCCTTTGACATTTCAAGTTTTTAATTTCGCGTATAATAATTTTTCGCGCCAAATTGTTCATGGTGGGACAACAGAGTCGAGCGACGATGTATGCGAGACTGACTAGCCTGTAGCCGCTAATGTTCAGTCATACCAAAACAAAAAATACAAACTTGATAATTCTGCTAATGTGTTGCGTTGGTTACGCTTATAAATGTCCATATCTAAAACTGCTACGATTTTTTTTTTACCTGAAAATCCGTGCAAAATTAGGATGAGCATTCGACAGCTGGGAAATTAAAGTGTGTACAGAACATCGACTCGATAGCTACAAAAAGTATTAAAATAAAAAATATGGGTTGCACTCCGGGAGTGCCGACAGAAGTGAAAACTTACCAAACAAGATGCGAGAATACAAAATTACGGCAACATGTCCACTCGACATGATAAAAGTACATTCTACTCTCTTCGCGTTTATGCGAGCCTGGTACTTTGTACGGCAATATGTTCCAAATAAGAAAAAACCTAAAAAGTTTTTCTTTGTCCAAATCGTCATTTGTTTATTAATTACGGCTACTCGCCATGAAAAATGGACATTCTACTCTCTTCGCGTTTATGCGAACCTGGTACTTTTTTTACGGCACCATGTTCCAAATTAAGTAAAATATCGGTCATTTTATTTATTATCAATATCAAAAACATAATTACGGTAACATGTTTATTCACCATAAAAAAAACGAACATAGTCCGGTCAAAGTCCTGTGAAAGTCCGGTCAAAGTCCGGTCCAATCCGACTGGTCACTGTGTGACGCCACCTGGGACTTCAAAATTATCGAAGTTCCAGGGAAGTCGGTTAGCGCTGGCTGGTCAACTGGCCCGCGTGACGTCTCACGGAAGGTTCTCGAATATTCTGGAACCTTCCGCTCGCCGCCGCTCGCGTTACGGAACGTTTTGGTTCACCCTCCCATAAGAAGTTATCACTTCAAAAACATTGTTACATACATATTCCTATTTGCGTAAAATTCGTTTTTGGTTTTATAAAATTTTGAAATCAAAATCAATTCAGTCTACACAAATGATAGTTCGGTTCACTTGTTACACAAATTTTATTCATTCGATCCCGTTTTCATTACCGATGGAGATAGCTTCCTAATGTAATTAAGAATTATACAGCGATAAAAACGCCAATATTGAGGGGTTGATATAAAAACTAGGTATTATCCATGCACTACAAAAAGTGAACGTTCAATATCTAAACGTTTCTAATTAAGTGTAGAATACGACATCACTATATTGATATATGCATGGCTAGCAATAGCAATCTTTGTGCTTATATTTGTGTTACCTTTATATTAAACTGTTAATGGTGACAAAAAGTCAGCAATAGAAGAGTGCCGTTTGCATTGTATTACATTTATTAATTTCATATTTTCGTAGCAGAAGCCGGCAAACGACCAAATTAATTGTAATAAATCTTCACCATGTACAACAAACAAGAATACAAGTCAAACTGGCTACGTTGCCAACCTTAAACGAAGAGGATAGCTTAATATGAAGAGGGAGAATTGGGCCTCAGAAAATCTCACACACCATATGAAACGCAACATTAAGCCGCCTGTCCAATGTTGATTACAAAATAACTGTATTCTTTCCGATTAAATAAAATGTTTACTCTCGTTTCTTCCCTGACAAGAACGACTTAAAAGATTTATGGTTATTACCGCTTTTTAAAAATTAACTACCTGTAATTTTATTCTTATATATTAGTTTTAAATATTATGCTGATAGATTTACAATCTTAGTATCTACTTATACAATAATAATTATTATGTTCAAATTTGTGGAATTGGGATGACGTTAACGTTAAATTAAAGTCCTTACATATTATTATGAAACAAATTCTGTTGTGATTGTAAATATTTAAAAAATCTTCATAAAAACTGTATTACATGTATTAATTAAAAACTCTGTTTTAATTAGACGACACAAATAGACGTTTCCAACGTTATTGTTTGTATTATTAAATTTCTTGCTATTCAAATTTTCAGCTTCTATATTTTCCTATTTCCACAATCGATCGGTCCATAATCTTTGTACGATTAAAATGTATATGCCTCGGCAATTTTCGTTTTCTACAAATTAGTGTAAATACACAGCGCTCCACGTCTAGCCTATTGGTAATATTAACTTGTTTGCCTTTTGTGATTTAGCTAATGTTGGTTCCAATGTTGGTTATTTAATGTATGGGTGGTCTAATGCATGCAGTTCAAAGAACCAAACCTGCATTGCTTGTCACCCGTATTATAAATTTTCAGCGCGAACCGCCTTTTGACGTAAATATCTGCCCCTATACCAATTTCAAAACTATGTATAAGCTAATCAACTAGGCAGTTAAAAATTTATACCAATCCAATGGCGAGGACAGACATTTTCAATGGGGTTGACAAAAAAGAGTATTCAACAGTCACATAATACTGACCATACACTCGGTTAACTTGTATCGTGAGTATTAGAAGCTACGTGACGGGTTTACGGTCCCACAACACTGAGACTCGAAACAAATATTTGTGGGTCACACAAACATTTGTTTCACCCGCGGCTTCTCTTCACAGCTGGCTACTCGTCCACTGCGCCACAAATCCTATCAAAACCAATTGATTAATACAAGCAAATCAATATCTAGTGGCCATTGAGAGCAAGCTGAATTAAAAAACGAGGACTCCGAAAGAACATTCGACCGTTGCTTAAATTGGGATCCAGTCGTTCCTCCTCGTTGCACACCATCTAAATATTATGATCATAGAGATAACCCTGTCGTCTCCTTCGTCGAAGATTTACGGTCGCCTAACTAAAAAAATTAACTAGTTACATAAATAATGTATTTAAATCGGTTGCAATGAGTTTGCAAGATGAAGATTAAAACATTAAAAATTCGTACTTGGTGAAGTAATTAAGAAGATAACGCAAGGGTACTGAAGGGTATGTTTTGCAAATTAATGTTATTCGTACGACGGTAAAAAACGTTGATTAGCAAACAAAGAATACATCCGCAGCTTCGAAAAATAAAATATTATGTATTGTTTGGGGCTGGGATCCGTGACCTTCATCTCGGCAATGAGTTAGTAATTAACTGTTTTATAAAGCATTTCACTTGCATGGATGAATAAACCCCATGCTTTAAATTTCATGTCAGGCAGATGAAAAGTATAAAGCAATTGATTACACAACACAAGTAGATTTCTGTTTAGACTTAAGTACTGCCCAAGAGCGTGATGTGGGTTAGCATACTTAATACATCTTCGAAATTATTATAAGAAATCTCAGATATGCATGTTTCCTCGAGATGTTTCCTTCACCGTTATGGCAAGCGATAATTAACAATGAATACATACGCAACTAGTGGAGGGATAGGGAGTATTAATATTATTTATGCGGACGGAGCTAAAAGCTTAAATTACACATAGGTAGGTCATATAATATTTTTCACAACTTCTAAACAAAGTAAGTATGGAGAATAGTGATCGAAATTGCTAGAGCCAGACTATAACCTGTTTTGTCTACAGTGTGAATTGGCCGGGAGAACAAGATGGTACCAATATTTACAGAAAACTATCGAAATGTGGCAGCTTAGTTAATTCGTTTCTGAATGTTAAGATTGCCGGTGGCGGTAAATTACACACCAGCCTCTTGGCAATCTTTAATGCTTTTCTAATAAATCCTCTAGTATTATGGATGTTCATGGCGACAGCAGTGGCCAGATAATCCAACGTGTTTGTTTGCCAGCATCCACAATAAAATAATATTCCCTCAGATAGCAATACTAAAATTTGATTGTAAAATTGTTCCAAATTGCGTATTGACAAATGTTGCCTTGTGACATGCTAAGTGGTACAATTAGCATTTCAAAAACCAGTTGACGTATGCACCCACACTTGCAAAACTGGTTGATACCACCGATAACGCCACTCCTGTTTTGCAGATGTTTCATTTTATTTGTTGCCAACACAAAAAGAAAGAGATTCTCAATTCATTTATATATTTTTTTATACAGGGTTAATTTTAAAACACCAGCTCGCAGGACCAGATAGCTGACCCCATAGGGAAAAACTTTTGTTCTACGAGTTTGTATATAACTCAATATATTTAAAAAAAAATGATTTTACAAGTTTTTGTTGTGTCGTATTTTTCTTCGTAGCGTTCGGCGTGCGCGCGCGACTCAAAGGCGCCGCTCAGCTGGCTCGGGCGATGACCTTCAACGCTAGCCCGGTTCCCCACGCTTCGCGTGTTTGCTTACGTAATCTGCGATGCGTGTAGGTAACATTCAAGACGGAAATTAAATGAATACTTATTTTTGTATGAAAATAAAATCTAACAAATTATCAAAAGTCGTAGAACAAAAGTAGTAGCTTATAACCTTAAGTATCTACCCCTGCGAGGTTGCTGGTGTTTTAAAAATAACCCTGTATACGTTCCCGCATAACGTGGTGATAATAATGGTGATTATTTTTGTTTTCGACAGGGTTTACTGTGCTGCAGGAAGGAAATAATTTAACCCTTCAGAAGAGGAAGTAGGCAATGTTAAACACTTTTACGTACTGATTTTGATGATTCCTTTAATTAAATTTTACAAGATTTAATATACTTTGATGATT
This sequence comes from Amorpha juglandis, assembly GCA_949126905.1. Classification (NCBI taxonomy): domain Eukaryota; kingdom Metazoa; phylum Arthropoda; class Insecta; order Lepidoptera; family Sphingidae; genus Amorpha; species Amorpha juglandis. Next base: position 3,660,930 of record OX421380.1, read on the forward strand.
TAATAAAATATAATACACTCAAAATTTTTCAGTTTTATTTATTTTGTTTTTAGTTTTTTGAGTTAATAATTGTCTACAGTGGTATAAGTACCTGAACCAATTAAATCAGAACTTGAGTGGGTTACAAGGGCATTCATTCTATCAGGCAGAATCTCAACCATCCGTCTGTTTCTTATAGAAAATTATTGAATGGGAAATGGTGAATATTTGTTTAGATCTGTTTCACGATCGCTAACTCTCAATATTTAAGGTATTTCTAGGTCGACGCCTAGCAAATCGGCAACTATGTAGAACATGTACCAGTGACCGTTCATTATCAAACATGACGTCATCCATGACGAATCACCTCATTTAAGATTTGATTCGCTATAGGTTCATGAATAGCTTTCTCCATAACTCTTGTCTTGAAACATTGCACCACGCAGTATATCTGGGTGTTGTGAGACCGAAAGTCTCTCGTAGTTCCTGATACCCACGACACGAGACTCGTATCTTACTGTGGGGTCAGGACTATGTGAGTGGCTTGGGTGTATTTGTTTATTTATATACCATGGTGAATGTGAAAAAATACATGATGTATACAGGGTTAATTTTAAAACACCAGCAACCTCGCAGGACCAGATAGCTGACCCCATACGGAACAACTTTTGTTCTACGAGTTTGTATATAACTCAATATATTTTACAAGTTTTTGTTGTGTCGTATTTTTCTTCCTAGCGTTCGGCGTGCGAGCGCGACTCAAAGAAGCCGCTCAGCTGGCTCGGGCGATGACCTTCAACGCTAGCCCCGTTCCCCACGCTTCGCGTGTTTACTTACGTAATCTGCGATGCGTGTAGGTAACATACAAGACGGAAATTAAATGAATACTTATTTTTGTATGAAAATAAAATCTAACAAATTATCAAGTCGTAGAACAAAAGTAGTAGCTTATAACCTTAGGTATCTACCCCTGCGAGGTTGCTGGTGTTTTAAAAATAACCCTGTATAAATGTTTGTGATTCTACACAATTTTCACCTAATACCCTTTCTAGGATCCAGCGATCAGCGTCAGGATATATTTGCTGGAATTAATAGGAAATTGTAGCCCTGTTTTCTAGTAACAGAATAAATTGTATAAGTAACTGTATAATAATTCTGTATTAAGAATTAATAATATAAAAAATGTATGTAAGACTGATAATTTTCTATTTTTAATCATCGCTTACGAGAGATTACAAGGTGGTAAGCAGTGTTGGGCAAAATGTAATCTAACTACTGATTACTAACTACGATTACATAAAGTAGTTAGTAATCATAACTAATAACTACATAAAAAAATCAAAAATGTAGTTAAAAATTTTGATTACTAACTACTAATTGTAGTTGCAATCATGATTACTTGATTACTTTTTATAACTACAGATTTAAAATGATTTTGCGTCATTAAAAAAGAAAACACGCGCGATAGTCGTTCATGTAAATACATTAAATTAATAAAATTAAATCTATATATAAAAATGAATCGCTGTGCGTGGAAAAAATAAAAATCGTCACATTTTTCGGTTCCGTCAGATTTTTCGGTTATGCGTCAGATTTTTCTGTTACGCGTCAAAATTAACTGGACTTGATTAATTGAATTTGATTTTATCTGGACTTTGACTGGATTTTGTGAAGACTTTGACCGGACTTTACAGGACTTTGACTGGAATTTGACCAGACTTTGACCCGACTTTGACAGGACCTTGACAGGACTTTGAAGGTACTTTGACAGGACTTTGACGGACTTTGACGGACTTTGAACGGACTTTGACCGGACTTTGACGGACTTTGATGGACTTTGACCGGACTTTGACAGGACTTTGAGAAGGCTTTAACCGGACTTTGACAGGACTTTGACGGACTTTGACAGGACTTTGACAGGATTTTGACGGACTTTGATGGACTTTGACCGGACTTTGACAGGACTTTGAGAAGGCTTTAACCGGACTTTGACGGACTTTGACCGGACTTTGACGGACTTTGATGAACTTTGACCGGACTTTGAGAAGGCTTTAACCGGACTTTGACAGGATTATGACGGACTTTGACGGACTTTGACAGGACTTTGAGAGGACTTTGACAGGACTTTGACGGACTTTGACCGGACTTTGACGGACTTTGATGGACTTTGATGGACTTTGACAGGACTTTGAGAAGGCTTTAACCGGACTTTGACAGGACTTTGACCGGACTTTGACGGACTTTGATGGACTTTGATGGACTTTGACCGGACTTTGAGAAGGCTTTAACCGGACTTTGATGAACTTTGACAGGACTTTGACGGACTTTGATGGACTTTGACCGGACTTTGACAGGACTTTGAGAAGGCTTTAACCGGACTTTGAGAGGACTTTGACAGGACTTTGACGGACTTTGACGGACTTTGATGGACTTTGATGGACTTTGACCGGACTTTGAGAAGGCTTTAACCGGACTTTGACGGACTTTGCCAGGACTTTGACGGACTTTGACGGACTTTGACCGGACTTTGACCGGACTTTGACAGGACTTTGAGAAGGCTTTAACCGGACTTTGAGAGGACTTTGACAGGACTTTGACGGACTTTGACGGACTTTGATGGACTTTGATGGACTTTGACCGGACTTTGAGAAGGCTTTAACCGGACTTTGACGGACTTTGCCAGGACTTTGACGGACTTTGACGGACTTTGACCGGACTTTGACGGACTTTGACAGGACTTTGAGAAGGCTTTAACCGGACTTTGATAGGACTTTGACGGACTTTGACAGGACTTTGACAGGATTTTGACGGACTTTGATGGGCTTTGACCGGACTTTGACAGGACTTTGAGAAGGCTTTAACCGGACTTTGAGAGGACTTTGACAGGACTTTGACGGACTTTGATGGAATTTGACCGGACTTTGACAGGACTTTGAGAAGGCTTTAACCGGACTTTGATGGACTTTAACCGGACTTTGAGAAGGCTTTAACCGGACTTTGACAGGACTTTGACACGACTTTGACGGACTTTGACAGGACTTTGACCGGACTTTGAGAAGGCTTTAACCGGACTTTTACAGGACTTTGACGGACTTTGACCGGACTTTGACGGACTTTGATGGACTTTGACTGGACTTTGACGGACTTTGATGGACTTTGACCGGACTTTGACGGACTTTGATGGACTTTGACCGGACTTTGACAGGACTTTGAGAAGGCTTTAACCGGACTTTGACAGGACTTTACGGACTTTGACAGGATTTTGACGGACTTTGATGGACTTTGACCGGACTTTGACAGGACTTTGAGAGGACTTTTACGGACTTTGACAGGTATTTGACGGACTTTGATTGACTTTGACCGGACTTTGACAGGACTTTGAGAAGGCTTTAACCGGACTTTGACAGGACTTTTACGGACTTTGACAGGATTTTGACGGACTTTGATGGACTTTGACCGGACTTTGACAGGACTTTGAGAAGGCTTTAACCGGACTTTGACGGACTTTGATGGACTTTGACCGGACTTTGAGAAGGCTTTAACCGGACTTTGACAGGACTTTGACACGACTTTGACGGACTTTGACAGGACTTTGACCGGACTTTGAGAAGGCTTTAACCGGACTTTGACAGGACTTTGACGGACTTTGACCGGACTTTGACGGACTTTGATGGACTTTGACCGGACTTTGACAGGACTTTGAGAAGGCTTTAAGCGGACTTTGACAGGACTTTTACGGACTTTGACAGGATTTTGACGGACTTTGATGGACTTTGACAGGACTTTGAGAAGGCTTTAACCGGACTTTGACAGGACTTTGACAGGACTTTTACGGACTTTGACAGGTATTTGACGGACTTTGACCGGACTTTGACAGGACTTTGAGAAGGTTTTAACCGGACTTTGAGAGGACTTTGACGGACTTTGACAGGATTTTGACGGACTTTGATGGACTTTGACAAGACTTTGACGGACTTTGACCGGACTTTGACCGGACTTTGACAGGACTTTGAGAAGGCTTTAACCGGACTTTACAGGACTTTGACGGATTTTGACCGGACTTTGATGGACTTTGACCGGACTTTGACAGGACTTTGAGAAGGCTTTAACCGGACTTTGACAGGACTTTGACCGGACTTTGACGGACTTTGACCGGACTTTGAGAAGGCTTTAACCGGACTTTGACGGACTTTGATGGACTTTGACCGGACTTTGAGAAGGCTTTAACCGGACTTTGACAGGACTTTGACAGGACTTCGACAGGACTTTGACCGGACTTTGACAGGACTTTGAGAAGGCTTTAACCGGACTTTGACGGACTTTGACCGGACTTTGACGGACTTTGATGGACTTTGACCGGACTTTGAGAAGGCTTTAACCGGACTTTAACAGGACTTTGACGGACTTTGACAGGATTTTGACGGACTTTGATGGACTTTGACCGGACTTTGACAGGACTTTGACCGGACTTTGACGGACTTTGACCGGACTTTGAGAAGGCTTTAACCGGACTTTGACGGACTTTGATGGACTTTGACCGGACTTTGAGAAGGCTTTAACCGGACTTTGACAGGACTTTGACACGACTTTGACGGACTTTGACAGGACTTTGACAGGACTTTGACCGGACTTTGACAGGACTTTGAGAAGGCTTTAACCGGACTTTGACGGACTTTGATGGACTTTGACCGGACTTTGAGAAGGCTTTAACCGGACTTTAACAGGACTTTGACGGACTTTGACAGGATTTTGACGGACTTTGATGGACTTTGACAGGACTTTGAGAAGGCTTTAACCGGACTTTGACAGGACTTTGAGAGGACTTTGACGGACTTTGACAGGACTTTGACAGGATTTTGATGGACTTTGACAAGACTTTGACGGACTTTGACCGGACTTTGATGGACTTTGACCGGACTTTGACAGGACTTTGAGAAGGCTTTAACCGGACTTTACAGGACTTTGACGGATTTTGACAGGACTTTGACAGGACTTTGACAGGACTTTGACCGGACTTTGACAGGATTTTGACGGACTTTGATGGACTTTGACCGGACTTTGACAGGACTTTGAGAGGGCTTTAACCGGACTTTGACAGGACTTTGAGAGGACTTTGACAGGACTTTGACGGACTTTGACAGGACTTTGAGAGGCATGTGCAATAAACTGTTTTTTTTAAGCAGCCATATACCAAAACATATGTTACTACACTTTACGTGTTTATTTAATTGCAAAATATAAGTTCATAAAACTTAAATAATCAGTAGTTATAACTACTAGATTGCAGCAATCAAATTAATAACTACTTCATGTAGTTTGATTACTGTAGTTAAATTACATGTAATCATAACTACATGTAGTTAACTACTTTTAATCGAAATTAGTAATCAGATTACAAAATGTAGTTAACTACGCCCTACACTGGTGGTAAGTCCCTCGTATGCGAGAGACCGTCTGGGTTGGTACCACCGCTTTGTCTATTTCTTTCGCCAAGCAACAATGTGTAAGCACTATTGTGTTTCGGTTTGAAGGACATTGAATCCAGTGAAATTACTGGGCATTATGAGACTTAACATCTTATGTTAGGTAGGCAGAATTATGCCGGCCTGAAATTACTGGATATACACTGGCTGATCCCGAAACGCGTATCGCCTGAACGAGCCACTATGACAAGTTTTCCAACATGTGTAGTAAGTATTATTATTTACTTCTTTCTATCATAACTGCCTACGTTTTAGAGTTGAACACATTGATATGGTTTTTTTGTATATCAATGGTTGAACAACACTAAATGCATTAATCCCGGACACAGATAACCCAACTTTTATCAAAAACCATCCGACCACTTACAATAAACAATGGGCGTGGTCGTACGCGAAACACAACAGTGCTTACACGTGCTGTTGCTTGGCGGCAGAAATAGACAAAGTGGTGGTACCAACCCAGACGGCCTCTCGCATTCGAGGGACCTACCACAATTTTATTACAAAAATAAACCTGATAGGCTGCGTTTAGACGACGCGAAAAATTTCGAGCGGCCGCCGCGCGGCGGTTGCACGAAATTTTTCAGTCATAGCAAATGTATGTCTTATTAACTAGGACTTAACGTTGAAACTTGAAATTATTTGTGAGTAACCAACCGCGCGGCGGTCGCGCTCCCGTTTACACGATCGCGCAGTCGCCGCGTGGTTGTAGCGTTGCGAAGTATTAAACATTATGGCTTAGTCAATAGAGTTTACATTAGTTTTTCGAGTGATTCGAGCGCGGCCGCCGCGCGGCCACCGCGCGGCCGCAACGCGATGGGATTCCTTGTCATATAAATGCGCCCATAGGAGTTATCACCGCCCGTGAACATATTACCAGAATAATCGTGAAACTCAGTACAATTAGTAGTAATTGGGTGGAGCCAAGATAAAAATCAGAACTAACGTCATCCTCAAGCAAATGTCGAATGGTCATGACCCATAGTCCCCAGACAATTAACTACGTCATAATTTGTGTAATCTTATAGAAACAGCCATTGTAAATAATAATTACACTATTAGATCTAATACTATTAGATTATAGATAGATGCATGCAAGAAGAATATAATGAGAGTCAGAGGCCAAAGAGGTGTGTAAGGATCGTAGCAAGTGGAAGTCCGTTGTCTCTGCCTGCCCCTATAGGAAACAGGCGTGAGTCTATGTATGTAATTATACTATTATTTAAATTCATATAACCCTATTACTCAGTCCACCAATTACGTATTGAACGCATACAGAAAAGGTTAACAAGACATCTCGCTTATCATAGTAAATTACACAAATCTTTTTCTTATACTTAAAGACTTAAACACTTCAATATGATCAGTCTGAGTGACAGAAGGAAAATCCTTGATATGATTTTTTTGTTCAAAACTTTGAGAAATCATATTGATTGCCCACCATTGCTAGAGTGTATAAAACTACGCGTCCCTAATCGCTTGCCGCGGCAGCCTGTTGATTTGTTGTGCCCACCAAAAACTAGAACGAATCTGAAACATAATTCTGTATTGGCCAGGTTATCTAGGACATGCAACTCTCTCGGTCAGTCTGTAGATGTGTTCAGTAACTCATTGAGAACGTTTCGGACTGAGGTTCTGAAAGTCATCAATAATATAAGATGATAATTTAATGCCTAATAATAAATAAATAGTAGATAATTAATGATTGTATTTCACCTCTCTAATAAGTTTCATTATATATATTTCTTTTATTTTAATGTAATTCCTAACTTATCTAACAAAATCTAATTAATATTTCCATTTACAATAATTATTTTCAACGCATGCTGTGGCTTCTGAAGGTAATGCATTTATCATGTTACTTGAATGTTACTGTATTATTATTATGTTATAATGTAATTACCACTGATTTCTTACGTTTACGCGAATGTTACTCATTGAAATAAAACTAATTTAAACGGATTTTATCGCGGTTTTTTATTAACTTTGATCCCGACGTTTCGAAGACTTTTCAGCCTTCGTGGTCACGGGGAGGACTGAGGTGTAGGTTGTCCAAAAATGTTAATGTTACAGTATCTACCTTCAATTTACAATTATAAAAATCTTTATGGTTTGGTCCGATCTACGCAGAAGGAGCTCACAGTGTCTTGAGGTCTGGCAGTTGGTCTTTTGGGCTCCGATTTAATTAAATGTATAATCGGATCCCAGGCTTGTGCTAGCTTCCAACCATCTTCTCTATTGAAATTCGGATGTTTTTTAATTTCAATAGCCTCGCGAATCATCCTAGGTAGGAATCGGTGTTCTTTGGCAAGGATTTGTGGTCTGTCAAATCGAAGATAATGTTTGGAGCCTTCCTCTGAATGTTCAGCAACTGCAGACTTCGTAGAGCGTCGGTGTTTAACATCAGCTATATGTTCTTTTACGCGGGTCCCTATACTTCTTTTTGTTTGACCTATATAAGAGAGTCCACAGTCACAATCGATTTTATATTGTGACTGTCCTGACACCTCAGTCCTCCCCGTGACCACGAAGGCTGAAAAGTCTTCGAAACGTCGGGATCAGAGTTAATAAAAAACCGCGATAAAATCCGTTTAAATTAGTTTTATTTCAATAATTACCACTGATTGTCCCAAAATAAATAAATAAAAAATAAAACATCAGCTAGTAATTTTATTAAATATATTTTAACATTTTCATTTTGATTACACATGTAGATTCAACAACAAGGACAAGGTGGCATCAAATACAAAATATATAAAATAAAAAGCCTTCCTGAAAAGCTTTCCGGTAACGATTACGATACGAAGATAACGATTACGATAATGAAGCAACCATCAAAATTCATGCTCGCGGCTCCGCCCGTGTGGAATTCTGCAGCGTCATATTTCCGGCATACTTCTTAACTGTTCATCCCTTATTTTACCCTTAGGGGTGCAATTTCCAAAAATCCTTCCTTGCATGCTGACAACATTAAAGGCATCAACTGCCAAAATTTCAAGTTTGTAGCTACAGCTACAGCCCGAACCCGGTTTAGGCTCTTTGTGATGAATCAGTCGCTCAGGACAAGTAATTATGTAGGTATGTATAGATTAATAGTATGTAACAATTTAAATTCAAATCTATAACATGTACAAATATTAAACAGGTTTAGATTATTGTTGACGTCAGCTAGGTGGCCGGGCCTAAAACTACTAAACACAATTTCCAGTAAGCGTGTTGGAAACTTGGACCGATCTCACCGCGAGCGAGACAATTGCGACACATAGATCTCAACAAAAGGCCAAGGATAACAGTCTGGTGTTATTCACATTTAGTGATAAAATCACGGAGAATCTTGACATCGCGATGTAGAAAAAGCAATGAAATGTAGAGGTCCACCTACCGAATACGATGTAACTATGCAGTACCAGTTTGTCCATGACTGTGACTGGACTGTGATCAACATTAGGTGAAAGCGCCTTATAAATACTAAATGGCAACAAAAAGTATTCCTACTTGTAGCTAATTTTATACAGCGGAATTTTTATTCTTACGATTTTTTCCACCACCCTCACTTTTATTTACTTTTTATACAATTAGATTATTAAATACTGGTGCATACGCCATCGTACACGATAAACTCGAACAAAATATCAAAGAAAAGAAAATGGATTCAAGGAGTCGAAGTTTTGTCGTTTCAACACAAGATCATCATGTTGTCTTTATGATACAGAAAGACCGTGACAGGACAACTATACCTTGACATGCTTCTAAGTCAAGGTGAAATCGAGGTCAAGGACGGCTTATAGTTGGGAAGTACGAACTAGCTTAGTTAGTATAGAAAACGCCACGCCCGTACTTATGTTAAGGTTCAGTGTCGACGTATCTACAAAAGTAAAATTTTATTGTGATAATTAGAATTCAATCGAAGAAACAGTTGCCATAAAGTGACTAAGAAAATTATTTTATCCGAAGCATCACGTGTTTTCGGTAAGTTCCCTTTTTGTTAGATATTTTTTTGTTTTTGCTAGTGGTAGGATATTCATATCCGCCCGGATAGCGACCACCGTACACATGGTGTTAAAACCTGCCATAGTGATCCACACGCCTTGTGTGGATCGCGTTCCATGATCAGCTATTGTATATCCGGTTCTCCTGAGGGTCTTGCGAAACATAAGATGTCAAGTATCATAGTGTCCAGTAATTTCACTGGTTTCAATATCCTTCAAACCAAAACACAATGCTTACACACTGTTGCTTTTCGGGATATATGCCTAAATAAGCCGTTTAAAGCGTTTAAAGCCGTTTAAAAAAAAATTACTCTTATTTCGTCGATGTAGATTATGTAATTATCATTTGAGGATATCTACAGTACTCCTGCTGAAGTTATCAAAGATCTTGTAACATAAGTAATAATAAATAAACACATAGCACTGAAATAGTAAGATACAAGTCTTGTATCGTGGGTATCAGGAACTACGAGAGACTTTCAGTCTCACAACACGCAGACCTGAAACAAATATTTGGGGATCACATAAACATTTGTATCGGTGCGGGCATCGAACCCGCGGCCTCTCAATTTATAGCTGGCTACTCGCTCGTACGCCGCAGAGGCTGCCATTTCATTCTCATTATTCGTTTGAACTTATTTTCATATTATTTGTTGATTATTCCAGTGTGGTGGTACTTGGCTGCAGCGACTACACCAAGATTGACCCGACGTCCAGCGACGAGTCTCAACGTATAGCATGTAGTGGGAATCGCACCTACTTTTTGCTTCCGCCTGGTGCCTTTAAGGACAGATAAGACAATTGAAATCATAAATCTTGCTCCTTGTTTTTTTAACATAATTAATTAATGGCCAGTAATGGTAATTCGATAGTCAAATGATATACTATGCATACACATTTGACATTTGTGGTAGTCTATTCGTGTATAGCGTATTTATGATGAATCATATTACTATTCTCGGGAGACGATGCTAACATAAAAAAAATATTAATCCAATACATACTTTTTGAGATTAAAAACAGACGTGTTAGAGAATGTCACTTAAACCACGGTATACTTAAACTGTATAAACTATTGTAGATGTTGTTAAGATTGTAACTTTTGATCCTAAATGAATTAAAATATTATTAAGTAATTATTATAGCAATAGCCTATTTACCTTACTTTGTCACTGCAGGGCATTGGGCTTAAAATTGTATGTTCTAAAATTGCATGAATATGAACTGATACATGACAATCATTCGCGCTAAGTTTTGTTTATTACATATTAATCGTTTATTGTCATTTTAATTATTACTAATTACAATAAAACTAGGCAACTAGCAATTAGAATAAATAGGTAACTAATACTAATATATTTATGATTTATTCCATTTTATACAATCACTAAAATGGTACCTAACGTTTCTGCGTCAAAACAGGTACTTGATAGTTTGACGTCGTATTCGGTAGATGGAGCTCTACATTTCATTGCTTTTCCTACATCGCGGTGTCAAGATTCTCCGTGGTTTTATGACTACCTGTGAGTAACACTACATCAGTGTCGCTTCTCGGCCTTTTGGCTAAGATCAAAGTGTAGTATCTGTTCTTTTCAGCTTAATATCTGAAAGTTCCCACATTGTGGGACCAGTATATTAAACTGATTTTTGTAATAAGACGGGATGTTCGGGGCTCGCTCCACTCCCGTCACGGGTCGGCCCGGCATTGCAGTGCCGCCGGGATTGGCCCAAATAAACAATGAAAACTAATTCTTGCCTTTATAAACATCATGCCACGAGTGAGTAGCGAGACTTTTGGGTGTATGGCGCGGTTCCATCTTCCTACAAAGCCGAGGACTGGCAGGTGACACGCTGGTATGATGCACCCCGCGGCCGCGCCTCTTTATAATTCAAAATTATATATTTATTGTATCATTTAGGTCAAGTCACATTTCAACTCTACCACCAGTTCCAAATGTATTTGTATACAGAAAATCAGCGTTTTCTGACTGGTACAGTCATTTATAAGTCCCTTGGAATTGTTATATCTATACTGGCCCATATCCTTTTCGCTGTCACCAGCGTATCGTCCGCGTAGCAGAAGACTGTAAACAGAATACATTGTATCTGTTGTTTTGGTTTTAGGTATTGTAGCTTCAGATATTTTTATTATAAGCTCCGTGTATTTTTCAACTTTTTGTTCTAATCCTTCTTTTGTTTCTAAATTTTCTATTTCAATTTTGTTTATTAGGTTTTGTGCCAAAAGTGCTTTAAAGTTTTTGCCAAGTTCTGCCCATTTTGCCTTTTTGGTATTGCATTTTCGCGTTGTCCTGCTAATGTTTATACCTTGGCCTTTTTGCAATTTTATTTTAAAAGTGATGGTGTTGTGGTCCGAACTCGTCAAGTTCTCCTCGACCTTCCAATTGTTCACTTTGTCCAAGAGATCGACGGAACAGGAGGTGACATCCACCTGGCTGGAGTAGACTCTGTCTCCTCTCACAGTGTAGAACGTAGGCGTGTTGCCTTCGTTCAACACATGGAGACCCGCTTCGTCCAGCCAGCCGGACACCTCCTCTCCTCTTCGGTCGATCTCTCGGCTCCACCATAGACTTTTCGCGTTGGCGTCCCCACCTATTAGCAGGCGCCTCGAGCCCAGGCTACGGCAGACGAGCCTAAATCAGGTGCTCGAGGTATTCCTCCACCGGCTTGTCGGGATCGAAGTAGTACGAGACCACTACCATCTCCCAGGCGCTAGTACGGATTTTCACCACAACTATATTTCTTGCTTCTTCTGCTTTCATTTTTAAATAAAAAGATTAAAAACATAATATAAAATTAAGGAGAGTAAATCAATCATAATTTTATATTACTTTCCAAAGTATTTTGTGGTAAAATTACCATTATAAACATTTTGAGAATAATAAAGAGAATGAAACATTTTATAAAAATATATGCATATAATACCACGTTTTTTGATACAAAATATAATTTAATAACAAACTACTTCTTAATATATTTACCCATAAAACTATAATTGTATACAGTAATACCCCGACTTACGCTACCCTGTTTTACGCGAATTCAGAGATACGCGGTTATTCTTTTTAATGGCCGCGCGCGTCGGCTCTCCTATTCCGCCATGTTAGTGGTCCGTTTACGACAGGTTCGAACGTGTTCCGCGTTGAATTGTTTTACGTACGTTGTGTTTTATTGATAACCTCAAATTATGTCACTCAAAAGTGCATGCAAAGTTGTACCCCGACTTACGCGAATTCGACGTACACGGTTATAGCTCGGTCCCACCTATCGCGTAAGTCCGGGGTATTACTGTACTTAAAAACATTAACCAGTCATAATCACAAAATCATCCGTAAATTACGGTTATAATAATTTATACAATGAATTATACCACACCGCGCTTCCAACACCTGACCAGAACGAACTTTGAGCGCTGGAGCGCGGCATATTCATATCCCCGAGAAATAGCGGGCCACATAGGCGTTGCTTGCTTCTTTTAGAAGTCTTTCGGAGGCTGTCCTTCTCAGCAGCGATTCCGTTAGCATGCTTACGGCAGTGTCTCCCAAGTGTAGAAGCCTGTAGCTATGGGCCACGGTGAGCAGATCATAAAGTTCCGATAGCGGCAGGATACCCCCACCACCTTGAGGTGGCGGCAGATAGACCAGCTCTGCACTGGCTCGCTGAGGAAGGCTTAGCCAGCATTTAGCAAGCTTTCTTAGGTGTTTGTTTGCTTCGGTTAGGTAGCGTTTGATGTATGTAGCGGATGTGTTTAATCTGAACTTTCAGTTATTAAGCGGAATAATAAAATCCCTTGGAATGTTTTTATTTGAGAAGTGATATTCAATGGTTTATTTGGGCCAATCCCGGCGGCACTGCAATGCCGGGCCGACCCGTGACGGGAGTGGAGCGAGCCCCGAACATCCCGTCGTGTTACAAAAATCAGATATTAAGCTGAAAAGAACAGATACTTTAAATTATTTTTAAAAAATACTACCCAAATCTGGGTCAAGACCTCGGCGCTTTGCCTACTGTGTGTGCGGACTATCGAGTACAATAACGGTGTATGTTGGTAATAGTTTTGAGACTTTAATTTTTATCAATAATAATAGTCATGGTAACTTATTTTGGATGCAGCTAGTTTCAAGGTCTCCCTTTTACCCCATAGGAGCATCATAGGTTTGGGTTGCGGCAGGGGTGGCCCTTGGGCCACCTCGATGCCGGGAACATATGTATTGATCTATTCAGATCTATTGGACATCCCATGAGATACATGAGACTCAAAAAAGCCAGATGAGGGATGGGAACTGTCAGGTCAGTCCTGTGTAGGTTCCGTGCGATATTGTCATATGCCAGACACATGTTCGACATAAATGTCGCGGGACCACCGAATAGTGTCGCTGACCATAAAGCGGCGCATCATGTCGGCATATCTCTTGCTTATTCTCAGCTGGGTGATGACTAATTCAGTTCAGCTGTCCCATGCGCCCAAGGCTCCCACCATGAATGCCTCCACTGTTACTGAGTATCCCTGAGCCGTCAGCTGGTCGACTATGGGTCGGTATTTATTTATCTTTTCCCGTCTTGCCAGTCTCAGGGCCTCTCCGCGGTTTTCAAATGGGACACACACGTCTATTATGTTGATAAATCGGAGAGCGCCGCCCCAACCTTACCTTCCATTTTACTTCCGTCGGTGAAAATACACAGATTTTCACCGACGTATCGATTCAATTCTGCACCGTCTATCAGGCTTTGGAGTTCTCTGCTCCGCCGTCGCGCTGGGTGGTTCAAGTTGACGAAGGGCACAGGACTCTCCACCACCCGGTCCCCTACCACCTGCTGGGAGTGTCCCTTCTTTACTTCGTAAAGAAGGGCAGCCTCACTTACTCTCACGTCGAGTGGGAGGATCCCAGCAAGCAGTATGGCCGAGTTAAGCAAACTCGTCCTGTAGGCCTTCGTCAACTTCTGCGCGAACCCCCGCTGAACTACGTTGAGGTGCTTTCGTATATACTGCTTGTTGGACGCGGGCGCCCATGCACTGGCCGCATATAGAATTGTAGGCTCTACAACCGCTGTGTACAACGTTCTTACTATCTCCGGACCGAGCCCCCATTGCACCTTTGCCGCCCTTGCTAGGCGTTTATAAAAGTCAATGGAATTTTTACAGATTTCCGCTACGTGTGTACCGAATGTTAGTTTCGCGTCAATGGTGAGACCCAGGATCTTCATTTCTGTTACAAGGCCTATGTCGGCGCCGCCCATGTGGAGAATTGTGGTGTCATGTTGTAGTTTTCTCGTGATCACCATCGCTTTGGTTTTCTGCGGTGCAAAGAGCAATTTGTTCTTAATTCCCCAGTCATGGACGAACGCTAGGGCCGAGTTGGCCTTCCGCTGAATCTCCTCCACGGTGCCACTGAACACAAGAACTATGTCGTCCGCAAAGGCCTGGCAATAGTCGCCCCGTCTATCAAGCTCTTTGAGCAGTGGGTCGAGGAGCAGGTTCCACATGAGTGGGCCCCAAATGGATCCTTGAAGACATCCCTTGGAGGTCCATCTCATGTGTTCTTTCCCGGCGATTTTTCGGACATTCTTCCTCCGACAGTCTGACTCTAATAGCTGGCCACCACGCACTATCAAAGGCCTCCTCTATATCTAAGGATATCAGTGCTGTAATCGTTTTCTGTGTAAGTTTATTCCTTAGATGGTTAACTAGGATATAGAGGGAGTCTTCAGTGCTTCTTTGTGGCATGAAGCCAAACTGTCGGGTACTCATCCTTGGGAGTAGATGCCACTTAACTCTTGCCACCACAATTTTCTCCAGAATCTTACCCATCACTGGTAACAGGCCGATCGGTCTATACGATTTGGGATTCGTATAGTCCTCCTTGCCGGGTTTTCGGAGGACGATGACCGTGGCCCCCTTCCAGATAGTAGGGAAGTGGCCTATCTGCAGGCATTTGTTAGCCAGTGACAGGTAAAGTGCAAGACTCTGGAGAATAGCCTGCTTACAGATGTCTGCGGTGAGGCCATCTGCTCCGGGGGCTTTCTTGGGGTTAAAGCTCGTAGCTGCTGTTATTAGCTCGTGTTCTGTGAATGGTGGATCTTGATGTCCATCATCCTGTCCAACATTTACGGTGTCAGCTAGTTCCCTTATTCGCTGGTGGTACGCGTTGTCTTCTTTCTCGTGGTCTTCCGGGTAGAAGACTTCTGCCAGATACTTTGCGGACTCCCTCGGGTTTAATACTGTGCCTTCTACCAGCTTTCTTTGGACCGGAGCAGCGCAGCGGATTCTTCTCTTCTTGGTGGTGGTGTCCCTCTTCAGTGCAGTGAGCTCCTTCGTCCACCATGGGATGGTAAGTATGTTGTTATGTTTTTTGTAAGGTATAGTTTGTTCGTATGCTTGTGTTATGATTTTGGTGTACTTTTCTATAATTTTGTCAATTTCCTGTTTGTTACTGATTTTGTCTATTTCCGTTTTGTCTATTTTATTTCTCTAATTAATTCTTCCAGTTTAACATTAAACTGTCTCCAATTGGCTTTTTGTGTGTTGAATATCCTGGTGGTTCTCTTTATTGTTATTTCCTGGACTCTACCTATCCTTAGTTTAAACATAATGGTGTTGTGATCTGAGCTCACTACATCTTCATACACCTTCCAGTCCTCCACCACTCCGAGAAGGCCCGCTGAGCACGCTGTGATGTCTACGTGACTGGTGTATGCCACTTCGCCTCTTATGGTGTCGAAAGTTGGAGTGAAGCCGACGTTAAACACCTGAAAGCCTAGCTCCTCGAGAAGGCTTGACATCGTCTCTCCTCTGGTGTCTGTTTTGGTGCTACCCCACCACGTGCTTTTGGCGTTTGTATCTCCGCCTATGAGAATATGGGCCCGGCCCAGTCTTCGCGCTATGCTCCTAAGTTGGTCCAAGTATGGCTCCAGGGGTGCGGTTGGCTCAAAGTAGAATGAGATTAACGCTAACTGTTTTGCCCTTTGAGTGAGTAGTTTCACCACCGCGATGTTGTTGGTGGTGAATTCTGGGCACTGTACGACTTTGATGTTGCCGTCATAGATTGCGATTGCTGCCTTAACATCTCCATCTCCGGTGGCACTTTGGAATATTCTGGTGCCTCCGTAATTCTTCATTCTACTTGAGCCTTCTACATACGGTTCTTGGAGAAATGAAAAGGCCATTTTTCTCTCCTTGGCCTGCATCATCATCTCCTCGGTTGCAAGTTTTTTGCGCTGAAGATTGGCTTGGGCTATCAAATATGGCCTTACGGTGTTTGGAGTATTCCCAACTTTGGATAGCTTTTGGACGCCCTTAGCAATATGTGACCTTCGCCCGTGCTATCGCGTCCCATCGCTTCCTTACTGGGCAGTCGGTGCTGAACGCGTTGAGGTCCGTTCCACTCTTTGTCACTTTGTGACAATTGCTGCAGGTGGGAGGGAGGGAGGATTTCCCAACCAATCTGGACACTCCTTCCTCATGTGTGGTCCTCCACAATGACTGCATACTTCCACTTGTTCTGAGCAGTGTCTCCTACCATGCCCGAACCCTAGGCAGCGAGTACATTGGATCAGGGGGGACTGGTCTGCTACTTTAATTCTCTGCACGTCTATGTGGACCGCCCCGACCTCGGTCAGCGTCCGTCATATCTGTGGTACAACTTGGATGATTATGTTCGTTGTCAAGAGGTTCCTTGCTCAGTTCTTTAATTTGACTGTGATTTCCCCTTCCTTCACTGCTCCCAAAAGATGTTTATTTTGGGTTTTGAGTGCCTGCAGTATCACTGTTATGGTTTAGCACATCTTTTAGTATGATGAGCGGGTCTTTATTTCTTACTTCTGTTATGTCCAGTTCTCCTCCTCCTTTTATCTTTTCCCTTATTTTTCCTATCTCCTCCTTTGAAGAGCACCCTATAATAACCTTCCTGTCTTTTGCTTTTCTTATCCGGTCTATTTGAATTCCTTCCTCTTTGGCGTTTATTGTTTGGAAGGTCTGGTTTTTATGGGACAGGTCTACACCACCTTCTATGCCAGTTTCCTTGAGGATACTAACTTCTTCCTTGTTTTGTTTTATTTTTGGAAGAAATTTTTTGTAGAGTTCGTGATAACTCTACCTAGAGTATCTAGGTTTGTAGCTCTTTCGAAGACCTTTGATGCAAACCCGAACACGAGCGATCTATCTCATAGGACCTCAGAGATATTGGGGTTTATAGTTTTCCAAGATGGCTGCCGGAAAAGTTAGTTTTTGCGGCAGCTCTCTTGTTTTTTGACGGAAATTGCTCGAGTTTGGGCTTGTTCTCTTTGTCTCGAGCTGTACTTTCTAGCTTTAAAAAATAATACTGGACATTTTTGCAGTTTTATGTTTCAAATAGTTGTAGAAACCCAATGATTGAAGACCCTATATCAAAAGTTATTTGGATTAACTTTATGTCAACTTTAATGAAATTTTTGGAAAACAATTTTTGGGCCGAAAATGGGGTGGGGGAGATGGGTAAGTGGTATATGTTAGTGTGATGCGGATTAAAAAAAAATTTAAGCCGAAAAAATTTTTTTGGAAATTTTGGGGGGGGGAGATTTTTACGGATTTCTGAAATATGGAGCTCGATTAATTTTGAATCTGCCATTATTTTTTTTTCGAATTCCAAATAGTTTCTGAGTTATTTAATAATTTAGAAATTTTAAAAATGTTAGAGTTTTTAGGTCTTTAAAAATCGGCTTTTCGGGCCAGCACGCTGAAATTTATAATGTAAGCGTGGGGTAGCGATACACTACAATGGCGGTATGGGAAGATGGTCTTCCCCCCCTTCCAGACGCGTTAGTCCCGAAAAACCGGTTAAAATACAGAAAACCACGTACTCAGTTTTCGTGTCCCACTCCCGGATCTTGGTGCACGTGGATTCCGGGAACTTGTTTTTTTGCTCTAAGCCACGAAACTACCAACGCCCGCCAAGCTTGTGAGGTGTCGTTAGACGCGTCTCGGCTAGCGCTTAGCGATGGTGACATGGTGTTCAGATGTTGGTGTCACAGATCGTTTCGCGGACTTAGAGCCAAAAAACCGCTGATGATTTTCCCGGAATTTCAGTTTTTTGTCCACAGCGCGGTCAAACTTGGAGTTTTGCGGTGGGGCAAAGTGCCTCCCCACTCGCCTCGTCGATGCGCACCTTGCTGCTTACTCAATTCGGCCCTCGGACCCCGGGATCACTGAGCACACGCCACGTGGCCACTTGTTTCTTTAGCTTTTGCGGCTAAACTACAAGTGACCGCGCGGAACGTGATACCTCGTTAGATCGGGTGTCACTTAGTAGTGTTTAGCTCAGCCATCAATTTCCTCTGCTCCGATGAGGCAGAAGGTGCGTGCTGTACTACGGTGGCCTGGGGCTGCGTTGGGGGGACCTGGGGCTGCGTTGGGGGGACCTGGGGCTGTGCTGCAGTGAGTTCGGGTTGAGGAACTAAGGGGCCAGCGGAGGCTTGTGGTGCGCTGTCAGTGTCGTGCGGAGTGGATGTGCGGCCCGGGGCTAATGGCACCGAGACTATCGGTGTACTTTGCTGACTATAACTTTCGGCAGAAGCGGCCGTGCCAGGAGCTTCTACTCTTGGTCTAGAGTGTGGGGAAGTCGTCACAGACGTTGGAATGAATTCACCTTGTGACGATGAATTTATTTCGCTCCCCGTACGCTGCCGCGTTTCTGTATCAACCTGTCGAAGTGTAGGTTCCCGGTCCGCATTTCGTCGCCTACCATGCCGCCGTGTCGCTCCAATCCCTTCTACAGTCCGATCAGGAAACAGCTCCTGACGGATGTTATTCCGTCTAGCGGTTTCTGCCCGCCCTGTGGCGGCCAGCCGCACAGCGGAGACGCACTCTTTGCAGTGTTGCTGCCAATCTTTCGTGGATAGCGTTTGTCCTCTGGAGCGGTGAATCCACAGCGCCAACAGACATACGTCATCCGTACACCGGCGTGGTGCTGCTTAACATGGCGTCCGAGATTCTCCACTTTTGTCTTACCCCTGTACCGTCTGCCGACGCAGGCTGGGCAAATAAATAGCTCTTCCTCACGAATCGGAAGATGAATTACAATACTGCCGTCGACACCGAGACTTACTTTGTTGGTCGGTTCGGCTGCCATAGTACCCAACTTGAGATTGATATCGCTTTAGATATTTGTGAATAATATACCCATATATCGTCTCTACATTTGGACTACCTTTTGGCATTCTATAAAAATATCATTTTAATATGACACGCCTAGGGTAGGGTTTATAAACTTGAATAATAATGCCTTTAAGCTGTAATAAAATGTCGCGGACCAGGTTTATTTACCAACTGTTAGACGTTGTATTTTGTTCTTGTTTTAAGCCTGCAACTGTCTTTTATGAAATCAAAGAATGTGTAGTTGTCGATGGCTAACATTATAATAGTATCGAGCTCGATATCGTGGTATGAAATCACTTTTGTTAATAATAAGGTATGTTTATTAGGGCGAGCGAAGCGAGCCAAACACTATCCCACAATCTGGGCGGTTTTGTAATGCATTTTACTGAAAAACTGTCGCGACTAAAGATTTGTGCTAACATAGTAATTAGGCTTCATATCTGGATGTGTTTAATTTGAACTTTCAGATATTAAGCTAAAAAAAAGCCCTTGCCCCTTGGAATTATTTTATTTGAGAAGTGATATTCAATGGTTTTTTGGGCCAATCCCGGCGGCACTGCAATGCCGGGCCGACCCGTGACGGGAGTGGAGCGAGCCCCGAACATCCCGTCGTATTACAAAAATCAGTTTAATATACTGGTCCCTCAATGTGGGAACTTTCAGATATTAAGCTGAAAAGAACAGATACTACACTTTGATCTTAGCCAAAAGGCCGAGAAGCGATACCAGTCTAATATTACTTACAATAGTCATAAAACAGCAAAGAATCTTGACACCACGATGTAGAAAAAGCAATGAAATGTAGAGCTCCATCTACCGAATACGGCGTCGAACTATCCAGCACCAGTTGGTCCAATTCTGACGCATGACAACAGCCATGAGATTAATTATGTAGTTACAAACACCAGTTTAGGTGAATATATAGTATTATCATAAGAAATTATGTTAAATTGTTTTGTTTATGCATTGAGAAATTAATTACAAAGAGCATAATATGTATATTAATACTATACTAATTACTTCTTTGTTATTGTCGTGTAACGGCACCCATTGTAGCCCATTAATTTATGCTTCGAGTTAATTATAAATCAATAATTAATTACTATTATTTTTCAAAAATGTTCACACGTATATGACTAATAAAAACAATATATTGCTACTGTTTTGTAAGTATTATTATTAATTGTAATATGTGTCAGCTATTTTGATAAGACGATTACTATATTACATTTAAATGATTGGCTTAGATTCTTTGTCAATTCCTAGATGAGTAAAAATATAATCGAGGAGTATGACATGTGGAAATAACTCTACATGGGCTTATTTAATTAATAAACGATCTGAATGATAACACTAGACAAACAAAATTTTTGAGAAATGTTCTTCTATGTAGAGATCAGTGGAGTATAATGCTAATAAAAACAGTTTCAAATTTCAATAATAAAAAAAGAGGTTCAATAGTGAATTCTACCTGCATAACCCGTTCATAAATAACAAAAGAAAACAACAAAGCATGTACGCAGAGGGGGAATAATCATAACGTAAAGTATTTTATGGCCGTTCCCGAAGCAAGAAGTGACATCACAATGGATTATGGTTGGTTAATTTAACTCACATATAATTTACCTGTTATAATCATAAATTGATATTATATAAGTTTGTCGTATTTTAGAATGTAAAGGTACAAGTTGGAAGCGGACGACATGACGCAGCAGCAGACGACGTGTCGCAGCGACACTACTGGTTTCTATGTATTTCTATGAAATTACATCCGTAGTCAGCGACACGAAGCTAGCGACGCGTCGTCGAGCGGCAGACGCCAGTGTCGTCCGACCGCGGATCAGTAGTGCCGCTGACGACACGTCCAGCGAGTTTCTTTTCAAAATGAATTTCAAGATTCAAACGACAATACTGTCTGAATTCTTTAATATCGCTTTCTAAATGGTTTTTAATCAATATTGAATAGGTTCCCTCACTTGTTCTGCATTTAAGCATAGGCCGTATGGCTTCTCGTCTTTTTCTGTACAAGTACAACAAAAACAAGTCATCATAGTCTTCTTCCTCTTCTAATAAAAGATATAAAAAAATGCATCTTGTTTCACGGAACACTCGGTACCAACTGGATTCCATCTGCTGTTGCCGTCTGCAGTCGGGTTCGAAATCATGACTGCAGCGACACGTCGTAACGACGTGTCGTGACGACATGAAGCGACTACACGTCGTCTGCTGCTGCGTCATGTCGTCCGCTTCCAACTTGTACCTTTACATTTAAAAATGTCAGTTACAAAAGTGCTTCAGTAGACTTATTGATATTATGAATTGGACCATTTTATTTATTATTTAATTATAACTTGATACGTTGCTAGAGCGCAAAATATGAATTGCACCGAGCCTCATGCACAAGCGGCACAACTTATATTTTGCGAATTATACTTAATTTTATGGTAAAATTTTATTAATTATAAAATATATAACAAAACTAACATAACATGTACAATATTAAAAATACATTCTCTCTGATACATTATTATGAATTAAACGATTTCTTATACATTAAGTAACAATAATAAGACACGTTTTTTTTTATTTGTTAACTCCCAAAGTCCTTAACCATTACCGTTACATATTACCGGCATGAGTATTGAGCACAGATGAATAATAGGTGGGGGCAGTTAACGAGTCCGATAGACGGTGAATATACTGATGAATCAATCGCGTGAAATATCGACGCCTCGTCGTCGTTTATTCCACCAATCAGAATTATAAATTAACGCACGTAAAGTTTGTGATCAGTAGGCTTAGTAAAAGTTTTAATAGTTGAAATGATGTTTAATGATGTTTAAAATGCTGATCATTTTCGATTACTTTCCGTACATCAAGCAGTAGTAGCCACTAGCGGGAACTATGGTGAATTAAAATTGATAGTATGACTAATTGTTGTGTCATATTACTCGAATACGAAATTAGTTTTCGAGCGATTCTTTACTATTTTACAGTTTGAATTACTAGTTTGAGACTTGGTTACTAGTATTTTTGAAGTCGAAAACTATGGAAGTATTTGTAACTTTGTAACTCGTACTAGACCTACAGGACTCTTGCCGGTACCGTTCGAATATTATGAATGATTTGAATGATAATATAATCCACACTGCCATGCTTACAAACCCATATAAAGATGGAATAACAACATTAAAACTTATTAAATACTAGAACCTTTATGAAGGCACAATATGGACGTGTTAGTTGAAAATATCCAAATTTGTTAAAGCAATGATTAACTTTGTTATCATTTTTATTATGTCTTTTACTTAATACTTATGGCTACTGGTGAAACAAAATTGTTTTTTATTTAGCCCGGCCTATAGCCGATGTTTCTTTCCGAATTTATGATCTAAATTAACATAGTATTAAAATAATCAGCATATGTGTGGAAAAGTACTAAACAGTGCACAATTTCGGGCTTTTTCAGTTATCCTTTTGCAGAAAATTAATTGATAATTTAGACAAGAAAGTCCGTTTGTTACGTTTGTTCGTTTTGACTTTAAAAAATCTTTTTAAATTATGAGTATATTATGAATTTGTGACGGGTCGCTCTTCAAGGAATGTCTTTAAGTACTAGCAATATTTCTCTTTCAATTCTCTTCTTAATATTTTTCCAGCAGGACTCTTAGGTATAGCGTCCACAAACTGCACCGCCTTAATATTTTTAAATATAGCTACTTTTTTATTAACAAACTCTACTATCTCCATAGGATCTAGTTCTTGTCCCGGTTGTGGTACAACGAAAGCCTTAGGAACTTCCCCGGCAACGGCGTCTGGTATTCCTAAAACGGCACAGTCTAGTATTTTTGGATGCGTCCTAAGTACGGTTTCCAATTCTGCTGGTGGTACTTGGAAACCTTTAACCTGAAAAGTGTCAACGAAATCTCTGAATAAAATATTGCCAATCTAAATTACTACCATTTGTGAGAAGCGACTGCAATTCGGGCTGGAATTTTCGATTCGAAAAATCAGATATGAGTTGCCCGGAATCGGAATTTGTCCTTATCGTATTGTGGCGATCCGCTCGCTATCTATCAGATCATACAAATCAACTTGGCAAACTTTGGGTGCTATCATTGCACCTTTGTCTAACCTTTTAGAGATATAGAGCTTCTATATAAAAAAAATATTACCTTAATCAACTCCTTTAACCTGTCAGTGACGTATAAATATTTTTTCTCATCATATTTGCCGATATCACCGGTTCTGTACCATCCTCCTTCCACCATAACCTCATTTGTGGCTTCATCATTCTTATAATAGCCCGACATTACGTGAGGACCTCGACACCAGATTTCACCTTCCTATAAAGTAGAGTAGAGTAGAAGATATTTTCCGAAAATACTTAATATATTGGATGTTGCATCAAAATGGTATCAATAACGTTAATGCTAATAACACATTACTTTATATTAGAATGTTTTATCAATATCTTCGGTTTCCTTTTACCCTTTCCCAATTCCTTTCGATCCCATCTCCTCAAGGTCTGTGGAGATCATTTACCAAAAGGCATAGATGTTTTTTGCTACGCAAAATGTGACTTACTTATGGTTCGACAGTTTCCACAATAAAAATAATTAATTCTTCAAGTGTTACCTGTCCAGGACCCAAAGCCTCTTGAGTGTTCAAATCAGCGATCTTAACCTCAGAGTTGGCCATTGTATGCCCGACTGAACCATGATTGGTGTCGTCATTCCTGGCTACTGAGACTACTCCGTTGGTCTCCGTCAAACCGTACCCTTGACGGAATATTATGTTTTTCTGAAATAAACTATTCATTAAAGCCACGTTGACACTATCATAATATGCTCGTTCGAGTTGCCTGGTATAAGATAAATTTATATGTGAACACGGATAGCGGTTTACATGTATGGAAGCTTACTTGAAATAAAATTGCTGGTTTTAAGCCAATAGAGGATTAAATTTATGTTATCTACACTATAATATTATAAAGAGGAAAAATTTGTATTTTTGTATATAACGAATAAAACTACTGGACCGATATCAAAAATTCTTTTGCCGTTAGAAAGCAACATTATCACTGAGTATAGAGTAGTATAGGCTACTTTTAATCCCGGAAAAAGCGGATCACGCGGGCGGAGCCGCGAAGTAAAGCTAGTATTATATAATAGTTTTTTTTACTCTGGCACGATAAAATGATTGACACTGGACCTGATGTTTAGTACACTGCAGTCAAAATATGATATCGGGAGTCAAGAGATAGTCGAATATTAAGAGCGTTCCTCGTCGGCCGGCAGATATACTGGCTTGAAGTTACTGAATATATACTGGTTGAATCTGGTACGGAACTCGCCTGAACGTGATATGTTGGATTTTGTCACGGATGCTATACAGTCGGGTACAAAATGTCAGCTACCCTCCCACCAGCAACGTTTGCACGGTTGCAATCTAGACGATAAATTATATCTTATCAAATACCGTAGGTGTTGTCATAATAAATACTTTCATACACCAGTGGTCCTCTTATCAAAAGATAATATGATAACAGTCAATAAAAAGCGGATTACGAGTAGGTTTTTTTAGGTCAGTGACAAAACGTCCAATCCGCCAGCAGGATGTCTGATAATAGTATGATATTATGAACAATGATATTACGAATCGGTTCAAGATTTCAATCAAGGAGAGACAGATGAAGGGCAAATTGAATAGCCGGATCTGAGGCAATTTTGGTCAGTTATGTGCACACACACACAATAATACCACGGTGGTCCAAATTCATTCATTCTTTTTTTTAAGATTGAATTTTATTTTACTACCATTTTTTTTAATTTAGCCCTATTGCGTCTAAATTTAAACTGAGTTTATTTCTACTGGTTGCTATGATAACCAATAGTAATGCATTGATATAAACTTAGTGTACAATTAGATTGCGTTTTGTTGTATTGACCATGTTAGTCTTATTAAAAAACGTATTCTAACTTTACCAGGTTTCTAACAACTAGTCTATGGTATCTAACACTATGGTAATCCA
Source organism: Amorpha juglandis (assembly GCA_949126905.1). Classification (NCBI taxonomy): domain Eukaryota; kingdom Metazoa; phylum Arthropoda; class Insecta; order Lepidoptera; family Sphingidae; genus Amorpha; species Amorpha juglandis. The sequence continues at coordinate 3,686,562 of OX421380.1, forward strand.
TATAAATTGACCTTTTAGACCGTAGTTTAAAAATAGAATACGTTTAAATAAAAATGTATATATTGCTTTCTTTCCTTCTTTATTCTTTCTTTCTTCCTTTCTTCAACGCGTGCCCATTAATAGAAGCAACACCACACAGATCTTTGAGTTACAAAGCACTGCATGGCACTGTTCTCGTCACTTCAAGATAAAAGTTGTTACGTCTCGTGATGCCCAGTAATTTCACTGACTCTAATGTTTACACAATGCTGCTTGGCGGCTTAAAACTTAGTAAATGTTATTTTTACTTACATTTTTACTTAGTACAGCTGCGGCATCTGTCGCTGAGAGTGGAGCGGCGCCGCAAATGATGCCGGACAGTGACGCCAGGTGTTCCGGCTTCACAGCTGGATGTTTACCCAGGAATATCGCTGAAATGTGTTATAATAAAATCGCTGGTGGGAGGATAACTGATATTTCTGTACCCGACTGGACAGCGACCACCGAAGACGTTTTCAACCCGCCGCTAGTTCCGACGAGTTGAGCTTCCAGGGTCAGCCAGTCCAGTATCTTCAGGACGGAGTGCCATTATACAGCTTACGCAATGTCTCTAAGCGGTGGACATTACAATTATTTTGAACTGAACAGTACTTAAAATCAGGTCTAACTCAGTCACTCTATTGAGTCAGGGATTAAAAAAAAATTACAAAGCAGCTTCTTTTAAAGCCAAGAATAGTAGGAATTTCACTTACCCATAGGGGGTACCATGAACAAAACGTCAGCTTTATATTTAACAATGGTCTCTAGGAAGAAGTCCGGCTTGAAGTACGGCATAGTGACCAGCTTACAGCCAAGTGCTAACTGATTCATCATCAATGCGTTGAAACCAAATATGTGGAAGAACGGAAGAACAGCAGGCAACACTGCTTGATAATTTTCTGTTATAAAAATAAAGATCATTTTAAGTGCTAAGCCGCGTTTTATTTAAAGTCAGTTGTCTATGAATTGGTCGACTGGACAGGGGTGGTATTCCATTGTTTCCCGTGGCGAAGGAGGAAAGAAAAACCGATGTTAGGTCCTCTTTACATAATACAACCAGAATATTTATAAGCTTTCATATTTTATTGAATTATGTAATCAATAAGGTATCCTTTACTTTCAAACGCATTAATAAAACGTTACATAGATAACGTTAATTTAAAGTTTAGACGATCTAACATCAGATTCCCTTCACCATTCACACTGACAGAGACTCTGCGTCACTTGAAACCCACATAAATCGGTAGAGAGTATATTCCTTGGATATAAATGACACAAAACTCTGATTTCAATAAGCAGTTTGGGTTAATTATTTTACTTCATAACGTTCCTCCTTGGCATAAATTGAACTGATGTAATACTTCAATGTAGCAATACTGTAAATCTGCATTCCGAACTGACGGTAGAGATATAATTTGACTGAGTCTAAATGATGTTTGACATTTAAATGATTCAATTATCTGATACTGATATACGAAGCGCATTATGCCAATGTATCACCTACCGGGACTCGACTTTATAGGAAGTAGGAACTGCGGGAGTCTCACTCTGATGTCTATTGGCATGATTTTAAATTGAAAAGTAGTTTACAATGGATTATTTGGGCCAATCCCGGCGGCACTGCAATGCCGGGCCGACCCGTGACGGGAGTGGAGCGAGCCCCGAACATCCCGTCGATTTACAAAAATCAGTTTAATATACTGGTCCCACAATGTGGGAACTTTCAGATATTAAGCTGAAAAGAACAGATACTTTAAATTATTTTAAAAAATACTACCCAAATCTGGGTCAAGACCTCGGCGCTTTGCCTACTGTGTGTGCGGACTATCGAGTACAATAACGATGTATGTTGGTAATAGTTTTATGAGACCTTAATTCTTATCAACAACAATAGTCATGATAACTTACTTTGGATGTAGCTAGCTTCATGGTCCCCCTTTTACCCCATAGGAGCATCATAGGTTTGGGTTGCGGCAGGGGTGGCCCTTGGGCCACCCCGATGCCGGGAACATATGTATTGACCTATTCAGATCTATTGGACATCCCATGAGACACATGAGACTCGAAGCAGCTAGATGAGGGATGGGACCTGTCAGGTCAGTCCTGTGTAGGTTCCGTGCGATATTGTCGTATGCCAGACACATGTTCGACATAAATGTCGCGGGACCACCGAATAGTGTCGCTGACCATAAAGCGGCGCATCATGTCGGCATATCTCTTGCTTATTCTCAGCTGGGCAATGACTAATTCATTACAGCTGTCCCATGCGCCCAGGGCTCCCACCATGAATGCCTCCACTGTTACTGAGTATCCCTGAGCCGTCAGTTGGTCGACTATGGGTCGGTACTTGTTTATCTTTTCCCGTCTTGCCAGTCTCAAGGCCTCTCCGCGGTTTTCAAATGGGACACACACGTCTATTATGTTGATGCGTTGGTTGGTGTCGTCACGAACAACTATGTCCGGCCTAAGAGCTGCTGCTCTTCCCCGTGTGCCACCTACCGACCTATTCACTGTAACAGTGCCATCGCAGCGGGCGGCATTGACGAGCCGGTTTTGGATATTGTGATGTCTGAGCTGCCTTGCCTCCGCGTGCACTCCGCAATGGCAGAGCACGTGCGGGAGCGACTCAAGTACATCGCCACATCTGCGACATCTCCTGTCCGCGCCAGGCTGCCATCGGTTAGCGGCATTCAATGGGAGAACGTTTAGTCTGGCCCTGTGAATAAAGCGCCAATCGCAGAAGCGGGTATTTCTGCCACTACGGACGAAATGGTTTGATACTACCTTCTTCCTGGTGGCGTCGAGTACCTTGCCTTGGTCTCTTTTGGCAAGGAGCAAACCCGTGTAGTACTCCACTAGTTTACGTCGCAGAAGATTCACCACGCGATTCTTTTGTCCTGGCACGACAAGACATTCATTTTGCCCGCAGATCACACCAAATACCCCACTGTCGGAACACCAGTTCCAGCGCAACCCGATTTTATTCTTGATTCTCATGGTTGCGCTTCTTACACCTGACCAGAACGAACTTCGAGCGCTGGAGCGCGGCATATTCATATCCCCCGAGAGATAGCGGGCCACATCAGCGTTGCTTGCTTCTTTTTGAAGTCTTTCCGAGGCTGTCCTTCTCAGCAGCGATTCCGCTAGCATTCTTACGGCAGTGTCTCCCGAGTGTAGAAGCCTGTAGCTATGGGCCACGGTGAGCAGATCATAAAGGTCCGATAGCGGCAGGATACCCCCACCACCTTGAGATGGCGGCAGATAGACCAGCTCTGCACTGGCTCGCTGAGGAAGGCTTAGCCAGCATTTAGCAAGCTTTCTTACGTGTTTGTCTGCTTCGGTTAGGTACTCTTTCTCTAAATGTCCTCCCTGCATAATGAAGTCAAGACGTGGCAATAGAAAAGTACGGACTGCGTCGAGCTTTTGCCATGGGGCTAACAAAGAGTCTCCGATTCTCTTAGCGTCATCTAGCAGGTCCCGTATGGAGTGCACAGGTGTTTGGCGGACCTGGTAGCCCGTGGGGATACCCAGATGTTCATAGGCATCAGTGGAAGAGAGTGCAGGCATGGGGGCTCCCTGAATATCGAACACGGTCGGTAGCACCCCGCCGTCCTTGCCACCCTTTATATGCAGGGTTGCACACTTTTGGGGATTAAAAGAGATGCCTATCGCCCGAGTTACGGTTTCCGCTGTTTCCAGGAGCCTCCTCATTGCCACCGGTGAGTCCGATACGATGGCCCCGTCGTCAGCGTAGAAAAAAGAGGTAAAGCGCTGTCCCTCGAATGTGTAACCCTCCCCTGTATTGCTCAGGCTGCGAAGTAATACCTCAAGGGTTAAGTTAAACACGTCCGGACTGAGTGGACAACCCTGCCTGACCCCCGACTGGACGTGGATCGAAGGCGTGTTCCCCTCCGCCACACGTACGCTAGTATTTATACCCGCGTAAAGGGAGGAGATTACATTTTTCACCTTTACCGGGAGACCGTGGCCTTCGAGCGCTCTAAATATGGAGGAGTGGGGAATAGAGTTAAAGGCGCTAGTCAGGTCCAGCCATGCAACAACCAGTTCCCCATCTCTGGTTTTCGCATCTCTGATTATTTCACTCAGGACAAAGTTGTGTTCGAAGCAGCGCTCAAAGTGCAGGAATCCTTTCTGTGCGCTGCTGAACCTGCCATTAGTCACCCCCCACCTCTTGATCCTTTCGGAGAGGATTGCGGTGAATAATTTGGGAACCGTATCTCCCAAGGAGATAGGTCTCCAATTTTGAATATCTCCCGCATTCCCTTTCTTGTGAATCAGGATCGTGTTGAACTCGCCCCAAGAGGAAGGGATGAATTCAGTGCGCCATACGGCGTTAAAAAGCGCCGCAAGCACACGACTTCCCGGGTCAGCCTTTTTAAGGTCACCGTATTTGACGCCATCCGGTCCGGGCGCCGTATTGGCCCTCCGTTTGAGACTGTTAAACACATCTCTCTCCCTGAAGACCGCGCACAGCCGCTCCGTGCTTTCGGGGGTGGGTTCGCTTTGGCCGAGTACATTTGGCCAGTCTCCTGTACCGTCTCTACTGGCAGACAACTGCCTGAAATAGGTTTCAACAGTGGCAATATCTATGTCGCAGCGCTTGTTGGGTCCTGCGAGAACCTTCTGCACAGCTGTTTTTCGATTTCGACGGTACAGACGTTGAATTCTCCTGGCCTCCTGTACCCGGTCAGGCGGTCCAAACGGAACATTTCGTGCCGCTTGCGCCGAATTATGGCCCCCGGCCCTTACAGTTTCAACCGCTCTGCTACTAAACCTTCCCAGGAAAGTCGCAACTCTTGGCATAATTTCTTCCAGTTGGGATGGGTCAGTTATAGAGTTTAGCTCAGCCACCAATTTCCTCTGCTCCGATGAGGCAGAAGGTGCGTGCTGTACTACGGTGGCCTGGGGCTGCGTTGCGGGGACCCGGGGCTGCGTTGCGGGGACCTGGGGCTGTGCTTCAGTGGGTTCGGGTTGAGGAACTATGGGGCCAGCGGAGGCTTGTGGTGCGCTGTCAGTGTCGTGCGGAGTGGATGTGCGGCCCGGGGCTAATGGCACCGAGACCATCGGTGTACTTTGTTGACTATAACGTGACGATGAATTTATGTCACTCCCCGTACGCTGCCGCGTATCGGTATCAACCTGTCGAAGTGTAGGTTCCCGGTCCGCATTTCGCCGCCTACCATGCCCCCGTGTCACTCCAATCCCTTCTACAGTCCGATCAGGAAACAGCTCCTGTCGGATGTTATTCCGTCTGGCAGTGTCTGCCCGCCCTGTAGCGGCCGGCCGCACAGCGGAGACGCACTCGTTGCAGTGTTGCTGCACAACCTTTCGTGGGTAGCGTTTGTCCTCTGGGGCGGTGAATCCACAGCGCCAACAGACATACGTCATGCGTACACCGGCGTGGTGCTGCTTAACATGGCGTCCGAGATTCTCCACTTTTGTCTTACCCCTGTACCGTCTGCCGACGCATACTTTAAATAAAGAACAGATACTTTAAATTATTTTAAAAAATACTACCCAAATCTGGGTCAAGACCTCGGCGCTTTGCCTACTGTGTGTGCGGACTATCGAGTACAATAACGATGTATGTTGGTAATAGTTTTATGAGACAAATTTTTATCAATAATAATAGTCATGGTAACTTACTTTGGATGTAGCTAACTTCAAGGTCACCCTTTTACCCCATAGGAGCATCATAGGTTTGGGTTGCGGCAGGGGTGGCCCTTGGGCCACCCCGATGCCGGGAACATATGTATTGATCTTATAGATCTATTGGACATCCCATGAGACACATGAGACTCGAAGCAGCTAGATGAGGGATGGGACCTGTCAGGTCAGTCCTGTGTAGGTTCCGTGCGATATTGTCGTATGCCAGACACATGTTCGACATAAATGTCGCGGGACCACCGAATAGTGTCGCTGACCATAAAGCGGCGCATCATGTCGGCATATCTCTTGCTTATTCTCAGCTGGGCAATGACTAATTCATTACAGCTGTCCCATGCGCCCAGGGCTCCCACCATGAATGCCTCCACTGTTACTGAGTATCCCTGAGCCGTCAGCTGATCGACTATGGGACGGTACTTGTTTATCTTTTCCCGTCTTGCCAGTCTCAGGGCCTCTCCGCGGTTTTCAAATGGGACACACACGTCTATTATGTTGATGCGTTGGTTGGTGTCGTCACGAACAACTATGTCTGGCCTAAGAGCTGCTGCTCTTCCCCGTGTGCCACCTACCGACCTATTCACTGTAACAGTGCCATCGCAGCGGGCGGCATTGACGAGCCGGTTTTGGATATTGTGATGTCTGAGCTGCCTTGCCTCCGCGTGCACTCCGCAATGGCAGAGCACGTGCGGGAGCGACTCAAGTACATCGCCACATCTGCGACATCTCCTGTCCGCACCAGGCTGCCATCGGTTAGCGGCATTCAATGGGAGAACGTTTAGTCTGGCCCTGTGAATAAAGCGCCAATCGCAGAAGCGGGTATTTCTGCCACTACGGACGAAATGGTTTGATACTACCTTCTTCCTGGTGGCGTCGAGTACCTTGCCTTGGTCTCTTTTGGCAAGGAGCAAACCCGTGTAGTACTCCACTAATTTACGTCGCAGAAGATTCGCCACGCGATTCTTTTATCCTGGCACGACAAGACTTTCATTTTGCCCGCAGATCACACCAAATACCCCACTGTCGTACGGACTGCGTCGAGCTTTTGCCATGGGGCTAACAAAGAGTCTCCGATTCTCTTAGCGTCATCTAGCAGGTCCCGTATGGAGTGCACAGGTGTTTGGCGGACCTGGTAGCCCGTGGGGATACCCAGATGTTCATAGGCATCAGTGGAAGAGAGTGCAGGCATGGGGGCTCCCTGAATATCGAACACGGTCGGTAGCACCCCGCCGTCCTTGCCACCCTTTATATGCAGGGTTGCACACTTTTGGGGATTAAAAGAGATGCCTATCGCCCGAGTTACGGTTTCCGCTGTTTCCAGGAGCCTCCTCATTGCCACCGGTGAGTCCGATACGATGGCCCCGTCGTCAGCGTAGAAAAAAGAGGTAAAGCGCTGTCCCTCGAATGTGTAACCCTCCCCTGTATTGCTCATTAAATCATGAATAGTTATTACTAATTACACTTTCAGTTATATAATAATGTACTCTGTGAATTACACGATACACGGATCGGCACCTAAGACTCCAGTTCCCCTAAATGGAATTTGTATGAATTGGGTACAGATTTGATATTATTATTTTGAGAACTAAGTAGTAATTATTTAGTGCAATTGTCTCTACTTGTACGAGACAAGCGTGATTTATTAATTAATATCGATTTTATCCTCGAAGCAGTATGAATGCATATTGCCCTAGGTATAACGTACAAGTTTACTTTCAATGGTTTATTTGGGCCAATCCCGGCGGCACTGCAATGCCGGGCCGACCCGTGACGGGAGTGGAGCGAGCCCCGAACATCCCGTCGATTTACAAAAATCAGTTTAATATACTGGTCCCACAATGTGGGAACTTTCAGATATTAAGCTGAAAAGAACAGATACTACACTTTGATCTTAGCCAAAAGGCCGAGAAGCGATACTGTTATAATGTTATTCACAGGTAGTCATAAAACCACGGAGAATCTTGACACCGCGATACAGAAAAAACAATGAAATGTAGAGCTCCATCTACCGAATACGACGTCGAACTATCCAGTACCAGTTCTGGCGCAGGAAAATTAGGTACCATTTTAGTAATTGTAAAATATTCAATAAATCACAACAAATATGAAATAGTATTAGTTATTAAAGTGAATGACATTAATGTAATGATTTCTTATGTTTACGCGAATATTGCTCATTGAAATAAAACTAATTTAAACGGATCTTCTCGCGTTTTTTTATGATTTTGATCCCGACGTTTCGAAAGCTTTTCAGTCTTCGTGGTCACGGGGTGGACTCAGGTGTAGGTGTAAAAAACCGCGATAAAATCCATTTTCATCAAAAGACATTTTCAATTTTCAATTTTATGGCATTTTCTTACTGGTCGTACGATACGAGATTTTTGAAAATCAATTAATTTTAATTGAATTCTTAAAATGTCAAACATCACTTCCAAATTCGGTAGATCGGTCGTATTCGGTAGATGGAGCTCTACATTTCATTGCTTTTTCTACATCACGGTGTCAAGATTCTCAGTGGTTTTATGAACCGCTGTTTGACATCACGCTCATAGACCCGCGTACCACTTCGGGGCTTAATGTTACCGCGGTGCAAATATGATACAAGGCGTTGTTTGGGTAAATCGCATGAGCAAGTCGATATTTGCTAAAAATATATTATATATTATCATTATATCTTTAAGCAAATATCGACTTGTTTATTCGATTTACCCAAACCAACGCCTTGTGACATATTTGCACCGCGGTAACACTAAGCTCTCAAGTGGCCAGCGGTTCGATTAACGCGACGTCGCGTCGCAACCGTCTCTAACGTGTCGTTCGATGACTCTAAACCTGGACAGGCCAACGGTGGGCAATATCGAGCGACCGTCTTCTAAGTGTACACAGTCGCACACTTTTAGTATCGTCCCGTGTACAGATAGTACAGATGTTATAAATATAATCTGTTCTTTTCAGCTTAATATCAAGTTCCCACATTGTGGCACCAGTATTTTAAACTGATTTTTGTAAATCGACGGGATGTTCGGGGCTCGCTCCACTACCGTCACGGGTCGGCCCGGCATTGCAGTGCCGTCGGGATTGGACCAAATAAACCATTGTAAATTATTTAATATTTAAATACGATGAATATTAGATGCAAATATTTTTTCAGCCCACATCTAGCAAAATCGACATAATCATTTTGATTTGCTAGATTCACTAATCTAAATAATCGATAATTTAAAGTTCTACTAAGCGTACGTAGAAGGAGAATATGTTGCAAATAGTGATAAAAATAAGGCATTAAATCAATTAAAAGTTATTAATTTAGCAAAGTAAAAACAATATCTCAATTTTAACTTGAAATATAATGAAATGTTGCATATTTGCATCCATATATTTCTGGGTGCATGGGGCAGTTCCAATGCAATAGTCACGCAGCTGAGAAACAACAGGTGATACGCTGGGTATGATGCACCGCTCCTATTCATTATTTGGTGGTTTGGCGACATTTATGACGAGCATGTATGAGTTCTACGTGCGATATCGTATCGAAAATTCACAGGACTGAGCCGATAAATCATATCAAGTCTTCAGTTATAGCATCAAATCCGATGATTGCGGCTCGTTAGGAATGGACAGGTATACTTTTATCATAACCATACTAAAACGACACCAATACAAGGATTTATCACCATGACACATTTTTTGTTATTCTACGTTAAGAGTTTTACACAGATATTCGCAAACATTACTATGAAGTAGCATGGAGCGCGCGAACGCATAGTCGCGATTTCCGTATACACGACCGATCCTGTGATTGGTTTGATTTTAGTGCAAAAGAATGAACTTTACGGCAATCGAAGCCTAGCAGAGCTCACATAAGGCCGTGAATACAAACAACACTTAAATTCACCTCTTTGCCAAGAGTCGAATTCTTGAATGTTTGGTCTGTTTAGTGCCATAAACTAACCACTGGACTCTTATTGAGAAATCGTCATTATGCATTTAATACGGAGGTTAACCACTGGCGACAGTCTATTTAAGAATACTGACTACTTACCGGTAGTTTCTTTGATGACCACAATTTCTGGATCTATGATCATCTGATTCATTGCGACGACGCTTTTATGTGTCAAAACAACTGCTTTCGGAAACCCTGTTGTACCACTTGAGAACGGTAAAATGGCAACATCCTTTGGATTTCTCTGAACTGACTTCAGACAATCAGTGTCTATATGGAAATCTTCAGCTAGTTCTGCGAATTTAATTACGCCTTCTGGTAGACCTTCGTTGTCTACGAGTATTATTGGTATTTTTACCTTCATTATATCTAGTGCTTCTTTTACGTTTGCGTACGATATTTTTGATGTTACAATTGCTTTGCATTCGATCAATTCTAGTTGTCTTTTGAGTTCATCTGTAAATAATAGATTGAACCGTGAATGTGTGAATTTCTAACACAAAGAGCGGTACGATTGAGCGGCACAAACCAATTAAGCAACTGGACGGCTTATTTATATATTCTATTTATTGATTTCTTTCTTCTTCTCCAATAATTCACATTCCACCAAAACCTTAGGCCAAAGCCGACAATCCTCAACGTTTACTTACGTGCAGTATACACTGGGTTCATCGTGCTCGCAATACATCCTGCCTGCAGAACGCCCAATATCGTGCATGGATACTCGGGTATGTTAGGCAAAATTATTGCTACCTTATCATCATTCCTGAGCTTCAGCTTAGTTCGTAATGACGCTGCAAACGTGACAGACATCTTGTGGGTTTGGGCGTATGTGTATCCATGACCTGTAAGGGCGCATACCTAAGAGCAAAGAAATATTATAACATTAATAAATGAATAAGCAGCGATAGCTCAGCGGGGAGTAGTACGGACTGTCGAGACGACAGTCGCAGGTTCGATACCACCCCCAAGAGCATACACCTCTGACTTTCTAAGTGTATATTAATTGTTAGGTATCGCTTGCTTAAACGGTGAAGGAAACATCGCGAGAAAACCTGCATACCTAAGAACTAGATATGATTTTTCGAAGGTATGTGAAGTCTACAAAACCGCATTAGGCCAGGGTGGTGGACCAAAGCCTAAGCCCTCTCATTCAGTAGAGGAGGCCCGTGCCCAGCAGTGGGAGGTATATAATACAGTGCTAGTATTATTATATTATTATTTAATAAATTCTATAATTCTTATTCCCTTCCTACTAAAATTATAAATGTGAAAGTTTGGAACTTTGTGAATTCAAATCTCTAAATCACACCTTAACGGCAGAACGGAAAATCGGGTATGAAATATATTCCATGTACGATTTTGCAAAAAATATAGTATTCAAATCAATATAAATTAATGAATTTAGCAAAACAAAATCAGTATCTCCGTTTGAACTTGCTGTGGGTTGGTTCCTGTTTGCGTAAGTCCAATTATTCTTTGACTTACGTAATCTACATACTCTAAGGAACATGTATATAGTACAATGTATTACCTAATGGCATTAGGTCAGCATTCATATGTATTGAATTACATGCATAAAATATGTACATTGATGCCATCAACATTTTGTATGTCTTATCCGGTATTTCATAACAGATTTTGATAGTTCTTTTTTATTCGACACCTCAATGTAGGATTTATTAACTTATTGGCCCTGTTTGCATGCGAGTATGCATGGGCCCCTAGAAAAAAAAATCGAAATGGGATTTTTATCAATAAATAAAAAGGGAAAAAATGAACAAAATATATTACAAAAATTACAAAAACAAAATATCCTGAACCAGGAGTCAAGGAGAAATTTGAAAACGAGATTCCACCACATAGGGATTGAAATCGGGGACAAAAGACTAAAACTACGGCAATTTTTTACACTGGTTGTAATGATTCTAATCAAATATATGTATATCTCTTCAAATTTACATATCGCAATACAATCGTTGTAATATTTTGAAATGCGAATTTTGCATGTTATTTATTTCTTACGAATGATAATAGTAGGTATAAGGCTAATTTAAAAATATATAATATATATAAATTAATGTCAGTCTGAGTAGTAGTAGTAGTAGAGTACTACCTAAACTAAACATGTATAAAAAACTAAAATAACAAAAATAAAAAATCTAAACAATTTGTAGTGCAATTTGTAATCACTACAAATTGCTTAAATTATTTTACTTCTTGTTTTCTTAGTTTTTTCCATAATCGCATCCGCAATCGCATTGTTCGATTAAAGTGTAAAAAGATTACGGTAAAGTGAATGGGTGCTAAGAATTGCCTTAATTTTAATTTTAGCCTTGCTAAAATTACTATTAATTACCTGTTTCGAAATTTGGTCAAAACGTATTTAAAGTAAAAACAACAATTTTATTTTAAAACTGTGTTGTGACAATTAATGAAGTTGATACGCTTTTAGACTCGTTTCGACATACCTGCCTGTATTATTCGTAGCTATATATCTATGTAGGTATCTATATCTATTGACCTTCATCAAGACAGAAAAACATAAAATTCAAGCTTACTCATGTTTATAATGCCATAATAGACCGAAAATTGGCAATTTACATATTGTTATGATAAGTCATTATTACAAAAATCGGGGGTCTTGTCAGGCAAGGTTGCGTTTGCTGGTGATAGTTTAATAAAACACGATGACTCTAAAATACCCAAGATTTGTGGGGGTGATTCATAATAACTCACATCTATGCCACTAACCCTCCTTTTACAGTTTTGAAAAAACCGAATAAATCAAATGGCTTAATTCATGCAACAATCTTTCGAGTCTCTATCGGGTAGCTGCTTACACGGCCGCCCGTGGCACATGCGCCTATGCTTTCTAATTCTCGATTCATTGCTGCATTGCCTTTGAAATAAACTACAGAGGTCCTTGCTAATGGGATACTGGCGACTCCTGCAGTATCTCATCCCAGGGTTAAGGGATATAAGAAAGGAGGGATTTAGGGAAGGGAAAGGAAAAGGGTCCAAGCTCCTCGGGAGAACCGGATATACACTGGCTGATCCTGGACCGCGATCCACACCAGATGTGTGGGTCACTATGGCAGGGATAACGATTAAGCAAGATTAGGTAGCTAAATAACCTAGATGGTCTAAAGTTAGTTACAAAGGCATCGTCGTCACAGGGGTTGATTTCAGAGAATAACGCCTGGTTTCTGAATGTGAAAATTCACTAATGATCTGTCAATTCTCATGTCAAGTCAAAATTGTGTTTCTACAAGCGTGGTCAACGCTTTTGTTTGACACACCTTTTAGTTAACATTTAGGAATTCAAACTGATATGAAAAATCGTATATGAAACGCTATTTTGTGTTTCTGGAAGATTCACAGACAATTCTATCGTGTGGTGTGTCGATTACTAAGAAGTGATTGTTCGGAAATTAGATCAGAGATACGTTTTTCACTAAATAATCCTTCAGAAACTTGAATTGATTTGACAGTGCTGTCAAAATCAAAGTTCTGTTAGCTGAGTCTTGATTTGACCAGCCTTCGATTGGAAGTGTAGAAGGCCTTCATGCGTGAATTCTATCCCGGAAAATTTTCGCGTATTTTTTTAAGTTATAACCGACATATACGAAAGTGTGTAACGAATTTATAATATCTATACGTCTAAAATAACACGACATATTTGTAAACAGATATATTATAAACCTATTCAATTTGTAATGGAATAGGTAGTTTAAGATAACAAATATATTTTTAATTATTACAAAACACTAGAAAATTTTAGTCTCTGAAAGCGTAATTAACTCATCTATCTACGCTATTATTTAATTATTTCAATCGTAAATTCAACCGCATATAATTACCGTTTCGTTTTTATTGTGAGTATAACCGACTTGTTGATTCTTCGCATTTTAATGTTCTGATTAACACAGTCTACCTTATTATAAAACGTTACCTTTGTACTAGGTTTACATAAAGTAGTTACTATGGCAACCCATTTTATAAAATGATCATGGCCTAGTTTATAAGCTTGAGTAAGGCGATACGCTATTCTAAAAACGCAAACATGACTAAACAAATCCGAATGGTTGTTATTTTCATCCGCATACCTATTTTCCTACAACGATCATCATTATTGTCCTATGTCCCCTCGATGGGGCAGAGGGCGTCCACAGTACGTCGCCACCTCGATCGGTCTTGGGCTTCGCGCTTTACTTCGCTCCAGGTCATTCCTATAGCCTTCGCTTCTGCAGTGATCGTCCGCCGCCAGGATTGCTTAGGGCGGCCACGTTTCCGCTTTCCTTGGGGATTCCAGTCTAGGGCTTGCCTAGGTATGTGGTCAGGGTCCCTTCGGAGCGTGTGGCCGATCCAGTTCCACTTGCGGCGTTTGATCTGTTGGTCGATCGGAGTCTCACCACAGCGTTCCCACAGATCTAAGTTGGAGAGTTTCTCGGGCCAGTATACACCGAGAATACGGCGAAGACAGCGGTTGACGAAAACTTGGAGCCGACGCGAGATGTCCTTGGTGACCTTCCACGTCTCACATCCATAGAGCAACACGGTTTTCACGTTGAACCGGAATATTTTGAGCTTAACTCTCCTAGTCAGTTTCCGCGATTGCCATATAGGGCGGAGCTGTGCGAAGGTTGCCTTCCCCTTGGCGATTCTCGAAGTGATGTCTTCTTCGGTTCCTCCTGTTTCTGACACTACACTACCGAGGTAGGTAAATTTGTGGACTCTCTCCACACCCTCTGTGCCGATGAGCAACGGCAAAGTGCTTGTCGCTCTGCACCTCATCTCCTGGGTCTTCCGTATGTTGATCTTAAGCCCCGTCTCCAAAGCCTCTCGCCGTAGGTCGTCTAGTTTGGATTGCATGTCGGCGCGTGTGTGGCTCAATAGGCATAGGTCATCGGCATAATCCAAATCTTCCAACACGTTGGACAGTCCCCACTCTATGCCACGGCGCTTGCTGTTGTTGGTGTTATTCATGATGCCATCCAAGACGACAAGGAAGAGAAGAGGAGAAAGAAGACACCCCTGGCGTACACCCGCATGGACCGGTATGTCCTCCGAGACGAGGCCGTCGTGAGTGACTCTACAAGAATACTTCCTGTAGATGGCCTTAATTATGTTGGTGATCTTCTCGGGGACTCCAATTTCACGTAGCCGATCCCAGATACAGCTCCATCTCAGCGTGTCGAAGGCTTTTTCGAAATCCACAAAGGTTAAATACATTTCCCTTTGCCATTCTGATGCCTGTTCGAGGATTATGCGCAAGGTGTTTATCTGGTCCGTGCACGATCGGTTGGGTCGGAAGCCTGCCTGCTCTTTGCGGATAAGAGGTTCAACGGCCCCAGACAGTCTTTCCAGGATGATCTTGCAGAGCACCTTAGACGGAATCGAGAGCAAGGTGATGCCTCTCCAGTTGCTACATTCACTGAGCTCTCCTTTCTTGGGTACGGTAATGAGAAGGCCCTTGTTCCAGTCGTCGGGCAACTCTTCCGCTGACCAGATGTTCCTCAAAAGGGGCGTCAACACGCTTGCGGCGGTGGGAATGTCAGCTTTAAGCATTTCCGCTGTGATAAGGTCCATTCCCGGGGCTTTCCCATTCTTCAGTGATTGAATGGCCTTCACTACTTCCTCTTCTGTAGGGGGAGACACATTAATGTCCAGGCTTTGTGCGGGCAAGTTGGCAGTTGTTGAGGCCCTAGTAACGGGATCGTTTGACACTTGGAAGATCTCCATAAAGTGCTCCCACCAGCGTTGACGCTGTCCTCCGTCTGTCCGCGCTGTCCCTCCGATGTCACAATCAACTGGCCTCTCTTGTCTTTCAAGGGCTTCTTCTTCCTCTGATTCCGATTCCCGGCCAAAATCTTCGTCGCCTTGTACATCTCCCTGAGATTGCCGGAGTTGGCAGCACGCTGGGCGCAATCCGCAACACCATCAGCCCATACTCGACGGTCATGACGGGTACTGCGGTAGATTTTTCTGCGAATCTGTCTGTATTGCAGCCTTAGGTCTTCGCGTACTGCTACTTCGCTGGTTGCAAGGAGTTGAAGATGGAGCTGGCGCCTTTCTTCAATGAGGTTCCAGGTTGTTTGTGACATCCAGTCTTCGCGTGCGAATGATTTTTGTCCAAGGACGACGGAGCTGGTTTCTGTGTAGGCCATTTTGATGTGGTTCCACTCCGCGTCGACAGTAGTGGTAGAGTCCGTTTCGAGGACGGAGAAGCGATTTCGGAGCGCGAGTCTAAAAGCGTCGCCTACGTCTGGATCCTGCAGCTTGTTGACATCAAATCGTTTGCCTATCCTGATGGTCGCGCTGGCAGCTCGAGCTACAGCTACTTTGAGTCGCACCTCGGCTACGACTAGGTGGTGATCGCTGTCGATATCCGCGCCACGTCGGTTGCGGACGTCGAGCAGTGATGAGCGCCATTTGGAGCTAATGGCAATGTGGTCGATTTGGTTCTTGGTGACTCCATCGGGTGAGTTCCATGTGTACTTATGGTGGTCACCATGAATGAATAAAGTTCCTCCGATGGTAAGGTCGTTATCTTGACAGAACTCCAAGAATCTCTCCCCGTTCTCGTTCCGGACTCCTAGCCCGTGTGTACCCATGTGTCTTTGACAGCCGTCGTTTTCTGTGCCAACCTTGGCATTCAGATCCCCCATGACGATAACTATGTCCTGTTTGCGGATGTTTTTTATAGTCAGGTTGAGTGCACTATAGAAATCGTCCTTGTCTTCCTCTGATGCCAGATTTGTGGGCGCATAGCACTGAACGACGGTTATCTTTCGGGCTTTGCTGTTAAACCGGGCTATGATGATTCGCTCTGAGATTGGTTTCCAGTCCAGCAGGCTCTTCTTCGCCGCGTCAGAAAGGAGGAATCCCACGCCGTTTTCACGGACGCCTTCTTCATCTTCCTTCCCGGAGTAAAGAAAAGTAAGGCCTCTGGACGTTCTCAGTTCTCCGAATCCATTTCTGCGCACTTCACTGAGACCGAGTATATGCAGCTTGTATCTTAGCATTTCTGCTTCAGCTTGGACTAGTCGGCTATCCTCGCTCAGTGTTCGTACGTTCCAACAAGCAATTCGTGTCCGTGTTTTCATGCCAAAGGTCGTTGTAGTTTGATCGGTCCGGTTTCGCACTGTATTTGTTTCTTTAATCGGTTTGGAGTTCAGGTAAGCGAGTGATTAGCCCACTATACCCTAGCCCACTGGTGGGGCTGCCACCTTGGAGCCTGTGGGCGGGCTCGGTTTTGTTTCGGGTTTCCTCCCTAGTGAGGTTGGTTCTGTTTTGAGGCGCAGAAGATTCGCCTTTCGCCCTGCACCCTCAGCTCAGCTGCACCTCGAGATGGCGGCCGTGCGGTTGCACGGTTGCAGCAGTTCCCAGGAGGGACGGCGTGGACGTGGGGTGACTCGGACTGGCCAGGGCTCTGCTCAAATTTGTGTTCCGCCACTAACACAGCAGATGGTTTCTTGGCATTTTGTAGACAATGCTGTTCTCACTTACAGCGATTCCCACCAAGACCGTACCCTGACTTCCCCCCCTTCCTACAACGATAATAATAAAATAATCATTTCATAAAACTATTTATTTCCTACATAAGTATTATTTAATTTACGTATAAAAATACTTTTATTTCACCAGAGTCTTTCAAATGTATTGCATCGACCTTTAAAACCGGTTTCTTAACTTCACACATGAGGAAACAAGTTATTTAGGTTTGTATAGTAGTTTTAACCAAACACGTAGGTAACTGATTATTAAACCAGAGTATTAACGCAAAATGGAAACTATAAGTACAAAATTAACGACTGTCATGACCTTAGTTAAATAAACAAATACACCCAACATTCACACACATAGTCCCGACGCGTCAGGGTATCAGTAAAGGACTTGCGGTCCCACAACACCTAGATCATAAAATTTGTGAATCACACAAATATTCATCATTGAATTTGAAATCAGGTGTAGTGCAGTCACTTTGCCGTGCTCGGGTAAAAAAGTGTACAAGTTATCATTGTTGCTATAACAACTAATTGTTCGTACAACGTGATTGTGATGTAGGTATATACATAGAAAATACAATAGATATAATCGCGACAGTAAGTCACAAGGTCGCTGAAAACATATGACGACCATCTTCGTTATACGGTTGCAGACTATGTACTGAACCTACAATACCAAACCTACTTATATTAAAATGAATTTAGGAGACTGCCTCCGGGCCTCGGTGTCGCAGTTGCATTGCGTACGCGGTACGACTGCTGAGCTTTCCGTGGCTGAGGTCTCGAATTCTATCCCGGGTAAAGTTATATTGGGTTCTCATGAAATGTTTAATATCAGCCTGGTGTCTGAAATTGTGCCCGGTATGGCGATAAGCTCACCTCTATCACATCATAACACAGACGCCAAACGAGTAAGTGGGTCACCCGATGGTAAGTGATCTTCACCGTCCATGTACGCCCACCCTACTACAAGAATACTGGTGGTAGGATATTCATATCCGCCCGGATAGCAATCACCATATACATGGTGTTAAAACCTGCCATAGTGATCTACACGTCTTGTGTGGACCGCGTTCCAGGATCAGCCAGTGTATATCGGGTTCTCCCGAGGGGCTTGCGTCATGACTTGATGGTTGGTTGTGGCGATTATAGGGGTAAATCCTTGTATTAGTTGATTGGGGCGGGTATAGGGTATATCCTTGTATCACTGTGCCTGCATCGGTCATCCGTCTGTCCTGTTGCAGGCCCTTCGATTTGGCCCTCTCCGAAGAGGGCCGATTTATACAGGCCGGCGCATAGTCATGCCGGCCCGTATAAATGGTGACCATTGATAAACTCGTTGTTTGTGGATGGTCGCCGGTTTTTTAGACTGCACTACGCTTACCATCAGGTGTAGTGCAGTCACTTTACCGTGCTTGGATAAAAAAAACACGCGCGTTGGTAACCTTAAAGAGAAGGGATAATTGGGGGATTGGGAAGGGAAGGAGGATTTGGGCCTCCGGTTATCTATTTGTTTTAATTATGTAGTGCTAAGAAAGTTTACAAGTAAGACCCTACATGAATAATAGTCCTCTGTAGCCTAGGGTGAGTAGTCCCAGAGAGAAGTGTATTCCTTGCTCGAGTATTAAGTTTACTTGGATATCGAGATATAGAATCTACAAGAACATTGTAATATTCTCAGTGTGGTGACAGCAGTCAGAAAAACATGTTACTGTGTATAACAGAAAACTGTAGATGAACGATGAACCGGTTATACAATACGGGCCACGGAATAAATCATTAGTATTGAGGATATAATAGACTAGCTTTTCCTCGCAGCTCCGCCCGCGTGATCAGCTTTTTCCGGGATGTGTGCTATGTTACTCAGTGATAATGGAGCTTCCTTACGGAAAAAGAATTTTTGAAATTTGTCCAGTAGTAAAAATACAATTATTTTCTCTTTATATTAGTGTAGATTTAGCGCAGTAATAAAAACAAGTTTTAATGATTATTATTGGTTTGGTTACACGTGTGGGTCATTCAACTATAGATATGTGTAATCTTTCGACTGTATATCAACAAGGTATTTATATGATAAGATCAACTGCATGTAGAACGGTGTTTATGACAATAATAATATTATCTACACCACTTGTACTGTACAGGGGTAATATTTATAAAATTCTTGCCATGGTCCGATTCTGAAAAATTCTTTCACCAATAGGAAATTACATTATCCCTGTGCTTGCCCTATTTTTTCATTGTAAAAAGAGTAAGAAAGTTTAAAGTAAGAAAACACCATTATTTAGCTATGAAATAAATATAAAAAGTCTATGGCGCGATCTAATTTATTTCAATGTTGAGATCGTTTGCTATGGCTGGACTTTAAAAAAAAAAGAAGCAATTTAGAAAATAAAAACACCAAAAAAATCCATCAAATCCGCAATTCCAGCTTAAGCAACAGCAAGTGTTATCAATGCTTATCATCACATAAGTAGGTATTAACAACATAACCATTGTACCACTAATTATTAGGTATGCTACATAAAATTGTTGCGTTCTGAACACAGTGCCAACAAATTATTTATTATGTTGTTGTAAAAATACGATTAATCCAAAATGTTTTATTGTATTTACGTGGAATATAAATCCAATATCGGTAGGCAGAATGCCTCTTGGCCGTGCTCTGGCATTGCTGAAGTCTATGGGACATTTTTCTCTAATTTTAGATTTGAGAACATTACCTATGTAAATGCGAAGGATATGACATGACAAATACTGCTAGGTCAATGACCCACGAGCCGCGAGCGACGAATAAAGTTAGACGTTGCCACTCTCAACCAGTGAATTATAATGAGAAATGTACCTACATTTACATAAAATTTAAACTCACGGCTTTATTCCCCAAAGGGGTAAACAGAGGTGCAACTGAAGCCTAATGAGATAAAATCTATCAATCACTTAATAAGTTCTTGCAGTAAAAATTGTTTTACTGCAAAAACTTATTAAGTGATAAATACAAAACGATGAATTAAGTCAATTTTTGATTTAGTTATATTGTTTTGCATCCCGACGCGGACATGCGTGATGAATGTTGTCCCTTTTACAGGTCACGGAACTAATATTTATCAGGTGATCTATTTGGTGGCAATTTTTTAACAGACTTATATCGACTAGTTTTAACCGCTGTATCATTTAATGTGATAACCAAATCGCCACTCGGTATATTTTTTGGTACCAGGCTGGCAACTTGGATATAATTATATCATTTAAGTCGTAGATAATTTTATTTAGAAACTTACCGTTGCTGTCTTGTCGGGCCATTTATCCAAGTTCTGCCATACGAAATCATTAGCGGTGTAATTTGTCACAGGTATATCTTTATACACCGATGTCAGGAGGTTTGTTTCGGTGCTACCCTTCCTAGCACTGGAAGGTGCTGTAGAAAATTTCTGTTTTTTCAGCATTTGTATCGCTGTACGCCTCATTATTGCGCTCGACATTTTTGGCGGGAAATTTAAACTGGCTGTAAAAGTTGATATTTTAAAAATATTTCATGGTACAAATATGAACAGACGAATATCACTGCGTTTTAATTAAATTCTTGATTAATAAATAAATATATACACCCAACAGACACAAACAAAGTCCTGACCCAAAAATGGTTTATTTTGTATCGTGGGTATCAGAAACTACGAGGGACTTGCGGTCCCACAACACCCAGCCCCGAAGCAAATATTTGTAGATCACACAAACATTTGTCTCAGTGCGGGAATCGAACTCACGACCTCTCGCTTTACAGCTACCTACTCAGCTCACTTTGTTTTCGGTATTTACTCGCTACAAAGCGATCAACTACATTTATATAAACTTCGGACGTTGTGCGAGTGGTTAGCCAAAATCGAACAATTCACTTTCGAAATTTTTACAATAATATCTAATTATTAATAACTCCCGATTCGAACCATAGCGGTATACGTTATTCTTTAAAATAAATTCAGGACAGTCACAATTTAACTGAATAAATTTCTCGTCAATAACATAGGTAATTTGAACGACTAAAACATTCATATTCACACCACATATTTGTTTTGTTGAGATTCATAACTATAGAACTTCACGCTATGACCTACGGGAGCGGAGCACGTTTCACGTGAGTGAAACCGCGAGAGATAGTTAAGTACCTCATATCCTACTGAAATTAAATAAAATATACTCCGTAATTTATCTAACTGAATATACTTATTATTTTACAGAACCTAAAAACAACAAATATTGCGGGCACAGCTATTATAAATTATTTTAAAGAATTTTTAAACTTACCACTCTCGTATACATATAACGACACAACACAACACTCAAACAGAGACTGATAACAACCTAACAAAAATTTTGAGATAAGTCTGTTTATTTACGGTGAAAAAAAACTCGTATTCCAGCAATGTATGTGCACTGTACGGCATTTTAAACGCTATCGCCCTTGGACTTTGAGACATGCTTTCACATTGTCCGAGTGCAACGAGTAAATACGAGTGATTTCATTTGACATAGATAGTAGATGCTAAGCGAGACAAATATATATTAGGTGTGTGTATATGACTGAGAGGTCCGATCAGTTCTGTTCTAAAAATGCCCACTAAAATGGAGGGACAAAATGATATAGGCGGCTGTCATATTTGACACGGTGTAAGCGTTCCGTTTTATGCAGTTTCTATCTATCTACTGTCCGATGAATAATAATCGAAACTGTATGGTGAGTTACATTCACCTTAAAAATATTATTTGAACTTTTTGTGCTAAAATAATATCTATTTTATATAAAATCTTTATTTTACACCAGAAGATACATAGTAAAGAGTAAAAAAGCATAAGTAGACACAATAATTATTGATACAACGTATTGTTGACAACGTACTATTCTACTAAGTACTTCTTTGCACTTTATATTCTCGTTATTTATGAAATTGGCATGAGTATGTAAATACAAATAGGGTATTTTATTGTATTGTGTGCATAAAATTGGCATCAGACTTACCTCGGTTATGAAGCCTCTATGATAACTAGACATTATTGACGTGTAAAAGAGCCCTTTGTGGCATACTTGCAAAATAAATGTTTTGATTTTGAAACTAAAATTAATTATTTGGTATAATAGTGAAATAAAAGGGGTTTTTATGTATATTAATAGCGAAATTAAAGATTATTACTTATTTAAAATATTTATTATCAGACAATTACAATAATGAAGACAAATCAGACCTTACAACTCGGCCGCAAATAAGCAGCAATAGGCTTTACAGTATTTATTAATAAGATAATTAGCAATAAATTTAGTATAATCGATACAAATCAAAGGTTTTGGCACAGCAAAAATAAAATAACATTATAAAGGGTAATTCTCACGCGGTCAGTGTAAAAGTGGTTAGACAGAACATAATATTACAATCATATCAAGTCTTAATATATTGATACCAGTTTCAAATATCGATATAATAATCTTAGATTAAATGAAGAAATCTCATAGAAAATAACATTTCCTTTCAGCATAACAAATTACCATATAGTTATACTGTAGTTTTACCCTTGGTAGAGGTTCAGAGGCGTTAAATATATTATTTTTTCCAACAGTGTATTCAATATCGATACCCGTAATTGCCATTATCGTAAGGGACATTTGGACGTTTTTTTAGACAATTGAAATGGCAGATATCGATATGATTATTATTAACGAATACGTAAATGTTCAATTACATAACTTTCCAACCAAAGAATAGAACAGGGGGATTGTATTATTATTTTAATGATATCTAAACTAAAAGCTTCCCGGTAACATAAGTAGTGTGAGAAGATTTTTTAATTCTTAACCTTGTCAGTGATTACGCAAGCATTTTTTTATTGGTCATACTGGCAAATGCGCGTTTTAAGACAATGATAAAATAAAGTAAGAAAAATAAAGATTATTATCTTGGTTCCATTCTTTAACTTTTTTAGATTTATTTGGCCAACATTGTATAGTTGAGGTGTCAGTTAAAAATACACGAAAAAAAATACCACACTCCGTTTTAACGTCATTCCGCTATATTTATAATCGTCGTAAAACTCAGATTGAGTTATAGATTAATTTTTACATGACTTGGTGTGCATAATATGAGCTTATAAATATGTAGTTTTTATGTGTGACAGAGATGCGCCAGCTGTCCTTATATGGGTCATTCCATGTAAAATCGTCTTAAGGAAAAGAAATTTTTCCCGACTCATTTTAGATTTTGGTGTAACTTTGAGAAACTCTACTCTAGGGTCCCAAAGAACAAAATTTACACGAGTTTGATTTTTACAAGCGCTTGTTTCCGACTATTTAAACATAAAATTTTAAAAATCGATATTTTTAAACCTTTTCAACATTTGCTGTGAATTTTTTCTGTTTGAAGCTATCTGCATGATCAAGACGGAATTCACAGTGGAAAAGATAGTAGTTTAAGTGTAAATGAGGAGAATTGGCTCGGACGATCCCTTTGAATAATAGCACCATGCTGAAAATGAGTGTTTTTTAGTCATTTTTCGTGAATTTTAATCGACTCTAGCGTCTTAACTGTTGAGAATTAAAAACTCATGCTCCGCGGGAATTAAGTATACATATCATAGACAAAATTCAGCCACAAGTTGACTTGAGCAGCCCACTCTTCATAGAAAAAAACTTTGCTTCAAATTTTGGAATTTTAAAAAATCCCAATTTTCAGGCTATGAAACGAACGTGTTGACTGCGAGATAAAAATCTGATACTCACAGAATCTACTGTTTTTACATTCAAGGTTTAAAAATATCGATTTTTTAAAATTTTATGTTTAAATAGGCGGAAACAAGCGCTTGTAAAAATCAAACTCGTGTAAATTTTGTTCTTTGGGACCCTAGAGTAGAGTTTCTCAAAGTTACACCAAAATCTAAAATGAGTCGGGAAAACTTTCTTTTCCTTAAGACGATTTTACATGGAATGACCCATATACATTTAGGTAAGTTAAGTAGGCGCCATTAATTATAGTCTTTAAACAAACAAATTACGCACACTACTATGTATATCTGAGTAGCCATGCAAGAATGAATGGAAATTTTCAGATCCCAAATTGTGTATTTTAATTTTTTATTTGTATTGGTTCCCATACGGGTAGGCAAAGACAACAGACTTCCAACTGCTACGATCCTTACACACCTATTTGGCCTCCTTCACTCTCACTAAATTCTTCAAGCATGCACGTCGGATTAGGGTACTCCTGACGGTCTTTCTCGAGAATATTTTTTAATATTCTCAAGTAATTTTCGAATGTAAGCAAGAGAATACTTAACAGGATCCAATCCTTGTAAATGCTAATCGTATGTACTAATTATCCCCCTTATAAACATTATTATCAGTGTATAAGTACCGGCATGTGTCGTGATCACATATGGATAGTAGTAGAGCAATTGAGTGTCCAATAAACGGCGAGCATAGACTGATGAACCAATCGCGTGTAACTTCGGCGCTCAGTGTTCCTTCATTCCACCAATCAGAACTACTGCGAATGCAGATGCAATGTGAAGTTTGTGATCACGACTCGCGCCGTTACCTCAAACGGTTACTACTGCAACTGTCGTCTTTACGTCAAATAATTTTAGAGTAAAAGACACATACACAGATTTTAAATATTTATAGGTTAGGTAAGTGATTAACAACATTTTGAACACATTTTGTACTGGTAATAAACATAACTGACTAGTTGCGGACTATGTTTTTGGCAATTGAAAGCTAAAGATCTAAGTTAACACGGTCTTAATGTCATTATTAATAAGCACAATATACTACAAATAACTAATGCGGCTTATTAAGCTGGCAATAATCGACTTATATGACTGACGTATAGAGTTGCCTTAACTAGAGGTAATATTGTTTATTTAGGTACCAATAAATGTATTTTTCAGAAATGTTAAAATAAAATATAGCGTAATATTTTGAATGCCAACGTCATCGTTTGAAACTGCTTTTATATAACTTAATGCAGTTTAATATAAGCGTTATTTATGTCTTTAAATCTTGTATTTAAATATATAACACTTAATATCTATGCCCCTAGTTTCGAGACATTTATATCTATAGATATTTCATTCATCTTGTGATGACGGCAGGATATTCATAACCGCCCGGATAGCGACCATCGTACATAAAACCTGCCATATAGTCCACACACCTTGTGTGGATTATGTTCTAGGATCAGCGAGTGTATCCGGTTCTCCCGAGGGGCTTGCGACATGACTTGATGGTTGTTTGGGACGGATATAGCGGTACATCCTTGTATCCCTGTGTCTGCATAGGTCATACACCTATCCTATCGTAGGCTCCTAGATTTACTTCTCTCGTCGGTATACATAAATGGCCGGACAGTTTGAAAAACAAATGTATATTCTAACGTCGTAATGGTGCTGCCACACCGATGTTATAAAATGTTTACAAACATTTTCTAACATTAAAATTGTTATATTTTGTTAGGAATTGTTAGATGTTTTAAGTGCTCCCACACCGACGGAAAATGTTTGCAAACATTTTCTAACATTTGAAAACATGACATCGGCCCTTCTTCTTTGCGGCTTTTTTGACGGCGCCGCTCTCAAAAGTACCGCCGCCCGCGGTTAAAAAATGTTTACTAAATGGTGCTGCCACACCGCTGTTATAAAATGTTATATAACATTTTATAACGCCGGTGTGGCAGCACCATAACGTTAGTATTGGACCAATCTTCACATGTACGTAGTTTCGAAATATTCGGAAATTATCGAAGCGTATCATTCTAATCGTAGTAAATATAGTGTTTGAGGTTTGCTCTGCAATGCTGCTTGGCAGAAGAATTAGACCAATTGGTGCTACCTACACATCATCTCGCATACAAGGGTCCTACTACCTAGTATGACATTACACAAGCCAATTGACATTTTATATTGACGAAGATTTATTTTTTAATTTACACAACCGTTTTAGGCTCGCGTCATACTACGACATATTAGCCTCGGGTCACACTACAATATTTTAGCCTCGCGCCACACTACGACGTTTTAGGCGTCGCCGATGATGTATTTTCTAAATTTTTATATGTGACAATTATATAAATAAAATAGAACAGCCGTAGTCTGTCGTGGGGCTTAAAAGAAACTATAGTATTTTTCAAAATTATTACAAGTTTCATAAATAATTATGAATTTCAAATACATATATTTTTAGGGATTATTGCATGGTGAAATTTAATAACGGTGCAAAATAGCTTGTTTTATTTTCCAAATATTTTGACGCGAATTTATAATTTATTAATCGCTAAGCAGTCTCAGTAAGTGAACATCATTCATCAAATAGTGAACATAAAATATTTTTTCATTATTATTTTCATTTAGAAACTTATTCACAATTTCGAAACATATTATAGTTGGATGCAAATACGCAATAACATTTGAACCAGTATCAAGTAAAAATTTAAATATTGATTATATTCAGCTAGTAAAAAAAATATTCATAAATGAAACATTCCCCTATGTACGATTGTGCAAAATAGAACTTTAAATAATTTAAATTAATGAATTTAGCAAAATGAAATTGAAATCTCAATTTTTACTTGATGTGGGTTGAAATGTATTTACATCCAGTTGTAACATTTCAGAAATCGAATACAATACTTGGTGTGTTTCTTTTTTGTGTAGTTTTGTCTTGCATCCAAAATTTTATTCAAGGCAAATTTCTCCTCCACTGAAATGGAAAAAAGATACAATTAATATAGCAATTTATAGTGAGTACAATACGGTGGACCGACGACTTGAAAAAGATGGCAGGTAGCGGATGGATGCGGGTTGCCCAAGACCGGGATGGTTGGCGCTCACTTGGGGAGGCTTACGTTCAGCAGTGGACGGCAATAAGCTGAGATGATGATGACAATACGTACTATTAACTTGGCCGGACTGAAGTCAGTCAGAAACGGCGAGTAAAGTCCTTTCCTTTAGATGAACACCCAAAATACTACTCTCCAAGGTTCATTAACAAACGCCGAGGCTCGATTTTAGCATTGGTGAATGATAGAATTAAAGTAGGATGTATAGCTTTAATTTACAAGGTAGTAGGTCCCTTGTATGCAAAAGGCCGTCTGGGTTGGTACCACCACGTTGTCTATATTTGCCGCCAAGTAACAGTGTGTAAGCACTGTTGTGTTTCGGTTTGAAGGACATTGAAGCTAGTGACATTACTGGGCATTATGAGACTTAACATCTTATGTCTCAGGGTGACGAGCGCAGTTCAGTTCGTGTCATGCAGTTAAATAAATAAATAGTTCTTTGCAATTCAAAGTTCTGTGTGGTGTTGCTTCTGTTTATGGGCAGGCGTGACGCTTACCATCATGCGAGCGCCTTGCTCGCCTCGTCATTCAATCAAATAAAAAAAAATGAAAATTTTGAAAATGACAAATCAAAAATCTCCAAATTGGACTTAGCCACTTCTAGAACGAGGTCCCTCTATATGAAAACTCACCGTTATTCACTAGAGATTAGCTAACTCCTCCTCGAACAACCTTTTGCCACCCTTCAACATCTTCTCAGAATCGTTGCCATATTTCTTCATGTACCCCTCGAGTCTTATCAGCCATTGAGCCCAATGCTCCCTCAGTTTATCCGTTGATAAGTGGTAGGCGTCGGCTTTTGACCCGTCGGTGTACGCTATGACCAATAGAGCGTCGCGTACATTAAAATGTTTGTAGTTTAAGTCGTTGCATACCGCACCGAAGTACGCTGCCAGTTGGACAGGATTGTCGTATGTGAGAGTTAGAGACTTGCGAGGTTTGTCTGACTTCTTCCATTCTATTAATGTTGGTTTGTCTCTGTAAATGGAAAGATAAAAACAATATTACACGTTGAAATGAAACTAATTTAGACGGATTTTATCGCGGTTTTTTATTTATTTTGATCCCGACTAAAGCTTAAGCTAGTTAAAACAAATATTTGTGGATCACAAATTTGTCTCGGTGCGGGAATCGAACCCACAGCCTCATGCTTCGCAGTTGGCTACTCGGCCATTACGGCTACGAAGGCTGTCATTGCTGCAATAGACTGCTAGAAATCATACATAATCTAAATTTGTATACACATAAAGCAAGGGAGATTTGCAACGATGACGTAAACCAGGTATTTTAATATACTAGCTTTTGCTCGCGGCTCCGCCCGCATGATCTGCTTTTTCCGGGATAAAAAGTAGCCTATGTCCTATTCTGATGTATAAGCTATATTATTGTAAAGTTTCAATAAAATCCATCCAGTAGTTTTTACGTGAAAGAGTAACTAACATACATCCATACTTACAAACTTTCGCGTTTATAATATTAGTAGGATTACATCAAAATCTTTCATGCAAGATATAGTTACTAGGTACTTTATTGTAATAATAGAATTAATGACAATAAAAAAAGTTTTTATACTATAATAAACATAATAAGCATTTGTCAATATTTAATTTTAAATAAGTTGCTGTGGTTCACTGCTAATAAAACAACAAAAAAGGCAATTCATTTGATAATTCATAATGATAATTACATTGTTTACGTCGCGACTTCTCTCATAATCATCATATTTTAAACTGAAATCATTGAAGGTTGAACTATGTTGTACTCAAAGCAAAAATAATAAGTTTTTTTTTATCCAAGCATGGCAACGTGACACACTTACACCTGAAGGTAAGCGCAGTGCAGTCCACTAAAAAAAACACCGACTAAATAATGAGTTTATTAGTGGTCCACAGAATCATGCCGGCCTGTATAAATCCTTCTTCACACTCCGAATAGGGAAGACACAAATCGAAGGCCGGCGACAGAACAGGCGGATGACTGTGCAGGCACAGGGATACAAGGATGTACCCCTATACCCACCCTAACCAACCATCAAGTCCCGTCGCAAACCTCTCGGGAGAACCGGATATACACTACTCCTGGAACGCGATCCTCACTTTGGCAGGTTTTAACACCATGTGTACGGTGGTCGCTATCCGGACCGGTATGAATACCCTACCACCAGCATCTTTAAATAGTAAAGTCGCTTCCGCTGTCTGTTCGCTTAGATCGTTTAAACTATTCAACGGATTTTAATACAGTTTTCAGGAATAGAGTGATTCATGAGGAAGGTTTATATGTATATCACGCTATGAACCATGGAAGCATGGCAGTAACATGCAGGTGAAAGCGCAAGGGACAGCTAGTTAAGTACTAAAGTAGGTATTAAACAAGTCAGTTAAAAATACTTGGTAATTTGTTAAAACCATATAAAGTATTTTCTTTCTAAAAATGTTTTAGAGAGACTTATCAATAATGGTACCAATGCTATAAATTGACATATGGTGCAATAAAATACATTTCTAAAAACACATATTTTTCACAAAAACATAGCACATTGCTTAAGAATGTTGACAAGCGATAAAACTTTAATAGATGATGTTCCAACAAGTTTATTTATAGCCATAGCAAAATTTAAAAAAATTATGAACAAATAGCTTTTCCTCGCGGTTCCGCCCGCGTGATTTGCTTTTTCCGGGATAAAAAGTAACCTATGTTCATCGGGGATAATGTAGGATTCTAATGGTGAAAGAATTTTTGAAATCGGTCCAATAGTTTAGAAGTTTATTCGTTACATACAAAAATACAAATCTTTCCTCTTTATAATATTATTTTAGATAATCGTTGCACTAAAAAAAGTAAAAAGAAATGTTCTTGGCATCGGTATTATGCTCTTTAAAATAACTACATTTCTCGATCGCTAAAGCTAGTATAAAAATATAATAATTGTTGTGCTTAAATCTGTGGAGACCTTGAAATTTTCTTCAAAAACAAATCTGAAGTCATTGACTCTTTTATCGTACACACGGTTGAGTGCGATAGCTATACACGGCGTTTGTCACGTTTCGTCGTATTCTCAATATGCGAATGTATACATAACTGAATCTGTGTAAATTATCCTATACTTTTAACGAGCAACTCTTATTTATAATGTTTTTTTACTTGCGCTCGCCTGATGGTAAGCGCCACCCACATCTGTCCATAAACAGAAGCAACACCACACAGAACTTTGAATTACAAAGCGTTGTATGGCTCTGAAATACGGTCGTTACCCCGAGACATAAGATGTTAAGTCTCATAATGCCCAGTAATTTCGCTGGATTCAATGTCCATTCGGTTTGAACGGATACACAAAAGTGCTTACACACTGTTGGTTGGCGGCATATAAAATAGACAAAGCGGTGGTACCAACCCAGACGACCTCTCGCATACGAGAGACCTACCACCATGTATATTACCATCCTATATATTAAACGAGCAATTCTTATTTATAACATTTAATTGGTTTCTCGGAAACGGTGCGACCGATTATGTCGAAAAAAACATTCACATTATGTTGTACTTTCCACGTTTATCTAGATAATAATAGTTTTAATTTAATAATAGAAATACGCCAAAGAAAAGCCAGCCTATTTATAATGTATTTTAAACTGTCTACAGCTTGGCTCTACCACTCATATCTTATGACTAACTCTTCCTACTAACTACTATTATAAGTCTTGATGTTTGTGAATGTGGATGTTTGTTAGTCAATCACCACTAAACGGCTGAACGGTTCTGGACGCAATTTGGCAAATAGGTAGACGATTACTAGGATCAGGATACACGGTACTTTTATACCGCAAAACGCCGTTCACGCGGGCAGAGCTACGAAAAAAGGCTAGTAATAAATTATAATTACGCAGCTACTTAAGTAGGCGTTCCTAATAAAATTAAAAGCCATTTTCTTCATTGATAACTCGAGATAATAATGTTTGGTTAAAATATGATTAAGACATTTTCCAAGCAATGCAATGGATGGATAAATTTGATGTTTATTACAGAATACAATAATATGTTTTGGAATACAATCTAGTGTAAATGGTTGTATATTATAGAGTTGTGAAAATGTAATGATTGTACTATATTTTGCGTCTCGACTAAATAATTAATACAATTAGCTTTCACAGTTGACTACAGAATGTAAGTGGAATAGATCAAAATATCTGTGAAATTAAATTCATGACGTTGTTTGATCGAAAGCCAACGTTTTTTCATAGACTAAAAAAAATAGTTTCTAGACAGAATTTTGGAAACTCAGTGTTTACAATATACAGCGTGATACGTGTTATATTTAGAGTTGCCAACTATACAATTATGTAGGTATTTTAAAAACGCATGCACGACACGGTTCCTGACGTCATAGGCCGCGATGGCCATTACGCGGTACGGGATTTGAAGAGAGATAGATTTTTTACGGCATAGACCGGCAAACGAGCAAGTGGGGTCAGCTGATGGTAAGTGATCTCCACCGCCTATCCACGCCCATAACACCAGATAATTAAGGGATTGGAAGGGGGGAGGGGGCGATTTGTGTCTCCGGATATCTCAGTCACCGTACGAAACGCAGTAGCAAGCCGCTACTTTACGCCGGTCTTCTGTGAGACAGTGGTAACGACACGGTCGAGCCGGAAAAGCCGGAGATAGTGAGAAATTTCCCAATACACGCCCATTATGACTCATACCAATATGTATTTAAGTATTAGGGCTGTAATTGGGGCTGAATTTTTAACCAATTTGCCCTTTGTTTTCCAAAATTTTGTTCATTAATTATTTTCTCGCACTGTCCCCCAATTTTGAATCATACTACATACAAAACTCAAAAGTTTATTTATTTATGTTGTGCCATTGATGTCTTTGTTCGGTATTTCGGTGTAAAGAAAACGTTTCGTCTGGATATCATAGGATTTTAATCAGACAAATATCACACGTACAGCTATTTGCATTGGCGAGCAGAGAAAGGAAGGAACAAGTAACAAGACCGAGATGTCAAAAGGCACAAAATGACATCTGTCAAATCTACATTAGGTTGCGTTTAGAAGCTGCATTATGCTATATATTCCAACAGTCTTTATGTAAGATGAGGCATCTATTATAATATATTTCTATTCTACTTACTCATAATCAGCGATGGCGTCAAAAATGCCTCGATACTTCAACACCGGGTGGACGACATTGGATTCTATCGCCTTGGGCGTGGATATACTCTTGAGTACATTACCCACCGACACCCATACTCCTTCAACGTCCTTCTCTATCCTCAACTGCGTGCGAGGCTGTGTGAAGTAATCCTTGAGTGTGTTGTGAAACTTCGTGCCGACTGCCATTTGCGCTGTGGAAACAAAGAAATAATTTATTACTTATTAAGCATAATACAAGGTGGTGGGTCCCTCGTATGCGAGTGGCCGTCTGGGTTGTTACTACTGCTTTGTCTACTTCTGCTACTAAGCAGCATTGCGTAAGCACTGTTGTGTTTGGTTAGAATATTGAAGCCAGTGAAATTACTGGGCATTATGAGACTCAACATTTTATGTCTCAGGGTGACGAGCGCAGTTCATTGTCATGCAGTGCTTTGTAATACAAGTTCTGCGTAGTGTTGCTTCTGTTTATGGGCAGGCGTGGCGCTTACGATCAGGCGAGTGCCTTGCTCGTCTCATCATTCAATCAAATAAAAGAAAGTAGAGTCTGGTGAAACTACTGGGCATTATAAGACTTAACGTGACAAGCGCATTCCCGTGCCATTGAGTTTTATTTTTTTTATCCGAGCATGGCAGTGACTGCACAACACCTGATGGTAAGCGTAGTGCAGTCCAAAAAACTAGCGACCACCGACAAACAATGAGTTTAACGGTGGCCACCAGAATCACACCGGCCTGTATAAATGCTTCTTCCCTCTTCGGAGAGGTTTTAACACCAAGTGTACGGTGGTCACTATCCGGACGGATACGAATATCCTACCACCAGCAAAATACTACTCATTACATGTACGTATATTTTTGTTTTATTCTATTTCCTATACAAAACACATACATTATACATGCGCCAGCCTACCT
Source organism: Amorpha juglandis (assembly GCA_949126905.1). Classification (NCBI taxonomy): domain Eukaryota; kingdom Metazoa; phylum Arthropoda; class Insecta; order Lepidoptera; family Sphingidae; genus Amorpha; species Amorpha juglandis. Next base: position 3,719,665 of record OX421380.1, read on the forward strand.
TTATACGTTGCAGATATGCGTAGTTGTATAATAGGTACATTAAATAGATAAGTACTGCGAAACTTAACCTCGGCATAGTTCATTGATAACGTATAAAAGGATTTATCGATGTTGTTTTGGTATGATAGCTCGTTAATTATGAACAAATTGTACTCTACATTATTATAGTTCCCGATATTGATACAAGATGGCGTTAGTGCAGGCACGTTCGCCATTGTATGTCAAGCTATCTTTATTGCACTTGCAAATGTCGTATAACGCTATCTCAGCGCTATAATAAATAACATTAGTTTTCTTTTGAAATTCCTTTTTTTAAAAGCAATACATAAATAAATATAAAATAATACATGTCTTTCAAACAATAATACACTATGTGTGACCTAATAAAGCAACAATAAAAGCTAATTCCTGAATCGCGATATCAACATTTGCGCATCGATTCGTATAAATACAGCCCATGAAGGTTGAATGAACGGAGAGTCCGTTTCTACTCAGGCAGGCTAGTTACGAGGTGGGGACTGCTCTAACACCACCTTAATTGTCCGTACCGCAATTAGTTACGGGTGGGGGCTCATTGCGGAGCGGGTGATTCGGTGAGCAAGTCGGTACCGCAAGTTTGACAGCGACTGACGGGCCACCGCGAGTCCAGGGTCTTGTGCAGCCACTAAGCACAGGACCCCCGACTCCTTGTTGACTGCCGAAGTCGACGAGTGTCGCCTATCCAGAAATGGATGCTTTCATTGGGGAAGATTGCGATGCGGGGCCGCACTCAGTACTGCTAAGTTGAACAGCGACTGACGGTGCCACCGGGAAGCCAAGGTCTCGTGCAGTACCTTGGCACGAGACCTTGGTCACGCGCACATGTGACTGAGCAAGTCACACGTGCGGCGTCTATCGAGCATTATTGAAACCGCGTTTTCAACACTCTCTCGATGGAGGAGTGATTTCTCACTCCTCAACATAACTGAAGTAGAAGCATTGACTCTCTTTTTGGTATAAAATTGAATTTAATCAAGAATTTGCATCAATGAACACCGAGATCTGTAATATTAGTATTTTTTATTTTCTACTATCTATCTTCAGTTTCTATATGACTCTAAAGTCGAAGCCTGTGGCGCTGCCGGTCAACAGAAATTGCAGTTTCAGTGTTATATTTTTTTTAAATCGGTTTTTAAGTTATGTTAAAACTTATTTTATTTTTTATTTGTAATCCACATAAACGTATCTCGGTGCGGGAATCAAACCCACGGCCTCTCGCTTCGCAACCAACTGCTCGCCCACTGCGCCACGGAGGCTGCCAACATGACTCAAATCTTAGTGTTTTCCTATCATAAATCTATAAGAAAATCTTCCAACGTAAGCAAACGTGTCACAGTCACCCATTCACCCTTTCCTGTCATGGCCTCAATTGATCGGTGTGGTAGATACGAGTTACTACATACGAGAATGTGTAATGATAGCGCTTATCAAGCCAATCTGCGAATTGATTGTTGGATTTTCAATATTATGAACGTCGAGTAAGTGTGTCGCAGCTGTTAAAGTGTATGACCAGACTCTACTTTTTTTATTTGATGGAATGATGAGACGACCAAGGCGCTCGCCTGATGGTAAGCGCCACGCCTGCCCACAAACAGAAGCAACACCACACAGAACTTGTATTACAAAGCACTGCATGGCACTGAACTGCGCTCGTCACCCTGAGATAATATGTTAAGACAAAGCGGTGGTACCAATCCAAATGGCCTCTCGTATCCGAGGGCCCTACAACCTTATTTTTATTATAATTGATGTTATCTGGGCTAGGGCTAGTTTGTCTTCCAATACAATCATATTCCTTTTTTTTATAACAGAACGAAAGTAAACTAACAAGTGGGTCACGTAATTGTTTTGAAATCTATACCGCCTATAAATACCTACAATACTACAAGAATTAAGGGTGTGTTGCCGGCATTAACGAAAGAAATTAAGATCTGAGAATGGAAGTGGATATGGGCATCCGTAAAATTAAATCTCAGTCTTCAGCAAGCTGTAAGCAGCAGACTATGGCAAATTGCCACTACATAATATAGGTTTCCTGTGAGGCAGTGGCGTTCTCGGTTAGGTCTTCTTAATCATACTGTAGATCCCTAATTCCCAAATTGTTCAAGGTGGACCCCCAGGGATCCACGGGAGACTCGACGGGGGTCTACATTGGCGTGACAATCTTCACAGTTTTTGTAGAGTTTTGGGAATATGGTAGAAATGTAGCAGCAGGGGGTCCACTGGAACCAGCTAAATTTTGAAAGTGGTCTAAGAGAAAAACGTCTGGGAACCTCTGCTGTAGATAATCTCTCTACAGAGCCATGTTATAAGACCATCATTGAGTTAAAATACTATACGGAATAATTGTTACCCGTCAAATATTAGGAGTGTACACTACTGCCAAAAATATCTTTGTAATCGTATTTTGTATCAGTGCAAAGACTATTCGCTTTGCAGTAAATAAATTTAATTTTATCAGCATTATATGAACAGCTGAACAAGTTCATTGACACGTAAAATCAGAGTCAAGTTCAATACGTTTCGACTGAAAATACCCTTGAACGCAATTATATTTAGATACAGTAATTTTGAATAAGTGAGATGTCGTGTGAATATTGCATTGGTTCAAATATATCGATATTTGATGCCCGTTAGTACTCATAGCCGGTTTTCACGGTTCCATTTTAGTTGAGGGTTGATATGCGCGGTGGGGCGGCGGGGCACGCATCAAGCGTGTCCCGTCATCGATGAGAGAAACGCGCTTGAATTTATTTTCGGGCGCGTTAATTTTTTCAGATAAAAATAAGGTATTCATTTGCATTGAGTGGTAGAGCCACGCTGTAGACTGTTTTGTCTACAGCATGAATGGGCTGGCTCGACCGGGTCGTTACCACTGTCTCACAGAAAACCGACGTAAAGTAGCGGCTTGTTGCTGCGTTTCGTACGGTGAGTGAGATATCCGGAAGCCCAAATCCCCTCCCCTTCCAAATCCCGAATTATCCCTTTCCTTTAAGGTCGGCAACGCGCCCATGATTCTGATATTGTGGGCGTTCATGGGTGGTGGAGATCATTTACCATCAGGTGACCCACTTGCTCGTTTGTCGGCCTAAGTCATAAAAAAAAAAAAAAAATGTAAAAATTATAATAATGTGCATAAAATGCTTAAGGTAACTGACGTAATTAAAAAAAGTATTAAGTGATAAGGATACTGTTTCCGTCTAACTAGCTTTTCAATTACCGCATTGTACGTGACCATTTCTTTAGAAGATAGAATGGGTATAGTAAGCTATCTTTAAAGAGCTCCCAGGCGGCTTGACTTTTTCCGACACTTCCAACAATTATCGTTATACTTCAACCAGTTGACACAAAACCGTAACAAATGATACACCTAAACCTTCGTCATGAATCACTCTATCTAATGGTGAAAACCGCAATATCAGTTGAGTAATTTTCGTGGCTATCGCCAACAGTCAGACAGCAACGGAGGACTTTTTATAATATGTAGTTATAATAAGACACATTTTCTGACCCAAAAGATGTACCAAGTATTAAGCATTGGAATGGAAATGAACGAGCAGACCAAATGAATTAATCAGCGTATGAATACTGTTAGACACTGAATGAGGAAACAGGTTATATTTAAATCTTAACCACATCAGTGTGTGTAACCGCAAAGTCCACACTAGTTATGTATGATAACTTTGCATTTTTTTATTGTCAACGAGTGGAACAGAATAATTATAAAGTTGGGCCGGAAACGTCCCGTTTGATAAAAGTCATGAAGGAAAATCCAAAGTCGATCGCTGTGTTAACAGCATAAAACCCAAAGAGATTATTAATGCTTTAAGTGGCTTCAAAATTCTAATTTCCTATAATACAACTTTCATACAAAATGTATTCAATCCGATTATATATCCTAGTATCTTAATATTATATTTTTGAATTTATTATGTTCGAGTGAATTTCAAATTTTTTAAAGATCATCACGTCCTCACCCTCGCAGCAATAATCCTGTAAGCCTTAATGGTCAGTGGCATTTTGTTGTCATTACCGTAAAGAGACATCAGCCGAGCACGAAAATTATATTTTAGTTATTGGTTTAATTCGTATTGTCGCAGGCCCATAGATTTGAGTCTTCCTTCTTCTGAGTGTGAAGAAGCATTTAAACAGGCCGGCAAGATTCTAGTGACCACCGATAAATTCATTATTTGTCGGTGGTCGCTGGTTTTTATGGACTGCACTGTGCTTACCATCAGGTGTTATGCAATCACATTGCTGTGCTCGGATAAAAAAGGCTCTTGTGACGTCACATCGGTTACTAAAAATGACACGCTTAGAGACTGAAGTACTTGCTATGTCAGATTTATATCTTCGGCTTTGATCTGATTCCAATATGGCTAATGATTTCTGGTATGTCACATGCATGGTGCGTATATAAACGTACTACTTATAAACAGCCAGACCGACATCTTAACAATGATATTTTTGGCAAGCACAGCCATCACTCAATTCGTTGCATGCTTTCCCCCAGTTGGCGCCCGAGACGTGTTTTAAAAGATCTCATCACAACGATGAAAGCCACAAATCCCATATTTATTCGCTATTAGAGCTATGTTCATTATTCGTCAATGTTTTACATAACTCTCTAATTTGGTTAGTCACCCTTTAATAATAATAGCCCTGTATTATACACATCCCACTTCTGGACACGGGCCTCCTCTACTGAATGAGAGGGGTTAGGCCTTAGTCCATCATAATGGCCTAATGGTGGTTCCCTTCCCTAAATCCATTAACCCTGAGATACTGCAGGGGTTGTCAGTATCCCATTAGCAGGGGCCGCTATAGTTCATCCCAAGTGTAAAAAAAAACTCCCGACGCAAAAGATGTTACATGTTTGATGAATTTGTATGTCTGTATGTGGCGTCGCGTCGTAACCCGCAATGAGGTGAACCAAATACAATGCGGTTTTTCGAATGATTCTTAGCTAATAACTCGTTATAAAAATAAAAATATTTCTCGAATCGATACGAGGGTATTTCAATGCAATTTTTTTAATAGGCTTCCGTCACACTACTAAAATGTTCCTGAAGAGATATAGGAAGAATCAAAATATTGATCGGTACAAAACACCTTCAAGAACATGGGTTCCTTCTCCTAACATTGAAAATCACTCCTGCCCTCACAGAAGGTCGAACACAGAACACGTATCCGCTGATGGCGGCGCCAATAAGCTAATTAGCTGGAATAACGTAAACGTTACATAGAATGCGTGATATGCTATAAAAAATCACACAGGAACTTGCCAGGCTTCACTCGCACGTGTCGCGAAACCAATACAATATGTAAACATTATTATGATCTCTCTGTTTAACTCTGAATACATTTATTTGATAAACAATGGATTATATTTTAGAAATGTAATGTTAATTTAATTAAATTTTTCATTGAATACAGTTCATAGAATATAGAATAAAGTTGGGATATCTATATAGGATATAGATTATTCATTAGGATGAATAATCTTTCTTTCTGCCTGGCGATATCCCTATTTAATGCCAGGGTTCGCCTGCCCACTGTAATTTAACAGTGTTGTCATAGATAGTTAACATATAAATATAGAGCAATCTATCTGAACCCCACAACCTGCAATGGTTCCCAAGTTCGCCATTGCCCCAGCAAAGTGGTGTGGTGGTGAGGTCTGCTTTGGGGTCTAAGTTATTGGTTGCTCTCTTACACTTCATAAACACCCAAACAAATAATAAATAAAACATTATTTTATATATAGGGGTGGTTCAAAATCCTTTCCTATGTTACTCATATTCCTATTTCCATTTCCTAGATATTATAAACATGTGTCACTATTTTTGTTCTTAACACTGTGTCAATAAATAGCCAATTTAATAAGTGAAGGGAATTGATACACTGCAATATCAAATTATTTGTATTACAATTTAAAAAAGTATCTTATGCAGTCATAAACACTCAACAATAAAACCAATCAATGTTGTTCATGTAAAACCAATGTGAGTTATTAACATGTCCTTGTACTACACATTCATGGCAATTGGCAATATGAAATCACTTCCTGTACTGTTAACAATTTTGTACTTTAGCTGTTGTATTCTTATACTGTGGTTTATTAATTTACATTCACTAAATATTATTTTTGTGTGATGTATTCCAAGTTAAATTTATCCAAGATTATTTTTCATTCATGCAGTTATGTGAGATCTTTAAAATGAAATGTAACTGTTAAATTAACATTAATGAAAATAATTGTAATATAGTTTTGATATGTTGGTATTATGTTTTGAACTTTATAATAACATCTAGTAGATTTAATTCCCCATATTGTGTTACAAGATACATGTTTTAATATTGAATGAAAAAAAATAAAATTGACATCCCAATTTTACTTGATGTGGGTTGAAATGTTATTGCATATTTGTGTCCAAATACTGGATTTGAACCGTCTAGTCATTATGAGTTGTCATAGTTACTAGTAGTTATAAATCAAGGCTTGTCTGAGTTGCAGCCAAACCCTCTAACAGTGGAGAGTATGTTGTTGGTAAATCAAGCAGATCAGAAGCTATAGTAGTAGTGCCACCCAAACTGGGAATAAAGGTTAAACGTTTCAACTAACGTGAGGTGACCAAACATCTGTGCAACTCGCAGATGTCCCCATATTAAATACAAGCCAAGAGTAAAACTTTAAATTAATCCATATTTAGTAATAAGAATAAAGTCTATGTATAATATAATCAAATAGTCTATAGGATGCCTATCTGTTAATTTGTTCAGGCGTCACATAATTCACAGAATTCAGTACTATGTTATGAGTAATCCCAGATTTGCATGCAATCTGAGTCACAGGAACAAATGGAAAATTTGACTCACCCTGATAAAATCTATTGAACTCCTCAAGCCCCATCTCAGCAATCCGCTCCTGTTTCCACTTTTCCAATGCAGCTCTAGACTCTTCTGTCATAGTCTTATTCAGTATCAGGGTAACAGACGGGTACTGCTCAGCGAAGTCATTTCTATGTTGCTTGATCTGCAATATCTTGTCCTCGCTGGCATATCCCGGCTGCGCGGGGGAGCTACGCGCCGCCTCACATATTGATGCAGTCTTAAAACCCCTGACGGCGTTATTATTAAATAACACACCGACTATGTTCACGCAATGCCTCGTATTCTGCCACATTGTCTTCTTGAATGCTTCAAAAGGACCGTAGTTTACGCACTTGGATAAGCGACCGCTAAAAGCATTGCTCCCGTAGAGTTTCGATGCGTTTTCACTCGTCTGTCTGTTGTTTTGATGATTATTTTTAGCTGCAACAGATAAAACGTGTGTATTTCGCGGCGCCAACGCTCAACTGTCATATGATTTTAATTGGCATCGTATCATGTAAGACAATGTAAACAACAATTTGATCGCAATATGTAAGTATGTAATATTGATTGCAGCATTTCCTCATGCCGTTTACCTATTTAGAAAGTTGTAACTCCAAGGTTGCTATTAGCGTAAGATGCTTACCTTCCTTCTGGATACGTTGTTTCCTTTGTCTATTCGTCTCGAGCAGCGGCCCGAACAGCTCTTTATTCTCTTTGTTGTATAATTTTAACTTCTCCGCCGGTTTCAAGATAGAAGCGGGGTTAACCACTTTATTCCTGACAAATTCCTTTGACTTTTTCTCAAATGAGATTCTGTGACCGATCGTATTAATCGGCCGTAACATAACTAGTGTGGTAGAATATTTGTCAATAAAATGCTCTAATAAATTGTTTACTTGTATTTTAAAATAGAATTAGAATGACAGTAATTTGATCACAATTTCACATTCCTTGAATTCTCAATAAATATCACGCCGAGTAATGTCAGTACAAAAAATATGGTTCATAGAAAATTACAGTGCAACGGTTGATACTGACATTTCGCGCCCCTCTTTCGTCGTCTTCACCCCCGCCGACACCAGTCGCCATTTTGGCAATGTGTCACTGTCAAGAAAGAAGCGTCCCTCATTGCTTATTTCGTGTTGATAAGAAGTGTTTGCGTCGATTAAATTCCGCCCTTTTAAATCCACAAATACAGCAATATTCCGTGACATTTCGACATTTATTACAATGTTTCGAAAGTGTTGTGTACCCAAGTGCAATAGTTTACGAAAGGATGTTAAATTGCATCAATTTCCTGCAAGGAAAGAGAGTAAAGCGCGGTGGTTACAGTGCCTAGATAAAGAAAATATTTGTGAAAACACCAAGAACATATATGTTACCCATAACCATTTTGCGCAAAGATTTGTCAACCCGGCGACAAATCGCTTGAACTGTAACGCTTATCCAAGTTTATTTACTAACCTGAATACTTCAGGCAACTCGTCAATGGTTGTGGAAGAAACAGAGGTAAGCTACCTTTTAAGTGGAAGCTACAATTTTTTCTACAGATACTGGTTTGATTAATTTATTTCTTGTTGTTTCTAGTTTATGTGAACGACAGTATTGATCACACTTATGCACGGAAGCGTCACATCGACCATACATACTCGCAAATTACCGAAAGCACCTCGAATAAATTGCCACGCTCCGACATTAATGGTATGTAATACTAAATATAATCAACAATTACATCAAACATTTACAATGCTATGCTTGACTTACTCATAATATTATATTTGGTTGAAAATAATAGTATTAAACACCATGCTGGGCCTAGTGAGGGTTGATAAGCTTTACAAACCTTTATGCAGGTATTCTCACGATTACTTTACCTCTTCCATTAACATACATACATATGCTCACACGAGTAATAGTTGCAGTCGATGGGTTAGGTATAGGTGTAAGTCAGAAGTGTGTGCTTTGACCGGTCTATATGGTGTAATTGTAATCTTTTTGGAATCAAATAAAAAAGGACAATATTAACAGAAATGTTGACCAATGATGTCTATGATATATGAATTATACCATTTATTGATCCGTATACCTTTTTATTTCCTTTTTTTTAACTGTTTTCACTAAAAAATTATAATTCATTTATATTACCAGCTGAGGAGATGGAATGGAAATTATTTCCCATTTTTATTTCAGGGCATAGTATCTTACTATCTATACGTATAATTCAAAATAAATTAAGAAAAAAACATTATACAAAATATTTACTATAACTCCATGTTTATGTAACCCCATCGTTGTCTTTGTGGTTTAGTGGCAGCGAAAATTGGCTGTAGACCTGACAGTTGCAGTCCGATTCCCGGGTTGGACAGGGTAACACTTTGTGTGGGTTTTGTAATACATCAGGCAGGCATCCGGTCTCAAAACCTGAGTCAAATATTTTCTGCAAACACGCTTGTGTTAGAGTGGTATATAGTTAAATGAAAGAAAATATTTATTTTAACGATACTTATCTATTTCAGCTCTGTATCCTGATGGAAGACCTGTCAGTAACACCATGCGGAATATAGCAGAAGCTGCATCAAAATTATGAGACCAAGATATTTTAAATCAGATTGATATCTGATTTGAAACTGAGAACTCTGCAGCAACACCTCACTCACCCGTATCAGAAAGAAAACAAGGCAATAAAAATATTGAGTTTGATGAAGAAGATATTCAGGAACAAGCAAGACGAGAAAGAATAAATATTAATTCTAGAGCATAATATACATCCGGATGGGTAACACGAAAAATACTTAAAAAAATTAATTGTAAAGAATGTAAGAATAATTTGCTAAGTGACGACAGTAGTAAAAAAAATAAAAACATTCCTAAATAAAAGTTTGTTTTAATCCTTATTTGTAGAGCCCTAATAATACGTATTATAATTTTAATAAGAATTATTAAGTAAAAGGGATGAAACAAATAAATATTAAATAGGCTGTATGATTCATTTAAAAAAAATATATAATAGGCTGTATGATTTTTGTTCCATCGCCTGCATTACACACATAGTACGTAAAGAAAAAAAGTTATGTCATGTTCAATTGCAGCAATTCGCATTACGGTTCAATGACAATGTACCTGACATGGCGGTCTGAACGTCAGTTCTCTAAGTAGTCTGTGATAAATATTGTCTGTGCAGTGTTGCAAAGCTAAAAATCGGTATGTAATTCAGTAGAATTTCAATTTATTGATCGGGAGAATCCCTTAGGTTTTTATTACTTGTGGAAAAGCTTGTAGAAATAAAACAAACCCAAGACATATAAATCTTTTAGTTGTTTTTTGATCTAAACAATGTTTTATTTTTTGTTCAATACAAAGCGGGTATGAGAAAAGGTGTGTGCGAAGTGTAAACACTTCACTACCATCCTCACACGCCTGCTCCATAACAGCCGTTGCGAATACTGCCATCTATACTTATAAAATAACAAGTCCTGACTGACTGACTGATTCATCATCGCCGAGCGCAAACTATCAAGGCTACAAGCATGAAATTCGGACTGTATATTCATTTTGTTATGTAGGCACCCACTAAGAAAGGATTTTAGAAAATTCCACCCCTAAGGGGTCAAAATAGGGGATGATAATATGTATGAAAGTCCGTCATTTTGAAAGTTACATAAACAAAATTTCGTATTTCGGTTATTGACGTAAAACAAATAAACACGTGTTTCAGGAATTTTGGAAATTTTAGTTAATAAGAGATGAAAAGGGGGGTGAAAGTTAGTGCGAAAGTGAGTTTGTTTGTTACGCTTTCACGCCTAAATCACTGAACCGATTTTGATGAATTTATCTACAGGGATAGATGAGACCCTGGAGACGGTTACAGGCTACTTTTATCCCGGAAAATGCTGTTCACGCGGGCGGAGCCGCGAGCAAAAGCTAGTCATAATATATAGGCTTGCATCTTTTTTTTGTTATTTAAAAATTACGCCTTCCACTACGCTTTATTGGCCTTTCACTTTATAAAGTAAAACTTCGGGTTGGCATTAGTATCCGCGTGCAGGATTTTGCTGATAATTTTTATAGTAAACGTTAGACACTAGTCCGTATTAACCAATGCTAGCAGTTTATTATGCATAGTTTTTGGGAAATTAATTTTTAAAGTCTTGTAGGTTATTAATTATTCTCAAGTTATTTTTACAAGAACGATGAAACACGGGTGGGGTCGATTTCAAGGTCTTGTCGGAGTTTTGATGTTAACTCCTTTCAGTACGATTCTTAATTCACTTATTTCAATGTTTCCATACACTGTTCATTACCGTCAATGTTTATTGAACAAATCCACACTACTTTTATACAACAAACACAACTCTAAACTAGTTTATGAAATAAATTAAAATAAGAGATGATCTGCACTGTCAGAATTCCCGCCAAAACTCCTATTTGACAAGAGCATGACAAGTGATGCCAGTATGAAAAGTACAAAAATAAATTTTCATTTGGTAGGTAATTTCAGAACATAAAAATCGGTTGATTTCTATAGTATTTAATCATTGCTTGATTTATTTGGTGTTTCGGTAAATCTTTTTGTTATCCAGTAGATCACCCTCAAATTCGATAGGTTTTGCAACCATTCAGACACCAACGGGACACCATTCTATTATTGGTCAGTGCACCATTCTATTCATGGCATTCACCCATGGGGTTAATATGTATTACGTACAACAATTAATTACATGTATTCACCATTCAAAGTAGTGGTTCTCTTTGTACACCATTGTTTGATCATTGGACAATAAGAATGTGGTTGGTTAATGGCCATGGTCAAAACAAAAATGAATTTGACAAGTTGCTGTGAACTGAACAAAATATAAACTTTTCATTTTACTAAGTACATTCAATACAATAACACTCATGAACAAACAAAAAGAAATAATTTTAGTGAAGTTCTATGTATCAAAAATAAATTATATCGTTTATTATTGTGCCACCTAGCGAGCATACATAAAACTAATTTATATTTTAGTGCTCAACCGATGACGGTGCACTGAATATGTAGTTAAGGCACATATATTAACCGAAAGATGTCGCTACTTACGAAAATACAGCCGATCTCAAATTCACAAACGTTTATAGTCTAATTTTAAATTTATCTTCGTATTTTTAAAGAAAGATAATTTAATATGAATGAACTATGAATGCAAATAATCTGATTTCGTAGCTTCAAGTAGCAAAGGGATGGAATAGTACCTTTGTCAGGGTCAGACGAACGATTTGGCGGGAACACGAATAGCGTCAAAGTTTTAGAGATATCTGAAAAACGCTAGGTGCCGGTTGTGCGGTCCTGTAATCTCCTGTAATATTTAATAAGATTTATTAAATGTTCAATACACAAGTTTGAAATGTAATGGACTTCGATTCAAAAAATATTTTTCAATAAAACTGACTATTAATGAGTGAATAACTGAACAAAAGTGCTGTCGGATTTTTGGACATATGTTTTGAAACCGTAAGTAATATTAATTACTAAAGTTATATAGTTATTATGTATATTTCTTAGTCAATAATTAATATAATAGTCACATAATTATGTTCATTCATATTGTAAAAGAACGCCATACAATTAACTGTATTTACCTCAAACCAGTGCCGGTCTACATAATTGTACCCCCTTGCTTAATTTTAGTGCTCTGTTTTAACCGACATAAAGAAGGAAGTTCTGTTATATATTTATAAGAAGAGAATCAGATGATTTTAAAGTACGTAAGTATTAAGGAATAAAAATTATCTACGACAAACTTTTTTTTTTTTTTTTTTAATGGCATCTGTTATACATTATGCCAGTGTCAAGTTAGGAAACGACAAACTTATTATAATAATTAATACCTTCTTATTCTTCTTTTTTATTTATGGCTTTCGCAGTATTATGCATTTTGCCAATGTCAAGTATATTTTATTCTCAAGTCATTTTTATAAGAACGATGAAATACGGGTGCAGTCGATTTCAAGGTCTTACTGGAGTTGTAGTGTTAACTCCTTTCAGTACGATGCTTAATTAACTTATTTTAATGTTTCCATATACTGTTCATCACCGTCAATGTTTATTGAACAAACCCACACCACTTTTATACAACAAACACAACTTTAAACTAGTTTTGAAATAAATTACAATAAGCGATGAACCGCACTGTCAGAATTCCCGCCAAAACTCCAATAAATACCTATAGCTACTATTGTATTATTTATGAGTATACCATACCATTTATAAAAAATAAAACAAATATATTAATTTTAAATTTTCTAGAGTAAATTATTTACATATTATTATAAAGATTTATAAATGAAACTTTAATTAAAAAAGGAATTTCCTCTTAGTTCGACTTCGAAATATTTCGTCTCCGGCTAAATAGTCTGATTAACGAATTAATTCTTGCTCCACATTTTAATTGTCTTTCCAAACGGGACCATTAGGCGTTAATATGTAAGACCCACGTAATATAATTGACTATTAACACGTTAATAGTCTAATTTTAGGAAGTAGATCCTATTATAAGGACAGTACCTCTTTTGACTTGAACAAAAATATCATAGGAGTGGTGTGGGTTTGACATCAGCGTTTGAGTAATAATAATACACCCAACAGTCACACACATAGTCCTGACCCCACACTAGGTTAACCTGTATCGTGGGTATCAGGAACTACGAGGGATTTGCGATCTCACAACACCTAGACCCGAAAAAAATATTTATGGATTACACAGACATTTGTCTTGATGCGAGAATCTAACCCACGACGGTCTCTCGTTTTGCATTACCTACACGACCACTATAAAATTTTCCTGTCAAATGGAGTGAATGATATTTCCGTTTAATTAATTTCTTCTAACTGCCTCGGTGGCGCTGTTATATTGCGTAGGCGGTACGACTGCTGTGCTGAGCTCTCGGGTTCAATCCCCGGGTCGGGTAAAGTGATATGGGGATTTTCTATCACGAAATGCTAGAGCATTAGAGCTGATATAGATATCAGCCTGGAGTCTGGAATTGTACCCGGTATAGCGTTAGGCTTGCAGCCTATCACACAGGGTTCGAGGATATATATCAATGGATATATATCAAGATATATATCCGATATATATCCGATATATATCCGATATATATCAAGCTGGGTTTGACGATATATATCAATATTTTATTTATAATATATTGCAATACAAAAATGGTTTAAAAAATTAATGTTATTAAGTAATTTTTAGAGTTTGTTACTGTATTTCTACTTCCCAAATATAGATGACGTGGGAGTAGTGTTAAAACATACTCCCTAATGGTAAGTTTTAATCCATAAATGGCAACACTTCTGCCCTAAAAGCAAAGTTTATGGTTTTTAGTTGATTTTGCCTTATCCAAAAACGAGTTTTCTTTTTTATAATTTTAGTATGTGTATGTAACACTTATGCAACCAGTATTCATAAATAATATAATAAAACAATAATATGGCTTTCATACAAAATGGATATATATCAAACTTGATATATATCGGATATATATCATAAATATCCGATATTTTGATATTTATAATAAATATCGGATATTTTCGAACCCTGCTATCACATCATGGGACGGAAATACGCTCATAAATGTATGTACTGGTTACATCTCTGCTTACCCCTTCGGGGATTACAAGTGTGAGTGCCTATGTATATTATGTATCATGTATATTTATTTCTTCTGCAGCTTACTGCCGCTCTCCGAGACGTCAGTTAATTGAGAATTATTAATTTCTAAGAATTTCATTAATTTCGACACTGAGATACAATTAATGCTTTATGCTCCGCTACCGACTAGTTATAGAATTAAGGGATAATAGACTCTGAGAAATAATTATATTTTACGAAATGGCTATTATATTTTAAAGTAAGTTGACTGGTTGAAATGTGGCAATATCTTGAAATAAAACAAATTTAAACGGATTTTATGGCGGTTCTGTATTAATATTGATCCCGCGTTTCGAAAGCTTTTCAGCCTTCGTGGTCACGGGGTGGACCGAAGTGAAGGTTATCCAAAAATCAAAATCATTATTTGATGGTTGGAAGCTAGCACAAGCCTGGGATCCGATTATACATTTAAACCTATTGCCATATCTCAAGACACTGTGAGCTCTTTCTGCGTAGATCGGACCACTAACATTTTTTTTTCTTTTTTAACAATAAACGTAAACTGAAGGTAGGCACTGTAACATTAACATTTTTGAGAGAATAGGCGTGAATTTATGTATAAAGCAACATAATTAAAGAGGCATTTTAACGCCAAAAAAATATTAAGAGATAAAACGTTCGAAACGGTTCCTTAATTAGTAAAGTTTGTACTGTAATTGCCACACAAGGGACTACCTTTACCTTTGGAACGAAGGACGGGGAGTTAAAGAGTTTATAAATAGCATTCGGCTTTGCTAACATGTGTGTTAACATGTGTGTTCACTTGCATTTTGATAATTAAAAAGTTTTGAGGGTTTCGTATGCGAAGTTACTGACCGTTGGTCTTTTGTGTGTGCAGGGATACTTTTTACCGCCTTCATTGTAGTAACCGAATATACCTTGACAGTCTCAGGGACATCCATTATTGGTTAATCAGTAGCTACTAATAGTGGTAGTAAGTGGAGTGGAGCAGAGCGGAGTGGAGTGGAGCAGAGCGGAGTGGGGTGGAGTGAATCTAAATATATAAAACTCAAAGGTGACTGACTGACATAGTGATCTATCGACGCGCAGCCCAAACCACTGGAGGGATCGGGCTGAAATTTGGCATGCAGGTAGATGTAAGACATCCGCTAAGAAAGGATTTTGATAAATTGTACCCCAAAGGGGTCAAAATAGGGGTGATAATACTTAAATGCTTTTCACGCGGGCGGAGCAAAAGCTAGTATGTATATAAAATGTGATTCGTGTCGCCACTAAAACAATGTCTGTTTGCTTTAAACACACATTTTCTAGTTTCCCCGATTTCGCCAAGTTTTGAGATCTTCGGGGATTTCCGAGAAGTTTGAAATACTGCTGTGAACGTAGAATGTTTAAACAGTTAGTGTATAGTTTACTATAAAAAAAAATTGGTGTGTGTCGTGGGACACCAGGTAGGAACGAAGTTCCTTCGGCTAATGTAGAATCGACACAAATTGCAAAAAATTCAAATTATCAACTAAAATAACAAAATATGTCTCTTTATTTTTGTTTGACAACATAAAATTACATAGAAATATAATAGCAAAATAGAAATAAAAAAAGACGTGTGGCACTCGGAGACTGCCGCGGTAAAGCTATTGTATAGCATTTTTTATAAACTTATGTAATAATCTTTTAAAAATCGAAGGAGATATAAACATACTGCAACTATAACTGGCTGAATGAATTTCATTTTAAAAAAGGAACTAACGCTGGCTGGTTATGCGACTGTCGCGCCTGCGCACTTCTCATTTAACGCTTTTATTCCACGCATTTTTTCCACGCATTTTTCTTACGGTTTTACTATCACATTTTTTTCAGTTCGGTCACGCAGCGAAATCCCTATCCCCTCCAAGCCTGCCGTAAGGAACTTCGTTCCAATAAAATTCTGGGCGGCTGAGGCGGCCCATGCTGTGGGTAAAGCTGTCACCCGTGTGAGTCTGCATTTAATTCAACCTTGATAGTCTCCGTAGAGTAGCAGGCGAATAGCTGGATGTATATTCCGAGGCCGCGGGTTTGATTCCTGCACCGAGAGAAATGTTTGTGTGACCCACAAATATTTGTTTCGGGATTGGGACTACCCATTTGCTACCTCACACTAGTGATACTTTAAGTCCCTCGTAGCCCCTGATACCCACGATACACCCATTATCCCTAGTGTGGGATCAGCGAGGTTATTGTCTAATTTTGACACTTCGAGTGCTCCTCAAAATTTCGTTGGCAACCGAACTTGGTGGTCAACTGAGATTTTGAGTAAATTGGTATCGCGTATGACATTGTAATAATAAGCACCATGGGTGCCTATCAGTTTCTTTCAACAATCCACTTTTCACATCTCTAGTTTTTTATCGACATTATGCGACTAAGTCTTTATACGTGACTGGGAGGTGTACCTAATTGTAATTCATACACATATATTCAGACCTATATCGCATAGGGTAGGCAGAGACTACTGAATGCCACAAGCTACTATCCTAACACACTTCCTTAGCCTCTTTCACATTCACCTCATACATTTTCCAATTGTGATTGTAACTTAAAAACAGTGTTATCTTTTTAATTTACTGCAACTCATACAAGACAAAGTATTCATTCATCGGCTGTAATGAACTGGTGGCCAGTACGATAAGACGTTGGAGATTATAAAAATGGAGTCGCTGAATACACCACAGAAGCAGAATTTAATTAAAATTGTCCGCGGCAAGACTATTTATTTACGTTTTTCTAGGAATGTCAGCTTTATGACTGTAAACCAGGTGTTTATTTATAATAACAGAATATTTATTTATGTTTGTAACTAACTCTTAATCTTAATACCTTCAAGAATATTCTGAGAAAACTGCTGGTTTAATTGCTATATAAAAATACATTTTTTAAGGTAAATACCGTAGGGATTAGGATGTACCTACCAATGAAGAAGCATTTATATAGGCCAGCATTATGGTGACCACCGACAAACCGACGATCGATAAACAATGAGTTTGTCGGGGGTGCTGGTTTTTTGGACTTAATTTTATTTTGTTGGTTAAAAAAACAGCAATAAAATCCGTTTACGTTAGTTTTATTTCAATGTGTTATATTCGCGTAAACATAAAAAATCAGTTATCAGTGGCTTTTCACGACAAAAAGAGTAGAATTTTGTTTATAGAAAAATTATATCGCGTTGCATACGCTAAGCCCCCAGTTCAATATAAATAAAACATAGTTCCATTCTGTGATGCAACTGGAGTTTACAATGCGACCGGAGTAATATTAATTCCCGCAATTGCATGACATAATAACCTACAAATAGAACTGTACTATTACGAAAGCACATTTTATTACATTCTGTAAAAATCTTGTAGTATTCCGAAACGTTTTACGATCGTGGTGACTTATAACTAGCCAATAATTAAAATAGTACATTATATGCGTCACATCTTAGTGTCAAGGAATTACTGTCCGACTTTCCGTTCGTAATATATGGTCTAAGATCCCGGGTAACATCGACCTTCACACATCTGTTTACCGGATGAAAATAATATTTTAGGGTATAAAATGTGTTGCTGAACACATACCAATAGGGTTGCCCTAAAAATGTGGTCAAGGATATGATCTTATACTAATATGTCTATTATCGTATCGTATTATGAGAGTTAACATATTATGTCTGACGGTGACGAGCGCAGTTCAGTGCCATGCAGTGCTTTGTAATTCAATTTTCTGTGTGGTGTTGCTTCTGTTTATGGGCAGGCGTGGGGCTTACAATCAGGCGAGCGCCTTGCTCGTCTCTTCATTATCAAATAAAATAATAATAATCATCAGTATCTGTTTCTGCCGGGCATTATCCCGGCCTAATGCCAGGGTCGCCTCTCTATGATGATTTCACGGTCATTGGTATTATTTGGGGCGCCCCGCCTTTTTTGTCCTGGCGGCAAAGTGCCTACACTGGCCCTTATGGACAGGGAGCCCTCGGGTAGCTGATCCACTTGACTACTATCAAGCTCATTTTCCGTCAGTAGCTTCGTTTCGATGAGACGCCCAACAATTCCCTATGCGAAAATTCTCTATTGTGGTAGCTAACAGAGGTAGCAAGGATAGAATATTTCGATTTGATGATACTCAAAGATTTATTATTTTATTTGTAGGACAATATGACTGTTAAATTATATGAATATTAACTAAGTAAAAACAAAAAAATCAGCTGGTTAGTAATCATACCTATTGGAAGGAGGGGCTTCCAATAGGTATCGATAATGAGGTCATAAAAAATGATTTGAATGAGCTGTTTTTTTTGTTTTTACTTAGTTAATATTTATATAATTTAACTGTCATATTGTCCTACAAATAAAATAATAATTTTTTGAGTATCATCAAATCGAAATATTCTATCCTTGCTACCTCTGTTAGTTATCACAATAGAGAATTTTCGCATAGGGAATAGTTGGTCGTCTCATCGAAACGAAGCTACTCACGGAAAATGAGCTTGATAGTAGTCAAGTGGATCAGCTACCCGAGGGCTCCCTGTCCATTATGTTAAGTATAGTGCAGTCCAATTTAAATTTCGACCGTCAAGATATTGCGTCCCGCGACGCTCGGCAGAATTACGCCTGGTTGACCCCGGAACGCGACTCACCCTAACGACCCTATGTGGGTTTTACACCATGTATACCACCGTATATCGCTATCCAGTCGGGTACAAAAATATTAGGTATCCATTGCTGGTCGTCCCTTGACGCTTGGCAGAGATACGCCTGGCTGAACCCGAAACGCGACTCGCTTAAACAACCCGCTATGGCGGGTTTTTCAGAATGTATAGCACCGTATATCGCTATCCAATTGTGTACAAAAATATTAGGTACTCATGTAGGTGGTAACCAGCTATGGAACTTGATCCACACAGCCCGCAACGAGAACCAATTGTCATTGCCTTGTCCATTTGTCATCAAAGTCTACCACGTGCAGGTGAGGTTGGATTTAGGCTTAAGATAAAATAAGCCGGTACACGTGTCCCTCCTTAGTATAATATAGGGTCCTTTAAACGGACCGTGAAGTAGCAGTTAGGCAGACATGATCTTGCCGACCTACATTAGACACATCGTCTGTCGTTAGTACTATTGGATTGCGCTACACTTACTTATCAAGTGTAGCGTAATCACTTTGCCGAGTCAAGAGAAAAAAAGACGTTGGTGACCCACTTACACTCCTAATACTAGGTACTTACGTATAATACGCGTAATATATCTATACCAGCTTAAGGTTAATCATAAGCGGCGTAACATTTATTATTTCAAGAGACTTAACAGTAATGGAAAGCATAAAGAGCAGATAAAGTATCTTCAGGCCGGTCATACAAATTGATTAGATCTCTATATTGAAATAAAACTAATTTAAACAGATTTTATAGCGGTATATTTTTAAGTTTTTTTTATTTTTGTTATACGAGACAAGTAAGGCGCTCGCCTGTTGGTAAGCGTCACGCCTGCCCGTAAACAGAAGCAACACAACAGAACTTTGAATTACAAAGCACTGCATGGCATGGAACTGCGCTCGTCACCCCGAGACATAAAATGTTAAATCTCATAATGCCCAGTCATTTCACTGGCTTCAATGTCCTTTAAACTGAAACACAACAGTACTTATACACTGTTGCTTGGTAGCAGAAATAGACAAAGCGGTGGTACCAACCCAGACGCCCTCGCGCTTACGAGGGACCTACCACCTTGTAAAATAATATTCAATATGTAATATTCGCGTAAACATTATTAACTCTACATTTAATTTTGTGTTACATATGTGTGATGTAAGTACCGATATGTACTCAAATGTATCAAATATTACATTTTTAGTATAAGTGTCAACACTTTAAATTAAATCTTACATTTTCACATCAAACACTACATTATGTATAGGATAATCGTGTCGCAACACCACTTGGCGTCGCCATCTTGGCTCCGCTATAACTTTAGGTAAGAACTGCATAGCAAGATACTATGTTAATTCTTAATAAGCATTTCTTATTCAGCAATACGCTGCAAAGTTGAGTTTTATTTACACTACTACGAAAAATTATATATTATGTGAAGAACTCTACGACATATTTTTTTTTATCCAGGCTCGGCAAAGTGACTACGCTACGCTACCTGATGGTAAGTGTAGCGCAATCTAAGAATAGTGTCGACCAACGATAAACAATGTGTCCATCGTAGGTCGGCAAGATCATGCCGGCCTGCCAAAGTTTCTGGGATGAACTACGGGGTCCGTGCTAACGGAATACTAGCGACCCCGCAGTATGTCATCCCAGGGCCAAGGGGGAGGGGAAGGAAAAAGGAATCGATTAGGATCAGGGGGCAAGTCCCCTGGGGAGAACCGGATATACACTGGCTGACCCTGGAACGCGACCAACACAAGGTGGGCCACTATGGCAGGTTTTAGCACCAGTGTACGGTGGTCGCTATCTGGTCGGATACAAATATCCTCCCACCAGCAATCGGCAGTGAACAGTTTTTCCGAATTAGTACGAATATAATTATACAATGATTGCCAGGTCCGGTTAGTCACTAAAAACAAAAATAAGTACATAATCTTATATTGTATTGTATTGTTTGTAATAGATCTGTTTTAGGTTATCATCATACGTTTGTATTTCAGAATAAAGCCAAAATTGTCGAAGTGCATACTGAATTTCATTGGAGTGATGTACCTTTTTTTAATGTTGTTTTTTTTTAAGATGAAACGCCTCTTTTAACAGCTCTGAATAAACCTAGCTAATAATAAGACGTTTAAAAACAAAATCACAATTTCAAAATATATACCAGAAAATGAATACTATAACTACAATATAACTTCTATTCAAAAATAGGCGTTTTATATGGTGTGTAAATCTTGTTCGTTCATTGTGAGATAGACCCTATTATTTACTTATATCAATTTTATGCGTACATTTTTTTCTTACATACATATATAGGGGAAAGGTGTACGAGATGATTCCCTTAACGGAAAACGCTCGTAATATCAAAGATATTTAACATAATTATGATCTGAAAGCGTTTACTACTAGCATATTTATCTGTCTTACTTTGGGCGTATGTTAAATCATTTAATTAATTAAAATTGAAATAAAAAAAAATCGTTTTTTAAAACCTTGCGAAAGGATCATCTTGTACACCCCGGTGTTCAAGATGATCCCTACGATATGGACAAGATGATCCTCGGACCATCATCAATAAACAACATACTTATTACATAATTTAAGTATTCTATAGTCATTTTTAAATCACATAATATAATTTGTGAAATCAAAAATCATACATTACATAGTTACGGGCTGATTCTTCAATCAAAATTCACGACAGTTATTCTTTTGATAGGCGATTGAAAAATCATTCCTGAGTAGAACAATTAGAATAGATTAGAATCTTCTTGACAATAATTAACACTGTTAGTCAAAATCAACAATATAAAAGCCAATATACCACGTTACGAATAACGTGGTATACTTTTTTTGAGTGGTAGAGCCACGCTGTAGACAGTTTTGTCTACAGCATGAATGGGCTGGCTCGACCGGATCGTTACCACTGTCTCACAGAAAGCCGACGTAAAGTAGCGGCTTGCTGCTGCGTTTCGTACGGTGAGTGAGATAACCGGAAGCCCAAATCCCCTCCCCTTCCCAATCCCTAATTATCACTTTCCTTTAAGGTCGGCAACGCGCCCATGACTCTTCTGGTGGTGGGCGTACTTGAGCGGTGGAGATCACTTACCATCAGGTGACCCACTTGCTCGTTTGCCGGCCTATGCTATAAAAAAAAACGTACGAATTAAAAAAAGTCAATAAACTTAATCTGTTTTTAGAATTCTAAACGCTTTTTAGCCGGCGACATGATACACATATCACAAATAAATTCATCGGGATCATCACTACCTATCCCTGCACAAGCTTCATGTTCCCATTTTTGGCATTCAGAACATTTTATCCATCCTTCACCCATCTTATCTTTGGAAAATGTTTCCGTGCAGAAAAGGCATTCTGTATTATTGTCAGATGATTCGGACTCTGAGACATACAAAGTTTTTTTCTTTTTATTTGATACTCCTTTTCCTACTCCCTTCCCTTTCTGTTTATTTTTAGTTATATATTTTTTGACTGTGTGCTCTTTTCGTAACTTCCTATTTTCTTTTCCAGTTTTTTGCTTGTTTCTTCTTCTAAGTATTTTTTGTATGGTGTGCTGGTTAAAATTGACGTATCCACCTTTTTTCTCTTTATGTTGCTCCTTTTGCCTACAATTTTTGGGTAAGGTTTTATCTTGGCCGGTGAAACAACAAAATTTACAAAATTACTTTTGTCAAGGAGTGACGGTGAATCATTTCGGTTCAACGCATAACTTGTAGATGGCAACGATGACAAAGGAATTCGAATAGAAAGCGATTCTTCTAGATGATCCCTAGGGACCATCTTGTACACTTAAAAGGTGATCATCTTGCCCCAACCTTAAGTTTTTCATTTATTACTCTGTAACATAACCTCTAAGTATTCTACTGTTACCATACTATCAAAAAAACTAAATTGATCATATTAGGAAGCTACAAGCACAACAATGACTGTAACTGACAGTATACAATAAGACTTACATGAGTTTAAAGTCAGCGTTACCTTAGATCAACAGCACACAATTTTAATATTTTCCCATCAAAACAAGTGCGTCGGTCGCTTCGCCATCACGAATTGACTAACGCGGGGGATGGCCGGGGGCCACACATTTTCGAAGAATATGACTAGATAGCATTTACACTTTAGTCGCAATTGAAAGTGATCATCTTACCTTAAGGGATCATCTTGTACACCTTTCCCCTATAGATCACGCCTCTTTCACATAAAGGCAACGGATTTCCATCACATTAAATTCTCATTATTATCATTATTTATTTGGGCATTATGAGACTTAACACCTTATGTCTTGGGGTAACGAGCGCAGTTCAGTACCAAGCAGTGTAATTCAAAGTTCTGTGTGGTGTTGCTTCTATTTATGGGCAGGTGTGGCCATCAGGCGAACGCCTTGCTCGTGTCGTCATTGAATCAAATAAAAAAAAATACAACTTTTCTTGCCTTTAACTAAAATACTCTGCATTCACCTCAATCTTCATTGACCTAGAATGAAAAAGCGGCCACTGATGTCATTGTTTTCGCACAAATTCGCAAATAAGACACTCCTCCAAATGGTTCTTTGTAGATTAATGTCTTCATAACCTAATTCCTAATGGAATAGCATAATTGGCGGGAACAAAACGATTTTATTGCCAGCCTTCGCAGCTATTGCCTGTTGTCAGGCGAATATGCAATCACCAGTACCCTAATTCTCAACTTGATTAATAACTTCATTGTGGATTGCTAGGGTATTAATATTTATTACAATTTTAATAAATGGCTGATTAATGTTCTTTAATTATGTAACCGGAATAATGAAACAAAGTTAGCGTAATATTTTTAAATAATAGCTTTTATTTCTTTGAAAAGGTAGTTGAATGGTATTAATTTGAACGGGCGTATATTTTGTCGTTAGGTTTTATTTTCTAGTAATTTCGATGTTCTTGCATTCTATTTTCTCTGAAGAGAACCTAATTCGGGAGAGAATCAAATATTTCATGAATAATAATTAAACCGATTAAAATTCTTATTTATAGCTTCTTTGAGGCGGTTTTATTTGTTTGTTTTTATATCGCACAAGTGTTAATATAAAAATCAATCGAGTCATCATATAATAATTTCTTATGTTTACGCGAATGTTACATATTGAAATAACATTAATTTAAACGGATTTTATCGCTTTTTTTGTTTCATTTTGGTCCCGACGAGACGTTACGAAAGTTTTTTATCCTTCGTGTGGTCACGGGGTGTAGTCCACTTTTAAATTCGTTTTATTTCAGCGTGTCATATGTTTATATATATAAGGTAAAGACCTTTTATCGCTCAAGTGTCGAGAATTAAGCTTAAGTCAATAGATAAGCCGAGCTTTCTCGATCGGTCGCCTCTCACGCCATCCTTCAAGTAACCCAGTAATGCTCGACTGCCGTGATGCCTTAGTTTATTCAACCCCACTTAATTGGATTACGTTATACACATGAGATAAGTTTTTCCTCTTAAAGCGCGTCTTTACTTGTTACATTGCCGCACCGAGAGGCGTGTCTGTGACAATAACGTGTGACAAACTCTTAAGTGTGGCATTTGTTAAATGTTACAACCTAGTGTCACTAGCAATCCACTCGAAGATTTTTTTTTATTGTGGCACGGCAAAATTACTACATTGAACCTGATGTTAAGTACAGTGCAAGTTAAGGCATTGGGAGTTGGATTTGGACCTCCGGCTTGAATAGCGAGACGAGCAGGTCACTCGCCTGATGGTAGGCGCCACGCCTGCTCACAAACAGAAACAACACCACACAGAACTTTGCATCAAAAAGCAATACACTGCACTAGGCTGCGCTCGTAACTCCGAGACGTTAGATGTTAAGTAATACCCAGTGATTTCACTGGCTTCAATGTCCTTCGAACTGAAACACAACAATGCTTAAATACTGCTGCTTGAAGAGAAGACAAAGCGGTGGTATCAACCCAGACGGCCTATCGCATACGAAGCACCCAAGCACCTTATTTGTGGACCACATAAATATTTGATTGCAGGCAGGATTCAAATCCACGGCCTCATGCTTCGCAGCCGGCTACTCGCCCATAGTGCCGCGGAGGCTGTACACACGCACCTCGTTCAGGATTCCGACCATGCTTGATGTGGCGATGTCCGATTCTTGTACCAATTCATTATCATTCCAGAATTCACTCTTGCGTTAAGCCACAAAATATTTGACGTTGAAATAATAAAGTAAAAATATAATTATGTACTAAAGTTACAATGAATAAACAGTATTTCATTAAACAGAATAAAGCAGCGGAAAACCGAAAACTGTGGAGCACTGCACTACCACTGAAACCGCACCGCTGCGGAACATTTCAAAGCAATCCGGCTACAATAGTTGAATGTTCATAGGGTTGCTACATAATGGATAATTTATCATAATGTTGCAAAGATCGATTTCAACCTGTGTCTGTTTCTGTTATATAAGATTTACCAGTAATCGTTTTTCTATTGAAAATCTACACGAAATTTCCTATGTACCTGTAAGCGCGGCGCAGTGAGCCAGTGGTCGTCTGCGAAGCGAGGGTCCTTGGGTTCGATCCGAGACAAATGTTTTTGCGATCCATACATATTTGGTTCAAGTCTGGGTGTTGTGCAACCGTAAATCCGTCGTAGTTCCTGATGCCCACGATACAGGTTTAACCTAGTTTGGTGTCAGGGCTATGTATGTATCTGTTAGGTTACCCCATGACCACGAAGGCTGAAAAGCTTTCGAATCGTCTGGACCAAAATTACATCAAAAACCGCGATAAAATCCGTTTAAATTAGTTTTATTTCAATGTTAGGTGTATTTATAATTATTGTTATAATTATAAAAGGAAAAATAATATAGATCAAGCATCTTTATTATTCGACCTGACAGCACACTATATTCTTCCCTTATCCCACTCGCAGTGAGGTCGGAGCAATATACTTTTTAACACATCTTACAAAATGATATGACTTGTAAGCTTCACCACCGGCCGCCTGCCTGACGTCAATCCCTCTGGGGAGAAAATACATTAGTCTATACCGATTAATAAAACTGTTTACTGCTATAAGAAAATAGAGAGATCTTTACTTATTTGAAATGTTTAATCACCTGATTAGACGTTACCTAATGGGTGTGTGAGTTAAATCTTTAATCCCAAGGCAGTTTACCTAAAAAAAACAATGTGCAATGTAAATTTCACTATCAAGATATTTTTTAAATCATTTATTTAGTCTTCACAAAAGCTTTACCTGGGCTTACTAATAATTTAATATACATATTATTTATTGAAACATTTTATAAATAATTAAAGTATTATCATTCATCAATGTTTGTATACCAGCGTAATTGTGAAATGTAATTAAAATACTGTTTTTTTAATGCCCAAACAAGTATGTCGCTCACCTGATGGTTACTGTCACGCCTGGCATAGAAGTAATAACTCACATACCTTTGAACACTAATTGCACAAAAAATGTGTATGCAACAAGCGTTTTGCACGGTGTACGCATAGCGTTCCTAGCGGATTGTATTGGCAGCGAATGGACTTCATAGATTCATTTACAAGGTGGTAGGTCCCTCGTATGCGAGAGGTCGTCTAGGTTTGTATCACCGCTTTGTCTATTTCTGTCGCCAAGCAACAGTGTGTAAGCACTGTTGTTTTGGTTTGAAGGACATTGAAGCCAGTGAAATTACTGTGTGTACTTTTATTAAACCTTTGACAACCCTATTTATATAGTAACTGGCGAGGCAGTTTTTTGTTGTCTTAGTAGTTTGTTTACTGGAATTCCTATTGGTTGGAAAAATTAGTGAACCACAAGCCTCGAAACCATAGTTAGCTTTTATTAATTTTATACCTATGTTGTATTCAATTTTTGAATTGAAATAAAAGGGTAGTGTAGTTGGGCGGTTATACTATTTCATGACTTACTATTTTACTTTTACTTTTCTATGGATCATTGTTTCTCATAAGGGTAGACAGAGACAACGGACTTCCACCTGCTACGATCTTTACACACCTTTTTGGCCTTCTATACTCTCATTAAATTCTTCATGTATGCACTTCGGTTTAGGGTAGGTTACTTCTGATCTGGTCTTTCTCAAGAATATCTCCGAATTGATCCAATAATATGTTTACAGATTGTTCTTTTAGTTTGATAATTAAAAAATACGTGTAAGTTTACCTATAAATATTAGAATACCTCGGAGTAAGAGTAGAGGAGTCGACTATGTTAGAAAAACTTTGCTTCTTTCCATTTGATATCATCAACCTCATTTTCCAGGGCTTATAAAGTGTCCTACACCCTATTGGCTATAGGCCATTTGCCACATCTAAATATATAAAACACAAAGGTGACTGACGGACTGACTGACAGTGATTTATCAACGCACAGCCCAAACTGGAGGGATCGGGCTGAAATTTGGCATGCAGATAGATGTTATGACATAGGCATCCACTAAGAACGGATTTTGATAAATTCTACCCCAAAGGGGTCAAAATAGGGGATGATACTATTTAAATGCTGTTCACGCGGGCGGAGCCGCGAGCAAAAGCTAGTATGGTGTTCACTCGGATAATGTTTATATTACAAATAGAAAACAAGAATGAATACTCAATAAGATAAGAAATACATTCATTAAGGAACAAACAATAATTCCTTTTTCCTTATCTGTACCAAGTTACAAACAAACATTTCACTTATATTTAAGTTATCTCATCTTCTCCTTATACGATTTAGGTCATTGCCTTACTAATTTAAAAATATTTCTTGAATATTTAGTCGCCCACATGTACTGACCTAATTCTCTCAGTTCTTAAAAACTCGACCCCACGAATTAACAAGAAATGCACGTGCTACGAATAAACCGCGCACTTTCTTATGTTTACAGTCGAATACAAGTTTGAAGTTTGTTAACATAGTAGAAAAGTTAAGAGTGAAAAAAATAAGTATTTTTTTTATCCAAGCACGGTAAAGTGACTGCACTACTGATGGTAAGCGTTGTGCAGTCCAAAAAACCAGCGATCATTGCAACCAAACAATGAGTTTATCGGTGGCCACCAGAGTCATGCCGGCCTGTATAAATGCTTCTTCCCTCATCGGAGAGGGAAGAAGCAAATCGAGGGGCCTGCGACAGGACAGGTGGTTGACCGATGCAGGCACAGTAATACAAGGATGTACCTACACACGCCCCAACCAACCATCAAGTCATGTCGCAAACCCCTCGGGAGAACAGGATATACACTGGCTGATCCTTGAACGGGATCCATACAAGGCGTGTGGACCACTATGGAAATGTAAATGCAGTAAGTAGGACTACTGTGCTGAGGTCTCGGGTTTCATCCCTGGGTCGGATAAAAGTGATATTGAGTTTTTCGAATCGGTTTTTTTGTTATTATGAAATGCTCAGTCTGGAATTGAGCTCGGTATGGCGATAGGTTGGTCTCTATCATCACATAATGGGACTGAAATAACCTCAGCAATGTGAGTGTACTGGTTACATCTCTACCTACCCCTTCAGGGATTACCGGCGTGAGTGAGATATGTATGTGAATGATAAATTACAAAATGGAGTGTTCACAAGTTTTTATAACGTTACAAGTATATTTATTCCTTACAGAATGAGATGAATTTGTGAAGTATGCATATTCCGTCGTGTTGTGAATACATTTCATCCCCAACTACTCTGCATTCCGTGGTGAATAAACGAAATACATTTTCAACGTTGTTTCAAAGCTGCACTACGTGTCCTCATATCGTCTTCGCCTTAGCTCAATATTCAAAACAACTATTGGATTTATGTATGAATAAATTAGATCATATCGGTCAGACGACAGTCTCCGTGGCGCAGTAGGCGAGTAGCCGGTTGCGAAGCGAGAGGCTGTGGGTTCGATTCCCGCACCCCGAAAAATGTTTGTGTGATCCACATATATTTGTTTCGGGTCTGGGTATTGTGGAATCGTAAGTCCCTCGTAGTTCCTAATACCCACGATACAGGTTTGAACTAGTGTGGGGTCACGACAATGAGTATGACTTTACTTATAAGGAAGTGATCGATGCTAATAGAGTGTATATAATTAGCGTGAAAAGTTAGGATGTCTAGATTTTGATAAGAAGAGGTACTACATAAATGTCATGTATGTATTATATACATGTATGTATGGACCTTTAAATATAACACTTTCTGTAACACTTATTTACATGGAATAAATACCAACACCACTGTTTTAAAATATACTAAAATAAAAATAAAAAATACTCATTATTCAAGACATGCCACTGGATCCCCTTAACCTCATCTCGATAAAGGATGCATTGCGTGTGTCGGCGCATCTGTGTCGATCTCTTTATTATCGGGCTTGTAAAGATTAAATTGAAGCATAAATGAGCATGGACAATGATGCATTGCATTTCGATTTTTGGAGCGTTAAGGTATTATAGGTTGGGATAACAAACTTGCATATAGGTATGTAGGTAGCGATACAAAATTTAATCGTAGTAAAAACAATTATAACAATGTTTTAAAGAAAAAAGAGCGTGTGTTACAAAAATGCTATTTTTAAACACGGTAAATATTATCTGATCTAAACTATCTACGCTAATATTATTAAGAGGAAAGATTTGTATTCCTGTATGTAACGAATAAACTTAAAAACAACTGGACCGATTTCAAAAAATCTTTTACAGTTAGAAAGGTACATTATCACTGAGTAACGTAGGCTACTTTTTATCCCGGAAAAATCAGATCACGCGGGTGGAGCCGCGAAGAAATGCTAGCAGTATTATAAAGAGGAAAGATTTGATTGTTTGCATTGAATAGGCTCTGAAACTACTGGACCGATTTGAAAAATTCTTTCACCGTTAGAATCCTATATTATCCCTGATGAACATAGGCAATATCAATAATATAACGGTGCAGAATTTCACGCTGGCGGAGTCGCGAGTGAATGCTAGTGTGATTATAAATATAAAGGCAATGATATGACAACATTGGCCAATGCACATTTTAGGTATACCTAGCGGGTCTTGTACTATCGCTCAATACTTGTTACCTTATATTCTCTTATACATTTTCTGACCACATAAAATACAATTTTTATTTTTTTTCACCTGAAGGATCACAGATAATAGTAAAGCCAGTAAATACTTTTTCAATAGTTGCGCTAACTTTTCAGTAGATTACACAGCGTTAACTCAAGCTAAGAGCTGGCTTTATTCGCTACATTACCACAGAATACTTTAGTACTACCCACGTAACATTACTTCGATATTGTATCATTACAGGGTCTGTAGAGCGTGATGCCAACTATTATTATAAAGAAAGTTTAGCTGGTATGATATATAGAGTTATGCTTACGGTAATATTGGATATATATTTTTTTTTATTTGATTGGATGACGAGACGAGCAAGGCGCTCGCCTGATGGCAAGCACCACGCCTGCCCATAAACAGAAGCAACACCACAGAGAACTTTTGAATTACAAAGCATCGCATGGCACTCAACTGCGATTGTCACTCCGAGACATAAGATGTTAAGTATAATAATGCCCAGTAATTTCACTGGCCTCAATGTCTTTCAAACCGAAACACACCAGTGTTTACACACTATTGCTTTGCGGCAGAAATAGACAAAGCGGTAGTACCAACCCAGACGGCCTCTCGCATATGAGGGGCACTGTTACGACCTTCACACACCTCCTCGGTCTTCTTTTCCTTTCTTTCTCTAAGTTTTTTACCCGGAGTAGCAAATATAGCAATATCATTTTTTTAATAATAAATGAGTATACACACTAACTCGTTATTCTGAAAATATATGCACTGTTTCACTAACACAACGGAATATTAATAGATGGCTTGTATAATGCATTGTGCTTCACACGGAAATGAATACAACATAAATAAATATTGGCGTAACATACACCACGTGAAAACAGTTCAACGGGTTAACTATCAGTTAATAAACTAACGCTGTACCTGCACTACGTAATGCAGTTAAAATAAACTTTTACGTAAGTTAACCCGATCAATATAGCAGTAAAAATATCCGATCAGTAAAACGGGCAGGAAATGATACCATTTGTACTTACTGTTTTTTTTTTTAGTACAGGAAACAACATTATTAAATATAAACTTAAAGTAATACATTTATAACAGTAATTTAACCAAAATAGTTTCCAAAATTAAACAATACAAAATATAAGCCCGTCGGCGTGAAGCTAGTACCCAACATCTTCAGTAGGTTTCAAAAACCTTCAGTAGGTTTTGGGGTAACGTAACTGAGGGATTTAAATAATAAAACAAATCAAGTCAACTACTCTAATATGACGTAGTTCGACTTCTATTGTGTACGTTAAACTCAACAGTAAGCCCAGCAAAGGTATATAGACCAATATCATCATAGCAAACTCCTAAGCAATAATACGGACAAAAGGGTTGACTCAGGAGGTTGTAACTCGTAACTCCTTCAAATTGTGCCTCGATAATTGATCCACGGCTTTACGACTTTATCCGCTCGGATCCACAAAATCCTAAATCCCTTTAAGGACTCGCATATACTTTATTTAGTCCGTGACTTTCCCTAGTTTTTATTGCTTCAAGACGACGAATATTCTACACACGACGTTCCGTCAAACCTAACAACATAACCGCAACAAAAAATAATTTGCGAAGCCTATCCTAACTTGTAAGAAAAAGTGGATATTACTTACTTCGAATTAGAAAAGTCGTATAAGAAATATAGTGGATGGGTCAAGTGCGAAAAACTGGAACGGGTTAAGAACCACCTAGGTCGTCGACTTTAATATCGACTAAGTGAGACAAAAGACGTGAGGTAAATTAGGCAACTGAAGTCCAAAGTGTGCTAGCTTTAGACATTTGCATTTTAATGGCTGCGCACTGTAAAGTATATGCCGCCAAGTGCAACTACTTGGGGCAAATTAATGGCGTAGTAAGTTAAGTGAAATGGCTCTGAGAATTGGACATTTTAACATACTCTCCAAAGACAAAAGTTTATGTTATCTATCATTTTGTCAGTGCCCGAGAACTTTATCTACTGCTATTGTTAAAATGCCAAGGAGAAGACGACCTGGCTTAGGTCGTCCAAGTCAATGAAATGTGCGACGAGCTACCTCACGTGCAATGGTGCACGTACCTCACTTAATATAAAATATTTATTTACATTAAGTGCATAAATGTGGTGCGTTTAATGTAAGTAAAAATGTATGAAGTTTTGACCACATTTTACACAATTACTATATGTAAGTTATACGAAGTTGACTTTTATCAGCACATGAGTTTCCAAGGATTGGTATTTGTGACTGTTATGTGTGAGGTATGCCACTTATAACATCATAGATGGGACAATAACTTCGTCGAACCGTGGGTTCATCTACCTACCTATACGGGGATAAAGGCGTAAGCGTACATATGTTTATGTAAGAACTGTTTTGACGAATACTATAAAGTTTTTGATAAAGTCAAACGGTAATTAATCTGTGTATCACTATTGAACTAAATTAACTAATTTAGTTAACTAAATACTTTGGATTACCCATTAGATACATACCAGTCAGCTAGTTGCATTGACAATGAAACTGTACCATTTTGAAACCCAAATTAATTATCAAGTAAGTATAACAAAACACTTTCCTTTGTTCATAAAATTGACACAAAACGAGTTAATTAGCCACTTGTTGCTTCTTAAACCACAAGAGCTCCATTTAATTAGGTGACGGCATAAAGGCGTAACACAAACTTCACAGCAAAGTACTTAACTGTGAACTCTTCTTTGTAAGTAGACAAAAAACATGATCCGTGAAAAGTTCCTTTTGTCCTCACTGAATTTTAAAGCCTAAAAGTATATCAAACAAGTGAGTACTTTTTAAAAACTAAAGTAATAAATCGTGGACTAAGTTGACGTGTGGTACAAGAGCCTGGGGCACAGTTTTTATTCCTAGACGTTGCATGATTTATGGAGACGTAAGAACAAGTTCTAACATCTGGTGCTAACAGGCGAGTTAACATTTGTCTTACACTCAATTGCGATATTAAATTGTGGCGTGAACTATTACTTAAAAGAAAACAGGATTTGTATCGAATTCAATATAGATATATCGTTACATTAACTTCAAAGAAAAACAAATAAAAATGATGGGATCATTAATGTAGCAATATCCGAGACTCCTTTTTCGCCTTAACGACGACAGGAGCAAGTCGCGCCTGATGGTAAATGAAATACCGTCCATAAATATTAGCAACGAACTTCGAGTTACAAAGTATTGCATAGCACTATAATCACCGGGAGACACCCTGTAAAGTCTCACAAAGCCAGAGATTTCCCTTGTTGAATGATTTAGAAACCGGAACACAACTATGGTTACATAGTGCTGCTTGTCGACATAAATAAATAAATTGGTGGGTCCTACTCGGACGAACTCCAGAATACGACAGATATACTACCTAATATACTACCTAATGTAGTATTAGTACCCAAATAGTATCTAAAGATAAGCAGCAGAGTGGAAGTCCATGAGCGACGATACCCACTTATCATCAGACGGGCCGTCAACTCGCCAGCCTTCGAAAGCGAATAAAAAAATACTAGTATTTCCAAGAAGGTAAGCCGGATACACCTATACTTGTGAATTCTATTGTTCCGCTCGCTGCACCTTTTATATTCTATTTTAAACCAAATACAACAGCAACTGCAAATACATAGATATCACACTTCTATGATTGTTTTTTAATATACGTTGAGCTGCTCTAATTCCAGTTAAATGTTGTAAAACTTGTATGATTCAATAGTAATTGTAAACTACTTTTGAATTACCAACGCTAGAGTTTCTTGCCTATTTTTCTTTAACATGTTTTGTTGCCTTCCGAACTGGCGGTAGAGTTTTGACGGAATCTAAATAATGTACTTAATAAATATTTTGTATTTGAATTTGAATGCGTTTCATTTAAGTTCTCTAGTGGAACTGGCCAGTCCATCGCTTGCACCAATCTAGAAAACTTTGGTTTACGACCTCCAGTCCGGTGACCTGTTTCAGTAAACACCCATAAAGCTCAGGGCAGCCTGACCTCGATTGCGTCAGTATTTTACGAGTGTTTTGTTTGACTTATTAAATTTGGAATTTGGCATTTTTGGACGTTTGCGGTGGGCGATACGATGTGGGCTATAATTCTACCTGTCCATCGTTCAAGGGATTGTGGATTGTTTTATGGCTATTTTGGACTGATATATTGGGAGAAATTTCGACTGTATTCTTTGTGTTTCAATTTTCGAATATTTTGCTATCATTTAGTTTTACTGCTTGGATATCCCTTTACAGTTTACAGCAAAAAATCATAATAATGCAGAAGTTGAAAATTAGTACTTTATCGTTGGTCACGGGCCCCCTCTACGAATATGAGAAGTAAGGCATTAGTCCACCACACTGGCCCAATGCGGATTGGGGGACAGTACACCTTCGAGATTCATAGAACTCAGGTGTGCAGGTTTCTTCACAATATTTCCTTCACCGTTAAACCGAGTAATAATTCACAACGAACACAAAAGTAACTTAGCAAAGGTGCATGTCCTTCGGTTGGCTGGTTTCGAACCAGCGACTATCGTCTCGGCAGTACGTGCCACTCCCTGCTGAGCCATCGCTGCTAAAGACAATATTACTTTTACTACATTATTTATAGATATAGGTTTAACTAATGAAAATAGAATAAACCGCGGTATTTATAATAGAAACTTCAACAGCACTGAAGTAATATAGAGAGTTACAAAAGCTTTATTGGATCTATTGTTAAATTCCATAATAAAGTAGTAAAGATGTAGTAGTGAAGATTCCAATTTATTTGATGATCATGTCATTACTACGACCATAAACGTCATTGCGTGTGACGGTCATATTGCTTAAATCAAGTGTTTTAGCAGATTATTACATCATACTTCACGTAGCGTGGGAATAGCCGGTACCAGTGATTGTGATTCTTCGGCGCCATTCCATAGCGATGATATTGATTCGAGAATAGATACTACTGTAATCAAGGCTAGATATATTCACCTGATATTTGCATGATATTTGCAAAAACACTGCCCCATACTTGTGTTAGAAATGATGGAATAAAAATAACTAGGTTTTGCTCGCGGCTCTACAAAAAGGCTCATACTAATATTCCAGATGACTTAAAAATCAAGTACGAATGAGAAACATCAATATCCTAGATGTTATGAATATGGAAGTACTATTATAAACCTATTTTAGTAAAGTTTTGTTTATAACATCAAAGAAGTGAATTGATTTACGTGTTAAAGCGTGTGGAAACGCACATTCCAGATAAGTAAGACCACAATGAAGTGTTAAAGTAAAGTAAACATTAACAAAAGAACCTATCCTTCGATACGTTTGGTGAATCGCCAAAGAAACTTGATTCCTTTTGCCCAGAACAAAAGGAATAGGGATTTAGTTTCAGTTGGTTTGACCTGATAGTTCGCAGTCTGTTTTGAAAAGTTTTGACTGTATCGTATTATTTATAGTTCGATAAGTACCTTTTATTGTATAAAATATTATTTTACAAGACCTATTCCATTGACGGAATAATGTAAATTTTAGGTTAATTGTTTTAAGATACATACATATACAAGCTAACGCCTTTATTGCCGAAGGGGTAGGCAGAGATACAACTAATACACTCACGGTACCCTGAGCGTAATTCCGTCCTATCGCCACACTAGACACAAATTCAAATTCCAGATAATTATTACTATGGCTACTTTGAACTGGTTTTTCTCGGATTCGGATCGAATGCAGTTCGTAGACACCCTTAAACCTTTAGCGTAGTAACTTCGGATTTTCTCCAAACATAGCTAACGAGCTAAAACGGACCATTGTTTAAAAATAAAAAACACATTGGTCAAAATCAATGTCCATTTGTTTAGACGATGACTATGATGTCACAAACAGTCATACTCACATACAGACAAAGGGGTGAAACTTATATCACCTTATTTTTTTATATTTATATTTGGTAGAGCCACGCTGTAGACAGCTTTGTCTACAGCAATCGGTCGGCTCGACCGGGTCGTTATCACTCTCTCACAGAAAACCGATGTAAAGTAGCGTTTCATACGATGAGTGAGATATCCGAAAGCACAAATCCCGCTCCCCTTCCCAATCCCTTAACCTTCCCTTTGAGCTCACCAACGCGCCTGTGATTCTTCTAAAATTGTGGACGTGCAAGGGCGGTGGAGATCCATATCATCAGGTGACTTATTTGCTCGTTTGCCGGTGTATGCTATAAAAAACCTGTCTTTATTGTTGTAGGTTAAAATTCTTTACGACGTTGTACCTACTTTGAGTATACAACCGAATAACTAAACATTGCATTGTAAATTAGTATGCACGTGGGAGATTCACTTCCTATCCCCGGACGGCGTTAATTGAACCAATGCTTGTAATTGATCCGTGGCATCGTTCCTGACCCCTTTAACTATATGCAAAGCAATTTGTATACCGACTGTTCTTGTTAGTAATGATGATGGTATAAATAATTTATTTATTTATTTTAAGGAAGCTTACATACTAATAACGATTATGATAAATAAAATCTATACATAGTATAAACTAATAGCTAATTACAAACCTCCACCGATTTATAAACATGTTGGTACTACGTACTACTAATAAGGTATTTCCTAATAAAAAATGGTACCAATGGATATTTTTTTTATCTGATTGAATGACGAGACGAGCAAGGCGCTTGCCTGATGATAAGCGCCACGCCTGCTCATAAACAGAGGCAACATCACATAGAACTCTGAATTACAAAGCATTGCATGACACTGAACTGCGATCGTCACCCCGAGACATAAGTTGTTAAGTCTCATAATGTCTAATAATTTTCAACGTAATAAGAATTTAATGTAATAAGAAAAATTCCTTCTTCAAGTACTTAGAAGTAATACGGGAAACTGAAATACACATTGTACAGAAAGTATAATATCTATATCGTCCATAATAGCTGGTTCACACGGTTCAATCTTAGTTGATCAACTGCTAAATCGCATGTCAAACCGACTGGACAGAGTTTGATTCGTATGAACCTGTCATTAATTAATCATTGAATTTAGAATTATAAACATAAATAGAATATAGTGTTATGTTAGTAAGTTAAACCATAATATTGAAAATATTGATTTCGGATTGTATTACGTAAAGTATACTAGCTAATAATAGTTAACGAGCTTAATTTGAGTATTAATTCCCCGATGTAGGGGAATTGGAGTGGAATATTAAATAAATTGAACAGAATATTTAATCGGCTCGATGTGGCGACATAGCCTCCTTCGTAAATGATGAAATATTAACGAATTTGTACAAGCCCTCATCTGTTCGTACAGATCAAATAAAATGATTTATTCTGTAAATTGTATCATAAATATCACTTTTACATGTCAATATTTTTATTATACTGGATTATATTTTTATTTTATTTTTATCGACATTTCGTGTCTAGCCATGAGGAGGAATTCCAAAACAAACTCATGGGTTTTGGCCTCTTTAGGTTATAGCTCATTAGAGCCACCCGGCACCCAACCAGCACCGCCTCGCCTCGAGCGGTTAGTATTCTTTATATGGATTTCTATAGATACGCGCTCATCACATCAACGCTGTATCGTCACCGGATTGTCTCGCTCGCAAGACGCCACGCGCGGACGGCGGGTGGACCACTCGGTGATAATTCGCTGCTCGCACGCTTGCCTTGCGTGGACCGCGCGCTGCCCGCGAGTGATTCACGCGAGGACAACGCGTTGGCGATGCGTCTTTTATTTTCTTCTTCATCAAGCTTGACAGCTATGAGAGCCAATTCACGGTTTTAAAAATTTTTATTACGAAAAACACTCGTAGACCTAGTGCTAATGATAACAGACTACTCGAAAATTCGTGGACCAAGCGATGTCCACTCGTTGACCACGCGACGTTCACTCGATGGCCACGCGAGGTTCACTGGTTGATCTCGCAACGTTCACAAGTAACAACGCGTTGTCCACCCGTGGACCACCTGTCGACAATGAGTTGACGCCGAACGACGAGGCGGTGCTGGTCGGGTGCCGGGTGGCTCAAATGAGCTATGACCTTTTTAATGTCCCAGAATTATGCGAGTGTAATGTACAGCAATTCCTGGATTGGCCTTTTGAGTTATGAGTTATGAGTATCATGTTAGCCTACGCTAATTATCTGAATATGTTTATTAAAACGCTTGATAGAAAAAATATGACCAGAGAAATATTGCCATAAAATGACCTGACTAGCTTTCGACAATGATTAGTAGAACACCAATGAAAACTCCTAGTTATATCCAATCTAGTAGCTATAATGCCTCAACATAACTATACATTCTCATAGCAGCTGTAACATTAATGAGACGTGCAGTAGCTTTTTAATAACAGAGACAGCAAATTGTTTAAATTGAGCAATTAGATGGATTGCTTCAACCAATGTAGGTCAGGAGACGGAATCTTTCAGATTATGATTTTAGGAGCATATGAGACCGTACTGATGATATTGCTTTTAATAACTTGATGACGTCACCGGCCCTTTGCAAATTCTTGAAGGGGAGACTATAGTGCTCTTTTTGCACTGTATAACTTGACGTTTTAAAAGTTTTTTTAATCTTGTTTTGGACGTCTGTTAATCATAAACAGTAATATTATTTATTATGTTTTTCATATGTGGAACCTCAGTTTCGTTGTATTTCGTTTTGAATCTACACATCTGTAGTTTAATTGCTACAGATATATTAAGTACTAAATTATTATTGAATTCAATACAAATTTATGGCTTTATCAGATAAATGATAAGTCTTGAGAAGTAATTCTAGGGCCCTGGTCCGCGAGTCAAAACATGCTCTTCAATAATTTAAACTCGTAATCAAGCCTGCATATAGGTAGAGGTGTATGTAGTGTATCCATTGTTTGTAAACCTATTTTTGTCCCATTTTGTGATAGGGGGTAACCATATCGTTATATCCGTCACAAACACCCCCTGGATAACTTACATGCGTTTGATGAAACGAAGGTCCAAGACCTTACCGGTTTCACAGCCAGAGTAAGCTGTTAAGTTGTGTGTGGTTGCCTAAAATTCTTAGATCAGTACTAAGCATTACTGCTACCCATGAACAGTTGCAACACGACCCAGAACTATGAAATACAAAGCGCTATTTGGCACTGTACTGCACTCGTGGTTAACGCGAGGTTTAAAGCTCGATATGCCAAAAGATCTATAAAAATGGCGATGATGTTAAATGTCGACACCAAGAAAATAGTTTATGGCAAGGCGAAACAAAGAAGTTAAACACAGTGTAGTCAAATTCAAGCAACGTGTGTTGTATCTACGATGTAAGTATTTTACTCAATTCCCGGAACATAATCCTGATTCCGTTTATGTGTTTACCATCGGGGCATATCTAATAACTAAATAACAGTTTATCGCAAATATTAAACATTCACACGCTCTTAAGAGCACTGTTTACCATAATTATAGATTGTTGACACAACAAACATTGTTCTTCCCTTTCGAGTAGGGAACTATTTTTGGCATAACAATTATGTGAAGGGTTGTTTGTTTATAAATGTTAATTTTGCTTGTTAACAGTTCGTACAAAATAACTTCGTAATTTTAATTTATACGGACTTCAATGCTTTATTACTTCATTCAAACATTATGCATATTAATTTGTCTCTTTGTATTTATTTTATTGTTTAAAGTAGCGACTTACTCCTGCGTTTTGTACAGTGAGTGTAAGTAACACTTACACACTTACCATTAGGTTGACCCACTTGCTCGTTTGCCGGTCTATGAGAAAAATAAAATGCATTTAAAAGCATAGATTATTTACACTTTGTGAAGTAGCCACTGCAGGTGGGGTACTGCAGGTGTTAAGAATGTCATACATAATGTATACTAACCACTTATCCATCTGCTCAGTTCAAATGGAGTTGCAGCTTCAAAAAGTGAAAATACAAAAAACATAGAAAATGTACCGAAAAATCCATCACAAGCATTTCACAATGTTTATCAATCAGTTGTCGAGTACACAGAATCGTGTTTAATTTACACAAATTACTTTCGAAGCTGGTTCGCCTCTCGGGACGAATAAAGCAACGGACCCGAGGAACTCCATTCAGGTCATAAACAAATGTTTAATGTCACTTTCTCACTACGCTGGAGTGTTATTTCATCAGCAAATGGATTTATAACGACGCGACGTCTGAAATGCGAGGTCAAGGTAGAACTGGCTGAGTTGGAGTTTGTTGAATCTATCGGGATTTGATATCTGCATTTTATGATTACTAATAAGTGAGAATGTATTAAGTTGTATGCATAGATAAGGTTAACCTAACTTAACAAAGAGCAGAATATAGTGCCTTCAGGTGGTAGGTACCCAGTATGAGAGGCCGACTGGGTTGGTACCATCCCTTTACGTATTACTGACGCCAAGCAGTACTGTCGTCATAACTAAGAATGCAGTAATCGCAAAATGGCGGTTACGAGATAAACGCAAAAAACATATTTTTTTTGCATGTACGGCGAAAATCATTACATAAAAAATTTCGAGTGATTTTTTTTATAAAAATATATTTTTTTCATGTACATGAAACTCTTAAGATGCCATTTCTGGAAAAAAGCGAAACCTCAAAAATGTCGATTACGGCATTCTTTGTTATCAGGGCAGTGTAGTGTGCAAGTACTGTTGTGTTTCGGTTTGTAAGAAATTGATGATAGTGTAATTAATATCATGCAGTGTTTTATAATTCAATATTCTGCGTCGTATTGCTTCTGTGTATGGCCAGGCGTGGCTTACCATCAGGCGAGCGACCTGTCGTTTATCAGGCCAATAAAGAAAATATAGTAGTGTAGTAGTATAGTAGTTTATAAAGCTCTTAGTAGAATACAAAGTAAAGTAATAGCATATAGGCAAACAACACATAACAAAGTTACTTGAGTTACTTAATTTATAGACCGCTCCCCTTATCTATAGCTTAGGGTCTTATTCATTCCTTATCGTGCTCACTGAACCTTGAACCTGAACACACCTACTTCTGAGTTAAGCGGCTTAAATCCCATGATAACGCCAAGAAGAGGCAAATCATTTTTTTAGGCAAAAATACATAAAGGAAATCCCTTAAGGAGTATTCAAAATCGTGATGCCATTAACATTTTCATTGCTTTTTCATAAATTTGATATTGTATACTCGATTTATGCGTAGAGATTGTTTTCAATTACATTGAGAAGGAAGTTTTTGTAAGCTATAGGGAATTGAGAGTAAAAGCGCTGGAAACTTTATTTCTATGTTGGCAAATTTTCAATTTAAATCGAAGTCATAAATATGAAATCTTGAAACAAAACTTATTACTGTAGAATATAGGGAATTATAAGGGTTCTGTAATACAACATAATAATATTTCCATTTAGAAATGCAATTTTTCCACAGAAATCTTAGAAAATATATCATTAGTGTCTAATAGTGAATAGGGATCCTCATAACGAAGAAGAAGTTCTTCAAATACTTTGAATAATGCGGGCAACGGAAATTATATTTACATGAATTAATCACAGCGTTGAAGAGTAAATACAATATTTATATCATCTATAATACCAGGTTCATATGATTCCATTATAGTCGATCAACAACTAAATCACATGCGAATTGAACCGTATGAACAGATTTTCAATCGAATTGGTCAACAAAAACCAAGTTTGATTCAGTCAGTCGACCAATTAAAATCGAACCATAGGAATCCGCTATTAGATGAAGTGACAAACCATCCTCTATAATCTCTGAAAATCTATTTGAAAACCATTCGACTACTCGTCTCTAGGCAAATCTTGTGGCTACGGAAATTCAGCTTCCGTTATTCTATGTGTTACATCTTTGTTTACTTTCCTCTCCCCTTTTATGTGTCCCACTTAATCTTAAAACTTGTTGTATTTTGTCAACGCCCTAAAATACTAATAAATAATATTGATAGATGATAGTGCTAAAATTTAATGTATGACGTATGTAATCGATTAAAGAAATAATTACTTCTTGGTCGCCATCACTCCAAGCTCCAAATGTACTGAATATGCCCAGGCCAATTTAAAGATTCGGGTAAAGGGAATGAGTAAAATAACACGACAAGTGTTCAGTGTCATGCAGTGCTTTGTAATTGAAAGTTCTGTGTGGTATTGCTTCTGTTTATGGGCAGGCGTGGCACTTATCATCAGGCGAGCGCCTTGCTCGTCTCGTCATTCAATCAAATAAAAAAAAAACGAAGTAGTAGGTAAGGTCAGCTCTAAATTATTCTGTGCCACTGCTAACCTACTAAGATTTAGGCCTTAAATCGTAGATTTTTTTTGTAAACATAAGCACGCTTCAGACGTTTCAGATTCAAAAAGATCATAATTTAGTGATCCACAGTCAATTTATGAATATAATCTATATTTATAAATTGACATAGTTTAAATAATTGCACATACATATTTATTCATCCGGCCTCTATAAAGTTCATTTGTTTTACGAGTTACGGTGAAACGTGTGAATTTTAATGGTACTGCACAATCCGTTGCGGAAGGGTTGCCAAACTAAATCAACAACAAAAATATTTGATCGAATTAGATCATTCTAAGAAACTAATTATTGCTGAGTTTGAAGTCATAATTTATTATCGAAAAAATATTGGGTTATAATTTTATGATATGTATTTCTCGTATTTTTAATACATACATATAATATGTAGTATTGTGTTTTCTTTATTGCACTTAAAATTGATCATAGGATATCAATAAATTTACAAGCATAAGAGTCATGTTAGCTCCATTCAGTAAAATGTTTTAAAATAAAAGGTGTAGAAGCGAAGTGAATTGATTCCAACGGAATTTCATTATCTGGCAACCCTAATCCCGGCGTAGGTGTGAGCTTTTACGCTATTGATGAATCACCAGATACTGTCTCGAAATATATCGAACACAAACTCTACGGATTCCACTATATTTAGTAGGTCAGTGTATCAAGCTTTTGTTTCGCTGTAATATTGTTTTCAAGTAACATAATAAATGTGATGTAATACGATTTTTATATTTTCACAATAAATTTAGGACATGCCATTATGATTGTTTTTTTTATTTATATTGACAACTAATTATTTTGTATTTGGGTGTATTTTTTCTGGTAAGTAACGTTTACTTGGTCATTGTGAAACAAGTCATAACTCCTATTAAATTTATTCCAATATTAAAGATTCATCATTAAATCAACATAATAGCTGTTCATGTTAATTTCTTAGCGTCAATGAAAAAATGCTGTCATAGAAATTATTATAATATTTGTTTGACCACGGCCCTTTTTAACCCACACTAATGTTATTACGTTCGGAGCTATATTGTGCGTCTAGGATTTTGAATTCAACATTTTATATCTTAAGCCACTTCTTTTACACTGGTGCTAAAACCTGCCAT
This sequence comes from Amorpha juglandis, assembly GCA_949126905.1. Classification (NCBI taxonomy): domain Eukaryota; kingdom Metazoa; phylum Arthropoda; class Insecta; order Lepidoptera; family Sphingidae; genus Amorpha; species Amorpha juglandis. Next base: position 3,763,397 of record OX421380.1, read on the forward strand.
AGTGGCCCACCTTGCGTGGGTCGCGTTCCAGGGTCAGCCAGTGTATATCCGGTTCTCCCCAGGGGCTTGCCCCCTGATCCTCACCCTTTTCCCATCCCTTTTTCCTTCCCCCCTCCTTGGCCCTTTGACAGGCCGGCATGATCTTGCCGACCAACGATGGACACATTGTTTATCGTTGGTCGACAATATTCTTGGATTGCGCTACACTTACCATCAGGTGTAGCGTAGTCACTTTGCCGAGCCAGGATAAAAATAAAAAAAAAAAAAAAAAAAAAAGCCGTTAAAATTTCTTCGCAGTTTGTTTTCTACATGGACCAGATTTACTGGATAGACGCTACGAGTTCTTTTTCGAATGGACTGCTCATGTTTGCTAATGGGTTTCACAGAGTAACCGAAGTCCATCCTAGTTTTAATTCCCATTTAAACGTGCGGTGAACGTCAGATTCTAAGGTGACTAATATATTCAGGAATTTGTTGTCATGACGTCATTACATATATCTGCATTTATATTAATCCAATTCTAAAAAGATTTAAAATAAATATTTATAAAAATGTATACAGAAAAAAATATTAGGCAGACGCTAATCCGAAAACTATTGCATTATCAACAGTACGATACTATTTACTGTGCTAAATAATTTAATGTGGAGCTCATTAAGTTTTATTAAGATGGCATTCTGTTCTTTTTTTATGTAAGGTCACCACTAAAAATTGCTGTGACGTACCACAACACAGCTGTACACTGAATGTTCCTACTTATCGCAGTCATAACGAGCAAATGCCAAAACCATCTATGTTTTTATTGTAAAACTATACTGTGATCTGTAACTAATAAATGGATGCAAATATGCCATAACATTTCAACCCACATAAATTGAGATGATAATTTTATTTGACTATTTACATTAGATTTAAGTAGGTTAAATTCCGTATTTTATATAAAAAATACCTTAAATGAAACATTCCCCAAGTACGAATATGTAAAATTGAACGTTAAATTATTGATTTATGTTACTAAATTTAGCAAAACAAAATTGATATCTTAATTTTAACTTGATGTGGGTTGTAATTTTATTGAATATTTGCATCTAAATTGTCTTCTTTCTTTCTATATATGTCCATATATAATTTCGATATTCAATACAGGAATTGATTTTACTAAAGAAAAAGACAAATATCATCGCAAGTATAAACGGTACGGCAATTTATCTGATTACCAATCTTTCTCCACGTTACGTAGTAGGGCTATGGCTCTGGAACAAAATTGTTTTAATACCTATATGGCTAAAATAGAACATTGCATCAGTAAGGATCCCAAAGCCTTCTGGACTTTTATGAAGAGTAAGAAAAACAATGCTACTTTTCCTAATACCCTATACTACCAAGATAAATCTGCTGACTCCGGTATTGAAATCTGCGGCTTATTAGCTAACTATTTTAGATCCACCTTTTTAAATCCAGATAATACAGTAAACTACCAGTATCAACTTATGGGCGCTGATTTCACCTCTGGCCATATTAGTTCCATACATATATCTCCTGAAGCCGTCTTAAAGCTATTAAAGACCCTAGACCTCTCTAAAGCTGGTGGGCCAGATGGCATACCCCCTTTATTTGTAGTCAAATGTGCTGAATCTCTTGTCACACCCGTCTCCAAATTATTTACGCGGTCTTTGACTGACGGCATTGTCCCCCAGATTTGGAAATCTGCGTTTATTACGCCAGTATTTAAGAAAGGCGATAGATCTAATATTGAGAACTATCGTCCCATTTCTAAGTTGTGTTTATTCTCAAAAATTCTTGAGCGAGTTGTGTACGATCAAGTTTATGTAACTGTCCAAAATAGTTTAGGTTGTCAACAACACGGTTTCCTTCGTAAAAGGTCCACTACTTCAAACTTAATTCTGACCGAGGACTATATATCTTTAGGGATGGAGCAGGGTGCACAGGTCGACGTAGTGTACACTGACTACAGTAAGTGTTTTGATCGCATCGATCACCGAATACTTTTACAAAAGATATTGGCTGCTGGTATACATGGTAATTTGTACCGATGGTTCTGCTCTTATATTGAAAACAGAACGCAGGCTGTGGTGCTGCATGGTTATGAATCTGGCTGGTGTTCTATTCCATCTGGCCTACCTCAAGGTTCATTATTAGGCCCTCTATTATTTAACCTGTTCATCTCTGACATCCAATTATGTTTTGAAAATTCATAAATATTGTTGTATGCCGATGACATGAAGATACTTAAAGTAATAAATAACTTCTCAGATACCGTAATGCTCCAAACTGATCTAGATAAATTTGTTACATACTGTTCATATAACAAACTGCAGTTAAACATAGCCAAATGCGGTTATACAACATTCACACGTAAAAAAATAACTATTGGCTGCGGATACAAACTCAATAATCAGAGTATCCGTAAAACAGAGCATGTTAAAGATCTTGGTATCATTATTGATAATAAACTTCTGTTCGACAAACATATCGATTACGTAATAAACAAAGCATCAACAGCTCTAGGCTTTATATTCAGGGCATCGGCTTGCTTCCAATCACTGAAAACCGTAAAAATATTATATTGCTCATATGTGCGTAGTCATCTTGAATATGCGTCCCAAGTATGGAACCCGCAGTACAAAACCTATATAACTCGCATCGAAGGTATACAAAAGAAGTTTTTACGATATTTAGATTTTAAAGCCAAATTACATTCAGAAGATTATTATGACCGTTGCAAACGTTATCATTTCATGCCACTGGAACTTAGACGTAACGCAAATGATATATGTTATTTAGTTAATGTCGCAAACGGGACTATAGATTGTCCTGAGCTTCTTAGTAAAATTAATCTATCTACCAAGCATCTTAATCTCAGACAACGGCCACTTTTATGTACATCGTTTGCATCAACTAAATACAGACAAAATTCTTTTTTTCAACGCAGTGCAAGAAAATTCAATGAGTTATCATCACGGCTAGAAATAGACTTGTTTTGTAGTAGCTTAAGGACTATCCGAAAGCAAATTAATTCTGAGTTCTGTTAGTACATCATTTTGTAACCAAATAATTTCGTTTTATATTTTGTTTCGTTCTTCCTTTATTTTAATTTTTTTTTTTTATTCTTACTTTTTTCTTTTTTAATATTAAGATTACTAGTTTGCTATTATTATTACTATAGTGGATGAATTTCCTGTTTATTTTTATTTTTATTTGTTTGGTTTTTTTGTGGTTTGGGATCTGTAAGTATGTGTGATAATAATATTTATTTGCAACTACTCATATGTGAAAGCTTGTTATTAGCAATTTAAGTTATTTTAATGGATAATTGTTAGTGTATTATTTGTCTGTTAGCTTTCCGAAAATAAATAAATAAAATAAATAAAATAAAATAAATATCATCACTGTCATACTAGGCTTCTTTAGATTGAGTCACATCTGAAGAAAGACATCAAAATAACGACATCTTAAGCTTATTTCTAATAAAAAAAACTATGTGAGAATCCGTAAATATATCATCCTCATGTCTAAAAGATAAAATACGATTTGGGCACATTAATAAAAATGTAACAGCATTTGATCTATCATTGGATGTTATCAAAACTTAATAAATCAGTCATATCGCAAGACGGATAGTTACAATTTCGGCTAAGTTTATAGTATCTGCCTACGCGTTGTTTACCAAAATCGGTTTGAGTTTTATCACTAGTATAATAACACTTATCCCATTTAGGCAGACAGACATTAATTTAAAATCTGCTCATATTGTTTTTAAAGTTTTTATGATTGTAAAATTCAAAGCTTTTATTTATGTCGTTGGGGATCTTTGATGTTTTTTTTAATCACGCTACATGTAAAGGTTTTGTCAAAATTATCTGGTTACTGAATAAGACAGCTTTTGTCGGTTTTTTATCTACAAATGAAATATCTAATATTTTGACTGTAATAACATTAAGAATTGACTATTTTCATAATTTTAAAATTTATGATTCTCGCTATCTTATATATTACTAGCTGTTCCTCGCGGCTCCGCCTGCGTGAAATGCTTTTTCCGGGATAAAAATAGCCTAAATGAAAAATGATTAAATTATGTACTAAAATGGCTATTAAAAAATAGGGGTTGGTGATAAAAAGGTAAAAATTCAGGGTTGTATGTATTTTTTAATGCTGTATCATAAAAAAATGAAAAAATAAAATTTAACTAAAAATTTAAAAAAATAATTTAGGGGTGGACTACCCTTAACATTTAGGGGGATGAAAATGATATATGAAATGATGATGAAAATGATGATAGATGTTGTCCGATTCTCAGACATACCCAATATGCACACAAAATTTCATGAGAATCGGTCAAGCCGTTTCGGAGGAGTTTAACTACAAACACCGCGACACGAGAATTTTATATATTAGATAATAAACAAGCTCTAATCTAGAATTTATTCCCACGGTGTTTATTTTAGTTGAAACTCCCAATCCACTGTAAGTCTCTGGTTGAGTCTATCTGGTTAAATATCGTTCTTAGATAATAGAAAATGTTTTACAGAAGGTTTTAATATAATGAGGTCCATAAAGATTTCATCCACCGCTGTCGTTCTTATTTTATCCTTCTATTGGTTTTCTGCGAGCAATAAAAAAATAAACTCTTTAGTACAAAACCTGATCAGCGTTTTTCTCCTAAAATTTTACTTAAGTTTACGATCCAAAGTTCGAACATTTACTGTTACTGCCGCTATATATAAAACAAGAGATTACTTTTGTTTGAGTAACTTCAAGTAACTTTACTGACGGATTGAATTGTGATGTAGATTTTGTGACAAATAATTGTAAATGAAAACTGAATACAATCTATAGAGCACAAATTATGTTTAAATAACTAAGGAATAAATTACTAAGGAAGCCTGCTTATTTGTTTTATACAATAAATAGTTATTGAAAATATAACTTTAATTAACTAACAATTTGAAATTGATTTTAATTCTTTTATCGCAATCGCAGATTGATGTGAATTTGATACAATGTTTAGGTGTCAGGTTCGGCTTTATTTATGCAATCTTCTAATTATTACTTGAACATCATTCTCTTTTGACCCATTATTGCATCTGGATTCCGTCGGAAATGTATCACTGATCCCGATTTTATACCATCCTAAACAATCTTTCATGTTTGGTATGTCATGTATTTCTTAAAGGTGATTTTTTTATATGTTTATCACGTTTAGCGTATTGAGTACACAAATTACAAGACAATACTAATGCCGGCTTGTACAATTATCCTTAATTGTATTTATCCACTAAACATGTTTAGTAAAATAATTTTTTCATACGATTTGACGTTCCTCAAACACGTTTAGTGGCTGCAAACCGTCCTCAGCAATCAAGCAATTTACAAAAACATACATATCTTACTTCAACCTACTGAATTTGATGTAACTAGATCGACAGAACTCAATTCCATTCAGTGCATTATAGAAAGGTTACGGTATACATATAGAGTTACAGATACGCTGACCAATGACCCAAATAGTTTCACGTATAGTCAGTAGAGTTTGAGAATCGAAGTAATCATTCAGTATCGGACCCCGCAGAATCGATACCCTGAAACTATCGGGCCCTACTATTTGCTTCACAATAAAATTGAAACTCCTTACACGGTATTAAATCCTTAATATCGATACCAAGTATACGTAGATCGAGAGTGCCGACCCTTTTTCAAGTAACCTTTTAGATTGAATGATTTAATTCAAAAAATCGGTTGTCTGTAAAGTCGGTTTACTGACGATAGTTGAACGTGATAACGTCTTAAGAAAATACTGATGGAATGGTAGCATTTTTCAAAAGAAAATTTTAATTTCATTTGTTTAATATTTGATAGTATTTATTGGCCTAATTATAACCTCAAAATCCGAAAGTATTTTATTTATTTTTCGGAATTCTCAAGTGTCCGTAGTTTTAATATAGTTTCAATCAAATATATACATTATCTAAAACCCAAAAAGTAAATTCACCTACCTTTTGGTTCTTAGGCCAACTATGTATGGACGACGAACAATGTCCTTTTCGTAAATCTAGTTTTAAAAAGCCCGCCTCAATGTGTTTGATATAGGAGAAAATGTTCCCTTTGACGGATGGCTGGTCTAACCTGTCATTTCAGACACGTTGTTGTGATATGTGGAAGATTTAATATTTATGTTTTAATTTTTTTAAATCTCGAACGCTGCCGAACGCAAAGGCCGATTGTGCTTCTTTGTCGCTCGTTCCGCGCTCTCGCTTGCACTTCAAGCCTTAAATGGAACGTGACAGAGCGAGGTAACGACGCATGAGTCATGTTTTTTCGTGCGTGCAGCCGGCTCTATCGAATTATAAGACGTTATCACGTCAAAAGTATTCGATCAAAAGGTATCGATAATTTTCATCTCACTATCGATATATTCACAGCCAACAGATCACTTCTATCTCGATACTAACGTCCGTACTCTGGCAGCCGATAATGTGTGAATATTTAGAACATCGCCCAGGGCGCGGCTGTATCGAGTTACCTCAATATGGGGCATCGGCACTTGGCGATTTATTTTTTCATTTAATTTAGCAGATTTTGCTGATAGGATAAATAAGGTAATAATTTCAGGTGTTTTAGAGGTAAGTTAGGAGCACAGACATTAATCTAATAGATGCTGCATACTTACATCGCATGCCGATTTTTTTCAGAATTTTCCACCCTTTACAAATTATAGGAGTTTAAAAGTTTGAGGGGCGGGAGACACATATTAATTCATGATTTAGGATACGCATAGCTCACAAACTAATAACTTATTTATAAAGCTATTTAGCGACCTCTATATCTGCTAATGGTCAACCAATTTTTTAGTTATCTATACCTTCACTAGTTTATAAAAGAAATATTTTATTGCACATAATATTTGAATTTGTTTAGTTAATGTCTCTTGTTTCTTTAAAAGGCAAAGCAACCTTGATACCTCGGTCCTCGGAGCTATAATAGTTTTACTTAATTCTAAAATATCAAAAGCCTGGATATTAATAAATTTAAATTTCGAGATACCCTGACATTTACAGGTGATTTGAAATTACGACGAAATTCGTTTTATGTTTACTAGCAATGCTGCTTACATAAAATACAAAAGGCAAAATGTTATATATTTTGGTAAATAATATAAAGTGAATGGCGGCGACAGCCTCAGTACGCAGTGGGCGAGTGGTCAGCTCCGAATCAAGGGACCGAGTTCGATTCCCGCACCACGACAAATGTGTGTGATCTATAAATATTTGATTCTGGTCTCGGTATTTCTACCTAGAAAGGAGATGTTAGGCAGGCGATGGATCGTAAAAATTACAACCCAAATCTTTCTGTAACATGTGTTAAAAAGCATATCGCGCCAAGTGGGATAGTGGCAGGTGGTAGTAAAGTGGCGATAGTCGAACGGCGAGTGGAACGGACTGCCGAGACAGATCGCGGGTTCGATTTCAGGCACTAGGGTAAACACATAAGCAGACTATTCGAAGTATAATACGTATATTATATTCCTTGTCAATTATGACTCAACAGAGAACTGAAAACTTCGTGAAGGAACCTGCATACCTGACAGTTCTTTTAAATATCTACCACAATAGGCTAATATGGTTCAATAAAGCTTTTATTTAAAATCAAATCAATTATTGTGAGAAATATACGGTGACACCGCATAGTTAAAAGTATGAACTCAACGAAAATCTCTGATGGCATGAATTAAATCAGTACTGGTCGAAATTAATAAACTAACTGAAGGTAGAAGTTATAATAAAAAAAATATAATAAAGGTAGTATCATTTTTCTTCTAACAAGACCTTATTACTGACATGTATAAGCATCTTTACAGAACACACTTTTATTCCTGTGTTCTGTGGGTAGCTTATAAGATTTATTTTATAGTGTAGTCTTTCATTTCTCGTACTAATATTACGTGTACTAAATCCCATGTCCATCTTTATCGCACCATCCACAAAATCTGCTATGACTTATTAATTGAAGATTTTACACATCTTTTTTGAGGTTTTATCCAGCATAATATTCCTTCACGACTACCTTCTATGAACTAGTTTGTCGTTGTTTGTTCAAATCAAATCTTCAAACAGGTAATTGGTCACGTCACGTACATGACCCACCTTACGTGAAAGCGAAAATGTATACCTAATATTTATATGATTCCATTTTTTCTTTTGCTGTAAAATAAAAATCTGAAATGGCATTCAATTCAATAAAGGTAACTAAGTTTTCTCAACTGCGTTTTGAAGAATCCATGTATGTTCCTTGAACCTCTAAAATCTCAAGAAATATATTACATTTAATTTACATATAGTAGCTTGTTCTGCAAAATTTTATCTTTTAAATTTATTATTTCATCTAAATTGCGTCTAAACCTAGACGGTGCTCATGTCCAATTATGCAAAACGAATAAATTACCTTCACTAAATTCAGATCTTCTGCAAACTCAGCTAAAATCCATGTCTTTGTTAGATTGATGTATTCAGATTCAGGCCCGCTGTATAAGATTTTGTCATAGAAACGGCTGCCCAAACAAAGATTAGTGTGAAACGTTTGCTCAAGTTCAATATATCTCATGCTTTGCTACGGCATGGCATCGAAACTGGCAAAGCAGCAAATAGTTTCTAAATTTATGTAAATGATATTAATATTGAAGGTTCACTACATGTATGTATAGTTTAGAATATAGACACTATAAGTTAACCTAAAGGAAAGTATTAAATATAGCATACAGTGTAACTTAAAGGAAAATATCAAACATAGGTACCATAAAATAGTGTCTAATGTAGCAAACAAATAGGAGGCCATCCTGGTCGTAATGTTTCTTTAAATTGTGTATAATCTAATTCCTCTGTATCTATTTTCATAGTAGATAGGGATTTGCACCTAGACAGACAACCTTAAATGATTTTATTTGGTTATAGAGAAAACAGACGGTACGAACGTTAACCTGTCAGTTTAAATTCTGACACAACCGCACGCGGTGCTTCAAAAATTAAGAATTTTATTCTGAAGACTTGGTAATATAAACTATAAAATGTAGAAGTTTAAGACAGATTAATGAATACTTCAAACATATACATATGTATTAATCTAGTATTCGTAAATAGAATAAAAATAACATTATAAAATAAAGACAATACTACAGTTTTTGATTACTGGGCCAAAAAAAATAGAGATGGTTCTCAAATCAATGCGTATTTTTTGTATGATCCGATTTTGATATTTTTTTTTCAATTTAAAGTATGTAACTCAAAATAGATCCTATTTAAATCTTAATGAATTTTAGCTAAGGATTTTTTTACCCGATATGCAACAATACAATATCATAAATTCATAAAAAAATTAAAATACAGTCGCCTCGTCACATCTGGATTTTTAGAGAAAAGCTTCTGAACATGCAAAAACCAATAACATTTTTGATTTCTCAAAATAAAATAACAACACCAAGTAACTTTGGCGAAGTTAAAAAGTAACAATTTACATCAGCCAACGCTACTTTGTACTCGATTCCGAAATATGAATGAAGGCACCATTTGCAATTGCATCAGCTAAAATATAAATAACAATTCATGGAAAAAATTTCAAATATATTTTTATTCTTTCTTTATGGACTTCTAGTACAGAAACAAATTTCAACGATGTTTGTCTATTACAGTATTTTGAGATTTTAGTTCCGTCACAATTTTTTATTTATTTTCATTTGCCACCAATTAATATCGATAGCTTAACATGTTCTTCATGGTTTCATTTTATTCATCATTCATGTAAGGAGCAACTCTAATATAATTTTGTAGCTAGTATATATATTTAAGCATTGAAGTAGCTACTCTTTACGAGAATTCGACAATATTAAATATTCAGCGCAATATTTTTGTACCTATGTATAGTTTATCACTCCGACAAAAAAATTAGAGGTGTTACAAAGTTTGAAACCTCTGTGACATCTGTCACTCTGTCTGGGGAATCATACTGTCAAAAACAGTCGTCCGATACGAATGCAGTTTTTTAATAGAATACTAGTATTGTCAAGATGGATTTTAGCTATATTTGAAGAAAATGTATACTAAATGAAAGAGCCACGTTGTAGACCGTTTTGTCTACAACGTGAATGGGCCGGCTCGACCGGGTTGCTACCACTGTCTCTCAGAAAATCTGCGTAAGCAGCTTGTTGTTTGTTGCGTACAGTGAGTAAGATATTTGGAGCCCCAAAGCCCTCTCCCTTTCCCGATCCCTTAACTACCCCTTTCCCGATCCCTTAACTACCCCTTTCCTTACGCCGGCAACGCATCCATGATTACTCGGGTGTTGTGGATGTTCATGGATGGTACCCTTATCATCAGGTGACCCACTTGTTTGTTTTCCGACCTCTGCTATAAAAAAGGTTATTTAATTTAATTATTTAGCCATTTCTAAATGACAAACCATTTTCCAAATGATGTCGAGGGGTTTTAGGGGCTAAGTTACATAAAACTATTGATATGTATTCACATAAAATGGTTTACAGGTTGAAACATGATTTTATGCAAATCCCAGGTTGTAGGGGATTACTAAACAACTCAAACCACAAGTTTAGTTTACAGAAGCGCTTGGTAAACAATATCTTAAAGTTTACCGTTACTTACATCGAGATATGATCATACTTATTACTAGCTTTTCCTCGCAGCTCCGCCCGCGTGATCTACCTAATAAGTAGCCTATGTTCATTAGGGATAATGTAGGATTCTAATGGTGAAAGAATTTTTCAAATGGGGCCAGTAGTTTTTAAGTTTGTTCGTAACATACAAAAATACAAATCTTTCCTCTTTATAATATTAGTGTAGATAAATTAGAGTAAACATTTTACGTCTTTATACCGTCCACAGTCGACACTGAGTTAAGATTTGAGATTTTAAATTTGGAAGCAGATGTAGACAAAGAAAACTTGTAATGGCACGATGTATTTTTAATGTCTATTAGAACATGTACTGAATTTTTTATTGGCTACAACTAAGAGACATTTTTGCCAATGGCATATAATTACATTAACAACCTGGGATAATCAGTATTGAAGAGAGTGTAAGTGCCTCATTTTATTTGATCTAAGTTGTTTTCTTTTAGATGTCTAGAAAAAACAAAAGGAAAAGACACCAAGTTATTAAGTTTCGATAGATTTCTACGAGTATAAAATTTGTTACGGCTGTATCTAATGATTTCCGGCGTCTTTATTGAACTATTTTATATAGAAGCTGGGTCGTTTTTAATGCGTTCTTGGGTGTTTATCATCCCCTCTATTCATTATAGAATTTTCAGGTTACTGAATAGAATACAATAGAGTATAAATAGGTTACCAGCATCTTAGACCTTAACGAAACCTCACCTGCACGTACTCTTTGCTGATTAATCGACGACGAATTGAACATCTTGGTTATCGCTACAAGATGTGAGGGTTAGACTTCGGGATGGAACCCTGGCATTAAGCCTGGATTTCGCCAGAATGTTTTTTGTTATAGCATGGTTATAGACATAAATAAAAAACAATAATATTCCTAGTATTTCTAAATAAATTCAACTTTATACTAATTATATCACAATTAGCATAACCATTCGTCATAATTATAGTGTCTCTACGATATGTGTATGCCATATGTCTCTGTATCAGTAAGCACGAATATCGACCATAATCATTGCAGTGCCATGCAGTACTAATTTAAAGTTATGAATGGTGTTACTATTGTTTATAGGCAACCATAAATTACTTACTATTATTGTTACATTTACTTACCATCATACAAGTGACATGTTCGTTTCATCAATCTATAAATATAAAATAAAATAACCAATATATAAAGGGTTTAAAAAATTGTTTTATCGGATAAACATCCTACCTATCTTCGAATTAAGTATATTTTTATTTTCTTCATCGATCCAGCATTTACGCGAGGCTGTACTTAAAATTTCGTCTTTACACTCTACTGCAGTCGTAAAAGTTTTATTCCAAAAGAAGACGCCAGACATGTCGTTAGGAGCCTTTACTTCTCAGGTCCTGTACGTAATATAGGCAAGGTCGCCTTAATACACAGACTTTAATACCGTTCGCCTGTTTAGGGTTGTAACTTACACTCATCTACCCCTTCTTTTGAATTCATGGCCAATAAATAGTCTCAAAGGTCGATACTTAACTCTGATGAAAAGACTTTCGCTTGAATGCCATTAAATGCACTAATCGATTAGCATAGAATGTTGATTACATTTTGTGTTACGAGATAATACAGTATAAGTTGTGATTTTTATAGCACATCGTGATAAACTAACAAGTAAGTCACCTAGTGTTAAGCTATCTCCATTGCCCAGAAATACTTATGATACCCGAATAAAATTGGTGCAATGCCGTCCTTATAAATAATAGGGAATGTCGTCTATTGAGGGTATAAACATACTACCAAGACTATCAAATATAGTAGACTTGATAATTTTTTATTTGATTGAATGACGAGACGAGCAAGGCGCTAGCCTGATGGTAAGCGCCACGCCTGCCCATAAACAGAAGCAACACCACACAGAACTATGAATTATAAAGCACTGCATGAACTGCGCTCGTCACCCCGAGACATAAGATGTTAAGTAATTTCACTGGCTTCAATGTCCTTCAAACCGAAACACAACAGTGCTTACACACTGTTGCTTGGTAGCAGAAATAGACAAAGCGGTACCAACCCAGACGGCCTCTCGCTTACGCCCTACCACCCTGTATAACTTGTGTTTGGTGCGTGCAAACCGGCGAGTTTCTGTTGTATTGAGTGTAACTTCTAATATCTATAAGTTTATGTTATGGGTGGAATCTTCCGTGATTTACCGAACTATTTGACGTAAAGGGTAACTTATTATCATTTTATTCACGCTTACATTTTCTGTGCAAAATCTGTAATTTATTTTATTCAGTCAATATAGTCTGAGGCCGTCGAAAAATATATTTGAGTAGTAGTGGAGCGCCTGGGGGTTTTCACCTCGGATTAGAGTTACAGTGAATGAATTAATATGATCGATGTGGGATATTGTTTTTTAAACTATAAATTGCAATGTTTACCCAATTTTTTTTTGTGCAAACCATTGTTTCATTGTTAAAAAAAAATATTATGAAAAATTAATGTTTGACCATATATTTTCACTTTAAACAGTATTTTTTTTATTTATATGTTAAATCTTACCTGAGTAGACATATAGGAACATTTTTCAAAGATACCTGTGTATAAAAATAGCAGTAGGGATCTCGAACAGGTAGAAAAACGTGGAGGGGAGAGCGGAGCGACAGGTGCTATGTACAATGGAATTTCTCGGCCAGTTTAATTATAAATGAAACGTACTCTATTGTGTACATTTAAAAAATAAGGTAATTAATTACGACTAATGAAAAGAAAAAAAAATAGTACAAAATCAGTTTATTTAAATATATTACACTAGCTTTTGCTCGCGGCTCCGCCCGCGTGAACGGCATTTTCCGGCATAAAAGTAGCCTGTAACCGTCTCCAGGATCCCATCGGTCTATGTAGATAAATTCATCAAAATCGGTCCTGTGATTTAGGCGTGAAAGCGTAACAAACAAACTCACTTTCGCATTTACTTTCACCCCCTTTTTCATCCCTTAATAATTAAAATTTCCAAAATTCCTGAAACACCTATTTATTTATTTTACGTCAATAATCGAAATACAAAATTTTGTTTATGTAACTTTCAAAATGATGGACTTCCATACATATTATCATCCCCTATTTTGACCCCTTAGGGGTGGAATTTTCTAAAATCCTTTCTTAGTGGATGCCTACATAACAAAATGAATATACAGTCCGAATTTCATGCTTGTAGCCTTGATAGTTTGCGCTCGGCGATGATGAATCAGTCAGTCAGTCAGGACATGTTATTTTATAATTATAGATTGTTATCTACATCAAATATTTTCTTCTACTTCATCTATCTGTATAATAGGTGAAGTATTGTAACAACTATTTCCGCTGCACTGTAAACATGCTACACTGCAGTATAAACCACTTTTTCGGCATCCACACGCAGCTCCACATCCCTTTTTGCAATTACAAAATAACATTTGCAATAAATTATCCGGAGCAGGTAATTGATTCATTGTTATTGGGATGTACATGTTATTGGAATACTTCCATCCCCAATTTTCAATAACTACGTAATTTCCTAACCATATCTGAATTTGTAGGTACACTCTTTTAAGGTGCTCAAACGCTGCATCAGTTGTTGGAGGCAGTGATGACAAAAGAACACTCGTATTTTTGGCTGTTGCTTTTATGAAAGAATTGAACCTCAATGTATTTAAATCATAAATTTTAGACGGAGCTCCATATAAACTCAAAATACATGCTACACCTGCTTGCAATATATTATTGGGGTCTTCGTTGATATTTTTAAATACTTTTACTGAGTCGTGTAAATCAATCCGTAAAAAGACAAGATAAGATAAGATAAGAATACTCAGGTAAGATTTAACATATAAATAAAAAAAAACTGTTTAAAGTGAAAATATATGGTCAAACATAAATTTTTCATAATATTTTTTTTAAACAATGAAACAATGGTTTGCACAAAAAAAAATTGGGTAAACATTGCAATTTATCGTTTAAAAAACAATATCCCACATCGATCATATTAATTCATTCACTGTAACTCTAATCCGAGGTTTTACGGTTTTGAATGCTCCAGGCACTCCACTATAGAAAGATATTAGCATTTATTTACGAAGAGGGTAAAGTGGTATATTTATTTATTTTGCTTTTATATCGTCGATGGAAAAACGTTGGAACATCTAAAGCCTTTGCTTCGAAGCGATACACCGTATTGATTTGAATTGATTGACTGAAAAGTATCTTGATTCATCTCAAATTTTTAATTACTTAAAATGTCACGAAGTCGCTGGATACAGGCCGCTTTCAATAGGTCGGTCTGGACGTTTTGTGCCTCATGATGAATATAGAAGAAAATTAATGCATAGTATCTTGTCACTTTTTTTGTTAGATTCTCGGTGTTGAATCCTGATCTAAGGCATAAAGTTTATTTTGTGAGAACTAGGCTCGAAAGTAGACAGTCAGATTGGCGTATTACGTAACATTCTACCCCGATTTTATATTTCGGTAAAAAAACATTGGGAT
The DNA here is from genome assembly GCA_949126905.1 of Amorpha juglandis. NCBI lineage: Eukaryota > Metazoa > Arthropoda > Insecta > Lepidoptera > Sphingidae > Amorpha > Amorpha juglandis. Next base: position 3,778,588 of record OX421380.1, read on the forward strand.
TAAGATTTATTCCAGTGTATTCTGCGGGTGGGTATAACGTGTTTTTTCTCGTAACATTTCCAGTAAAAACACAACATTGTGTGACAGCTAAGATTTCTTTAGTTTTGTATTCACGTTATTTCGTCAAGCGCTGTTCAGTATTCCCCGGCTTTGTCGCAGTGGCGTCAATACATTCATTTCTGCGCAAAGTTTGTCTAAAATTTTCAACAAAATAAAGATTCCAGACTTTGCTAACTATGGAACTCCTGTTGGCATCGCTCAGGTGTCCCAATACATTAAGCTGGATCACCACGCTTCCCTCGGGGATGTCTGCGAATTTAATTTAAAACTTTCGTATTTTTATACGTCGTCCAGGTTATATTGGATAAGTTAGTGTTTGGAACGGCTTTGTATTCGCAATGACAACTATCAAGTTTATGGTCTTATAAATAGCTGTTTATAGAATGAAAGTAACTGTATACGTTGTTCATGACATATATTTTATAATACACCAGACAGATTACAATTATTATTAGCTATTATATGGTAAAGCTTGTTTAGAGTATTTGAAACCTTGAATTAAAAGTGAATTAATTACTTTGCTTATTAAAATTCATCAAATTTATATTTTATTAACAAGATTTTTGTAAATATATTATTATTATAAAGCAATCATAAAATAATAAACTTAATAATATCCACTTTCTTCACTATGTGCATAATTCAAATATTCTTAAAATTAACACTCACTACTCACATAAAGAACATACTCAACTATAAATTAAAACAAGTCAAACTAATTGAATATTTTTGATGATTAATTAAATTCAAGACGGGGATGCGAATATTAAATAACTCAGGTGAAACTCTTCAAATGGATGGGGGATGATATTGGAAAACTTGAGATAGGGCGGTTTGACCTCAGAGGACACTTATCCTAACGGGGTGACGTACCGCCGCCCAACGTAACCCCTCTCGAAAATGGGCACAGAATAAATCTCTCTACAAAGGGATCTAACATTGAAACTTTGGGATATCGGTTTAGGCACTTTGATTTCGTATTGGCTAAAGCTGGCGCAATAATATTTTGTATATTATTAAATCAACTTACTGAGATTTTTTATAGCATAGATTGGTAAACGAGCAAGTGTGTCACCTGATGGTAAGTGATCCCCACCGCCATGGACGCTCGTAACACTGGAAGAATAATAGGCGCTTAAGATTAGATTGATTAATTGACAGTGAGTTTACCGGTTCGGTTCTTGTGGTAGGATAAACTACAAGCACATTTGCCAAATATGCGTGGCTAGGCGTCTTTCGCATGCAAAAGGTCGGTGAGGCAGGTATTGCATTGTTTATTCCTGCCGCCAACCACCCCCTATGTAAGTGATGTTGTGTTACGATTTAAAGCAAGTAAAATACAGGGTTTTAAGAACTATAAAAAATATTTATTTATTTCCAACATTTATCGTTAGTATTCAGTAAACATTTTACGACCACATTAGGCTACGCTATGCTTGTATCGTGGACATGAAAAAAAACAATTTTAAGTTTTGAATTAAACAGTGCAGTCCGGTTGGTAGCTGATCCACTTGCCTACTATCAAGCTCATTTTCCGTGAGTAGCTTCGTTTCTATGAGACGACCAACAATTCCCTATGCGAAAATTCTCTATTGTGGTAGCTAACAGAGGTAGCAAGGATAGAATATTTCGGTTTGATGATACTCAAAAAATTATTATTTTATTTGTAGGACAATATGACAGTTAAATTACCTATACAAATATTAACTAAGTAAAAACAAAAAAATCAGCTGGTTAGTAATCATTCTTATGACCTCGTTATCGATACCTATTGGAAGCCCCTCCTTCCAATATGTATCGATAACGATCCTTCCAAGGCGGGTTAGGTCTTTGTCCACCATGCTGGCCAAATACAGGTTGGCACACTTCACATACCTTCGGAATTCTGTCGAACGTCTCAGGTATGCAGGTTTCCTCATGATGTTTCCTTCACGGTAAAAGCAACCAATAATTAACAATTAGTACACACATACGTTAGAAAAGTCAGAGGTGCATGGTGTCGGGGCTGGTTTTGGACCTACAACTTTCGTGTCAACATTGCATACCATTCCTAAAACACGCCTTGAGTGGTAGAGCCACGCTGTAGACAGTTTTGTCTACAGCATGAATGGGCTGGCTCGACCGGATCGTTACCACTGTCTCACAGAAAACCGACGTAAAGTAGCGGCTTGCTGCTGCGTTTCGTACGGTGAGTGATATAACCGGAAGCCCAAATCCCCTCCCCTTCCCAATCTCTAATTATCCCTTTCCTTTAAGGTCGGCAACGCGCCCATGACTCTTCTGGTGGTGGGCGTACATGGGCGGTGGAGATCACTTACCATCAGGTGACCCACTTGCTCGTTTGCCGGCCTATGCTATAAAAAAAAAAAAACACACTTAAACCATTAAAAATATCGATTAAGGTCTATAATTTCTAATGTCCGAATCGAAGCGATTATTTTGATACTAAACCAATATTAAGTACATTCAAAGTTGTAAAGTACAGTCTCGTAACGCGGAACCCTCCGAAGAACCTTCAGCATGAATTCTTATTGTTTTAAGTTGTTCCGAGTTTGTTTTATAATCGACATAAGTTGTGCGGTTCGATGAAGTTTCCTTGTGTAGCAGAAACTGATGTTGTTAAGGGTGGTAGTATATACATAAACAATGTATTATGTACATTCATATTTTGTTGAGTATTAGTTTTTTTAAGCTATTGTATAGATTTTATCGCGGGCCTTGCGGCGAGACCGAATCCAGAAATTTCGTAACGAAAATACCTAACACCCCCCCTCCGACCAGCCAGCGTTAGCTGACCTCCCTGGAACATCGATAATTTCGAAGTCCCAGGTGGCGTCACACAGTGACCAGTCAACTTGGACCGGACTTTCACAAGACTTTGACCTTGAACCCCGGCCGTGACCTTGACCTTGACCCCGACCTTGACCTTGACCCCGATTTTTACCTTGACTCCGACCTTGACCTTGACCCCGATTTTTACCTTGACTCCGACCTTGACCTTGAGCCCGAGCTTGACCTTGACCCCGATTTTTCCTAGATTCCGACCTTGACCCCGACCTTGACCTTGACCCCGATTTTTACCTTGACTCCGTCCTTGACCTTGACCCCGACCTTGACCGTGACCCCGATTTTTACCTTGACTCTGACCTTGACATTGACCCCGATTTTTACCTAGATTCCGACCTTGACCTTGACCCCGACTTTGACCCCGGCCTTAACCTTTACCCCGACCTTGACCCTCAACATTGAAATTAAAAACAAGAAAAAAATACTGCATAAATAAAATAAATAAATAATTATAATTACATAAGTTGATAAAAAATGCTATACAATAGCTTTACCGCGGCAGTCTCCGAGTGCCACACGTTTTTTTTATATAGCATAGGCCGGCAAACGAGCAAGTGGGTCACCCGATGGTAAGTGATCTCCACCGCCCATGTACGCCCACCACCAGAAGAATCATGGGCGCGTTGCCGACCTTAAAGGAAAGGGATAATTAAGGATTGGGAAGGGAAGAGAGTTTGGGCTTCCGCTACTTTACGTCGGTTTTCTGTGAGACATTGGTAACGACCCGGTCGAGCCAGCCCATTCATGCTGTAGACAGAACTGTCTACAGCGTGGCTCTACCACTCAAAATGTGTGTAACGAATAAACTTAAAAACTAATGGACCGATTTGAAAAATTCTTTCACCATTAGAATCCTACATTATCCCTGATGAACATAAGCTACTTTTTATCCCGGAAAAGCTGATCACGCGGGCGGAGCCGCGAGGAAAAGCTAGTATAATAATAAAGTGAACTATTATTGCTTGTTAAATAACGGACAGCTGGTGCCATTCACACTACGTTTCCATGCTAGAGTCTAGACCTTCAACAATTTCTATGAATTAATGTTCCATAATGTTCTACGAATATCTCGGCAACGAACAATATAAAGTTTCAAATAACATTTGCATACATACACCTAATTTCCTTGAATATTCGTAATCAAACAAAGGTTGTCGGAAATAATAAATATATTGTGGCCAACAGTCGTCCCAAGGTCGTCGGCGCGTGTACATTTTAGGTGCAAATCTAGCCATTTGTGTAGGCAGACCTGTCTAGAACCTGCCGCTAAGGCACAGATGTGATTTGTAAATATTGAGACATAACAAAGTGTGATAAAGTCAAACTAAAAAAATCTTTAAGCTTATTAGACTGTGAATAGTTTGTTTTTATTATGAGACGTTTTTTTTAATTTTTATACATAACTACCCATATTTTATAATAATCTGTATTTTAAGGATACTCGGGTTTTTTATAGTATAGGCTGGCAAACGAGCAAGTAGGTCACCCGATGGTAAGTGATCTCCACCGGCCATATAAGCCCACTATAACAGAAGAATCATGGGCGCGTTGTCGACCTTAAAGGAAAGGGTTAATTAGGGATTGGGAAGGGGAGGGGGATTAGTTCCTCCAAATACCTCACCCACCGTACGAAACGCAGCAGTGAGCCGCTACTTTACGTCGGTTTTCTGTGAGACAGTGGTAACGACCCGGTCGAGCCGGCCCATTCATGCTGTAGACAAAACAATCAGAAACTGCGAGAGACTTTCAGTCTCACAACACCCAGACCCTGAAACAAACATTTGTATATCACCCAACCATAACAAATGTATCTTTATATAATACACTCTTGTAAAACAAAGAGTTATAAATCAAACATTGGTCAATGGACAGAAAACATTAATGAATAATCTAGTTTTTTTAACATAGCAATTTTAGCAGTTTTATTACCACATAAAATTATTATTACAACAACCAAACCCACATTATAACAGTAAATGTCATCAAATGAAACCATTAAACAGTGAATCGCGTCACTGGCCTGTCCGGTTAGTCCAAGAATCTGCCATGGTCCTATGTTTGAATCTCTGGTCTGAGATAATTTGATTGAAGAATAAATTATTAATCTTAAGTGGTAGAGCCACGCTGTAGACAGTTTTATCTACAGCATAAATGGGCTGGCTCGACCGGGTCATTACCATTCACTAAAAACCGATATAAAATAGCGGCTTGCTGCTGCATTTTGTACGGTGAGTGAGATATCCGGAGGCCCAAATCCTCCTCCCCTTCCCAATCCCTAATTATCCCTTTTCTTTAAGGTCGGCAACGGGGCCATGATTCTTCTGGTATTGTGGGCGTACATGGTCTGTGGAGATTACTTACCATCAGGTGACTCACTTGGTCGTTTGCCGGCCTATGCTATAAAAAAATGTGATGCCCAGGATTGTAGTTTGTGGCCAATGTGGCGATAGGCTTACGTATTACATAATACGGCGACTGTATAGTTACATTTGCCCCGTACCAAAAAGTGCACAACGCGGCAAAAGTTGTCACTTAAATAATTGGCGAGTTTCTACCATCATCATCAGCCACAGGATGTCCACTGCTGAACATAGGCCTCCCCCAAAGATTTCCAGACCGACCTGTTGGAAGCGGCCTGCATCTAGCGACTTCCTGCGATCTTTATCAGGTCGTCTGTCCACCTTGTAGGCGGACGTCCAACGCTGCGCTTGCCAGTACGTGGCCTCCATTTCAGAACCTTACCTTACCTTAGTTTCTACCACTACGTGATTTTTTGTGTTTATGAAACAGCATTAATGGTCCGGAGTCAACAAAAAAATCAGCTCATTCAAATAATTTTTTATGACCTCGTTATCGATACCTATTGGAAGCCTCTCCTTCCAATAGGTATGATTACTAACCAGCTGATTTTTTTGTTTTTACTTAGTTAATATTCATATAATTTAACAGTCATATTGTCCTACAAATAAAATAATACATTTTTGAGTATCATCAAATCGAAATATTCTATCCTTGCTACCTCTGTTAGCTACCACAATAGAGAATTTTCGCAAAGGGAATTGTTGGGCGTCTCATCGAAACGAAGCTACTCACGGAAAATTAGCTTGATAGTAGTCAAGTGGATCAGCTGGCCGAGGGACTCCGGACCATAAAACAACAATATAGTTTCGAATGCATTCTATTTTCTGAGAATAAGTTGACCGATTTGTAACTATGATCTAAGCGTGAATATACATAAACACACGCTAGTCTATTACGTCATACTATGCTGCGGTTTGCCGCTCAGTATCTCGGTAGACATTGTGACGCCAGGGCTAATAATATTTGATGTATACATATGGCGTGTTACACATTTGCAATGATTCAAATTCCAGTTAACCGCAGAAGAAGAACGGTTTCATTGAGATAATTTAAACATTGTGGTAATAATGTTAATTGGTTACGAATAAAGTAATATAAATAAAGTATGAGTCGGTACATAAACACACACTGTCTGGTGTATGTAACGACCATTACATTTGGCATCTTTCTGTAACACGTTGTATATGAAACGAATACATTTTCAATACGATCCGCCATGGGCTATGTCCCCCCCGACCCTAGTACCGGCCTCCCCGACCCTAGTACCGGCCCGCGAGCCGATGATGACTAAGTAGTTTTAATACTCCCCCAAACCAATAATCGCAGATGTCTCTGCTCTCCCCCAGTGGCCGTCCTGAGCCGAGGTTCGTACCCCAAAGGGGGTGCCCTCAGCGTGGTCACTTATGTAAGGGTTGAGAGCGCCTAAAGCGCTCACCCGAAAGTCCGGTGAAGCTGTATACAGCCTAAAACATGCTGTAACAAAAAAAAAAGGGCTCTGAATGGATTTGCATACGGGTGATGTCACAGCTATCGAGTAAACCGCACAAAAATGGACTTCAAAATTTTCAAAACCGCGACAAGACTTACGAGCACATCGGGTGTAATATTTCACAGTGTATTTTCATAGTATAATGGGAACTACGATCATTATGCCTAGAAACCTGAACGCCTATGCGCATAACATAATGGAATATTTGTCATTGCCCTCTATTTGTTAATATCACAATATTTCATTGACATGACATTTTACTAAGTAGCAGGTTTTACTAAGAGAGGCCGCCTGGATAGATACTATAGCTTCGTCTATTTCTGCCATCAAGCAACAGTATGTTTGTACTGTTCTGTTCCGGTTCGAAAGACATTGCAGTTTTTTATAGCTTATGTCGGAAAACATGAATAGATCCCCAATAATTGAATTGATTACTTTTCGTAAAATTTGCATAAGTTTTGAATAATGTAGACCTTTTGATGATGTCAGTGTTTTGAAGTGAAACTTCTTTAGAATCGTTGTGATTTTAAACCCGATGAAACGAAAATGCGTCATGACAAAGACAAACATATTCATAAATATGATTTAGCCTGCGAGAGAATGAGATAGATTACAAGTATGCTATCACGGTCTTTGCGCCTGCATACAACGAAGCCTTCGGAAAATGTATCATAAACAGCACGGTGTATTATTCACGTGTTTTATTTTTTTGCATTTGCGTATTACAATTCATTGGTTAATAAATTTATTTTAATAATTCTGAAGTTTCACTTCTGGCGTGTGTGAAATGCACACACACATTTTTTTTTTAATTTCTTCAGCGATTCAGACCATGAGACACCCCAGTAGATACTTGTTTTATATTTTGTTTTACCCATTTAACTCCTAAAAACACATTTATGTGTAACCCAGACATTTCCAATAATTCCAGTTTAGAAACATCTTATCTTTAATAAAACCGACACAATACAATATTTTTTAATAAATCTCACCATCTTTCAGGTAAAAAAATCATTTCCCTCTCATCGACCACCCGTCTGCTCAAGAAAGTTGCTTCATTACGCTTCATAAAGCGGCGAACGAATATTAATCATCCTTCAGCTGAATATTACATATCTGGGATACCTTAATATATTTTTAGAGAAGCTAAAAAGAGGCCGAATAAGATACGATCGGCTTAAATATGCCGGTTGAAGGCCTGCCTGGCTGACTTCAAATATTTATGAAAAAATTACGTTATTCATTCGATCTTATTATTTTGTGAATGGGATTTAGGGTTTCTTCTACCGTGTTAATGTTGTGATATTTTTATCGTGAGTTAGGCAATAAACTGCGCTCGTCACCCCGAGATATAAGATCTTACGTCTCATAATGCCCAGGAATTTAACATTTCATGCTGTAGACAGTTTTGTACAGCATTAATGGGCCGGTCTACCGGGTCGTTACCACTGTCCCACAGAAAACCGACGTAAATTAGCGGCTTGCTGCTGCGTTTCGTACGGTGAGATATCCGGAGGCCCAAATCCCCCCCTTTCCGAATCCCTTAATTATACCTCCCCTTTAAGGTCGGCAACGCGCCAATGATACTTTTAGTATTGTAGGCGTACATGGGTGGAGATGGGTGGTGACCCACTTGCTCCTTTGCCGGTCTTTGCTAAAAAAAAACCACAGGAAATGTGTGATACCTATCATTCGAATAATAAACTTCGAAAGGTAAATAATATCGTGTACCTTTTACATCCACCTACGGATTACCTTGGTCCGTTTAGGTATTAAGTACCATGAATATCTATAATTATTACACGCAAATGAACAGTATCTTGGTAAATTTATTTTCGACTTATTGACGAACTTGCCAATAATCACAAAGTCCTACTGGATAATTTTCAGTAAAACTTACATTGTATTGAATCACTAGCTTTTGCTCGCGGCTCCGCCCGCGTGATCTGCTTTTTCCGAGATAAAAAGTAGCCTATGTCCTATTCTGATGTATAAGCTATATTATTGTAAAGTTTCATTAAAATCCATCCAGTAGTTTTTACGTGAAAGAGTAACAAACATACTTACAAACTTTCGCGTTTATAATATTAGTAGGATATTTCTTTTCTAATATAATTATTATGAATTAGTTTTACGATAACGTAAAAAAAACACTTTAAAATGCTCTCCCGTAAAGTTCACGTATTGGCGTTTTAGTTTTTTTGCCTTCCCAGTAACGAGTTTTTTTTTTATTTCATTGAATGACGAGACGAGCAATGCGATCGCCTGATGGTCAGCGTCACGCCTGTCCCTAAACAGGAGCAACACCAAACAGAACTTTAAATTACAAAGCACTGCATGGTACTGAACTGCACTCGTCACCCCGAGAGATAAGATGTTAAGTCTAATAATGCCCAGTAATTTCAGTGACTTCAATGTCCGAAAAAAAATCCGAAGCATAACAGTGCTTACACACTGTTGCTTGAAGACAGAAATATATAAAGCGGTGGTATCAGCCCAGACGGCCTCTCGCATACAAAGGACTTACCACCTTGTAAATGTATGTGAAACGCCATCGTATGTTTGTACAAAGATTCCCATGACTCAATATCTTGTTCTTCTTCCAGGTCGTCAGCAGCAACGCACCAGCTGTCGCATGTATGTATAGTCACACAACATAATTTATATTGTATATCCAAACAAACAGTCCTAAATGTTTTATTTAGACCATATGCAGTCGACGTTGTGGCTATTGTATTTAAAACAACTTGTTAACATTGCAAGCAATAATTTTGTCTTCTATGATTATGGCGTATCTATATCTATACTATCGAAAGAAACATATAAATCAAGTCAAAAATTAAAAAGTAATAAGCTATTTAAGGCCCTACATTGAAACAAATGGGACATTTCTATCTCGTGTATATAATTGTGTACGTGGAATAGAGATTTAATATTTTGGTATACGTTTTTTGACTTTCTGCTCTAGGATTGTTCAAAAGGAATACACGATTCAATGAAATTTTCTCGATAGAAAAAAATCGCAAAGTTGTATCTATTTTTTTACGTTTTTGGCTGCCGAAGCGTAACCCTCATGAATAAGACAATTAAATTTACTTTAAAACATGGAGAATTATCGTATGAAAGTTTGGTCAAAGCAGTTTTAGATTTAATAATGAGTTTTATTAGAAAACAAGAAAAATCGTTTTGGCACATACGTTGTTTTATTCTGAAAGTACACTCAATATAGCCATCTCTTATTTTGCATTTCAAAAGTAATTGCGTCACTTTCATTCCCTCAATAGATCAGTCGGCGGGAGCGCCTTATCGTGGACGGACCTATGCCGTTTTTTTGCAGATCGGATTTTCGTGATTTCATGCATTAATATGATTTATTTACCCTCAAAGTCAATTTACATTTAATAATGCAAATAGTTATAGGATGTACGCATATATTATATTATTTTCACTTGTTAGATCTCATAATATCTTCAACCAAGCCACTTCCATCAATAGACTCATTTAACATAAATGAGTATCCATAGATGATGAGCGTAATGTCACAGTGTAAGTACATAATAAATATTTTTTCGTCCTAATATGCGTATATTTCTGTACCCTCTGTGAAAAGTGATACAAGTCTGAAAACCGAATTTTGAGAAAAAACTATTTAATGATATGATGCTATTTTAAAAATTCGCCAACTTTTTTTTACTCTATTCTATTCTCAGGATGTTTTAACTTTGATGGATTGGGATTACTTGCTATTAACATAATTAATGTACTATGATTTTTGTTTATAGTAACAATAATAATATGAGATAATAAAAAGAAACTAAATTTATATCATTAGCCATATGTTATAGTAGTTAATATGTGTATAATGATAAATGCATGTGTTAAATGGCACAAGTTTTTTTAAAACTTCTATCTGATAGGGTTGGAGTTAAAATAATTAAAATGCTGGAAGTAAGTCTGTTTAGAAAATATTAAGATTTGATGGATATTATGTATTTTGGATGAGTTTAAAAAATGTAACTTGTATCAATTAACACCCATTAATTCACTCAGTGTTAATGGATTCATATTTAGTTATATTACATAAAATAGAAATATTTCCAGGTTTAAAGTAATATAAGTTTTAGTCAGGGATCCCGGGTCCATTTTTGCACTTGATTACTATCAAGCTAATTTTCCGTGAGTAGCTTCGTTTCAATGAGACGCCCAACAATTTCCTGTGCGAAAATTCTTGATTGTGATAGCTAACGGAGGTATCAAGGATAAAATATGTCGATTTGATGATTCTAAAAAAATTGTGTATTTGCATATTAAAAAAAAATAATTTTCATCAGATTCATCTAATAAATCTTCATTATCTACGCTTCTAACATAGTTGTCATCTTCATCTATTTCATTTTCCTCATTCGTCATATCTGACTTTGTAATAACATGAAAAAATTAAGTAAACTATATAATAATGAATACATGGTTAATTTTAAAACACCAGCAACCTCGCAGGACCAGATAGCTGACCCCATACGGAACAACTTTTGTTTTACGAGTTTGGATATAACTCAATATATTTAAAAAAAATGATTTTACAAGTTTTTGTTGTGTTGTGTTTTTCTTCGTAGACTGCGGCGCGGCGCGGCTTGCGCGCACGATATCAAAGGCGCCGGTCAGCTGCTCGGGAGTTCAAGGTCAAATGCGCTAGCCCGGTTCCCCACGCTTCGCGTGTTTGTTTACGTAATCTGCGATGCGCGTTGTAACATTCAAGACAGAAATTAAATGAATACTTATTTTTGTATGAAAATAAAATCTAACAAATTATCAAAAGTTGTAGAACAAAAGTAGTAGCTTATAACCTTAGGAATCTACCCCTGCGAGGTTGCTGGTGTTTTAAAAATAACCCTGTATAATCAATCAATAAATAACAATATTTTTAATAGGGTACCTTGTATGTCAGAAGATAATTATTCAAAACATGGACTTAGGGGGCCATCAAACCAATAATATATGAATATTATATTTGTCATCAATTATTGTCTATCTGAAATTTTCTGGCAATTTTTCCGTGGGGCATGTGTACATTACACCATACATTACAAATGAATGCAGTTCTTTTAATTTGTTGCTACAATTCTTGTTTTGTTGGTGGCAAACTAATTTTCATTTTTGAAGTGATAACATCTTATGGGAGGGTGAACCGATGCGTTCCGTAACACCAGCGGTCCATCGATCAACGGAAGGTTCGAGAATATTCGAACATTCCATGAGACGTCACGCGGGCCAGTTGACCAGCCAGCGTTAGCCGATCTCCCTGGATCTTTGAGAATTTTCGAAGTCTAAGGTGGTGTCACACAATGACCAGTCTGCTTTGACCGGACTGTGACTGGACTTTAACTGGAGTTGACCGGACTTTGACCGGACTGTGACAGGACTATGACTGGAATGTGACCGGACTTTGACTGGACTTTGACAAGACTGACAGGACATTGACAGGACTGTGACCGGACTTCAACTGGTTTTGACCAGACTTTGGCAGGACTTTGATCGGACTGTGACCGGACTTAACTGGATTTGACCGGGCTTTGACCGGACTATGACCGGACTTTGACCGGATTTTGAAAGGACTTTGACCGGACTTTGACACAACTTTGACCGGACTTTGACAAGACATTGACAGGACTCTGACCGGACTTTGACACGACTTTGACCGGACTTCGACCGATCTTTGACCGCACTTTGACAGGATTTTATCAGGACTTTGACAGGACTTTGACTAGACTTTGACAGGACTTTGACCGGACTTTGACAAGACTATGAGCGAACTGTGACCGGACTTTGAACAGTGTTGTGACCGGTCTGTGACCGGACTTAGAGTGGACTTTGACAGGACTTTGACCGAACTTTAACAGGACTTTGACCGGAATGTGACCGGATTGTGACCGGACTTTGACTGGACTTTGACTGGGCTTTGACCGGACTTTGACCGGACTTTGACAGGACTTTGACCGAACATTGACAGACCTATGACCGGACTTTGACAGGACTTTGACCGGACTGCAATCCAATGAAGTGATAACTTATTATGGGAGGGTAAACCGCTTTGTAACAACGCGTTACGGACCCACTCTGTCTGGCTTGCCTTTCTCTCACGCATACGGCAGCAGTAAGCAGGCTTCTCCTCTCTAAATTCAACCCACATTAGTTTAAGTTATCACTTCTGTCGTGCGTCCCGAGACGCACACTTTTTTTTATTTATTCCCTTATTCAAATCTATAAATCCTGGAACGGTCCTTGATCAAACCATACATTTTGTAGGAAAAATATTTTTTCAAATAATTTAGATAATTATCTTGAAATGTAACAAAAAAACCAGTTAGTATTAATTTTTTGAGTATCATCAAATCGACATATATTTATCCTCTGTTACCACAATAAGTACCACAATCGAGAATTTTCGCACAGGAAATTGTTATGCGTCTCATCAAAACGAAGCTACTCACGGAAAATTAGCTTGATAGTAATCAAGTGCAGAAATGGACCCGGATACCTGACTATTTCATTTTCATTTCAAATGTATGAAAATGACAAAATTTTGTCTGTCATTCCATTATCCTTCAAAACCGACGAAGTGTGTGTTTTACTTACACATGACAAACTTAGGATTCCATAGTAAAGAATAAAATCTAAACAAAAGTGGAAAGTATTATGCTGGTGGTAGGATATCCATATCCGCCCGGATAGCCACCACCGTACACGCAGTGTTAAAACCTGCCATAGCGGCTCACATCTTGTGTGGATCGCGTTCCAGGATCAGCCAGTGTATATCCAGTTCTACCGAGGGGCTTGCGACACGAGTTGATAGTTGTTTGGGGTGCGTATAAGGGTCCAACATTGTATCCCTGTGCCTGCATTGGTCATCCGCCTGTCCTGTCGCTGGGTCCTCGATTTGATTGTTCCCTCTTCAGAGTATGAAGAAGCATTACCACCGATAAACTTATTGTTTGTCGATGGTCGCTGGTTTTTTGGACTGGACTGCGCTTTCCATCAGATGTAGTGTAGTCACTTTGCCGTGATCGGCTAAAAAAAAATATCTTATGAACACATTTTGTTCGATTAATATTACACTTTTTATACCTTTGAAAGCGATTATCTCACCATCTATTAACAAAAAAATTAATAGATGGTGATTGATTTTTGAACATCTATCCGAAACGTGAGGGATACACGTTTCTATCACGATTTTTTAAATGTTAGTGATCCAGTTGCATAATTTCTCTGGAAGCCCAAAGGAAGGTAGCTTTAAAGAAGTGCTTTGTGCCATACCCGATAAAAGGTCTTCGCTATGCCCCAATTGGCTGCAAGCGCCTCCCCCTTGGTCTCAGTTGCTTCTGTCCATCTATATGGCAGGTAAATTAGAAGATTACCAGCGAGCGACTCCGGCGAAAGACGTACTGGCGGTCGCTAATCAATCGGTAGTCCTCTAGGTACAGCAGGAGCTGACAGTTGATAATTCCATTATCGTAGAGAACAAGGAGGCGATGGTTATAAGCTTGTAATTGGACGGATCTTAGCGGTTGCCTTTTTTAGGATCGGGTGCACTAAACCGGCCTTCCAGGATTTCGGGACTACCCCTAATGCATAGGAGTGCCGGAAAAGACACGTTAAAACCGGTGCCAACTCAGGAGCACATGTCTGTAACACAATCGGAGGGATGCCATCGGGCCCACTTGACTTATGAGTAAACGGTGAATCTGTAGTAGGGATCTGGGAATCTGGGGAGGCTTGAAAATGGCGGATAGAAATGTGGTGGAAACCAAATTTATGGCCTACGGGAGTACGTGTCCATAACGTGCCAGGTAAACTCCAGTAATGTCGCTTAAGGTAATATTTTTACGTTTTAGAGAATCACAAAAGTACGTGGGTCACAAACACCCATGCTAAATCGTACCAAAGGTACGATGTGTTGGTATACTAGAGGAAGCTATTGACAGAGTCAATTGTCTTTATAAAAAGGATATTTAAGATACGGTGAAGTGGAAACATTCGTAAGTACTAGTCTAAGATAAACCCAGGCAGGACTGCTGGTGTCACTGGTGAGAGGGTAACCGATACATTTGGGTATCGATTGAATTGCGAAAACCGTACACATGGCGAAAAACTCACCATAGTGGTCTAATCAGACATGTCACACTTCAGGACTAGCCACTGTATATCCAGTAACTTCGGGCCCACATAATGCCGATGAGTAACAAAGTTAATCTTGTTGGTCGCAAATATATTTGAACTGGACGGTACTTTATACCAAGCCACTTTACTGTGTCAAGATAAAAAAAACTTCAATATCACCATTTTGCTTTGCTTTAATTGTATTATTGCGAACAAATCTGGCGTAGTTAATTGTAAGTGTGTCTTATGTTACAAATTGTGATATAACAAATTAAACATATTTGCTTTAAAATAAGGCCTCAGTTCAATTTAATATTCCTAAAGTAATATCAGCATACACAATTTTTTTATCGAAATTGTCCAAAGGTGGTCCTTATATCATTGCGAACGAATTTTATTTTCCGTTTTATATCAGATACAGGAATACCGACTAGACCGAAAAAAATAAGCTTTTAGACTTATATCACTTTGCACAGAGTGTACAGCTTTGTAATACGAGTCGATTCGCCTGACGACAAACGAGCGCGGCTCGTCGCCCGAGCGCGTGCGATGCCTTCGGAGCTCCCCGCGAGCGGCTGCAAGCCACGCCCACCAAACTACGGATTATTTTCGCTGTAGCCTCTTAAACCTGCTGAAACGGGTAGTTGTCAAATGATGGAAAAAGGATGCAGGACATGGCATGTTACGTCACAAGGCAGTTCAGGCCTATTACGATGCACGCGTGGGAGGGAGATAACGAGATATACCACTACACGCTCAACTTGGCTTAGAGATCTATTTAAAACATAAGCGTCATTTATATCGCAATTTTAGTATCGTTTTCGAAAAAAATCTTTTTCGTATCATTGTATATTTATTATCCGCTCATAATCTTAACTAAAGCGGTCTCAATTAAACCCGATACAAGCGAGGGTGGTCCAAGCACTCAAGTTCCCATTAAGACGTTCAATATTAATAAGCATAGTGCTTGAGTCACCGGTCATTGTATATACCATTCATTATTAATGTGATCCATAATAACTGTTGTTTGGTTTGTCATTGAGTTGTACGCAGAATGCAGTTAGCATAATGTCACGCTCGTATCATTGATGGAGTAGGCAAAGAGGTTATCAGTTCTTGTATGTTTACCAGTAGTTTATGTCCCATGGTAATATGGTGTGAAAGAAAGCGAGAATTCTGTGAGATTGTTGAGAGACGTTGCATCCCTTTCGTTATTAGATACTGATCTATTAAGTCACCAAACATTTAAAATGGCCACATATCTTCGGAGAGGGAAGAAGCAAATCGAAGGACCTGCGACAGGACAGGCGGATGACCGATGTAGGCACAATAATACATGAATGTACCCTTGTACCCGACCCAACCAACCATCAAGTCACGTCGCAAGCCCTTCGGGAGAACCGGATATACACTGGCTGACCCTGGAATGCGACCCACACAAGGTGGTCACTATGGCAGGTTTTTACACCACTGTACGGTGGTCGCTATCCGGTCGGAATACGAATATCCTCCTACCAGGGATGGTAAGTGATCTCCACAGGCCATATACGCCCACAATACCATAAGAATCACGGGCGCGTTGCCGACCATAAAGGAAAGGGATAATCAAGGAATTGGAAAGGGGAGGGGTTTGGGATTCCGGATATCTCACTCACCGTACGAAATGCAGCAGCAAGCCGCTACTTTAGGTCGGTTTTCTATGAGACAACGACCCGGTCGAGCCGGCCCATTCATGCTGTAAACAAACTGTGAACAGCGTGAATATACCACTCACAGCAATGGTAAAACGAAATGGTAATGTGAATGGTAAAACGCGGCATTATATTAATTGGCCGTTCTGTTTACAACAAGACAACAGATTCATGGAATATAATCGTATCGTGGAATACAAAGTTATTGTGAATGTTAGCACGTATGCACGCTGTTTTAATATTAATTGCAAATTCATAATGTAGCGAACACAGCAAAGCTTAGATGTAAAGGACTTCAAAGAACAGAGTGGGTATCATTTGTCATTATACAAGGTGGTGGTCACTCGTATGCGAGAGGTCCACCGCTTTGCCTATTTCTGCTGCCAAGCAACAGTGTTTAAGCACTGTTGTGTTTCGGTTTGAAGGACTGGCTTCACCAGTGGAATTACTGGGCATTATGAGACTGACTTAACATCTTATGTCGGGGTAACGAGCGCAGTTCAGTGCCATGCAGTGCTTTGTAATTCAAAGTTCTGTGTGGTGTTGCTTCTGTTTATGGGCAGGCGTGGCGCCTTGCTCGTCTCGTCATTCAATCAAATAAAAAAATAATACAAATATTTTTAGAACACTTCAAAAGTTCAAGTACGCTGGATAATGATGACTTATTGAATAGTTACAGTACGTAGGGATACAGGCGTGCGTCTATGTTTGTGTGAATGTATTTAGAATTAAAGAGTTGAGTGCTTTTCTAAACATATATGACGGAGAGAGTTGAGTAGCTAACTTGATTGTTTTTTAATTAAATTAGTAAGATACGTTACCCAAAACCTATCACAGAAAGAATTTCATTTATCCGTTCATAAAAATATAAATTAGAAGACATTCAGATCTGATGGAGGGGCACTTGTCAAATAATAGACGAAACTAGTGAGGCCGTGGGTTCGATTCCCGCACCGAGCAAATATTTGTGTGATCCACAAATATTTGTTTCGGGGTCTGGGTGTTGTGAGACCGAAAGTCTCTCGTAGTTCCTGATACCCACGACACAAGACTCGTATATTACTGTGGGGTCAGGGCTATGTGTGTGACTGTTGGGTGTTATTTATTATTCATTATTATTATTATTAACTAGCTTTGACGTTACTGCATAAAATTGCCATTTCGGTACATGCGTACGAGCGAGATAGTGAGATTCCACCACTACACGCCCACCTTTGCTCATACCAATATTCAAAATCATAATTACAGGCTTATTTTTGAACCGATTTTGATTGTGTTGTAACAAAAGTGTATCTTTTTCGTATTATTTTCAGTTGCGTATAAAATCATGTACAATATTCAACAGAGGAAATTTCCTATGTTGAATACAGCCTATGTTGAATATCCTATTGCATACAAGGCGTACGTGTCGTTGCGTCATGTGACGTAGTGTGTTCAAAGCGTGTCTTTAGGGTTACCCTACTCAATTGCAGAGGCTGGGTACAGAAGTGAGGCAATATAACACAGGCTAGATATTATATTTCCCTCTATAGACTTTCATAGCAGACGAGCGTTCTGTGTTCAAGGGCTTCTAAGAACTTCACTATGTCAGTGGCCCTTGTAGGGCCGGTCCTTATCGTCCCTTCCGGTGACTCACGGTCATTATATTATTATTTATTACTAGACCGCCTAGTTAATTGTTTATTGAAAGCGATACAATGAATTATTATGTGATAAAGAATTTTGTTTGTTCTTGGACCAGCTACTTGGGCTTCATTCATTAGCTTCGTGACTGGCAATTACAAAATTCAATTATGTGGTAATTAATTTGATAGTATAGAAAGTAGTACATACTGTTGTCCTCTATGATGCAGTGGGCGAGTAGCCGGCTTTGAAACGAAGCCATGGGTTCGATTCCCGCACCGAGATAAATGTTTGTGAGTATTACAAATATTTGTTCGGGTCTGGGTGTTTACTCCCCAGAGAGGTTGACGTCAGGCAAGCGGCCGGTTGTAAAAAATATAAATGAAATGTTTATGTAACATGTGTTAAAAAAACATGTTACGCCGACGCGACCCCACTGCGAATAAGTTGGTAGATGAAAGAATAAGAGTAAGTAGTACATACCATTGGTAGTCAAACACTAACCAAAAATGTTCGAATAGAAAACTCATAGAAAGATTATCAGAACTCTATCTATATATCTGTTGTAATGTTATGATACTTTTTGGTAAAACTGTTAAGAAAAGTAAAATAAGGTGACGTCTGTCATTACATAAAATATACTCATGACGGAAGTTTGCCTCTGATTATTTTATGAACGTAACATTGGCGACGAGGACCCACGAATTTGATGCGAAATGGCGCTACATGGTGTTTTAAGTTTGTTTGACCATAATAGTCAATTATGGCAAACGTTTAAATCAAAGGTAGCGCAGTACTTTATCGCAAATGACGTGGTTGACGACACCAAGAAACGAGCAATACTATTGAGTGCGCTAAGCGATGGCTCATATAAGCTCGCTGCAGATTTAGCGTTACCCAAAGTGCTGGAGGATATGTTATATGGTGAAATTTTGGGAATTCTTGACACGCATTTCACTCGTTCAAGATGTGGTTTTGCTGAGCGGTATAACTTTTATGCAGCAAGTCAGAAGCAAGACGAAACTTTTTCTCAATGGGCAGCTAGACTGCGCGGGTTAACTGAATTTTGCGCGTTTAAAAACGTAGAAGAGGCACTGAGAGATCGGTTCATCATGGGGTTATTGCCTGGAAAGGAACGAGACAAGCTATTTGCAAGTAATATAAATGATTTGACCCTTAAACAGGCGGTTGATTTGGCGGAAAGCGTGCGAGCGGCACGTTTGGGCGCAGCAGCAGCAGCAACAGCGACGGTGCAGGAGCCGCAACACCAGCTATTTAAGATGACGCACCACTCCACAAGCTGCACTAAGGATTCTGACGGCAACACCAGAGACTCTACAAGGAATAATGATTCCAAAGGCATGTGCTCTGTATGCGGATATAGGAACCATACATCTGCTCGATGCCGATACGCAAATTATAAATGTAAAAAGTGCACCAATAAGGGTCATTTACAACGAATGTGCCAGAAAATTAATTTAATGCAAAAAGAGTTGGCTAGCGAGAGTGACGACGATGGTGAGTTATATTATATTCAATCAGTAAATGGTAAACCCATGACGGAAGAAGTTTATATCCAGGGGGTACCGTTAAAGTTTCAAATCGATACAGGTTCGGCAGTCACAGCGATTTCTGAACACACTTTTAATAGATATTTTAAAGAATCGCCATTATCACTAACCAGGACTCGACTGTTATCATATACAGGAAAGAGTATTGAATGTGCAGGAATAGCTACACTTCCGGTTTCTTACATGAATAAAACACATACTCTCGATGTTTATGTGATTCGTAACGGCGGTCCACCCCTGCTGGGTCGAGATTTCATATCTCTTTTTAAATTAGAGATTGCGCCTATTAATTTTTGTGAAAAGGGCAATAGTATTTTAAATACCTTGCAATCTCGTTATCCGTCAGTTTTTTCGAACAAATTGGGAACTTTTAATAAGTATAAAATAAAATTACATTTTAAAGAAAATATTAAGCCCGTTTTTGTCAAAGCACGTCCACTAGCTTTTGCTCTCAGAGAAAAGGTAGACAAAGAATTAGACAGGTTACTATCTTTAGGCATAATTGTTCAAACGCAACATTCTGAATATGCTTCACCTATTGTACCGGTTTTAAAACGTGACGGTTCGCTTAGGTTATGTGCAGATTATTCGGTGGCGGTGAATAAACATTTGGTTGTGGAAAAGTATCCATTGCCTACAGCTCGCGAATTATTTGCAAAATTGCATGGTGGTCAGCAATTTAGCAAGTTAGATTTATCGCAAGCTTACAATCAATTTGTTCTCGATGTGGAGTCTCAGAAAGTGACATGTATTAATACTCACCGTGGTCTTTTTAATTATACAAGGTTAGTGTTCGGACTCGCTAGTGCGCCAGCTATTTTTCAACGAGCGATGGATTGCTTGTTATCTGGTATGGAAGGTGTTTTATGCATGCTTGATGATGTTTTAGTGACTGGCGTAGATGATAGCCAACACTTTACAAGACTTATCGCGGTGTTACAGAGATTTGAAGACGCGGGTTTGACTTTGCGCCAAGATAAATGTGAGTTCTTTAAAGACGAAGTTGAATATTTAGGCTATACAATCAACAAGCATGGGTTAAAGAAATCGCAAAAAAAGGTTAAAGCTATTACTGATGCATCTGTTCCAACGAATGTTAACAAATTACAATCGTTTTTAGGTCTTGTGAATTATTATCGTAGTTTCGTACCAAACGCGTCTGCTATATTAAGTCCTCTTTACAACTTATTGCAAAAGGGTAATAAATGGAATTGGGGACCGGAACATCAGTATGCTTTTAATAAAATTAAAAAATATTTATCATCTGACCAAGTTTTAGCTCATTTTGATTCCGATGCAAAGTTGATTCTAACTGTTGACGCTTCACCGTGTGGTTTAGGAGCTATTTTATCGCAAATTGGGGTAGATCAAGTAGAGCGTCCAGTGGCATATGCTTCCCGTACACTAAATTCGGCTGAGAAAAAGTATTCACAAATACAAAAGGAAGCAACAGCGATTATTTTTGGTGTACGAAGGTTTCATCAGTATTTATATGGTCGGTCGGTACCATTTGTACTTCGCACGGACCATAAACCTTTACTGTCTATTTTCGGCCCCTATCGAGGTGTACCTGAAGTATCGGCCAATAGGTTGCAACGATATGCTATGTTTCTAGGCGGGTATAATTACACCATTGAATACATTAAAAGCGCTGATAATGCAGCAGACTATCTATCGCGGGCAAGCCTACCGGATCAAGAGGAATCTCCGATGGGGGATCTCGGATTAAATCGTAAGGATGACCGAAATAATGAATTAGACGCCGTAGAGGATCGCGCCTCATACGTAAATTTCGTTGTTGATGGTAGTTTACCGGTCACTCTTCACGATATTAGAGCCGAAACAATTAAAGATAATATTTTAAGTACCGTTATTAAGCATATTCGAAATGGTTGGCCGAAGAAAATGGTAGTTCCTGATTTGAAACCATATTTTTTATCCAAGACAGATTTGTCGTTTGAGAATGGATGTGTTATGCGAGGCCATAAGTTAGTCGTTCCTACAAGCTTAAGAAGCAAAATTTTAGAAGATTTACATAAATCTCATTTTGGCATAGTTAAGACTAAAGGTGAAGCGCGTAGTCGGTTCTGGTTCCCAGGCATGGACAGCGTTTTAGAGAATATGATTGGTAATTGTCCAGTTTGCATTCAGCTTAGGCAGTCACCACCACGCGCCCCATTAGCATGGTGGCCTTATCCGCCACAGCCATTTTTCAGAATACACATTGATCTTTTAGGTCCTCTTAATAATCGTTCTTACCTTATAATTGTAGACGCCTATTCTAAATGGGTAGAGGCCTATGAGTTAAACAACACGTCTTCATCGGTAGTTATAGGAAAGCTTTATGAATTTATGTCACGATTCGGGTTACCACATACATTAGTTAGCGATAATGGCACACAGTTTGTATCATCAGAATTTTCTAGATTTTGTATTTCAAATGGGATATCGCATGTAACGTCCCCAGCTTACCATCCGGCCAGTAATGGTCAGGCGGAAAGTTACGTAAAGATAGTCAAAAAGGGAATCAAGTCTTGTATTATGAGTAGCAGCGATAGTACACAATTAAACAATAAACTATTCAAATATTTATTTGATTATCGCAATTCTGTGCATTCCACTACAGGCACTTCGCCTGCCGAATTAGTTTTCGGTCGGAAGCTTCGGTCTCGCCTGGATATAGTCAATGTAGAGAGTACGAGTAAAACAACGTCATCGCCTACTCTCGCTAAACATGTGGAAAACCAACAGTCTTTGCAGAGTAAACAATACGGAGGAAAGAATTTACAATCCTTTTCGTGTGGAGATGAAGTGTATTATAAGAAGATACAAATAAATGGTAAAAAAACATGGAATAAGGGAATTGTACTTAAAAAAAAAGGAAAAGTGACTTATTTGATAAAAGACTGTATTACTTCCGAAGAGATTAAAAAACATAAGAACCAGTTAATAGCATGTAAAGGGTTAAGTCAGAAAACGAAATCTTCGGAATCTCTTATAGACTTAAGTGATTTCTCCAGCGCTGAACCTTCCGTAAGTTCTACGTCGCAAACTACTTCCGGCAGCCCTGCGTTAGAAGTTATTTCTAGCGATCGCCAACCATCGCAGGACCAAGAAGAAGAAGCGTGGGAAGAAGCGTTAGAAGAGCAACCGCGTTCTGTAGTAAGGTCGCTTAGGGAAATACCACGGGTGAATTATAAGCCATTTTTGTGATATTTTAATATGTGCAATGGGGAAGGAAATGTTGTAATGTTATGATACTTTTTGGTAAAACTGTTAAGAAAAGTAAAATAAGGTGACGTCTGTCATTACATAAAATATACTCATGACGGAAGTTTGCCTCTGATTATTTTATGAACGTAACAATATCTGAGCACGGCAAAGTGACTATACTGTATGATGGTGATGGTCAGCGCAATCCAAAAGTCAAGGGTTTGTGCCCTGAGAACTGTGATCGAATTTCGAAACTGCAACCGCTTGGTAGTCCGATCCACACGCCGCTACCACTATCGCCTTTTTAAAGCAAAATTAATACATAGTTCAACCTCAACAAAATAAACTTAAGCCTCCGGTTGAAACTAATGCCGCCAGTTGTAATCTAACGTTGGGGATTCCCACCACGCGCCGGGATCACCAGGAGCTTATTGGATTTCGACTCACCCTTCGAGAGATTAATAGGGTGAGACCACACTTCACTAAACAATTCAGCGGCTGCCTTTTTAAGCCCAACATTAATACTTATTAACACAGTTTGTTTATTCTTGCGTTATTAACATTTAAAGGTCGAATGTAAAGAACGAATCTTTTGACTTTGCTGTTGTGTCTTTTTAACCGACATCAAATAGGAGGAAGTTCTCAACTCGACGAGCTTTTTGTTTTTATTATACTTTCTGATTTTTTGCTTTTTTATTGCGTACATTGATTTGTGTTTCAAAAAATGTCATTCAATAATATTTAGCTGCGATTTAGCCCCATATAAATTTGGTTAAAATCTGATGATGGAGTGCGGAATAAAATAATATGTCTTCAACGGATAACAGCACACTCTTCGCGATTGTGTTTATTGGAAATTCCATGCTCTAGCTGTATCTACCACAGAAAAACGAAAAATAAAATAAGTTTAAACAAAACATAAAAACCGAATCAAAAAAAGAACACTGAAAGGTCTTAAATAACAATTCCGTTGTGCATTTTCAATTAACCGGCAGCAGTACTGGCACCGAATTCAAAATATCACAATGTTATTTTTGCCTTTGCATCAGTATTATTTTTTAAATTGGGTTTTTATTTTGTTCATCATTATCGTTAAATGGTGTAAGAAACGCAAATATTTTAAGTTGGCAAAAGAGTAGATGTCTTCTGAGGTTAAATAAATAAATACATCCAATGACTGTTGGGTGTATTTAAAAAAATGATGTGACATATTATGTCTCTCAACTTGTAGTTGAGTTTTTGATTAATAAAGTAAACTTTTGTCTATCATCGTTGTCCTTTAGTAACAATATGATACGTTTTCACATGAATACAATAATTCGAAAATCATGTGTTAGGCTCAGTTCTTGCCCAGTGAGTACAGGGCTTTAGTAAAAATGGATTACATAATTTCCTATTCCGGTTTGCGAAGGCGCCGACGACACTCAATATACACGAATAAATAAATTGACATAATATCCCCCAAAACTGGGTCAGTTTGTTCGATTATTCATAATTTATTATGAGTTAGAGAACAGGGAGATATGATATTTTACCGTATTATAAAATACTAGCTGTGCCCGCGAACTTCGTTTCGCCATCAAAAAGCTTTCATACAAACTTTCATCCCCTATTTGGCCCTTTGGGGGTTGAAATTTAAAGAAAAAAATACCCTATGTTTAACCCTGGGTCATCAACTATATATGTGCCAAAATTGATTGAAATTGGTTCAGCGGTTTAGATTTTCCATACAAACTTTTATCCCCCTTTTAAAGCCTTCAAGGGTTGATTTTTGAAAAACATAGTAGCCTATGTCCTATTCTGATGTATAAGCTATATTATTGTAAAGTTTCATTAAAATCCATTCAGTAATTTTTACGTCAAACATACAACCATCCATCCATACTTACAAACTTTCACGTTTATAATATTAGTAAGAAAGAAGATTATGCGATAAGTAGTGGTTGCCGTTAATAACTCAAAGTTTTATAGAATAAAAGCACAAGCATTGACCATGTATGTAAAACTTTACAAGGTGGTAGGTCCCCCGTATGCGAGAGGCCGTCTGAGTTGGTACCACCGCTTTGTTAATTTCTGCTGCCAAGTAACAGTGTGTAAACGCTGTTGTGTTTCGATTTGACGGACATTGAAGCCAGTGAAATTACTGGGCGTTATGAGACCTAACATCTTATGTCTCAGGGTGATGAGGGCAGTTCACTGCCATGCAGTGTTTTGTAATTCAAAATTCTGTGTGAAGTTGCTTTTGTTTATGAGCAGGCGTGGCGCTTACCATCAGGCGAGCGGCTTGCTCGTCTCACCATACAATCAAATAAAAAAACTTACCGTTAATAATAATATAATGATATTAGACCTGAATTATATTGTCTTTCTACTGGGTACGGGCCTCTTCTATCTATGAGAGGGTTTAGGCCTTAGTACACCACGGTACCCTAATGCAGGTTGACAGACTTCACATATTTTCGATATTCTTAGGAACAATTCTCAGATAAACAGGCTTATCACGATATTTCCTACATTTAAAGCGACTGCTTCAATACAGATTCAAAATATTATACTTTACGAAAATATTCCTGTAAAGATTATAACCGCGAAAGATTGGGGCTGGCTTATGGTAATCGGCTGAAACAAATTATTGCTGACGCCAAGATGAATGTATTGGAAATCGGAAATACATTTACAAGATAATTTATTTAATATAAAGAGATTTTATTGATGATTTCTTACGCATGTTACACATTGAATTAAAACTAATTTAAACGTATTTTATCGCGGTTTTTGAAGTGAAAACTACTTTAGCGGCGTTGGATAATTAAGGAATTGGGAAGTGGAGGGGATTTGAGCCTCCGGATATCTCACTCACCGTACGAAACGCAGCATCAAGCCGCTAGTGTCGGTTGTCTGTGAGACAGTGGTAACGACCCGGTTAAGCCATGTTGGTATGAACTGGATTATACATATTATATTTATATTGATCTATGTGTAGATGAGTAGTAAGACTTATTTTTTTTTTATGCTGGCTCGGCAAAGTGACTACGCCACACCTGATGGTAAGTATAGCGCAATCCAGGAATAGTCAACCAATGACAAACAATGTGTCTGTCGTAGGTCGGCAAGATCATTCCGGCCTGCCTAACTATTTCTTCACACTCCGTTTAAAGGACCCCATATGATAGGAAGGAGGGAACACGTGTGCCGGCAACCTATTCCACTTAATGGTCCAGCAGAAGTATTATATACATATATACGTATTATGTATATGATCTACATCGAGTTGTAGCTTCTATAGATCTAATACGTATGTGAAAAAACCGAATGAAATATTCATTCAGGGGATCAAACACGCTTCGTTAGCATCATACAATTATGGTTGTAAGGTCGACCTTGTTGTACATTTAGACCTATTCAATATATTGTGACAAGATGATATTATAATATACAAAAAAAATCATTGAACATCTACATTGAAAGACTTTAAAAACTAATTTAACACAGTAATTATAATACTTACTAATTAAACAATTACTATGGGATTGGCAATTACATTTTATATTAGAGCTATTAATTTATCAATTTCGGTCGTTAAATAAATAGTTTTAATAACCGAAATTAATAAATTAGGCAGACCTCTGCGTAGCAGTCGTACCGCGTTCACCGAGGCAGTCAAGTAATCCATTTTTAAGTAACACATGTAAACTGAAATATAAGAAGTCAAGGCCTAATAAATCCTGTTTTATAAGCAACAAATGTCGCTCTATTCCTTCAGCAGGCATTTAATAAAAACATTTACGCCAGACGTCTTTGTCCTGGGACCTTTGGGACAAGGGACATAAATACAAAAACTAGACAATCCGACAATGAAGAGACCAACAAAAAATTCGTATAACAGAAAAATGCGCGCAATAACTTCTCTGGCGAAGTAACAAAGATTACTCTTATATCCAAAAAATATCGCGAATACAGCCATTAGATGATGAAAAACGACTAAAATGAAGATTAACTGGGACCAGAAATACGTTCCATTGAAGATTATACCCGGAAAATAATAAGTAATGTACAAAATTTATTTGTTTTACGTTTAGCACCTACAAATTTCATTATGATATGCTCATATTAAACAATAGCAAAGCGTATATGGATGCAAATATGTAATAAAATTGAAATAAAACTATTACTAATACAACAATAAAACTATAACTATAAATAAAACAGATATTATCGCGGTTTTTTATTAATTTTGATGCCGGCGATTCGAAGACTTTTCAGCCTTCGTGGCCACGGGGTGGAGTCCATACCCATTTCAATGAGTACTTAATATTCGCGTAAATATAAGAAATCATTATACAATAACATTTCCACCCAAATCAAGTAAAAAATTGAGATGTCAATTTTATTTTGCTAAATTCAATAACTTGAATCAATAATGTAAAGTTTTATTTTGCATAATAGTACGTGGGATATCTTCAATTTATGTTTTTATCTTAAAATACGGAATTTAACCTACTTCAATCCAATACATTTGAGTGGTAGAGCCACGCTGTAGACAGTTTTGTCTACAGCATGAATAGGCTGGCTCGTCCGGATCGTTACCACTGTCTCACAGAAAACCGACGTAAAGTAGCGGCTTGCTGCTGCGTTTCGTACGGTGAGTGAGATAACCGGAAGCCCAAATCCCCTCCCCTTCCCAATCCCTAATTATCCCTTTCCTTTAAGGTCGGCAACGCGCCCATGACTCTTCTGGTGGTGGGCGTACATGGGCGGTGGAGATCACTTACGATCAGGTGACCCACTTGCTCGTTTGCCGGCCTATGCTATAAAAAAAAAAAATACATTTAGAGAAATAAAATCAACATCTCAATTTTAACTTGATGTGGGCTGTAATGTTATTGCATCCATATATTATTATTTTATATAGTTTTTAAACTGCTGTACCCACAGACGTCAACTATGTTGAAGTATTGCTTAGTCATTAGACTTTAATTCTCAGAGATGGCAACTAAAATTATTTCTTAACTCAGTAGCTGCACATAACATATGCTGTACTTAGCAATAAAGCATTAACTGACCTTGAGTGTAGAGATAATCAATTTCTTAGAAGTTACCTAATGAAAATTAAAGGTTTCTGAGTGCGGCAGTTAAAATAAATAATAAAAAAGCAACTACACGACTAGAAAATAATATTAAAATAAGTTATTAAAGTTACACAAGCTTATAAACATCGTATAGAAATGTTTAGAAGGATTTTCAAATAATTCTAGACTTATACGTGGATTATGAAAATCCTATTCAACCTGAACCCATTCAATATTAACTTTGAAAAGCGTATCAGTTTCTGTTATAAAACTCTAATATTATCCAGTTTTATAAACTTTTCAGCTGATATTTCTACCTTCACATTATTATTATTACTGTAATTTTTAAATATTAAAAAAAAATACAACATACAAAAATATAAAAAAATATCAAACTCCATTAGCAAGGCCTAGGACCCAAGCTGCTGGTGGTTAGGACCCAGAGTGAGGAACTTCCTCACAATGCGTGCCCTATCCAATAACACCGCCTTCTGAATCTGGCCTTTGACCCAACGGCCCATTGAGAGGCTTTGGAAGTGTTGGTTGAGGCTCTTTGGTATCAACCCATTAGCAGTAACGACTATCGGGACAATAATTTTCTCATCCACATCCCACATGTCAGTAACCTGTTGTCTTTTTCGGCTTTAACGAGGTTTTTGTCTTGCGGAATGATGCAGAATCTAGTACAATTACATAGTTGTATCTCGCAATACTATTCAAGATTTAAATGTATTTCAAGGTGAAATCAGCAACGATGGCACAATGTGGCCCGATATAATAATGGTTACTAATATAAGAATAACAGTCATTGTTTACAAACGTTTCCTATATTCGACGGATTATCGAGCTGACGTCTAAATCCGTAGCGTTGAGATCATCGGCCAAGAGCACACTCATTTAAGAACAGTTTATGACTCTGCTGTAGACACACGCACTAATAAACATGAAACGAATATATACGAACCACATAATTGCTTATGTGACATACTATTTAGTAGATTTGTTTAAATTTCATTGAAAATTGGTTGTTTTAAGTTTCATTCATTATATTAAATAAGTTAACTTTATCTCAACTTTCAAGTTAGAATTTTAACCCTAATAACTTGTTACTAATACCGACACACATAACACAATGGATAGTTTGATAACAGTTAGGTCTAAAAATACTTTTAGCTTTCAGAAACCCATCTAAATGATCATACTAGAGTCGTATACGTAATCCATTTGAAAATTCCATTTTGATCTACATATTTCGATGTAATAGCAAACTTTTGTCTTTTCTATTTTTTCAAATCCACACAAAGTAACATTGAGAACAATCCCTAGCGTGTTCAATCGAACACCTGGAATCCGCTAAACAATCCCGCTGAAGTATGGAACATCTGCTCCCACGTATAAATAATACGCACTATGATAGATGAGTGTTTTGGAAACTTATATTTTCAAAGAGGTACGTTTTTCGATAACTATGTAAATGAAGAACTGGCGGTACCGTTCTTTTTATTTGCTACTGCGATATTTGTTATATTAATATTCGGCTTCTTTCATCTCACAGCGATTTATAATCAAATTAAATTTCAAAATCGAGAGACCTCAAAAGCTCCACAACAATGTCTAGACAATGACATCATTACATATTCGAATTCAAGCACACTTGACCAAAATTTGAGCTAGCACAATAGGAGCCGCTTTCGAAAGGTTTCAAAGGGAAAATGTTTTATGTTTGTAAACTCAGTTCGAGTCACGTTTCGATATTTTATTATTTATGTGACGTGAAAATTAATTGCATAATCCACTATTGTTTGAAGGTTCCGAACTTAGCATGCACGGTAGCTTAACATACCTTTTGTTCTGTGCATGGATTCATATTTTTGCATAGGGAACATTACGGAGTGTCGTAACACGGTTCATGAATTAACTATGAAGCTTAAACAATTCATCACATTGCATACCAAATTCATAATTGTTTGGACTATATCATCTATTATATTCGCCTTTTAATTTAACATTGAAACTCGTGATTACGTTTTTTCATTTAGCACACGTTTCACCATCTCTGGGAAAATGCTACTTACCAAATAACATGTAACACGTTTAAATACAACACACTCATACCTAAAGTAAGATGTCTAATAGGTATTTTAAAAAATAGCTGCATTATACATAACAATTATATTTAATCTTACTCGAGTATTGTGTAATAACTCCTTTGTCTTAGAAATATACTTCTGGCTGTTTCCAATATGGTAAAATGAGAAATTAATAAATATAATATTCATCGATCAACATCTTACCAAGAATGTGCCTTAAAATAATCGCGTAGTATTAAAACCTTGAAGGAAAATAATGATAAAATTGGTAGCGAGATTCTGAAAGATATTTTTTCAATGGTAAATTACCTAAAGAAAGTATTATACGAATATTTGATAACTTTGATTGTGCGAAACATGGAAACAAAACATGATGCGGGCTTATTTTACCTCAAGCCATAATTGTTTTGTATTGTAACAATCCGATTGATGAATCCATCAGAGATGTATGTCAAATAAAATTTCAAAGTGGCATTAACTATGTTGAATGTTTAGTTAATCTGTGGGTATAGTAGGTTTCAAACCTGAGGTAACTTGAGGGACTTGAGTCGTTTCAGTCAATATCTTTGCAAGTTGAATCTGAAAATTAGATGAATTACAAACAGGGAATCAGCATTGTCGCGAATGCATTCTAGTTAAATTGGATTCTGAACAGTAATATGAG
Organism: Amorpha juglandis; assembly: GCA_949126905.1. Taxonomy (NCBI): domain Eukaryota; kingdom Metazoa; phylum Arthropoda; class Insecta; order Lepidoptera; family Sphingidae; genus Amorpha; species Amorpha juglandis. The sequence continues at coordinate 3,809,420 of OX421380.1, forward strand.
GAGAATTTAAGGAAATAGATGAACATTTCGTTACGGAAAACAGCAGTACTTTCTTAAAGAGAAAAAAATATAAATAAGTTTTAGGAATTTTGATTTCGCCAAGTAAGTCAGCACTTAATGAAACTCTGTCAGTAAGTTATGTAAGTTTCTTGCCCGAACTGGTGGAGGACCAACCTCTCGCATTAGCAGAAAATGTTGTTTGTGAAATGGTAATGCACATGTTGCATAATTCGTGTTAATTTTCCTGAATAAGGACGTGGCGATGTTTAAGTTTCTACCTGGTTCCAGTGCCAAAACGTAACTTTGCAAGAGAGTAGTTTTGAGTTCCTTAAACTTCAGTTGATTTAAATTTCATGTTCATGAAAGTCAATTAACAGTTTTGAAATATTTCATCTGTAAAATTTTGTTATTTATATTAAACTAGCTTTTGCTCGCGGCTCCGCCCGCGTGAACAGCATTTTCCGGAATAAAAGTAGCCTGTTACCGTCTCCAGGGTCCCATCTGTCTCTGTAGATAAGTTCATCAAAATCGGTTCAGTGATTTAGACGTGAAACAAACAAACTCACTTTCGCATTTACTTTCAACCCCTTTTTCATGCCTTATTAAATAGAATTTCGAAAATTCCTGAAACATGTATTTATTTGTTTTACGTCAATAATCGAAATACAAAATTTTGTTTATGTAACTTTCAAAATTACGGACTTTCATACATATTATCATCCCCTATTTTGATCCCTTTGGGGTGGAATTTTCTTAAATCCTTTCTTAGTGGGTGGTGGTACATACCAAAATTAATATACAGTCCGATTTTCATGCTTGTAACCTTGATAGTTTGCGCTCGGCGATGAATCAGTCAGTCAGTCAGGACATGTTATTTTATAAGTATAGATTTTTTGATGAAATCATACACAATCTACAAAGGTATTAGCATAAATTAGTATAGAACACATTCTACTAATATTATAAACGCGAAAGTTTGTAAGTATGGATGTATGTTTGTTACTCTTTCACGTAAAAACTACTGGATGGATTTTAATAAAAGTTTACAATAATATAGCTTATACATCAGAATAGGACATAGGCTACTTTTTATCCCGGAAAAAGCAGATCACGCGGGCGGAGCCGCGAGCAAAAGCTAGTAATAAATATTCTTTTATACCTACTGAGCTAAAAATCTTTTTACGAATATTTATTTGTTTATTTGCGATGTGTTTCGGCGGTCTTCGTGCGAGTGACGTTATTTATTTCCGAGACCTTTTTGTTTCGTTGGCGCAAGACTGTCCCATGTTTGACTTATACAAACAATTGGTGTGTCCACAACGATTGATTGTTCGGTTGCGAACCTATAGGTAACAAAGACAATTTTTTTCTTGGAAATGTAAGTATAGGAAATCTAACTGCCGAGTGTAGTCCAATTTGAAGAGCTGTGAGTGGGAAATGGCGAGATTCTGTCATTTAGAACGTATAAGTTGACAGGGCTTAAATATTTTTTAAAGCATAAAATCCCGAGGTCTATTTAAAGATCACATTGTTTTTTTTATTTAAATGACGAGACGAGCAAGGCGCTCGCCTGATGGTAAGCGCCACGCCTGCCCACAAACAGAAACAACACCACACAGAACTTTGAATTACAAAGTACTGTATGGAACTGAACTGCGCTCGTCACTCCGAGAAGTAAGTATTTAAGTCTCATAATGCCCAGTAATTTCATTGGCTTCATGTCCTTCAAACCGAAATACAACAGTGCTTACACACTATTGCTTGGAAATAGAAAAAGCGGTGGTACCAACCCAGACGGCCTCTCGGATACGACGGATCTACCACCTTTTGAATGTTTTAAACCTTGTTGTTTTCGCTTACCAACCCAGACGGCCTCTCGCATACGACGGACCTACAACCGTGTAATGTTTTAAACCTTGTTGTTTTAAACACCTTTACGATTACCACGTCCTGACCATCGAAATATCTATGCATTATTTAGATTAGCATTATCATAAACCGCGTATCGTTATTCAAGTCGCAGTGCACTAAGTTCATCAGTTTCCTGTTGCACCTCTTTGATTCCATACGACAAAAAGTGCACACTATATTTAGTGCGTAAACGTGCAAGCGTCGAGCTGTCTCGATGACTCAGTCCAATATGATGTCATTCAATGCGAAATTAGAAATCAAGCTTCGGTTCGATGGTGCGCCACTGGCCCATATTGTCACGAACTGCGAGTTATTCACGCGTTTTATGACACAATCATTCTTGTAGCAGAGGCGTATTCAGATCGAATTATATATTATAAACTGATAACAAGGTTGAATCAAAGTGTGTTATTAAATTGAATGGTGTTTGGCAATTGAAGGGAGCAACAATAAAAACTGTAATTAGGAAAATAATTTTAACTCGTTGATGTTAATTAGCACAAAATAATTCAACGGTTGTTATTTTTCGACATTTCATTAATACATACATTTGCTGGTGGGAGGATACTTGTATCCGACCGGATAGCGACCACCGTACACTGGTGCTAAAACATGCCATAGTGGGTCGCCATACTGGGTCGCGTTCCAGGGTCAGCCAGTGTATATTTCCCCAGGGGGCTTGCCCCCTGATCCTAACACTTTTCCCATCCCTTTTCCTTCCCCTCTCCCTTGGCCCTTTGGCAGGCCGGCATGATCTTGCCGACCTACGATGGACACATTGTTTATCGTTGGTTAACACTATTCCTGGATTGCGCTACACTTACCATGAAGCCAAGCCAGGAAAAAAAAAACAACAGAGGCAGAGGTGGAAGTAGTCCATGATTTGCATAACTTGAAGGTAGATGACGAATATATCGCCGTATCGGGCACGAATTACAAACCCAGGCAACAAATGTATATTTTCGAATCGAAAATCGTAAACAAAAGGTGTAACTGGCCGTCCTTGGATTTGGATTCAGAACCCCATCAGTTAATCAATTTACGCTGCCACTTGACCAATGAGATAATCTCAAATTATGTATTACTACTGCTTAATGTATTACTAATCCCAATTACAAAATATTGGCTACTAAACACAGGAAAGATATAAATTTTTATCAAATCTATCTAAACCCCCTGCCTCGGTGTTTCCCGAGCGCTATGACATGCCCTTCTTTAAATGAGGCTTAAAAAGAATATCCCTTCAGTGGTAGGCAGCAGCTTAGCTGTGCCCCTGGCATTGCCGATGTCCATGAGCGGCGGTAACCGCTTACCATCAGGCGGGCCGCTTGCTCGTCTGCCTATCAAGGCAATAAAAAAAACCTCACAATTTTAACATCGTGGTATGTGTAACCCAGATGGTATTTTGTTGGAATCGTTGGAATACACAATAATAAATATGAAGGGATTACTCCTAACACACAAAAAGCGACATTATCTGACCTTCTTTAATCCGACTCGGGACTTTTATAGCATGTTATATACAAATGAATAATTATTACCCATGAGAAATATTTTTTTATACGACACAATACGCACACAATGCGTAAAACAACAAACTTGTTACGCTTTTGTTATTTTAGGATGTTATTTTTTATCCTGGCATCGTAAAGTGGACACTGGACCTGATGATAAGTACAGTGCAGTGCAAAAATATTATATTGATCTTAGAAGAACATATTTTGTCGACAGTCACAAAAATTCCGGCTTGAAATATCTGGATAACCAATATACATTGACCCCTGAACGCGACTTACCGGAACGAGCTACAACGGTGGGATTTTGATCACGTGTTCGGTGGGGGTAATCCAGTAGGGTACAAAAATGTTAGATATCGTCCTACCAGCAAAAAAGGTGTGTATAAATAAAACAATAAAGATTAAGAACTGCGTCATGCAGAAGCAGTTGCGACTCCTGCCAGTGGCATGTAATCGGAATGCTACTAATGCTCAGCGAGTTTCGGTTCGACTGTTTTAGTCGGATGCGATTGGGGAATTGCGATGCAAACCGCCAAAACTGTAAGTCTTTACAGTCTTGGCCTATGAGTTATGAATACAGTGTTTTGTTATCAGACCATCTACATATGTACATCATATAAAATGTAAATGCTTAGTTTTCATAGCGGTAATGAATTATGAGCAACCAATTTTTCATAGCTCTTCGTAAAATGTTATTTTCTGAAGCTTTAATTGGAACTATTTTATAAAGGAATAAAATAATATCACTTTCTAGGAGACCTTCATACCTTTTTCCATACTTTTTAAGCAATGTTAAAACCACAATAAGCACCCGATTGTTCGCCAATATCAACATGCTATTCACCCAGCTAATTAGTTTGGATTTAAATCCATATGGTTCAATCACTTGACCATCCGTGTAAAATTCTCTTACAAACCGTCGAACATGATACAAATCCTAGGTAATCTAGTGTGTGAAATAACTGCGAGTAATATTTCATATCGATAGCTTTAGACGTTAGAAGATGATTGAGTAAAGAATACTGCAAGACTTTTCCGATAGGCGTGAATTGAAAATGTTATTAATGTATGACATCAGGATTACTAAGTTATTTTTTGCAATATCCAAATTTGAAAGCGAATATGTTGTCTCGTAAATGATTGTTTTCTGTTATACTAGCTGTTACTCCATCAACATGAACCCCCTGTTTAAAATGTAAATTTTCGAAAATCCTTTCTTAGCGGGTCCATTACACAATACATAAACAAGATGGTAGGTCCCTCGTATGCGAGAGGCCATCTGGGTTGGTACCACCGCTTTGTCTATTTATGAGACTTAACATTTTATCTCTCGGGGTGACGAGCGCAGTTCAGTGCCATGCAGTGCTTTGTAATTCAAAGTTCTGTGTGGTGTTGCTTCTGTTTATGGGCAGGTGGCGCTTACCATCAGGCGAGCGTCTTGCTCGTCTCGTCATTTAATAAAATAAAAAAAAATCTATTGATCAGTAGTTTTTGAGATACTATGATTAATCAGTGAGTGAGTGAGTACATGGTACTTTTCTTTTATTAATACATTAAATATGCATTAATAAATGTAATGCATAGATTAATTGTCGCCTTTGTCGTGCGATGAACTCTCTTCGTATAATAGGAGCTTTAATAATATAAGTCATGTGCGAGGAAATACATTTAATGTAAATGCTACTATAATCATCGTAATAAAGAAAGAAAAAACATATTTATTTAATGCAGTAAAGTACAAGATTAAAAGTGAAAAAGCATAGACTAATATCAACAATGTTTATATCCAATGAAATCCTAAAATCCATACCCATTAACGTTGCAAAAATAATATTTGGAAGGACTAAATCACTTAAAATTATGCATATCTTTCATATTATGGATATCCATAGGCTGGTTGTACCGTCTGTATTTAATAGCTTATTACGAAGTTTGTCAGTTAATTTGTTATTGCATATTCTGGTGTGTAGCAGTCAAGACTAGTTCAGTCGGGAACTTTGCTTAATGCTACTATAAATCATATAGATAAGCGGTGTTTAAATTTCAGTTGAAGGAACTAAACTTATATTACAAATACGCAATTGATTCTCTTTGTATGAACGCTTGAAGGCTTAAATTTAAAGAAAGGACATAGATCAGTTTTTATTCTAGAAAATGACCTTCACGTAACTAGAGTCGTAGGCAAAAGTTAGTACTTGATAATTCGATCATTAGGCTTGATAACACAAAAAAGGGAGGGCTAAGATAATGTTATAATTTACCTGCTATGATGTTAAGCAAAATTGTACTAATAATAAATAATAGTGTTATCAATTTATTTCATCTTATAAGATCCACTTAAGCAACGGTTAAGGAATAACATTTTTAAAGTATCGGCTCGTAAACAAACAAGTGGCTCATCTGATGATAAGTGGTCTCCAGGACCTATGAACACCCACAATACGAGAAGAAACATGGTTGTCGACCTTAAAGGATAAGGATAGGGATTGGAAAGAGGAAGGAAGATATGGGTCAACGAAATACAATAGCAAGCACCGCAAATTAATTTTTTGCGAGACAATGGCGACAATTTAATGAAACAGATTAGTTACAATAATGTAAAACAATTGAAATTAGAAGATGATAACGATATATCGAAGCCGCTTGATCTTAAATATTTTGATGATACAAGCATTAATGAAGAAACATATCCGTCTAAATATATTTTAATGGTACTCATAAAGCCGCCTGATAAACTGTACATGGATAAGACAATCGGTTCAGAGTGGGTTAACGACCTAGTACAAGGGATGTTGTTTAGATAAGTTATTCTTGAAACCTCTGAATGGCCCATTGTCGAATATTTTGATGCATTACTATTATATATTTTAAATAATGCTAGTCCTGTATTATATGTGTCACATTGCTGTGCATGGGCCTTTTCCACGATTTAGAGGGGTTAGGCATTGGGTTCATCCACGTTGGCTGGATGCGGGTTAGAATTAACATTCCTTTTACATTGTTATTACGAACTTCTTACTCTCGAACTACTACTACTCCTCGAACTATGTTTCCTTCACCCTTACCATCCGTATCGCGTAAGAATTACAATTCTGCGCCACCGAGGCAGTTGTTGAAAGTATTTGAATGAAATTTGGAACATATGTAGGACATGATCTATACCTCGTTCATAACACAAAAAAAAGATCTATTCACATTTAACAGAAATTAACAAATACATGATATTATTAAGTTTAAACTCATTTGTTTACGTTATATTTTAACCATTGCTAGGTATTCCTAGCAATGGTTAAAATAACTAATATACTATAATATAACTAATTTCTTCCATCGTTCTCAATAGAGAACGATGGAAGAAAATGGAGTAGGCCTTCACCCAATGAGGGGGTCCATGTCCATTAACATTCCGAAACTAACTATACTAACATCTAACTTATAAGTTAAAATTTACTAACAAGAAAAACTAACAACTGCATATGTAAAAAAAAGGATATGGAAATAAAAAGGCTTATTATTATATTTTAACAAGGTACATTATCCATTAAGGCAAAACCTAAGCGGTTTTATTGCTCGATAGAAACCTATCCAGACAAACATATTTTAAAGAGATTCATCTTCCATTGACATGTGTGTTAATAAATTCAAATTGCTAAAAGAAATAACATCGATTTACTAAAAATAGTAGCCTTGTGCGACTTACACTATGCATCATCGATGTTCAATGTCTTCTGTTTGTCATGCAATCTCCGCGACCAATTCACGCCTGTTGTGTATTACTGTTGAATCAACCTCACAAATGGATCCGATTATGTTGATGGAATTTTAAATTGCATCATTTGGAGATATTGATTTTTCGGATTTGTATTGGAATTCAATTTTTTTTATCTGATTGACGTCAGATAGAAAGAATATTTAAAACAGCTATTCGTTTATGAATAGTTTACGATTTTTTACCCTTTATGAAGTAAAATGGAGTACAAAATCTAGGAGAAAAATTTACCTATTACATTCAACTTATTTCTCTCGACCTAGTTGCTTAACTTTAAATCACCCCAAAACGGGTGACTCCCGACTCCCCCTCCCCCACCTAAAAGAATGCGTCGATTTGAATGCATTTGTTTTTGTTTAAAAGGTAATAACAGAGTTAGCTTATTTAAATCTTAGCTATATTTTCTTCAGCTGCTAAAAAATCAAATGGTTTTCTCATTGATGTCGGGTGATTTTAACGTTTACGTCCTAATGGAGTTCATGTGTAAACATATCCTAAGAGTCATTTTGTTTCATACATTAGCGTATTCGGCCATTTAGGGGCTAATGACATGTATTTCTGTATGCCAACCCGCTTTGGGATAATTATGTAATTTTTTACAGATACGAAAATACTAATGACCCATCCTGTAATCCGTAATGTGTTTTTTATAGCATAGGCCGGCAAACGACTTAGTGGGTCACCTTTGGTAAATGACGTCCACCACCCATGAACATTTACCACAATTATAGACGCATTGCTGACCTAAACAAAAAGGATTATTATTGTGGGATTTTGTCCTTCCGATATCGGACTTATGTTGCGAACCACAACAGTACACTATCATTTCATGTCAGTTTTCTGTGAGACAGTGGTAAAACTGTTCGAACCAACCCATTAATCTGTAGACAAATCTGTCTACAGCGTACTACTTAGAATATCTAGGGATATATAATAAACGCGTCACTTAAATAATTTCGGCCTAAAAATTTAAAATTAGTAATAATAAAAAAATAGCCTAGCGGAGATCCATGCCTCCACGGCACACACCTCTAACCTTCTAAAGTTACGTGTGTATTGTTATTTATAAAGAAGTATCTTTCATAAATTGTCGATAAGCACTTCGTAGGTATGTAAAGACTGTAAGTTCTTTGTTATTCCTGATATTTAGGTCATCATAATTGTAGTCAGGATTATATTATGTATATTTGTTAGGATATCTATTTATTATATATAGCAACTAATCAACAAATTTTGGTAGAAAAAATTTACGTGCAACTTACATATATCAAAGTCATACTTATCTTTGTATGCTGGACCATGCAGTTACTTCATAATCCTCAAACGTCATGTCGTGAATAACAAATAAAGGGTATACTAGGATATATAAGGGTACTGATAGCAGACGTTAACCCCGTAAGCTATATAATGATGAAAAATCCTATTTACATGCAAATTTCGTCGAAAAACGTAGATGCAACCTACAGCAAAAATGTGCGTGTGCGAATATTAAAATTCATTCTGAATCTTATTGCGGAATTTATTTGAGGATTAATTTGACACAGCGCGTGCCTGATGCATAAATTGGTTATTGTGTCTGAATTTAACTTATTTGAGAATGAAAATGTATATTTGGAATATAGCGACGGGTTTTGGTAAATTCTGAACCACATAATACTTATGTTTAGTAATATTAGGGTAAGGAATTTGAGTTTTAAAACTGTGGAAATTGCATGTCTTATGGGCAAAAAGCAGCAAAGTTAGGTCTTTTGTTTCTCGCGTTAATAACATCGTTTGTAGTTGTCAGCCTTGGTGGCTTAGTGGGTAAGTAGCCGACTGTGAAGTGAGAGGTCACGGGTTCGATTCCGCACCGGGACATGCACGACCATACGATATTAGTACTGTAATAATTTTCTACTCTCGGCGGATAATTGATCAGTTACCACACTATTAGTTAGTCCCGCCAGGGCCCAGGCGTCTACCGGTGTCACTTCTCACCTCATAGACATCACAGAGTAGGAATGAGACCAAGCCGGTCTCCTGTCTTTCTCACACAATAACCTTTTTCGCTCTCACTCACTAGAGTTTAGGACTTTTTAGAAACATTTGCTTGATGCGATGAACAGGACATAGAAAGACCTAAAAACAACGACAAACCATTTGGCGGGACTCTGTTACTCATTTTAGGTGATTTCAGACAAACGCTTCCCGTCATTCATCGTTCAACGTACGCTGATGAGATCAATGCTTGCTTGAAATATTTTTATTATTTCAGTCACATCCCCACGTACTTACAATATATAAATAAGTTAGTATTTTTTTACTTCACTACCAAAATATTCACTAGAAATAATTTACATGGCAAAACAACGTTTGCCAGGCCAGCTAGTAAATATAATTAAAAAACGACTATTAGGCTGCGGACTCGAAGTAGCTGGCGCGGGGCGGCGGCGGCGGCGGCGCGGGAGCGGCGGAGACCCGATCTCGAAGCCAGCGGGCAGATCGCGCGGCGCTAGAGCGGCGTAGTGTTGTACTATGAGAAATCAGTGTCTGTTCCCGAACGAAATTGATGTGAATATGATGTTCCATATAAAAAATCATTGAAATAATTTGCTCCACCACGTCGGCGGCCATTTTTGAAAATACACAACACTACATCAATGCAGACGCGCAGGCGCCGCTCGATTGGCGCACGCCGCTCGTTCGCCGCTCCTCGCGCCCGCGCCGCGCCGCTGCCTTCGAGGCCAGGTCCATTTAAATCTATGCATTGAAACGCGCCGCTCCCGCGCCGCCGCCGCTTGCCGCTGACTTCAAGTCCGCAGCCGTACGCTTAAAATAACATCAAACTCTTGACACCCAATCTCATCGAACATCCCGATTCAAATAGAATGGGCACGTAATAGAAACAGGGACACACAATGGCACAACCGATCTGTCACCACGAGCCCAATGAAACGGCTTCAATCATTCACCTACATATATTATACATTGAACAAGTATCCGCACTTCAGAGTCAAGGCGAACCCTTTACAGGATCGACGAAAATAAACCTACCCCGACGTTCAACTATCGTCACGTCCTATATTTATTTTGGTACGAATTTGTTGAGAAAGGTAAAAAAGGTAAGGACCGCGTTTCACTAAACTCTCGCACATATCTTGAATATCCCGTAAAACACTTACCTGCAGGTGGTTGTGAAAGCATTTTATCTTTCGTGAATAAATGATTAGGAATATCTTCGCGGTTTAAGTCATTATCTTCAATGGTTGTTGTTTGTTATAATTTTGCAATATTTAGCGAACGGTATAGCCCTGAATCTAGCTTTATTCATGTGTCAGTTCTATGTTTTTTCTCTATAACCTCGTAATGCTGTAGACGGTTTTGTCTGCAGATTAAACAGACCAGCTCAACCGGGTTATTGCCATTGTCTCACAGTAAATTGACGTGCTGCTTGCTGTTGCATTTCGTGTGGTAAGTGACTTTTCAGAGTCCTGCACTTCCCGATATCTATACCTTTCCTTTTTGATTGGCGACGCAACGATGATTCTTCTGGTATTAAGGGTGTTTATCACTTATCATCAGAAAACCCACTTCCTCGTTTGCTAGTCTCTGCAATAAAAAATATGATTCGAAGAATATTGTCATTCAATGCAACAAAAGCCATTTAAATTACATTCCATTAAATAATCATGATGAGATTATGCACGATCGGCCGCTGAACCCAGACTAGTTATTACGAAAGGAATAGCTAAAGTTAGTAAATGCCGACCCAGATGAACGTTAATGAAAAATAAATTCGCAGGGAAACCATTGCATTTTCAAATAGTATGAAAACTTGCGAACATTATTCATTTTACGAGGGCGTGGTGACGCCAGCCGCGAATGAGGCTGGGCGTATTAACCTAAATTTTGTACTAGCATTTGCTCACAGCTTTGGCCGTATTTACATCAAATGGGCTGGCGAAATAGAGTTTCGGCACAAACTACGCTTTGACGTGAAATATGCTGTTAATAAAACACGTCAAAACCACGAATGACAAGAGTAGGCATCATTGACGGTCAAAATGGCTTGTCTAGCATTTGACAAGCATACACATAGCTTGACGCATCGTCAGGCATTCACTCATTAAAATATAAATCCCCATTAAGATGGAGAAAACTTATGTCTTCGAGACCGCAACATACATTTTGAAAAACAGAATCTTATGTGGCGGCTTCTTAAATGATGATTTTCTATGTCGTATGAGAAATATTCTTAATTACGACATAGCGACCTAAAGTCCTTCCCATGTTTCGCACACTAATGTGGTTTGCTTCACATGTATATCTCTTAAAAAGTTCTAAAAGGCAAGCGAATTTGACAGGCTTTGTAGAAAAAAACATCTACGTTTGTGAACATAAATCATTGTCGAGCACGAAGTTAGCGTGTCAAGTACATCAGATTCCTTCTTAAATAATAAAAATGCTTGCTTCACGTGCTTGTCAAGCAATGTAGAACCATTTAGGGAGCCTCGCACTGACTACATAAAATATAAGAGCTAAGCATATATCTGCATAAATAACCTAATCCACGTCATAATAAATATAGACTAAGTAATCTGGCTAAGCAAACATTTTTCCCCAACCATGATTTCTAACAAAAAATATTTGGTCAATATTTTTGACAGCAATATCGTCGGATATGCCTCGAGACACTTCTAAATTGATGTTTGGTGTCATTAATCAAAGTTAAACTGTCAATATTAGACGCCAGATCAGAAATTTATTACGATTAAGCTACCAGGAGTAATCAAATTGACGTTCATTATGTTGCTCATCATGTTGTCGATCATGTCAAGGAATGAAGCAGAACTTTTTCAGCATCTTTGTCAGTCTACATTTTGGCCGCTTTTGGAGACTGACTGACAGTACCATTATTACTGATGCTGGTTTTACAAGGCTCCTATTTTCTAATAAGAATGTCAAAGCAGCGATAGCTCATCCTCGAGTGGTATCGACTGCCGATCCGAAAGTTGCAGTTTCGAAACCAGCCCCAAGAGCATGCACTCAGACTACTCCTAAAATTACGTGTGTATTCATTATTAATGATAACTTATTATAATGGTGAAGAAAACATCGTGAGGAAACCTGCATATCTGATTAGTTCTCCATAATAATTTTGAAGCTATGTAAAGTCTGCCAAACCGCATTAGGCCAACACGGTGTACTAAAGCCAAACTCCTTTACATTCCGTACAGGTGCCCAGGAGTGGGACATATATAATACAGGGCTAGTATCGATATAACTGAGATCTTTTCAGCATCCCCAACCTTACTGGAAGTATTTTAAACGGAAAGTCCAGTACAGACAGTACTGTCAGACAATTTTCAATCACGCTCTTTATTTACCAACCTCACGCGCTGACATCTATGTTGCCAAACAAGTTGATCTTCACGTATTTAGTCCTAATTGTTGCATTTTATACATGGATTCACGTTTATTTATCTGAAAATACATTTACATATTCCATTTTCAAATACACCGTTCTAGCCGCGACGTACTTACTTCTGTAAAATCTGACTAACCTACTCTAGCCACAACATAGTGCCACGGGTATTCATTAGCACAAGTATATTATTTTTCAAATTAAAATAATAAACAAGCCTCTACCGTTATAATGGACAGGGCAAAATGAAGGGCTGGTGCAGAGCGGTACAAGAGTCTAATCTCCAGCAGCAACGAGTGCCCGCTCTCCACTCGAGTTGACTTGACAATCTGGGTTAATTAGCCTTGCTACATTTTTTATACGCAATTCATTTTTTAAAATGCTGACGATTTTAATATGCTGTAAATGGTTTTTAACTCTTGACAACTAAGAGTCGTTATAAGTGTTACCGCAAAACTTTTTGTCTATTTTTCTTATTAGCTTTCGAAGACGAGGTGACGGCCCACCTGATGGTAAGTGCTTACCTTTACATTAGCAACGCCAGGGGCATAGCGAAGCCGCTGGCTATCGTGGAAGTAATTATACTTCGTTTAAAGAAGGACGTGTCATAGCGCTGAGGAATCACTTATCTGTGAGTTTATGTGGATATCCGTGGCATTACAGCGAATGCGCCAATAGACTTTTGTAATAGATGTCGGGTGTTTTAAACGATTGAGTTCATTTTAAGATAGATGAATGCGACATATCTCGCATATTATTTCCCTTGTTGGCAAACTTTGGTTGGTCGCTTCACTGAAGCCGCTTCTGCGTGTTAGTACTTGAATGCCATTGAAAGGACAATTACTATTTTTATCCTTTTATCTGCTTACATTAAGTCCCCATCCTTTCTAAAGTACTGCTCCGTTGAAAGACGCAACTTAATCTAACGAGGACTCGTTTGTGAAACACATTTGAATAAATATTTCCAAAATTACCTTTCATGTAAATGAGAGCTGAGTTAGCAACTCTTATAAATGTGTTTAAGTGTTCTCGAATTATTACTAAGAACATTATCTTGCCACATTATATCAGACACAAAATATATCTTTTCATAATTATACTCGTACATTTTCTACTTAACTTACTTTACTTTTTGTGGAAGGGTATCACTGATGGGAGGGTACCTGGTACTTTTTTGTACCCGACTGGATAGTTAAAACCATACACATGGAGAAAAATCTGCCATAATGATAGTATCGTTCATGTGGGTCTCTTAGATTTTTCGGAGATAATCTGGCAATTTTTTTTTCACAGCCATAGAGCTTACTCGATGTGATTTTCGTTTTATAATTTATTATGACTATAAAAAAGGATTGAAGCCGCAAGAATGTTATGAATTTTTAGCCACAAATTTTGATGATTCTGCTCATTCATGTGCTACAGCTTCAATTGATTTGATGAATTGAAAACAGGACGGGGAAGCTTTGAAGGTGAGGCAAATGCAGGTCAGCCGTCAAACGCGGTTATTCATGGAAACGTTCAAGCTGTCCAAAATAAATACTCGTGAAAACCGACGAATTACACATCTAAATGCTCTTAAGCTTGAGTGAGAACTGGGAATTAGATCAGCAGCATTGAAAACTATTAGTTAACAACTATCTAGACCAGTGTTTCCCAACGTGGGGCCTACGCCCCGCAGGGGGCAATCTGATAGTTAAGGGGGGCAATTTACAAATGGACTCGACACGACTTTAACCCTTTCGCTGTGGGTTATTTAAGTGCAATGCTAGATATCGGTGACAAATTTAACAAAAAAATGTTGAGGTGGGGCATGGCCTAAAAAGGTTGGGAAACACTGGTCTAGACTCTCCATAGGCGTTGTTTGTTGGACATGGGTTCCGCACAAAACATAAAATGAGCAGAAAGAGTTGTGTGGATTGGTGCGAATTTTAGATGGATAAATTCGACGTTGGCGAGAAAAAAACTTTTATGAGATACTGATAGGTGACGAAACATGGTTATATAGCTATGATCCTGAAACAAAGCAACAGTCCACAGTATGTTGGTTTGAAAATGAGCCAACTGCAACGAAGTGTTGTCGTGTACGAAGTACATAGAAACAAATGTTCACCTCATTTTTCTGCAAGACGGGACACATTGTAATAATAAACTTTGGTTTGAAATAGTTTCTCATAGTTTATCGAGTGCACTATTTATTGGGATGTCGTCAATCTTTCACGATGCAATCGACGGTTTATTGTTAGTAGTGTGGAATGGGATTAAAATAATATAACTTGATGTTGAAATGTTGTTTCATATGCAGTTGTTATTACAGTGGATATGGGTGTAGATATTGATGGTGTTCTAATTAGAAGCAATAGTCCCTTTGCTATTGGTAGAGCTTCTGTTGACACTATTGTCTACATTATGAAATATTGGTATCGGATTATTACCACTGTCTGGCTACTGGGATACAAGGATGTATAGGGGTATATCCTTGTATCTGCATCGGTCCTGTGCCTGCATCGGTCATCCGCTTGTCCTGTCGCAGGCCCCTCGATTTGCTTCTTCCCTCTCCGAAGAGACAACAAGCATTTATACAGGCCGGAATGATTCTGGTGACCCGATAAACTCATTGTTTATTTTATTTAGAATAAATTACAACTTAAAAGGGTTTTTAAATAATTTATGTGACTAAGAAAGAAAAATAAATTAATTTGTTTTGCCGGAGTGGTTACATAATATGTTAACTCCGATGGATCGATACTTATAGTTAATACGAAAATGTATCAAAATTTTGGTAGCTGAAATATCAGAAACATGTTTTTAAAAGAAGATATTCATAACTAAATTTAATCGTGCGTGGTTTTGTCTAAATCGCTAATTGCCATAATTTTAGAATATCACGTAACGAGCTGTCTGAATTTAAGGGATTCGAGCCTCTGTATTCAGTCCTTGTTTGGATGCCGCGCCGTAACAATATACATTTAAACAGCAGATAAAGATTTGTTCATATATAATACATTAACTATCAATATATATTTCTCTCTCTCTCTACCTACCTCGGCCCCCCCTTCCCTTAGTTCGCAAAGTGGTCCATGTGGACCTCCAACGGTCCACGGGAGACTTGACGGAGGTTTACGTTGACATGACAAAAAAATGGGGGTTCACAATTCGTAAGCGGGAGACCACGATAATTTATCTGCTTTCGATAGTGAAGAACTAAAATCTTGGCTTGACTTTACCTATCAATGTAGGCAGATAATATTTTAAGAAGCTCAGCGACTGTTACTTGTAAAAACTTGTATATTCCATATTCAGTACAATGTGTCGAGACTTGCGATGCGCCGCAGGGGGTCCACCGGAACCAGCTAAATATTGAAAGTGGTCTATGAGAAAAAAAAACTGGAAACGATTCTACACGATTCGTGTAGGCCCGAGGTTTCCAGACTTTTTACTGAATGAACTGATTCGAACGCTGTTTACTGCATTTGGCAGTTGATAACAAATAAGTTTCTTAGGTCTATGTATGAAAATTTTAAAAAAATATCATTTCAAAGTTACAGATGTTTTTCCAATGGAATTTTTAACGGTTATGTAGAGACGGTATTACAATGAAAAACACATCATTGCCTATCAATAAAATAGGTTACCGTCCCAATTAATGCATTACGAAACCGGTACAAACTGTTTTCTATAATACTGCATATGTTATAAACATATCATCCGCGACCTTCCGAGAATAATTCTAAACAAAACAATGGTCTCATAAATAAATCCGTGCATACGGACACTCATACCGAGTGTTTCATCTAGTTTTATTTGTGTTTCAGTATTTTTAACGGTGCAATCTCCGTTCTGAATTCTGTTATTATGCTGAAAACTGAACTGAAAATATAATCGTGGAGTGAATTTCCAGATTTTACGCTCATAATTGCTCCTTTAATTAGCATTGGAATAGTTTTTATTGAATGTTTGGTCGAAGTGTAGCTTTACCTTTGATTATGGAATCATTGTTCCAATTCCGATTCAGATGAAATCATAGGAGGGACATTTATTATTATCTAGTGAATAATAGTTTCCAAGTTTGGATTGTGAAACGAGTATGATATGAATAACTAAAATATAAATTTCTTGAGCCTTTTACACACAAGTATCACGCGGTCAACACAGTTTGTAGAGTTTATTTTTTTTATTATCCTGAATGACGAAATGAGCAAGTAATTGTTTATATGATCCATGGATATTTGTTTCGGGTCTGGGTGTTGTGGGACCGTAAGTCCCTCGTGGTCCTGATATCCAGGATACAGATTTAATCTAGTGTTGGGTCAGGACTATGTAAGTGACTGATGTATTTAAAAAAAAATAACATTCCTCTTTTATGTTGGCGGTAAATTTCGTCTTTATTGATGAATATTCGACACTATATTTTATGAGATATATAATGCGTTTAATATGTTAACTTTTACATCTGGCGACATTTCATTTCGATTGGTATACACAGCTTATAGCTCCGTAGTGACCGCAGAACGGCGTCTGCGAACCGAAGGCAGTCGTGAACTCGATTTTACTACCACTATCAAGAGAAACTATAAAGAAAACGCTTCCCTAGTATGCGAGGGTGGCCAAGACATTTATTATAATGTGTATTTTCTCAAAATATTTTCTCCTTAAGTTACCATTTAAAGAGAAAAAAATTACACAATTTATAACACTTTGACAGCCTCAGTGGCGCAGCTGTAAATGCGTACATGATAGTACTGAGGTCTCAGGTTCGATCCCCGCACTGAGACGAATGTTTGTTGGATCCACAAATGTTTCGGGTCTGGGTGTTGTGGGACTGCAAGTCCCTCGTGCCCACGATACAAGTTAAGCTGGTGTCAGGACTTTGTATGTGACTGTTGGGTGTATTATTATTGTAAAATTTCCACTAATTAAAAACAATTGCTAAAAATCAATGTGGTAGGTCCCTCGTATGCGAAAAGTCGCCTGGGTTGATAACACCGCTTTGTTTATTTCTGCCGCCAAGCAATAGTATGTAAGCATTGTTGTGTTTCAGTTTGAAGGACATTGAAGCCAGTGAAATTACTGGACATTGTGACTTAACATCGTGTGTCTCAGGGTGACAAGCGTAGTTCAGTGCCATACAGTGATTTATAATTCAAAGGTTTGTTTGGTGCTGCTTCTGTTTATGGGCAGGCGTGGCGCTTATCATCAAGCGATCGCTTTGCTCGTCTCGTCAACCAATCAAATAAAAAAATTGCTAAAATTTTTTGTCACAAAAATTATCTCGTTTTATTTAAAGCGGGCTACCCTATTCCGCTCTGGGTAACCGCCGCGTTACCAGTTGAATAATAGCTACTTTATCTACCCTTTCAACTTATTGCACTTGATGGCCATGCCTTACCTTTTACGACTACGTTTCTTAAACAAGTACAGTCCACTAAACACAAGTAGGCATGTGTTAGAAATTGGAACTAGTCTGTTGTTTTCACTCCAGAAACTATTAACCGATTTATAAAAGGCGGTTAGTACAAAAGTTATCCCAGAGAGCTTTGTCTGGTTATTGCGTATTTAGAAAGCGTCATACGGACAAAACTTGGTTCATAAGTAACTCCAAATTGGGAGATTATGACACTTAACATCTTATGTCTCGGGGTGACCAGCGCAGTTCAGTGCCACGCAGTTCTTTGTAATCACAGAACTTAGTTCTGTGTGGTCTTCTGTTTATGGGCAGGCGTGGCGCTTAGCATCAGGCGAGCGACTTGTTTGTCTCGTCATTCAATTAAATAATTTAAAAAAATAACGGGCAGTCTCGACTAGGGTTTTACCTCTCAGAAAACCGATGTGACGTGTCAGCTGTGACATCTGGAAGCCCAAACCCTCTGTTTAAGCATTTATTTGTATTTGTATTTGTTTGTGACAGCCTACTTTGTGATAGCCGACTGTGAAACGTGAGGCCGTAGGTTTGATTCCCGCACCGAGCAAATATTTGTCTGATCAACAAATATTTGTTTTGGTGTCTGGGTGTTGTGAGACCGAAAGTCTCTCGTAGTCCCTGATACCCACGACACAAGACTCGTATCTTACTGTGGGGTCAGGGCTATGTGTGTGACTGTTGGGTGTTATTTATTTATTATAGGTACAATTTGACTTTCTCTTTGATGCCAGCGTTTTAATGTTTGTACTGGATTCATTTTGTGTACTGCTGTTAATTTCTGTTTGACAATTTAGAATTCCGGTTGGCATTTTGTAACAGAATTTTAATGCCTACAACATCGATAAACAATAGCTTGCATGTTTTCAAGTTCCTGAAGTAGTAAATAAATATTTCGAAGCCTAATTATGGCCCATATACAAAAGGCATAATAACCTCTTTTTCCAACCAAACAGTAAAGAAATTAAATTTACAGTAGTTCCTGTATTATAAATTATACAAATATGTGGGTAATTTATGCACTGCTGGGCACGGGCCTCCTCTACTGAATGATAGGGGTTAGGCCTTAGTCCACCACGCTGGACTAACGCGAGTTGGCAGACTCCACATACCTTCAAAACACACGATGTTTTCTTCACCGTTAAAACAATAAAAACAGTTGCTAAATACAAGGTGGTAGATCCCTCGTATGCGAGAGGCCGTCTGGGTTGGTACCACCGCTCTGTCTATTACTGCCGCCAAGCAACAGTGTGTAAGCACTGTTGTGTTTCGGTTTGAAGGACATTGAAGCCATTATGAGATTTAACATCTTATGTCTTCACTCAGTGCTTTGTAATTCAAAGTTCTGCGCGGTGTTGCTTCTGTTTATGGGCAGGCGTGCTTACCATCAGACGATCGCCATGCTCGTCTCGTCATTCAATCAAATAAAACAAAACAATTTCGTTCACAATTTCCTTGATAAACTAAACTAGCGTCATTAATAATTGGTTTTGATATAGAGATCATAAGATAGGAAATCCGATCCGATTTATCGGAATTATCCCTTCAACCATGGCTTCAAACACACAAAGACCGATAGCAATAATTAACGAACATCATAATCATCTGAAGTTTCCAAATTCAATATCAGTGTATGGCCTCTTGAGGATTCCATACTTTATTAATAAAGGCCCGCATGCCAACAAAGGGGATCAAAGATTCACTTTATACACTGTAACTAATAGTTCTACAGCTCAGCAAGTATGATATTAAGTTAAGATAGAGGTATGATTTTAAGCCGACGGAAAAATGAGGTTCTTAGTGATTTATATGTGTTTTTGTTCCACTAAACTGCTAAATCAATTTGTTTTTCTGTAAATCAGTGGTATGAGACGTTCAATCAAGTGGTACAGCGTTAGACAGTTTTGTCTACAGCATGAATGGGCCAGCTTGACCGGGTCATTACCACTGTCTCACAGAAAACCAATTTAAAGTAGCAGCCTGCTGCTGCGTTTCGTATGGTGACTGGAAGCCCAAATCCCTTTCCCTTCCAAAATCCCTTAATTAACCCTTTCGTTTAAAGCCGGCAACGCGCCCATTATTCTTTAGGTATTGTAGGCGTACATGGGCGGTAGAGATCGCTTACCACCAGGTGACCCACTTGCTCGTTTGCTAGCATATGCTATAAAAAGATCGGGGTAGTGTACCACAGTTTCACAAAATAAAACCATGTGAAGTAAAAGCCTAGCAGCATAGTAGCATTTTGTTTCCTCAGTAAGATAGCCTAAGGACTAAAAAACCTCTTCCTTTTTTGCAGCAGGTTAATGACATCGCCTACTCTACTAAAGATCGGTAACGTTACTAATCGTCTGGTAGTATAAGTGGGTTTTCTGCTGGTTAGTCTATTAAATTAAAAGATTACTAGGAATTTAGCTTTTGGATAAAAAGTATAGTAACTTAAGCCAGGTAATAGCATGTTAATTCATTCAGTCGAAGGCGTCATTGTCAATGTCAACAAACACCCAAACTTTTACATTACAATATTAGCAGGAAGTGCCATCAAGTCACAAAAAATAAAAGAAAAAGAATCAGCAGTCCGAATGTTACGTATATTGTAGAGCTCTTATTATATTTGTCACTGTCCGGTAAACGAATTACGATCAAATCATATTACTTCGGGCACTATCTGCCATAAAAATCTGAACGATCGATACTTTATTTCTTTCCTTTGTGACTGTAAGAAGTTTATTGGATAAATAACAGCTCCTAAAATCATAAATACGCGATTATGTGAAAGTATTGTATTTTAAAATGTTGATTGCTTTTTATTTAATTCGACTGATTCGACCAATAAGCAATAAAGAATACGTAAAAAAACAGATATGTGTTTATTTCTCTATTGTTTTAGTTTATTACGTTAAATAAGGAATAATTTAAGACTAATTAGCCTTAAGTACGTTCCACCCCAATCACTTTATTGGTCTAGTCCATTTGTCCCAGTACATCATGTAATGGGCGAACAATCTACACTAATATTATAAAGAGCAAAGATTTGTATTTTTGTATGTAACGAATAAACTTAAAAGCCACTGGACCAATTTAAAAAATTCTTTGCCGTTAGAAAGCTACATTATCACTGAGTAACAAAGGCTACTTTTTACCCCGGAAAAAGCAGATCACCCGGGCGTGGAAAAGTAGGAAAAGCTAGTTTCAAATAAACCTAAGTAGCTCTTACAATCAGAACCAGCATAATTGGAATTTCAAACCCATTTATTTATCACGCGCATCGCTAGAGGCGCTTTCAAATACAAATAGATTTACAAACAATTACCAAATGATATCACTATACATTGTATTAATTATTTACTTATTATTAATCGTAGGGTTGGTTTGTTTTTCTATCGACTGTTATTGTTTGATTTTACATACAAACAATAATTGTTTAATTGGACTAGCGGGCAGTAGTACATGTTCTGCAGTTAGTCCCGACCCGTCGTGCTGTGCGCACCGATCGCTGTATGAGAGTGTAATATTTCGTGAAACTTTGTGTTTGTGTGGTGACTTCGTGTTTATGTGAACTCCTATGTGTAAGTATTTGTTAATTTATGTACAAATTATTGTGGTTCGTGAAAAATAGTGATTTTGTAGGCGTTCATGGATAATCATGGAATTTGAGATAAAAGCTATACAAAATGATATTTTATATGACTGATTTATTTAATTTTCATAAATTAAAATATATCGACACGTAATTTGCACGCATTTGGAAAATATAGATTTTTTCAGTGTTTGTTATAAATAAGTATTAAGCAATAAGAATAAATTACTTAAGTATTTCTGCATATTTTTACTATTTATTACGAATATGCTAATAATGTCCAGTTTTCCATGCCGTATTAGGCTTTTCGTTTTGATCATTATTATCACCCTACTTGTTTTTTAGGATAATGTTTTTTGTACTCTAAGTATTGAAATAGATTTTATTTTAGGGATTTTTTTAAAATAAATATTGTGCAGAGATCGCGTTTTGCATTCATAATCTCGGAAAATTTCATCGATATGGCATCGATAAATTCGTTTGAAATCCAAAAAAATAAACAATAACCATTTTGTCTATTTTGAACATTAATAACGAATATAATATTATTATATATAACGAACGCTAATATAATATGGTCACGAGCAAAAAATATTGTTTTTTAATTAACTGAAATAATTATTTCTCACAATATTTCCGTGCGACGATGTAAATTATTGTTTACATATAACCGTACCACATGTGCATGTTTTATTTATACATATGCTCACGATTCTATCTCCGAAACGGTAGGCAGAAGTATAATTAGTGCAACCATGCTTCGTTCATTATTTCCATGACATGATGTGCCGATGATGTGATCATGCCGGCCTCCCTAACTACTTCTTCACACTCCGTTTAAAGGACCCTATATTATAGGAAGGAGGAAACACGCGTGCCGGCAAACTATTCTACAGCTTAATTATAATTATTGTATTATTATCTGCACTAATTAAATTAAAGTTGAGGGTTTTTGTCACAGCCCGCAGTGGTAAATGTATCTGCAAGACATATACGTCAGTCACCAGGCACCGCATTTGATATCGCAATGTCTGCACGTCAGTGCACTGTCACGCCTGTAATCCCCGAAGGGGTAGGCAGAGGTGTATCCACTACACTCATATTTCGCCGAGCGTATTTCCATCCAATGATGTGATAGGGGACGAGCCTATCGCTATACCGGGCACATTTCCAGACTCCGGGCCGATGCTGAGCATTTCGTGATAGAAAAACCCAATATCATTTGACCCGACCCGTGGTCGAAACCGAGACCTCAGCATAGCAGTCGTACCGCGTACGCAATACGACTACGCCACCGAGGCAGTCACCTAGATTTATACATTAGCTTAAATGATGAGGTGAGCTGCTTGCCTGATTATAAGGCCTGCCCCAAAACAGTTTTATCACCCAGAACTTTGAATTGCGAAATAATGAATGGCACGGCACTGGGCGCCTCACCCCGATACTTACTATGTCAAGTCTCATAATGAACAGGAATTTACTTAATGATTTCTTATGTTTACGCGAATGTAACATATTGAATTTTTTTAAATTTTGATCCCGCCGTTTCGAAAGCTTTTCAGCCTTCGTGGTTACGGGGTGGACTCCAATAAAAAACCGCGATAAAATCCGTTTAAATTAGTTTTATTTCAATGAGTAATTTACTTGCTTCCTGTACTTGAAACCGGAACACAGCGGTGCTTACATACAGTTGCTTTACGACGGAAATAGACAAAGCGGTGGTAAGGACTTTGGAATAGGAGACATCTACCACTTAGGATCACCCGAATTGACAGTATTTTACCATTACACTGTAACAGGATCTCTCGTATTTTGACATTGATAAAGTAATAATATATTATGTCAATGGCATGCTGTTCATTTTGATAAGGTGCATAATAACATTATTTAGAATAGTAGTGTATTTATGATAAAAATATAAGCTCAATTCATTTATTATTTTACAAGGAGGTAAGGTCCCTCGTATGCGAGGGGACGTCTGGCGTCTGGGTTGGTACCACCGCTTTGTCTATTTCTGCCGCCAAGCAACAGTGTATAAGCAATGTTGTGTTTAGGTTTGAAGGACATTGAAGCCAGTGAAATTACTGGGCATTGTGAGACTTATAATCCTATGTCGCGGGGTGACGAGCGCAGTTCAGTGCCATGCAGTGCTTTGTAATTCAAAGTTCTGCGTGGTTGTGCTTCTGTTTATGGACAGGCGTGGCGCTTACCATCAGGCGAGCGCCTTGCTCATATCGTCATACAATCAAATAAAAAATATAGGGGAATATATTTTTAAATGATCATAAAAACGGCGGAAACTTCTCAATTCGTCTGTGTATATATTTTCATGTATGCGCGCATTTCATGTATGTATATTTATGTTTGTTGATTTCAACAAACAAAACACGAGATCAACGTTTAAAAATTTAAGCTTCAGCACTTATTTATTTATATTGATGGTTCTTTCACTAAAAATAGTAAAGTAAAAACATTTCTACAAAAACACGATTGAAAAGATTTAAATAAAAAAATAGCTTCTATCTACCTAGTATGGTTCTTCGTTCTTCAATGATTTATAAAATGTACACAAAATTAGTGTTTTTAAAATAGTCGAAGATTAACGGAAGCGAATTTTAAAACAATTAAATAAGTAGACATAAAATAATGTTATTTCTATTACTGAAATAGATACCCTATGACCTATTAGATAATACTTTTTTGTTTACTTGATAACGGATAAAAATACGTCACTATATATAATTTTGTTAATATTTATCCGTTTAGATTGCCGATACAAGGCAGCATTTATTAAGTCAAGTGAGAAACCCTGGGTTGCATTATAGTTAATAATACACTGGCCAGTGTCCACTAGTCATGATTTCTGCTTCCACCTGCTCTTATCCCACTAGCAGTGAGGTTGGCGTAACATGCTTTTTACCACATTTATATATTTTTTTTAACAGTCACACACATATAGCCCTGACCCCGCACTAGGTTAAACCTGTATCGTGGGTATCAGGAACTACAAGGGACTTGCAGTCTCACAAAACCTACACCTACCACCCTTAAGAAAGAGTACACTTAAGTGTTCCTCTTGAATACAAGCGTAAGAATTAAGCCACTCGACCAATTAAGCGATGAAATAGTTTTACTTCAAAAATAGCATTATCTTTGCTCTTAAAATTCCATCAATATTTGATACCACTAATGAAAACCTCTGCGGGTTCAGAGAAAGTCTAGTTTTCACGCTCTTAAATTATGAATGGATCTCTTGTGAAACCTAAACCGCAGCGCACAAAGGTCGAGACTAGTACTTAATTCAGTCTGCCTACGTTAAGACCTAAATATGACAGAAGACAAATTAATCCACTCTGGGTATAATGATAGGGTTTAACGCATTTAAAGTCGGTATTGTAGGAAGGTGTAGCAGGCATTGTTATCTGTTTTGCTGTGTGGCGGATTTTACATACATATCTTAAAAAAAATACGTTTCTATTTTGTTTAGTCGAATGACAAAATGAGCCGGTCGCTTGCCATCAATAAATAATAATAAATCTTGCGGCACGCCTGCCCATAAATAAACACAACTTTACAAACTTTGAATTACAAAGTACTACATGACACTGTACTGCATTCATCACCCCGAGACATAAGATGTTAAGTCTCTTAATGTCCAGTAATTTCACTGGCTTTAATGTCCCTCGAAGGGCGGAATATAGAAAAAGCATAATAGAAGGAAATAGAAGGCTTCGTGTATGTAGAGTTTACTAATTTACCAAATTTTTTACGCTTGGACCGGTATTGTTCTTATATTTCTTTCTAATAACACATTAGACAAATCCTTTAAAATCCATACTAATATTATAAAACTGATGAGTTTGATTGTTTGTTTGTTTGTTTGTTTAAACGCGCTAATCTCAGGAACTACTGTTTCTCATTGATTTTTTTTTTGTGTTGGATAGTCCATTTATCGAAGAAGGCTTTCGGCTATATAAAATTACGCTGCGACCATTAGGAGCGAAGCATCAGTAAAAAATGTTGCAAAAACGGGGAAAATTATTCATAGGTATATGAAGGCTTCCGTTGCGTGCGCTGCGTACACGGTTTATACAAGCTTCGAGTAGGTAGGTAGGTTACAGGTAGGTAGGTACATTAAAACGCTTACATCTACACTAATATTATAAACAGGAAAGATTTGTATTTTTGTGTGTAACGAATAAACTTAAAATTACTGGACCGATTTGAAAAATTCTTTTACTATTAGAATCCTACATTATTCCTGATGAACATAGGCTACTTTTTATCCCGGAAAAGCAGAGCACGCGGGCGGAGCCGCGAGGAAAAGCTAGTATTATATATTTTGGGCATCGGTCATTTTATCGGTAATTGGGTAACCATCAGGGTCATAAAATATGAGATTCATTAGTGTGGAAGCGCTTAAAGTAACACGTAATATCTGAATCATCATCATCATCAGCCACAGGACGTCCACTGCTGAACATAGGCCTCCCCCAATGATTTCCAGGCTGACCTGTTGGAAGCGGCCTGCATCCAGCGAATTCCTGCGACCTTTATCAGGTCGTCTCTCTTTTATCGTTTATCGGCATAAAACAATAAAATTATTGATATCACAACTTATCGTAACAATTTTAATTTACGAAAAAAAATAGAGTTTTGATCAGCACAGGTAAGAATGCTTAAAAATTTACGAGAAATGTTACCAAAATATATGCCATTTATTATCAGGAACCATGAAGGAATGTTCCCAGCGTGTGCCCTTACGTTCGCGGGTCGCATTCCTCACGCAAACTAGGGACAAAAGGCACAAATCTTCACTTGTATCGGCCAAGTTATAAAGGGAATGCTAGCAGCTATTTGTTACACACACGAAAAATTACTTTTATTTTTGTACGCAATTTTTTCTTAGGCACAGTCTAACCGTAATCAAGTTGGGGAGTGGCAACGAAAAAAGTGTTTTTAATCTTTTACCTTTATTATTTTCTAACTTTTGGTAACGATTCCATCGCGTGAATGTATTTTATTATCAATAAACAATTCTTCCTTTTTCCCATTCGCAATGGAGTCGGCGCAACATGATTTTTAACACATGTGATAGGAAGATTTGACTTGTAGATTTTAAGATCGAACGCCTCCCTGATGTCAACCCTATTGTATAGTAACGAATGCAGTCATGGGTTTTTTAGCCCGTAAAAATCGACAAACCCCGGCTAACGGTGGGTTAGAATCCATGCGGTTTTTCCCAATGTAAAATTAAACTTTTAAAGTGCTGAAAAGAATTTCTTCGAACATAGCTAAACATTATCTTGTAGACAGCCTCCGTGACGGAGTAGGCGAATTGCCAGCTGTGAAGCGAGAAGCTGTGGGTTCGATTCCCGTACCGAGACAAATGATTGTGTGATCCACAAATATTTGTTTCGGGTCTGGGTGTTTTCTCCCCAGAGGGGTTGACGTCACGCAGGCGACCGGTGGTAAACACTACAAGACAAATCTTTCTGTAACATGCGTTAAAAACATATTACGCCGACCCTACTGCGAGTGGGATAAGGGCAGGTAGAAGAAGAAGATAGTTAACATCATCTCGATTAATTTACCTTTAAAACAAAAAAAACCGCATTCAAATCGGTCCATTCGTTGAAGAGCTACGGTGTGACAGACAGATATGCACACATCGACCCACATCCACATTGAGGCAAAAGGGTCAAACTTATTTGGCCCCATTTCTTTTTCAGTGATTTAAAAAAGAAGGGTATAAAGAATCGAGCATTTTAAAGGTTCAACATCCTCAACTCTTCTTAGGCATATAGTACAAGTACATATTGATATTTATGCAGGCAAAACTATTGGTTTAGCGTTAGGGTCGCTTTATATGAAAGCCTGGATCTCTTAATATGCCTACTAACCATTCAGTAAATGCCATACACGAAATTCCGCATAACACCATCCACTAATCAACCCGAGAAATTTCATATGATGGCAATATCAGGGCGTAATTAAATAGTCCGCACTTGGAGCGACGTGATTGGATCGGTGTCGGGTGTCGGCTGACATCAGCGCCGGAGTGTCTGCAGTGTCAAGTGATATTCCGAAATCGACAAGCGTGAGTAATTAACTACAGAGCGCGTTATTAATTAAATACTAGAAGCATTATAATGCCCATATTCTTCACGTAAACAAGTTCTTTGCCAGGTGTAAGCATAAGCAAGTTCTATTATTATGCGGAATTATGTTGAATAAACAACTATATAACTATTAACAAATACTAATAATAAACAACTTTATACTAATAGTATCGTTTGGTGGTAGGATATTCATATCCGCCCGGATAGCGACCACCGTACACATGGTATTAAAACTTGCCATAGTGATCCACACGCCTTGTGTGGCTTGCTTTTCAGGATCGGCCAGTATATAGTCGGTTCTCCCGAAGGAATTGCGATAAGACTTGATGATTGATTGGGGTGGGTATAGGGTTACATCCTTGTATCCCTGTGCCTGTATCGGTCATCCGCCTGCCCTGTCGCAGGCTTTTAGATTGTTTTACTATTTTTCGGTTAGAAGGATATTGAAGCCCGTGAACTTACTGGGCATTGGAGACTTCTCATCTTACGTCTCGGAGTGACTAGCGCAGTTTAGTGCCATGCAGTGCTTTGTAATTCAAAGTTCTGTGTGGTGTTGCTTCTGTTTATGAGCAGACGTGGCGCTTACCATCAGGCGAGCGTCTTGCTCGTCTCGTCATTCAATTTAATAAAAAAAAAATTGTACCATTTCAACAGAGTTTGCTTTAGAGGGCCTGGTAAAAGTTGGTCCCTGCTGTCATTGAGTAACTGACAGCACTCGTTAAATCGGAGACCTCCGGGAGGCTTGAAAACTTTGACATTACATTAGCTACCAACCGTTTGTTAAAGAATAAAATAGACGTGGGTGGCGTTCGAAAACTTACTTGTAGTTTTATTAGATGAATGTCGATTTTTTTATAACAAAACTGATAATCAGGTCAGGCTCCTAATAGTAAGTGTCAAGTCACCTATGAAGAAAATACGTATTGCAAAAACAATCATGGGCGCGTTTTTTTTTATCCGAGCTCGGCAAAGTGACTGCATTACACCTAATGGTAAGCGCAGTGCAGTCCAAAAAAAGTGACCACCAACAAATAATCAGTTTATCGGTGGTCACCAGAATGATACATGCCTGTTCAGCCGGCATTTTCATAAATGCTTCTTCACACTCCGAAGAATCAAATCGAGGGCCTGCGGCAGGGCAGGCGGATGACCGATGCAGGAACACGGATACAAGGATGTACCCCTATACCCGCCCCAACCTACCATCCTCCCTATCAGCAAACCTTGTAAGAATATAATATGGTTTTAAGGTTTTTTATAAAAAAAAAATATTAGTCCTGTATTATACTTGTCCCACTGCTGGGCACGGACCTCCTCTACTGAATGAGAGGTGTTAGGCCTTAGTCCACCACGCTGGCCTAATGCGGGTTGGTAGACTTCACATACCTTCGAAAAATCGTATCGAGTTCTCAGGTATGCAGGTTTCCTCACGATGTTTCCTTCACCGTTAAAGCAAGCGATAATTAACAATTAATATACACGTGACGTAGAAAAGTCAAAGGTGTATGCTCTTTTTTATCATATCTCCCTTCTATACGAAGACACTATTAATACATAATGCATGCATATAAAATACCGCCCTCAGTTCTCTGGTGAGCTTTTCCGGCGAAATATAGTGCTTTATTACCTTTCTTTACTTTACTCATTTGTTTCAGAGTTTTGTACCTATTACTGACTAAGATACGTAAGCACTCACGCCTGTAATCCCTTATGGGGTAGACAGAAGACCAGTACACCCACTTTTCGCCTAACTCATTACCGTAACTGAATTATATAAATAATAAAAAAAGTCAGTTCAAGTATTATCTATTCAAAATCACCTCTATTAAAATAATTTCAAATAAAAAATCACATTAAAATTGGTCCAGTCGTTAAGCCGATACCATATGGCATAGACAGATACAAACACACATGCACACGCACCCAGATAGACAAAGAGCCCAAACTTACTACTCTCCTTTTTCAGGGGTTAAAAAGGTAGGGTTAGAAACCTTTTTTTTATTTGATTGAATGACGAGACAAGCAAGGTGCTCGCCTGGTGGTAAGCCCGCCCATAAATAGAAGAATCACCACACAAACCTTTGAATTATAAAGCACTGCATGGCACTGAACTGCGCTGGTCACCCCGAGACATAAGATGTTAAGACTCATAATACCCAGTAATTTCACTAGCTTCAATGTCCTTTAAAGCGAAACACAACAGTGCTTTCACACTGATGCTTGTCGGCACAAATAGACAAAGCGATGGTACCAGCCCAGACCAGACTCTCGCATACGAGGGACCTACCAGCTTGTATAACCACCTTAGGCACCCCTTTCCGCCACTGAAGAATACCTAGCAATAAATACGTAGGGTGCACATGAATTCTCATTACGTTGATTGTCCTCATTATGCGCAAGATAAGTTCCAGCGAAAATTCACCTTTCACCACCTCTGAGCAACAAAGGCCATTAATTTACATACATACATCTTATCTTATCTTTCTGTATGAATTTGTTATGTTAAATTTACAGTACACGCTATGCTAGGAGAGTATAACACTTAGCACAGTAATTATACATTTACATTCACAAACTTCATATTAAAAATTATATTTTAAGCATACTTTGTTATAAAAATAAGTTTCTTTGTTTTATTCGAGAACGACAAAGTGACTGCACTACACCTGATGGTAAGTGTAGTGCAATCCAATAAAACAGGGACTACCAACAAACAATGGGTTTATCGGTGGTCACCAGAGTCATGCCGGCCTGCATAAATGCTTCTAGAAGCAAATCGAGGTGCCTGCGACAGGACAGGCGGATGACCAATGCAGGCACAGTGACATAAGGATGTACCCCTAAACCGGCCCCAATCAACCAACAGGCGAGTGACTTGCTCGTCAACTCATTCAATGAAATAAAAAATGGAGCAAGTAAGTTTGGTATCTTTCAATCTAAGCTTAAATCTAGAGACAGAGAACATGAGAGTAAAAAAAAAAGACGTGTGGCACTCGGAGACTGCCGCGGTAAAGCTATTGCATAGCATTTTTTATCAACTTATGTACATCATTATAATTATTTATTTATTTTATTTATGCAGTATTTTTTTCCTTTGTTTTTAATTTTAATTTTGTGGGTCAAGGTCGGGTCAAGGTCGGGTCAAAGTCGGGTCAATGTCGGGTCAAGGTCGGGTCAAGGTCAAGGTCAAAGTCGGGTCAAGGTCGGAGTCAAAGTCCGGTCAAAGTCTTGTGAAAGTCCGGTCCAAGCTGACTGGTGACGCCACCTGGGACTTCGAAATTATCGATGTTGCAGGGAGGTCAGCTAACGCTGGCTGGTCGGAGTGGGGGGTGTTAGGTTTTTTCGTTACGGAATTTCTGTATTCGG
Organism: Amorpha juglandis; assembly: GCA_949126905.1. Lineage (NCBI taxonomy): Eukaryota > Metazoa > Arthropoda > Insecta > Lepidoptera > Sphingidae > Amorpha > Amorpha juglandis. The sequence continues at coordinate 3,840,502 of OX421380.1, forward strand.
TCTCGCCGCTCAAGGCCCGCGATAAAATCTATACAATAGCTTAAAAATTCAAGCATAGCCATTTGAAAATGCTAGTTGCCAGTAAATAAATCTTATAAATCGTTCGTAGTCGCATTCCTAGTTTCATATACATTTGTCTGTGTTGGCACTATGCTTTAGATGTTTACTTCAGTACTTCACTTAGGAAAATAGCAGAACCGTGTCCTCGGGTTAATGCACTCATCATCTGCTGTAAATCTGTATCAAATTGCTCGTCCCACGTCTGTATTTTATTATTGTTCGTCTTTTCACAACGTTACATTCGTAGTATGCCATCTTTTGTTTAGGATTTACTGAACATTTTTCGATTTATTAACTTGAGGCGACTGATTTTATTATTGTTGTTTTGTTTTTGGAACATAAATAAAAATTGCTTCTTATCTTAGTTGAATTGCAAGATGAATGATCACAATTCGCTAAACGAGCAAGTGGATGATGGTAAGTGAACTCCACCGCCCATGTACGCCCCCACCAGAAGAATCATGGGCGCGTTGCCGACCCCAAAGGAAAGGGATAATTAGGGATTGGGAAGGGGAGGGGATTTGGGCTTCTGGATATCTCACTCACCATTCAAACGCAGCAGCAAACCGCTACTTTACGTCGGTTTTCTGTGAGACAGTGGTAACGACCCGGTCGAGCCAGCCCATTCATGCTGTAGACAAAACTGTCTACAGCGTGGCTATACCACTCGCTTTCCACATTCACTAAATTCCGCTATGTAGCTATGTTAAGGTATATATTAGTAGGTTTTTTTATTCGATTATTCGTCAGGCACGTCAATTAAGGTTATTTCTGTACCCAGTAACGGAGCATACAGTAGTTTATGGTGTCCGGATCTCACAAACACTTATCTCTGTACGAGAGTCGAACTCGCGGCCCATTGCATCCTCGGACAACCAGAGATTTGGCGAAACGCTATCCATTTATGGTACATGTTCCCAAAACGCACATTTTCTTCCACCTTCATCATACGGAGTAGCAAAATGTGAAACATGTTGCCGAAGTTTTTGCTTCAAGTTGTTTTCAAGTCGCGAGTCAATCGATTTTTACTAGGCAAGCGTGGTCCATCTTAAGCATTATCGCTTACCATCAGGGGAGATGGTGGCTGAACGCAAACCTATACGAATAAAAAAACTTTAACCTCGGACAAAAAAGAAAGGTGGATTAATAAGTTACACCCGTGAGTTAACAACTCTGCTGTATCTGGGTCTGTATAACGTCTAAACCCTTAGTTCCCAAAGTGGTCCAGATGGACCCTCAGGGGACCACGGGAGACTGGATGGGGGTATACGTTGGAAGGACAAAAAAATGGTGGTTCACAATTCGTGAGTGGGGAACCACGAAAATGTATCTGCCTTCGATAGTGAAGAACTAAAATGTTAGCTTGACTTCACCTATCAATGTAGGCAGATAATATTTTAAGACGCTCAGCGACTGTTACTTGTCAAACTTGCATATTACATATTCAGTGCAACGTGTCGAGACTTGCAAAGCGCAGCAGGAGGTCCACCGGAACCACCTACATTTTGAAAGTGGTCTATGAGAAAAAACATCTGGGAACCTCTGGTCTAAACGGATAGACCGATTTGGATGTAGTTTTTCTCTTGACTAACCGCTACCGGACCGGGAATTCACTGCATTGTATTGATTCGAAAAGAACATTGCCGAAGCGCATAATTTACGTCAGCGTATATACAGATAAACATATGCATGCAACTCGTTTATAAAAATAATCCATCCATCCGCGCTCCAGGACGTTCAACAAATTTCACCGGACCACGTCGATGCCGTAAACATGGTTTATATTACCGTTACGTACGGTTACTAATTTGGACGCGAGATTAATAGCTTTTTTTAGGGGCAAGTGAACAACGTTTTGCACTTCCGTGTGTTGAAATAGATACTGGATTTATTTTGTTTGTAAACGTTTCTATCGACGGTATATGTTTGCCTTATGGGTGTATTGGATTGTATTCTAGTTTTTTTCTATTACAGTCAATTTTTTTGTGAAACAATCAACAAAGTCTGTGCATAAATTTCGAAGTTTAATTTTATCCTCGATTCCCCCCGCTTAGGGGTAGAATTATTTCTTAATTTAAATAGGGCCACCACCGCAGTAAACACTATTGAATACAAAAAGAATCATCACAATAGGTCAAAATTTGTCAGAACATAAATTAAAACATACATTAAAATATTTAAGAATTTGTTTATATATCAGTAGATTTATGAATTAAAATCTGATATTGTATTAATTACTTTTATAACTTTTATACACCCACATTGTCTCGTCTCTGCATCACCCGTAGGTTGACTGTTAGAGAATGCATCTGGCATTGAGTCCGCTTTTATACATGTTTTGTATATAAAGTTTAAATAAATAAAATAAAACATAGTTATATACAGACGAATTGCGGGCCTCTTTTTTCACGTCGGATAAAAATTATATATATCTAACTAAAGTGATCGGACGTAGATATTGATTATTGTGAATTCAAAAGTGCAGTTTTTATTTTCCCAATTATCGGTCAGTGATATTTCTCAATACGGTTTTGAAATTTATAGTATCGATATTTTTAACCATTACATTACTTCGCTTTCTCGCATACGGAAGTCTATAAACCCGAGGAATGTTTTATATTTCCTTAAAATGGCTTTAACGATTCAGATAGTCGCGTTTCAATTGGATGTGTTTGGATTTTAGCTCTAACTAGCGACCCGCGCCGGCTTCGCGCGGGTAAAAATATGTTTCTTCACATTACAAATCTTTGAATTTATCGGCTTTTCTGTACCATAATCCGTATGTTTTATACATATAAACCTTCCTCATAAATCACTCTATCTATTGGTGAAAACTGCATTAAAATCAGTTGAATAGTTTAAAAGATCTCAGCGAAAAGACAGCGGAAGTGATTTCATTTTATACTATGTAAAGATTTAAAAAAGAAACGCACTGTCGTTACTGGCGGTCAGTCGACACTGCGTAATAGAGACGGTAACAACTGGGTTGGGCTTCTCGGCACTCTTCGCCTCTGGTACGCATGTCAACGTTAAGGGTGTAACTGACAGCGGGTTCATATTGTTCGATTTTAGTTATCTAGCTAAATTTCATACGATTCGAACCGGCTGAACGATCTTTCAATCGAAAGGGTGAAAAAATTCAATAGAATCGAGCCAGTGATAACAACCAGGTCGGGCCGGCCCATACATGCTGTAGACAAAACTGTCTACTGCGTGGCTATACCACTTTTAACTGAGCTTAACACATAAAAATATTTTTTAATTGCCGCTACTCTTTAACTTTTTAACGCAACATTTCTAGAAAATCGACATATAGATTCAAATGAATCCTTAACCAAAATAATCGTTGTGATCAAAGAACACGACATAGGTATTACTTTCAAAGATATAAACACAAAGTTGAAAAAATAGATAAAAACCATTAAAACGGTGACGTCTTCGAAACCTCCATTCCGTTAGACTTTTATATGGCGCGACCCGTAAAGGACTCAGAAGTGGAGTACAGCCTTAAAGCCACAATTCCCACGTCATTAACTTCGATAAATTACAAAACATCAAACATGTTATTATAATACCAAGTTCTCAGTTATTCGTCTCGTCCCGAGCTGATATGTGACAAGTAAAATGTAGCGTCACTAAGTCAACCCTTCAACCGCCGCCCAACCTGTCATTTATTATCATCGTACACAACCACAAACAGTAGGTTAGCAACAGTACATCAATCTGAAAATTTATTTATTGTAAAGGCAGACCTACGGGCAAGGCGCTCGCCTGATGGTAAGCGCCACGCGTAAAAAAACAAAAGCAACACCACACAGAACTTTGAATTACAAAGCACAGCTTGGCATTGAACTGCGTTCGTCACCTCGAGTTATAAGATGTTAAGCGTCATAATGCCCAGAAATTTCACTGGCATCAATGCTCTTCAAACCGAAACACCACAGTGCTTACACTGTGCTTGGCGGCAGAAATAGACAAAGCGGTGGTACCAACCCCGACGGCCTCTCGCATACGAGGGACCTACCATCTTGTAAAAGTTCTTATGTTAGTGCTTTGTAATTCAAAGTTATGTGCGGTGTAGCTTCTGTTTATGGGCAGGCGTGACGCTTACCATCACGCGAGCGTCTTAATCGTTTCGTCAATTAATGAAATAAAAAAAATCACAAGAAATTTCCCACATAAAGTTACCATACTGCATCTTCCCACTATAGCAGTATAGCAATCTATTTCACACTACACGCCATCAATCAGCAGTTCGTATAACACTTGAGTACTGTTTGTACAACCCGAATAACAGTTCGGTAAAACTTTCGTAATTGATGAATCAGTGATTACTTGTACGAATGCTAGTGGGGCGATGAAGTATGAATGAGTTTATTCAATTATATCGATGTTACTTTTTAACCAACTTATATTAAACTTGAAAAGCGTTCTTTAGAATCGTTGTGATTTGAAACTCGATGAAATAAAAATGCGTCACGACAAAGACAAAAAAATCATAAATAGGATTTAGCTTCTGAGAGTATGAAATAGATCACAAGTATGATATCACGTGTCTTTGCGCCTGCGTATAACGAAGCCTTCGGAAAATGTGTCATAAACAACGTGGTGTATTATCCATGTGTTTTATTTTATTGCATGTGTTTTATTGTATTACAATTCGTTGATTAATTAATTTATTTTAATAATTCTGAAATTTCACTTCTGCCGTGTGTAAATTGCACACACACACTTATTTATATGAACGATATTATTATAGTAAAGATCTTTTCGAAATTGGTGACGTTCGACTGTAATTGCTTTAAGTCTCCTACTAAATGTACTTTCTCTTCCAAAATTATCGTAGACAATATGATTGATCATTCGATTAAAAAATCCTCGTCGTTTTAACCTTGATACGGACAAAGAAAACAATTTTCAAATTAATTTACCTTGTTACATATAGAAAGCTTTACAAAAATAATGCTATCTGTAATGTCAATTAAGGCAAAAAAATAATGTAATATCATACAGTACTAATTAAATTGAGTTTCTGCATTTTTTTTTCAGAATTACGAGTATGTGATGATTATGAATAATACGGGCCTGATTCTAACTTACGGACCTGATTCTGAACTACGGACCGGATTCTAACACGGACATTAGATTATGTACTTATTTTTCTCATGAGCAACTCACTGGAACGGGAATTCCGGGCGTACATATGCGTACTAATTCGTAAAAATCGAACTTTGTCGAAGCGCGTACTTGATGTCCTACTGTATATTATGCTTTTCGCTTTAAATTGTATGCTCTTGGTAATCACACTAATATTATAAATGTGAAAGTTTGTTTGTTTGGATGTTTGTCCGTCAATCACGCTGAAACTACTGAACGGCTTTTGATGAAATTTGGTATACAGACAGGGTATGAGCTGACTTGGGTGATAGGATACTTTTTATCCCGATTAAATGCTCCCTTAGGATAAAACAGGATTCTTGATATAGAATCCTACATTATTCCTGATGAACGTAGGCTACTTTTTATCCCGGAAAAAGCAGTTAAGCGGGCGGAGCTGCGAGGAAAAGCTAGTACATTTATATAGGTCACTAGATTCACTGACATGACCCATCAACAACCAAAGGGTAGTTCTAAAGGTATCCGAAACTAGCGAATGGTCACTTACACATAATATATGGCAGTAGTAACTACAAAACGACCAATTTATCCATCCAAGGGCTATTCGGAAGGGCAAAGGGCTCTCCTAAACGCTTACAAGAACTTTTAACCTAATATATTGTTCTTGTATATTCTTTAGGTTCTGTTAATGAATTGATCCTTTTTGACAGCCTCCGTGGCGCAGCGGGCGAGTAGCCGGCTGTGAAGCGAGAGGCCGCGGGTTCGATTCCCGCATCGAGACAAATGTTTGTGTAATCCACAAATATTATATAATATTAATAAAAACATATTCTTGACCAAATTTTTTAGGCAACCCTATTCGCATGTGTTCAGCAACACATTTATACCCAAAAATATATTTTTCATCCGGTAATCAGATGGGTGAAGGTTGATGTTACCCGGGATCTTAGACCATTATAGATTTTGAATATATATGCGTAACTGAATATTATACTAACCGGAGTTCAGAATTCTAATCTTAGCAGTTTATTCGGACTTTTGAAAATCGGAACATCGAAATTCGGAAGAAAATATTTCGGAGTATTTGGATGTTCCCCAAATGAGTTGACCGATTTTAATACCTTTTTTTGCATAAAATCTGGTAATCAAGATGATTCTTAGTATGTTTGCGGAAAAACCATTTAGTCATTCAAAATTGGGGGCGTATTTATCTGTAAATTTTGTATTACGAGATTATAAAGCGGAAGAGGTGTATGGCGCTTTCCTGTGTGATCAAACGAATTTAATATTTTTTATTGCCTCGGTAGCGCGGTTGTAATATGTACGCGGTATAACTGCTGCGCTAAGATCTTGGGTTCGATCCCGGGTCGGGTAAAATTGATGTTGGGTTTTCTATCGTGAACTGCTTAGTATCATCCCGGAGTCTAGAATTGAACCCGGTATGCCTATGGCTAGACAGAATCGCCTCCTATCATATCATGGTACGGAAATAAACTCAGAACAATGAGGGTGTACTGGTAACTACCCTGTCTACCCTACAGCGTGATGTATGTATTTTAGTATTATGTATATTTTGGAAAAAGAAAAATTGTGACAAAATAACATACAATACAAGTTCATGGTTATATCCACAAAAGAGTGGAAGAGATGCGATTGGAAAATTCGATGTTCACCTTTGATTATGGTTTCTTGCTATGAGGTAGTTAACTAGCTTATCGTCATATTGGATGCTCCCACCCTGGGAATCTCATAATAAGAAAACATAAGAAACGCATAATTCATATGGTCCCAAGAATTACAAATCTTCGTCATTGTAATAATTTACCAGTGTGTAATAAATAAATAATAAATAAATACACCCAACAGTCACATACATAGTCCTGACCCCACAGTAAGATACCAGTCTTGTGTCGTGGGTATCATGGGTATAGACTTTCGGTCTCATAACACCCAGACCCCGAAACAAATATTTGTGGATCACACAAACATTTGTCTCGGTGCGGGGATCGAACCCGCGGCCTCTCGCTTCACAGCCGGCTACTCGCCCGCTGCGCCACGGAGGCTGTCAATCCCTTCGGGATTAATGTCGCAATCCCTTCGGGAGAACCTGATCCTGGTACGCGATCCACACAAGGTGCGTGGGTCACTAGGGCAGGTTTTAACACCATGTATACGGTGGTCGCTATCCGGGCGGATATGAATATCCGACCCTGGAACATTAAGACAAGAAAATATTTAGACATTTTCACAAGAAGATATTTTCATCAAAGAAATTTCAGACGACCCACATTATGTATTTAGCAGCAAAATAACTCAAGCGTTTTTGCAGGTCTTTGAATTTAAAGGCAAGTAAAAAGTCTGCGAACGTTGCCGAAACAGTTGAAATACAAATTACGGCAGCAGGTCGGCATTAGTCAGGTCGCAGGTGGCGTTTACGACCTAATTTTGTGTTAATCTAAAAAATACTACGTTTAGGTCGTCGGACGCGCAGATGTCTCACTATTAATGTGTTTACTGTGGAAGTGTAAGTATAATGGTGTTTGTAGAGCGTTTGACAATTTCTGTGTTTAAATTTTTAAAAGCAATAATTTTGAAAATGAAATTTAGAAGACTCACTATCTCAAGAGTAGAGAAAATAGTTCTTTCGACCCGCTGTGGTATTTTGTCTACGACGTGACGTTTTTATCTGAGATATTTATCGATAGTTTTTTTTCTGACGCGCGAGATATGTCAAGGGCATATATTAAGCCCGCATATGCACCATCATCATCATCATCACCCATAGGACGTCCGTGGCTGAACATTTGAACACTCGAGTTGAGAGGTTAAGGGACGTGATAAAAAAACTTGGAGCGAGGAAAGGGTTATAGGAGGAAATAAGAAGGAGGATGCAAGACTGAGATGATAAGGGAAGTGGAAAGGAAGGGATGTGATCGTCAATATGTTATGAAATATGTATTTAGAGCTGTGAAGTAGTTATTCATTCATTTTATTTTTAGAGCATTATCTACCCATGAATGGAACAGGAAGGGCTTTCAAGTATTCCGTTATAATGTACACGTTCATATTATGCAACAACAAAATAAGCAATTATAGTATCCGCCCATACAATTGAGAATCTATATCTAAACAATCCTTTTATAGTAGGTGGTCAATAAACTATGAATGAACTGGCATCACGTCGGCTGAACAAGGTCTTAATTCCAGTGTCGGCCACCCAAACGAAACGACTGTTCACAGCTACGGTGGAATATTTATCACATATAATGAGAAAGAAGCCGTGGTGTGGGTGTTAATTTTGTATGGGCTTTTTTATAAAGACGTACGAACGACTTTTAGGTTAGATTGTATTGATCTATAGATGCCTTTCAAGATATTTTAAAGAATCTATAAAACGTATTTCAAAAATACTTCAACAGGTATAATTCCTGTATCTATAATATAAATTATTGGCGATGTAATAGATACTTCATTTTTATAGTGTAACCCTTCCATTGTGCAGATGGAAACAACCATGGGCGATCCCCCGCCTATCTCTTAAAGTGGGTGGGAATCCAAAAGGATTTTCCCCATGGAAAAAAGGCCGGCAAACGAGCATGTGTGTCACCTGATGGTAAACAATCTCCACTGTTCATGGACACCATACCAGAAGAACTAAGGACACGTTGTCACCATAAATATGGGAGATATATGTTACATATATGCTGGTCCTATACAAGATACGAGTCTTGTGTCGAGGGTATAAACTACGAGGGACTTACGATCCTATAACACTCAGACCCAAAATAAATGTTTATGGATCGTTTTGTTCATGCATTTAATTGTTTCGGTGGAACAAACCCGTGGAGTCTCGTTACACAGCCAACTATTCACCCACCGCGCTATAGAGGCTGTCAACAAATTAAGATACGTAAAAAAATCATAAGGAACAAAAAATAAAAACAAGAGTCTCAAAGTACTTAACACTAAGTAAAATTTCGCGAAAGAAGATGTGAGATTTCTTTTCAATTCGTCGAAGTAACATCTGGCACAATGCGCTAAATCCTAGTTGAGAAATGGATTTGGGCAGCGACTCGAACCGGGCGCCGCTCCTACTGTCGAACAAACCTTCGTTTGGTTTGTTTGATGTATTGTTAAAGAGATCGCTTTGGGATTCGAAGTGTGAATGTGTGTTTCGAAACTGGTCGATATGAGAAATCTTATAGATTTAAAGTCAACACGGCCTCGCTCAAATTCGATTACTGTAAAGCACAGGACAGATGATGTTCAACATATGCTATTAGAATGTAATAAGTACGAACGAGAGAGGTATTTATTTATGCAAAAACATAAGATAAATAAATATAATATTGGGCCGTTTCTAGATACTCTAGCAGAACCAAATAGTAATGCAGCAAAATTTCTCGCCAACATGATCTTGCATAAATAAATACGTCTCTCGGTAAGTGTTATAATTAAGATTAGGTTATGATGGGGCTTGCCAGTGGGGCTGGTCTTGGGGTTTGTCTGGGGCTTGTCTTTGTAGTAAAAGGTCCCAAAATAAAATTTGAATAAAAAAAAGGACTTTCAAGATCAATTTTCTCAACAATGTAATGATGACAACCACACTCCTTCTGATTTGTCGTTCCCTCATTATTGAGGATCATGACTCCTTGCTAGGACTCTACCAATGGACTTTCTCCATTTGCCACGGTCTTCGTCTTGATGGATGGCAATACTTACCGGTGTGTCCAACTGTTCTGACAGCTGCAGTGGTCAACCCAACATTTTGTGCTCCTTCCTCTTAGTCTTTTGACTTTTGCTTTTATGATAAGCTTTTTCATATTGACAACAGTTCTTCGCTCAACATGTCCAAATTTTTGGAGTATTCAATGCTGGTAGATAGAAGACAGGAATTTAACTTCTAATATTAAGTAGTAAGAAGTAGTTACACTTTGATTTATGGAGAAGAAGGAGTTGTGTTACTTGATGATACTTGTACTCGAGTGGATTGCAACCACCACCATAAACATGGTGAATAGTTCGCCGTAATGGCTCATTCCGAGCTCAGCCGATGTGTTTAACCATTTCCTTGAGACCAGTTTCATGCTTTTGAATTAATTACCATATTTTTTCAGAGTGGTAGAGCCACGTTGAAATTATTTTTACAGCATGTCGACCGGGTGTTACCGGGTGTTACAGCATGAGTTACCAATCTCTCACAGTAAACTGTTGCTGCGCACAGTGAGATATCCGGAGAAGACATTTCCCAGCCCCATCCTAGCCACTTAAGATGTACCTTTATTGACGAAAAAACAAACTTTGTTTACGTAAAAGCTTTCGGTTATAAGTTTTTAGGCGAGCAATGTATTAGATATAGATATATAATATAGTTCGTTCGAGGTTATCCAAGATAGAAAACGCCACTGCCTGTCGCCCTGAAGGGAAACTATGAACGAGTGAATTACCATTTCGGAAATAGAATTTCCGCCCTTTGATGTGATAAAGCTAGTCTATCGCCATATTAAGCGCCAATCCAATTCCGAGCAGATAAACTATATCACGGGTCACTTATACACAATTGTAGTACGATTTGTCATATCGATTTTGTTATTTTAATAACAAAACATAAAAACCAACTTCAACATTAAAAAGTCAAAAATAATAATTTCAGGTCTCTTTAGAGTCTTGCCCGTATCGCTGCCGGTCAACTGACATTGCACCGACTCCAAAGATACCTGAAATTGTTATTCTTGACTTTGCATTGTTTTTTTAAGTCGGCTTTTTAAGTTTTGTTAAAACTTTTTAATTTTCTGTGTTAAGTACAACTATGGTGTGTTAAAGCCAACTCAATATCACAATCGCGACGACTGAGCTGTTGTCCGTTGAGGAGTTTTATTTTTTACTTCATACTCCATCATGAGATCGTAACTAAATTTATATGAGACCTAATCGCAGCTAAACTCTATCGAAAGATGTTTTTCCATCAAAATCGGTCCACATTTGGCGGAGATATCGATGTACATACATAAAAAAACACCGAATTGAGAACCTCCACCTTTTTCGAAGTCGGTTAATTAACAATTAGAGACTGATATTTATTCAAATTATTTTTGGAAATAGCATAGTTACAGAGCATTCTGTTCGTACAGTTTCAGTATTGCAGACAAAATAATATTAGTTATCCTGCAGACAAAGGTTGTAGTATAATTTCACCTTACTCGTGAATAATCTAATTATTAAAGTAATAATGCTACATCTAAAAGCAGATGTCGTGGGTTTAATCCCACCGGACACCTTGGCGACTCAAACAAAAACTCTCGCCGGTCGTCGTCCTTTCGTAACATACCTACTACTCAGGTTTTATACATTTTGTTGAACTGGGATAACTAACTACTATAATTAGTATATAAGAACTAGGCTAATATAATTTTTAAATTTCAATATAATTAACTAGTTTTGCTGGAGATATAATTTTAGGATAACCCGTTTTATAGGGATTGAATTTTGAAAAAACGCCAACACCTGTTTCAATAATTGTGTTGCTGAAAATTAATACCAAGTTTCAAGTTCAAGCTTGAGCGGAGAAAAATATTTACCAATTACAATACGAACTGTCCTATCCCTTTAGGGATTCTGTGCATACGTTGTCTAAATTTCATTTTTTAAATTCAGCAGTCTAGTATGGGAGTTGATTATTCAATTAAGAAATGTATTTGAATCATCATCATCATCATTAGCCACAGGACGTCCACTGCTGAACATAGGCCTCCCCCAAAGATTTCCAGACCGACCTGCTGGAAGCGGCCTGCATCCAGCGACTTCCATTATACATTTGAATATGAATACATAAATATTTTAACCAATCCACTCGTAGATGTTACTGCATCTTCCGAATTATTTTAATCACCAGCATTAGAAAAAGTTTTTCAGATGAAATAAGCCGTCAAAGAGAGGCGGCAAAATTCAAAGACAACAAAATTAGAAAAGCCTGAAAATGGTTTCGGAGAAAGAGCTGAAAATTTCCCCCATCTCTCTATGAATCATAAGACGAACCCGCTAATTATACCAATTAGTTTATATATGATGAATGAATCAACATTGAACTATGAAATGTCCAAAGTTCATTGGCCCGGTGTAATCAATTTTAAAACAAACACAGACGTCTCCGTCAGAAAAGTACTCAAAGCTGATGCTTAAAAAATGTAGATTAAGGCCGTCATCAGTAATGTTGATTTTAGCTTCATAAAATCTATTTTGATGTAAATACATATCCAAGGTTGTTGCAATATAAACGGTACTCGTGCCATGGACTAGAAAAACTGGAGTATGGCTAGAGAAGTCAATTGTATATGTACTGAACCAGTTTCAATTTTAAAATTGTTTGAGTAACCGCATCGTAAATTCTTGATGCATTGTTTGGTATTAATACAATACGAAAACTCTTTATTGTAAAACCAATATCTTATAAAATAATTTAGTATAGGACTACTTAATGGTTTTACAATGGGGGGTTTTATCGCTACGAGCGATCTCTTCCAGACAACCTTTGGATGGACAGAAACTGAAGTAAAAGAAGTCACGATGGTGTACAATAAAGTAATAGATATAAGATATTGTTAGATAGCTATCAACCAGTAAATTTTTACTCTACGTTTAAAGCCGTGAACCTTTTCATAATCATCACTACGTAAGGTAAACAGAGGTACAACCAATGCATCCACAGTTCGCTGATGTTATATCACTTCCATTATGTTAGCCTGTCACTGTATTAGAGGCACAAATTCTAAACCAAGGCAACTCGTTTGTGATTTTTTCGAATTGAACCACTTAAAGACAAATCGTGCTTGACCAACGTGGGATTTACACCCGGGACAGTTTCGCATCTTAAGTAGGTACGGCGCTACAATTATTTATTTATTTATTACTACACTGACGACGTGTAGTAATATACTACCTCCGGTCTATCAAACCTTTATATTTTATCAAATTATACTACAATTAGTAGGTAGTTGTATTGCATTAAATATTCAACGCAGTTCTTTGAAAATAGCTTATTGTTGTGATGATTAGCAATGCTTTAATATTAAATAACTAAAAATACTTATACTTTACAAATCCTTTATTCCTGTCGACATTCGCGAAGATTCTATCATATTATATTCTTTATTTTTCGACACTATTACATTACAGATAATTATAAAATACAATGTCGCGAATTATCTTATTTTAATAGGGCTAACTACCAAAACACTCTGGCACTGCCTGGTTATCTTCGAGCGTGCTTTTCTCATGAACCCCGGAAAACAAAAGACCCAAGACAAACAAATATTTTTATAATTTTTGACGTGACGTACGTCAGTTTTCTGTGAAACAGTAGTAACGATCCGGTCGAGCCGGCCCATTCATGCTGTAGACAAACAGTCTACAGAGTGGCTCTAACACTATCAAATATTGTGACTATATCTGTATATTCATTATTCGTGGTGTTAATCTCTTGCCAATTCACATTTAATCTAAGATATTGCTGGTTTACATTGTAAGCACCTACGTTCCTCGCTAACGACGTAATTAACATACCAAGGTATGAAATATGAGCTACCAAGGTAGTTTGCCTGGCATTCATTTATTCACAGTGTAGGGAAGATTTGATCATATTATATTAACTTACACTAATTCATTAATTTCTAATGTGCAATGGAGACAATCGTTTTTCTACTTGGGGGATTGGCCTCGACATAAATTGAGGCGTTTGCTAACGAAATATACCTATATCATTTTTACTATTTGTATTACACAAATCACATTAAACTGGCTTGGTGAGGATTTACAAAACATATTAACTTATAGGATGAATATCCAGAAACGTAAACTATATAAAAAATAATATAAGGGTATTCTTTTTTGACACCTGATTCTCTTAGATAGAAGTTTAGAATCAAAAACATTCCTTTATTAAGCTATAAAACGATTTCTGTTAGACGACTGTCCAATTTTTTCCCATTAACCATAGTAAATTGACTGTTGTTTTTTTAACTAGATTCCGATAAATAAACGTGCACATTTTAGTTTGACCAAAAAAAAAACTCTCCTTTTCCTATAGTATTAGAGACCTTAAGCGGCGATAGCTCAGCGGACATTGGTACGGACTGTAGAAACGAAAGTCGCAGGTTCGGAACCAGCCCCAAGAATATACAACTCCGACGTTTTTTATGTGTATATTCGTTGTTAATTATCGCTAGCTTTAACGGTGAAGGAAACATCGTGGAGTAACCTGCATACCTGAGAATTTTGACGGTATGTGAAGTCTACCAACCCGCATTAGGCCAGCGAGGTGGAGCTTAAACCCTCTCATTCAGTAGAGGAGGCCTATGTCCAGCAGTGGGACGTATATAATACAGGGCTAATATTATTATTATTAAAGGCCTTAACCAAGAAGAAGATATTTAAATAATTAAAATAAAAATAATTATCATTTTATTTCCTTTTCGAGAGTGATTTATGTAATTAACTATGATTTGCTTGAGGCTGCGCTTTGTAAAAGTAATTTTCTGGGATAATAAATATAATATCCGCCAGATAAAATGCATTACACACGACAATATACGAAGTACAGATTTGACATACTGTATTGAGAGTATGACATTTTTTTTTATTCAGGCACGGCTAAGTGACTGCATTACAACTGATGGTGACCGCAGTGCAGTCCAAAAAAAACCGGCGACCACGGCAAATAATAACGTTATCGGTGGTCACCAGAATCATGCCGGCCTTTATAAATGCTTCGTCACACTCCGAAGAGGGAAGAAGTAAATCGAGAGGCCTGCGACAGAACAGGCGGATGACCGATGCAAGTACAGGGATACAAAAATGTATCTCTATATACCACAACCAACCATCAAGTCATGTCGCAAGTCCCTCGGAAGAACTGGATATACCAAGGCTGATCCTGGAACGCAATCTACACAAGATGTGTGGGTCACTATAGCCGGTTTTAACACCATGTGTACGATGGTCGTTACCTGGCCGGATATGAATATCCTACCATCAGCATGGTTGACTTATATTTTATTTGACAAGAAAGGTTTACTTGGACATTGTAAAATAGGTGCTTTCCTACTGTGCTACCAGAGTGTAACTACGTGCTGGTAAGGTTGGCCTTGAGCCCAATATGTTGGTGGCCAACCTACACTCCAATAAACTCAAGTCTTAACAACTGAAAGTAAATTACAGAAAAAGACAAACCGCTACATAGTAGTGCCTTCATCCCCAATAAAAGTTGATAGAGGTACAGTAAATGGAGCCACTTTAGTCAACTGAATTTCAGTCCGATAATGTAGGAAACGTGGATCACCGTATCGGGTACAAATCGAATCCCAGGCAATCATGTTCGTCGGAAAGAAAAACCCACACAAAAGATTATTCTTTGAAATGGAACCAAATAATCAGGGATAAATCTTTGCTTCTTCCCTCTTCGGAGTGTGAAGAAGCATTTATAAAGGCCGGCACGATTCTGGTGACCACCGATAAATCAATTGTTTGTCGATGGTCGCTGTTTTTTAGGACTATATAACGCTTAACATCAGGTGTACTGCACTTTGCCGTGTTCGGATTTATAATAATAATAATAAATAAATAATAAATACACCCAACAGTCACACACATAGTCCTGACCCCACAGTAAGATACGAGTCTTGTGTTGTGGGAATCAGAAACTACGATATACTTTCGGTGTCACAACACCCAGACTCCAAAACAAATATTTGTGGATCACACAAACATTTGTCTCGGTGCGGGGATCGAACGGGCGGCCTCTCGCATCACAGCCGGCTATTTGCCCGCTGCGCCACGGAGGCTGTGGCGAGGCTGTGAGGAGGCTGCGGGTAAAAAAAAACAATTTATAATATCTTATATTTCCCATTTAACTGTGTAAACCAAGCACTGCCTAGATACACCTAATCTCTGAACTTTATGAAGCCTTTCCGCATTATTATGCGAAGCGGTTGTCGTAATTTAATAAACTGTCCTCCCCGTGGTTTTAACTCGGCGTTACGTGTGAAATGAATATTAAACGCATTCCTAAATTATATTTTAGGTATATTAATATAATGTGGGGTTGAATGTTCCATGGGGTTTCGTCGCTAAAGGATAGCAGAACTCTATAACTAAGCTGACGTTGTTTGTCCCTCTGTCAGTCTTACTTTTACAGAGCTCTCTCCATATTTTGTACCCGTAATACGTAGCTGAGTGTAAATTTCATTGAATATGTATTCGTATTTGTTAAGAATAAATAATAAAAAACTTCAAAAGTAAGTAGAACCCCAGATACGCGAGACCGGCTCGCGAGCTATTTTTACTAATAAAGGGGCTTTATAGTAACCTACATATCCTTGAATACTGTTTTCGTTAGCTGAATAATTAATTGGCTATCATTAGACATAAAAATTCTCCTCAGCTCTGAGTAGTCAGGATCCTTTGTCTAATTGCTATCGTTAACACGTTGTTCGACTTTCTGAAATAGCTCATAATGTAAATTGTCTTATCCTACATAATTGTAAGATGTGAATAAAACCGCTTTATACCATGCAAAGGTCTTTCAGCACTCAAACTCGGATCCTTCTTAGAAAACAATTACCTAAGGATTTTCTTTCATGTACACTATTGCAGATGTTGAATAAGTAGTAGTTATAAGTCTCGGCATTACGGGGCCTCTGTAATGTGGTTCTTGGGCTAGTGCACTGCATGTCCTAATGTTATGATTTGAGTAGTTCAAAGATCCTATAATGTCTAAATTGTCCAAATTTTTCTCAGATCCAATAACTCGATGAGTCTCTTTACCACGGTTCACCCATTTTATGCACGCTGACCGATACGAGTGACCATTTTGGGTGATGCGAGTTAGCCGATACCAACACATCGGTTTTGTATGAAAACAAATGCAAGTTGCGCCCTCTGTCTTGGTCGCAAAATGAAATTATATATGAAACAGACGTGTCGCTGTTGTCGCGCGTCGCGGCGTCTAGTATCGGCAGCGCACCTCAAGACAGGCACTTAATCACAGAACTAATCATAACAAAACTCATCAATATCAACCACAACCTGAAGCGTGGTCAGGCTAATAACGAGTAGCAAAATTGCTATATAAACCGATGCATATACACTGTCCCAATATCTCACGATTCAGCTCACAACCGCCAGGCCGATATTGTAATTGGATTTTGAGCTACCGTATCACAGCCAGCAGCTACACCGCTTATAATAGCTAAACGGTTGTAGCTAATACCGAATGCTGTTCTGCTAGATGGTTGATTGATGGATTTAGTTAGGATGAAATTGGAGCAGGACGGTTTGGTTTTCAGTTCAGAGATGCTTTAGTATTGCTGCAGATACAGTTGTTTATATAATACCAAATAAAACCTTGAATAATGTGAACCATTAAATATGACGAACGCTTTAGTTATTTTACACTTGTGTCATTATAAAATGCAATGGAAATGAAATGGATTGAAAAGTGCTAAGTTTGATCCAAACTAAGTGAAGCTGAGTTACTACACTGAAAATGGTACAATTAGTTATGGTCAACATAATCATTCATTCCTTTAATGGAAAATTCGCTAAATATACATACTATAAAAAACGATAATTCTGACGCGACACATAAATTATATTTTCCAAAGGCACTAAATTTTTATTTTATTAGACTCGAACTATTAATTCTTTTGGACAACATCTAGTCATCTATTTAGTTTATAATACAAATATTTAGCTTATATTATATACAAATATTTACAAGGCGGTAAGTCCCTCGTATGCGAGAGGACGTCTGGGTTGGTACCACCGCTTTGTCTGTTTCTGCCGCCAAGCAGCAGTGTATAAGAACTGCTGTGTGTCGATTTGAAGGACATTGAAGCCAGTGAAATTACTGGGCATTATGAGACTTAACATCTGATGTCTCGGGGTGACGAGCGCAGTTCAGTGCCATGCAGTGCTTTGTAATTCAAAGTTCTGTGTGGTGTTGCTTCTGTTTATAGGCAGGCGTGGCGCTTACCATCAGGCGAGCGCATTGCTCGTTTCGTCATTCAATTAAAAAAAATTAAAAAAATATAGGCTCACGCTGTGTCCTCGAAGGGTTACGCAGTGGTCCAACTAGTGCACTCGCAATTTTTTTTTAACAACAAGTTTATTTCCTCATTGATATGACAGCAGATATGACACTATCATTTACTACAGGCATACATCCCAATACCATGCAACATAATGTGATGTTTCCAATCGAAAACTCAAACACAAACACAAAATGTGATTACGTGACCTAGGATTTCAACCCAGGATCTAAAGATTCTCAGCCTAATTAACCTGCCATAGACCAATGAGGCGATTGTTTTAAACAAGTCTAAACATGTCCGATAAGTCCTAGAACGGCCTATGTGTAGGCGTCAACCACATTACTGTCCGAACCATAACGAGACACAAACATGACATTATCACCAACTTTTGTACATATGTTTGCATCATAAATATTTGTAATGATGTCACCGTTGTCTTTTGAATGTGTAAAAGTAACCGCGCGAATGAGTAACTCACAAAACATATCGCACATGATGCTAAGTAATACATCATCATAATATTTATTAATGTTCATGTCATCTGTTACTTTAATAGTATAATATAGCCGAATGGTGTTTTTGGATTAGTGATGCATATTACAAACAATGTGTTATGAACCTATTCCGACCACGGCAAAATTACTGCACTACACCTGATGGTAAGCGTAGTGCAGTCCGAAAAACCACCAGAATCATGCCGGCCCCTCTTCGGTGAGGGAAAGAAGCAAATCGAGGGGCCTGCGACAGGATAGGCGGATGATCGATGCAGGCACAGGGATACAAGGATGTATCCCTATACCCGCCCCAACCAACCATCTAGTCATGTCGCAAGCCTCTCGGGAGGACCGGATATACACTAGCTGATCCCGGAACGTGATCCACACAAGGTGAGTGGGCCACTATGGCAGGTTTTAACACCATGTCACTTACGGTAGTCGCTATCCGGGCGGATATAAATATCCTACCACCAACTAGACACCTACATAACAAACAATGTGTAATTAACCGACTTCAAAAGGAGGTTCTCAATTCGACTGTTTTACGTTAAATGAGGATCGGTTTTATATTCGATGGGGTTTACCTCAAGGGTTGTCTCTATAAATTTGACGACGGGATTCCAAAGACAATGTAAAACTCATCAATGGAAAGTGCGTTTGCTGGTATTGCGATTCGGGGTCTTGAAATATAAATCAATGAACGATGCTGATCCCTGTTGGTCATTTCGATTCATATCACACGTGTTATAACTTTCCAGATGCCGTATTTTTTAGTCCAGCATTTTATTTTTAAACAATATGCTGACAGCCTCCGTGGCGCAGCGGGCCAATACCCGGCTGTGAAACGAGAGGCCGTGGGCTCGATTCCCGCACCAAGCAAATGTTTGTGTGATATATAAATATTTGTTTCGTGGTCTGCGTGTTGTGAGACCGAAAGTCTCTCGTAGTTCCTGATACCCACGACACAAACCTCGTATTATATTAAACAATTACTGTGGGGTCTAGACTATGAATTTATTTATTTATTTAATATGCCTAATTTTATTGTTTCTGTCTATTACAGGTTACCCTCATCAATGAACATGGCTCTGTGGAAGATCTTCGCTCTAGTATGTGCGGCGACGATCTACGCGGAAGCTAAATGGAGTCACCATCAAAAGCGTGAAGTGTCGTCGAGCATCTGTGACCCTGTTTACAATAATACAAATAAAGTTCAATGTTACTGCGTCAAAGATACTCGGGAACCAGACGTAGTGCGGAGCGCTGATTGTTACCTAACAACTGAAGGCGTCAAACAAGACGATATAATATGGAGTGAATTTAAAATTCTGAAAACTGCTAGTAAACTAACACTCACCAACTCAAGAGGGATAGCTTTAAAATACATTCCGACGAAGATATTCAACGAAACTGTAGCACTGCAGAAAATCGATATAAAATATGGCTTAATAGAGAAAGTAGTGGCATTCACATTTGCTAATTTAAGTAAACTTGAAGACATTACGCTTAGAGATAATCAAATCAAAATCTTAGAAGTAAATGCATTCGCGCATCATAGGGATTTGACTGTATTAAGCTTAGATACGAATAATATTATCGAAATAAACAGAGATGTGTTTGTGGATTTGCCGTCTTTAGACAAACTTTATTTGACCAGTAATAAAATAACAACAATACACGACAAGGCATTCGTTCACTTGGCAAATTTACGAGAATTGGAAATCGATAGAAACGGCCTTTTCAGTCTAAACAGCGAAACATTCTCGGGCCTGAAGAAATTACAAAAACTCGATCTGAGCAGTAATAGTTTAGAAGTGATCGGGGATAACACATTCCTGCCGCTTGTGAATTTACGATCTCTAAATTTAGAAGGGAATAAAATCCAAATGCTTGATGATAGCGCTTTTAATGGTTTAGTTAAACTGCAGTCAATGTCGTTGGCTCGTAACAAATTGGTGGATATTGACAATGTTAAGGTATTTGAAGGGTTGGATAGCCTGATATCTTTAAGCTTAAGAGGGAACCAGCTAAAGCAACTGAAGCCCGAGGTCATGGCTCCCATTTTGACCAACTTGTATGGAAACACAAGCAGTTTAGATGTAGAAGGTGAGAATTTTGTGTTATTATTATTTAGAGGTACTACTGCGTTGGCCTTGGCTCAAAACACTGTCTAATAGATAACCGACGTAAAATAGCGGTATAGCTGCTGTGTTTCGTACGGTGAGTGAGATATCCGAATGCCCAAATTCACCTCCCCAATCCCTCAATTATTCCTTCCCTTTAAGGTCAGTAACGCGCCTATGATTATTCTAGTATTGTGGGTGTACATGGGCGGTGGAGATCACTTACTATCAGGTAACCCACTTGCTCGATTGCCGTTTTATGCTATGAAAAAAAATCACATATAAGCGAAAAGCCGCTCAAAACTTTGAGAATACCATAAATAATTAGGCAAATGTATTGTAACACTACTTGACTAAGGCCTAACCCCTCTCATTCAGTAGAGGAGGCCCGTGCCCAGCAGCGGGACATGTATAATACAGGGCTAGTAGATAGATTGTAATACAACATAGATATTGAAAAACGGCGAAATTTTACGGAAAATTTACGGAGAGTATTTCTATATAATATATACCTTTATATTACATGTACTGAAATAAAAGCTATCACTATCTAATATTTACTGTCGTTTCATTGTCTAGTAGCAGCATACTGAGAAACCGATGAGTTCCTGGGTTCAAATCCCAAGTCGCGCAACTACAATTTGCATTTAAGTTTTCGATTCGAATAACATATGAGTTGTCTAGGATTGAAATTTGTGCCCGATTTGGCGAGCTGATAAGTCATATAGATATAGGGACGGAAAAAGGAAATAGCTAGTCGTAGGATATAAATATCCGCCCGGATAGCGACCACCGTACACGTGGTGTTAAAACCTATGATAGTAACCTACACGCCTTGTGTGGATCGCGTTCCAGGATCAGCCAGTCTATATTCGGTTCTCCTGAGGGACTTGCGAAACGACTTGATGGTTGGTTGGCGTGGGAATAGATACACATTATTGTCTTCATGTACCTGCATAGTCAAAATTTTGGAACACGGAATTCGGATCTAGTGTGCAGCCCCTCATATAAATATACTACAGTTACATTCACTTGAGATTTTTTGGATATAAATCGTATGCGTTGCGTAAACAAGCTAACTTCTTACATACAGCAATAAACTTGTGCAATAAAACCTCGTGCCATAAATGCGCTTCCTTTTTATATACAATAGAAAAAAATGCTTGTTGCATTTAAAGTAAATAAAATAACACCAGACTCTTTATCCCGATCATGGTATAGAAAACACTTTACAACATACCAACTTATACATACTTTCCATAATTTCTAGTTATTAATATAAATAAAAACCCTTTTCAGAGAACGACTTCCCGTGCAGTTGCCGTTTGGACTGGTTCATATCACTGCTGAACAAGACCCAAAACAAACATCTCAAGATCGCCATCGAGAACCTCAAATGTCTACCAGAGCCAAGCTTGAGAGATGCATGGGCGAAGATAGCAGAAGTTGAGAAGAATACAGGACAAGTCTTCGAAGACGAAGAGTCACAAGTACAAAGCGCTGACTATGAATACTACGACGAAACACAATTGAATGGAAAATTATTCTACGTCGACGTTAGAGACCTCCTTAACTGCAGCAACTCGTCGAAACGTCACACTCCTGTTATTTCAGAAACTACACAAACCACTGCTACTACTACCAAAGTAACCAAAGCTACGTCTAGTCCGACAACAGTCAAGCCGAAAATTGAAACGACTGTCGATGACGATGTCAATAATAATAAAGAAGTAAATGATAAAGCGAATGCTATCAGTAAAATGAAAGTTGAAAAGGGAGACTACACGACAACGAAATTAGGAACAGTATCTGCTAATCCTATAGAAAATAATTTGTACGATCAAGACATGGCGTCTGATGATCCCAAACCAGATAGAATTAAGGCTCATAGAAGTATTCAAGACATTGACGATGTACCTAACGCTACACCAAATAATGCAATAAATAATGTAGGCTGTGTAATGCTCGTGCTATTATGTTTTAGATTAAGTCTTTAAATTATTAATATGTTTAAAATTTTAAGTATTGTAAGCCCCACTCTCACAGTCATTAAATTAAATAAATAGATTTAAGTATACAATGTTTATTGTTTTCGGATAACACTGATTTCTGAATAGTGTTCTAATATCCCATTTTAGCAGTAAAAAATACTGGGTTACAATGAAATAGGGCATGAAATAGAAAATGTTGATTAAAGTTTAATTTTTAAGACGTATAAAAACAACACAATACATCTTAGTACGTTAATACTCAGTATTTCTATACTGACTTACTCTTTATTTTAAAAGGTTATTTGTATAAATTTAAATGAAAAAAAAAATAATTAAAAATTAAAAAAAACTATCACCCTCCAATGGTGAGGCCTAGGACTCAAGCCACAGGCGGTTAGGACCCCAGAGTGAGGAACCTCCTCACAATGCGTGCCTTATCCAATAGCACCGCCTTCTGAATCTGACCCTTGCCACAACGACCAATTGAGTGCTTCTGGAGGTATTGGTTGAGGCTCTTTGTATCAACCCATTAGCAGTGACGACTATCGGGACAATAATCGTCGAGTCCACATCCCACATGTAATGACTGACTTGTCATTATTAATTATCCTGGACAACCATATCTCTTGGTTAATGAAACACAATAATTTTCACGCGAGTAGGTTAAATGTATTGATAAGATTTTGATACGCGAATTGGTTAGGTGTATTTATCTTACAGTACACTAGAATAACTGACTAGATACATAAAGTATTTTTTTTTTTTTATTTTATTTATTGAATGACGAGACGAGCAAGTCGCTCGCCTGATGGTAAGCGCAACGCCTGCCCATAAACAGAAGCTACACCACACAGAACTTTGAATTACAAAGCACTGCATGACACTGAACTGCGCTCGTCACTCGGAGATATAAGATGTTAAGTCTCATAATGCCCAGTAATTTCACTGGCTTCAATGTCCTTCAAACCGAAACACAACAGTGCTTTACACACTGTTGCTTGGCGATAGAAATAGACAAAGCGGTGGTACCAACCCAAACGGCCTCCCGCAAGCGGGGGACCTACCACCTTGTATTACGCTAGATATTGTACTTTGATCATGACGATGTGTTACAGAACAAAATGTGTGTAGTAATTTATACATACTTAAACTGAATAAAAGTTTTCATTCCAAATAAAAATGAAATATAACATGTCAAGAGAAAAGTATAGGTGTACTTTAATGTAGGTACATATCCCAAGATAAAATCTTGAAACAGGTAAGTAAAATAAAAAAAAATTGGGTGGTAGAGCCACGCTGTAGACAGTTTCTCTACAGCATGAAAGGGCTGACTCGACCGGGTCGTTACCACTGTGTCACAGAAAACCGACGTAAAATACTTGCTCGTTTGCCAGCTTATGATATAAAAAAAAATGAACAAATTAAGTAGGAATTCAATGGTACATGCACTTTTATTTATTATAATGCTTCCGGAAATTTTATGAATAAATAATTACTGCCGTACATACTCAAACACATTAGTTAAGGAGAAGTATTCATTGGTCATTCTTATAATTCGAGCAAATGCAGATCTCAGATACATTCATCTATTATTTCTGAACTCAGAAACTAAACGAAAAGTATATTCTGTATTCAGTGCCTAACTGAGCATAAAGCATAACTGGCTTTGAGTGTGGAAATAATGGAATTCAAAGAAATTACTATGTGAGAAGTTGATTGACATTGAGTGTGGCAGACTTAGACAGAAAGGAGTTAGACTTTTTTCAAATAAATTACTAGAACTGCACAGAAATGCCGCGCCTGAAGTACAAACAAAAAGACGTGACTTGTGCTGCCACCTACAATTTCATTACAAAACGAAATTTCTTCGTTTTTAAGCAGAGCTTCTATAAAAATATAACAGATGGCAGTGTAAACCCGTTTCACAGAGCGTAAGTAGCGCCATCTATTTTTCTATTCATGAAACACGTTCTAAATCTACCAAGTGGGACCAACGCCGTTCCTTTTATAAAATACAGATGGTTGGTATTTTAATTTTCTCATAATTTAAGTGATGCTCAAAATAAACTTCAGTACAACCTCTTTGTGTAGACGACAGAAAAAGAATTTGATGATATTAATAGTGGGTCTGTTTGCAAGCAAGCAATATCGTCGCTTTATATTTCATTAAATTTTGACTAAATAACTAGTTTTTGTATTTTCTTCAGACAATGACATGACCTTTCCCGTAACGTGTCTATTTCGAAAATTACAAACAATAGCTGTACTGTTAAAATAATTGATAGAACGTGTTCCGAAGTTTATCATGATCAAAATGTATGACAAAAATGTATGGTTAAAATATGACGAAGTCATGCTGGTTTCGTGAATAAGAATTCAAAAACTTCATGAGCAAAAAACTAGTTTACTTTTGTCTATGAATACCAAAAAAAGATGTCTACGTTTCTATTTTTATCTTTACATACTATTACTATTAAAATATTTAATACTCGACATTAACACAATCATCGAAAATCTATAGGACCGTAATCTAAAATTAGAATTGAAAAATATATTATAATCTTTCATCATGTTTTTTATTTGATTGAATGACGAGCCGAGCAAGGCGCACGCCAGATGGAAAGCGCTACGCCTGCCCACAAATAGAAGCACACCACACAGAACTTTGAATTACAAATCACTGCATGGCACTGAACTGCGCTCGTCACCCTGAGACATGTTAAGTCTCATAATGCCCAGTAATTTTACTGGCTTCCATGTCCTTCAAACCGAAACACAACAGTGCTTAAACATTGTTACTTGGGGGCAGAAATAGACAAAGCGGTGCTACCAACCCAGACGGCCTCTCGCATACGAGGGATCTACCACCTTGTCCGCCATTTACGCTGTAGTGTCTATTCTATCCTCTATTTTACCGTTAAAATAGAGATAAATATTTAGGTATGTCTAAATATGCTACACCAACCCGATTACAAAGGTAGAGGAGAAGGTGGTAATGTGACCCCCACAGATATTATGGCCCCCTTCGATATTTCTAGTTTAGAATCACGTCAACAAGCTAAATTATTTTTTTCCGGGGAGTATCAATGACAATTTCGATTTTATGCACAAAAAAAATATGAGAGGTCAGCACATGCTTTTATTATTCGAGCCAGTTTGAACTTGCACTCGCAAAAACTTTGTTATTGTTTTGCATTTAATTGCATAATTCTGGAAATACCGAGTTTACGCATCTGAGATTTGGATATTGTGTTCGATTAACGTTTTCCTATTAAATTTTGAAGGTACGTACGTAAAATATTTGATGTTACATATTTTTAGAGGTTGGTTTGTAGATTCCACAATATTGGTAATTTGGCTCCCTCATATTGGTTGTATTATGGTCCCATATAACATACATGAGTGATATTAATTTTTTTATTTACTTATAGATGCCGTGACAAAGTGTAGTGTCTCTAGCTTCTAAGAATGTGATATGCACAAGGCATAAGCCTCTTGGTAGAAAACTAATACTTCAGCAGCAAAGGTGCTCACATCGTCACCTTAGAAAAACCAATTGTATGAATCTTTTCGCTCAGCAGATATTCCGGCGGTTTTAATTGGCAACAAAGAGACGTAACATCCAGCAGTAGCTCCGATAATGAAGAAATAGTTGAAAGCGACTCATCGGGATGTGATGGAAATGTCTCTCCATAGTAGTAGTCAGTAGTAGGTACCTGAAGACTCAGATACGAATTGTATATTTTGTGACAATAATTACTGCAGCAACAGACGTGGTGAGGAGTGGATTCAGTGCAACTTATGGGTCCATAATTATTGCACGGGCCCTGAAGACGAATATTAAATTTGCGATTTTTGTCGTTGAGTATAATACATTTAATTTGGCCCCCTGGGTGCCATATTACCCTCACTTGACCTCAAATTGTAAAATTTCCATTTTTTTTAAATAAATATATTTCATATTTATCCGCTGCATTTCTCTTTATTCCGTATTATGTAGTATATTGGCAAGTAAATAAGGCAACTAATGATGTATTCATTACATATGTTTTCCTTTTATTTTTCACATGAGACCTCAAAAACCAAGTGGGGGGCCACATTACCACCTTCTCCTCTACTGTTTGAATTATTCATAAATTATCTAAAAAAGACAAATGTCGAAAAAAAATTACAGCCCTTCAGAGTTCAGCCTAATAGCGAACAAACCTATTAAACAAAATTCGAGCGGCCCTCACCTTTATAATAATAAGATTTAATCCGTTAATTTTATACCAAATTATACTGATTAAAAGAACTCAATTAGAAGTTAATTTTCACAGGACTTTTTGTGAGTAATTAAATTATCTCGGTAAAGCGGTCCCTTCATTCAATTAACTCAGCGAGCACCATAAAACACCCGGAGAATATTAAAAAATAGATTCAAATGGAAATTGTAGGGAAAACACGTAAAAATAATCCATACTCGACTCATTTTACGTCTTAAAAATTGGAAAAATCCTTGATTTCATAACTACGTAATTATATTTAATTATGCTTTATGAAAAGCAACAAAAGCACTTATTGAGTTTTAGTTTTTTCTCAAAATAAAGTATTTTTTTTTGAGAAGCAAGGTCTTGAGCTGCTATGTTAAACATGTAGCTGTAACATCAATGTCGGTTTTGGTTCAAAGAATTTCTTTCTGTCTGGAATTCGTATCCTGTTTTGAAGTGCTCATAGCCAGTTCTACTTACTGATCGGTAAACGGTTAGCGAGTTAAGAAACTTTTGGCGCGGTCAGTCTATAGATGGGTTTAGTGGTATTTGAACTGAGCGCCTCGGTGCTTCGGAGGGTACGTCAAAAGTCAGTCCCGGCTGTTATCAACTAATAACGTCGAAGTATTGCTGGTGGTAGGATATTCTTATCCGCCCGGATAGCGACCACCGTACACATGGTTTTAAACCTGCCATAGTGATCTACACCTCTTGTGTGGATCGCGTTCCAGGCCTATATGCCTGCATCGGTCATCCACCTGTCTTGTCGCAGGCCCCTCGATTTGCTTCTTCCCTCGCCGAAGCGGGAAGAAGCATTTATATAGGCCGGCATGACTCTGGGGACCACCAATAAACTCATTGTTTGTTGGTGGTCGCTGGTTTTTTGGACTGCACTACGCTTACCATCTGGCGAAGTGCTGTCACTTTGCCGAGCTCGGATAAAAAAAAAGAAAGAAGACCTTCGGGCGGCTTGTGAATTTTGACACTGGGGTGGCCACTGATGATGACATGATTTGAAGGTGTATTTGGTATAATTTGAAGCGACCTGCCGTCTGACCCCAACCAACTTTCACCATTGCCACCATTTGGTAGGCAGCGGCTCGGCCGTGCCCCTTGCCGATATCCATGAGTGGCGGTAACCGCTTACCATCAGGCGTGCCGTTTACTCGTTTGCCTAGCAAGGCAAAAAATAATTGCCAAGTCCGTTATTCAGCAGAGTGAACCAACCACGTAAAGGTGACGTTGGCTTTGTACCCAAGATATTAATGGCCAGTTTACACTCTTTTATGGGACTTGTCCTACAATTTTAAACTCACTGTGGTCTCGAATTATCGCTATTACCGTACACTACAACTTAATATCTTTACACAGTATAAAATGAAGTCGCTTCCGCTGTCTGTTCGCTTAGATCTTTTAAACTATTCAACGGATATAAACACAGTTTCAGCAATAGATAGAGTGATTCATGAGGATGGTTTATATGTATAATAGATAAATATTATAGTACAGAAAAGCTGAAAAATTCAAAGATTTGTAATGTGATGCCGTAACAAACATATACATATTTACCCGAGCGAAGAGGGCGTGACTCGCTAGAGTTTAATATTTTTTTAAAAAGTCTCATAAATATGTGTACAAAACATTTGGTCTGTTTGTCTGAGCTCGTAATCTAGGGATTTGCGTGCATGCCTTATTACGACACATTTCACTGACGTTAATGTATGAGGTTTGGGTTATGTTTGGTTTAGGGTTAAAGCTGGAACTCCGGATTTAATCCAGGGAAGACCTTCACGTTATTATGCGAATTGCGGTAGACAGGAGATATAGTTGGCATTTAAATGACAAAGGGGAGGAATAAACAGACATTGTTGTTAATAGTTGGACTCGCTCTTACACGTTTTTTATAAAAGAGATCAGCAAAGTGGGTAACCTGATACTAATGTTAGGAGAGTGAGATGAGTATTACTTTAAAGACACAACACAATAGTTATCAATTATATTCATAGTTTATTGGTCACTTAAACAATGTTACTGCATTCAGACCACAACCCGATGTCAGGATTCTCTATAGGCCGCTCTTTAATTAATTATAACCAAGGCAGAACTAGGACCGAACAATAAACCAGTAGAGCTACCGCGTAATGGGCTCTTGGACTATCAACTATAGACGCGCTCCTATTTTTTTTGGTGTGGCTATAATGCTGATGGCCTGACTCGAGTCGCCTGTTTTTAGCTACACCAGACTTTTGGGTGAGCGTTTAGGCGCTCTCACCCCTTGCTCGCTCCTAATGAAGAGGCCCCCTTTTATAGTGAGTCTGTCGCTTCCACCGGACACAACTGGTTTGTCCACCCTCCATGACCCTTCGCGCGCATCCTCATAACTATAATAATAAAGAATCACTGTTGACACTAAGTGCTCTTCTAACGCCAAAAATACCAGAAGAATCATAGATACATTCATCATCATCAGCCACAGGACGTCCACTGCTGAACATAGGCCTCCCCAAAGATTTCCAGACCGACCTGTTAGAAGCGGCCTGCATCCAGTGACTTTCTGCGACCTTTATCAGGTCGTCTGTCCACCTCGTACGCGGACGTCCAACGCTACGCTTGCGAATAAGGAAAAGCAATGCCAATGGGAAGGGGATTTGGTTCTCCCTTAATCATACTCACCATACGAAACCCAAAATTAAGGATAAACGTATCCATAATGCTAATAGGTGGGTAGTCTTAAAATCTTTTCGCCCAACTAACACTTTCGACGGGCAATAGCGCGAGTCGCGAGTAAAAAGATAAAAAAAGATTATCGTCAAAAAGTTAATATTTCTCTCAATTTCTTATACAATTCCAAAGCACTTAAACGTTGTTTACTCATAGCATAGAGCGCACATAACAAGCAAAGCCTACATCGCAGGCGGGAAATTGAAAACCATCGAATAACATTAGGGATTTGGGGGTAGGTCGTAAAATATAGGCAGCGCGTAGCCAAACGACGCACTAAATAAAATATTTTGGCGTGAAACGGATATAATACGAAGAGATTTATTTATTTTATTTAACGTCGGCTTATTTGTTGGCCACTTGAAGCTAAACCTTCCGAATATTGATGTGGAATAAATATCTTATTAATTTTTTCGAGTGGTTTCGATGTGTTTTTATATTTCGACTCGTTCAATTTGTTAGAAGCTATAGCATACTTCGTGAATATTGCTGGCCACAGTTGTAAATCTTTAATGGATAAAAATTACAAACTGGCTATTGTTTCACGAACATACATGCATAAATTTTATCAGAAATTACGTTAGTGTTCTAATGTCCTTTGCCTTAAGCCTTTGTTTATACTTTATTGTTACAATTATTTCTCATTATTTTTGCCTAGCGATTTCTCAGCCTAATGCCAAGATCCTTTCCTACTTATACGGTTCCATTTCGTCCTGTCTTGGGTGTCCTATGTAATAAAACTAGATATACAAGGTGATAAGTCCCTAGTATACGAGAGGCCGTCTGGGTTGGTGCCACCACTTTGTCTATTTCTGCCGCCAAGCAACAGTGTGTAAGCAATGTTGTGTTTCGGTTTGAAGGACATCGAAGCCAGTGAAATTACTGGCCATTATTTGACTTAACATCTTATGTCTCTGGGTGGCGAGCGCAGTTCAGTGCCATGCAGTGCTTTGTAATTTAAAGTTCTGTGTGGTGTTGCTTCTGTTTATGAGCAGGCGTGGCGCTTACTATTAGGCGAGCGAAAATAGAGCGCAATACAGAAAGGTTGTGGTCATATTTAAGGTTTATCATGTACACGTGACAGTGTTTGTTTCTTTTATGGTACGCTTATTTTAATCACTCATTTATTTCAATCAATAAGAACGTTCACATTCTTATAAATCGAATGAAGTACGTGAGGGAGATTAACAAGTCTGAAGTGAGGCAATGGCTCACGGGTTTATCATTTAGTGTTATCCGAAGTTATAATTCGAATATCAACATGATATTCATTCGATAAAAAAAAATACTTTATTTATGTCCTAGCAATGAAATCGGATTTGGTACTACTGTGAGTAAAATACTTGTAACAGCCTGCGTGGCGCATTAAATAGCCGCTAGTGAAGCGAGAGGCCGCGGGTTTAATTCCCACACCGAGAGTAAATTTTTGGGTTATCCACAAATTTTGTTTCGGGTTTGACAGTTTTCTTCCCAGAGGGGTTGGCGTTAGGCAGTCGGCTAATCGTAAAAACTACAACCCAAATCTTTCTGTAAAAAATATGCTACGCCAGCGAAGGAAGGAGGTGAAATACTTGTATTATACGAGTACACTATCTGTTGCTTAAATTTTACCATAGGTTTCTGTAGCAAATACCTCTATATAGTAAGTGGTCTAAGTAAATATACTTATTGGTTGTGGATATCATATAAATAGTTATAGCTCAATATATAGTCGCTATGAAATACTCGATAAAGTGAAAATAATCTGACCATATCAGCATGTCTCCTCGACACTCAACATCATTATTAAATCATTGGCAATTATTTAAAGAAATGTTTTAGCTGCACTTTGAAATTAATTAGATAAAATTGTTTATTGGTACCTATAAATGTAGGCATTAAAGTAGTGCTCATTAAGTCAGTACAAAAATAAAATAAAGTTATGTAATAATTGTGTTGTGTATTGTCTTTGTGCTGAATAAATGTTTTTTCTTTCTTTCTAATAGTAATATTAGAAAGAGAGAATTCTTTCAAATATCAACTTCACAACATTCGTTTTCCTATTACAGAAATATATTGTACTAGCTTTTCCTCGAGGCTCCGCCCGCGTGATCTGCTTTTTCCGGGATATAAAGTATCATATTTTTATCAGGGATAATGTAGGATTCTAATGCTCCAAATATATTTCAAATCGGTCTAGTAGTTTTTAAGTTTATTCGTTACATACAAATCTTTCCTTTTTATAATATTAGTGTAAATGTGTACATATCACCATCAACAATATACTAGACAATTACACTAAATCAGTTTACATACATAATGTAACTGAATTAAATTATAATAACATATTATTTTATTTAAAAGTAATAGAACTAAATCATATCATAATCATATATTAGACACAATGCACAAGCGGAAATGTTTTTAAATGTATATACGAAACACAAATATAAGAAATTACACAGGCTTCTTGGCGGACAACAGATAATATTGCCGAGTGATCGACCCTAGGAAACGCACAAAGGAAGGAATTACTACGGCTTAACTTGCTTTGGATGTTCAGACTGGGTTACTGAGAGGACTAGACGTTTCTAATTTATGTTTGAAGTCCAAGAAAATGAAAAAAATGTTTAAAACCTTTCTACAAATAAATATGAATGGATAATAAAATTAGTTCCCTTATGACCGTTTTCAATAAACGATCTTAGTTTGATTCTCCAGATAGATAGGACAAGTCAATCAGAATACAGTTTGAAGGTCACGCATACAAATAACTTCATTTGATTGGTTGAATTCCGTGATCAATCCGGATAATCAATCTAAGATCGTTAATGCAAACGGCCATTACAGTAGTAAACTGTCTACAGTTTTGTCTACATTCATAGGCCGGTTCGACTAGATTGTTATCAGTAACTCAAAGAATATTGACGAGAAGTAGCTTGCTGTTGCGTTTCTTACGGTGAGTGAGATATCCTAAAGCCGATATGCCCCGTCCCTTTCCAATACCCAATTTATCCATTTCCTTTAAGGTCGGCAATGCATCCATGATTACTCGAATACTGTGGATGTTTATGGGCTATGGAGCTCACTTACCATCGGCTTTTGCTATAAAATAATGAATAACAAATCCATTTCTGAGCACGAAACATCTTATAAAGGATTGAAAGTTATGAAAAACGTTGTTCCGTAAACATATTACACCGAGATCGGATGGAAATTGCTCGAAGGCAGAGGAAATTAATACGTTTCACGCGTGAACATCATAAGGGCTTGTATAACGACTATCAGGCACATATCGGTTACCAACCTCGAACACGATATGCCCGTAATTATTTGTTTTACAACTGGGTTTATTTTACGAACAGAGTGAAGTTGTAAGTTTGACCTGATTGTCTGCGTGTGCGTGTGCGTTTTAATGATTAACTATACAGTTTTTGACCTTATTTTATCCGCCTAGACTAGGTTTGTTTTCGTGAATAGGAATACTAGGGTGAATAATGACTGTGTTTTTTACAAAATTAACTATCAACAACAAATTAACAGTTTGATCATTCCATTTATATTATAACCACCATATCAATTTCGTATCTAAATATTGAAAACTTAGTTAGATATAACGATAATTCAGTACTACACTTCACTAGCGCTCGATGGAACACGCCGGAAAACCTATCATGGACTTGTATTTCAATTTTATTTTTTCTAATGATTGTTAATTTAATTTTTAATTTATTTCAATTGTAGTAAAACTCCCGGATGTTACAGGAAATCCTCTTTATTAACATCTTCATTAATAACAATTACTTAATCACAATTATTACAACCGTCGCAGTACACTCCACTTCAACGACTGCCGCTTCCGCTAGCTCGCTCCGTCTTTTATAGTGTTTTGCCATTGTTGCCAGAGTTATAATTTTTTCAAAGTTACACTATCTAATACCGGTATTGCAAGTTAATAATAAATTGTACTAAATAAATACCGGCCTTTGTATTTAAACGTATTACATTAACTTTAAGACCTAACATTCGCC
Source organism: Amorpha juglandis (assembly GCA_949126905.1). Taxonomy (NCBI): domain Eukaryota; kingdom Metazoa; phylum Arthropoda; class Insecta; order Lepidoptera; family Sphingidae; genus Amorpha; species Amorpha juglandis. The sequence continues at coordinate 3,874,357 of OX421380.1, forward strand.
CATCCTGACATTGTGCATGTCCCCATGCACTATATGGGCTACACTCTACAAAATAATAAAAAAATAATAATAATAATAAAAATTAAAAAAAAATAATCTTTATAAGTCAACTAGCTATACTCTGTCTCGCCCTTCGGATCCATCCATTCCCGATGAGTGACACAGAGTCAAAGTATTTGTAACCGAATACGATGTTGCAAATCAATATATTCTTACAATAATCACGATTTTCAATAATCTTTATAAGTCAACTAACTATACTCTGTCTCGCCCTTCGGATCCATCCATTCCCGATGAGTGACACAGAGTCAAAGTATTTGTAACCGAATACGATGTTGCAAATCAATATATTCTTACAATAATCACGATTTTCAATAATCTTTATAAGTCAACTAGCTATACTCTATCTCGCCCTTCGGATCCATCCATTCCCGATGAGTGACACAGAGTCAAAGTATTTGTAACCGAATACGATGTTGCAAATCAATATATTCTTACAATAATCACGATTTTCAATAATCTTTATAAGTCAACTAGCTATACTCTATCTCGCCCTTCGGATCCATCCATTCCCGATGAGTGACACAGAGTCAAAGTATTTGTAACCGAATACGATGTTGCAAATCAATATATTCTTACAATAATCACGATTTTCAATAATCTTTATAAGTCAACTAGCTATACTCTGTCTCGCCCTTCGGATCCATCCATTCCCGATGAGTGACACAGAGTCAAAGTATTTGTAACCGAATACGATGTTGCAAATCAATATATTCTTACAATAATCACGATTTTCAATAATCTTTATAAGTCAACTAACTATACTCTGTCTCGCCCTTCGGATCCATCCATTCCCGATGAGTGACACAGAGTCAAAGTATTTGTAACCGAATACGATGTTGCAAATCAATATATTCTTACAATAATCACGATTTTCAATAATCTTTATAAGTCAACTAGCTATACTCTATCTCGCCCTTCGGATCCATCCATTCCCGATGAGTGACACAGAGTCAAAGTATTTGTAACCGAATACGATGTTGCAAATCAATATATTCTTACAATAATCACGATTTTCAATAATCTTTATAAGTCAACTAGCTATACTCTGTCTCGCCCTTCGGATCCATCCATTCCCGATGAGTGACACAGAGTCAAAGTATTTGTAACCGAATACGATGTTGCAAATCAATATATTCTTACAATAATCACGATTTTCTGTATGTAAATTTATCAACATTTTACTCATACACTAATAATTTGTACTCTGAATGAGTAGTCTTCGGACCTATCCATTCCCGAAAAGCAATGGAAACATATCAACAATTATTACTTTATATTCAACTCTTACCCTTCAGACTCAACCATTTCTGGAGAGCAATACACTTAATTTGAACCAAACGAAATGTTGTAAACCCTTCCATTCTTACAATAATCACGATAATGATAGTTAATATAACCATCTTATTATGATATAAAATAATATGATACAACAAACCATAGTTTCAATTAACAACTGTGAACCCACTCCATTCTCACAGTTTTTATTGGTTTAAACATAACCATCTTATTATGATATAACACAATAACCATCGTTTCAATCAACAACTGTGAACCCCTTCCATTTCACAGTTTTAATAGATTTAACTATAACGATCTCATTGTGACATAACACAATATAGTATAACAAACCATAGTTTCAATTAACAACTGAACCCATTCCATTCTCATAGTTTTAATCGTTTTAACTATAACCACATCATTGTGATATAACACAATATGATACAACAAACCATAGTTTCAATTAACAACTATGAACCCACTCCATTCTCACAGTTTTAATTGGTTTAAACATAACCATCTTATTATGATATAACACAATAACCATAGTTTCAATCAACAACTGTGAACCCCTTCCATCTCAGTTTTAATAGATTTAACTATAACGATCTCATTGTGACATAACACAATATAGTATAACAAACCATAGTTTCAATTAACAACTGAACTCATTCCATTCTCACAGTTTTAATCGTTTTAAATATAACCACATCATTGTGATATAACACAATATGATATAACAAACCATAGTTTCAATTAACAACTGTGAACCCATTCCATTCTCACAGTTTTAATTGATTTAACTATAACCAACGCATTGTGACATAACACAATATAATGTAACAAACCATAGTTTCAATTAACAACTGTGAACCCATTCCATTCTCACAGTTTTAATTGGTTCAAACATAACCATCTCATTATGATATAACACATCCATAGTTTCAATTAACTGTGAACCCATTCGATTCTCACAGCTTTAATTGATTTAACTATAACCAACGCATTGTGACATAACACAATATAATATAAAAAACCATAGTTTCAATTAACAACTGTGAACCCATTCCATTCTCACAGCTTTAATTGGTTTAAACATAACCATCTCATTATGATATAACACAATAACCATAGTTTCAATTAACAACTGTGAACCTATTCCATTCTCACATCTTTAATTGATTTAACTATAACCAACGCATTGTGACATAACACAATATAATATAAAAAACCATCGTTTCAATTAACAACTGTGAACCCATTCCATTCTCACAGCTTTAATTGATTTAACTATAACCAACGCATTGTGACATAACACAATACAATATAACAAACCATAGTTTCAATTATCAACTGTGAACCCATTCCATTCTCACAGTTTTAATCGTTTTAACTATAACCATATCATTGTGATATAACACAGTATGATATAACAAACCATAGTTTCAATTAACAACTGTGAACCCATTCCATTCTCACAGCTTTGATTTAAAACAAACCATAGTTTCAATTAACAACTGTGAACCCATTCCATTCTCACAGCTTTAATTGATTTAAAACAAACCATAGTTTCAATTAACAACTGTGAACCCATTCCATTCTCACAGTTTTAATTGGTTTAATTGTTGTCACTTCTATCACTCTCTGTTTCACTTTCAGTTGTATCCGATTCGTTAATCTCCAACGCCGCTATGTTGGCACCCAAGGCAACATTCGACCAGCGGCCATAGTTGTTCCCCTATTACTCTTTGACCCTTTTAAACCTGCGATAGCTGCCACTCTATACCTATCGTCCCCTAGCATCGAGACAACACGGTACGGGCCTATATAAGCGGGATGCAGCCTTTTACTTTTTCCATCATTTTCAAACGCGATCCTAGTTATTTTGACCAAATCTCCCTCAGCATAAACTCTAGCGGGACGCCTATCCTCATCGTATCTCTTCTTTTGTTTCTCCTGGCCATTATCAATAGCTTCTTAAGCCTCCTTCCTGATTACCATAAAATCACAGAGTTCGCGAGTCTCTTGAATGATTTCATTAAACTTAGGATCAATATAAAATCATTTAATTAATTTTTAGAGTTCATGCACGTGCCAAACACAATTTTTGAAGGTGTTCTACCCGTTGACTTTTTAATACGACATAATTGCCACCTTGCCTCCTTTGGTACGACTAAACGAATAATGTCATATATTTAAGACCCTCTCGTCTAAACCCGACTCTAAGATGTTTTTAGTTCCTGCATAACTCGGTGTCACCCAACTGTAGAGTCAACAACCAGTGTTCCAACTGTAATAATTTTCAACATCCTGTAGTCAATACACATTCTAAATTTACCATCCTTTTAACTCGGACACACTCTCTAACTCTTCTTCTCTAATTCCGGTTTCTAACATCTCATTTATCATCAGTCGTACGTCCTCCCGTTCCTTATGCAACAGTCTGCATGGTCGGTAAGTGATCGGTTTCTTATTATCCACCTCAATCGTCATTTCCGTGATATTAGTGTACCCCAGCTGATTCAAAGTGGATGCAAAACCATTCTGATATTTATTCAATAGTGCAAAAGGGTTTTCCCGGTGATATTCTTTAATCGGGGTACCCACACGTACTTGTGTCTTGGCGATAGTTGTTCGTGATTGGAATGGTTCTCTTGCTGTCGTAACAATGCGACTCACCACCCTAACCCCTGTACCGCGACTTACTATAAGTCCTTTTCCCATTATCTTTATTATTACTGTAACATTTTTCAGTTTTATGTCCAATTGGTTACATTTGTTGCACTTCACAGACTCCATGTAGGCGCATGACGCACCAAATACGCATCTCGCACTTCCTGGGTAACAAAAATAAACGGCAGAATCACATAGCTCAGTCACATACAACCATTAGTCTTGAGTGCGGGAATCGAACCCGTAGTCTTATTTCGATGCCTGTCCGCTGCGTTGCCGAGGCCAGCTGTCATCTGATACCATGGGAATCACATTTTATCTTTCGTGGGGAAGTCGAACCTGCAGCCTGATGCCTATCCATTGCGTTGCAGAGGCAGGTTGCCATCTGATACCATGTCATTTTCTTACATTACAAAATTTCAGGAACAATATAGCTGTGTGTTATGTGCACCGCTTCGACCAGTCCTGACTAATTTAAATAATAACTTCTGGGGTAGCCTTTTGAAAGTTTCAAGTTAAAAGGCTTAATATGAATCATAACTCGGGATTCGACATTAATATTACTTTTAGAAACAACATAAAAGAGAATTAGTTCACATAGATACACACCAGTCCTTAGATGTCTTCAGTAGGGCGTGCAGATAAAGAACCGGGCAATTCCTCTGGACAGGCCTCTTCATTATTGTCAGCACCAGGCAGTCCTTAGATGTCTTCAGTAGGGCGTGCAGATAAAGAACCGGGCCATTTCTCTGGACAGACCTCTTCATCATTGTCAGCACCAGGTTCATCATAGGAATCCATTGGAAATGTAAAAACACAAGGAGAACATTTCAGACATTACACGAATAAAAATAAATCACAGAGCATTGTGAATGACAGAATCCGGTCTTCCATCACTCCCCATATACTACCACATGACACGCCATAGTAGCTACAAAATTGCAAGCGCGCGTGTACCGGTTGATGCCACAGGTAGCAGAAAAATAGTAAGCGCACGTGGAACTCAACCTCATTAACGGGGACACTCCTAGCCTGCGCCGCCAGTATGGAAGGTATCTCTAAGGGGAAGACTGTCGCCCACTCACCTCCACCAGCTCGCAAGACCCAAGAGCTTAAGAGCACTCCCTAAACAGACCAATTCGAACCGTGTAACCGGGCTATAGTGTCCATTCAATATCCAGTCCCAGCCGTCAGAGAGCCAGGTCCGATTGATCGCCACGAATACTAAAACATCGCTTAGGGGAAACATAAGTTTACCACCCACAAATCTTAGGATTTTGTAATGTGGTCGAGTAACTAAACCCAATATCCCCGGCTCGGGCACATGTATGACACATGGCTTGATACTTCGTCTTGCGCACACTCATGCACGCACAAACATCCTGTTTCAGCAACCACGTAAGCCATTGATGGGCGACTAACGCCGGTGAAGCGGAAAACCGCCACGCGCATCCCGATAAACACCGCTCAGCGTTACTTGTCACCATTTCTTCTGAAAACAATCACCAAACCGAGAAGGCAGGCGATTATCATGATTATAAGTTTTATAAAATTCTCTTCACACTAAATCGAGCCAGGCAGAAGCCAGAAGCATAAACGTTTCAGTTATTTTTCATTTCAAAAATGTATGTAGCGAAGATCTTATTCAATTAATCACTCATCGTAGTCAAATACAATAATTGTAAATCTAAGTTTGTCCAAGCAAATAAATATTCTTATAATGTAATCGGGCTCGCGTTTCTAGTGTAATTGGTGAAGTAAATCGTCAATACTTAACACCTTAAACTTCCATTCTACGAAACATTGGTTCATAACAAGTCAAATAGAAATTATCGTTCACATCTGCAACGACAATGGATGGATGTAAAATGCTATAAAATAGATTCCCTGCATTAGATATTTAGTGAACGGTGAGTACACAGATTTGCTCGATAATGAAAACTATTTTGATTTCAGTAGGTAATTGTTATGGCGATGGATCGCCACATCATAAAATGGAACGATCTCACCAAATCCTTGTTAGTTTCTCGCCGCATACTTAATACTCGGAAATGCGGTCGAGTTATCCCGCAAAGCCGTTATGTAAACCGTACGGGTGAACCGCCACACCGTGGGTATCGCGTTATGGTTCAACGACCGGGAACTCCAGTGCCGGTGCCACATCAGTAGGACTCGTCCATTATAGTCCTAGATAAGCTCTTACAACAGTTGGTACACGATTAATAACTTTGTAGGTGTGGACACAATCATCCCCATCATTCTGTCTTTGGGCTTTGAACACTCTGTAAAACTGTCCGTATCCATAAGCAGTAAACTAACAACATAACATCGAAATACATTTAATTACTGTAAACACGTTACTTTCAAAATATCAAGACATGGAATCGTAAATAATTATCGGGTAGATAATTATTCATTTACATTTCTGAACACCATCAAATTCAGCAATGCAATGATTTTACACTGAATTAATTTTAGTTTGGCACTGTACTGCTGCATCATGGATCGTCGTGATGATCTTTAACCAACTCACCACATGACAATATTACTCGCGATTTTTGGTTTGACATAAATTAAATATAATTGGAATAGACTCACCAAACCACTCGTAGACAGTCGCAGTTCATCGGGCGTGTTCAATGGATAGGCTGTGGGTCCATCTTCACTTCTGATAATTAGTAAAACTCCCGGATGTTACAGGAAATCCTCTTTATTAACATCTTCATTAATAACAATTACTTAATCACAATTATTACAACCGTCGCAGTACACTCCACTTCAACGACTGCCGCTTCCGCTAGCTCGCTCCGTCTTTTATAGTGTTTTGCCATTGTTGCCAGAGTTATAATTTTTTCAAAGTTACACTATCTAATACCGGTATTGCAAGTTAATAATAAATTGTACTAAATAAATACCGGCCTTTGTATTTAAACGTATTACATTAACTTTAAGACCTAACACAATAATATGGCGTATGCGGTGGTTGCATATAACCAGAGTTGCGATTACTTTTGTTTACAATGCATGAGTAGAATTTGATAGAACTATTGTTAACTCCGTTTATCTAACCAACCCTTATCTAAATAAATAAATAAATGAATGGACTCGTTCCTGCTAGTCGCGGTTCGGGTCAGCCAGTGTATATCCAGCATATTCAGGCAAGCATCATTCTGTAGTCACATTGCATCCTCCGACAGTTGACATAATGGGCCTTACTTATGAACTTTACTTATGCATTGCTTAAATAATCCCTCTTTGTTCTTACTCGATTTATAAAGTGACTAGCTGTTCCTCGCGGCTCCACCCGCGTGATCTGATGGATTCTAATGGTGAAAGTATTTTTCAAATCGGTCCAGTAGTTTTTAAGTTTATTCGTTACATACAATAATACAAATCTCTCCTCTTTATAATACTGTATTTTACTTACTTACTTTACTTACTACTGTACTTCACTTACTGTACTGTACTTTACTGTAGATGAAAAAGAGACGAAAATAGTGTTTTAACTAAGCAGTGCTAACAAAGTTTTAAATTAACGCCGTATATTTAGACTGCACTGTAGGTAATTACCAAATGTATAATGTCACTACCGCGCGATGATAAAAAACACAAATTTTTGCTTCAAACTAAACTAAATCAATATTTAAAATTAAAATTATGCATGGATCTTTCCTTTTACTTAATAACTCCACTTTATTATTCACAACATTCCGTCTGATGTTATTCCATTAATTTAAATTCCCTTTTACAACTTTATTTTATTATCTTGTATTTTTATAATATTATTTTGCTTTAAAGAATATGCAACGGTGTTTGAAATATTTCGCTTCATGTATAAATTCGAAAAAAATCCGCGCTATGTCTCGAACATATATGTAATTTGTGAAAATTTTAAGAATTAAGAATTATACAGAGTAAGGGTGATATTGGCTGAAAATCATATTTTTATTAAAGATACGACTTTTTTATTCTAGAATTCTTCAAATTATCAAGAATGAAACATTAATGCCAAGGATCCCACAAAATATTTTCCATTCAAAAATGTTGACTTATTTACCATGTAGACTGTAGATACTAACTGTCCCTCACAGCTTCACCGCAGGCTGCCCTGCTCTCATGGCGAGATATGCATATAAACCTTGCGGAATCGGCATGCAATTCCTTTGCATAGTTTTGGAGATATAAGCGGGCAAACAGAAAGACCGACGCAGATAGCGACCTTTACCTTTTTATCCCGAAATTATGTAAAATAAAAAACTTGTTTAATACTATTTTTAATCGACTTCAAAAAAGGAGAAGTTCTCAATTTGGTGAGTTTTATTTGTGATTTAATCGATAAAAATAAAAAAATACGTCTAATCAAGCACATGACCTGTTTTGTCCTTTCAATAATCAAAGTCACATTTAAAATACATCAATTAATTCATAAAAACTGATCCAAATCCTTTCGAATCCCACATAAAAGTATTATTTACATTCGCCTTGGGAAATGGCTCTAAATCGCGATTTAATCCCGTAACTCGAACTTATCTCTCAATATCTCGTATTCTCATACACTTAAATAATGTAGTGTACTTGAGTGTACCAATAAGAACGTTCTTTGATACAGTAAGCCGCCCCGAATCCGAACAATAACCGAGATTTATGAATCATTCCACTTTTGTTGCTCAGTGTACCTTCGTCTCGTGGGACATAGTCGACCTCGCGTGGTACAATCACTTACACAAGTGGATTTTATCCATTTACGCTCCAGAGAATTATTATATGGATTATTAAGTGTGGATTGCACCAATCTTCAGTTAAGGTTTAAGTTATTACAACAAGGAATAGTTCACGTTATTTAAAGGTCGAACATTCAACAGTCGAAAACATTTGTTTTCAGTGTTATCAAAATGTAAAATTATGCGGAAGTCGTTAACTAGTGCTTGTTAAAGTAACTTTAACTTTAACTGACGGTAGGTGCAATCTACACTAAGTCTACTTATAGGACGTCTCAAGACTAATTCGGACTGGTCGAATTGGGAATAATTTAGTGTCTCGCCTCTATAATATTTACTGTACGAGTTATAAGAAAATAAATATAGATTCTCTCTTAGTTTTACGTACTAAGTAGATAATTGGAGTAAGTAGTTGGAGAATTAAAATATATTAAGCACTGCGAAGTCACGGACAGAACTGGGTAAATTTATATCGCCGCTTCCTTTTGTTGGGAGTTAAAGGTATAAAATAAACCCTATAATAATTATATAATTATACTCAATAATGATGTAATAAAATCTGAACAACAAACAAAATATTATTTCCCATACAAACTTCTATTTTTTAGGATTAAATATTACAGATTATACAGATTATAGATAAAATTTTTGTATGACGTCAACATTGACTCAAAAATTCGAATCTCTATCCATAAGGACATTGGCCTAGACGATTCTGCCTTTTGGATATTACACATACATAGTTGTAGATAGCAATTTACATATTTTCATTAAAAATCTAGTTTCGTCTTCAAAGACCGCCCTTGGCCTTTATCAGGTCATCTGTCTAACATTTAAATTAAAGCTCACCTTTTAAGTTACACATTAAAAAAGTTATGTACTATTTAGTCTTTGAAGTTGTATCTGAGACATAATAATTTTATGTAGGGTTGTTACGATTTTAATATGATTATTTTAATTAAATTACATAAAATGTATTTTAGTCATATGTTCGGATTAATGTGTCAAATGATTCTAATTTTGGGGATCTTATAAAGACTTTTTGCAGTAAAAAGACACTATACTCTTATACCAAATTTGCTGATGCGGTGATACTTGATAGACATTTGTTGACCAACGTACACATAGTGAAAATTTCACCATAATTGCACCATAATTTCGGTGTATATCCACTTACAATTTACTCCAGTTTTAAACCGGCCGTCTGGGTTGGTACCACCGCTTTGCCTATTTCTGCCGCCAAGCAACAGTGTGTAAGCACAGTGTGTTTCGGTTTGAAGGACATTGCAGCCAGTGAAATTACTGGTCATTATGAGACTTAACATTTTATGTCTCAGCGTGACGAGCGCAGTTCAGTCCCCAGCAGTGCTTTGTAATTCAAGGTTCTGTGTGGTGTTGCTTCTGTTTATGGACAGGCATCGCGCTTACCATCAAGCGAGCGCCTTGTTCGTCTCGTCATTCAATCAAATAAAAATAAAACTTTCGAGTTTAATATCCATGGAGAACATTATGAGGTTTCATTCCCAAGATTCCGTTATGTAATTCCCTTTTCCCATGCGGACGCATTTCCGAGATCTCCGTGTGTAGAAGGTATGGCAATGCTGTGAAATATTTGCAATAAACTTTATGGAAAACGTATATTAATATGCACATTTTATGCATATTTTCCAATGGCACAACGGCCGAGTGGTTTGTAAGTGTGAAGTCGCAGGTTTGTCGCAGTTATTAGTGTTTAGGACTGCAAATATTTACTTTGGTCCTGGGTGCAACTGATGGGTCATCATAGTTTCAAAGTAGGGTATTCTAGTACGAAAATAGGTCTTTTTACTGCTGGGTGTCTATAATTACAAGGTGGTAGGTCTCTCGTATGCGAGGGGCCGTCTGGGTTGGTGCCACCGCTTTGTCTATTTCTGCTGCCAAGCAACAGTGTGTAAGTACTGTTGTGTTTCGGTTTGAAGGAGATTGAAGCCAGTGAAGTTACTGGGCATTATGAGACGTAACATCTTATGACTCGGGGTGAATAGTGCAATTCAATCGCAAGCAGTGCTTTGTAATACAAAGTTCTGTGTGGTTTTGCTTCTGTTTATTTTTTTCTTTTTTCTTTCTTTTTTTCTGTTTTTTTTTTACTATAAGGCGAGCGCATGCTCTTCTCGTCATTCAATAAAATGATAAAAAATATATATATTTATTTATCCTAATCTATACTAAATGGTACCCTAGATCTATCATATGATAGGTCTCTTCCATAAGAGATTTCTCTTGGAAGGTACCACCACCTTGTTTTTTTTTTTTTTCACCAAGCAGTAGTGTGTAATGTCGTCATGCTACATTGTAATTTAAAGTTCTAAATGGTTAAGACCTAGTAAGCGCCCAGCTCATTTAATCATTCAGAGAATAAAAATATGAAGATGTGACAACCCTAATTTTAAACTGCGCTACTTAAAATCTATCTACAATCGTCGTACAGGGAATGCAACATTATCTTTTAAGACACTAATATGATTCAGCTTACTTTAAAACGACTTGAGTTTTTGTTGAAGCCTTTAAAATTAACTAAATAAACATTTATGTTTAAAACTTACTTTTAATGGGACGGCTGGGGAGCTTAGAGCGTTTTTGTTATTTTTAATTTTACACCGTAACTTCATTTTTATGGCTTAAATATTATTTAATGATGGTACAAGTGGTTTTCCGTTTTATGGTAGTATTTTATGATTCTATGCGCGGATTTTGAAGTATAATCTGCATGTACTAGGTTGGTAAAGTCAGGCTAGACCTGAATTAATAATAGGGCAAGTTCTAGATTACTGTGCCGAAAAGGCTACTAGTTAATTGGATTACCGGTATAACCTAAATATAACATGAAACTAGGATAAAATATACTTATACCTAAATTAAAAATAAACATCATACTTTAATCCTAGAGTTTAAAAAAATATATTTTTGGATAAGGATATGGATGTAACTCAGAAATACTGCACAAACTTTAAACATCCTGTTCCACGAAAATTATTTTTTTTTAAACTAGCACGGCAAATTGACTACACTACAACAACCTTCGGATATCTCATTTACCGTACGAAACGCAACAATAAGCTACCACTTCTTGTCAATTTTTTGAGACAGTGGTTACAATTTGGTTAAGCCGGCCATTCATCACCATCATCATCATCAGCCACAGGACGTCCACTGCTGAACATAGGCCTCCTCCTAAGATTTCCAGACCGATCTGTTGGAAGCGGCCTGTCCGCATGCGACTTCCTGCGACCTTTATCAGGTCGTCTGTGCACCTTGTAGGCGGACGTCCAACGCTGCGCTTGCCAGTACGTGGCCTCCATTCCAGAACCTTTCTGCCTTATCGGTTATCGGTTCTGCGAGCTATGTGGCCTGCCCACTGCCACTTCAGCTTGCTAATCTGCTGAGCTATGTAAAATAAATACTTCATTCTGTAAATAAATCTATAATATGGGTCTATTATGTCACAATTGCGTGTAAATTACGGTTTCGTACGAAAAACTCATTCGACTGAATGAAAAAATCATTCCGCCTAGCATTCGAACTCTTTTCCCACAGCTCATAGCCCATACCATCAGCCATATACTGCCAATAAACGAACATACGTGGCTTTAACTGTAAGCCATTACTTGCCTTTGTTTATTTTTACATTTGCAAAATTTACCGACTTCATATTTTCACCAAACGGCCCGGCTTACTTTTATCGGATTTTTACATCACGAAAATGTTAAAACCTTCACAATGGAGCCAAGAGCTGATACTTCGCCGTACAAAGAATTACTTCAAAGTATTTCGCGCAGATTTTTATTTCAACAAGATCATTTTGTTCCGCAGCTGCCGGGTTCTGTGAATTATACGAAACCAATATTCTATTTTTAAATTATATTCTCTCTTCGCGTAACTAAGTTACTCCTTTATACGGTCGGATGCTCGGTTCGTACTGAAGTTGTTTCTGGAGTCGCTAGTCAACCTTTAGTTTAGTAAGTTTATTGTCCAATACTTAAAGGAGTTACCTCTACACTATTATACTAATATTAATATGTGCTAATGTTTATAAGTTTGTGATTATGTTTGAAGGGAGTCTTTGGAACTACTTGATCGAATTATGAAAGTTATTTCACCAATTATAAGCGACAATATCTTTGAAATAAAACAAATTTAAACGGATTTTATCGCGGTTTTTCACTTAACCGTGGTCACTGAGTGGACTGGACCATGAAGGCTAAAAAGCTTTCGAAACCGCGTCGGGATCAAAATATATAAAAAACCGCGATAAAATCCGTTTAAATTAGTTTTATTTCAATGTGTAATATTTGCGTAAACATAAGAAATCATTAGCTACAATATCCTTGAGTGCTATACTATTTTTCGCTGTAATTAAAGTGAGATTTAGTAAGAAATTATTGATATTTTGTATAATTGATGAGTGTTAACTATGTTTCATAGATTTTATTGATTTTTCCCTTATTAGCTGGCACAGTTACTACTTAAGCAGTTGTACTGCTGCAAAATTGAATTCACATAATTGGAATAATCACATACACGTATTTATTACCGAAGGCAGCAGCACAACGCGTACTATCACCGATGAATGAAAAAATACTCAAAGAAAAAGCTACCATTATATTTCTGAATCATTTACAATAAAAAGATAATCTAGCACATTGGAAACTATTTCACACGAACTCTAAAACACTTCTTGTGAACATAATGTGACAATTTGCTCATTCAACCATTACAAAAGAACCGACTGGGAAAAATGTATAGCGTTTACGACGTCATTAAGTGGCTTTTATTGCTTACTTAAAGATGTTACCAAATATAATGAGGTTTTTAGAGGAAATTCTCTCTCCACTTTGATTTTATTTACGTCGGAATAGCCTGCCCTGCGGCAGTGTTGTGGCCTACGGTAGGAAAGGCGGCGTATCGCTACGTCCATTGTTTTAAATAGTTTATTTGTCATTAGCTTTTGTCTGCAAGGTTGGTAGTGCCATCTCGATGAAACTAAATAGGCTTTTATTCCCATGCGAGACGTTTTATTTGATAGTTCAGCCTATCTGTGTCCTATCTAAAGTACATTCCATATTCGATTGTTTTAGAGAAGATTTTACGCTTGTATGTGGAAAAATATGTATGACTACTATTTAGATCTAAAACCGAGATCGATTTTTTTATAGCATAGACCGGCAAACGACCAAGTGGGTCACCTGATGGTAAGTGATCTCCACCGCCCATGTACGCCCACCACCAGAAGAATCATGGGCGCGTTGCCGACCTTAAAGGAAAGGCATAATTAGGGATTGAGAAGGGGAGGGGATTTAGGCTTCCGGATATCTCACTCACCGTACGAAACACAGCAGCAAGCCGCTACTTTACGTCGGTTTTCTGTGAGGCAGTGGTAACGACCCGGTCGAGCCAGCTCATTCATGCTGTAAACAAAACTGTCTACAGCGTGGCTCTACCACTCAATGGCAGACATAATTTCAAAATGGATAAACCTTTTAAAGTTTTTGTCGAAACTGTGTCTCGACTACGTATATAGGTTTCCTCACGATGTTTCCTTTACCGTTAAAGAAAGCGATAACTGAATACACATGTAACTTAGAAAAGTTTCTTGGAGCTTGTTCCGAGACCATCAATTTTCGTCTCGGCAGTCCGCACCAACCCTCGCTGATCTATCACCGCTGTACTTCTATAGACTTATCTGCTTATTTCCATACTGTTATTGCTTGTTTAGTTTATTTATTCATTTTGTTCTTGAGGATCATGCGCAAAAACTATTATAATATATTTTATTTTATCCGAGTACGGCAATGTGACTGCACTACACCTGATGGTAAGCGTAGTGCAGTCCAGAAAACCAGCGACCACCGACAAACGATGAGTTTATCGGTGGTCACCAGAACCATGCCGGCCTTTATAAATGTTGCTTCCATCTTCCGATAGGGAAGAAGCAAATCGAGGGGCCTGCGACAGCACAGGCGGATGACCGATGTAGGCACAGGGATACACAGTTGTACCCCTACACCCGCCCCAAACAACCATCAAGTCATATCGCAAGCCCCTCGGGAGAACCGGATATACACTGGCTGCTCCTGGAACGAGATCCACATAAGTTGTGTGGGTCACTATGGCACGTTTTAACACCATGTGTACGGTGGCCGCTATCCGGGTGGATATGAATATCCTACCACTAGCCTATTATTTTGCTTTATAACGTTCATACATTGAGCTGCTCTAATCTAAATAAATAATACTTCAGTTTAGAAAAAAGCAACATTACAGTTTCTTGGACGTTCTTTTATAACGAAACAGCATTCCGGATTGGCGGTAGAGCTAAAATTTGATTGAATCTAAATGATGTTTGGCATTTTAATGACTTAATAAATGATTTGATTTTTATTCAATTATTCATTTTTATTTATATATAATCAAAAAGAATCCTGAAAGCTACAACTTGAATGTATAATATATAGCATCAAAGATAGTGGCGTGCTCGATCATTTAGACCAGAGGTTTCCAGACTTTATTTCTCATAGACCACTTTAAAAATTTAGCCTGATTCCGGTGGACACCGCTACATTTCTACCATATTGCCAAAACTGGACAAAAAATGTGAATATTACGACTTACGAATTGTGAACCCCCATTTTTTGTTATGCAAACGTAGACCCCCGTCGAGTCTCCCGTGAACCCCTGAGGGTCCACCTGGACCACTTTGGGAACTGAGGATTTAGACGTAAAAATCGGTCAAGGTCTAGTCGGAACTGAGGATTCGGCCTTTTTAAAGTAGGACAGGCGTACACAGAGACGGACAGACAGACAGACAGCTAACAACGCGAAGTAGGCTTATCCATGCGTTAGCACCCTCTGTGCGTTGACCCTAACAAATAATATGATAAAATTTTCAATCCAGATTGAATTTCCCAGTATCTACCTCCTAAGAATTAGTTAACCTACGCCTTAAATTGAAATCGGCGGTATATACAAGCACACAACGCTGGAGTACACAACAGGGGCTATACAATTTGCAAGTCGGAACAGGCGCGGGCGTAGCTTTGAATATTTTGCGATTGGCGATTTGACTTTAAAATTCGATGCAATCGCTTATCAAGTGGGCGCCGGCACTGAACCGACCTAATATTTTGCTTGTTTGTTCAAGTGCCCCTCGGCTAACAGCCTATCTGCACTAATTCAATTAAAATTGAAGGTTTTTGTCAGAGCTCGCAGTGGTAAATGTATCTGCAAGAATTATACGTCAGTCATTAGACACCGCGTTCGATATCGCAATGTCTGCACGTCAGTGCACTGTCACGTCTGTAATCTCTGAAGGGGTAGACAGAGGTGAAACCAGTACACCCACATTTCGCCGAGTGTATTTCCATCCTATGATGTGATAGGGGGCGAGTCTATCGCCATACCGGACACAACTGCAGACTCCGGGCCGATACCGAGTATTTCATGATAGAAAACTTTTAATATGAAGGATGTTATCGGATACACAAATTACACTCCCGTAGATATGGCAATACAACTACTCTAAAATTGAGAATTAAATAATAAAATTGTACTTAGACTAACCGTTCACTTACAATTTCTGCAAAACTAACTAGCATATTTATAGTCAGAACTGAATATTAAATTTAGCAACACTTTTAGTAAATTACATCATTATCTATAACAAAATTATACTAATAAAATAAGGCGCAAAGGCTTTTTGCAAATGGCTTCGTTTTTCGACATTCGCCTCATAATATTGTATTATTTCAGTACAAACCGGCATAAATGTGCTCTCGGGAGATTGTCTAGATCGGCAAAGGAATCTTATCAACATCTAGAATTCTGACTTAGGTATTAGACTCTGGGGTAGCGGCGTTAGGTTTCTTAGCAAAAATCGCAGTAATAGGATCTGAAATAGAATAAAATAAGAAAATAGAAAACGAAGCGGAGAAATCCTCCTTTAGGATAAATTCCTTTTACGTTTGATAAGAACGAAAATCGAGTGGTTTTGCCTTGAATAGAGCATTTAGAATTTTAAGAAATACACCTTAATTACTCCCATATTTCATTTAGAAAGTATAGCATTAACATTTATTTCTGTGAAAAGTATTTCTCAGTAGGTAGCGGCTTAGTTGGGTCTCCCGGCACTGCAGTCCATGGGCGACGGTAACCACTTACCATCAGGTATGTCGTCAACTTGTTTGCCTTCAAAGGTCAATTAAAAAACTAAGTATAGTGTTAAGTTAACTAACCCTGTATTTTATACATTGCACTGCCAGGCACGTGTACCACGCTGGCATAGTCTGAGTTGGCAGACTTTACCTACCTTCGAAATTCTTTTGGAGAACTTCTCAGGTATGCAGGTTTCCTCACGATGTTTCCTTCGCCATCACAGCAAGCGTTAATTAACAATGAATAAACATTTAGAAAAGTCAGAGGCATGCTCTTAGGGTTGGTTTCGAACCTGCAACTTTGATTTTGACAGTCCATACCACTTCCCATTGAGTTATCACGGCACTTATTCGATATGGTAATCGAATTTAATTTATTGAATGCGTGACAGGGATAAGGATACCATCTAATCTATAAGTCCTTTATAACCACTTGTGCTTATTATTTTTCCTATACATTGAATAACTGTTTCACAAAATACCAACGTTTTAAAATTTTCCAATCTCAGTCAGTGTTAAAATAACTCCCTTTAAAAACACCTCTTCTGCTAACATTTTCAGCGATAGCGTTCACAATTTATTTAATTGTCTGGAACATTTAGAAAGAAATAATATTTACTTTGCTAATACTGTGAGTTTTGTAGCATTCTCTTAGAATTTTAGTGGTAATTGTAAGAAAGGCACGAACAATGTAATTCACAGATTAGAGCATTTGTGTAAACATACAGGTCTTAATTGGAATGGTTGTGTACATTTGTTTTTTCTTTTTTTTGGTCCTCAGGATGATTCTGTCGAAATGAAAAGTCATGTAATCTCATGGTGAATTAAAATCCAACACGCAAATTTTACGCAATTACATTACGCAAATTTGTTGATATGGAGATTGTTTTACGGATCTGAGCAAGCCTACTTACTACTTATCTTACAGGTGTAAGATACTATAACAAATGTGAAAGTTTGGAACTTTGTAACTTGTGAATTATATATTTGTTCATCCCGGTTTAACGGATGATCGGATTTGAATAAAACTTGGCACACATATAGACTATGTCTTAGATTAGGACAAGGTACTTTTAAATCCAGGAAAACATATTCACGGAGGCTGAACCATGAGTAAAATCTGATAATAAGTAAATGTTATTTTGGTAACTGTATACGTCAACGTTCTATGATGCAAAGATACCTTTCGTCCTTTTTAGCTTTCAATTGCGTTATTTTTTGACGAATATGACTTAGGGACCTTCAAGATAAGAGCCTATTATGTTCAAGGCCGGGACCGTGCAGACAATTCCTGTGATATTGTAGGTGTTGGGCAACGGTTATCGCTTTCAGGTAACCCGCCTACTCATTTGCCATCTCCCAAAAAAGATTACTGCCAGTATTTTCTTTATTTAAATATTGTCATTTTGCTACATGGCATTACGTACCTCTCCTAAGACCCCTAAGGCCATTATCAATAAAAATACAACCGGAGCATCCGTCAGCATTTCTTTCACGAATAAAATGTTTATGATTCGCATAAGCCGATCCACATTTACTGTAATATCGCAATAAACAAAACCTTAAAACCTTCGCAACAAGGTGATTTGCTTTGCAAAGGAGCCAATCTTGGCCCGTGGGACAGACGTGCCTGGAATACTCGGCGGATTAAGGATTTGACTTTAAAATTAAGGAGATAAAACAAGAACCTACTTACCTTTTAGCTCAACATTGATTTTCAATAAGACCGTGTTGTTTTTGATGGACAAACTGGAATTGAAGAGACGTTGAATGATGACTAATGCAATGACTCTAATAAAATGTATATTTTTAGTACTTGTTTACATATGACAGCCTCTGTGGTGGAGTGGGCAAGTAGCAGGCTGTGAAGCGAGGTTGCGGGTTCGATTCCCGCACCGAGTCAAATGTTTGTTTGATCAATATTTGTTGTTTTCTCTCCAGTGGGGGTTGGCTCAGACAGGCGATGGGTGGTAAAATCTACAAGCCAAATTGTTTTGAAGTATGTAGCTGAGAGAACTCTGGACTGGAATGAGGTCAGATAATATTTTTTTATAATAGTGCGGCAAAGTTACTACATTATACGTGATGGCTAGTACAGTGCAATCCAAATATAATGTCAACCATCGAGAGGACATTGTGTCCCTCGACTGTTGAAGTATGCCAGCGTGAAGTTTACGAACATGACTTGCCAGAACGACTCACTATGACGGACTGTTCATACGTAGGTCAAATACAAATATGTTTAAGGCACTCTCCCACCCGCATGAGTTTGTAACTTTTCATTATTATCGTAAGGTCATAATAGCCCTAGAAACATTTGTGCAGACCGTACCCGTACCGATCGTTTTTGAGTGGTAGAGCCACGCTGTACACAGTTTTGTCTACAGCATGAATGGGCTGGCTCGACCGGCTCGTTAGCACTGTCTCACAGAAAACCGACCTAAAGTAACGGCTTGCTGCTGCGTTTCGTGCGGTGAGTGAGATATCCGGAAGCCCAAATCTCCTCCCCTTCCCAATCCTTAATTATCCCTTTCCGTTAAGGTCGGCAACGCGCCCATGATTCTTATGGTGGTGGGCGTACATGGGCGGTGAAGATCACTTACCATCAGGTGACCCACTTGCTTGTTTGGCGGCCTATGCTATAAAAAAAAACTCTCGATTTACCACTGAGGCTATCCTAGCTGGGGGTTTCGATGACTCCTTTACCAAATTGAACACAATCCGCGATCTCACCACGTAGACACGTCACGCGTCGGTTTGAACAGGCATGTCTGGAGTAATATAATTTGTAGCATTTACATTACCTGTCAAATTAGTAACGCACATGTAACATTTATTATTCAACATGATAGTGATCGTTCTTACAAATAAGGTGTCAAGGTGGTAATTTGTACTTACTTTCTAACTTCTACCTATAGACAATTTGAAAATAAATAATCAAATAACTAGAACGACTAAATTATATAGGAGTTAATATTCATATTTTATAGTTAATCGATAGTCTATTGAAATATGATATCGATGCATAAATAGGGTATTTAACTCAGTTTTTTATTTATAGGTGGTGTTTTTTTTAATGGCATGCAGTGCTTTGTAATTCAAAGTTCTGTGAGGTGTTGCTTCTGTTTATGAGCAGGCGCTTACCATCAGGTGAGCGACTTACTCGGCATTAAATCAAATAAAAACAAAACAACAGTAATTAAAACTTTCTTCCATACTTGACTCAAAGTTGAGTGATAAGTTACAATTTCTGCCTTGACAGAAATTATCATAACTGTATTTTAATACTCATATTTTTTCTCGTCAAGGTTCTTGGAATTTTCTTGTTGTCCAAAGTCACTTTTATGTTTTAGCCTTATTTAAAAACTTACCTTTACGAATGGTAATGCGGCTCACCTACCTTCCGTCCCGACTGACCCGAGTGAATGCTGAATAGTGAACCGAACTCTAACCAAAAAACGTATGTAATCTTGCAACAACACGAAACAATAATCTGATATTTATTATATTGAATATCCATAGAGATCACTAGTCTTCAGGATCTTGAGGTGACACACTTGTTTGCTTGCCAGCTAGATAAAAATACAACCCTAATCGTAATATAAGACAGACCTTCCCAACTTAGTAAATGAAACCTTACCACGCCTGTTTATAATTTGCACTGGGCTTCGTCTTACCAAAACAGTAAACGTAATTACAAATAATAAAGTTTATTAATAATAACCCAAGAAACTTTAGCTGAAGGCGCCGTGAAATTTTACAACTGTAATGAACTTAAAATTTTATACGCAACAACTGGTAACATACATAATAGTGGTTGTTTGAATTAATTAGCTCCAGCCATTTTCGAATTATTGTCTGCCAAAGTGACTCCTTTAAGCCCCAAGACGTGAGACGGATTTGGAGCGCTGAAGAGGCGTCGAGCCCCCATGGTCACTCTGATATGTGTATTTCAATCGCCGACGAAAATATTTGCCTGGATACATACTTTGTGTTGATACTTTGTGTTTGTGGCATCATAGTGTTGTAAGTTTAAGTGAATGGAGCGATTTGTATGCGACTTTTTTGTTAGAAAGTTGGTTAGTTTAGAAAATAAACAATTTACAGTAGCACGAACAGACAAACAGACCGATAGCTTAGGCTCTATAATAAGGTTTCGTTGGTACCCTTTGGTTAAACTCTAAATAACGTGACCAATGCATTCGAATTTAGTTATTTTAGTTAGATAAAATCAAACAGTCTAAAACCGTACTTACATGTATCAATAATAACCCCCCGGGAATTTCCCTGAGTACGCTCTTGAGATCTAAGATATTTTAAAATAAAAACGGACCTCAACCTACGGCTCCCGAGGAGCTCGCGTAACTAATGCTCTCCAATAGAACTGATGTGTTAAAACCTAAAGTAACCATTAAAAACAACATCCAAATCAATCTATTCGTTTAGATACTACGACGGTACAGATAGACAGACCGACCAAAGGGTCAAACTTATTACATCCTTCTTTTGGTTGTGTAGCAAAAATCCTAAAACAGTAACACGCATCAATAAAATCCCCCATTAATTTCCCAGAGTACACTCCTGCAAGCTAAGATGTTCGGAAGTTAAGACTGACCTTGACCTTGCTCCTGAGGGACTACCGTAACTAAACCTCTCCAACAAACGGGAACCGATAAATTTAAAACGGAGCCGAGAGAACAACCCTTTTTTGTTTATTGTAACGTAATATTGTTGGCGAAGAGAGGTCTGCAATAAATTTAAAATATGGAGGTCTTGTGAATGCCTTTCAGATGTTGACTGGATGAGCTTAGGTAGCAGCTGAGAGAAAACAAAATAAAAACGTAATTATAATAAAATATAAGCAGCGATAGCTCAGTGGGGAGTGTAAGGACTGTCGAGAAGAAAGTCGCAGGTTCGAAACCAGCCCTAAAAGCATAAACCTCTGACTTTTCTAGGTTACATGTATATTAATTGTTAATTATCGCTTGCTTTAACGGTGAAGGAAATATCGTGAGGAAACCTGCATACCTGAGAACTCGATAAGATTTTTCGAAGGTATGTGAAGTCAGCCAACCTGCATTAGGCCAGCGTGGTAGACTAAAGACTAATCCCTCTCATTCAATAGAGGAGGCCCGTGCCCAGCAGTGGAATGTATTTAATACAACGCTAATATTATTATTATTAAATAATAAAATATAAAATTATTCATAATAATGTTGAATGTCGCTGGTGGGAGACTATTCTTATCCGCACAAAAAACCACAGAAAAATGTTTTAGTTAATGCTATTGTAAAGTGACCATAGAGTTAGGGTTTAGGCCCAGCAGCAAAGGATAATTTTAATCGTTTATCTGCGATGATGATATCTGGCGGCTGTATACAATAAAGAAGAAAAGAGGTTTTACAAGGTGGTAGATCCCTCGTATGCGAGAGGCCGTCTGGGTTGGTACCATCGCTTTGTTTGCCGCCAAGCAACAGTGTGTAAGCACTGTTGTGTTTCGGTTTGAAGGACAATGAAGCCATTGAAATTATTGGGCATTATAAGACTTAACATCTTATGTCTCGGGGTGATACTAGCATAGTCCAGTGCAATGCAGTGCTTTATAATTCAAAGTTCTGTGTGGTGTTGCTTCTGTTTATGGGCAGGCGTGGCGCTTACCATCAGGCAAGACTTGCTCATCTCATCATTCAATTAAATTAAATAATGAAAATAAGGAATAGAAAAAAGATACATAATCATAAACAGATTCATAAAAAACTGAACTTAATCCTATTATTATTATCATCTGGATGATCCGGAATAACTGTGAATACTTACGGAAAAATCCGTGTTTCATAGCATAGATAAATATTATTATAGGATTAATTGAAATGGATGGATAACGGTTGAGGCATCACAAGAAAAGATTATCATATAAAAGCACACTTTACTATTAACGCACATTAGCATGTGTGCAAAAGTGAACTGATCTATCTATTTACATATAAAGTTTCATTCAATTAAACTCATACACTTAACCCGTAAAAAACTAGCCTAATCTGATTCAACAAAGCGAGCCCCAAATAGGCAAGAATCACGGCACACTCCATTACTTAGGCTAAATAAATTGCCCCCATACATTCAAAGTTCGATCTATTAAAACCGGTTAAACGGGTTAGGATCTCGGAAAGTAGTAGTCAGTGTCCAAAAAGCCCCTTCAATACATTCGGGTAAGTGGCCCGTTACTTCTCCGGCAATATCCGGACTAAACCGGAAAAAACCGGATTAAAAAAGGGTTACGTTAATGGTTTCGGCGCAGTGAAAAGTGATGCGATTACCGTGAAATTGATTCTTTATCTTTTGTTCTTTGATGCATTGATTGGATCTTACGATTTTTTCACGATCCATTTTCCGGATAAGGCAGTCATGTGTCTCGGCTTTATATTTAAGACCTATGGTAGAATGAATGTACTCTTTAATTTGGTAAAGTACATGTAAACGAATAAATTTGTCACTTGTAAAAAATAATCACTACCAAGAGGTTTTAAAAGACTTTTTTGAGTGGTAGAGTCACGCTGTAGTAAGTTTTGACTACAGCACGAAGGAGTCGGATCCACTAGGTCATTACCACTGTCTCACAGAAAACCGACGTAAAGTAGCGAATTGCTGCTTGGTTTCGTACGATGAGTGAGATATCCGGAGGCCCAAATCCCCAATCTCTTCCTTTTAAGATCGTCAACGCGCCTATGATTCTAGTGTTATGGGCGTATATGGGCGGTGGAGATCACTTACCATCAGGTGACCCATTTGCTCGTTTGCCATTCTATACCATAAAAAAAAGACTTAAGCATAATCAGCCTCTTTTTGTCGGGGGGTTAATAGATCATACATATTATAGTACAGTATATAGATCATAGTACAGTATTTCCTTCTTATTCATTCCACTCTATTATTCCATGCAAAATAAACAACATTCTCAGTTCCACACATCACACGCAGACTAAACCGGAATATAAAATGCAAACATTCGCCTGACACTTTTAAAACAAATTTATACAATTCTGTAGTTGGGTGCCGGTTTCAGCCCGAAACTTTTTACTGTCTACACCGAAACTTCGTTATTCTAAACCTATTCTATTTCGAATTGTGAAAAAGTAGTGAATTGAGTAGATAGCCGGCTTTAATGATACTCATGTAATTCATGTGACCAGTGTCCAGTTTAGTGTAAGTACAGTGAAACCTGAATATGTGAGAAACCTCTATTATCTGTGGCAGTCGTAACCATCCATTTTGTACCTGGCTGAATGGCGAACACCCACACATAGTGAAAAACTTGCCATAGTGGCTAGTTCAGGCGAGTCGCGTTCCGGGGTCAGCCAATGCATGCCCATTAATGTTTTTTTTTTATCCTAGCTCGGCAAAGTGACTACGCTACACCTGATGGTAAGTGTAGCGCAATCAAAGAATAGTGTCGACCAACGATAAACAATGTGTCCATCGTAGGTCGGCAAGATCATGCCGGCCTGCCAAAGGGCCAAGGGGGAGGGCAAGGAAAAAGGGATGGGAAAAGGGATAGGATCAGGGGCCAAGTCCCCTGGGGAGAACCGGATATACACTGGCTGACCATGGAACGCGACCCACACAAGTTGGGCCACTATGGTAGGTTTTAGCACCAGTGTACGGTGGTCGCTATCCGGCTGGATACAAGTATCCTCCCACGAGCAAAACTTCAGGCTGGTATAATTCTGGCGACAGTCGAGGGACCCAATGTCTCTTGACGATCGACATTATATCTTGACACTGTACATAATATTAGTTCCAGTGCAGTCAATTTGCAGTGCCAGGATAAAAAAAATAAGAAAAATATTCTTTTTTTCGTAATTTGAGTGTAATATCCATTATGTCCATTTATGTATTTGTTATAATTATTTAAATCTCATAGGAACATTACACTTTAATCAATTAATAACATAATTAGAATTTAACATTTTAGTCATATATACTTTGAATAATATTACTACAAAATGATCAGGGTAATAAAAGCAGCGTGTAGTCTCTCGTGATATGTTTGTGAAGAGGGTTTTAAGCACGAATAAGTTTCACAGATTGATCCGATTTTGATAAGTGTTTTTCATTTGAAAGGATTTCAAGTTAAAAACGCAACCTTAGAGGACTAAAATGTTGATTGTAGATTTAAACTTCGTAATTTATGCAGTGATACGATTATTTTAATAAAATATAAAAATAAAAACATACTAATAAAAATAAAACTGATAAAATTAACTATAAAAAAAATATAAACTAAAATTAATTAAACAAATTGAGTCGATGTTTTCGACCAATTATATTGCAATAAGATTTACTGACAATTTGTGATTTTTATGTTTAACTTTTTAGTTATTTTATGAATAATTTTTAAGCATAAGTTATGAATTAGTTACGATGTACTTTAACCTTAACAGTATTGTAAACTTTGAAGGCACACTTAAAAAATTAAAGCGAGTACACCAAATCAGATCAAACGAAAATTTATGAAAATATCGTAAAAACATAAAACTATGAAAAACATTTCCATCGTCGGAGCTCTTCAAAGCTTTTAATATTAAAACTTTGATAAAGAACACTCAAATCCAAAGGCCAAAACTTCGGCGACGCGACATGGCTTTACAAAAAAATAATATCTATAATGAAATTATCAAAAGTTATTGGGATCGTCAAAAACCGGGATCTCAGTGCGTTATTCGCTGCACGTACGCAAAAAGGCTTCGACGATGGTACTTATCTTATCGGAACGGGCCAAATTGAGCATATTTTAAAACGTACCTCTTTTATCCTCTTATATATTTGGAATTTAATGAGATTGTTGAAGGTTGTTGATGTGAATATTCCATAGTATTGTGCGTAATATAAAGCTGATAGTCTTTGGTTTCCGTACCAACAGAAATCTATTACAGAGCTTACGTCGTCGGTCTACCTGTTCTATATTTAAAAGAATCTATCTTTGAAGCAGTAAATTATATAAATAATAAATAAACCCAAATAGTACAAGATCCCGGGGAACATTGTCCTTCACCCATCTGTTTACCGGATCATAATAACATTTTAGGGTATAAAATGTGTTACTGAACACGTACCAATAGGGTTGCCTAAAAAAATATGGTCAAGGATATGATTAATTAACATTTAAATTTTTTTTTTTATTATTTCCCTGACTTGCTTACCAAAAAAATTTAAGCTTCAATGAAAAGTGTACAATGTATACTATCTGCAAAAAATAGGTTGCCTACTTTTTTCTGACCACTACTACCTGGTTGCCGTGTGCAAACAGGTAACTAAAAAGTGGTAATTGCGCTCATCTAGCTCCTAGCTTTTGCAGGTAGTATACATTGTAGGTTTTCATTGAAGGTTCATTTATTTGGTGAGCAAGTCAGTGAAATACTTTTTTTTTTAAATTCGCAAAACCTAAACATCTTCGAGGAACTTGCGCTCCCGCAATATCCAGATGCGAAACGAATATTTGTGGATCACACAAAAAATTGTTTCGGTGCGGGAATCGAACCCAAGGCTTCTCATTTCGCAGCCGGCTACTCCCCCACTGCGTCACGAATGCTGTTATAGCTAGCTGAAATTTTAATGTTTGTTATTGTGGCGTATAGCAACTAAAAAAATAATTCGTGTGGTAGAGCCATACCGTAGACGGTTTTATCTATAACATGGATGGGCCGGCCCGACCAGATCGTTACCACTGTCTCATAGAAGACCGACGTAAAGTAGTGGCTTGCTGCAAAATTGAAGCAGTTGGCAAGGCCGATAACCCAAGAAAAACTTGGCGTAAAAAAGTAAAAAGTAAGGAGGAATGAAGAATGATCAGACTATAAACACAGCTTAAACCGCGATACAAGTATTGCTACAGAAATTACAATTTATTGGCTACCTGCTTAATAGTTACATTTTTAACACAAACTAATCCGCAATACCAGAAGTGGTACTGCAACAGAAATGACAAATCATTGGGCACCTGTTTAATAATCGGTACATATGCGGGTCGTAAATTGTCGTGCGTCGCCGGTTTAACGTGGGGCTAATTAATTCGGGGCACGTTAACCGCCCGTGTCGACTGCCTACTGGCACATGCTTGCCTACATTAAGGTGATGGCTTTTATTGTACTAGACACCGTTCGCGGTTCCATCCTAGTGATTTATTGGTGTTTGTTTAAAGTTGCCATCGATAGTCTATGTTAGTTTGATAGAATACCGTCACTGTGCTACTGCTGGGTTCAATTCTCGTGTTGATTCTTTGGTACGGTGTTTGCTTAGTTGAGGCATCATGGACGGTTAGATTGGTGACCAGTCAAAATATTAGAGCATCCAGAAATCTCACTCATCATCCGAAACCACTGCCACTTCAGAACTGTTTTGTGATGCAGTGGTACCACCTCAGTCGAGCCGGTAACTAACTAACTTGCTTGCTTGTCCACTTATCCCCTTAAAATTATTATATTTTGTTTTATTTGAGAATTAAGGAATTGATGGGAAATATCTTCCCTAATGTTATATCGTAGTAATGTTGCCAATTTTATTCTACTCTATTGTTATTGTACAAGAGTTGTTATGTTCCGATATCAATACTTGCCCAACGAATCAGATTAACAAATATTTACAAAAATACCTTCGTATATTTTGTTATTAGAGGTGTAAGTAAGCATTTTCCTTAACACTAATTTATAATTAATGGGCGTGCCGCCGCCGAGCCGCGTTACGCTTTAATTAAACGTCGATATATTTTACAAACACACTACCTGATGGAAGAAATGTGGATTAAAATTAACCTCTTAGCCGAAATTGGAGGCTCCGAAAAGTACACCGACCTATGGATTGACGTAAATGCTACTTTTAATAATTTTGATGGAGATAAAAAAATGGGAAGATGTTCTTAAAGATAACATAGGCTTCGGACTGTATCCTGAGAGAGATAGGTAAAGGTGCAGTTCTTGAAACCACGGTTCCTCAGACTTGTTTCTGTTTCGTGACGTGACAGGGGGCGAGCTTATAGCAATACTGAGATAACCATTCCAGGCAACTCATGTGTGACTGTTATAATTAAAAATTCAAACAAAGTTGTGATCGTTCGATCTGGGATTTATGACGGGACCTACGTAGACCACTAGGCGATAACATTCATCAAACTAGAAAAAATGAACATCATCAGAATCAAGATTAAGAAAATCTGCGTTAAAAGTGTATCAAAATCTGATACTACTAACAACACGGGCAAAATGCGAAACAAACGAGCTGGTTAATCCGTTAAACCCATTTCAAATTCATATTAATATTTCAACCAAAATCACCTCACTTATCCCTATAATCCAAGAGGAAAGTAGCAAAATGTTATTTGTCAAAGATCGTTCTCGTTTTATTCAGAGCCCCGTGAAAATATTTTATAAGTCTTAAGGTATGCTGAATGGTAATAAAATTTTAAGTCGACGACAATAAAACGTCCTCGCTCTATAAAAACTGTCTGCATGATACTTCAGGATTTTTATGCTGGAAATCCTAATAGAGTTCTATTTTATGGTGCATTAGTATTGAAGCTACATCCCTCGTCTTAAATATGTAGATCTGTGCATACGTCAAAATATTTTATTACATTTATCTATTTCTTATTTCATTGCCTCGGTTGCGCACTTGTATTGCGTAGGTACGCGGTAGGACTTCTGTGCTGAAGTCTCGGATTCGATCCTTGGGTTGGGTAAAAGTGATATTGGGTTTTGCTATACCAAAATGCTCAGTATCAGCACGAAGTCTGGAATTCTGCTTAGTTGAGTAGTGTGGAGATAGGCTCGCCCGACGCCATCATAGGATGGAATTAAGGTCGTTGATATATGGCTGTACTGGTAATACCTGTGCCTGGGTGCGTATGAACATCTTATTTTACTACCTAGTGAAATGACCTAGCTACCATGTTGCTACCAAGTTCTTTTTATGCAAATAAGCGATGGGGTGTTGAAACACTGCTGTGACTCTTGAAATTACTAAACAAAGTCAGGCCAAACATCTTGTCTTGGTGATGACGAGCACAGTACAGAGAATTTGTTATTCAAAGAACTAAGTAGGGTTTTAGGATTTTGGTTGTTAGGTTGGGGGCTTACCATCATGTCAACGATCTGCTCGCCTCGTCATTCGAATAAACAAGCATAGTTTCTGAAGATCGAGCAGTAATAAACGGGAATGATATAATTAGGAAGTTGTAGCTATGTAATACCCCCCCCCCATTCAGGCCAGAAAAGTTAAAAGAATTTCGTGTGACTTTACTGGGGGTGAGTCTAATGAAAGAGCCTCGACCAACATCTTCAGAGGCTCTCAATTGGTCGTTGGGTCAAAAGCCAGATACAGAAAGCGGTGTTATTGGACACGGCACGCATTGTGAGGAGGTTTCTCTCTCTTGGGTCCTAACCGCCGGTGGCTAGGGACCTAGGTCTCGCCATAGGAGGGTAATGTTTTTTTATATTGACATGTAAAAGTGATATTTATGATCCAATTTACAGAATAAATGATTTGAATTTGAATTTTGAATATATTTTTAAATGTTTTGTTTGTAACTAATATTTAAAAATGTAAACAAAAATCCTTTTAATATAAACACATATACCTCACAAACTTAATAAAGGAAAAATCAATTAAAATTTCAGTGCCTGTTCTATTAGTTCTTTACTTATTATTTGTGTATTTGTTCCATATAAGAACTCAATAAAGTTATTTGTAATTACATACTTTAGATTACATTTTCAATGCTTGTAGAATACACAGAATTTCGTTTGTAT
Organism: Amorpha juglandis; assembly: GCA_949126905.1. Taxonomy (NCBI): domain Eukaryota; kingdom Metazoa; phylum Arthropoda; class Insecta; order Lepidoptera; family Sphingidae; genus Amorpha; species Amorpha juglandis. Next base: position 3,904,075 of record OX421380.1, read on the forward strand.
TTTACACAAATTTTGAGACCACAAATACGCATCGGTAAGAGGAATTGCTTTGTGACTCTTCAAATACTTAGAAAGTAATTTTGTTAATACGATTTACGAATTGCTTTCAAGGAGCGATCTTTTATCACCGACTCTTTGGCACGGTAATGTTATAATATCTTTGTAAATTTTTTGTTCGTGGGTCGTGGCAGTTTTGCATTTGGTGCGAATAAGTCCATATTGTTGTTAATTTCAATAGAGTTAATCAGTAGATGGACTTGGATTTAAAATTATATTAATATGTTAACCGAAGAAAACATATAGGAAGTTCTAGAATGTAATGGGCTGAAACGAATGGAAGACTAAAACTTTGTAATTTTCGAATCGATTTTGTTGATTACTTCCCTAAGAATGGTAAAATAGTATATTTAGTAGCCTACTAAAAAGAAATAAAATTAACCAATTTTGAGCAGTTTTTTTGACCAATTATTGAGTTAATTGCACGAGTAATGTTTATAAACTCAATTTATATTTTTTTTTTTGAAAATAGAACAGCAATATAAATCTATTTTCATAGGATTGGATGTCCCACCAACCATAATTCTTTTAAATAAATTTGTAGTAGCCCTGAATTATACACGCCCCAGTGCTAGGCACACTGTCTCCTCTACTGAGCGAGAGGGGTTAGGCTTTAGTTCAATACGCTAATGGTCTAATGTAGATTGGCAGATTTGAGATACCTTCAACATTCTTATAGAGAACTTCTCAAGGTTTCCTGGTTTCCTTCTGCAGGTTTCCTCAAAATGTTTCCTTCACCGTTATATCAACATATTAACAAAAATTACACACGTAACTTATGAAAGTCAAAAGACCATGGTCTTGGAGTTGGTTTCGAACCCGCAACTTTCGTCTCGACAGCCCGAATTCCTGCTGAGTTATCGCTTTGATAAGTCAGTAATCTTTTTTGGAATTCCACTATTGCTTTATGAATGTTGCTGTAATTGGTCAAATATGCACTTTGCTGCTTTATAGAGCAAAGCATATTGCTGGATTGGATCATTGGATTGTGACATTTTTTTAATGAGAGATGAACATGTCGTTCGCCTGATGGTTAGTGCCCATAAACAGAAACAACGTCACACAGAACTTTAAATCACAAAGCACTGCATCGCACTAGACTTGTTCCTCACCCCAATGCATAATTGTTAGAGTCATAATGACTAGTGAATTCACTGACTTCAATGTCTTTTAAAACGAAATACAGCATGTGGTACCAACTCAGACGGCCTCTTACATATTAGGGACAACCCAGCATATACACACATTTTACTGAAACTCTATAAAACTATTTTAAAACCGATCCCATAGTATCGCTGAGAGTTGGGCATACAATCGTAAAATTCAATTTGGTAACTTTCAGCTGTGTGCATCTGGGGAACCACTATACCCGGAACGACTGTTTTAATAGAGAAAATAGGTGCGGGAATTTCGTGAAGTCCAATTTTTTTTTGCTTAATTAACCCCGACGATATTGCTGTTTAAAATTTCAGTTAATGAGTTGGTTCGCGAGGGTTTTTCGGCTTCAGTGTTAAGGCCGGATAATTGGTAGTGTATTGGTTTCATAAGAGGGTTTTATGGATCAGCAAATATACGATGTATCGGATTGTATTCTACTTTGTACTATGCCAATATAAATGTGATTTTGTGAGTTTGAGATTTTGGATGTGTGTTAGTCATTTATGCCTTAACGGCTGAACGATTTTGAATAAAATTAGACAGATATATATCATGACGTGGATTAGGACATAGGCTGCTTTTTATCTCTGAAAAGGCTATTTATGCGGGCGTAGCTGCGACCAAAACCTGGTATTTTATAACTTAATATAATCTCAGTCTCCCGAAAGGATAAGTAAAGGTGCAATTAGTATACCCGACTTTCGCCGACTTTATTTCTGCCGCATGATGTGATGGGGGCAAATTCATGTATGACTATTGACCGTATATTTTATACTGTGAGCTATATATTTTATTTTGATTATTACGGAACCTTTATTGCAATTATTTTTTCAAAATGTCCGCGATCAGTGTTCTTACATCTTACTAGCTTTTATTCGTTAAATATTATTATGGAAGATCTATTTTTCGGCACAACTTACACTATTTTTACGACATTGTAAAATCATCCTTAATGACATTATTTTACAACAAACACCGATAACCTATGTTAATTTACAGAATTATTCTTCCGTATATATCAAGCTGCCTCAAAAGTTAAATAATCATAAATGAAGACCCAGAAAAAAGATTTATTACAAAAATAAACAAGTAAAATATTTATGCCTTCGGTCACGAGTTTGTGACATAATATACTTTTCAACTTGAGCAATAAAAGCGACAGATGGGCTCCAAAAAGTGGCTTCGAAACAATATATTTCAGAGGATTGTTCGTGGTATAGTAAAATATTGTTTAAAACTAGGTTAGATCCAGAGAGTTTATTTATTGGAAGGTAATTAATTTGCATTACACCCCTCTTCCAGTAGATGTTCGTCCTCAACAGTCCGACATGTTTAAATTACAAGACTAGTATACCGTGGCGCAATTTACGGAGCACGATTTGAAATGTCTGTTGATTCTTATTTATTTATTTATTTAAACTTTATTGTACACAAGGAGTACAGGACAGAACACTAAAATATAACTAATTTAATAAGTACAATTGGCGGCCTTATCGCTCAGGGCAATATCTCACAGGCAACCATGGGATGGAGATGAAAGAAGGAGAATAGAATAGAAAGAAAAAGAATAGCTCCTGCGACGTAACAAAACTTTTGTCCATATTTTCTCTCATTGAGTCATACATAGCGGCGCGACGCTGCACCTACAGATCGACTGGAAGTACAAGGACAGGCAAAGCTTCGGTGATAATTGTTCCATATGTCTTATACAAGAATATCAATGCCAGGCGTTGGCTTTACAGCAGTTTTCTACGTACGACACCGATAGTATAGATAGCCCTATCAGCCTATAAAAGTTCATAGCATACGCATCCCAAGTAAGTAGCTCCATAAACGTCTTTTAATGTGCTAAATGATAGATCCCACGTCGAAGTCGATATCCTTGTCAAGACATAAAAATTTAGACTTTTCTCCCACATTTTGAATATGCTCCAAAAATGTAAAATTTCAATCTAAAACTGGCCCAAACCAGTAAACCGATTCTTTTGTTTTAACCAAAACGTTGTACCAAGTCGTACATGGGCAAATTACTTACCATCAGATGACCCACTTGCCCGTTTGCCCTTATATACTATAAAAAGCCTATATTCAACTAGGGCCGGATCTCATCTAACGCATGCAACTGAGTTCGATCTTTAGTACTTTGCATCCAGTTATACATTCCTTTACCAAACTCCAACACTAAAAACCTATTTAAATAAAATCCGTATCACTTATGCTAAAGAATTCAAGCTAGAAAGATTCATATAAACTGTAAAAGTTCATTGATATTGGCGCCGCTCCCGGGACGGTCGTAAACCTCGCCAGCTCGGCCCGGGAAGGAATCGAAATCGTAATTTCCTACTTCAAGGATATCGTAAAATTTCAATTGTGTTTTGTATATAAATAAACTTGATACTGAAAACTTTCTGTTGATCGACATTTTGGTTTTTGACACTTCTTTACCGTTTTTTATACTGCATTGACAAATCTACCAACAAACAATGAGCTTATCGGTGGTCATGAAAATCATGCCGGCCTGTATAAATGCTAATTCCCTTTTCGGAGAGAGAAGTTCGAAGCAAATCAAGGGGCCTGCGACAGGACAGGCGGATGACCGATGCAGGCACAAGGATACAAGGATGTATCCTTATACCCGTCCCAATCAACCACCAAGCCCCTCGGGAAAACCGGATATACACTGGCTGATACTGGGTCGCGATCCACACAAGGCGTGTGGATCACTATGGCACATTTTAACACCATGTGTACGGTGGTCGCTATCCGGGTGTATATGAATATCCTACCAACAGCAACTATCTGCTGTTCAGTTCTAGTAAACAGCGGATAGTAATATATTACCGCAACAATGTATCCTTATTCCGCAGAAAAAAAAACGCAATAAAACAGCTGAGCATAGTGACGACTTCCCGATAGTACAGCTTTAGTGCGCGTAAACTTTATGTTACCAGATCGCAATTTATCTACGAAACAGATGGATTCTGTTTCTGTGCGAATTTGTTGGAATAAGGATGGCGATATGTCTGGGAATAAATGCGGTATGCGATGTGCAAAGTAGTATTGTAAAGCCGAAGTAAAAGACAGGACAGAATCAGTACGAATTGGAGTTTTGGCGGGAATTCTGACAATGCTTCATCGCTTACTTTAATTTATTTCAAAAACTGGTTAAAAGTTGTGTTTGTTGTATAAAAGTGATGTACATTTGTGTAATAAACATTGTCGGTGATGAACAGTGTAAGGAAACATTGAAATAAGTGAATTAAGCATCGTACTGAAAGGAGTTAACACCAAACTCCGGCAAGACCTTGAAAACGTCCACACCGTTATTTCATCGTTCTTGTGAAGAGTTGAGAATAAATTTTGCTTGTCATTGGCAAATTGCATAATAATGCGAAGCAATAAATTATAAAAAAGAAGAAGAAAATTATCGAAGTGTCAAACTAGTAATTCATACGGTAAAAGACCGGCATAATTTTGGCGATCGTCGAATGGCGCTATGTCTCTTGACGGTCAACATTATATTAGAGACCTGCACTGTACTTGACATCAATTCCATTGTAGTCACTGTGCCAGGATAAAAATTGTCCAGCCGCAGTCTTTTTGTGTATACGACACCACACATAGTTCCTCCCCAGTGATTCGTGATAGCTTCGGTTCTTTTAAAGATGCCTCGTGCACATAAATTGGCAGAGCCCGGTCTGTGACCCAGCCTGTGACATTACGGGTCGTTAAGGATGTAACTAAGCTAGATCGTAAAAATAACGTTGGGTTAGAAGAACATTCTGAGAAGCCTACTGATCCAATCGCTATATAAAACATATAAATAACTTCATTACGACACTTTCTGTCGATGCATACAGATATATAAGTACAGCATTATAGTTCAACATAATATTAAAAAAGTTTTAATTACTACATTAAATGAAAAGGTACGCTCAACATATTATAATATGTAAAAAACTTTTATTGCTGCCATTTTGTAAAATTTTACGCAGTTTCTAGTTCGACATATCGATTCAAATGAATCTTTGACCTAGTCCCTGTGATCGAATAAAAAAACGTGATTTATTACTTTTACAACATTTTAAATAAAAAGAGGAAATAACTCATAGATACCATTAAAAACGCTGCTGTCGCCCTGCAATTCGATCGCGCTATTTTTTTTTTTTTATAGCATAGGCCTGCAAACGAGCGTGTGAGCGAAGTGGGTCACCTGATGGTAAGTGATCTCCACCGCCCATTTACGGCCACCACCAGAAGAATCATGCGCGCTAAATTTCCATTCTGGAAATTAGTTAGAATTTTCTATCGTAAAGGTCATCGGCGCAAGGTACAGTTTTAACTGCACCATGATACGTACTATCTCTAAAATAATTAAAAATATTCATATTAATATTTTCCAGACGCGACCCTTGTTTTAAAAGTTCAATATTCTTTTAAAAATTATTTCTATCTAAAACAATGGAGTATAACGAATGGAACTGTCAATTTAACGAATTTACATAATGTCTACTTTGTATAACAAACGCGTTGAATTAAGAAAAATATTCTTAGGGTGTAGCCAGATTGGCGAACGTGTCTTGAACGCGCGATGTACGTACCGATGCGTATCACAAGGTGCCACCACTTTGTCTATTTCTGCCGTTAAGCAACAGTGTGTCAGCACTGTGGTGTTTCGGTGTGAAGAATATTTAAGCTAGTGAAATTACTGGGCATTATGAGACTTAACATCTTATGTCTCGGGGTGAGGAGCGCAGTTGAGTGCCATGCAGTGCTTTGTTCAAAGTTCAAAGTTCTGTGTGGTATTGCTTGTTTATGGGCAGGCGTGACGCTTACCATGTGACAAGCGCCTTGCTCGTCTCTTCATTCAATCAAAAAAAAAAAAAAATTGCTAACTGCGATCTGTGCGTGAAAGGCATCTGTGCTGATATATAATTCGAGCCTTAAAACAATCTTATATCGCTCGGTATATTATATCGTCCTTGGAACGTTTGCCAATCAGAACACACCCTTACACTGCAATATTTTATTATATCTAGACCCGAGTAGAATTATAATAACAAGTGCATCGACATCTGAAGAAAAATTTCTTATCGCAGATCGAAATGAATACTTTGATCCCAACGAAAAAATGTAGCCAAAAAACAGCGTCGCAACCCTAGACTAAAATCTTTCATGCTTAATTAAAAAATTAATATGTAAGATCTTAATAGTCTTTCCGAACAGGGCTGTACTTAGAAGAACTTATGATATTCCCATGAAGTTAGAAATAGTTCAAAGTTTATTTCACGTAATAAGGCTTACTCGTGAATTCGCTTGTAAGCTGTGTATTGGACCGAAACTAAATACTGTACTAACTTTATAAAAAGAGAACCTTATTATAACTTTATTATAACTATTTACAGGCCGGCATGATCGTGCCGACCAACGATATACACACTGTTTGTCTTTGGTCGACACTATTCCTGGATTGCGCTACACTTACCATCAGGTATGGCGTAGTCATTTTGCCGAGCCAGGATAAAAAAAAAACTATGTTTCTATGTCTAGGCTTTTAAGTAATAACTTGTTTGATGAACTGACAAAGATATAATCAATATCTGTATCATAATTTTCACTTTATACGATAACAAATAGGCAATGTTATCTGTTACAATTCGTAGTAGTTCTAATTTGATACAATTGTGTGACATTAGGGTGGGCCAAAAAAAACTTATATTTTATTTCCTTAGTTACCATGAAAATATCATCCTAGATGACAAAAAACAAGAATCTGGTAAAGTTTGAGCTCTTAATATTGATATTAAGAGGTGACGCTTTGTGATTTTCGATTTCCCATTTAAATAACACAGGAAATGTGTTTTTTTTTTGTTTGGATTTTCAATATACCCAAACGAATAATTGTCAAGTGAGAATCAAAACCTGTACGGCTAGAAAATTTAACGATCTACAATAAAGGGCTGAAATCATTTTTGGCTAAGTCGACTCATTTAAAATTTATTTGAGGTCCAAAGTCCCTCAAATCGTAAAAAATAATTGCCGTAACCTTAAATATTATTTACATGTGAAGAATTTACATGTTTAAGTGTGACATTAACGTAAGGGTAAATGTACACTTTAACGGACCGCAAGAGTTGACGCGATGAGAAACGTTGCGTCTCATGCGGCACGGATAGATTAGCGAGGTGGTACATACATTTTCATACAAGTTATTCTAAAATTGTTTTGCTGGTGGGAGGATACTTGTATCCGACCGGATAGCGATCATCGTACACTGGTGCTAAAACCTGCCATAGTGCCCCACCTTGTGTGGGTCGCGTTCCAGGGTCAATCACTGTATATCCGGTTCTCCCCAGGGGGTTTGCCCCCTGATCCTAACCCTTTTCCCATCCCTTTTTCCTTCCCCTTTCCCTTGGCCCTGGGATGAGATACCGCAGGGTCTTTATATAGTCGGCAACGCGCCTATCATTCTTCTGGTGGTGGGCGTACATGGGCGGTGGAGATCACTTACCATCAGGTGACCCACTTGCTCCTTTGCCGGCGTATGCCATAAAAAATAATAAAAAATCGACGACTGCGGCGTATGCGGCTCTTGCAGCGCGTTCGATTGTATGTCCACCCTATTAATTTCATGATATTTTTTATTGGAAGAGCTACGTTGTAGACAGTTTTGTTTACAGCATGAATAAGCCAGTCTGGGTTGTTACCATCGTCTCATAGAAAACCGATGGAAAGAAGCGACTTGTTGCTGTGTTTCCTACGGTGAGCGAGATATCAGGAGGCCGAAATCCTGCTCCTATTCCCAGTCCCTTAATTATCCTTTTGCTTTCAGTTCGTTAACGCGTCTATAATTCTTCGGGTATTGTGGAAGTTCATGGGCGGTGGAGATCACTTACCATCAGGTGACTCGCTAACTCGCTTGCCTGCCTATGCTATAAAAACATAATTCAGGGTTTCAGGCAATTTTTTTTTCACTCGTCTAGTTTTATTTCACCAATGTTCTTATGATTAAAATAAATTTACGTTTTACGGAATACTCACATTAATATATTACCTATTGTATTTATTAAAACATTAACAATTTTCTTTATAAACATGTTACGGATGTAAAAATATTGATGGCTCATAAAAATAACGGAACTTTTTCTGAAGTCGGCTCTAGCGTTCAGTTTCACGCAGAAAGTTTTTATGATAAATTAATGCGTTTATTCTGTTTCGTTTATTTAATGATTTATGATGTTATAAATACGGTAATGTAGAAATGATGTGGATAGCATTGTTGTATTTTTCTTTTTTACGTTAGCCTTATCTATATGATGCAGCTTTACAGGAAAAATAGATAGCATGAAGTAAGCAGCACGATAAAAAGCGTTGGAAAAGTGGCCCCCGTTTTCTTTTTGTTTGATTTCAAATTCAAATCACTATGTGGAGAGCTCCATAGTCACAAATCACAGATATAATGTTTATTTGAAGAAAGAGGCTGCAATTATGCTTCGATCTTTTTGTGTTAAGGCCGATTGGCGGGGTTTTTTGGCGGGAATTCTGACAGTGCAGTTCATCGTTTATTTTAATTTATTTCATAAACTAGTTTAGAGTTGTGTTTGTTGTATAAAAGTGGTGTGGTTTTGTTCAATAAACATTGACGGTGATGAACAGTGTATGGAAACATTGAAATAAGTGAATTAAGAATCGTACTGAAAGGAGTTAACACCAAAACTCCGACAAGACCTTGAAATCGACCACACCCGTGTTTCATCGTTCTTACATTAGATATAAGTTACTTATGAAATTATATGACTGAAGACTTGGCAGCATGGTCTACGACCTTGGTCGGTTCCAGTTAGGAACAAATAAACCAAAAAAAAAGGCCGATTGGCTTAACAAATGATATGTGGAGTGCTTCACAATCGCAAATTATGGATATACTTAAGGTATACATATATAGGTATGCATGTGAGCATGTTTTCTATGCTTATACAATTTTTTCACGTAGCCCCATGCCATCCACCCTAGCTACGACGTCATAGCCAGACAAGCAAAGGCATCAGACTTCTAACAGCACTCCATTTTTAAAAAAGTACCTTATTAAACCTCTTCTTCTTCAATTCAGTGGTAGTCAAGAAATTTCAATTCTATTGGAGACTTGCTACCAAAGATTATTATTCTATACTAGATGACCCGGTGAACTTCGTATCACCTACATAATATATTTGTGTAAAATGTGGTCAAAACTTAATACAAATGTTTTATTTACATTAAATGCAATTAAGTGAGGTACTGCGCCATTGCACGTGAGGTAGCCCGTCGCACATTTAATTGACTTCGACGACCTAAGTCAGGTCGTCTCCCACCTCCCTCCGGTTGGACAGTCCTGTCCCCGTCCCGTCACCGTCCTGTCCCCGTCCTGTCCGCGTCCTGTCCGCGTCCCGTCCCCGTCCTTTCCCCGTCCCGTCCCGTCCCCGTCCCGTCCCCGTCCTGTCCCCGTCTTGTCCTGTCCTGTCTCACTGTCCTGTCTCACTGTCCTGTCTCTCTGTCATGTCTCTCTGTCCTGTCTCTCTGTCCTGTCTCACTGTCCTGTCTCACTGTCCTGTCTCACTGTCCTGTCTCACTATCCTGTCTCACTGGCCTGTCTCACTGTCCTGTCTCAATGTCCTGTCTCACTGTCCTGTCTCACTGTCCTGTCTCACTGTCCGGTCTCACTGTCCTGTCTCACTGTCCTCTCACTGTCCTGTCTCACTGTCCTGTCTCACTGTCCTGTCTCACTGTCCTGTCTCACTGTCCTGTCTCACTGTCCTGTCTCACTGTCCTGTCTCACTGTCCTGTCTCACTGTCCTGTCTCTCTGTCATGTCTCTCTGTCCTGTTTCACTGTCCTGTCTCACTGTCCTGTCTCACTGTCCTGTCTCACTGTCCTGTCTCACTATCCTGTCTCACTGTCCTGTCTCACTTTCCTGTCTCACTGTCCTGTCTCACTGTCCTGTCTCTCTGTCATGTCTCTCTGTCCTGTTTCACTGTCCTGTCTCACTGTCCTGTCTCACTGTCCTGTCTCACTTTCCTGTCTCACTGTCCTGTCTCACTGTCCTGTCCCTGTCCTGTCCCTGTCCAGTCTAGACGCTATACGACCCGTCATCACGGCAAGCTTCGCAACGACAACTCAACAACTACTAATAAATTAAAAATTAATAAAAAAAACATTGTCCAGCGGACAAAATTGTGAATCTAAACCATTCTCAGATCCCCTTGAACACACACAAAAAATTTCATCAAAATCGGTCCAGTCGTTTAAGAGAAGTTCAGGAACATACACACTCACAGAAGAATTATATATATAAAGATTTACCAATTCTATAACGCTGAATCCAATAAAACGAGCATATAACGATACACAGGATATGAGTTCAAGGAATCACGTCGGTTGGTTTTATTAGGGGCGACCGTCGCGTTAGCTATTCCATTTTATTACATGTGTTTAGATGCACCGAAATATTGACACTTAGTTTAAATAATCGGACGTGAATTTAAAAAAAAACAATTCGGTTACCTTTTTTATAATCGTCCCCGATATTTAGTTTACCGATAACTTTACTTACTGGTAGTAAATTTTTGACACATCTCGTTAAGAAGATCTGTTAAAACACAAATCTATCTGAAATTAAATGAAATAGATTAATAATCATTAAAATAGCGCTTAGCATAAGTTAATACAAAAAAAGAAACTTATGTATAGAAAACAGTATCAACTAATGTATACATAGCGTACATAGCATCATTGAATTACACTCGGCAATTAGACTAAATCTATATATTTATCTCTTTGTAAAAATAATACAGGGAAATGTCATTAGGCTCTACAATACGCATATCCACAGACAAATAATTCACAGCTCTACAAAAAAAAACTTTTTTTTTGTTGCCCTGTATATTATTATCATCGCAAATTTTTACGTTTTAAAGTGCCCTGATTACGAATATATTCATGAAAGTTCTCAATGTGCTCATATTTTCATGATTTTTGCATATCTTATATTTTGAGCAATTATTAAAAAAAAGCTCATAAAAGGCGTTTTATGGAAATATAAAACATATTTTCGACATTTGCCTCTTTATTTACTTCGATGTATCCTAATTTCTCAACACATAACTGACATTATAAATATATCTGTTATTTTGTTTCTCGTTTTTTGATTTTTGTAATGTAAAATGAAAATAAAGGTTTAAAAAAAAACAGAGGAAATCTTACAAAATCATTGATAGTTTCGTGAATTGTGTGCATAAATAGACCCAAAATCATTTCCATATCTAGGGCAACAAAACCACTGTAGACCAGTGAATCTAAGTGTTAATAAATCCCCTGACGTTAATAAAAAAACATGTCGAACTTTTATATTTAAACTTAATGATTTCTTACGTTTACGCAAATGTCACACAAATAAAACAAAACGGATTTTATCGCGAGTTTTTTTTAATTTTTGTCCCGACGCGTCGGGTTTCGAAAGCTTTTCAGCCTTCGTGGTCACGGGGTGGACTCCTAATACACGGAGCTAAACTTAATGACAATATTAAATACTCTGAGTAGTTTTATCTGAAACATCCTTCAGTTTCACTTATATTATTAACGTTTCCTAAACAAATATATTCCCTTTTGTATCGAAACATCTATTATTATAAGTTCACTTCTCCTCTAGGTTAAATAAATACAATTCTCAAAGCCTTCAAGTTTCAGTTCGTGGCTAAAAAGGGCTGCCTAATTCAGTTATCTCGGTAATACTAATTAGATGTGTAATTTAGGTCGCGTTGTTATTGAAATTTAGGTGTAGGATGGAGTAAAATGTATTGTATACTAGCTTTTGCTCGCGGCTCTGCCCGCATGATCTGCTTTTTCCGGGATAAAAAGCCTATGTCTTATTCAGATGTATAAGCTATATTATTGTAAAGTTTCATTAAAATCCATTCAGTAGTTTTTACGTGAAAGAGTAACAAACATCCATCTATAATTACAAACTTTCGCGTTTATAATATAAGTAGGGTACTTACGACATTACGAGTACCCTCAACCGGTGGAAATGTATGAGAATATGTATAAATGTGAAAGAGGTGAAAGAGGTGTTTCAGGATCGTAGCTTGTGGCAATCAATAGTCTCTACCTACCCTCAAGGGATATATGCGTGAGTATGTATCATATGTAAAGCATTAGCATCTGCTTTCTGTTAATTTGCGCACATAAAAACTGCTGAACGTATTTTAATGCTGGTTAGACTATTGAAAAGTATAATTCCAGTAATCTATATGGCTGGAATAATAATTATTGGGATGCAGCCAGAAGCCAACGTGTATATGATTAAAGTTCTTCTGTTTTCTGAATGAAATTAGAATGAATTAGTGGACTCTGTAGTCCTCAAGGATCCATTTCGTGGAATGCAAAAGTCTCCAGTAGTCTTGATAGATAAACGTCCAACAGTCACTCTCTTAGTGAAGATCCTGCAGTAAGATCCGAAAATCTTTTTTTCTAGATAGACAGCGGCCATCGTACATATGCTGCCATAGTCATTCTGATGAGTTGCGTTCCAGGGTCAACCAGGGTACCTATACACCTGTAAGTAAGTAATCCAGGCTGCCATAATTCTGCCGACCGTCGAGAGACACAATATCTCATAAAAGGCCTAATCCCTCTCATTAGTAGGGCTAGTTATTTATTTTTTTAAAATATGTGATCCCGAGAAAGTAATTTTTTCGTGCCATACCAACATTATCCTAATTTCGGCGTGTAACGATTCAAAAAATAACGTGCGTATTTTCGAGCAAGGTTGGCAGTTTCTAATTGGAGTGGGACAAATAATTATTCATCGTCACGTCTCTGAGGGTGATGAGGTTCGAGGACCCGTGCAGAGTTGTTTCGGGGAATTATTTTCCTCTCTTTAAAACTTGTAATTTGAATTATGCTTGGTGTTGGTGGTGGCTAAACTTTTTAATAAATTGTTGGTAAAATTAAAGGTATTTGTTGGTATCACAAGAAAGTCGTTATTTCTGATATTTCTAGAGTATAGTAATAAATATAGAAATATGACTGATGTCAATTATTTAAAGCTATCCGTCCCTTTCCGCCTTTCATTTCACAGCAGGCATATTACTTTATTCTTAACTTATTATTTTATATTAATCTACAGATTTTTTATTTTATTTGATTGAATAACGAGACGAGCAAGGTGCCCCCCTGATGGTAAGCGTAATAGTAACAAATAATTTTAAATTACAAAGCACTGCATGGCACTTGAATAAATTTATCGTTTGATTACTAGGGCTAAATGTTAAAACTACACATATTAAATAGGCACTGATATAAAACTTAAGCTGAAATACGTCATTAAATCCACAGCATTTCAATTAATATAATATTAGTGCGTTTCGCACGCCCTTATTACAATTATACCTCATACAAGCAAAATTATACAAACTGCCTAATACCACAAAACTTGGTAAACAGCTATAATCCATTTCAGAATGTTTATCTGTCCACCACAGTGGCACATAAGCACTCAAATGAAACATCCAGAGCTCCCGCAAAAACTGCGAAGCCTAAAACAGAGTTGCCAAACTACAAAAGTAGCGAGAATTCGTAAAGTTTGAAAATGGTAACACTAACCGAATGTAGAGGCCGATAACGCTTGCGGCCGCAGTTTTTAAACTTGTTTGTCTAAAACACTAGTGCGAAGCCCGGATTGTTGCAGCCTTTGTTCGGAGTGGTTTAGTTACATTTCTGTTTCAAGTTTATCACGAAATAGAGACATTGGACAGGAGGTATATAGATTTTAATGGTTTAATATGATTATTTTCCTGGCACGGCAAAGTGACTACTGCACTTGATTTTAAGTATAGTGTAGATCAAACATATTGACAACCGTCAAAAGACATGTCTCTCAACGGTCGGCAGAATTATGCCGGCCTGAAGTTATTGGATATACACTGACTGCCTTTTTTTTAATTTGATTGAGTGACGAGATGAGCAAGGCGCTCGCCTGATGGTAAGCGCCACGCTTGCTTATAAATAGAAGTAACACCACACAGATTTTGAATTACAAAGCACTGCATGGCACTGAACTACGCTCGTCACCCCGAGACATAAGATGTTAAGTCTCATAATGCCCAGTAATTTCAATGGCTTTAATGTCTTTCAAACCGAAACACAACAGTACTTACACATTGTTGCTTGGCGGCGGTAAAAGACAAAGCGCTGGTATCAACCCAGACGGCCTCTCGCATACGAGGGACCTACCACTTTGCTCGTCTCGTCATTTAATCAAATAATAAATACCGTATACTGTTCCATTCATTTTAAACACATGTCTACGGTAAATGTAAATGTGCTGAAGTACAATTACAAAGTGTTCTGATATTCGGGTAATGAAGAAGACGTGTATTATTATCTCCATTACACTGAGACCTACGTGAGTTTCCGTTTCAACGTGATCATTAAAATATTCCCTTGTCATAAAACATAATACATTCCAGAAGGTAACTTTTGTTGGACTGTTCTTTTAAATCAGAAGGAATCTTGTACCACCAGCCTTTCATTTTTAAATTAAGAATATCTAATACATTTCAGTATATTTATTTAAGTTACGTGTATATTAATTGCTAATTATCGCTTGCTTTAACGGTGAAGGAAACATCGTGAGGAAACCTGCATACCTGAGAACTCGATAAGATTTTTCGAAGGTATGTGAAGTCTGCCAACCCGCATTAGGCCAGCGTGGTGGACTAAGGCCTTATCCCTCTCATTCAGTAGAGGAGGCCCGTGACCAGCAGTGGGACTATATAATATAGGGCTAGTAAAAAAAAATAAGAATGCGCGAAAGTAAGTGGTATAGGGGTAGGCTGATGTGGATTGCAAATACTTTTGATTGCCGATGATGGTTTATTGTTGAAGATTCAAGGTATTTTTATAGCATAGATCGGCAAACGAGTAAGTGGGACACCTGATGGTAATATTGTTGTTGTTCATGGTGTAGATTGCTGAAGACAATATAAAAAATCTTGGACGTTTTCGATTTTAAATAGAAGGGATAGTTAAGATATTGGGGTTGGGAAGAAGAGTGAGATTTGGGCCTCCGGATATCTCACTCGCTGTACGAAACGCAACAGTAAGTTACAATTTCACGTCGGTTTTCTGAGATATGAAGGTAACAACTCGATCGAGCGATTCATGCTGTAGACATAACTTCCTACATTGTCTTCTTAATTGTTTCCATACTACGGTTGTCTGGAAGAGATTGCTTCTAGCAATAAGACCGCCCATTGTCTTCCATAGGTTTAGCACCAGCTTTTTAGTTTTAATCACTTGCATTGTAAATGGTTTTCAATAAAGAGTTTTGTATTGTATTGTATTGTCACTTTACTCGAACCACTTAAAAGAGTCAAAGAATAAGCATTGAATATTTGTTGTTGCTTATGAGTTAGGATTATTGTCAAATAAAAACATTATATCTGCCTTGAAAATGCATATCGTTGAATCCATTATCAGTGCAGTATTGCTGTACTAAAAAATGGAGTGCGTAGTTAACCTTCTGTATTTTGCAGTCGAATTTTGTTGTGTCATAATCTTTTCACAGGAGTGCCGAGTGGAAACTTTTCAATCGGATTTAACTCCATTCCTTATCTAATCGTTAAGTTCTGTCAAATTTTCAAACATCTCTCCAAAACTCCATTGGAAGTTGTAAGACTTGAAAAATCAACTGTCGAGGGCTTTTGAGGCGCGACGGCATTTCATCGAATTAGAATTGTACGATTTGAATATATTGGGGGCATTGAGTCATCGAAACTAAGTTATGATTAAAGATTGGTATTTGTAGTTTTAGTGTGTATTGAAAGTAATCCCCAGAAATATGGAATTAATAATAAATATAATATTCTACTATTTTATCATAATTATTATTAGATAACTAAAAAAGATTGTAAAGTCAATGAGGACATTTTAATCATCAGAATAAGTGGGTGTAAAGTATTTACAAGTCATCATCATCATCATCAGCCACAGGACGTCCACTGCTGAACATAGGCCTCCCTCAAAGATTTCCAGACCGACCTGTTGGAAGCGGCCTGCATCCAGCGACTTCCTGCGACCTTTATCAAATATTATCAATTATTTAATTTAAGGATTGACCATGATACCAAGCCGGGATAATGCCAGGTACAAAGAAAGATTGTAAGAAAGATCTATTACGATAAAAATATGCATTTAAACTAGAGATGGCCCTTTGTCTTCCACATCAAAACCTCACTTTATATTATTTTCTACTTTTTTACTGTTATTTAATTTACTACAGTTGGCAACACTAATCGTAAAAGAAGATCAACTACTCAAAACTAAGACAAATTACGAACAATTTATTATTCCAAAAAATAAACGTTTCGTTTACGACAGGAATAAAGAGACTTTATTCTTTCTACTGCAAATACCTTTCGTTGAAGCAATAACTTTTGGAGAACACTCAAAATAAGGTTTTTGTAAAGAGCCTCAGACGTCATGACTATCCCTGCCTTAACAAACACAGAAATGTCTAGGCTTTGTGTTTGGGCATAAAATTCTAATCTATTTCGACAGAGACACGAGCTCTTTGTTGGCAAAATATTTGCTTATTTTAGTGTCTTAAGAAATGTTTACGTAACTTATCCATTTATATATAGTTTAGAAATTTTAGGCTGTTTGCTGTAGAAATTTCTGGCTCGGTGGCGCAGTTGTATTGCGTACGCGGTACGACCGCTGTGCTGTGTCCCGGGTTCGATCCCCGGGTCAGGTAAGAGTGATATGTAGTTTTCTATCACGAAATACTTAGTGTCAGCACAGAGTCAAAAATTGTGCCCGGTATGGCAATAGGAAGATCGCAGTGGAATGCTATGCAGTTCTTTATTATCTAATATTCTGTGTGGTGTTGCTATTGCTTTCACACAGGCGTGGTAAACCCATCTACTCGTCTCTTCTTTTCTTCTCTAGTATTATTAAAGATCATTCAAAACAGTTCTCATTTAACCCATTACCAATACAACACAACAGAACGGCGTTAAATTAATTCCCACAACAAAATCCGCAGTTCAAATACTCGACGAAGGCACCATTCTTCACACAGTACGTATTGATTACAGTACCAGTTAACCTTATGAAGCGTGTTTGAAACTAATGGGGCTCTGTGAACGTCCCGCCGTGTGGGACTCCCAACACATCTTTTCATAATGTAGTAGAATTTACAACATAAATATTCGTCAATTCACTGACGTCGGTGGATGCTTTTGTTGAAGGTTCAGTGGAACAGGGTCGGGCATAGGGGATGAGTGAAGGCGGAAATGTGTACTACCAGTTATAAATAGATATATGGCTAAATTAAAGGTAACACAAATACGATGCTATAACAGTTATTAACTATCAAGTAAACTAGATAAGAAGAATCTCAATTGATTAGTTTTTAATGAAAAATCACACCCAAACAAAAAATATTATTACACACAGACAGACGAAAGGGTCATACTTATACGTATTTTTTGTTCGAGGTAAAAAAACAGGTGAGAACGAAATAAAAAGTGGTTATGATCAAAATTCTTTCATTTTTGTACACCTGTGGTAAGTATAATATTTTCAGATGATTAAAATTTTACTCCTCTCTTTATTAATCTTAAAAAATAATGGAATGGGTTTTATGATGAAAATAGAGTCTAAAGAGAATTATTGCATATTTTTTTCTATTATTAATGTTGCTCTTTTTTTTATCTTGGCTCGGCAAAGTGACTACGCTACACCTGATGGTAAGTGTAGCGCAATCCAAGAACAGTGTCGACCAACGATAAACAATGTGTCCATCGTAGGTCGGCAAGATCATGGCGGCCTGCCAAAGGGCTAAGGG
Source organism: Amorpha juglandis (assembly GCA_949126905.1). Classification (NCBI taxonomy): domain Eukaryota; kingdom Metazoa; phylum Arthropoda; class Insecta; order Lepidoptera; family Sphingidae; genus Amorpha; species Amorpha juglandis. The sequence goes on from OX421380.1 coordinate 3,922,177, forward strand.
GGAGGGGAAGGAAAAAGGGATAGGAAACGGGTGAAGATCAGGGGGCAAGCCCCCTGGGGAGAACCGGATATACACTGGCTGACCCTGGAACGCGACCCACACAAGGTCGGCCATTATGGCATGTTTTAGCACCAGTGTACGGTGGTCGCTATCCCGTCGGATACAAGTATCCTCCCACCAGAAAACCCTGAAAAATACCTACGAAAATATCTACGAAAAATACAAACAAAAAAACATTAGCTACAATATACGCCTTTTTCTTTTGCCTTCCACCATGCGATGTGGCGAACCTTCAGCCTCCGCCCCGCGACATTTCCCCGACAATGCCCTGCCTTAGGGAAATATTTTATCTTTCTTCATAAAAGAAGCCAACAATGGAGTGATGTATTTAGGAAATAAATGTCAAACCATCCCTCAATGTTCTAAGGAGTACATTTTGAAACCATTGTTAATAAAGCTGAATAAAAAATTACCTTTGCCTCACCTGGAAATTAAAACGCGGCCACGGTAATATGAGAGTTAGTTGAAGAATTATTTGTGGTGATGAAATCAATATTTGAAATAATTCTACGTTTTTTAATAACTTGAATATTAACTTTGTTATAGATTCGGTTCGAGGGTTTGGATAAGTGTTAATTAATCACGATCTATTAATTTTACTTGAACGCATTGAGTAGAAAGTTTGTTTTAATCACTAAACAATGCATAATATATACCTAAGAAAAAATAATTCCCAGAAACTTGAACTGTGATAAAAAACACAATATTGTAACAAATTAAATATCTCAGATAGCAAATTATAATTTTAATTATTAACAGTGCTCTTAAATTCCCAAATAAAAAAAATAAGTGTAAATAATACTAAAAAAACTAATTTTGAAATCCGAATCGCGGTGCGTATTTTGTTATCCGTTCAATTTATTATTTTTCCCCGTAGCTCATCAGATCTTAACTGAATTTATCTGGGTACAACCCGCGAGGCAAACCCGATCGAATACAAAAATATTTATAAAATCAGTCCATATTGCGTGCCCGCGTGAAATTCTGCACCGTTATATTATCGATATCGCATATGTTCATCAGGGATAATGTAGGATTCTAATGGTGAAAGAATTTTTCAAATCGGTCCAGTAGTTTCGGAGCCTATTCAATGCACACAAACAATCAATTCTTTCCTCTTTATAATATTAGTTTAGACAAGACACGGTATTACAGTGAAGCATGTGACTCGCTCGACCGCACTATTTCACACACTCCGCATCAAGGAAATAGTAAAATAGTAACACTATATCAAATTTTAAATAGTAGGTACTGATGGTAGGATATTCATATTCGCTCCGATAGCGACCTATACACATAAAACACACACACATGGTGTACACATGGTGTTAAAACATAGGGACCCATACACTTTGTGTGGATCGCGTTCCAGGATTAGCGAATGTATATCAGGTTATCCCGAAAGGCTTGCGACATGACTTGATGGTTAGTTGGTACATCCTTGTATCCCTGTTCTTTCATCGGTCATCCGCCTGTCTGTCCTGCCGCAGGCTCCTCGATTTGCTTCTTCCCTCTTCAAAGTATGTAACCACCGATAAACTCATTGTATGTTTTTTTGCACTGCACTGCGGTTACCACGGTATACGGTTACGGTGCGGTATAGTGCAGTAAATGTGCTGTGCTCGGATAAAAAAATAAACTACACAACTATTTAAGGATCCGCTCTTACTTTATTTTATAAGGGACAAATGCCTCTTATACGTCCTATTCAACACTAGTTAATATTTTCAAAATACAAAGACCAAACAGACACATAGTAATCCAATAAAACCAAAATTGAAAACCTCTTCTGAATGTTCAAATTAATAACAGCGTAATTGCCATCGAAAATCAAAACTTAAGCCGAGCCGAATCTAAGCTTGTTTGTTAGAATTTAATCTAAAGACAAATCCATAGTGGGAACATCAAAGGTGCTATAATCCACAATCCTTTGCTGCGGCACAAAGCCATTGCTTCGGTATTTCGTATCTAAATTGAACAATTAGAGCCCTTTTGTCATTTAATTGTTTGTCTGTTCCGAACAATGGACCGCTCAGCGACGAAACCATAAATAATTGCCGGTTTAATGAACTAAATGACTTACGGAGAGCAGTTTTTAATCGTATTGCGTTTTTTTTTTATGTTTTAGAGATGTGATGGGTAGGTATGTGTACCCGTGTGTGTTAGTGGTAGACCTAGTTTATAATGATCCTAACCTGAGACCCCTCGATACAGGCTTGCCTAGTGAAGGAACCGCATATGAAAACACTGTATAAATCATTGAAATTACAAATTTAACAATGTTTCTCGAACCATAATAACCATGTACTTGTGTTAAAATATTTGTAATTTTTTAATAATTTTTTTTTTTCATTATTGCGCAGTCGCTATCCAGTTGGGTACAGAAATAAACTGGATAGCGACTACCATACACATGGTGGAAAACTCGCCATAGTAGCTCGTTCAGGCGAGTCGCGTTCCGGGATCAGCCAGTGTATATCCAGTAACTACAGGCCGGCATGATTCTGCCGATTGCTGAGGGGCTCAGTGTCTCTTGACGGTCGACATTATATTTGTGTGTTATGTGTTGGGTCACTTTGCTGTGCCAGAATAAAAAAAAGTTTCTGATGATTTTAGAACAAGAGCTAACAGGAGAATGTTTAGATTATGACCATCTTATTAATTTATGAAATACCTTATTCCCTGACGTTTAGTAGAGTCTTCATATACCAAGGATATCTATACCCATAAAATAACATGTCCTGACTGACTGACTGATTCATCATCATCGAGCGCAAACTATCAAAGCTACAAGCATGAAATTCGGACTGTATATTCATTTTGTTATGTAGGCACCCACTAAGAAAGGATTTTAGAAAATTCCACCCCAATGGGGTCAAAATAGGTGATGATAATATGTATGAAAGTCCGTCATTTTGAAAGTTACATAAACAAAATTTTGTATTTTGAAAAATGCTGTTCACGCGGGCGGAGCCGCGAGCAAAAGCTAGTCAGAAAATAAATTAATCCATTGATTAATACCAATTATACATTTACTACCAATTTGATATTTAAAAAAACAGGAGGAAAGCCGTGGATCACATTTTCTTGACACTTCATAAATGTCAAGATGTTTGAATAAATAAAAATATTGAAAAACTTGCGAACGTATTTCGTATTTACACAGACATTCCCAGACGACCTTTATGATTACTTTATGAGTTTAAGTAGGCGCAGTTCTTTGTTTACTAAGTCTCACATATGGCTAATGTAGTCTGAGTTCTTATGAGATAGAATAGAAATTATGTTGACTGCTTATAATAATTTCGAAGTTGTATTCGCGAAATAATAATAATTTTTTATCGACTTAAAAAAGAGGATTCGTAATCGACTCGTATTTAGTTCGCGACTTTCTCAGAAACGTAAAACGAAATTTTGATGCGTTTTCTATTTCTTTATATACTTTCGTGACCTACATACTTCCAGGAAAGTTTTAGTAAATTACTTAAGATATAATTCTTATTTCAAAAGTGATGTGCATTTTTTATAGCATAGGCCGGCAAACGAGCAAGTGGGTCACCTGATGGTAAGTGATCTCCACCGGCCATGCACGCCCACAATACCAAAAGAATCATGGGCGCGTTGCCGACTTTAAAGGAAAGGGATAATTAGGTATTGGGAAGGCGAGGGAGATTTGGGCCTCCATATATCTCACTCACCATACGAAACGCTGCAGCAAGGCGCTACTTTACGTCGATTTTCTGTGAGACAGTGGTAACGACCCGTTCGAGCCGGCCCATTCGTGCTTTAGACAAGACTGTCTATCTTTAGACAAGACTGTCTATAAGGTGGCTTTACCAGACGAAAATATACACCTTTATCATCAATATTTTGTAAAATATACCACGTATCTCCGGCATTTCTTAACAGCTTTTGAAGATTTTTAATTCTATAGTACATAAAACCAAAATATTAGGATGGTCATAATCTAATAATACTGCTGTTAGCTTTTGCTCCAAAAGCACCAAAAACGGCGCAAAAATTACCATATACCTACCACATCTCCAAACATAAAACGCAATAAAATATACGCGAAGCGATTAAAAATTCCTCTTCGTAATTCATTAAACGGGCAATTATTAACTAACACTCACACAACAGTTTTAGAGTATTTTTATGTAAAATATCATAAAACACATAATCGCCAACCCTAAAATAAAAACCCACAAATAGCACAGACGTCACAAAAATATTTCTCGATGTCAACTAATATCAACAGATTTGTCAACTCCAACAATTTTATCAGAGATTTATTGCGACTTCTTTAACGTGGAGAAATGAAATAAAAAGGGGAGACATAAAACGTTGGTGAAATAATAAAGCCGCCGCTGGAGGCCCTTCCTGCGACACCAGACTTGACAACCTTAAAATTATGATAATGACAAAAGTAAGCAACACGAACGTGCCCCAAGTTTCGCTATAAATTATTAATATTCCGACTTGGTGCTGCATTCGTTTTCCTATTACAGAAATATATTGTACTAGCTTTTCCTCGCGGCTCCGCCCGCGTGATCTGCTTTTTCCAGGATAAAAAGTAGCCTTTGTTCATCAGTTATAATCTAGGATTCTAACAGTGAAAGAATTTTTGAAATCGGTCCAGCAGTTTTTAAGTTAATTCGTTACAAATACAAATCTTTCCTCTTTATAATATTAGTTTAGACTAGCATTTTCTTGCGATTTCACCTGGTTGTGAGAAGACTTCGGGAAGACGCTCCTGACCCACAATCCACAACAGTGGTCAAGTTTCGCCATTATCTTATGCGTTAATTAGCAGAGTCGAACACTACGGCCAATAATCTATGTATGAAATAAATTCCATCAAATGCCAATCGGTCATCATTTCCTTAAATTTTCAATTTTGTTCATTTTTTAAGAATTCTTTTTAATTATTAAGAATTATTTGTTAAGAAATCTACCACAATAACACATAATTTATAAAAAAAATATTTGATTTCCTATTATGGTTCAAAAGATCTTTCAAGAGTCTTTTAAAAGTAGAACAACTTTTTTAATGACTTATTATAGCTACAGCTTGAATGGGCCGGCCCGACCGGGTCGTTACCACTGTGTCACAGAAAACCGACATAAGATAATGGCTTGCTGCTGCGTTTTATACGGTGATTGAGATATCCGGAGGCCTAAATCCCGCAACCTTTCCCAATATCTTAATTATACATTTCCTTTAATTTCGGTAACGCGCCCATGACTCTTCTGGTATTGTGAAATAATCACTTAACACCAGATGACCCACTTTGCTTGCCACTTGCTTGATATGGAGTCCCCAATGTATAAGCACGACCCGCCCAAGTGTATTTTTTTTAGGTTTTCCTGTTATTACTGCCTTGAATTCGTTTAGGATGTGTCACAACAAATTACTGATAGCAAGAAGCACTTAGAAGGACCCAAACCGAAGTAAAAGTTTAATCAGCTGAATCAAGGTCCTCGCTAAGTAACTTCGCAGAATTTGTGTACCCCATTATAAAAATGGAACCTTCAACGCAAAAAGAAGGGTGTTATAATTTTTTAATATTTTTTTAGTAATTTTCTTTTTCCAAGCACGGCAAAGTGTTACACCTGATGATTCAAACTCCGGGTCGATACTGGGTACCTATTTCTTTATAGAAAAAATAATTATCATTTTTACACGACCCGGGAATCGTACTCGAGACCTCAGCATAGCAGTCGTACCGAGTACAAAGAAAATGCTCAAACTTATAACACTCCTCTTTTATTCAGCGTTAAAAAGCAAATAAAACTAACGTCTATTACTTCGAATAACTTCGCAACTAATCCTTTAATATATAAGGCTGCGTAGGAAACCCTTAACCCTGGGATTTGTTACTAAAGGAATAATGTTTTGTCTGCCTCAAAGGAATTGCTTCACAATACATTAGGAAGCTCATATTCCGGCGTATTATGTACTTGATACATTCATTAATAGCTGTAAGTAGATTTAACAAGATCCAAGAATGGAAAACATAGTAAATTGTTTGTTTTTTTTTATAGCATAGGCCGGCAAACGAGCAAGTGGGTCACCTGATGGTAAGTGATCTCCACTGCCCATGTACGCCCACCACCAGAAGAATCATGGGCGCGTTGCCGACCTTAAAGGAGCCGGAAGAGGTAACGACCCGGTCGAGCCGGCCCATTCATGCTGTAGACAAAACTGTCTACAACGTGGCTCTACCAAATTATGAATGTTTATTAATTTTAGTATGATCAGTAACATTAGTTATATCAAAATATACATCTTATATACTTAAATATTATAAATAATGTGCTATTAATTAATAATGTGTAACTTTCTTCTAAAGCAGCGATAGCTCAGCGGGGAGTGGTACGGATTGTCGAGACGAAAGTCGCAGGTTTGAAACCAGCCCCAAGAGCATACTCATCTGATTTTTAGTTACGTGTATATTCATTGTTAATTATCGCTTGCTTTAACGGTGAAGGAAACATCGTGAGGAAACCTGCATACCTGAGAACTCGATAAGATTTTTCGAAGGTATGTGAAGTCTGCCAACTCGCATTAGGCCAGCGTGGTGGATTAAGGCTTAACCCCTCTCATTCAGTAGAGGAGGCCCGTGTCCAGCAGTGGGACATGTACAATAAAGGGCTAGTAAAAAAAATATATGCTTCGCCACTACCTGATAAACACGTTCATGTTTCTGCATATTAGGCAGGTATTTAAATATACCAGTTTGAAAACACAAATAAGTATTTTAATGCCAAGTTATATTTATTAATTTGCCAAATAGAAAACTATTTTAATAGAACAGACCAAATAGAACAGATTAGTATAGCTTCAAATTAGGGTTGCCAACGACGGACCTTGTTTAAAGTTTCCATATTTGTGTATTGTTTTGGCTTGTCACGCTGAACTTCCTATTAAAAAAGCAAAAGTCACATTGTTTGCTGCTGGCGCTCGTAGGGCTGTCAACTTTGTACAAAAACGAAGGCTTCATTGTATACTTGCGGCCCCGCGTTCTTTGTTGCGAATATGCTTCGGAGTGTGCTGTTCCGTTCTGTTCCATTTTATTGACAATCTTTTTATATCCCGGCACGGAAAAGTGACTGGACTGAACTTGATGTACAGTCCAAACATAATGCCCACCTTTAAGAGACATTGCGTCGTGGTTGGATAGCTGTATTGGAAACCAGAAATTGCATGATTGCTGGTGCTTCTAGTATGCTAGTGGTAGGATATTCGTATCCTCCTGGATAGCACCATATACATGGTGTTAAACTTGCCATAGTCACCCACCTTGTGTGGGTCGCGTTCCAGGATCAGCATCAGCCAGTGTATATGCGGTTCTCCTTAGAGGCTTGCCTCTTCTTCCTACCTACCTTTCCCACCGCTCAATCCTTCCCTTCCCCTTAGCCCTAGGATGAGCAGGCGTCGCCAGTATCCCATTAGCAGGGATTCCTGTAGTTCATCCCAAGGGCTAAACAAAAAATCTACATGAGAATTACATAATACTATCGAATAAGTTGATGCGGCAATCCAAAAGCAATTGAATCTAATGGAAGCTTTGAAAATTTCAAGGATCTTCACAAAACTGGTTTTAAACAATTGAGAAATCTACACGCTTCAGTTTTAATGTCGAACCTCTTTATTGCATTCCTAGTTTGGGTCTCTGAGGGTAAGTTTGGGTTCGATAGTTACATTCGGCAGCGTGCCTTTGAAAATTTGGTGTTTCATGTCGGTCACAATTAGTGTTGCCAGATGTCCTCCTTTTCACGGAAGGTCCCGCTTTAGTTCTTTTATGAACGCGTTTCTCCAATAAACATCAGAAAATACATCTCGTTTTATTGATAGCAATAAAATTATAACGCATTTTTTAATGTCTCTTTTTCCCAGTCTTGCCCCCCATTTTCACTCAAATCCCAAATTTTTAAATTCTATAGGAATTCAAACACGACGTAAAAACTTTATTTTTACTTTTAAAATCATTTTTGGTTTCAGCGGAGAGTGGTGCGGACTGTCGAGATGAAAGTTGCAGGTTCAAAAACCAGAAAACATGCAACTTTGATTTTTCTAATACGAATGTATTATTGTTCATTAACGCTTCATTCGCTTGATTTAACGACGAGGGAAACGTTGCGGCGTCGCGTCGTGCAGAAATTTGCATACCTAGATTTTTTTGAATTTCGAAGCAGTGTAATATCTGCCAATCGGTGGACTGGCGTGGAGCATTGTAGACTAAGGCTTCACCACTCTCATTTTCCGAGAATATCCGTCTTTAACAGTGAGACTATAACAGAACTCATTGATCGTAGTTGGCAACCCTACAAACCTCATCTGAGAGATAATTATATTTTGAAAATATTTCAGACACGAATATTAAGGGACCGCATGTACTATGGCGTTTAACAAGCGAAATTACTTGGCCGAATTTAAGCTTTGATCACTCAATGGATTTTCCGGCCTTTGTAGGCGAACTTTTAATACTACGTTAATGTAGTGTTTATAAATAACAGTCATTATAGATTACTTTGGAATGATTTTTAATTGAAAACGGCGGCAAACGAATAAGTGGGTCACCTGATGATAAGTAGTCTCCATAATTAAGGGATTGGGAAGGGGAAGGGATTCCAAATATCTCACTCACCGTATGTACGCAGCGGTAAGCTACTAATTTATGTCCGTTTTCTGTGAGACAGTGGTAAAGACCCGGTCGAGCCGGCCCATTCTTGCTGTAGACCAGGGGTTCCAAAACTATTTTGGGCAAGTGACCCGTCTTTTAAAATGAACTAATACCTTTCACAAGGTAGGTCTCTCGTATGCGAGAGGCCGTCTGGGTTGATACTACAGCTTTGTCTATTTCTGCCGCCAAGCAGCAGTGTGTAAGCACTGTCTTGTTTGGGTTTGAAGGACATTGAAGTCAGTGAAATTACTGGGCATTATGAGACTTAAAATCATACACGAGCGCAGTTTAGTGCCATGTAGTGCTTTGTTATTCAAAGTTATGTGTGGTGTTGCTTCTGTTATGGCGCTTCCCATCAGGCGATCATCTTGTCTCAGACCCCCATAGCCAAATTACTTTAAAAATGCTGTCTCTAGTTATTTTCCAATTGATACAAAATACTTACCAATTTAAAAACTTGCTGTTTTCATTATATATCGACCCCTTTGGGAATCTGCTGTAGACGAAACTGTCTATAGCCCCACCACTTAAAAGATTGCGCATAAATATTAATAGCTCTGAAGTTGTTATGATTAATGTATTATTTATATTTCACACGGCCAGAGACGCGGATAAAGGCTAGTTATCCATAAAATCATAAAAGAATACACAATTCAACACCATGTTTTTTAAAGTCATACATTTTGATAACAATCCGATTGAATGCCTCGGTGGTGCAGTTGTAATGCGGACTCGGTATTACTGTTGTGCTAAGATCTCGGATTCAAAACGGTTCGGGTTCGGGATGAAAACCGACGTAAAGTAGCGGCTTGCTGCTGCATTTCGTACGTTGAGTGGGATATCCGAAGGCCCAAACCCTCTCCCTTTCCCAACACCTTAATTACCTTAATAGATTTTCCTGCCCTTGTCCCGATTTCCATATCCTCTTAGTCCGTGAATCCCTACATTTAAGGATCCCTCCTTCTTCCCCTGCTTGTTGGTGTGCCTTTTCCTGACAGCCTATAGCGCGGTGGTTATTCCAAAGTTTCCTTAATTTTAGGTTAGTCTTATTAATGACAAATGTTCTGTACTTGACCTGTCATAGCGCTTTCTTAGCCTACATAATAAATAAAGATTTTGATTTGATTTGACTTGAGATTCTTTTAGTCTTATAGGCGTAAATGGGCGGTGGAGATCACTAACCATCAGGAGACCCGCTTACTCGTTTGCCGGACTATGCTATAAAAAAAAATCTCATAAAAGTATTATTGGATTCCCGTAATGCTCAATACAAGCACGGAGTTATATTTGTACACGGTGTGACGATAGACGGGTTATAATGGGTATACTGGTTACACCTCTGCCTACCCTTCGGGGACTACAGACTTCAGTGCATATATAATTTTAATCCGAAACACGCAAACACAACATATAAACGACTCGAGCGCTAATAAATTATCCCTCAAGGTTTTAATTTCCATCAAGTGGGACCTAATTAGGTGCTGTGCGTATATTTTACGTGAAATAAGCCCGCATTTCGTAGGCTCACTGCTGAGCTAAATTGGCAGGCCTCGCAGACTGGCTGAGCATAAAGTTGGCAAATCAACTACACGGATACATGTTGGTCTAGATAAGTTATGCTAATGTGCATCATAAGTGTACAAAGACGCGTTTTAAGGTACGCGATCGAGACAGGAGACCGTAACATATGACGATAGCAACACGTCAATTTTGTACGCATTTGTTAATGTATGTTTTGAGGCAGGACATCCTGAAATGCAATCGGTTCCATAGGATTTTATACAGATCGGACTTGTTGCTATTGCCTGACTTGCGTCACTTGTAGCATTTATATAGCTCAAAACGTGCCTTAAAGACGGCTTTCCATGGTGCGTGGTTTTGCGAATTATGCTACGCCCAGTCAACGATCATGGATAGCTATGCACCGCACCGAGACTCTTTCCACAGTGTATGTGTATGTCCCTCCAAGATTCCAGGCTATTTTTTAAGCCAAGAGAGAGAATGCCAAACAAAATCTAATGTCTCAAATTTAACAGCTCATGACGGTAACGATGAATCGAGACGCGTCAGTGCTACCTCAAACGAGCCTTTTCCAAAACGGTGCAATGGCAATAGTGCGAACGTGCGCGTGCTAATCCGTGGCATGACGCACGCATAAAAATAAGATTATTGTTGAAAGAAAAATTGGATTGCGAATATTTTTCTCTTTGATATAATTATCGACAAAGGTATATTTATAATATAATAAATAAATGATTATGTGTGACATATTATAATATTGAAACTAGTCGGGTTAGTTGGTAAAAAATAAAATTAGATGTACTTTTTATTATCAGTGGAGCTTTTTATTAGCTTTTAAAGTCAACCAAATGCTGCTCATGGACCCACAATACGATTACATTTGTATTATATTGACAGCTTGTTATAAAGCTGCAATCAGTCATAATACCCATCAAAACCCTCACGCCTATAATTTACAGATCACAACATTTTATGAACTGAGGTACGCGATATCGAATTATCCATACCTAAATCGCACATTTCAGCAAATTATAGAACCTTTCGGATAATGGCTGTCGAACGACCACGCCCACAGCCGCCGCCGTAAATCTACGCGTTTCCATCTCGATGCCACATCCAGAATTGATTTATGTCTCTTAATATATTTAAGAGGCCACAGCGTTTTTTAATTGTACCCAATTAACTTTATTTCAGACTCTAGCCTGAGAGCATCCAATTACATTAGCTGAAACTTTGACGTCAAAAAAATATGATAAAAATAAAAACAATAAAATGATTTTACTCAAGAGCTTTGAGTGGTCTATTGAACATTTTAGGATAAAAATTCTAATATTTTCATTTATGTTGCTAATAGTTTCTTTTTGTTCTAATTATATTTGTACTGTTTTTTTGACTAACGCAAAAACGTATTAGTTTTATTGGAATAATTTTGAACGGTGACTGCATCTATGATTATTAAATACGAATTAAAGACAACTTTTTTATGCACCTGAACGGCGAGACGAGCAGTTCGCTCGTGATGGTAAGAGCTATGACTGCTTATAAATAGTAGCTACACTACCCATGTACCAATACCAAAAGAATCATGGGCACGTTGCCGACCTCAAAGGAAAAGGATAATTAGGGATCGGGAAGGGAAGGGGGAATCGGGCCTCCGGATATCACACTCACCGTATGAAACGAGTAGCAAGCCGCTATTTTACGTCGGTTTTCTGCAAAACAGTGGTAACGACCCGGTCGAGGTAGCCCATTCATGTTGTAGACAAAATTGTCTACAGCGTGGCTCTATCACTCAAAGAACCTGCCTCACTATCGATATTAGTAGCACGAAGTCTATCTAAGTCTATGGACCGAATAATCTCAAAAGCCGATGATTATCGTATATATTTCACGTCCGAATGAAAATCGTTTAAATTCATAAGCTGCAACTTCTTGTTGCAATGAGATAAAATAGAAGATAACTACGTGGGTCCATCGAAGCGTAAAAATTTAAAATACAGTAATACCTCGACTTACGCTACCCCGTTTTACGTGAATTCGGAGATACGCGGTTATTCTTTTGGATGGCCGAGCGCGTCAGCTCTCCTATTTCGCCATGTTAGTGGTCCGTTTACGACAGGTTCGATCGTGTTCCGCGTTGAATTGTTTTACGTACGTTATGTTTTATTGATAACCTCAAATTATGTCACTCAAAAGTGCATGCAAAGTTGTACCCCGACTTACGCGAATTTGACTTACACGGTTATAGCTCGGGCCCACCTATCGCGTAAGTCCGGGGTATTACTGTACACAAAATTTCTCATCTACATGATTATTTTATTACTTCGCATTTTAGTCGGCAAAAACCTGATATTGAACTTATTCTTAAACAAATATTGTACGTCTTTATGTGTAAAAGAATGTAATACGTAGACAGAAATGGCCTGTAATGTGAGTTGAATGATGATTATGGCGCTCAAAGAAAATATATTTCTTTTTAGAATAAGCGTGCCTTTGTGATGTTTTGGTATTAATCGGTAATAGTAGAGTTACGTAAGAAAAGCGTTGTAGGCGACATATTTAATGTATTTAATACAATTTCATTATATTTTTTTGTGTTTGCTTTGTTCAAAGGTAGCGCCATCTATTGTTTCTTCTTTTCACTCGGTTGTATGTACCTTCAAACTTTTTCGGCTACGTGTAGTGTCTTTTCTAGAATATTGCACAATACCATGTTGTCAAGTCGTGGTCTTTGCAAAAGTAGCATGTAATTTCTGTCTTTGCATACTTTAAAATTATTTCCATGCGTATTGATTCATTTCATAGTTTACAGTCATTTTGGTGCAACGGAAGCAATGAAATGATGAAATGAAGAATGCGAGAAAATAATAAAAAAATAAAGTTTTAAGCAAAGTAAAATAAAGAAACAGCGATAGCTCAGCGATGAGTGGTACGGACTGTGGAGACGAAAGTGGAAGTTTTGAAATCAGACCAAGAGCCTGCACCTCTGACTTTTCTAAAGATACATGTACCTATATTAATTATCAAAAAACAGGTGTTGAAGACTCGATTCTTACAAGGTCCTAGTTTATTACAACACAATATGTGTATGAACAATATGATCAATAATAAATACGTCTTGTTTCATCCCACTCGTAGAGGAGTCGGTGCAACATGCCTTTTTTTATAAAAACGTACCTTCGAATTTTAGGGTTATATGCCCTGTCCTGACCACCTCGGCCTTCCGTTCTACTTCCCACCAGGCAAGCACCCTAAGTCCTAAGTATTATAAAATTATTTTCTAAGAGAACTATTCTAATAGTACAAGACCCTTGAAGATACCTTCGTAGACGTCCATCAAAAACCAAAGAGGTATTACTTTAAGGCCACAGATTAATAGATGTAACTTAAACGTAATTTCAAAAGCAATCTGTTAACCAGATCGCATACAAGAGAAGGGTAAGGTTTCGGACGAATCTGGCCTTAGGGGAAATCAAGTGATCCACGCCGCAGCCGGGACGGTTCATTGAGTACTTGGGTTTCGGAGACAGTGGATTTAGATTCAGTGGTAAAACTGATTGACCTGATAAAAACTGGCCATTGGACAAAACGAGGTTCTCGCCTGATAGTAAGTGTAACGCCTGCTCATAAAAAGAAGCATCACCATATAGAACTTTATATGACAAAGCATTGCATGGCGCTGGATTGCGCTCGTCACCGTGAGACCTAAGATGCTGTCTCATAATGTCCAGTAATTCCTCTAGCTTCATCATCATCATCAGCCACAGGACGTCCATTACTGAACATAGGCCTCTCCCAAAGATGTCCAGACCGTCCTGCGACCTTTATCAGGTCACTTTACAACGTCCTTTAATTTGAAACACAACAGCATACTACACACGGCTGATGAGCGGCAGAAATAGACAAAGAACTGGTACCCCTCGCATACAAGATACAAATCTATAATCTGGCGAATTATAAATAGCCTTAAAGAACAATTATGGACTTCGAAAAATTTCCATCACATTGTAACTTTGTTATCAGAGTTGAACTACTAGTAGATACTGCTCTGTGGCAACCGGCACATCGCGGACGATAGGATGCTGAGCTCTAATACGATCCATTGTTAGCTATTACAGGGGTGTTACATGTAATAGCGTCATTTGATTTGCTATGTACTGGCGAGAAAGAGGTGATCGAAAATTAAATATATTTATTTATCTTTGGGAATAGACTGAACAATATAAAATTTAAATAGAAAAAGAATAATGTACAGAATCCAGAGAAACAAAAAAATTAAACTATTGCCCGACCTAGGATTTGTATCCGTAAACTCACTTATTACTTAATCTAGACACGCTGCCACTAAACCAATGATTAAATTCAAAATTGTCAATTTGGACTTTACCATTAACTTTTAATTTATAAAGGATAAACCCATATTTTAACAAATTGACCGCTCTTATATAACCGCACAATACCAATTCGAAAAATTGCAGGTCAATTATAAAATAATTTTTGAAAGTCCGTTTTATATTTCCTCAAATGTACGAAATAAGAGTGTATACGAAATTATCCAACGTGTAATGACAGTGTCTAATTTGATGAAGGTTAACCCAGGGTCCAATCCAAAAGGAATTCAAGTTAATACGACCGATATACCGAACTCTTATCCCTGAATAGCCATCCCTTTAAAACACGTCAATTTAAAATAGTACAAAATCTATTGCGTCTTTATCACCAAATTAAAATTTTGAACATCATACAAAAACGGCAATGGAATGGCGCGTAATAATTTTCATAGCTATGTAAAAGTTTGAGGTAGTTGCAATAAGCAATTAATGCTATGCCAGGTTTATAACATGCATGAATAGATCGACTGGCAATAATTGTAATGGAAACTTTGATATAAGTGGATGTGTGGTACGTACATTCTCTCGGAATTAGGATGGGATTCAATAAGTATTGTGGTCGGGTTAGACAGCCTTTATCAAACTTTGTCTTTCTTGGAACAATCGCAGGATGTGCGTCAAAGATATTGGAGTAATTTGAATTATAATTATAGGAAATGGGTTCTTCGAAATTTCAATCGCAGTCTATTTGATTTTAATCTCCGAAGGAATAGGCAGAGGCGTAAACAATTCACCCACATTTCGCTGAGCTTGATTCCTACCTATTATATGATAGTGGATTATAGCCATACCGGGTACAGTTCCAAACCCGGGCTGATACTGAGTATTACTTGATAGAAAAATCTTATATCACTTTTATCCGATCTGGGGGATCAACCCGGGACCTCAGCATAGCATTAATTATAATTATTACGTATTACAACTGTGCCTTTGATACAGAAAAAAAATAAAAAAGCACGACAGAATTCCGCGATTCCTGTTATAATTTTTAAAATGATTTTATACGCAGCGCACGAATATCACAAAGTGAAAACGATTTCGCAGTTTTAATTACACTCGTATTACAAGAGCCGAACACACGAACGGGCAAAGGCGCGGAGACAAAGCTAGCTTGTTGTCACAATATATAATACAGTAATTTATCAGTGCTGCGTAAAATGTGAAAACAGTGCTTTGGTGTGGGTCTTTTTAAAAAATAAACGAGGAATATCCTTCAGTTACTTAGAACATTATACCACAAAAATGAAATAAAAACAAAACTGAGAGACACCCATTCACAGCAGACTAAAATGTTAATGAGTCAAAAAGATCAATATAAAATTGTCCTCTATTTGACACCATAAAGGAATCAAATAGACATCATAAGAGGAAAGAATCTTCGTTTAAAGATCTAGCAACATCAGCACAATTCGTATTTCTATACACACAGGGAATCAATAAAGACGCCGGCTGCGTTTCGTCTCAAATATCCAATTTATTTATGTGTTTTATGAACGCTCAAATGTGAATTGAGGAGGCCTAGGATACGATTTCTGAACGGAACGCCGCGTTTTATTATAATAAAATTCTATGCGAGAGCTTTTACGAAGCGCGAATGTTATGAGACAGTTCCAATATTGGTCTTGGATTGGGGTTAGGTAAACAATGATAATATAAATATGGGGTCCTTATTTGTGTTTATTTGTTGATAACACAACATTGTCACCTCACAAGGTCTCGTAGCAGTGACGTAGAGTAGCAGCGCGAGTAAATTTCGCCGCCCCCTTTAGGTATTTAAATTCGAATGGCTCCAAAATTTACGAAAAAAATGAATGTAAAGCCATTTTGGTAAGAATAAAGTAGTTGTG
This sequence comes from Amorpha juglandis, assembly GCA_949126905.1. Classification (NCBI taxonomy): domain Eukaryota; kingdom Metazoa; phylum Arthropoda; class Insecta; order Lepidoptera; family Sphingidae; genus Amorpha; species Amorpha juglandis. The sequence continues at coordinate 3,938,683 of OX421380.1, forward strand.
TATTCTACATCTAAAGTTTGGAGTTTATTTTGTTCACCAAGATCTTTGGATTTGGAGTCTAAAATGGTGGCTGGCTAACCGTACCTAGTACACGTAGTACACAGATTAACGGACAAGGCCATTGCTTCCATTTGCGATTTGGGGATCAGATAGTAGTCGCCCCACAGATAACTAAATTCACCATCAAACCTTACCCCCCACCGCAACTACACGCCACTGTCTCGTAGATATTATTAATTGGACGTAGTTACCCAAAAAGGAACCTTCCCACAGCAAGTTCAAATGGAGGTACTGGTATTGCTAAATTCATTAATTTAAATTGATTTTAATACTGTATATTTTTGCAAAATCGTACATGGAATATATTTCATGCTTGATTTTCCAAAAAACTACGAGACAAAACTAGTTTAAAGTATTGAAATAAGTAAAACATACTAGTATCTCCATTTGGACTTGCTGTGGGATGGTTCCTTTTTGCGTAACTAGGTCCAATTTATAGTAGGTTGAGTGTTTTGTTGGATTTTATAATGCATTAGCTTTTACTCGCGATTCCAACAGCGTGAATGTCTTGTTCAAATATAAAATGTAGTTTATGTTTTAATTCAGGTCATCTATACTATGTGCCAAACTTTATACAAATCCGTTCAACCGTTAAGGCTTAATTGGTTAACAAACATTCAAAGTTTTACATACGCTTACATCTGTAATCCCCAGAGGGGTAGACAGAGGTTAAACCCGTGCACCCACATTTTTGACCTTATTTGATGACCAATGCAGGCACAGTAATACAAGGATGTACTCCTATACCCGCCCCAACCAACCATCAAGTCATGTCGCTAGCCCCTCGGGAGAACCGGATATGCACTGGCTGATCCTGGAATGAGATCAACACAAGGCGTGTGGTCACTATCCGGGCGGATATGAATATCCTACCACCAGCAATACTTACCATCAGATGACCCATTTGATCGTTTGCAGGCTGCTGCTCCAAAATAAAACAACTGATTAATTCATGCCACTATTAGGTATGTCTCTACGTATTTTCATTTTAAGTTTAACACCCTAATTTTTAATTTAAAACTACGTTTCAATAATTCCATTTATCTGCTTAGCAGTTTTGTCTAGCCAAGGAGCTAATTCCAGAGCCCATTTCTTTTATGGCGAAGTATTCGCTCCAATTTAGTTTTTCAATTAAATTATTTTTAAAACTTATTTAGTCTACGTCGAACATTTCGATTCTATAGTTAAATCTTAAATGTACTGATTCATTCAAAAGTAAGTTGGTCAGACTTTTCACAAGAAAATTTGTGAAGTTTTATAAAAAGGCTTTTATATCTTTATTGACTTTTGATAATAAATTAGCTATTGTTTTCGTGTGGCTATTCATTTTTGAAATATTGGGATTTGAAAAATGATTTTTTAGTCAGTATTGAATTATTTCATCTCTAGAGTGTGCCTGACATGCGTTCCAATTATATTTTATTACAAGAACATAGGTAATCTTAATTTTTATTTTTTCGATACGAAGCTTCCCTAGGCTTGCGCACAAGACCTCATCGTGGAAGCGTTGCCTTCTATAAAGTAAAGGACAATTGAAGAAATAAGAGGTATTTGGGCCTCCGAGTTATGCCGGTTTGAAGTTTAAAGTAACTGGGTTTTAGCTGGCTGAACCCGAAAGGCCAGAATGAACCACTACGGCAGGTTTATCGCCACGTGTAAGGTGGTCGATATCCAGCCGGTTATTTATTTATGGTCAGACATACTGTTATCACTCCAAAAATCTTAACTAATATTAGAAATGCGAAAGTGTGTTTGATACGCTTTCACGCCTAAATCGCTGAACCGATTTTGATGAATTTAGTTATAGAGATAGATGGGACCCTGGAGACCGTCATGGGCTAATTTATATCTCGAAAAAGGCTATTCACGCGAAGCCGGGAGCAAAAGCTAAACTGAAATAAAAATACAAGCTAACAATTAGTTACACGAATTTAATAGCTAAAACCTTACCTAATTTTAATTACAAAGGTAATTTTAGTGGCTGAATAATAGAAGGTTTTATGCTAATAGATTTGAAGATAGCTCTCATAGGTGTCGAATGTTATTCCACGTGCTAAATAAACCTAGTCCTTATTAACTAAATATATACCGCTTCACATTCTTTGCGCTATTTAAGTGATCCTACACATTGTATTAATTTATAGGTGGTAGGTCTGTATGTATATTTTTTATAGCATAAGTCGCAACACGAGCAATTGGGTCACATGATGATAAGTGATCTCCACCACCCTTGTACGCCCACAATACGATCGTTGCGGACCGTAAAGGAAATGGATAACTAATGGAGGGCAAGCGGGATTTAGGCCTCCGGATATCTCATCATACGAAACGTAGCAGCAAGTCGCTACTTTATGTCTGTTTTATGTGATACATAATGTAGAAAATATGTAGAAAACAATCTTCAGAGTGGCTCTACCACTTTAAAAAAGTATAGGTGTGAATTAGTCTGAGTAGGTACCACTGCTTAATCTATTTCAGCTACCAAGCATCACTGTGAAGCACTGTTTTGTTTCGGTATAAAGAAATATGAATTACTGGCCAGTTCTAATGATTTGGTCAGTAATTTCAGGTCTAATATCCTACTAGTTATCCCTACCGCTGAAGATAAGTATAATTTGTTTTACCTGCACTTATACTTACCAGTAAACTTTTACTAGATAGTAGGTCCCTAGTATGCGAGAGGCCGTCTGGGATGGTACTACATTATTTGTGTGTAACTGGCGCCAAGCAGTGTCTAAACACTGTTATATTTTAGTATAAAGACATTGAAGCCAAAGTATTTACTCGGTATTAACAGACTTAACATCTCATGTCTTGGGATGACGAGCCCAGTCCATTGCCATGTAGTGCTTTGTAATTCAAAGTTTCACGCTGCCCACAATAAGTAGCAATCAAAACTTTAAACTTCCAACACTGCATTGGCACTACAGTACTCTTGTTACCTGAGTCTCATAATGTCCATCGTTACACGCTGTTGCTTGATGGCAGAAAAAAACAAACACTTACCTAGTTCCTATCTCCTATCATATCTCATAAGCGCTAACCCGATAGAAGTTATTAGGTTCAAGCCTACACCGGTATTTTTAACAGCCAGTGTATCTTGATCTTTAGTCGAAAATTAAACAATGTTAGGTGAGGACAAAGCAAGTGGAGTGGTGAGTGGAGTGTCGAGGCTCGCCTTTGTTCCACGGCCCTGTTGGGATGTTTCTTTTGTTGATGGTCTCGGCGAGAGGATGTTAGCGGTTGAAGATAATAATGATATTTGTATTAAAATGGTTTTAGTATCAAAATGTCGCTTAAACAATAGGTAGGATACATTTTATAATGATGCTGGTGGGAGGATACTCGTATCCGACCGGATAACGACCACCGTAGGTACACTGGTGCTAAAACCTGCCATAGTGGCCCACCTTGTGTGAGTCGCGTTCCAGGGTCAGCAAGTGTATATCCGGTTCTCCCCAAGGGGCTTGCCCTCTGATCCTAACCCTTTTCCCATCTCTTTTTCCTTCTCCTCACCCTTGGCCCTGGGATGAGATACTGCGGGGTCGTCAGTATGCCGTTAGCAGGGAACCCGTAGTCCATCCCAGGAACTTTGGCAGGCCGGCATGATCTTGCCGACCTAAGATGGACACATTGTTTATCGTTGGTCGACACTATTCTTGGATTGCGCTACACTTAACATCAGGTGTAGCGTAGTCTCTTTGCCGAGCCAGGATAAAAAAAATGCACGCTGTATACAATTTTGTTTACAACATAAATGGGTTGAGTTGTTACCACTGTCTCACAGAACACCGTTGTAAAGTAGCAGATCTCTCTCAAATAAACATAAACACTGTATTTTACCATAAAAAACGCTTTCTGCAAGCAAAGTAACTCATTTTAACCACATTCATGGCTACATGAGCTAAGCCTTATCTGCACGAGAAAAATATTATGAGTCAAAAAATTAAGCAAATAAATACCTATCTAGTGTTCTTTACATTTCTTTCAAATGGAATCAAGAATATTTTTTTTTCTTTTTCCTCTCTAGCTATTTACATTTTTTCTTTGCGTCAGGAAGTTTCCTTTTGAATTTTGATGCTGTTTACACACTGCATCCGTTCCAAACCCAGCTTGAATCGGAAAAATGTCAGACCACAGGAGTATTTGTACTTGTGGATCCAAATTCCAAAACATCGGATATTCCCAGTACAGATGATAATCTTGGACTCGAAAAGAATCCAGATCATATGCAGTGCATAAATTCGCCTAAATCTAATTTCAACCTCAGAGTTTTATCATCAGGCATTTTAACCGCAACCTTTCTCAAATTGTACCGACGAGACAGACAGGAAGCAGCGCCTCTTTAAAACAGCCACACAAGATCGCTTTTGTGTACTATGACATGCCCCATAGCCATCACTTGAATTTTACTTAATTATGCTTAGCTATCTATAGTGTTCACATTTTACAATTTGTTGCGCTCTAATAAAACAGCCATTGTTCTGCCTTTTGTCTACACTGTTATTGTCCTGGTTTATTTTATTAGTGATGTAAGATAATGAATCTGGTTTATGATGCTTCTTAAAATGTATTTTTATAGTTCTGTTTAAGGGCCTTCCATGAGCAAATGACCTTGATTGACTCGCGCCATACTGACTCGTGTACTTGGCGAATGAGTTTTCGTGCAGAATATGCACGTATTTAGCGAATAATTGATTTAAAAAATCAGGTTATGGTCTTTTCAAAAATTTAAAACGAGCAAAATATTCGTTATTAAATTGCCTATCTAGTGATGTTAATCTCATATGAAAACAATCTGTACTTTAAAAGGAGACGCACGGAATCTTCGCATTTGTCTCATTTTTATGGTTCATTTATAACAACGATTTAAAAAAATATATCAATATTAACATGAATTTGAATCGAACAAAGTAAAGCTGACAGATTGTAGAAATATGTTGTATATTTTTTTTATCAATATTTATTTTAAGTAATGATTAGATAGCCTCTAAAAAACTCGATCGCGCGGTGTTTTGCTGGAGGTATGGCCTTAAGTGATACCATGTACTTTTATCTTATTGCTGCGCACAGACCTCCTCTGCCACGAGAAGAGTTGAGCCTTAGTTCACCACGCTATGGTTCACATACTTTTAAAATTGTTATGTTTTCCATGTTTGAATTTATCATGTTCGAATGATAATCATAAATATTTTAGATACGCCTGGGGCAGTGCAGGCTGTTTGTCATACCCGAGACATTCATCTCAGCAGTATGTTCCACTCATAGCTAAAATATTGCTGCTTTTTCATGAAAATATTTTTAATACGCTGAGTTTACATTCTTTTTAATAATAAAAATATAAATATTCTAAGCGAAATGTGTCAGAAATTGTCTCAACAAAAATAGTGCGGTTCCACAGCGTTTGCATAAAGAAAATTAATATTTAAATTTCTAATTTCGTCTTGTCTTGAACAATCACAATTTCGTTTAGTTTTCTTCTCATAAATAAACGACATCAAATTTTTAATACCAACTTTTAGAGCTTTATGTTCAATAACACGGTTAATCAAATATATTGTCTCTCTATTTTGAAATATTATATTTTTATATTGCTTGACTCATTATATTTTATTCTTTTCATTACCCCGATTTAAAGCCAGGGTCCGCTTTCTTAAAAGAAAGTAAGACTGATAAATTACCTATGATACGTTATAAGTTTGACGGTAGATTTGACACTATATAGGGCGACCCGCCGTTTGACCCCCAACATCCGCAACAGGAACCAAGTTCCGTCATTGGCTCGTTCAACCAACACTTTTTCCTTCAACTGTCTTTTTTTTATAGCATAGGCCGGCAAACGAGCAAGTGGGTCACCTGATGGTAAGTGATCTCCACCGCCCATGTACGCTCATGATACCAGAAGAATCATGGACGCGTTCCCGACCTTAAAGGAAAGGCATAATTAGGGATTGGGAAGAGGAGGGGGATTTGGGCCTCCGGATATCTCACTTTTTCCAAACTGCCCAATCACAAAGTATTATTAGACCAAAGGGCAACATTAAACAATCGACAAACACTGCTTCATAAAATATAGTGTCGAAAAGCATTAATGTTTTTATTTGCTTTGCCTAATAAGATTTAGCCCCGTAACTAGATACAGATATTAACTTTCAATCTTTCCAAATTCTGTTATAATCTTGTTAACTAATAGCCAGGTGGGCTGACGGGGCGTTTCTATGCTAATGCGGCTCATCTAGCCAAACAGATGACTCAACTCCAAGTAATTCAATTAAGCCGACGCGTGGTTTAATAACTTGAGGTTTTTGTAAAACTAAAATGGCTTTCATGACGGTTTTTTAGCAGAGATCAGCTGAGAAGAACATCTGCAATACCAGATGAAAGCGTTGCTAAATTAATATAATGAAGATTGGGAACGAAGGGGCGTTTTGGGCTTACATACGTAACAATGTTTTAGGACATCTAAATAAGAATTCCCCAGAGGGAAATTCCGGCAGGTAGCCGGTCGCAAAAACTATAGGCCAAATCTCTTTGTAATATGTGTCAAAAAGTGTGTTGCGCTTACCCCACTGCGAGTGGGATAAGGGCAGGTGGAAGAAGAAATAATAACATTATGATAAAATTGTGTAATTAACAGGTTCTATAAAAATAATTATTTGATGAGAAGCGAGTAGATATTTTATTGCATTTCTGGAACAGTTATTTTATAATTTGACTCTACGTATTTCATAGCTTTATTATCAACAAGTATGTACGTCCCTTATTTTTCTGAAAAAAAAAAAGAAATTAAACTATAGTGTTTTTTATTTTATTTTATTTATGGCTCTTGCAGAACTATGCATTTAGCCAGTGTCAAGTACAATTCATTCTCAAGTTATTTTTACAAGAACGATGAAACACGGGTGCGGTCGATTTCAAGGTCCTGTCGGAGTCTTGGTGTTAACTCCCTTCAGTACGATTCTTAATTCACTTATTTCAATGTTTCCATACATTGTTCATCACCGTCAATGTTTATTGAACAAATCCATACCACTTTTATACAACAAACACAACTCTAAACTAGTTTATGAAATAAATTAAAATAAGCGATGAACTGCACTGACAGAATTCCCGCCAAAACTCCAACTATAGTGTTGTTATTGTTGAGCTAAATTATTATGTCTTTCAAATTATATATCTTTTTGAAAATAGAATAGAGCGTGACATCACATCATTTTAAAGAAAAATAACTTTGAAAGAACCATTACAAAACTATCTTAACAATGTAAACTCAAAAACCTACTTTGAGATTAAAAAACAAACACTTAAACCGCAGCTGGCTTCCTCAAACAAATTTAAAGTATTCCTTAATTAAGAAAACCGAATTTAATAAGTGCAAGGTATTCGCAGCTACATTTCCAACTTGCATTATAAATTTCCCGCTACCCGCGAACACGGTCCGGTCCCTTGCTGAAATTTTTCACTTAATTATATATATTTTTTTGTTTGCAACACTAGCGTTAAATTAAAATGAACACCAGCGTGTAACTACGTGCGGAAAAAACTCTGTGTACTTCTAATTTTTTGACCGCGTCGTGTACCCTTAACTTTGCGAGGAAGGTAATATACTGGAAAAGGCATTGAGGTTTTAACACTGGTAAATGAATGTCTATTGCTATACTTTTGCTGTACTTTTATGAGTGGTAGAGCCAAGCTGTAGACAGTTTTGTCTACAGCATGAATGGGCCGGCTTTCATGCTGTAGAACGGGCCGGCTATTTAGGATAACAAACAGCAGTACATTATAAATTACACTTATTATACACACATAGAAAACACATAGTGGTCACTCCATTAGTCTATGTAGTTTTTTAGTGGTAGAGCCACGCTGTAGACAGTTTTGTCTACAGCATGAATGAGCTGGCTCGACCGGGTCGTTACCACTGTCTCACAGAAAACCGACGTAACGTTGCTGCTGCGTTTCGTACGGTGAGTGAGATATCCGTAGGCCCAAATACCCCCAAATATCCCCTTCCCAATCCCTAATTATCCCTTTCCTTTAAGGTCGCCAACGCGCCTGTGATTCTTCAGGCATTATGGGCGTACATCGTACATGGGCGGTGGATGTCACTTACCAGTAGTTGACCACTTGCTCGTTTGCCGGCCTATGCTGTATTAAAAAACAATACTTATTTAAGGAGTTTATTTATTTATTTATATGAAAGGATCAGCAGCATAACGTACAATATTTAAGTGTAATATTAAGGCAGTTTAGAATTGTAGAACATATACAGGACTGTATAAAGTGTGGGCAATTGGGCATAACACGTATTTATTTACGAAGGAAAGTCAGAACATAGAAACCAATGTCTCACTATAAAATCTAACTTAACTTAATAATTGCTTTAGATTTAAACTACGCAGTGGTCTAATGGAATTATGTATAGGCTTATAAAGTAATGCTCCGTGAGGCTCCGGCGGTTTTAATCGTCGGACGCGTGCCTAGTTAATATTACAGCAAATTGCTTAGTATAAAATTATGATAATCTTTATCGTGTTTCGTAATTTATATAAGGTTAACTAAGACGAGTTACAAAATGTGCTATAGAGACTGCACTACACCTGATGGTAAGCGTAGTGCAGTCCAAAAAACCAGCGACTACCGATAAACAATGAGTTTATCAGTGGTCACCAGAGTCATGCCCGCCTGTATATATGTTTCTTCCCTTTTCGAAAAGGGAAGACTAACTGTTCTTACACTTGAGGTTAATACCTCCTCAATTCATTATTTTGTCTCCCGCTTTGCTATGGAGGGAAGTGGACAATTAATATTTCCAACTCCTCCCTAACCTTTTATCTGATTAATTTCGTTGCGGGACAAAGACATATAGGCATTCCCAGAGACTCGCCGTGCTTCACTGCTCGGTGTCAACAAAAATGCGTGCCACTATTGATCCTGGTGCACAGGAGTTACAGTGGCGGGTGTGTGTGTGGGCGGGATAACCAACCATCAAGCCTTGTCGCAAGCTCCTCGGGAGAACCGGATATACACTGGCTGATCTTGGCACGACATCCACACAAGGCGTGTGGATCACTATGGCAGGTTGTAACACCATGTGTACGGTGGTCGCTATCCGGGCGGATATGAATCCTACCATCAGCTAATCACTTCCAGCAAGCGTAACGCACGAGATGTTTAATTCAACGAATAGAGAGTGTTGGAAATTAAATTAGAATAAACATAATTAAGCAGTTGGCCCCATTCGCTTCGACTTTCAGAATAACCGTATTTCGTCGGATTAAGGGTGGCCCTCAAATGTTAATGCCGGATTTTGACAACGGAAAAGTACATTGTGTTTTCGTATGCGGCTTTTAATTACTGTAATTATGTCATTTGCATACATTTAATTTTTCGAGTTAATTTTTATGTTGCCTCATAAAATGGGCTTAAGCCGCGATGTTCGAAGAGTCAAATGGGGCAATATAGCTCCACATCATGTGGTCGGTGGAGATTTTTTAAATTAGTATTGTCAGTCGAAATCATTTGTTTCTTTTGTCTCATTATAAAATTATTATCAGGTTTGTTATACTACATACATAAGCTTTTTTATAGCATTAGCTAGCAAACTAGCGGGTGAGTCAACTGATGGTAAGTGATCTCCACCGCCCATGTATTTTCGCCCACCACATTAGAAGAATCATGGACGCGTTGGCCATGATGCAACTTCATCATGTTGCAACATGATCTACATTCTAATGAAAGATCCGCACAAAGCTTAACTCATTTGCAACAGGAAAAATACAGATTTTCAATGTATACAACATTGCAGTGTTTTAAACAAAATCCATATTTAATTTGCATTACGCACTAATCAATTGATCATAATAATCACATATAATCTGCAACTCATGTTCTAATTACTAAACTTAATGAAGGTTTATTTGCAAATCTCGCGAGTGTGTTTATATTAAATATAAACACAACTTCAAATTCAACCTCAAACTTTGAGGTCATACAAATTGACTGCGTCGGTGGCGCTGTGATTGTGTGCGCTGTGTGCTGAGATTGCGGGTTCGATCCCAGGAACGGTTAAAAGAAATATTGGGTTTTTCTATCACGAAATGCTATCAGCCCGGAGTCTGGAATTTGTAACTTGTATGGCGATAGGCTCGCCCCCTATCACATAATGGGACGGAAATAGGCTGGGCGAAATTTGGGTGTACTGGTTAAACCTCTGCCTACCCCTTCGGGGATAACAGGCGCGAGTGCATATGTATGTATATATACAAATTGTACTAGGTGATAGGTCCCTTGTATTGAAACCTTCTTACTAAAAGACTTGAACTAGACCACTATTGTATCTATTTTTACAGCCAAACAGTAATGTTTAAACGCTAATTATGTGCCGGTGTGAAGGACATTGTAGCCAGTGAAACTATTGGGCATCTAAATATATAAAACTCAAAGGTGACTGACTGACATAGTGATCTATCAACGCACAGCCGAAACCACTTGAGGGATCGGGCTGAATTTTGGCATGCAGGTAGATGTTGACGTAGGCATCCGCTAAGATAAAATAGGGGATGAAAGTTTGTATGAAAATCACGCAGGCGGAGCCGCGAGCAAAAGCTATTATAAATAAAATAAAATAAAAAGCCTTTTATTTCTTGCAATACATATCTTAAACTAGTTATAAAACTTATTTATCCAATTTATATTAGGTTTAGTAGCCTTTATTAAATTAGGTTAAATAGATACTTAATAGAAGTTTATGTTAGTATTTTTTTTGCTTGTTTAAATTTAAGTGTTATAAATAAATGAATTATTCTAAAATGTTTGTATCTATGTATAAGATTGTAACTATGCAAGAACCCCTCTACAGGTGAAGGCGTCCTCCAAATCTTGCCATTCATCTCTGAATATTTGGCATTAAGAGACTTAAAGGGGCGTTTACACTTCCGTGTCATTTCACCGTATCGAGAGGCGTGGCTGTCACACGTTCTTGTAACGGTAAGGTGAAGTAACATGTGCTGCGTCATTTTTCCGTAACCTCAAACAAAAAATGAAGACTTCAAGTGACTGGAATGAAGAATTAAGAGGCTCATTCAGAATCACATATTGTCAGCATTTCAACTATCGTGTGTCTCTGTTTTTCATAAATCATACTAACTAAAATGACAAACAGACAAAGTTATTCGCTATGGCGAAATTGGTCACAAATAGCCTATCCCATAGGAATTATCGGTGATCTTTTAAATCTAAAACAAAAAATGAAATTGTCCGACCTAGGATTTATCCAGGACTTTATTGTTTCCTCAGGTTAATTACGATGTCAAAAGATTAATGATGCGATTAAATAGGGACCAAAATTAGAGTAATATCTCTCCAGAGTCCATGTGAACTTTCCTATCTTTATACTGAACAACCCCCAAGTCACGTAGAACAAAACTATGACCCTTCCACACATAAAGAATAGTAAATGTCAGTGAAAACGCGAACAACATAATCATACCCTTACGAGTGAATAAATAAATGTCAAATATAGAACAGCACTACAAACACTTTTAGCTGACAGAGTCGAAATTCAACGAAGCAATATTTCAAACGGTCCCTGTCAAAGAAAGCATAAACTCCTTTACACGAAATTCGTGATAACAAAGCGAAAAATAATTTCCTTTAAACACCAAGAAACAATTTTTCCTAAAAACGTCATATCCATTGAAGTATTTAAAGGAGATGATTTTAGATAGCAAAGCATAAAACCAGCAATGTACGTCGAAGTCTTACTTAAAACGCGATAGCTTTGCGCATGTATGGAACGTAGTGCAACAGATAATTTTCCAGCCAGGCTTATATTCAGTTGGTTTCGAGCCTCTGCGAAGTCGACACGGTCTCGCGGTGGCTGTATGCGAAGTTTCCCTCGCCTCGTAGCGAAGTAAAAAAGGACGTTCGGTTATAAAATAATGTGCCAGTTAAGTTTGAAAACTCACTGATATTCGATTTAAATTCGAGGTAAGTTTACGAATAAAAAGTAGTAAAAAACTTATTTCAGCTGGCAATAATTTATTGTAGAAAATTACCATGTTTTTGAAATACATCCCCTTGGCCTTCAAGCATTGTTTCGCGGGTTTAATGGAATTAAACTTTTATTATAGCAAATTTAAAAAAAATATATGAACTTTAAACGGTTTTGATACTTGATATTATAGCGAAGTACTATTAAAGAAAATTAAAGAAAAGTAATAAATGTTTAATACACTTCCTGACATACTTTTGGAGTATATGACCGACTTACACAACGACCTTTAATCGTATTTAACCACTAAAAATATTTAAAATAAATTAAATTATTATTATTATTTATTTTTTTTTTTTTTCAAATTAGTGTAATGTCATCAGCCCTCGATAAATCTACAAAGTTTGAACGAAATCTGGCCGTTTAAAGTGGGTCAAAATCGCGCCCAAAGGAGTCGGTTACAAACATACAAGTGAAGCTAATATAAAGCGTGTAAAATGGTAAATCTTATAAAAATCTTATAATGATTTTTGTAAACGCTTTTAATGGTTAAATACAATTATTGATCCTTTGTACAAGTCAACTTAAAAGTGTGACTACAGTATTAGTGGTTTCATTTGGATTACGTAAGTTTAAAAAAATAGCTTTGGTGGAAATTATGGTGCAGAAATATTTTTCAAATGCAATATTATTAATAATTTCAACTAATAAAAACCTCATCCCTCAATTTCGTCCAAAAGTACAAATATAAGGGCTGTAGACCACTATGACGGTAAAACCTGCATTGATCGACGAATTGTTATTTAATATATATAATACGCTTTATCGAGAAAATATCTTTATTATGGAATATGATAATACGAGGATAATTATTATCCTCGTATTATCATATTCCATAATCAATAATCACATAACATCCAAATTCAGATTTTTTGTTGACTAAGCGACGATTTTGCTTTGGGTTTTTAAAATTGTATATAGTTATTCTTGATCCTTCTTTTTTATTCTAGAACATTATTTCACTAATGCAGCTTATGCGTTAGCGAAATGATGGTAGGTCCCTCGTATGCGAGAGGCCGTCTGGTTTGGTACTACTTTGTCTATTTCTGCCCCCAAGCAACAATGTGTAAGCACTGTTGTGTTTCAGTTTGACGGGCATTGAAACCAGTGAAATAATTGGGCATTGTGAGACTTAACATCTTATGTCTCAGGGTGAAGGGCGCAGTTCAGCGCCATGCAGTCCTTTGTAATTCAAAGTTCTATGTGGTGTTGCGTCTGTTTATGGACAGGTGTGGCGCTTACCATCAGGCGAGCGAATTGCTCGTCTCGTCATTCAATCAAATAAAAAAAATCCTCTTTTTAAATGTTAACAGTAAAGAAGTATATCAGAGATGGGCAACTGCTACTCGCACTCGATGCCATATCGGCCAGTCAATAGCAACCAGCGACAAGGCTATGAAATATTTCTCATTAACTCAACAAATACGTTAGGTTCGAAATGTCACACGCATTTGAGCGATGTGGATGGCTTTTGAATTTACCTCAAAACGTAGGGGATTTTTTATTTTATTTTATTTAGGATAACAAACAGCAGTACATTATAAATTACACTAATTATACACACATAGTGGTCACTCCATTAGTCTATGTAATGTTTATGTATGTTCTCTCCGAAACTTTATATACCCCGATTTAGATGATTCTTTTTATATGCAACAAGGATTTTGGAGTGTCGTTCCATATAATTCAGTTAAGATTTGATGACGGAGTATAAAGAAAAGTGGTAAACTTTTCAACGAATACTATCAAACGCATTACGAATCTGGTTTCGAAATAGGTTTTCGAACTTCTTAATAATGATTTTAGTAGACTGCCTCGGTGCCGCAGTTGTATTGTGGACGTAGTACGAATGCTGAGCTGAGGTCTGGGATTCGATCCCCGAGTCGGGTAAACTGATAACAGGTTTTTTATCACGAAATGCTCAGTATTAGCCCGGAGTCTGGAGTCGTGCCCGGTATGGCGATATGGTCGCCCCCTATCACATCATGGGACGGAAATAATAATGTGGGTGTACTAGTTACACCTCTGCCTACCCCTTCGGGGATTACAGGCGTGAGTTCGTATTTATATTTATTTGGTAAATAGGGAGAGTATGGGCACTAAATATTAAATTCCAGATTGTATCAACTTGTCCATTGTTTATCCTTGATATATATCACGTCCAACTCTTGGTGCTATATATGCTCTTGGAGCAGTTTCCTTAGACTGTCATGGTAAAACACTGACAAAATGCAAATTGTTATATAGTGGGTATATTACAGTGTTCGTTTGGTTGCGCGACCAAGCAATTGGTTACGTCACCATGGTATCCCTATGAGATAGCGGACTTACTGAGACAGTAACTCGCTGGTTTTTTTAGACTACTTTGCGTTAACCATCAGTGCAGTTACTTTGCCGTGCTCGGAATAAAAATAACACGCGTAACGTACATTTACCTAAACACTGCTTATCCGACTATCAAACGGCTGCTTATTTTACCACGCCATACAACTTTGACAGATAAGAGGGTCTCAATTGTATACGCACTTATATGTTTGAATTACGCTTCAATATTGAAGCGTTAGACAAATATCGTTCGTCTGCAATCAATTATCTACGTTTCGGGCCTCATTTCGAGCCTTTTTTTGATGAAAAAGTGTATCTGAATTACAACTAAACGATTCTTTTATTTAACATCGGGTAAACCTACTACTTTATTTATAAATAGCTTTTTCTCGTGGCTCTGCCCGCGTGATCTGCTTTTGCGGGATAAAAAGTAGCCTTTTTCATTAGGTATAATGTAGGATTCTAATGGTAAAATAATTTTTCAAATAGGTCCAGTAGTTTTTAAGTTTATTCGTTATATACAAAAATACAAACCTTTCCTCTTTATAATATTAGTGTAGATGTAGAAGTTGTAGATTAAAGTACAACCTTTAAACCTAGTTTTTTGTTTATTTTTCACCCGATTATTTTTTTTTATTGAGGACAACTTAATTATGTTCTATTTGTCGAGTCTCGGCTATATCATTTTCTATGCAATATTCTACTTGGAATACAAACAAGATGAAAGGGCGCTAGAAGGAGCATCTGCGGTATGCTTTATTAAAAAACTAAAATAGCTAAAAAAGCGCATGAAAAGGTGTTCATAAAAAATTCTAATCTTAAATATTAATTTATCCAATGTTTGTGTAGCGTTCTTTTACCTTAACTTTTTATCTCAGAGGCTACCGATGCAGAGACCCTCAAACTAGCAAGTGGATCACCTGATGGGAACAGATTCCCACTGTCATGAACAGTAACAATACTTGAAAAATCAAAGACGTAAGGAAAGGGATAATTAAGTGATCGAGATTAAGTGAGTGGGGTTTTATGACGGCCAAGGCAGTACTAAAATAAAAATAAGGAATCGCTAAGCAATTCTAACAACATAGTGTCTTGTAATAACTTCATCTACACCCTCCGTAGCAGGCTGCGAATCGAGAAGATGCGGGTTCGATTCCCGCACCAAGAGAATTGTGTAATTGTGTAAATATTAATTATTTCGAGTCTAGGCGTATAAGGCTATCGTAGTTTCTAAAACCAGTCAACATAGCATCGAGTTAGATCTAAGTGTGTTAGTTGTATTAATTTATAAATATTCGTCAATACAAACTATAAAATAATGTATTACCCATATTGTTATATAGAAATAAATACAGTAAAGTTTCATTTACTATTAAACACAATTACGTTGGAGCATTCTTTTTCTTTAAAATTTAATCCTTTGCGTTAGTACTCTAACCGTCTCAACGGTCGCTCGTACAATGGCTAAGTTTTCCTTCACTGCCTCTGATCCATTTAATAATAAGTTTATAAGGAACCGGTGACTCCTGCTTTCTATTATAGTAAAGAGGATTTCTGTTGTGTGTAGTGGGTTTTTTATAGCAGCTGTATACGAGACGAAGTAAGAGAGTGGTAGAGCCGGACTATGGATAGTTTTATCTATAATATTAATAGGCTGACTAGACCGGGTTACCTCTGTCTAACAGAAAACCAACGTAAAGCAGCATCTAGTTGTTGAATTTCCAACGATGACTGTGATATCCAGAGGCCAAAATCCTTTTATATTATGGGTTTTAATAGGCAGTGGAGATCACTTACCGTCTTCAATAATACTTACAAATAACGTGGTTGAGCGTATCAGAATATTTTACCGATTTACTACAATTATACCTAAAATTTAACAGCAAATTAACAAAGCTTCGCCCCGTCTATTAACGTCGCAAAAACCACCAAATATAAATACCATCCTCAATTTAAGGAAGTAAATGACAAAACCGACAATTAAAATAAATTGTAATATTTCCAATTCAATTCAGTGTCCTTATTCATATAAAATGAATTATATTAGATGTCGCGATTCCGTTAAAAAGTTTTATAATACTAGATCAGGAGTCTTAAATATGTTCTTTAATAATACATATTTCATGATTAATTGATCATTCATTGATTAATCCATCACGTGCATACATTAAAATTAATAAGTAATATACGAAAATGTCACACGCATAGTCCTGGCACTAGATTAACCTGTATAGTGGGTATAGAACTACGAAGGACTTGCGGTTCCACAAGACCCAGACCAAAAGCAAATATCTGTGGATCACACAAACATTTATCTCAGTATGGGAATCGAACCCACGGCCTCTCGATTCGCAGTCGGCTACTCGCTCACTGCGGCACGGAGGCTGTCAAATTGAGAGACCCAACCCGTTATATGTAGGGGCAACCTATATTATAAGTAAGTATCCAAAATACTGGTTATACAATGCAATCAAATGATATCCCCAGTTGGATATCAACAGATTGGATGGACTGTATATTGGCTTAATCCAGTGATTAATGCAGTTATAAATTTCAATTCTTACCCAAAACCTATAATGTCCTTCCACGAGGTAAAATACATTTAATTTACGTAATGGTGGCAAATATTTCTGAAATATTTACAGTCTACACTTACCTTTCGGAGATGGGGTTTATTTATCCGTGGGGAACTATGTATCTATGCGAGGGAGAAGCAGGGAGAATGTAGTGCCGGATTTACCCTGCATATTCAAATGCGTTCAGATGTAAGGATTATAGAGCTTACACATAGAATCTGGTTGTTTTATTATCGAACTAAATTTATATAGGTACTTTTTTATTTAATTGAATAACAAGATGAACAAGGCGCTCGCTTGATGGTAAGCACCACGCCTGTCCATAAACGCAAGCAACATCACACAGTACTTTGAATTACAAAGCATTGCATGGCACTGAACTCCGCTCGTCACTCAGAGACATACGATGTTTAGTATCTAATACCCAGTAATTTCACTGGTTATTTGTCCTATTTATCACCGGCCAAAAAAGTGTTACAAGTTTGGTCTCTTCGTCTTTCTGTCAATATGTTTATCTGTGGCTTCGTAGTACCCAAAGAATTAGACTGATTTAAAAACGTTTCGTCACATAGAATATTGTCAAATCTAAATTAATTTTCATCTACAAGGTCTATGATATAATTTTCATCTGCTAGGCCTGTCATAAGTTAGAGGCCGTCTGGGTTGGTTCCAGCACTTGTCTATTTATGTTTGAAGGACAGTGAAACCACTGAAATTATGAGACTTAACATCTTATGTCCTCAGGGTGACGAGCCCAGTTCAGTACTGTGCTATGTAATTCAAAATTCTGTGTGGTGCTATATCTGTTTATGGGCCGGCGTGGCGCTTACCATCAGGCGAGCGCCCTGCTCGTCTCATAATTCAGTCAAATCAAATAAATTACATTAAGTTATATAATAATATCTACGCAATTCAGTATTTGCCAGAATAATTATATTACGCTATGCATAAAACGGTTAAAAGCACGCAGTCAGAGTTATTTCAAGTGGAGTTTGAAACAGATAATTATCATATTCGAACTCGGTCCGTATCGGTGAAGTTTATTAACGACTTGCTTTTGTCTGCGGTTACACTTGCATGTGGTTTTATCGAGCGATTTTATACTATATTTCGACGCCTTATGGCCGGCGCTCATAGACGGCATGGCACGGCATGGCATGGCAAAGGATTTTATTACTAATCAAGTTATTTTGAATCTTATTGCCACGAGTTTAGAATTCACGTTACTTTATTTCAATACCACAGTGCCGCGACGTGCCGCGGGATGCTGTGGCATGACGCGACGCGCCGCGGCATCCCGCGGCGTCCCGTGTCATGCCGTTTCATTCCACGGATTGCCGCGGTGCGCGAGAGAGAGAGAGTGGCTGGGCATTCAGCAGGATGCCACGGCATGCCACGGGACGCCGCGGGATGCCGCAGCATGACCTGCCGTGCCATGCCGTGCCATGCCGTCAATGAGCGCCGGCCCTAAGAGTGAAAAATTCAACTTTAGACATTTTTGTTCTATTAAAATTCCGAATTAAATTTAAATTAAATCCTACTAATACTATAAATGTGAAAGTTTGTTTGTTTAGATGTTTATATGTTTGGATGTTTGTCCGTCAATCACGCTGAAACTACTGAACGGATTTTGATGAAATTTGGTATACAGACAGGGTATGAGCTGACTTGGGTGATAGGCTTCTTTTTATCCCGGAAATCCCGGAAAAAGCATCACGCGGGCGGAGCCGCGAGCAAAAGCTAGTATAATATAAATTTATCGCGTGAGCACCCTAATTTCATATAACAAAATATTAATTAGTTCCTTGTAACGATTAATGATAACTTCGTAAAATAGATATAAGAACTTCACAAGCGGGCCGTGGTTTGTCAAACAAGGCTATAAGGCGACGATTTGCGATCTTGCTTATTCTCTGTGTACAGAGTATGTATGAATATGGAGTAGTTGTGTCAGTGTATTTTTTAGAAAATTAATATTTTATGTTTTAGAGGAACGAGCGTATTTCAATGTCATGCGCGTACTTTGTAATCCAAAGTTCTGAGTACTGACACTGACACAAATACATTAAGGCTGGATTGCACCATGATAGCTGTTAAAGTTAAGTTTTATGTCAAATTTGACGATAACATTAACGCTGACTTTAACAATGACTGTGGAATGGCCGGAATGTGTTGCACAATCGTATTCTTGGGCATAGTTATAGTTATCAGATCAGGGTTACAAGTGAAATGAGATCTTATTTACCCCGAATCAGTGACAAGAAATATTTTTAAATATTTTTTTTTTTATTTTATTGCATAGGCCGGCAAACGAGCAAGTGGGTCACCTGATGGTAAGTGATCTCCTCCGCCCATGTACGCCCACCACCAGAAGAATGATGGGCGCGTTGCAGACCTTAAAGGAAAGGGATAATTAGGTATTGGGAAGGGGAGGGGATTTGGGCTTCCGGTTATCTCACTCACTGTACGAAACGCAGCAGCGAGCCGCTACTTTACGTCGGTTTTCTGTGAGACAGTGGTAACGATCCGGTCGAGCCAGCCCATTCATGCTGTAGACAAAACGCTGTCTACAGCGTGGCTCTACCACTCACAAAAATATGGCAATAACTAGATAAAAATTCAAATGACGCTGTCAATTGACTAATTTTGCTCAATGTAATTGTGTTTATATCTGCAAAAGTTTTATTTACAATAACGTGTTTGTGAATTGTGAGTATGGTAATATTTGTTTTAAACCATGGAAAACAACTTTTTTGCAAACATTATAAATTCTACAACATCTTTAGAATATTGAACCATCTGACAGCTATTTAACTTTAACAATAGCTTTAACCGGCGAATCTTTGGCAGTTACTGTTAACAGCTAAAGTTATGACGTTTTCTAACATTTGTCAAATGGTGCAACTCATTTTTTGCTTAAGGCCCAGCACACACGGTGAAACGTAACTGCAACGAAACCCTTTTGAAATTATTGGTTTGAAACCAGTTTCAATCGTTTTCCACACACGCCGCAACCACAATCTGATGGAATTAGTCATACTCATTTCGCTTTTGAGAACGGACGTCTACAAAATGTTAGTGACGAAGACGTTGTGGTTATACAGGGTTATTTTTATTTTCACTGACAACCTCGCAGGAGTAGATTCCTAAGGTCATTTGCTACTACTTTTGTTCTACGACTCTTCATAATTTGTTAGATTTTATTCTCATACAAAAATAATTATGAATTTAATTTCCGTCTTGAATTTTACCTACGCGCAAATTACGTAATACACGCGGCCGCGCGCGTCAG
Source organism: Amorpha juglandis (assembly GCA_949126905.1). Lineage (NCBI taxonomy): Eukaryota > Metazoa > Arthropoda > Insecta > Lepidoptera > Sphingidae > Amorpha > Amorpha juglandis. Next base: position 3,958,991 of record OX421380.1, read on the forward strand.
TTCAATGACCGGCCGCGCCGTCTCGATCGATAATACCTACCCGTAGACGTACGAACACAAACACTACATAACAAAAACTTGTAAAATCATTTTTTTTCTTATGTATTGAGTTATGTCCAAACTCGTAGAACAAATGTTGTTCCTTATAGGGTCAACTATATGGTCCTGCGAGGTTGTCAGTGTTTTAAAAATAACCCTGTATATTTGTACCTACGACAAAGAAGGAAGCGTAAAAGAAGAAGTATGTGGATACATCCCTACATTGAGAAAAATATCAACTGCCGTATGTTTGTGGCTGCCAAAGAATTACAACAAACTGATAGAAATTTCATGGATTTTCAACTTCCAACACAAATTGAATGTTTTTATTTTCGTCGTCAGCCATTTTGGAACCAAAAAGGCGCGAAATCCACAACGAACGCAAACACCAGTTTCCTGCACGCCGGTTTCATAGCAACTGATTTGCAACGCGTTTCAAACCGGTTTAAAAATGGTTGCGTCATGTGCGGTATCGCATAAACTCAAATGAAGCTCAAAAGTAACTAGAAGTTGCAGTTTCGTTGCAGTTGCGTTACACCGTGTGTGCTGGGCCTAACCGGTATTTTAACATGTTTGTTATTGTTAAAGTAAGATGGTGCAATCCAGCCTTAACATTAAAATGAACCTTGGCACCAAACTGGGATAAAATAAAGCAAAAAGGTACGTAGATTGCGTCAACCAATAGTAAAGGGAGCATTTTTATTCTATTTACTAGTAAATAGTGTATTTTATATCTGAACACTTTCCTGGTCAAAAGTACCGACTGGAATTAACTTGGTTAACCATAAACAATTTGGCTGCGGCGGACGATGGCCTATTTTTCCGCTCGCTCTATTCAGGTTCTATAAATTTTTTGTTATTTTTTTATTACTTCCAAACTTACACTATCGAAAAACAGTGATGTTGAATTTGGAATAAAACATTTACTGATAGAAATTTGATGGTGATTTTTTCATCTGTCATCTATTAATATAATAATAATATAACGGATCGCTGTCTGTATATGGAAGATATATGAGAAAAAATATTATTGGGGACCTTTATCAACGCAGTAGCACCCCATACAATTGTTAGAATTTTTGTTGTTTGTTTGTGCGTTTGTGCACGGTAATATCACAAACGGCTTATCCGATTTAGATGTAGTTTTAATATATTGTAGTAAGCTTCACTTAACATTTAGCGTGTGTTTCATGTTCATGTTTCATTTTCAATCGGTAAATAAAAAAGTTATGCCAATTTAAATATATCGATAATATAACGATTCAGACTTCACGCGGGCGGAGCCACGAGCGAATGCTAGTTATTAATAAATTCCTGCCAACAAAAAAATAGTGAAATAAAACATTAGTAGCAAGAATAAAAATTTTAGCAACATAGGTGACCTAACAATTAGTTACAAATGGATTTGGGCCTCCGGAAATTTGGCTCACCATACGAAATGCAGCAGCAAGCCGCTACTTTATGTCAGTTTTCGGTAACACAGTATTGACAGTCTAGACAAAACTGTCTACACCCTAGCTCTACCACTCATTAGCAATTAGCAATGAATTGGCCCAAAGCACTCTCAGACACAATTTATGTCTCAGTTTATGTAAAAGTGCCGTAAAAGTCAACAGATCCCGTCGCGCGTCGTTTTAATCACATTTGCCGTTCATCTCAAATTTAATTTGTTCCAAATTACAATCATCTCTTGTCTTATATCTTAATTTGACTCAAAATATCTCGAGTCTGGAATAATGTAGACTAAGTTCGCCTCATTGGTTTAATAACAAACTTAAGCTAAGTAAACGTGATGTCTTGGGTTTGTTTTTCAGGTCGGGTAATCATTTATGTTTGAGTTTCGATTTGAATAATCGTAAATATTATATGAGTTTTTTTTTCTTATCCGAACACGGCAAAGTGCCTGCACTAAACCTGATGGTAACCGTAGTGCAGTCCAAAAACCAGTGACCACCGACAAAAAATGAGTTTATCGGTGGTCACCAGAGTCATGTCAGCCTTTATGCTTCTTCCCTCTTCGGAGATGGAAGAAGCAAATCGAGGGGCCTGAGACAGGACAAGCAGATGATCGATGCAGGCACAGTAATAAAACAGTGTACCCTTTTACCAGCCCCAAAAGGGAAGGGGGATTTGGGCCTCTAGATATCTCACTCACCATACGAAACGCAAGCCGCTACTTTATGTCGGTTTTCTGTGAGACAGTGGTAACAATCCGGTCGAGCCGGCCAATTCATGCTGTATACAAAACTATCAAAGCTTGGCTCTATTACTCAAAAATATCTTTGTGAAAACCGTATAGATACCGTTATAGGTTCCTCATATGCGAGGTGCCGTCTGGGTTGGTACCATCACTTTTTTTTAATTTCTGTCATCAAGTAGTAGTGTGTATTTAGGTTTGAAGGAAATTGAAACTAGTAAAATCTTGGCCATTATGAAACTTAACATCTTATATATCAGGGTGGCGAGCGCATTCCAATCCTATGTCATCATCATCATCATCATCAGCCACAAGACGTCCACTGCTGAACGTGGGGGACCAAAGATTTCCAGACCGACCTGTTGGAAGCGGCCTGCATCCAGCGACTTCGTGCGATCTTTATCAGGTCGTCTGTCCACCTTGTAGGTGGACGTCCAACGCTGCGCTTGCCAGTACGTGGCCTCCATTCCAGAACCTTTCTGTCTCATCGGTTATCGGTTCTGCGAGCTTTGTGGCCTGCCCACTGCCACTTGAGCTATAAATATAGTATTAATAATCCTATATAGTACTTTGTAATGCAAAGTTCTGTGTGTTGTTATTTCTATTTATGGCGTGACGTTTACCATCAGATGAACGACCTGATTCGTCTTTCAGACTACTTAATAAAAGAAAAATAATCTTAGGTTATGGCATTCTGTAGTACTTCTCAATGGGAGATTACATTTCATCTTGTTAAGAGTCGTCATTTTCCTGTAGGAATGTGTATAAATAACAAATTTCCTTATATTAATAATGGTTGGTCGTTTGTAACGGGGTATATTTTGAGATTCTTTTACCAAATCATTCCAGTATTATTATTTATGGTAAAAGTATGTGGAAATGTAATTTCTTATGGTGTATTCGTGTAAGTAGGTGCGTAGAGCGGGAAATAAACTTCTTTCTCCTACATTCTTTAAAAAGACTTTATGTGTGTTCTTTTCGAGATTTTTTAATATAACTCTTGCCGATACTGAAATGGATTGGTTTAGGGTACTTCTGATCTGGCTTTCTCAAGAATATCTCCTTGATCTAAGAACGTTCGCCGAGGCCTTCCCCTCCCAACTGTACCATTCACACTCGCCATGTATATTTATTTCGTCAATCTTCTTTCATCCATCCTCTCTACATACCCAAACCATCTTAATATTCCTTTCTCAATCTTCATCACTATCTAATCTCACAAAAAACCCATATAAAAATATCCATTGTTGAAAATCGCCGACTTATAAACTAATAGATGCTTAGCGGTGGATATCGGTGGCATGAAATTCGTTGTGTCTTCGTGAAAACATTAATCTTGCACGCAATTGTGTCTAATTCCTGCTACTTCGTTTGCCGTAATAAATCACCTAAGTAAACATTTAGCAACGCAATGTTTCCCAAGCTTCGTCGACGAGACGCGAATAAATGGATATTTCGGATGAGATTTTGTTTATTTGTACTGGTTTCCTTGAGATTACGCACCAAATGCTCTCCGGGGTGTTGTAAAACCTGACGAGGTGACGGAATTGCTTAAAAATTACGCTATCTAATGACGCGCTTGCTCCCATCTGGATAGTGATAATCGTAAACGGCGAAATATCCGATGTACAAGCTTCAAATTTATATAAATGTTTGGTAGATAACACTACACTAGTGATCGTCAAATTGCGGTCAATGATAATATTATCAAAACTGATTTCGTACATGTAATTAAATAAATAGAAGAACGTGTGACGGTAATATGCTGGTACACATACAATATATAAGGAGGGACCGCATGCGAGAGGCCGTCTGGGTTGATACCATTGCTTTGTCTATTTCTGTCGCCATGCACGTGTGTAAGCACTGTTGTGTTTCGGTTTGAAGGACATTGAAGCCGGTGAAATTACTGGGCTTTATGAGACTTACGTCTCGGAGTGACGGGCGCAATTCAGTGCCATGCAGTGCTTTGTAATTCAAAGTTGTGTATTATGTTGCTTCTGTTTGTGGGCAGGTGTGACGCTTACCATCCGGCGAGCGCCTTACTCGTGTCGTCATTTGATTGTGTAAAACTCATAAAAATATGTGTTAATTGATTGGTGGTGTTAACCACCCAACCTACGAATGTGCGGCCCGCAGTGATACCTCACATTGTACTATGAGGTCCTTGACTGAAAAATATGACGACCACTGTACTACATACACTAATTAGGGAGATCCTTATACAGATTTCTCTGGCTTAAAAAAGCCACTTTTCTATGGAATAGGTACAAAATCCTTTAAACAACTCAGCAAATTGATTGATTAATTCACTGACAGTATTTTACGTAGCATCGAGTTAAGCGAGTAAAATATTTAAACTCTCGTAAAATATGTACATTCAGAATCTTCTTTAACATTTTACGTGTATGTAATTTAAAAAGCTTTTACTCTAATAAATTGCGCTGTCAATTAACCGTAAGGTATACGAGTTTTGCTACCTTCTAACTGTAACGACATGCTCGAAAGATATTAATATATCTTACTAATAAGGTGGTTGATATTGGATAGGTAATCATATTTTAAAGCAATATAACGCCATTTGAGCATCTAGGTCACCTGAAGTTAAATAATGTGTGAAAAAATATTTTTTCTGCCGCCAAGCAACAGTGTGTAAGCACTGTTGTGTTTCGGTTTGAAGGACATTGAAGCTAGTGAAATGACTGGGTACTATGAGACTTAACATCTTATGTCTCGGGTGAGGGACGTAATTCAGTGCCATGCAGTGCTTTGTAATTCAAAGTTCTGTGCGGTGTTGCTTCTGTTTATGGGCGGGCGTGGCGCTTACCATCAGACGAGCGCCTTGCTCGTCTCGTCATTCAATCAAGTAAAAATATATAATATATTTTTAAATCGGTGCTATTGCAGTTTTGTAACTCAGTGGTTGAAAATATCGAACCAAAATTGTTTGGACAGAGCTGGATATATTTTTGGTTTGTCCGTTCTTTTTTCAGTTAATAACATACTTTTTTACAACTATTGGTAAATGAATTTCAAGGAAAAATAACAATTATTTTGAAACTATTGTATGTTGAAAGAGACGTAGAATTTAAACTGAATCTTGTCATAGTTTTTTTTATTAGCCCTGTATTATACACGTCCCACTGCTGGGCACGGGCCTTCTCTACTGAATGAGAGGGGTTAGGCCTTAGTCCACCACGCTGGCCTAATTATTATTTACACTATCACGTGTTGTATTCCCTGTACCTCATCTTGAATTTTCGATTCAGGCATTATTCTAAGCAAATAATTATGAAATCTATTTTCGTCTGAATTACATTTTAAACTAAGTAAATTCACAGAGATTGATATCGTTGAACATTGAACCGCGTCCTTGTGAAACTTTAACCGCTGAACCAAACCTCTCAGGGGATCGCAAAACAATCGTAACTTGTCATTCCAACAGAAACAAGCTCACGCTGTAACCCCGAAGGGATCGGCAGAGGTGTGACCAGTGAACCACCGTTCGCTAAATTTATTTCCTTCCCTTGATGATTTAAAGCAATCTTACCACCATATCGCGGTTTTAATCCCAAGTGACTCATGATTGTTTTTCTAATACAGAAACACATGCTGGTGGTGGGAGGATACTTGTAGCTGGTGGGAGGATACTTGTATCCGACCGGATAGCGACCACCGCACACTGGTGCTTAAACCTGCCATAGTGTCCCACCTTGTGTGGGTCGCGTTCCAGGATCAGCCAGTGTATATCCGGATCTCCCCAGGGGGTTTGCCCCCTGATCCTAACCCTTTTCCCATCCCTTTTTCCTTCCCCTCCCCTTTGTCAGGCCCTTTGGCAGGCCGGCATGATCTTGCCGACCTACAATGGACACATTGTTTATCGTTGGTCGACACTATTCTTGGATTGCGCTACACTTACCATCAGGTGTAGCGTAGTCACTTTGCCGAGCCAGGATAAAAAAAAAACAAAAACATAATAATATTTTGATTGCTCGGCCTAAAACCCGAACCCATGTACCAATTAATATTAAATTGTAGAGCCAGGATTTAAAAACTTTTGCCTACCGTATGTATGGGCCGGCTAACCGGGTTATTACCACTGCTTCAGAGAAAACTGAAGTGAGTTGCTAGCTTGGTGTTGCGTTTTTGTGGGTGAGATTCTTGTGGTATTGTGGACGTTAATGGGCGGTGGAGATCCCTTACCATCAGGTGATCTAATTTTGACAACCAGTTATGAGTTGGTGCTATTTAATTTAATGGATAGTGATCAGCAAAAAGACACCCAAAATCTAATTTTCGAGACAGTTATATTTTTGTTGAAAAAAAATATTTTAATATTTTTACTGAAAAAATCATCAAATTATGTAATTTTTTTTATTGTAAACTCTGATTACCGATTTCACCCGCATAAAGATAGAATTTGTTCTTGCATACCAAGTTTTAGAGTTTAAAAAACCCACAGAACACTTTATGAAAAGTTATGCGTGGTTATACACACAAAAAGACAAAAGACATACTCATTGAATTGAAAACCTCGTCTATTATTTTAGTCGGTTAAAAAATGAAGTAGGAAAGCTGATGTAGTAATATATAATATAGACTTATACGAAGGTGGTCGAAGTGCAAGACTTTAATCGTAATGTTGCCGTAACACCGATGAGGCGATATATCAGGAATTAGTTTAAATTAGTTTTATTTCAATGTGTAATATTCGCTTAAAATTAAGAAATCATTAACAGTAATGAGGCTAAAATACAGCATTATCTGGTAAAAGACCACTAAATTAACATCGCACATATCTTGATTACTCAGCAAACAGTTTTCTGTTAATTTCGGGATCATGTAACCACATGAGGATTTTATATAATTAGCGACGCAACTTTACTTCTTGTTAGGTCTATTTGTCACTCACTCGCTTGTAATCACTGAAGGGGTGGCAGAGGTACAGTTAACAGTACACTCACATTTCACCCAGTTTACTTCCGTCCCATAACGTGATAGGGCGAACCTATCGCCATATCGCGAACAATTCCAGACTCCGGGCTAATACTGAACATTTCGTGATAGAAAAACTCAATATCACTTTTACTTCACCCGGCGATCGAACCCGCGACCTTAGCACAGCAGTTTTTTAATATAAATCACATCCATTATTCTGATGTTATGGGTAATCGAGGTAGAGATCACTTACCATCAGGTGACTCACCTACTCGTTTACCGGCCTTAAAAACAATATGAAGCGATTTATCAATCCACAGTCTTCCAAATTTCCAGACCTTCGACCACAAAGACCTTCAGTCTTAGTGAAATAAATTAACCATTACTGTCACGGTATAATTAATTTAATACTAGCATTTGACAAAACATAAGCCTTGGTAAGGGTTGTGCCCCGAAAGCACCAAGCTGGCTCAGGGTTGCCAAACCGCAGTCAAATAAAGCTCGACTTTGAAAGGCTTTGCCTTTGGTATTCAAATTTATTAAAATCTTCGTTTGTATAGACTTTAGAAAGAAATATATTTTTTATACGATTAACGTGTACATAAAATACATATAATGTATATTGACGCAGTGGGCGAGTAGCCGGCTGTAAATCATGAGGCCACGGTTTCGATTCCCGCACTGAGATAAATGTTTTTCTTTTTGTTTTCGCGGGGTATGCGATTTATCGCTACTGCTGCATCGGGGGGGAGGTGGAACGATTATGTTAGCTCTGCCGGCCTTACGACCCTGCGTTGAGCCGCCTGGAAGCGATGAAAATATCCGGGCGACCGCTGGGCCGAGTTCCTACACTATGTACACCCTATAAATACACGCCGACAAATACCAACTAAAAACACCACAATGACCATCTTCGGCGAATGTGGGGCGGCCCCGGGGTAAGCCAAGGATTGCTACCGGAACCGCCCCTGCGCGGTGCCTTGCTCATCTCCTTTGTAGGTGGGGCTCAGAAGCCCCCGCACACCGAAGGACACCCTCGGCGTCAACGAGGCACGAGGCCTACCACCCATGCTGCCGTCCATCCCGGGGGTCGGTACAATAGTCACACATGCCAGCCTACCGCTGCGCGCCCGCGACCCTCGATTGCCCCTATTAGTCGCCTCTTACGACAGGCAGGGGGATACCGTGGTGGAATTCTCCAAACGCCCCCATTCCACAGGGCGGGCCCACTCACTAACCTTTTTTTTTTATAGCATAAATCGGCAAACGAGCAAGTGGGTCACCTGATGGTAAGTGATCTCCACCGCCCATGTATGCCCACAATATCAGAAGAATTATGGGCGCGTTGCCGACCTTAAACGAAAGGGATAATTAGGGATTGGGAAGGGGAGGGGTATTTAGGCCTCCGGATATCTCACTCACCGTACGAAACGCAGCAGCAAGCCGCTACTTTACGTCCGTTTTCTGTGAGACAGTGGTAATGACCCGGTTGAGCCGGCCCAATCATGCTGTAGACAAAACTGTCTACAGCGTGGCTCTACGACTCATAAACCTGTCTCAACTATTAGGCTAAGAAGCCCTCGGTCCTCTTCATACATCCTCGTGACAGTGGAGTGGTTTAATTACTCTGCCAATCCCACAGTTTAGATATCTGCGTAGTATTTTAAACGTGTTTACGATATTGTGCGTCCTTCACAAAAACAGTGAGTAACTTTGAGAAGCGGGGGATTATGGTTTCGATTGCCTTGAGCAAATGTTTGTATGGTCTGCAAATATTTGATCCATTGCTCGCGTTACGCAACATGCCTCTCATAAATACGTAACAAGTATGTACGTCGAAATGATAGTTTACACGTGTTTCGTAGCTAAAATACAGGGTGGGAGTAAGGAGTACCAACCCAGTGTATTAAAAATTGTCCGCTCAAGGGGATCAAATTAAGATGGCGCCACAGTTGCTTTACATCGGTTTTCTGTGAGACAATGGTAACAACCGGGCTGAGTCGACCCATTCATGCTGTAGACAAAACTCTACAGCGTGGCTCTGTTACTCTTAAATATTTTTTTTTTTTACTAGCCCTGTATTATATACGTCCCACTGCTGGGCACGGGCCTCCTCTACTGAATGAGAGGGATTAGGCTTTAGTCCACCACGATGGCCTAATGCGGGTTGGCAGACTTCACATACTTCGAAAATCCTTCGAAAATAAATATAAGTAATAAAAATAAAATATAAGTTTAGCTGAAAATTATCCAGTAGGTAAATTTATATCATCTTTTATATAAGCACAATAACAATTTCTGACCCAACTTCGAAGAATAGGAGTTCGTTTACGGTAACTTTTGCACCCAAATGAAGTCGGGACGCGTGTTACTTAACAAGGGACACTCCTTAACACGTCAGCGATTGACCTTTCCGTATTATACTTGACGTGACCTCTGTCCTTCAAGGGAACGCGTCTTTTGTCCAAGTATTCTATTAACCATTAGCACCCCAATATTGCCAACATTATTTTCTGTTTTTAATCGCATAAAAAAGGTTCGGTTGTATTTTTAATGGATAAAAAGCAAAGGAGGCTCTCGATTCGCCGAGTATATTTCGAACTGTATTAAGTTATGTGAAATTTTCACAGATTAATTCTGCTGGTGGGAGGATACTTGTATCCGATCGGATAGCGACCACCGTACACTGGTGCTAAAACCTGCCATAGTGGCCCACCTTGTGTGGGTCGCGTTCCAGGGTCAGCCAGTGTATATCCGGTTCTCCCCAAGGGGCTTGCCCCCTGATCCTAACCCTATTCCCATCCCTTTTTCCTTCCCCTCCCCCTTGGCCCTTTGGCAGGCCGGCATGATCTTGCCGACCTACAATGGACACATTATTTATCGTTGGTCAACACTATTCTTGGATTGCGCTACACTTACAATCAGGTGTAGTGTAGTCACTTTGCCGAGGCAGGATAAAAAAAAACAATACTTTATTTTTGTATAAAGGTCCTAATTTTTTGAAGTATAACTTAGCATAAGTTGGGACCTATTTTCTTGTGGAGTGGATAGAGATACACATTGCAAAGCTTATTCTCTCTGATATTCTCGTGACGTGATAGGATGCGAAACCATTTCTATAATGAGCACATATTTCAATTCTATAATACACATGAGTTTTGTTTAATGCCTAACTCGTATTTCCACTTGGGAATAATATTTTTGTTCAATACCGAAAAAGGATCCTGTACGCTTCATGGTTCAAATAACGTACAGTCTGTAACAAAAAAAAACAAAACAGAATGTTAGCCTCCGCGGCGCAGTGGGCGAGTAGCCGGCTCGGAAACGAGAGGCCGCCTATTTGATCCCTAGACCAAGAATTTTTTTTATGCATGACCGGCAGCCGAGTACGTGGTTCACCTGGTAAGTGATCTCCACCGCTCATGTACGCCTACAATACTAGAAGAATCATAGGCGCGTTGCCGACATTAAAGGTAAGCCGCTACTTTACGTCAGTTTTCTGTGAGACAGTGGTAGCGACCCGGTCGAGCCGAGCCATACGTGCTGTAGACAAAACTATCTACAGCGTGGCTCTACCATTCAAATTTTAATATAAATGATTCACAAGAATTTGTTTCTTGTCTGGGTGTTGTCCCTCGTAGTTCCTGATACCGGTAAAACCTAGTGTGGGGCCAGGACTATGTGTGTTGTTGGGTGTAATATTATTATCGTCTTGGAAATTCTGAGACTAGATACGTTAAAGTATAATAACGTGTGAAACGATCCAATTTCTGTTATGATACAATCTATATAAATAACATGTCTGAAGTACCTTTTAAGCTTAAACGATTATTTGGATACAGATCTTTTTATTCTCTACAGTGTGTAGCAGCACTTAGTAATAAGTTATAGAGTGTTCTAAATATTTTAAGAGGGCAAAGTTTTTCTATTATGGCTCGACTAAGCGACAACCCTACACCTGATGGTAAGTACAGTGCGGTCCAAAAAGTATGTCGCATACACCGTTCTGATGTACAAACAATATGTTTTTATATTAAATTACCTATTAAATCGAACAGTTCGATAGAAAAGGCTAAATGTACTGAAAGGGGAATGCTCACTTTTGGGCCCACGCATTACACATTTAATTTATACTGGAAAAATACTATATTTTATCCTTAAAAGAAATCAAAAAAAAATTTCAGCAGCAAGCTGCTACTTTAAGTTGGTTTTCTATGGGACAGTGGTAACGACCCGCTTGAGCCGGCCAATTCAAGCTGTAGACAAAAATGTCTACAGTATGGCTCTACCACTCATAAAACAATAGTATTACCTCCATGATTATTAAACGACTTCATTCTTTCTTTCATAGTCTGATATAACACCATAAATGTGGTACATATTATCATTAAAGCCACTTGAACGACTCATCGGTACCAGGTCGGTAGTAAATAATTTACAATGACGTAGTTGTCTTAACACGGACCCAGTGCGTCTACATTATACTCATTATCTATTTACGCCCATAGCAGTACCGCCGCCCGCAAAGGGGCCCTTTACATCAAGACCACGTTCTATGCAAATAAGGCTCGCATTAAATATTTACTTAGCCGACTGTACGCACTCGTCTTAAGAACTTATGTCAGCTGTACGTAAATGCCCACTTGGCTTAGGGCTGCGTATTATGAAGCTACGATACAGGTCTATTGCGGAGGTCAAGTTTCGTAACACCCGTTTTATATGTACCAACTAAGCACATATAAGTTTCGTATATGTGCCTAGTTGTATTGTTTTAAATATCATATATTGAGTTGTATTACCGCCAAGCAACAGTGTGTAAGCATTGTTGTGTTTCGGTTTGAAGGATATTGAAGCCAGTTAAATTACTGGGTATTAGGCTTAACATCTTATGTCTTGGGGTGACGAGCGCAGTACAGTGCTATGCAGTGCTAACAGACATATTTAGTGTAACAAACATATTTTTACCCGTGCGAAGGTGGCGCGGGTTCTAGTCAGGTATATGTAATGACCATTAAATAAGACCACACCTTTTTGTAACATGCTGTATAATTACCAGAAAGGGTGACATTTCGATGGTATCAAAACAATAATTACCTACATAAATACAATATAACACACGAAGTAAATGTCACTGAAGCTACAAATCGACTAATATCTGTAATTTTGTAAGATCCTGTACGGTGATTAAGGTCGGTCGACAGTGGTTTTGCGTGATATTGAAACAAAAAGCATGTTAAATCGATTTACAATTAGTTGCTGTTGGTAATTGATTAGCTGGGTCGACGCCCATGCGAGTCAGGGCCGTCCAATAGTAGTAGTAGGCATTAATAAATATATGGGTACATCCTTGTTGAATTTGTTGAAATTGAATTTCATCTATATTTAAACAAAAAATCAAGTGGGTCAAACATTTAAACTATTACAACTTTCCGCCAAACGTACTTACTCGAAGGTTTTTATAGTTAAGATCGCTTCGAACTAGGCACACTAGCTTTATAACCTGTAAACCTAAAATTTACGACTCAAGAACAAACTATTTACAGAGGCACATAAAATTCTACTTTACGACATATGTTATATACTTAAAGATTTATACACTTAAATAGTGACTGTCGTTTGGGAATTTTTCCAAATCTATTCCAATATTTACGGCAGTGCGTGTTTAAATGTGTTTATTACCAACAAAATCAAATAATAAATAAGTACATACCTAAAAATAAATAATGTTGAATATATATTGTATTTGAGTATGTTATATGGTAAAATCTATGCGCCTTTTCTGTCGATGTGTTCATGGATCTTTATTGACGTCGTTCCTTGCCTTAATTAAGTTACATGTATTTAAGTATAAGAGCGCCTCTTTCGCCAACAAACTGTGTACACAGTTTAGCGATTTTGTAATAAAATTTAGCAGTGGTTATTTACAAAATAAATAAAAAAATATATTCAAGGCTTGAAACAGATTGCTTTAGTACTGATCCTTCAATGGCCGCATAAATGTTATTTTACATTTAAATAACATATTGCACTCCTCCTCCATCTAAACTTTAACTATGCCAAATCTCAATATAACACAAGGATAAGGTAGGTCCATCGTATGCGAGACGCCGTCTGGGTTGGTACCACCGCTTTGTCTATTTTTGCCGCCAAGCAACAATGAGTAAGCACTGTTATGTTTCGGTCTGAAAGACATTGAAATGACCTTTTGAATTTTGAATATTCATTCAATGACCTCTGAAGTCTTACCTCCTCTCTAGTTCACCGGATTATTAAAAAAAAAAAAACATTTACTACAATATTCATTCCGTAATCTACGTCGGTTGCATACATTTCATATACAAAATTAAAAAGCTTACTTCGTGCGGTCACGCCATTTTGCGAAAAAAACAGGCCGAAATGTAAAAAAGTTGGCACTTTAATTTTTAATTTCCTGATGAACGTTTTGTTCGCGAATTCATTGAAAGTTTGAAGCGAAAACAACAATAGTAGGAAATTGGAAAGTCACAACTAACAAAAAATAAGCTGACGGCAAAATGAGGCCTCATTACTACAAAGTTGAGAAGCAGTGAAGGCTGGTGGTATGGGGTGTAACAGGTAAACGGTTGATGTTTTTATAAAATATGTTTCATTATAATGGATATCCTAAATAAAAAAAATAAATCGCCGAGAAAACTAGAGCCAAAAATAAAACTATGTTATTCCATTTAACTAAAGTACCGCCGACTTATAGTTATTTATTTTTGGAGTGGGTTTTATTATTTGGTAAAATATTTTTATATTACTATTTTTAATGAAAGAATCATCAAAATCAGTGCATAAATAAAGCAGTTTGAGATCATCATTCATCCTCTTAGGGATGGAATTTCTTCTTGAAATATAAATGGGATCACAACCAAAGTAAACCCTATTGTGAGCAATTCAGAAGCAGGGGACATTGGAATATTAAAGGCAACGATGGTCTTGCGTACATTTATATTATATTTCACATGTAAATTTATCTGATCGCAATTCCTGTCTAAATTTGATTGCCCAGGCTCTAACAGTCTACATTAATATTATCAACACACTTCCTTTTTATTCTTTTAAATAGTCATAACATTTTTTTTTGTTTTCTACTATCCTGTAATTCGAAATGATCAATACACTTTCTTTTTTTCATTAAATCAATGGTACGTTTCCTTTTTTTTATATAAATAAATAAATACCAATACTTTGATTAATTTGATTGATTTCGTAAAATATGATAATAGTAAAACAAATAGAACACTATCAATGACAAAAAAAATCACCGAAGTCGACCAACATTTATGCATGAACTTAAATAGAAAATTTATATAATAAACGTGTGTATTATACCGACGAATTGAGAACCTCGTGGTTTTTTATTTGTGCGAATTAAAAGGAGAACAAAATTAATAATTTAAAGGTAAGGAACCCTCGGTGAGTATGACGCACTTGAGCGCATTTTTTTAATTTTGAACTGCGCTGAACATAGTTATTATATACCTAGCTTTATATTAAAAAAATCCTTGAATTCGGTAATATTAAATAATAAAAAAAGGCCTTGCAGCCCTAATTAAATTCCAAAAGTAAAAAACAGTATTTAAAACGGAAAATATATCTTAAAAAAATATTCTTGCAAAATTATTGTCCACTTTTGCGCCAGCACTTTACACTATAAAGAAACACGCCCCGTCTAATTAACTTTAGAAGTCTTAAAAAAAGAAGGCCTCGGCTGTAGGGCTCGTCAAATCGTCACAGATGTCAACAAGCGCGCTATAATAAACAGGGCCACCCTTATTTTAATTAAGTTGGCCAAGTAATGTAATATAATGAAACCCGTAAACAAACGGTGCTAAACAGCGTAGTTTGAATATGAATGCCCCTTAAGGAATGTTATTTTCCTACTAGGATTTAGTGATAAAGGAAAGATGGGGTAAACAAGCCTTTATGTAATAAATATGTACTGAGAGATTTAACACTCGTATATACATATATAATCTACAATGATATTATAAAGAGGAAAGATAACGATAAGGATGGAAGAACTGCAGGCTGATACAGTTACTAAGCATTTTATGATAGAAAAACCTACTATCTCTTTTAATCACCCGGGGATCGAACCTGAGACCTCAGTACACCAGTCGTTTGCACCACCATGGCAGTCTAGTACTATATAAATAGATATATCTAGCTTAATGTAATGAAATAATAATTCCTCTTCTTTACATAGTATAAAATGAAGTCGCTTCCGTTGTCTGTTCGCTTATCTTTTAAACTATTCAACGGATTTTAATGCAGTTTTCAGCAATAGATAGAGTGATTCATGAGAAATGTTTATATGTATATTACGCTATGACCTACGGGAGCAGGGCAGTAACATGCAGGTGAAACCGCGAGGGACAGCTAGTTTAGTACAAAATATAATGAATAAAAGTAGAAATACAGGAAAGGAAGAATAAATAAAAATCCTATAACTAAATGCTACCGTATTTTATTGATACAAATCGGAAAAATGCTTTAGTTTTCCATTCAATAATAACGTTACATTTCGAAATGTATCTGCTGCTGATTCATTTTCAATTCCGCCTCGGAACGTTGAATAGTTGATAACTAACCGCTTCGAATTTCTACCAGCGTTCGCTTTGAAATCAAATATATCATTTTATTCGTAATTAAGGCACATAGGTACTATGATTAAAGTATTATTATTAAGGTACTTTTGTGGTACATCGTGTTTTGGTATTTGGTGGTAGGTCCCTCATATGCGAGAGGCCGTCTGGGTTGGTACAACCGCTGTGTTTATTTCTGCTGCCAAGCAAAGTGTGTCAGCAATGTTGTATTTCCGTTTGAAAGACATTGATGCCAGTGAAATTACTGGGCATTATGAGACTTGACATCTTATGTCTCGGGGTGAAGAGCGCAGTTCATGCAGCAGTGCTTTGTAATTCAAAGTTCTGAAAGTTATTTATATATTTTATTCACCCACTTGTCTATCCAAAAATCCAATAATGACGTTTCAGTCGTTTTCACGATGCCCCTGCCTCCCCCTTAACGCAATCTTTACCTTAATGTGTAAAGGTAACAGAATGCTAAGAAATTACAGAGAATTTTATGCTCCTTTATATTTCTCTTGAAAAAACAATATTAAATTTTATTAGACAAGGGTAGCAATATCGTTTATCTGAAGACTTTTATTACAATCTTTCAGTGAAGGGAAAATATCTGACATTCAGTGTTCGTTATGACTCGGCTCAATATTTTTTCGGCCGAGCTAGGGTTGCCCGTACTGAATTCTCGCTCATTTAATATCGTAGTGAGATCGTATTTTTATATTTATTATATAAATGTATTATTTATGTTTCTTGTTTGTAAACCAATTGCGTAATCTTCGTCGAAATAGGGTTGTCTACGCGAAATGATCTAGAAAAATGAGGTTCGAGGCTCCCGAAGGATTTATTATAACTAGTTTTATACTAGCCAGTATACTGGCTGTATACTGGCTTAGCCATCAGCCAACATGTATTAAAGTTTTGTGTATTATACCATTTATTTGATTATACTGCTTAGTGTTTGTATCATAATTTATGATGTGTATGTATAAACTTTGCTCATGAAAAGAAATACCTACCATAATTGTCAGTTATGAATATGTTATGTAAGTTTATTATGAGGTCCGTAGTTGATGATAAGGGATATAAGGTAGACCTATTATTTAGATTTTATATATATTATATTAGAAATAAAAGCCCAAATCCCCTCCCCTTCCAAATCCCTAATTCCCTTTCCTATAAAGTCAACAACAGTGGTGTGGTCAGTGGTGGGCGTACATGGGCGGTGGAGATCACTTACCATCAGGTGACCCACTTGCTCGTTTGCCGGCCGATGCTATAAAAAAAATGCGATTTCGTGGCAAGGATCAATTATGTCCTGACCCTACAGGCATGACCTTCTATTTAAGGTGACAAAACGTTGGTTAAACTAGTATTACTATTACTAATCACTTAATCTACTTTTCTCATACTTATAGAGAATTTTGTACAAAATTACAATTGTGTAAAAAAATTGTCGCAGTCCTTTTTTTAAATATTGGTATTAACAAAGCGCGCAGCGTAGTGGGAAAGTATCACCATCTCCCTCGCACACATGTACTGTAATGACGTAATATATCTTGTGACATCACAACACATGTCGTGCATCCTTTTTCCATTTCCAACTATCCCTTCAATCAAATTTAGATATATAGCTTCTAAAATATTAATTTTGACCTAATTTCTAAAGTTGGTAGAGTTGCAAAGTGTGTATGACAAATAGTATTTATTACTCTCTAATGCAATAAATGAACCACGTATTTCGGCGTTTTCCAAAATTCCACCCCTAAGATGAGGAAGAGGGCGGGATAGTAGGCAAAAACTAATTTCACTTCACTTTGAAAATCACATCTCATGTCTCGGGGTGACGAGCGCAGTTTAATGTCATGCAGTGCTTTGTAACTCAAAGTTCTGTGTGGTGTTGCTTCTGTTTATGGGCAGTCGTGGCGCTTACCATCAGGCGAGCGTTCGCCCGTCATTCAATAAAATAAAAAAAAGATACGAAACTCTAATTAATGTAATTTGAAAGGCAACCTATTTTTGTAGCAAAAGCGTCCATTCTACAACGGATAGTGAACAACATTTTAAACTTAAATTTCAATCTCAAGCGTTATTTATTTTTCAGTCAGACCTAACCTGTAGAACACATTACATTCCGGCTGCGGTCAGCAACTAACACAAGTGCGGTGGGTGTTGGCCGAATGCCGAAGGCTGGCCGAAAGCTAGCCGAATGTAAGACGAGTACACTGACAAGGAACGTGTTTAACCGAAAGCCGACTATGTGAATAATGTATAAACGGTCCGTAGTGAGCTCGAACGGGTGGAATGATGGTGCAAGTTGGAGGAGATTGGAACACGGCGTAGACGATCGGATAGTTTAAGTCTACAATAAAACGAAAGAGTATATTTATAAAAAAATCCGTTTCTTGAAAAATTTAAAAGTCTTGCCGTATAATACGGGATACGAATACATAGCACATATCTATGAAGTTATTAAAAGAAACGATATTTATAATACGGAAATTAATAGTGCTTTTGTTTATTT
This sequence comes from Amorpha juglandis, assembly GCA_949126905.1. Classification (NCBI taxonomy): domain Eukaryota; kingdom Metazoa; phylum Arthropoda; class Insecta; order Lepidoptera; family Sphingidae; genus Amorpha; species Amorpha juglandis. Next base: position 3,977,301 of record OX421380.1, read on the forward strand.
GATTGAATAACGAGACGAGCAAGGCCTGATGGAAAGTGCCACGCCTGCCCATAAACAGAAGCAACACCACACAGAACATTGAATTACAAAGCACTGCATAGCACTCAGCTGCGGTCGACAACCCGAGACACAAGCTGATGTTAAATCTGATTATTCCTAGTCATTTCATTGGCTTCAAAGTCCTTCAAACCGAAACACAACAGTACTTACACACTGTTGCTTGATGGCAGAAATAGACAAAGCGGTGGTACCAACCCAGACGGCCTCTCGCATACGAGGGACCTACCTTGTAAAAATAGTATCGATATAAAATTTGATTTTGAATATTTGTAAGTATATCCTACTAATATTATAAACGCGAAAGTTTGTAAGTATGGATAGATGTATGTTTGTTACTCTTTCACGTAAAAACTACTGAATGGATTTTAATGAAACTTTACAATAATATAGCTTATACATCAGAATAAGACATAGGCTACTTTATCCCGGAAAAAACAGATCACGCGGAGCCGCGAGCAAAAGCTAGTATCATATAAAATTATGGAAAAATTCAAGTGGAAGCAATTCCACTTCACTATCACTTTTCCGCTCATCACCACTACCATCAACCAACGTTTCTGCAGCCAGAAACTAGACATCTGCTGACTCGTGCCTCGGAGATAAAGCGTTAAGTGACGCCGCCTCCGACGGACTAAGCCCTCTCACTGCCTTTATTACCTTAACCAGGCCGTGGATTACAGCTGCATAATCTATCTCGGCCGTATATATTACGCCGCGTAATATATTCACTCATTTCTTGCCAGTCTTCTAGTTCAGGGATGTCTATAAGGTTTATTCTGCCTTCTTGCTTGCGTTTTGAGATTTAAGCAGTTTCAGACTTATATAATGACGGATTGTTTCCTATTTTAGTTAATGTTCTTCACATGTGTCTTTGTTTTTATCAAAGTAACTTAAAAGTAGAGTTAATCCTACTAATATTATAAACGCGAAAGTTTGTAAGTATGGATGGATAGATGTATGTTTGTTACTCTTTCACGTAAAAACTACTGAATGGATTTTAATGAAACTTTACAATAATATAGCTTATACATCAGAATAAGACATAGGCCACTATGCTTTCCAAAAATCAACCCCCGAAGGGTTTAAAAAGGGGATGGAAATTTGTATGAAAAATCTAAACCGCTGAACTGATTTCAATGAATTTTGGCACAAATATAGTTGATAACCCAGGGTTAAACATAGGGTATTTTTTTCTTTAAATTTCAACCCCTAAAGTGTCCAAATAGGGGATGAAAGTTTGTATGAAAGCTTTTTGATGGCGAAACGAAGTTCGCGGGCACAGCTAGTATTATATATTTCGAAAAGGAAGATCTCTCTGAGGTAATATAAAGCTCATTTACTCGTATCTATGACAGGCCATTTACACCTCTCTATGATCAACCGGCATAAGTTCAATAATATCAACACAGAATTGTACAAACTCACATTATGGTTACTATGTGTGAAAACCCGACCTCCTCCATCCCCTACAGTCGGCCCTTACCTCACACACTGTACACAGTGACAATTTACACACAGTGATAAATCACACACAATTATAAGCCACACATAATAACCATAACGACACTTACTTGAGTAACGTTGGGCAAACTTCTATCCTCAGTCACAGCTAGACGCAGAACGTCCGTCTCTAATGCGAGGCGCTGCTTATATTGAGTTTCCCTCCCCAGTACCGAGTGATATCAACTGACAAACTATTTAAATCACCCTCAAATAAACAATATCATTGGCGGTACCTTCAATTGACGACGAATACCGTTTTTAAATAGGTCAATTCAGTGTCCGTACTCCTCATGCTCCGACACGGCCGTTCTGACAAGTCACACGTCCCTGTGTGATGCTCCTGCAAAAGAAGAAAAACATTCTGCAATATCTCAAGCTCTTAGCTCGGCCCATTCTGATTATCGTTTAGTACTAAAGAATCGGGTTTGTTACGTAATAAACCACAACACTAACGGTTAAGATCAAGTGTGTTTCAATTACATCATACTATCACATCACATAATATCATGAAAGCAACTCGCTCATTAGTGAACAGTATCATAGTAGGTAGTAAAAAGCATCGTAGCATAGAATGACAAACGTTAAGAACCGAAAAGTGTCGTTGCTATCACCTAAATCGAGCGATAGCAACTCATGCCACCTCCATCGAGTGACGATAACCAGCCAAAAGTGTCGTTGCTATCACCTAAATCGAGCGATAGCAACTCATGCCACCTCCATCGAGTGACGAAAACCTTGCCACCTCCATCGAGTGACGAAAACCTTGCCACCTCCATCGAGTGACGAAAACCTTGCCACCTCCATCGAGTGACGAAAACCTTGCCACCTCCATCGAGTGACGAAAACCTTGCCACCTCCATCGAGTGACGAAAACCTTGCCACCTCCATCGAGTGACGATAACCAGTCAAAAGTGTCGTTGCTATAACCTAAATCGAGCGATAGCAACTCATGCCACCTCCATCGAGTGACGAAAACCTTGCCACATCCATCGTGTGACGATAAGCTTGCCACCTCTATCGAGTGACGTTAACCTTGCCACCTCTATCGAGTGACAATAAAAAGTGTCGTTGCTATAACCTAAATCGAGCGATAGCAACTCATGCCACCTCCATCGAGTGACGAAAACCTTGCCACATCCATCGAGTGACGATAAGCTTGCCACCTCCATCGAGTGACGTTAACCTTGCCACCTCTATCGAGTGACATATCTCCTAAATCGAGCAATATGCTCCTTTTCCAGCTTAGTAATGATACCAATTACTGTTCACTAATCAGAAAGAAAGCACCACTAAATTTAACTCATCATTCAATTAAGCTAAGGTCATTGGACTCTACATCTTCTACATCACTAGAATCAAATATTATCATTGCCGGGCATTGTTCTTAAGCGATCATGGGCGTACTCCTTCGTTCTTTAGTAGGACATAATCACCCAAAGAAAAAGGAACAATTTTAGCCTTTGTGAAGGTTTAAAATTTTGGGATTCAAATTTTACTCTTGGGAACAACATAAAAGAGAACTAGTTCACATAGATACTCATCTGTCTTTAGATGTCTTCAGCAGGGCGTGCAGACAAACAACAGGGCAAATCATCTGGATAGTCCTCTTCATCATCGTCAGCACCAGGCTCACCACCAGACTCTGTTTGAACCTCTTCATCATTGCCAGCACCACCAGGCTCAGCACAGGAATCCATGCAAAAAAAAACAATGAGAACATTAAAAATGGTTATTACAGTGCGCTAAAACCCACAAGCAGAACATTAAAACGGTTATTACAGGTTCGTATGTGTCTGAAGCATAACTTCTCACTATTTTTATCTTTTCAAAAAAAGAACTGTACCAAATGAAGTGACAAACTGTACTATAGACGCAAGCACACTCACTACCCTGCGACGCCAGTACGGAAGGTATCTTTAAGGGGAAGACTTACGTCTGTCACCAACAAACCTTGATCTTAAGAATGTACTCCCTAAATAAACCGATTCGAACCGTGTAACCAGGTTATAGTGTCCATTCAATGTCTTAGTCCCAGCCGTCAGAGAGCTAGGTCCGATTGATCGCCACATCCCAACAACTCCACAAAACCTATAGGCACTTCAAATCACTTTTTATACGCGATCAACATAAAATGGAAAGATCTCACCAAATTCTTGTTAGTTTCTCGCCGTATACTCAACACTCGTAAATGCGTTCGATCACAGTCGTCCCTCAAAGCCGTTCTGGTTCCGGTGCACCGCCACACCGCGCCGTGGATACGCCGCTATGGTTCAGCGATTGGGAATTCTTGCGCACCAATATCTTGCACTCAATACCAGCGACGGTGCCACAACAGTAGAATTCGTCCATTATAGTCCTAAATAAGCTCTTACAACACAATAGACACACACAGTTAATTACACAGGTACACAATTAATAACTTTGTAAGTGTGGACACAATAATCAATTTCACAATAAATTTAATAACTTTAAAAATATCAAGACATGGAATTGTTAATAAATATCGGGTAAATAATTTTTCATTTACATTTCCGAACACCATCAAATTCAGGAGTGCAATGATTTTTAATAATTGACGGGTAGATAATTATTAATTTACATTCTGAACACCATCAAATTCAGCAATACAATGATTTTACACTGAATGGCACTGAACTGCTGCACCATGGATCCATCTCTAACCAACTCATCACATGACAATATTACTTGCCATTTTTGTTTTACCAAGAACCAATAAATTTGGAATAGTCATCAAATCACTCGTAGATAATCGAAGTTTATCGGGCGTGTCAATGGATAGGCTGTGGGGCCCATCCCAACTTCTGATTTCGAAAAGGAAGATCTCTCTGAGGTAATATAAAGCTCATTTACTCGTATCTATGACAGGCCATTTACACCTCTCTATGATCAACCGGCATAAGTTCAATAATATCAACACAGAATTGTACAAACTCACATTATGGTTACTATGTGTGAAAACCCGACCTCCTCCATCCCCTACAGTCGGCCCTTACCTCACACACTGTACACAGTGACAATTTACACACAGTGATAAATCACACACAATTATAAGCCACACATAATAACCATAACGACACTTACTTGAGTAACGTTGGGCAAACTTCTATCCTCAGTCACAGCTAGACGCAGAACGTCCGTCTCTAATGCGAGGCGCTGCTTATATTGAGTTTCCCTCCCCAGTACCGAGTGATATCAACTGACAAACTATTTAAATCACCCTCAAATAAACAATATCATTGGCGGTACCTTCAATTGACGACGAATACCGTTTTTAAATAGGTCAATTCAGTGTCCGTACTCCTCATGCTCCGACATATAACTATTTTATTTTATTTAAACAATGATACTTTCAAATCCTCATTCATTTCCTTTAAGACAGACAATGCACCCCTGATTCTTCAGCTATTGTGTATGTTTATGAGCGGTGAAAATAACGTACAGGTGACCGACTTACTCCTTTGTCTGCTTTTATTATTAAAACCATCCTACTAATATAACAAATCATACGAATGAATCAAAAGAAACGTTCCGAATAAGCGAAAACGTATGAAGGGATTATTGACTGCGTTGGAAGCGAAAAATATTGAAAGTCATTCGGTGAAGATTCCTATTCCAGTGTATGACCACTGCGGAATATATTTAGAGCATCAGTCGAAACCGACAGTTTTATTGTTGGCTTCTAGTGATATCGCAAACCAATTTGTATGAGAAAATAAAAGATCTGCTTCAATTTGTATGAGAAAATAAAATATCTGCTTTGGCTGTTTCTTTTTAACCGTCAACGAAAGAGATGGGTGTTGTATGACTTTTGTCTGTCTGTGTGTATGCGTGTTTTTTTTAAGTTGGTTTAATTTACATGATCTTAGCTACGTTTGAAGAAAATATATTCGAAAAGGGAACAAGGTGGTAGGTCCCTCGTATGCGAGTGGCCTTCTTGCTTGGCACCATCGCTTTGTCTATTTCTGCCGCCAAGCAGCAGTGTGTAAGCATTGTTGTGTTTCGATTTGAAGGTCATTGAAGCCAGCGAAATTACTGGGCATTATGAGACTTAGCATCTTATGTCTGGGGGTGACGAGCGCAGGTCAGTGCCGTGCAGTGCTTTGTAATTCAAAGTTCTATGCGGTGTAGCTTCTGTTTATTGGCAGGCGTGGCGCTTATCATCAGACGAGCGCCTTACTCGTCTCGTCATTCAATCAAATAAAAAAAAACTTTGAAACGGTCGAATGTATTTTCTTCAAACAAAACTAAGAATCATCTATTGACATCGGGGTTTTTGACGGTTGGGTTAGACATTTGGGGAATAATAGGTTTAACGTTGAGAATCCAGTACAAAAGGCCATTTAGTAAAGTAAAAAAAAGATGTAATTGATGTTATACTTCTATCTATATATTATATTTTGCCATTTTCTTAGGACCTAATCACATTACCTTGCCGTTCACGTCATTGAATTAAATAAAAAATTGGCAGTAATAGGGACTGCCGATAGAAGTGAAAACTTATACCTTAAATATATTTGTTTAGTACTCACTCTCAACTCAACTAGAGTCGACTCGGACTGACGGACTTACTGTAGCTACAGATACTCAGAGCTCACGATTTCACCTATCCAAAAAGCGTCTAACGCGCACCGCACACGGTCAGGTATATACGATATGTTATACGTGTATAGTCCAAATTAACATTGTCGCTGACGCGAAACCAAAAGTTTACCCCCTAACAAAAAGTGCTCAACGCGGCTAAAGAAGTTTTCACTTCATTAAAAAATCGATGCACCGAGAGTCAGGCTACCTGACGTACTTGCCACTATATGTTTTTCTTCTTAATATTCTTTTCTTCTTTTTCATACATTGTTTGCTTGTATTGCAGGCGGCCGACCGTAAAAAAATCAAGGCAAATTTTTCTGTAGCATGTGTGTTTTTTTTATTGAAGACGAGACGAGCAAGGTGCTCGCCAGATGGTAAGCGCAGACATAGTCACAAAGTCTCAGTATTTTAATGTCACAAATATCGAAGCAATTAATATCTATCTAGTTTATTGAAAAACCAAAAAATCGTATTTTTTATAGTACTTAACATTTTCTATTCTATGTAGGTATTTAAATTTGAGTGTGGGACAAGGATTATGTATAGTATAGTAGCTTAACATCCAATTAAATTTAAATAGACTGTTATTATGAGAAACTTAGTAGGCTTTATACCACCCAACTATCAACATAAATAATCCAGCGCTGCATTAATTAATTCTACGAAACAAAATGTTACTTCGAACGTATTAAACAAGCCATTACTTCTTAAAACACGAAAATGATGGATTGTGTTCCCTTTTACGAAGTTCGAATAGTTCACGAGTTTCGTCGATACTGCACAATGGCCGCCCCAAAAATTCCAATACGCTTTTTACAAACTTTTTTCGAATTTCCTTCACAGAATTTAATAACCGCAGTGTACGTGAAACAAGTTTATATGACGTCACACACGCTTACCTAACTACGTTTACGCTAAAAGCAAAGACAAGGTAGGTCGCGCCCCAGGCGAAATAATTTAGCGACAACTTCTTCGCTCAAAATCGATAATCGATGAGTTTCGCTACACTAGCGTATTAATTTATTAATATTCCGCGACAGTTGTAATGGAATTTTCACTCGTGAAACTTAATTCAATATTTAGCATGCAAATATGGTGATGAGTTTTTAATTGTGTTATTTAGGCCGGTATTCACAAATATCAATTGAGTAAGCTCTTTGCTAAGTGTAGATTTCTGTGTGCATGAATGGTCTGTTTTTATTTAGCGCCATTATGCTGGTGAAAATCGTCACTATGCTGATGGCTTTTTCTGGTGGTAGGATATTCATATCCACCCGGATAGCGACCACCATACACATGGTGTTAAAACCTGCCATAGTGATCCACACGCCTTTTGTGGATCGCGTTCCAGGACCAGCCAGTGTATTAGTTCCAGTGTGTTAGTTGGGGCGGATGTAGGGGTACATCTTTGTATCCCTGTGCCTACATCGATCATCCGCCTATCTTATCGCCCGCCCCTCAATTTGTTTCTTTCCTCTTTGGAGTATGAAGAAGCCGGCTATGAACCGAGAGGCCGTGGGTTCGATTCCGGCACCGAGAAAAATTTTAGTGTGATCCACAAATATATGTTTCGGGTCTGGTTATGTTCTCCCCAGAGGGGCTAACATCAGGCAGGCGGCCGGTTGTAAAAACTACAATCCAAATATTCCTATAACATGTTTAAAGAAAGCATTATGCGCCGATCCCACTGCGACAACTGCTACTGGGATAAGGGAGGTGGAAAACAAAGGTTTGTCGATATTCAAACTGAAATAAGATATTAAAATAAAATATTGAAATTATTCAAATTTAAAATTGGAATAACATGAATTCCAACGAACCGTACTTGTTACTATAGAGCCTATGCCTCTCTTTATGTGGAATCTACTTTTTACTTTTTATTTGGTACGAGCGAAACCGTATTTATTGGGCCATGTAGTGAAGTTAATCAGTGGAAATAGGGACAGTTCCTATTTCCTCCTGTAAAAAGAGCCATCACTTCGTAAATAGACCACATCGACGTGTATTCGTAGAATTGTTCATACAAAATAAAATTTGCCGAAAACATTTTCATTTTTATTTTACCCGAACACGGCAATGTACAAAAAAACAGCGATCACCGACAAACATTAAGTTATCGGTGGTCACCATAATCATGCCGCCTTGTATAAATGCTTCTTCACTATGCGAAGAGGAAAGAATAAAATAGAGAGACCTGCGACAGGACAGGGGGATATCCAATGCAGGAACAGGGGTACAAAAATGTACCCCCTATTCGCGCCCCAACCAACAATGAAGTCATGTCGTAAACTCTCTTCCTCCCGACAACCGGATTTACACTGGGTGATCCAGAACGCGGTCCAGACAAGGTGTGTGGGTCACTACGGCAGGTTTTAACACCATGTGTACGGTGTTCGCTATCCGGGCGAATATGAATATCCTACCACCAGCGAATTTTATTTTATGTTTTTTTATTACTGTTCATGGCGTGACGACCAGGTCATTCTCTTGCTAATAACTTTAAAATGCTCTACCGTAAAGTTCACGTATTGGCTCTAGTATTTTTGCCTTTACAGTGACGATATATTTCACATAACTACATACTTAGAGTAAGTGGAAAAAGGCTATCCTGACCGTAATGACGACGTCGAATCGTTTATTACACTTCTACATGCATTAAAGAACGGTATGCGTACGTGATCCACTTGCCAACATTGATAAAATAGTGCAGCTCGCAGTGGAGCACGAAGCTGGAAATTATGGATTTTGAAATCGATACTGACATGGTAGAGATATTTATCGATTTCTGTGGGATGGGACTTGTGTTGGTGCATCGCTATTCGATTGATATAATGATTTCTTACGTTTACGCGAATGTTACTATTGAAGTAAAACTAATTTTAGCGCAATAAAATCCGTTTAAATTATTTTTATTTCTGTTCGATTTATATTTTGAATCCGTAACCGGTTTTCTTTGATATTGTGAGAGGGTTCACAAGGTTTGATTTAAATTTATCAATAGCTGAATCGCATGCGACCTACATGGTACCTAGTACAGGAATTTACTGCCAACGTATTTCTATGGTAACTCAAAACCTGACCATACTAGCACCTTAAATGACGTGTCTGGAGTTTAACCACTATGTCGCGAAACCCGACGTTAACAAGTTATTAATTTAATTTATACCGCAGATTTATGGAGCACTGCCTCGGTGACGTAGTTGTATTACGCGGTACGGCTCTGGTGCTGAGGTTCGATCCCCGGGTTGGGTAAAAGTGATATTGGGTTTTTCTATCGCGAAATGCTCAGTATCAGTCCGGAGTCTGGAATTTGTGAGCGATATAGCGTTAGACTGGCACCCTATCGCGCCATGGGGCGGAAATAAATACGGGGCAATGTGTGTATACCTCAGCCTACCTTTTGGGGGATTACAAGCGCGTGTGCGTTTGTATACATTATGGAGAAAAAAAAAACAAAAAATATTATTCTTTTCTACTACAAAAATACTAGAAACAAACCATTTTGTCATAGCATCAAAGCCGTGAGCTTGCTATTTGCCAATGTCAATAAAATATCTGCTCCATTTCACAAATATGTCGTATGATATTGCGCATTAAATCATTTTAACCGAAGCAAAAAAGATAAACTCCATTATTTTTATGTATGTTCACGCATAACTCCGCTAACTGTGGACCGATTTGGATAATTCATTCTTCGATAGAGTTTATTTTGTTGGTGGTCCCATTTCAATAAGGAATTTCACCCCAAAGGACTTGAAATCGGGGATGAAGTGGGTGTATATATGTGATTCTTTCACTAAAAAAATGTAAAGTATTTATTGAAGAAAAATATTGGATACAAAATTATTACTTTTATTTTGTTGAGTCAGTTTTATTTTTGAAGTGATAACTTCTTATGGGAGGGTGAACCGAAACGTTCCGTAACGCGAGCGGTCCATCGACCAGTCAGCGTTAGCTGACCTCCCTGGAACATCGATAATTTCGAAGTCCCAGGTGGCGCCACACAGTGACCAGTCGGCTTGGAGCGGACTTTCACAAGACTTTGATCGGACTTTGAAACGACTTTTACCGGACTTTGACAGGCTTTGGCTTTGACACGGCTTTGACACGACTTTGACACGACTTTGACACGTCTTTGACACGGCTTTGACACGACTTTGACACTACTTTAACACGGCTTTGACACGACTTTGACACGACTTTGACACGACTTTGACACGACTATGACACGACTTTGACACGACTTTGCCACGACTTTGCCACGACTTTGACACGGCTTTGACACGACTTTGACACGACTTTGATACGACTTTGACACGACTTTGACACGACTTAGCCACGATTTTGCCACGAATTTGACACGGCTTTGACACCACTTTGAAACGACTTTGACACGGCTTTGACACTACTTTGACACGACTTTGACAAGACTTTGACACGGCTTTGACACGGTTTTGACACGACTTTGACACGACTTTGACACGGCTTTGACACCACTTTGACCGGGCTTCGTAACGTAAAGCGTTAAGGGAAGCCAGACAGAGTGGCGCCGTAACGTAACACTTTACGGCGCCACTCTGTCTGGCTTCCCTTTCTCTCACGCATACGGTAGCAGTAGGCAGGCTCCTCCGCTCTCACTTTAACCCACATTAGTTTAAGTTATCACTTCTGTCGAGCGTCCCGAGACGCACACTTTTTTTTGTTATTCGTATCAAAAAGCTACCGGTCCCGACCACTACATCTGAAAATAAGTGAAAGATCGTTAAGAAGCCCACCTAACTATTTTAATATTTCCAACTCCTCCCCAACCCTCTATCTGATTAATTTCGTTGCGGGACAAAGACATTTAGGCATCCCAGAGACTCGCCGAGCTTCACTGCTCGGTGTCGACAAAAATGCGTGCCACTGTTGATCCTGGTGCACAGGAGTAACAGTGGCGGCTGTGTGGGCGGGATAGTCTCTACCTATCCAAAATATCACCAGTCAAGCGATCTATCCCCAAACAAAATTAGTACCTTGATATAACTTTTAAATTAAGATCTGGCGAGAATAACTAAAAACTAAGCCTCAAACGCAACGCAAACTCAAAGCCATTACGCGAAAAAATGTTTTGGTAACCCATAAAAGTTTGTATAACGGCATTTGAGAATTACTTTCCTTCGTTTGGGCCAGTTCCATAATTAATTCAGGTCATTTAAATGAGGAACGGGTATTTTTTATTTTAACGGCTTCTAATATTTATGGTATCTTCCTTTGTCGTTGATATTTACTGCGGTGAGTTTTCTCCTTTGTTTAGATTTTTTAATAAGTATAGCTGTGGAGGCACATCTATATTATATTAACTGTCTACGCCACACTGTCCTGACCCCACACTAGGTTTACTAATATCGTTGGTATAAGCAACTCAGAGGGACTTGCGGTCCCACAAAACCCAGATCCGAAACAAATATTTATGGATCACACAAACATTACTCTCAGTGCGGGAATCAAACCCACGGCCTTTCACTTCGCAGTCACTCGCCCATCGCGCCACGGATTGTCAATATCCGCCAACATTGGCACAGAAGTTTGACAAACACATTTTACACAGTTGCAAGATCATCTTGAAGTTTGTGCGATTCGGCAGTAAATCAGCCAGGGTGCCACCGCCATTCGCACCGTATTTACTAAATTAGGTCGACGCGGACAATTCAAGCATAAATTACTTACTCGGCTCACTTCGCGACAGATGTCGACACTGAGGCATCGAACTTTTCTCTTTACATTTCTTGAAAAATATATTCTTTATTTTCCAACGAATATTTTTATTAAGATTGTAATATGGGCACAATCGTAAAAAATGACATTGAGTTTCCAGAAATTCCTAAGAAGCCTGCTGACCCAATTGCTGTATAAATTTGAGCGTAATATACCTTGATAATAGAACTTTTCTAAGAAGCAGAAAGGCCGTAATTAAAAAGTTAAATTACTGCTGTTTTAACCTTTGAATTAATTTTACTATCTCGACTTATCTATTCACATGAATTCTAAATTTAAAATATAATATTCATAAGATCCAATGAAAATATTATAATTATAAAAGTATTGAAAATTAAAATAAAGTGCCATTCAAAAAGTACTGTACGAGACAGCCTCAGTAGCGCAGCGGGCGAACAGCCGGCTGTGAAGCGTGAGGCCGCGGGTTCGATTCCCACACCGAGATAAACATTTGTGTGATCCAAATATTTGATCCGGAGTCTGGGTGTTGTGAGACCGAAAGTCTCTCGTAGTTCCTGATACCCACGACACGACTCGTATTTTACTGAGATCAAGACTGTGTGTGACTGTTGGATGTATTTAGTTATTTGGTTATATTTATATAGTTATATTATATGCCTCAACGAAAACAAAGCGTAGTGAGTTGTTTTATATATTAAGCGCAGATAGCCTAAATCGTTAAGGTTGCTGATATGAGTAAAAGCATAACTTAATTCTGTTTTTGCTCGCGTACGTGGTATGCCTACTTATTTTTATTCGCCTGTAGCTATATGTCATAATATTTAGAACCGACTTTAAAAAGTGAGGAGGTTCTCCGTTTGGCGAGTTTTTTGTTTTTTTATGTATGTACATCCATTTCTCCGCCAATTATGGACCGATTTTATCGGAAACATTATTTATTAGATTAAGTTTAGCTGCGATGTGGTCCAATATAATTTTGTTTAAGATCGAATGATGGAGTAAGGAGTAAATAATGAAACGCTTCAACTGAAAATAACACACTTGTCGACATTGTGTGGGAATTTCTATAGAGTTGTAAGTGATCACCACCACCCATGAAGATGTATAATACCAGGTGAAGTGTCGATGCACTGCTGACCTTAAACGATAATGTTTTTTTATAGCATAGTCCGGCAAACGAACAAGTGGATCACCTGATGGTAAGTGATCTCCAACGGTACGCATACCATGCCATACCATACCATGTACGCCCACAACCAGAAGAATCATGGGCGCGTTGCCGACCTTAAAGGAAAAGAATAATTAGGGATTGGGAAAGGGAGGGGATTTGGGCTTCCGGATATCTCACTCACCGTACGAAACGCAGCAGCAAGCCGCTGCTTTACGTCGGTTTTCTGAGAGACAGTGGTAACGACCCGGTCGAGCCAGCCAATTCATGCTGTAGGCAAAACTGTCTACAGCGTGGCTCTACCGCTCAAAATACTATCAAAATGTAGGAGTGAGGTTTCTGGATTCATAGTTTGGTTTTACAAGGTGGTAGTTCCCTCGTATGCGAGAGGCCGTCTGGGTTGGTACCACTGCTTTCTCTATTTCTGCCGCCAAGCAACAGTGTGTTACCACTGTTGTGTTTCGGTTTGAAGGACATTGAAGCCAGTGAATTGATTACTGGGCATTATGAGACTTAACATCTTATATCTATGGGTGACGGGCGCAGTTCAGTGCTTTGTAATTCAACGTTCTGTGTGGTGTTGCTTCTGTTTATGGACAGGCGTGGCGCTTACCATCAGGCGAGCGCCTTATTCGCTTCGTCATATATTATAATATAAAATCAAGCCTCCAGAAATTTTACTTAGTGTATCAAACTTCTAATTTACGTCCGTTTTTAATGAAAAGCCTAATTTGCATCATAATTAGCACATTACCTTTCGGGCAGCAGAATTTAAGAGCACCTTAAAGTGTTTTTTCTTTCTTAGGTGGTATCCCAGCCTAAAGCCAGGGTCCGCCTTTTGATAATGATTTGACGCTAATTGGTTATTAAGGTAACCCTTTAATAACTAACCAAGTTAACTATTGCTTCGTCCATTAACCAGCAGACTGTGCCGTATACAGGTGATGTTAGCTTTGGGCTTAAGATTTTGGTGGCCTGTTTTCACTCACACACACTAAGGTAATAATACTAGGCCTGTATTATACACGTCCCACAGCTGGGCACGGACCTCCTCTACTGAATGGGAGGAGTTAGGCCTTAGTCCACTACGCTCACGTATGTGGGTTGGCAGACTTCACATACCTTTGAAAAATCTTATCGAGTCACTAAGGTATAATCACTGAGGTAAAGTGTATTAATATAAAATTAAAAACTAGCTTTTACTCGCGGCTCCGCCCGCGTGATCAGCTTTTTGCGGGATAAGTAGCCTATGTTCATCAAGGATAATGTAGAATTCTAATGGTGAAAGAATTTTTCAAATCGGTCCAGTAGTTTTAAATTTATTCATTACATACAAAAATACAAATATTTCCTCTTAATAATATTATAACATTTCCAATAATTCCAATATCAGCTCTGTTATATTTTAAGTTTCACAAACTAAATTTACAACACTAATTACAACACAAATTAAATTGTATTCCGAAATATGAAACCAAATACAAACAAAGTCATTAGTAAGTATTGAACATCCGTAAAGTTTCTAAGCTTTAAATGGTATAACAGAATGCTAATTGGAATAGGAATTCGAAGCGTAGTCACCCAGTTACCAGCAATAATAATGGAGAAAATATTGTCCAATACGTAGCAGGGACAAGTTTTAATTCGCTTTCATAAGTAGGCCATGTTGTTGTAGGTTTGCAACAGGGCTGGATTAAGGGAAGTGAACGGGGGACAGAGCTACATGGAATGCGATAGGTTATTTCTTTGAACAGTTTATTACTAATTGGCAACATTATTTCCGTATTATGGCAGAAATTCAAGTAAATAGTGTTATACATGTTACAGTGTTATAAATTATATTTGTTGATTGTATATTTTTGGATAAGTTGTAAAATACACAATATACAAAATAATTTATAATACAAGATTTAAAAAGCACAGCTTAACCAAATACTTTTTTAAGAAAATCAAGCAACAATATATAAAAAAAATAACCATTTTGACCCCCACAATCATACCTTTCGTCCGTTCCCATTATGTATCGGTTGATATGGGTAGTACATCAGTACCCGCAATTCACCCGGACAGGTTGACAGTGGGGTGAATTTGACCACCCTCTAGAGAATTATGTATGTCCAACCAAAATGTTCCACTAAAAATATTACTGAACCTACCCGACCTTTTGTGTAAATGTTTTTGATTTAAAATCGGGTCGACAGCTTAACCTATTTTTTTATTAAGCTACACCATTATTTACTTAAATAACAACGTTCGATACGATTTCTCAAGACACTGTGTTGCTAAAGACCACAGACGACAGACGGAAAAATCAAATATAATATTTACATAGTATAAAACAAAGTCGCTGGCCGCGTCTGTCTGTCTGTATATACGTTAACTCCTCCTAAACCACGCAAAGCATAAAAGTATTTTTAAGATAAGATAATTTTTCACTGAAGGTTTATATGCTATAAAAATATAATTCCATCTTTGAATTTTTTTTCAAGAATTGCCAGTATTAATAATTTTCTTATATATTAAAGTTCTTTAATTATTACTTATTTCAGTCCATTTTAAATTTTCTGTCTCCTATCTTCTTCTTCTTATATTAAAAAAATGTCGTTCGTTAGTCTCGCATAAACTCCTAAACGGTTGGTTGGGCCGATTTCGATGTATGTGTCTCGAGATGGTTCAGATGCATAATAGGACCCGGTAGGTGGCGCTACAATTGGATTCTAGGTTCTTTTTTTTCGCATATCGCCCACACAAGACTAAACTAAATCCGTGTTTAAGCTTTGTATGAACTAGGTATATATTTATCAGTTCGGCCCTGGACTATTCTCTCATAAAGGAACGTCTACAAAATCAGCAATCAGATGATTTCTGGATATAATATAAATACAGAATTATATTAACAACCCGGGGCGGCAGACGCGATATTATGTATAACAGATCTCTCTACGAGCCACGTTCTAACATGTCGTAAATACAGACGGAATGGAGTGTTTCGTAATTACTAACTAGAGATTGTTTGTGGTTATGAATTTATCTTGAATCTACAAATATTTGTTTCGGGTCTGGGTGTTGTGGGACCGTAAGATTTACAAGGTGGTATGTCCCCCGTATGCGAGAGGCCGTCTACGGTTGGTTTCACCGCTTTGTCTATTTCCGCCGACAGCGTATAAGCACTTCTGTGTTTCAGTTTGAAGGACATTGAAGCCAGTGAAATTACTGGGCATTATGAGACTTAACATCTTATGTCTCGGAGTGACATGCGCAGTTCAGTGCCATGCAGTGCTTTATAATTCAAAGTTCTGTGTGGTGTTGCTTCTGTTTATGGGCAGGCGTGGAGTTTACCATCAGGCGAGCGGCTTACTCGTCTCATCATTCAAACAAATTCGCCTCCGTTTCGAAAAACGCGTAAAATTATCGGTCCCGGCTATTACCAAGATAGTATGTAAATCAAGTTGAAGGCCTTTAGACGACATGAAATTCGTTGACACTAAGTTGGCCACTAACCATTCTATACAGAATAAAATAGCTTTACAAAAATGGTAGGGGGAGTCCCCCGAGTACCAGACACTTAAGGTTTTTAGTAAACGAAAAAAATAATAATTAGGTTATATTTCGATTCTTAACATTTTCATTAAAACAAATATATGTAATATTAAAATAAGTCAAGAAAGATTAACATTAAACGTTTTTAGCCCCTTAAAATGGAATCAATCATAGGTTTAGTTTTTGGTTTCATTGAAATTTGGCACCTAGTACCGGACAAGTATAAATTCAAACCCATAAGACCGGACAGTACCTAGTGATTATGGGATTACAAAGATTTAAAGTTATACAAAAATCTTATATTAATACTATAAATGTCTGAGCCATATAAACATTATAAAAATATAAATAAATTAACAAAATTTAAAATAAATGACATGTCTTTTAACAGCGAAAAAATCAAATACAAAATAGTTTTAAAGGAAATAATTTTAAATTTCAACATTATGTTACATATTATATGTATAGAAATCGAGATAATAAGTAATAATAATAGAAGAATTAAAAATATTTGCAACGGTCACAAACATAAATTTCTGAACACTCTGGGATATCCGCACAGGCTTCATGAGCCCAACCTTTACAGTGCCCACACTGGATCCAGTCCTCGTCGCAGTTGCAGCAGGGTCGCGTTTATCAAATAAAGTGCTTTTAGGTACCATAAAGCGGTCGGAAGCTTCTCTAATTGTCATCTTTTGGTTTAAAACATTTTCAATTGCTAATTTTAATTTGCTTGGGTCCCAGATACCCTTTTTTTCGTCTCCATTATATCAAATGATCTGAAAAGATAAATAACAGCATGACAATATTATATAGAATATAACCGGCACACTGTTTTATCAAAATATATTTGTCCGGTACTAGGGAATCTGTTACTGTCCGGACCTACGGGAATAACGTACAGTATTATAGTTCCGATTTCCATAAAGTCTATTAATAAATCTGCCAAAAAAGATTATCAATGTAAAGCGTACTTACCAATTATTAAATCAGAAGCACCACACACAATTAATTCACTTTAAAAATATAATCTGTGACGTTCTGTATATTACTCGACGCAACAAATTACTGCGCAAAATGACTTAGGTGTAACCTGTAAGGGGGGTATCGAACGAAACTGACGCTTCCCGCGCGTGGGGGGTTCTAACTGTTTAGTTTGACGTCTTCGATTACATGAATGTTATAATGAGCGTTATTTTAAGTTTCGACGTGTTTTGTCCGGTACTAGGTGCTGTCCGGCGCTAGGGGGATTCCCCCTAGCACACTGTAACAGATAGCCTTCCACAATTAACTTCTTTCAAATAGCACCAATTTAGTACATAATTGCCAATTAATTTCCACAAAAAAATCATCTCCACCCAAACGGTAGCCATCCGTTTTTAATTTTAATTATTAATTTAACATTATAAATCCACGTTTCGCCGCAACAAAGAAAAGACTTTAGCTCAGTTCTGTAGTTTTAAAAGTAAAATGCGAGGCTTAACTTCACCCGCTGTACATCAGCCAAAAGTAAGTTTTTATTTTCATAAACCCACCGTACTAACAAACAAGTTTCGTGAAATATATGCGGAATTGTATGAAAGGGACCTTGCCTTTGTTATTTATATTACGTCACTGTTATGACGTAACCTCCCTGAATATTCATACAGTTCCGTGAATTTTCTATCATGTAACTAAGGTTAGGATTATAATCTACTAAAGCCCAATTATAGTGGATTTTCTTTTAACTAAATTAAAAAAAGAGGTTCTCAGATCGGCGCGTATATTTTATTACTTTTTTGAATATTTATTTCATGTTTCATATTGTGTTAATTTCTGCGCCAATTGCGAACCGATTTGATTGAAAAAGATGTGTTAGTGTTGTTCTGAAGTTGAATTGAAAACTCATTGTCGCACTCAAAGTCGTCAATTGCTATAATTGCCATTAAATCATTTCTTATAATTCGATAATTCCTCAAATACATCAATTTAAAACTATTTATGTATCTAGTAATGAGCATAAAGAATTTATTGTATTCAGTATGGAAATGACCAAAGTCTAAGAAGTGAATAAATGTCAAAGTTAATTTACGACGCTGAATGCGACATTCAATAACAAAATGTAATTTTGTATGTATTACCTGAGCTAGGATTTGAATCCTGAACTTCACGGTTACCAGCTCAAGAACGCTGCCACTAGAGCAATGAGGCTATATATTCTAGGGTTTACTTTGAAACTGTTTAGTTCTCTACAAATAGATTTACGTCATCAACTTTCGACAATGTAAAAAATTGCCTTCCATACTCTCCTTTAACAGAATTTTGGACAGAAGCCAACACTATGTATAACTGCGAAGTCATAAATTAACATTAAAATGCTACTGGCACTGCAGTTAGACCTGTCAAGTTACTATTTCAAAAATCCATTTAAAATTTCCGCATCGCAATCAACGGACTGACAAACGAAATCCACATCGCGGATAGGTCTAGAGTGGAAGAGTCATTGGAGCGCAAAATCGAGGTATTTTGGTTTTGCGAAATTGATCAAATTAGTGATTATGCACACGTTGATGACCTGATGATTTCATGTTCTGCTGTGGTTTTTGTTTCATGTAATAAAGTATTTTAATAACACCGTAATACCGACCTACGGTAAACGAGTAAGTGTTTTTTTTGAGTGGTAGAGCCACGCTGTAGTCAGTTTTGTCTACAGCATGAATGGGCTGGCTCGACCGGGTCGTTACCATTGTCTCACAGAAAACCGACGTAAAGTAGCGGCTTCCTGCTGCGTTTCGTTCGGTGAGTGAGATATCCGGAAGCCCAAATCCCCTCCCCTTCCCAATCCCTAATTATCCCATTCCTTTAAGGTCGGCAACGCGCCCATGATTCTTCTGGTGGTGGGCGTAATTGGGTGGTGGAGATCACTTACCATCAGGTGACCCACTTGCACGTTTGCTGGCCTATGCTATAAAAAAAAGTGGGTCACTTGATAAAGTGATCCCACCGATTATGAATGTCCACAATACTAAAGAATCATAGACGTGTTGAATCGAATAATAATATTAGCTCTGTATTATACACACCCCACAGCTGGGCACGCGCCTCCTCTACCGAATGAGAGGGGTTAGGCCTCAGTCCACCACGCTGGATTAATGCAGGTTGGCAGATTTCAGATACCTTCCAAATTCTAATGACTTCTCAGGTATGCAGGTTACCTCACCATGTTTCTTTCATACACGTAAGAAGTCTACTTAAGTCTGCTTAAGCATACTCCTGGGGCTGGTTTTGAACCTACGATTTTCGTCTCGACAGTCCGTACCACTCCGCGTTGAGCTATTACTGCCAAGCTACCGAATACTTGTTCTTTATTATTAACTCCGATTTAAACATATTTTTCATCGTGTTCATCAAATAAATTATAAAATACTTTAGACATGGATGCCTTTACATCTCCCCGTGGAATACGTAAATTACAAGAATTTTTACCCCATATTTGTCCAGCAACGTAAATAGAGTCATACAAACAGTCCCTAAAGGCCCCATCCCTGAAGCAAAGAACCCTGCAC
Organism: Amorpha juglandis; assembly: GCA_949126905.1. Taxonomy (NCBI): domain Eukaryota; kingdom Metazoa; phylum Arthropoda; class Insecta; order Lepidoptera; family Sphingidae; genus Amorpha; species Amorpha juglandis. The sequence continues at coordinate 3,997,440 of OX421380.1, forward strand.
ACGACATAAATAAACTTACGTGTAATTAGGTTAAAACTAATTAATGACGGATATTTAAACATGTCGTGACTCGGGTACGTGTGAAAATGTGTACGAGGAATATTTATGATCGCCATACATCACTGGGGTGTACTAAGGACCTTTGTTGGGTTAGCTATAAAAAATAATTACCCGAAACATGATGAAATTGGCGGACTTCGCCATAACTGTGATAGTGACCTTATTGTTATGTACAGGAGTAGGAAAATAATTTAATTTATTTGTCACGCTGTAGCATGAATGGGCTGGCTGGACCTGGTTGCCACAGTCTCTTAGAGTACCGACTTAAAGTAGCAGCTGGTTGCATTTTGATTGATAACTTTTTATTGTACACCACTAACAAAAATTACAATAGGAAAAAATACAAAAATACGTGTAACAATCGGGGATCTTATCGTTAAATGCAATGTCTTCCAGACAACCTTGGGATGGAACAATGGCAGAAGATTAGTATCTGAAGAGGGTGTATTCCTTGCTTATTATATATTGTTATACTTAGTGAGATTATCGGAGACAGAAATCTCCCATCCTCTTTTGCGTTGCCGACGCAAACATGATCTTCCGATCATTCAAGATCATTTACCATCAGGTTTCCTACTTGCACGTTTGCTTGCTATTTCTATATAAAAGTTCCCCTGGGATTCTAAATTAGCGCCTGATAATGGATTGTGATAAATCTATCACAGTTTAGTCATATTATTCTAGACAGGATGCCGTATTTTTTGACATCCCGTTCTCTTTATAATGGAGACCAGGATCTAATTAAGCTAGTGGAGATGTATTATAGCCCGTTTACTTTATTCTAAGTCAATGTCACCGGGGCAGACCCCGGCAGATACAGATATCTACATGTTTAACTGTGCGCTACGGATATAGACACGTTTTGGTACGCGAGTGAGATAGGACACCACGAGGCTCAACCTTTTCCATACACTTTCGTACAAAAAGATAACGTTGTGATTATAATGTGCGTAAAAATAATATTGTGATTTATTGGCTTGGAAATTAAACCTTATGATTTCTCAGTTCACAAGACCAATGAGGGTATATTTGTGTTCTTAACACAATTTATCATATCCATTCACCAAACGAACCAGAAAATACATTGAGAATAAAATATCAAACTCCCGTTAAAATAACATTTCTTACCTTGAAAGCCTCTATATTATTTTTATCTTCCCACAAGTAACAGTCAGAAAGAATCATTCCAACTTGAAAAATGGCTTTAATAGTGCGGTTAGAACTTTACACATTAAGTAGACTCGGTTTTCTGGGTTAGACTTTAGGCTTTAACTTTAGTAAATTAGGGCACAACCGCACGCCTCGCATGGTATTTCTGGATTACCGTTGATTAATGTAATATTAAAACTGATTGGAACACATCATGCGATAAGCAAGCTATGAATAAATAATATTATGGACTACTTATTTCACTAAACAATATTAACTCCAAACCTAAAGCTTATTTTATGTAGGGCAAGACGCATACTGCTACTAAATTTATATAGACAGGTATATATGCGATTGAAATTTTTCACTTCGGCAGTATTCGGACTTTTCAAAAATAGGGTGGTTATGATTAAATACAAACCTATTACAGCATGACCCCATGATGAGATTATGTATTTGTTGTTCTGCTGAGTGACTGCCAGGATTCAGATAGCCGGGCATACATTATACTGTTAGGTGTTAATTTTTATTAATTTATGCGAACGGTGTTTATAAAATTGGCGTCGGGTAGATACGCCTAAAATAATGAATAAAAGAGTGGCGCACGACTTGACAAGGACAGTTCGCATTCAGTCGTCGCGTAGTAAGGACCTTAGTACCAGTCGTAGTCGTTATTATAGTAGCCAGCATTCTGCTTGGCTGACCGTTACGGTAGTGGTAATTCCGTCGTGGTTAATCATACTAAGCGTGTATACAAGTGCAGTTAAAGTGAAGCCTACAATTGGTTACTCCTGACTCGGGTTTGTTCTCTGTGAATAGAGTAAATTAGTTTGAAAGTGATCATGTTATTTGTGTCCTATTATTTTTTATAACTCATCTCACATTAAATTCCTAATTTCAGAAGTGGGATAGGCTCCGCAGCCTATCATCATCTTCTTGACATCTTGACAGTTAAATTTTCAAGGCATTACTTAATAGTTAATGCTAGAACTTTAAATGCACTTGTGTTGGTAATTACGCGATGAAATGCGACTGTCTACGGGTGGTTTAGAGAGTCTGTTCCAGTCTTATTGGATTTTTGTTAAAACACAAATCGCCAATGAGATTGACATATTGTGTTCAAGTCGAAAGACGGAATGGAAGGTATGGTGGTGTCTATACCTGCGAAATTATTAATTGTGTACCAATTTTTCTCAGAACTTATCTAGGACTATAATGGACGAGTTCTACTGATGTGGCACCGGCACTCTCATTTGGACCATAACGCTGTACCAACGGTGTGATGGTTCACCCGTACGGCTCACAGAACGGCTTTGCGAGACGACTGTGATCGGATACATTTACGAGTGTTGAGTATAACGAGAATCTGGTGAGTCCGTTCCTGTTTAGTAGATCTGGTATAAAAGTAATTTGCAGTACCTACAGGTCTTATACACACACGGATTTCTCTATAGAGCAATGCTGTGTACCCACCATGCGCTAAATACCTAATAAAAGGGATTTGCTATTTTGTTGTAGATATGAACGATGATGTTCAAATGACGTTTACTGCAAATTACTGTAACCGTAAGAGGTTGAACACTGGCTGCAATGCTGCCTGATATCCTGGAGAAGGACTTATGATGCCCTTGGATTCTGACCATGTTTGTTTTGCGAACTCACTGAGGGCGTATACCCCGTGGACATATTCTGCTATAGGATATGTCACACATCATCATCATATTATGCGGAACTGCTGGACTCGAAACAGTCCAACCTTTTAACGAAATGCCTTTCGGGTCCCTGACCTAGCAGACTTATTCCCCAATATGTATCAGGCTTCTGTCTGGCACACTTTAGTGTGGGGAGAGTTTTATAAAACTTATTTTCATGATAATCGCGTGCCTTGTGCCATGGAAGGGAGATTGGTGTCCTGAAACCTGTGCTCTCTTCTTTGAGAGTGAGTAACATGCAGTTCTGTTTCAGATATAGGCTGATGCGTGTGTCGTCAGTCATGAGGTGTGTCCTCTGGCGCGGATGGCGCCATGATGAGGTGTGTCCTCTGGCGCGGATGGCGCCATGATGAGGTGTGTCCTCAACAATGGGGTGTGTCCCCCAACGATGGGGTGTGTCCCCCAACGATGGGGTGTGTCCCCCAACGATGGGGTGTGTCCCCCAACGATGGGGTGTGTCCCCCAACAGGTGGGGTGTGTCCCCCCAACGATGGGGTGTGTCCCCCAACAATGGGGTGTGTCCCCCAACAATGGGGTGTGTCCCCCCACAATGAGCTCCAACAATGAGGTGTGTCCTCCACCAATGGCGTTAGTCGCCCAACGATGAGTATTTTGAGGCGATGTGCGCTTGCCTCCGGGCAGCTAACTAATGGCATCAGCCCATACACGCGCGCTCGCAATTTTGCAGCTACTATAGTGTGTCATGTGGCAGTGTGTGGGGAGTGACGGAAGTCCGGATTCTGTCATTCACGATACACTGAGAGTTATTTGTGTTATGTCCGAAGCCATTAGATGTTTAATCAATTACATTTGTTACTCACAAAACCCTTTTCTGTGGGCGCTTGAGTGCACGCTTGCGCCCATAGTAATAGTTTGTTACTTCATAAAGAAGTTATGCTTCAGACACACACGAACCTGTATAACCATTTTTCTCCGTGTGTTTTTCTTTATGTTGCAAATACGAGGTTTAAGGCCGGCTTGAGGAGCTCGCTTTGTACATCTAGTGCTGGGCGCCGGTTATCGCGACGCGCAGCAGCCGTCTGCCAGCGTCGGGCAGCAGCCGTCTGCCAGCGTCGGGCAGCAGCCGTCTGCCAGCGTCGGGCAGCAGCCGTCTGCCTGTGACGGGCAGCAGCCGTCTGCCAGCATCGGACAGCAGCCGTCTGCCAGCATCGGGCAGCAGCCGTCTGCCAGCATCGGGCAGCAGCAGTCTGCCAGCATCGGGCAGCAACAGTCTGCCAGCATCGGGCAGCAGCCCGCTGCACACCATGCTGAAGACATCTAAGGACTGATGCGTATCCATGGTGAACCAATTCTCGCTTGTTTTATTTCTAAAAGTAAAAGTAATGTCGAATCCCAAGCTAGGATTCACACTAAGCTTTTTAAACTTGAAACCTTCACAAGGGCTACCCCAAAAGTGATTGTTTCAATTAGTCAGGATTGGTCGAAGCGGTGCATAAAGCGCAGCTAATGTGTTCCTGAAATTTTTTAATATAAGAAAGTGTCACATGGGTATAGCCATGGTGGCGGGTAACAGTCAGCTTCCGCAACATAGCGGATAGGCATCAGGCTGCGGGTTCGATTCCCGCATCTAAGATAAAATGTGGTTATACCCATGGTACCAGATGACGGTCAGCATCCGCAACACAGCGGATAGGCATCAGGCTGCGGGTTCGATTCCCGCACCTAAGATAAAATGTGATTATAGCCATGGTATCGGGTGACAGTCGACCTCCGCAACGTAGCGGACAGGCATCAGGCTGCGGGTTCGATTCCTGCACCCAAGACAACTGTTTTGTTGTGTGACTATGAGCTATGTGATTCTGCCGTGTATTTTTGTTACCCAGGAGGTGCGAGATGCTCGTCGGGTGCGTCATACAGGCAGACGGAAGCTGTGAAGTGCAACGACTGAGCAGCGACCCAGGGGTTTTTGAAGAATACACCACAGCATGGGTGGTACGGAGTGGTATTAAGAGCCGGCTCCGTCTAGAAACGAATCATTGCATTGTATTTTTCTAAACTCATTATCTGTCTTGTAAATAACTAATGTGCTCGGGACGCGCACGCGTCAGGAGAGGCCGTGTTAGGTGTTAATTTTTATTAATTTATGCGAACGGTGTTTATAAAATTGGCGTCGGGTAGATACGCCTAAAATAATGAATAAAAGAGTGGCGCACGACTTGACAAGGACAGTTCGCATTCAGTCGTCGCGTAGTAAGGACCTTAGTACCAGTCGTAGTCGTTATTATAGTAGCCAGCATTCTGCTTGGCTGACCGTTACGGTAGTGGTAATTCCGTCGTGGTTAATCATACTAAGCGTGTATACAAGTGCAGTTAAAGTGAAGCCTACAATTGGTTACTCCTGACTCGGGTTTGTTCTCTGTGAATAGAGTAAATTAGTTTGAAAGTGATCATGTTATTTGTGTCCTATTATTTTTTATAACTCATCTCACATTAAATTCCTAATTATACATATATCACTTCTACAGTGTTTTTTTTTTGTTTTATTTCAATGATTAATAAAAATGTGCCAACGTCGTCATTCTGTTTAGAAATCATTTCATATTTCATACACACACCTTTAATTTTAAAAGTTTAATATTCTCTTTCTTGTTTCAGGTATCAACCAATAACACAAAACAATATGGAGCAAGTCGTAAAATACTTGATTATTATAGCTTCACTAATGACCGTAAAATTAACTGTAACTGAAAGTAAAAATGACACCAAACCTAAGATAGACCGAAGGTACTTTCACGTGCCTAAGTTTATTAACATATGTGACATCGAAGATAGAAGATCGAAAGTACACTGTTACTGCGATAGTAACGTATCGAAGATGGCCACACGCGCTGACTGTTGGGTTTTCGGTGGAGGAATTACTGAAGAAGATGCAATTTGGCCTAATTTCTCATCTCAAAGCGAATTAGAACATCTAATGTTCAATGTAAGATCTGATGATGCGCTGACATTCATACCAGCTAAAGCAATAGTAAGACTAGACAAACTAAAACACCTTACTATACAATTTGGGGCTATCAAAAGAATTCCACCATACGCGTTCACGAACTCATCGACATTGAGACAGATAATATTAAAATCAACCAAAATAGTGACCTTAGAAAAACATTCCTTCTCACAAATGATGATGTTGTCGAACCTAAGTCTGGATGATAACCAAATATCGGAGTTAAAGCGAGATGTGTTCTTTAACTTGCCTAACCTACATATCTTACATTTATCTAACAATAACATAAGTTTGATCCACGAAGGCTGTTTCAAACACCTGAACAACTTAATCGAACTGAAATTAGACTATAATTACATAACTGTAGTAACTAAAGAGATGTTGGAAGGTCTGGAGAATCTATCGAGGCTAAATTTGAGACATAATAAATTGACTATGATTGGAAATTTGGCTTTCAGCGAACTATGGGGTCTGAAAGACCTTATGCTTGATAACAATGCGATAGAGTACATTTCTGAGAGGGCATTTGGTGGGTTGACGCAGTTAAGAAAATTGACTTTGTCGGGAAATCGCTTGACGACGTTTTACGAGGACATTCTGGAAGATATGAGAAGTTTAGTGGTATTAGATCTGAGGGACAATATGCTTGAGACTATAACATATGAGACAGTGCGGCCGGTAGTGGAGAACGATAAATCAACATCGACTGCAGTTTATTTGGACGGTGAGTGGGAGTTCCCTGACATTATTTATGACTTTAATACTCTCTTAACTGAACGTGTCGAAGATTATTTTTATTTATAGAAGTGTGCACAGTTCCGAAATGGTTTTAATGCGCTTGCGAAACTGTTTTGTTTTTTTTGCAAGAGATAAGGAAATACAATAATACTAGTTTAAAAAATTGAGCCAGGCTTATGTATTTTTCAGTTGGCTTTCTTCTATCTTTAATTTTCTTTATTTTATATATTTTAGGTATTAATGGAATATTTTAGAGGCATAAAACAAGTCGAATCAACTATTTATCTGCCTTAAATTAGTCATATAGACAGAATTTTATTGAGAGCAAACCCGCATGTAGACATCAGATAAATCAAGAATAAAAAATCGTACACCTTTGATTATTCAAACCTCGATTTAAAATGCACATTGTGCCAACGTGATTTATTAAAACAGACTGTGGGAGCCTGACTAGCATAAAATTAAGTTATTTTAAAAATAAATATAATCCAGACCAATTTATGAACTTGTTAGACCGAAATTCGTTTAAGCCCTAACATAAAATTATTTAGTCCTTTTTATCAAGTTAAAATTTTGGCTTCATTTTACTCGGAGTTAGTAAGCATATTGCCGACGTTTCTCTCTTTATTTTTCTTTGTCCGAGGCTCGAGCGTTTTAGCAACTAATTAGGGGGCGAGAGAGGTTGAGTGCTATGGTGGCTATTATATGAGTCTCGGTCCTTTTTCTTTTTGTTAGATAGAGGCAAAAGTGCGTGGGTGTCAATCAATAAGTTTATCTTCTTACCTTTTTCGTTTAATTTTTTAAAGGAGAATTGAAGTGGAAATATAAATTCGAAAACTTTATACTTTAGAAAACATTCAAAATATTTTCTAGTTTGAAAAGTAGCAAAATCAATATGGGTTGATTGATTTTGCCCTCCCCCTCTCTCTCTATGTTTTAATCATCTACATGCTGACGTCATATATGTCTATATCAAGCATAAATTAAATCTACGAAAGCGTTATTCCCATTTTAAACCAGATAAACACTCGAGGAATCTCTTTGTGCGTAATCAGGAGCGACCCGGTTCCGTACCGCCTTATTCTTGTTATTCCAAAATCTACTTACAAGAAATTCGGGCAAATAATTCAATTAATCGATGAATAAATTCGTGTGTTTTCATCTTATTCGTAAAGGTCACGGTCTCCTTTCGTAATTATACAGCGTGTTATTTTTTTTTGTTTTATTGTTTAATTTAGATATATGTTTATAATACTGTATTTTGGCATACAGCTTAGGGCTTAGGGCTGAGGGAATATAAAAGCAATAACATTAACAATAATTAATCAAATAAACATTAAATTATAACCAATTTAATATTATAAATCATTAAATAACATACACGCCTCTATACCCGGAAGGGTACCCAAAGATGCTACTAATATACCCAGGCCATAGTTACCGACCTTATATTCATCATAAGATTTGATAGGCGGTGACCTATCGCCCTACTGAGCACAAACTCTAATCCCTGAGAACTCATGTGTAATTCTTCGAATCGGAAACTCAAACAAAGATTGTGATTTTTCTGACCTGGGATTTGTGCCCAAGACTTCATCGGTTTCTCATCTTAAATACGTTGCCATTACACTACTGAGACGATATCATTAAATAAGTCCATTTCATCAAATCAAAATAACCCACAACCCAACCTTTCCTGGAAACCGTTCAACCGTTGCACTGCAATAATGAAAATAGATAGTATGAAGCATGAGGGATTTATGCGAAATGAAGGGATCAATGTAGCTATAAATCTGTCACAGATAAATAAAATACTTTACAAACAAAAGATATTAAGGCAAAAGCGTTTATATCATTGACATAACATCGAAGTAATATCTAGCTTAATGTAATGCAAATATTGGCTCAGACTTTGTCTTTGACATTTGATTAAAACTTTAAAACTGAGGCCCAGGCATCACCACTTAAATATGTGTCTGAATTATTGTCATCAGTTATTATAATTATTTCTCAGGCCTTGTATCATATCTATGAAAATGATCAAGGCGTAAATATAGATTGTCAGAGACAACTAGATATCAACATGATTTTTTTTATCATTCCTGTAATATAACGCGCATTATAAGCTTTTCAAACATTATTTCCAATGCTTCTCTAATAATTCTACTAATATTTCAGAAACGTTTAAATATCGATATCACTTTTCCAAAAATATTTCTATTTGACTGCCTTCATGCTAGCAGGCAGTTAAGCCATAGCCTATTGTGAACCGAAAGGACGCATATTCGATCCCTGAACAATAAAAAGGTTTGTGTTATTTGCAATCAATGTTATTTAGGGTCTTATGAGTTACTAGCTTTTGCTCGCGGCTCCGCCCGCGTGAACAGCATTTTCCGGGATAAAATTGCCTGTACCGTTTCCAGGGTCCCATCTGTCTTTGTAGATTTTGAGTGGTAGAGCCACGCTGTAGACAGTAATGTCTACAGAATGAATGGACTAGCTCGACCGGGTCGTAACCACTGTCTCGCAGAAAACCAATGTAAAGTAGCGGCTTGCTGCTGCGTTTCGTACGGTGAGTGAGATATCCGGAAGCCCAAATCCCCTCCCCTTCCCAATCCCTAATTATCCCTTTCCTTTAAGGTCGGCAACGCGCCCATGATTCTTTTGGTATTGTGGGCGTACATGGGCGGTGGAGATCACTTACATTCAGGTGACCCACTTGCTCGTTTGCCGGTCTATGCTAAAAACAAAAAAAAAAAGATAAATTCATCAAAATCGGTTCAGTGATTTAGGCGTGAAAGCGTAACAAACAAACTCACTTTTGCATTTACTTTCACCCCCTTATCATCCCTTATTAAATAAAATTTCCAAAATTCCTGAAACACGTATTTATTTATTTTACGTCAATAACCGAAATCCAAATTTTGTTTATGTAACTTTCAAAATGACGGACTTTCATACATATTATAATCCCCTATTTTGACCCCTTAGGGGTGGAATTTTCTAAAATCCTTTCTTAGTGGGTGCCTACATAACAAAATGAATATACAGTCCGAATTTCATGCTTGTAGCCTTGATAGTTTGCGCTCGGCGATGATGAATCAGTCAGTCAGGACATGTTATTTTATAACTATAGATGACACCAATAGTCTTTGTAGGTCCTGATACCTATGACTCTCTTTCTCTTTCTTTCTTATTTCAGATCAGAACTATGTAATTAACTAGTGGATGTATCCATTTACCTATTCTTTACTTCCTTATAATAGAGCCTAATCCAAACAAACAAGACAACTATCCAAATTTAGAGCGATACAATCCAGCGGTGGCATATCTGTCTTACCATCAACATAAACTTTTAGTATGGCGACCACATTAGAGCAAACTTTGCCTCAGTCGGGTGCAGTAAAGGGGAAAAACAAAGCTAACTGTGTTAACCAACGTCCGGGTGTTTTGTAAGCGGATAACAAAGGTTGCGTAAAAACTGGGCTTCAATTTGTAACAATGTATGAAGGTTTTGTTTGTAAAAGGCTATAAGATAATGGGATGTTATGAATAACGAATTAATCATTATAATTGAATTGAAATTTATTTTACCCAATTTCTACATACAAGGCATTTTACCTGACACGACATAGTATGATGGTAAGCACGGATTATTATTTGAAAAGGTCATTAAATTTATGTTTAGATTTACTACTTTTAAAAGTATGTGTTTATGATATACAATAGTAATTAGCGATAAAGCAAGGTGTTCGCCTGATGGTAAGCGCCACGCCTACCCATAAACAGAAGCATCTGTGCGGTCACAGAACTTTGTATACAAAGCACTGCATGGCATTGAACTGCGCTCGTCACCCCCAGACACGCTGAGACAGTGCTAACACACTGTTGCTTGGCGGCAGAAATAGACAAAGCGGTGGAACCAACCCAGACAGCCTCTCGCAGACGAGGGACCAACCACCTCCTAAAATTAAAAAGAATAAATAAATGAACGAATAAAATTTTAAAGACTATTTTGTATAATATTAATTTTAAGTAATATTCAAGTCATATAATATTTAAATAACTCCTTAGTTACACTACACTAAGCAAATCTTCGTCCCAAAAAATACCTTAGCTAGCGCTGAAGCAGATGTACCTTTTCTGAAAAAAAATACTGGTTATCCAAGCTTTTTTGGTCTAGAGCCATAATTTACCTCTGAACGTTGAGGTGAGGTTAAACTATCAATTTAATTTCGTAAGGGACTCGCTTACTGAGCGTCTAATAGAAAATATGGTGTCCGAGGTCAGCGGGCTTTGGATGATAATAAATAATCATAACGCACAGGCTATTCATCACGTGTATAAAAAGAAGGTGTATTTAATCAATTTTTTTATGGGAATAGAACCCAAAAACTGTGTAACCGAAAATCAAAGTTATGTGGATTTGTGCGATAGGTTTAACACAAAAAATATTCTCATTCCTTGGTTTACTTAGACTATACTTGACAGAAAAGTAATTAACTAAAGAATGACAAATACATAATACTAGTCAAAAAGACAAAGTAAATATTTACTGAAAGTTAATAATATAATGTGACAAAACTGTTAATACAACATTTTTTTCTGTTTTAGTCCAGTTTAAATAAAAGCAATAAAAAATTAAACCGAAGCACGTTGGTATAACATATCTTAAAGAGCACCAATTGACCTAAAAGCCAAATATCAGACAGAAAACGTTAACAATTTGATACAACATATCTATAAAGGTAGAACCATAAAATTTGATTGGAACCACTTACGACCGAATTTAACAACCTTATTCTGCGCTGTAAAATTGCCAATGCAAAATTTCCTTCGCGATCCGATAGCACACCTGAGTTTCGTAGTTATGCCTTTATACTTAGCGTTTGAGGTGAAACGACAACCCACGAATCCCAGACGTTTACCGAACGTATAAAAGACATTCTGAGCAAATTCCGTATTATGTAAACAATTGGTAACAATGTGTACAAAGCTCTTCGCGCTGTCAAGGATTCGGCAGTTGCAAACGATGCTCATATATCGAAAATGGAAACATTTGGATATAATAATCCCTTTATGTAAGACATTGTGTTCGTAAATCACTCGGCTGTACTGCGATTGCACCTATATTTCGTGGGAGGAGTTCGACAAATTCGGCCGTTTCCATCGCGGAATGGCTTTTTATTTCCATACCTACACGTTTGTTCATGTGTTCTGTTTCGGATACAATTCGCATTTGATTATTCATGAGTTGCGCGTTTTGAAAAATTGCTCTTACGCTTCGCTTTACGTCTTGAAATATCGAGTAAGTTTGTTAAAGATCACACGGTGTGCTTGCAAATATGCGTGTTTTATTTTACTATAAAATTAGTATTCGATCTCTGTTCAGATTTGTGGTGTAATACACTATTACGCCATAGCAATTCGGGTCTACTAGTTAGTATTATACTGTTGGACAGATAAACATCAATTTTATGCCTCTTTAAAGGGATCTTTAAATGATTAATTAATGTAACATATCCACAACTGTCCAAAACAATTCGTTAAATTGATTATTGGGTAACATAAATTAAAGTAGTTCCAGACAACTTATTTATACAATTTATAATATAAAAGCGGCCTGAAACTTATCAAATTATTAAAAGATAACTCCACTTTTTGTGGTTGTTGTAATGAGAGGAAAAGTAAATCAAATATAATTTAAACACCATCACGCATAAGCGTGATAGATCGCGTGATAGGCGTGAGCGGATATAGATCCTAGAGGGGAGAAAGAGACTATCAGGTGCCATAAACTACGATCGTGATCAAGTGCTGTAACTAATAAATATTTTTTTTATTTCTTCTTTCTCTTCCCTTTTCTTTGCTTCTGCGACATGCATGCATTTTCACCGATCAAGGTTTTTAAAGAGGATGATTTTGTTACCAACTTAATCATTGCAAACCAGTCTTGAACATATCTTGGGAGTTGAGTTATCAAAATAATGTCGTGTACTTGGAAATGTGCAAATAATTACATTATTGAAATCAGACTTGTTCCACTAAATTCCTGATATTTAATATAGAAATGTAGGTATTTATCACCACGTTACTCCTGGATGCTAGTGACTCTGCTAACTTTTAATTAACATTCCATGCAAATTTAGTTCGTGGAGGCTTGCAATAGAAAACTACCGCTTGTGGTTTGAAGTTGCTAGCATATACACAACCTTTTCATTTTGATAGGTATATTATAAAGACAATAATTCTGAGGTCTCCATTATTGTTTCAATTCTACGTTTAATAAAAAAATATTTAATTAGTTTCAACAGTTTACCATAAAAGAACGGAAAGTAATAATTCACAACCATGTTCTGTTGGGTCTTATAAAAACATCAAGTCAATACAGACAAAACCTTTGTCAAAGCAAAGTCTGTCAATAGTCGCTATATATGTTGGCCAAAAACTTCAACAGTATTCACCAAATATGACCACGTATCAAATTTGTGCACTCCAGAAATTCAGTAACAGTGTTAAATTCACTTCAAACCAAATTTCAATATGAAATAGTAGGCGAGTGAATTAATTGCCCCAATTTAGAAAGTTAAAGCGACAAACTTGCGACATTTCTTAACAAACTGAAGAAATAGGGGATGAGACCAAATTCGCCAGCTAGCAGAGTCGTCCGCTGCCTTATTACGGATTCTATTGGGTTCACCCGCCAGTTTTAATTGACAAAATATTATGATTCACTGTTGATCGGTAGATAAAATAATTGGATCTAATTGTATAATGGCTTTAAGCTGTAGCAATATAATGTTGTTTTTTTTATTCTCCTGTATGACGAGACGAGCTGCCTTCTTGCCCGATGATTGATAGAAAACACTAAGCCTGTTAAGTGGCAAAAATTAGATAAAGTAGTGGCATCTATTCAGACGGACTCTCGGACATAAGAGACCTACCATATAGTAAAGTACTGTAAGAAGGGAGCAAAGAGCGTTAAAGATATTTCGAGGCAGATTTTGTGAAAATAGTCGTATTAAGAAAATAAGTTCATTTAGAAACAAGTTTTAAACTAGAATTATTAAACACCTTTATCCCTTCGGGCAACAGAGACTTTTTACATAATATTATCTTCCGTTTTTTCTAATAAACCTGCCTGAAACGCTAAAATTTTAAATCTCTTACAGTTTAATTTAGTTTTAATGGTCCTAGTGTAGGTATTTGGACTGCGAAATTCTAATTTTATAATTCCACTATCTCCAGACTTCTGCATTAAAAATTCGAGATATATAAGTAAAAACTGTGATAGTACAAAGACTCCCTATGTTTGCCCTTAATTTAATGTCAGGAGACATCAAAAGATTACTCGAACAGCCAATACACTTAAAGTTATTGAAGCAAAGGATCCACGCTGCATAACCTTCAACGTTTAAATTTATTGAACATACCTTAATCCATTGTGGTTTTAATCTGATATGGCATTTTAGTTTAGTGGTATTATCATTAAACTTTATTGCCTGGAACATTTTACTTTGAATATGTCTTAAGTTTATTTAGATAATATTATACAAATAATCGTCAATGACGTTAGACTTAAGTAAGATAATAATTAATTATATGTATAACATAAATTATATTTGATAGCCCACGTGGTGCAGTAAGCGAGTAGCCGTCTCCGAAGCGAGAGGTCGGGGGTTCGATTCCCGCAACGAGACAAATTTTTGTGTGATCCACAAATATTTGTTTCGGATCTAGGTGTTGTTTCTCTAGAGGGGTTGACGTCAGGCCGGTGGCCATTCATAAAAACTACGAGATGTTTTTTCTCTAACATGTGTTCATAAGTATGTTGGGACGAATTCACGGTGAGAGTAATAAGGGCAGGTGGAATGATAACGTAACTAATACACGTGTATCCAAAAGCAGCCACTGCTCACCTAAATTAGAAACCCTATGAACAATTTGATAATCCTGATTATAGGCTGGCTGTTAGTGTTACAAAATGAATAAAGTAAATAAATAAATAAAATGTTCGTTGGAGATATTAAAATTTTCTTTTACAACATCACAACTTTTCTTGACACCGAGATCGTATCTGATAATAAGCCAAGGCATCTGTTACCGTACACCAGCGGTTTAAAACGTGACCAAAAAATAAATAGCGTAAAATATTTCGATACAATTCGCCAGACTTCAGAATAAGCGCTCAGAACGTGCCGAGTCTGGATAAATGCCATTTTTCTTAGTTCACGCCTGTTCCGACTATCTGTTCGCGGCAGGTTGCAACGTTAGCTTCTTTCTGATAATCCGCAACGAGTGCGGAATGCTAATAAAATAGATTAGCTTTGTATGATGCCTTGGCCGTAGCCAAGGCGTCATTATATCTTGCTTTATTTTGCTTCATTTCTGTAATGATGTGTACTCTGAAGCCTGTATCATTAATATCGTTTGTTTCATTTTTGTTAAATACTCGCACCTTTACAGTTATTATAGAAGTAAATACATATGTACTTACGCCTGTAATTACAGAAGGGGTACACAGAGTCGTAATCTGTACACTCAGGTTTCGCCGAGAATATTACTATTTGAGAATAAAAATCACGGCTATAAACCTATTGCGAAATTTAGTTCTAAAGTTGATTATGGTCAAAAGTATGTACATTTCCAATTAACTTTTAAACCACGCATATTCGAACACATACATGTCGTCCAATAAATGGGTATTGAGGTTCAATAACGATCAGATTCCGTTGGTCCACCGATCGTGCTACACCTGTATACATTTAAATGTTTATTCGTCTTTGGTTCTGCGTGGTAGCGTTCATAGCGATTGATTTTTCATCCCTGTTTTATATCTTGTATTTCTCTGAAAGTAACGTAATTAATAGTGATTTCAATAAAAACATTATCTACCTGTAGGTGGTAGGTTTTATTTATTTGTTTATTTTTTGGGATACATACAGAAAAATTACAACTAAAGGTACATGTAATATTTCCAATACATCAGAGAAAAAAGTCACATTTAATAACGTGCAAAACAAATTACTGCTTCTCCCACATAAAGCTCATGATAATCAACTTAACACAAAATCCAATATTATTCTATTAACACCAAAACCGCGCGGCAACGAATTAACAACTTAATTTAATTACCAAATCAACGCGTAAAGTTTCGTGTTACAAAAAGCCAACCCTCGTGTACACGGATTGTGTTACTGCCCACACGAAACCTAATTCGCACTCTTGTTTCAGGTAACCCTCTCAACTGTAACTGCCGCCTCTCTTGGATATACGTTCTACGCAACGAGACTCGAGACAACACGCTCAAGCACGCCCTTGAAAAAATATCATGTGTCACCGACTCACCCGACCGACGCCCCGAAAATGACGTCACAGACGAAGATAACGTTCTGGCCGACGATAATTACGACTATTACGATAAAAACGATGATTACGCCGAAAAGAAACCTAAAACTAGCAAAGCTGTCAAACTTGTAGATATCCCACTGGAGGCGCTGCCGTGCCCCAAAGAGCTCATACAATCTATAGAGGAGTCTTATGGCCACCCGGTGCAAAATGAAATAAGATTGAAAGCGTTTTCTGGCGCCGGCATCGCTGCATCCAGTGTAATTCCCATAGCTGTTACAATGTTGTTGTTTTAAATTTCACGTGTTTGATAACAAAATGTTTGTGATACTAGATGTTAATTAGCATAATCTGTGTACATATTCAATCAAAGATGTTCTTAATGTAGATTACAAAATTTATCTAGTCAGAATTGTATATTTTTAAATATTAAATGTTCTGTTGTATAAACGCGTCATAGAATTTAAACGAAAATTGTTTGTAAGGGAAAATCCTTGTGGGATTAAGTGGATGCGTGATTTGGGAGATACTCCGAATGAGCACTTCGTAAGCCCGCCAGCTTAAAATTATCTAGGACACTTTCGCAAAATTTACTTTTGTACGACGTAGAAACATTGCGACTCACCATTGCTTTAAATAAACTTCTAGCAAAGGCAAAATATAATGCATACTTCAAATAACTTAATATATCAAGTAGACAGCATTCGTGTTTCAAATGACTTATTTATTCGGACTATAAAGGTTGAAATTAGAAATTCAAATATCACTGAAATGATTCAAATGCCTATGGCAAAACTAAATATAAGTAGAAAAACACGAAATTGCTGACTCAGCAATTTGCTCTCTGCAACGAAGTTATAACGAGGTGAAAAACACATGGAATAAATACAAGCAGTGAGACTGCGCTGCTGATTCTTTTTTTGCTTTTATTTCTCGTAAACTAGCAGCAATTATAAATGAGCAACGGAAAGTTTGACGTGAGTTTACCCAATTTATTCGCACCTCTGAGACCATATCATTATTTTTTCAAACGCTATTTTGTGTCTCATTCATAAGATATCGACTTCGTCCGACCATTAACGTTTTTCCTAAGTTGTAATTTATGTTGACTATTTCTGCCGGGTCTCATTATTTATTTGTATTGGGAATAAAATTATTTACTCTTTAGTAAGATTGATGTAAACATGACATTCTTTGTTTTAAGAATATACGTTTTGTGGTAGTTTTAAAAATGACTTACGATTATAATTTAAAAAAATATTAGCTGAATGACGAAACGAGGCGATCGCTCGCTTGATGGTTAGGGCCACGCCTGCTCATAACCAGAAGCAACATCACACAGAACCTTAAATTACAAAGGCCTACATGGCATTGGACAGCGCTCCTCACCCCGAGACATAAGATGATAGTTCTCATAGTGCGCAGTAATTTTAACTTAGCTTAACTTTATTCCACTGATATTTCAATCAAACCTTCCCTTCTCTAAAATTACGAAATTTTATGTTACAAATGGTACGATTTATTTCGATCTAGCACCTTTGTTAAAAATGTACGATCACCGTACAAATCTTCATTGAAATTATATCCACAATCATTGATAAAACCACGTCTCCAAGAAAAGCATTTGTTTCAAAATACATGTTTTCCTACAACGTGAAATTATTTTTGCCAAGTAAATTTATGGTTTGCGGTTTGACCGATATATATACGTCTTTAGAAATATCCGAACAAATGTTGCTGCAATAAATTTTAAACCTTCTTTGACGGCAGGACGAAAATGTCTTAAATATAATCTATACTAATAATAAAGCTGTAGAGTTTGATTGTTTGATTGTTTGTTTGAACGGGCTAATCTCAGGAACTACTGGTTCGAATTGAAAAATTATTTTTGTGTTGGATAGTCCATTTATCGAGGAAGGCTTTAGGATATATAACATTACGCTGCGACCATTAGAAGCGAAGCATCAGTGAAAAATGTTGCAAAAACGGGGAAAATTATTCATATTTGAAGGCTTCCGTTGCTAAGCTACCGAAATAATATTATTTGAAGGCTTCCGTTGCTAAGCTACCCTAATCTATACTAATATTATAAAGCTGTAGAGTTTGATTGTTTGTTTGTTTGTTTGATCACGTGGGCGGAGCCGCGAGCAAAAGCTAGTAAAATATATAAAGGGTTATAATCCATTGTGTCGTTTAAATTTTGAATTTCATTTATATTGTCATAAGTTTTGTTCTATTTTCCTGAATGACGAGATGAGTAGATAGATCGCTTGCCTGATGGTCATTACCACTACCTCCACACTTATTCGTACATAGTCCTGACCCCACAGTAAGATACGAGTCTTGTGCCATGGGTATGGACCCACGGGAGACTTACAACACCCAGACCCGAAACAATTAATTGTGAACCATACAATCATTTGTCTCGGTGCGAGATCGAACCCGCGGCCTCTCGTTTCGCGCCACGGAGGCTGTCAAATGATGATTACAGCCTTACCAATTCTACATTGATTAATATAACTCGGAGGCTCAAATCCCCTCGCCTTCCTCCCTATCCTTTAAGGTCGGCAACGCGCCCATGATTCTTCTGGTGTTGTGGGCGTATAAGGGCGGTGGAGATCACTTGCCATCAGGTGACCCATTTACTTGTTTGCCGGCATAAAAAAGAACTATAACCCAATATAGTGTACAAGCTTTTCCTCGCGGCTCCGCTCGCGTGATCTACTTTTTTTGGGGTAAAAAGTAGCGTATGTACATCAGGGATAATGTAGGATTCTAATGGTGAAAGAATTTTTCAAAGTTTTTAAGTTTATTCGTTACGTGCAAAAATACAAATCTTTCCTCTTTATAATATTAGTGTAGATAGCATGAATCAATAACCATGTGGATTTTGTTTTAAATATATATATACTGGCATTCAAAACGAATACCAATATTGGCGCAACTGTTTCGGGCTAAAAAAAAATCAAGACCGAATTAAAATTGGAACGCTGGGTATTGAGATCAATAAGTAGTTTTCTTTTTTCTCTTTTACTAAACTCACGGTGACCCGCCTGCAAATTGCTAATAAAAGATTTTGCTATCTAGGTATCTTTGGCGAAGATTTCAAGATTTTAGTGACTTAAAATTTTAGTAATTTGAGATTTTCATTAGTTGGGAAAATCATCATCATTTTAGGGTAGGGTAAAGAATTTTCTTAAAGTGTTCGATATTTTTTCGACAACATTAATAATAATAAAAAACGAAACACAAAAATAATGAAAGCATGATATCCTGGGTGTTTTACTCATATAATTCGTTATTAATTATTAACGGGATTCTAGATGAATAAAGAATAGAGAAGAGATAAAAAATATCAGGGCGTGTTAGGGAAAATGGTAATCTCCTCAAGATAGCAGCAAGCAAGCCGTCATTCAAGATATGACATTTTTGAATTTGTAACTAATTATTTTCAATGTAGTTGACACTGTATTTTGGATTGTATAAGATTTTTAATAATATATATAATGGTAATATGTCCTACTTCTGGGCATGGGCCTCATCAACGAATGAGAGGGGATAGGTCTTAATCCACTACCCTGGCTTAAAGCGGACTGGCGGTCATCACAAACCTTCGAAATCCTTATGAAGAACTTATCAGTTATACGGGTTTCCTCATGATGTTTCCTTTAGCGTTAAATTCATAACTGCACATAACAGTCGGAGGTGCATGCCATTGGGGCTGGCTTCGAACTTGTAACTTTTAGCTCGGTAATCCATACCATTCCCCGCTGAGTTATTGCTGCTTAGCAGATGTAATATAGTATTTAATTATAGCCCTTGTTATGTCATATCGCATCATAGATTGTAAATTATCGTTAAATATTACTGTAAGTGTACAAATTGTATTACTGTTATAAAATTTTCATGTATAACAAATATCTTTAGGTTG
Organism: Amorpha juglandis; assembly: GCA_949126905.1. NCBI lineage: Eukaryota > Metazoa > Arthropoda > Insecta > Lepidoptera > Sphingidae > Amorpha > Amorpha juglandis. The sequence continues at coordinate 4,017,343 of OX421380.1, forward strand.
TGCATATCTTCACTTATGTTGTAAAATGTAATAAATATGTAATAATAAATATTTCTACCCGTGAAATTAGTAGTTTTTTATTATACTTACAACACATAAAAATGTTTAGACTAATTTATTGAATATACATTTAATACAGTAAACAACTTTTTAACAAAAATAATAATGACTTACTTAAATCAAGTCGGAGATATTCTCGAGTAAGACCAGGTCAGAAGTAAGTAGCCGACGTGCATGCATGAAGAATTTAATGAGAGCGAAGGAGGCCAAAGAGGTGTGTAAGGACCGTCTACCCCTATGGGAAACAGGCCTGAGTATGTACGTATAATAACGACTTAAAAAAACTAAAAAGATAAAAATAAAACTAAATAATTTTACTTGTACTGTATGTAGTTTATTAGTCCCTGCTCGACACCAAAATTGTCTAGTTTTATTTTTTGCTTTTTAGTTATTTGAGCCGGTTTTTCTTTTGTAAGAAACACTCCTAATTGGCCTAGTTGCAGCGTACTAAGGCTAAGACCCTTGAGGTTATTCCCAGAACGGGAAATCACAAGTAGAAATAGATAATAATAAATAAATAATAAATGACACCCAATTGTCACACACATAGCCCTCACCGCACAGTATGATACGAGTCTTGTGTCGTGGGTGGGAACTACGAGAGACTTTCGGTCTCACAACACCCAGACCCGAAACAAGTAATTATGGATCAGAAAAATATTTGTCTCGGTGCGGGGATCGAACCCGCGCCTCACGTTTTACGTGTCGGCTACTCGCCCACTGCGCCACGGAGACAGTCTCTATGAGGAGAGGCCACTGTCCAACAATGGACCATAAGTAGGCTAAGGTGACGATGATGATAGGCAATAAGCTCACCCCATCACTACATGAGATGGAAATACGGAAACGACCGACCAGTTGCACCTCTACCTACGCCTTCAACTATAAAGACGCTTCTTTCACGTTATTACAACACGATTTCCAAGACCACGTTTATCTTTCCTAGTATCAAACTGGTCATTGAATTGATAGGAATCAGGCTTTTCGTGAGTTCCGCGGTTCGCTCAAATATTATTTTAATTGGTCAGCTATTTCTTATTCATTAAAACTAGTAATCTTTGTTTGTAATTGTTCTAGATTGTTGTGGCATAGGGTTTATCTGTGCTGTGAATTGTTTGATCATTGAATTTATAGTTTGTTTTGCTACCATGTTTTATCCAAAGGCAAACTAATAAGAAAGTTATCTGATGCTAAGTGAACTCCACTGGCCATAAACATCCCCAATAGATACCTAAATAATCATGTGCGTGTCGTGGCGTCAACTTTAAAAGAAAGAGATTAGAGATTGTGAAGGTGTGAGGGATTTTTGGCCCTCCGGATATCTCCCCTATGGAACGATACCGCACAACAAACTGCTACTTTATAACACTTTTCTGTAAGACAGGTAACAGACCAGTTGAACCGACCCTTTTTTTTATTTGATTGAATGACGAGACGAGCAAGGCGCTCGCCTGATGGCGATGGATGATGAAGCGCCACATCTGCTCATAAACAGAAGCAACAGCGCACAGAGTTTGAATAACAAAGCACTGCATGTCACTGGACTGCGCTCGTCACCCCGAGATATAAGATGCTAAGTCTCATAATGCCCAGTACTTTCACTGGCTTCAATGTCCTTCAAACCGAAACACAACAGTGCTTACACACTGTTGCTCGGCGGCATAAATAGACAAAGCGGTGGTACCAACCCAGACGGCCTCTCGCATACAAGGGACCTACCACCTAATATTTTATATTGCATGAAAAACGCTAGTGAATAACAATTCAAAACATTAGTAACAAAGCAGCGATCTATGAACCCGACAAGGCACATAAGAATAAAAATAGTAAGGAAGCACAGTAACTCCCTGAAATCGATCAAAAACTCATTTTACTCTTGTGACTGAGACGCTTTTTGAATGAGAACGACCCATGTGTCACCATGATATCCCGGTCGCGACGTGACGGAAAATTTCCTGAGATAAAATTTTTAAGATGGACTTCGTAAGTGTTAAAGTTGGTTGAATTTAAATTTACTTGCAGATATCTGTTCGATGATTTATTGAGTAGCGTTCTGTATTCTGTTCATAGTCAATTTTTATTCTAATATTTATTTGATATCAATTGTTGAATGTTTTTCAGATATTACTACTAGGTAAATAGATGTTTGTGCCCGTCTTGTGACTGCCTCGATGGCGCAGTTATATTGCGGACCCGGTAAAACTGCTGTGCTGAGGATCCGAGAATCCCCAGGTCGGGTAGTGATATTGGGGGGGTTTGAGTGATAGAACCACGCTGTAGACAGTTTTGTCTACAGCATGAATGGGCTGGCTCGACCAGGTCGTTACCACTGTCTCACAGAAAACCGACGTAAAGTAGCGGCTTGCTGCTGCGTTTCGTATGGGGAGTGAGATATCCGGAAGCCCAAATCCCCTCCCCTTCCCAATCCCTAATTATCCCTTTCCTTTATGGTCGGCAACGCGCCCATGATTCTTCTGGTGGTGGGCGTACATGGGCGGTGGAGATCACTTACCATCAGGTGACCCACTTGCTCGTATGCCGGCCTATGCTATAAAAAAAAATCTATCACGAAATGCTCAGTATCTATATCCGGTATGGCGACAGGCTCGTCCCCTATTATATCATGAGACGTTACCACAGCTTCGTGGTCTCCATCATCTCGGCTCAAACTAAAACGAAATTGTTCTTCTGTCGGACCATTAAGCTGTGGAAAAGTTTTCCGGCACACGTGTTCCCTCCTTCCTATAATATAGGGTCCCTTAAACGGAGTGGGAAGAAGCCGGCAGTCTAGCCAACCTACGATAAACACACTGTTTGTCGTTGGTCGACACTATTCCTGGATTTCGCGACACTTACCATCAGGTGAGGCGTGGCGTAGTCACTTTGCCAAGCCAGGATAAAAAAAGCAAAAGTAAACTATTAAAAATCATAATAAACTGCCATTTCTCCAAAACTAAACTAATTATTAAAAAGGCGACGTAGCTGTCGATGGCACGTTATCACTGCTCAAGCCAGCGGTAAATTCTCGTGAAGTGAATTCGCCACGGCAAAACCGCTTCGTCAAGATTGAACGGACACGAAAATTGTGGGTTCACGGGATTGAGTCTGAAAATTGTCGGATCAACTACCCACGTATCAACGATCAACTAAATGAAGCTGGGCTTGCGTCGCGTCGTTCAAACTCGAAACCATTATTGCACCTCTTGGCAGAACGAGATTTCGAAAAATAATTATCAATTCGATTATTGGAAGATGAACTCGGGTTGTGTTCGAATGCAAAAATTTTTATTGGAAAACTGTACATTTGAATTTGTTTAGTTTGATGTATTACAGAAACACTATTCATTTGATGACGATCCTTATGAAAAAAGAAATTGCAAATTTTAAATGCATTTTTATTTGGATCTGATTCATTTATACAACTTAGTATACATTTTTCAACATTCTGTTGATGATATACGATATTTCTTTTATATTATTTATTTACCAGGTTCGTCGTATTCGGGGGGCCGTCGGGGTTGGAACAACCGCTTTGTCTATTCCTGCCACTAAGCAACAGTAAGTAGCAGTCTCGGGTTCGATCCCCTGGTCGGGTAAATAGATATTGACTTTTTCTATCACGAAATGCTCAGTATCAGCCCGGACTCTGGAATTGCGCCCAGTATGGCGATAGGCTCGCCCCCATCACATCATGTTACGAAGATACGCTCGGCGAAATGTGGATGTACTGATTACACCTCTACATACGCCTTCGGGGATTACAGACGTGACTGCATATATATCTATATTATATTCATTATATATTATATCTATGCATATATATCTATCTATATTGTACCTATCTATATCTATATTGTATCTATATTGTTGTGTGTTGAGCTAAAAACTTCGCTCAAACATGTCCCTACTGATGAAATGCGGCGGGTTAAAAGTTTCCGTGACCGGCTAACGTGTTAGTTCCCAAAGTAGTCCAGGTGGACCCCCAAGGGTCCACGGGAGACTCGACGGGGTCTACGTTGACGTGACAAAAAAATGGGGGTTCACAATTCTTAAGCGGGGGACCACGAAAATTTATCTGCTTTTGATAGTGAAGAACTAAAATGTTGAATTGACTTCACCTATCAATGTAGGCAGATAATCTAACCTTCACATTTTCTGTCGAGTTTATATATTTTTGCTATTTTTTATTTGATACGAGCCAAGCGGTCGCCTGATTGTAAGCGCCACGCCTACCCATAAACAGAAGCAACACCACACAGAACTTTGAATTACAAAGCACTGCATGGCACTGAACTGCGCTCGTCACCCCGAGACATAGGATTTTAAGTCCCATAATGCTCAGTCCTTCACTGGCTTCAATATCCTTCAAACCGACACAATAATGCTTACACAACGGTGTGTGCTTACAGTGTTGCCTGGCAGCAGAAATAGACAAATAACGAAGACCTACCACCTTGTAAATTAAGACCACTTTGGTCTATGAGAAAAAAGTCTGGGAACCTCTGGACTAACGTTTTGTCCGACAAGTTTCTGTATTCAATTGTATCTGAGGCTTGTTTAGCCGGTGATAAACTTCGTTTTGCTATTAGGATTACCTCGTGTTAGGAATATAAATCAGATTAACGTTTGTTTTGGCTTTCACGCCTTTATTAATGTTTTGTGTGACTAGTTTGGGTACTTATTTTAAGGTTACATAAAAAAATATGACAGCCTCCGTGGCGTATCTATAATGTAATGATTTTTTATAGCATAGATCGGCAAACGAGCAAGTGGGTCACCTGATGCTAAGTGATCTCCACCGCCCATGTACACCTACAATACTAGAAGAATCATAGACGCGTTGCCGACTTTAAAGGGAAGGGATTGGGAAAGGGAGGGTGATTTTCGCCTCCGGATATCCTACTCACCGTACGAAACGTAGCAGCAAGCCACTATTTAAAGTCGCTTTTCTGTGAGACAGTAGTACAAACTCCTATACTTTACTAAAAGTCTAAATAACATTACATTAACATTTTGAGTGGTAGAGCCACGCTGTACACAGTTTTGTCTACAGCATGAATGGGCTGGCTCGGCCGGATCATTACCACTGTCTCACAGAAAACCGACGTAAAGAAGCGGCTTTGCTGCTGCGTTTCGTACGGTGAGTGAGATATCCGGAGCCCCATATCCCCTTCCCTTCCCAATCCCTAATTATCCCTTTCCTTTAAGGTTGGCAACGCGCCTATGATTCTTTTGGTAGTGGGCGTACATGGGCGGTGGAGATCACTTACCATCAGGTGACCCACTGGCTCGTTTGCCGGCATATGCTATAAAAAAAAAAACAAAAACATTGAAATAAAGATACAAAATATGTGACCTTGATTACTCAATAAAACAAAAGTTTGTAACAGCTGAACTGGCCGAATCAATCAACGCATGACAGGAACGCGTCATTTCACCATTACAATATATCAAAAGAGAAAAAATGTAGCACACTGCAGTATTGATATCCGACGAAATAGGAAATACGAAATAATCTTTCAAAGGGAATGAAAGCCTCGGAATAATGGGATACGTTGAAAAAAGTATTAGAGTAGCTTCAACTATGCGGCTTTGGTCAGACATTTAAAAGGTCTGCTTTTTTTTTCAAAAAATATTTTTACATTTCTATTGAGTATTGAAATATTTTTCACAGCAAATATTTCTGGTGTTTCAGACTGATCTTGTTTGGGTAGATAAATATAATGAATTTTTATTGAAATAATTTTTAAAACAATTTTAGAAAATTATTTTAAAAAATTAAGTGACGCTAAGGGTCAACGCTTCGGGTGTCGCTTGTGCTCAACAGTAAGCGAACGGCGCGCGTGTTTCTATCTACTGGTGTACTGGTTACATCTCTGTCTACCCCTTCAGGCGTGAGTGCGTATTAATTCATTTATTTCCCAACATTTCGTCCGAGCTGCATCGGTCGTTGTCACGGGTTGACTGGCTTAGTCGCGTCTTCGTGAAGTGAGGTCTCGGCAGCTAGCCTCATTTACCTAGCTGTATTATTTGTACTTCAAGACATAAAACTAACCACGTCTTTACATTGACCAATCAGATCACTACGGTCGCACTCACTACAGTGATAACTGTAAGTTATTGACAAACGATATCCATCCTCTCTTGAAATTGTTGGATATAAAACCTATTTGCGCATGCTGGTTTTTGAACTTTGAATAATTTATGAATATTCAAAGTTGTCATATCATTGTATCAAATAAAAGTAATAAAAATGGATTGAGACCTTTGACTACATATTACATCAAATGTTATTATTGTATTCTCCCAAAAAAAAGGGATAAAGGTCGCAGGAAGTCGCTGGATGCAGGCCGCTTCCAACAGGTCGGTCTGGAAATCTTTGGGGGAGGCCTATGTTTTGCACTAGACGTCCTGTGGCTGATGATGATTATGATGATGATTCTCCCAATAATTCTAAAGAACCTGATATTTTCACAGAAATTCTTATGATTTATAATTTCAGTATCTTCAAGTATTATCCTGGAATCATAAATAAGATCGATGAGACTATTTTTAATGCAATGGTATGTAAACAGATCGCGAAAGTCAAAAACTAAGCAGCATCTTTGATCTTAACGCATCCGGTGACTTTGGTACGGATCGGATGTAAGGAAATTGGAATCAAGAGACCGTAATGGACGTACTCCTTTTACCCTTTATTTTATTTGACTTTTTGGTCTTATATCTGTTTCTGAAGATCTGATGTAAAAGGCACATAATACTAATATTTTGAAGGTATTTAGTTATAATTCAGTTTTGTCCACGTTACAGGATCAGCCAGTGTATACCGAGTTCTCCCGAGGGGCTAGCGACATGACTTGATGGTTGTTGGGGCGGGTATAGGGCTACATCCTCGTATCTCTGTACCTACATCGGTCATCCGCATGTCCTGTTACAGGCCCCTCGATTTGCTTCTTCCTTCTTCGGAGTATGAAGAAGCATTTATATAGGCCAGCATGATTCTGGTGATCGATAAACTCATTGTTTGTTGGTGGTCACTGGTTTTTTGGACTGAACTGTTCTTTAGATGTAATGCAGTCACTTTGCCGTGCCCGGATAAAAAAAAATGAACCATCACGTTCAGTGAAGTCAATCCGCCGTGGCAAGACAAAACAAGAATCTTAAATATAATCAAAGATAAAATTCCCTAACAAATAACATCTCGATACGAATTCGGTGCCTCAAAATTATCAAGGCAAAATAATGTAACCGCAATAATCCGGTCCCGATTAGAAACCCGAGCAAGGGACTCGGCGTATCGCTATTCAAATCTAGATATTATCCGATAGCTTTATGAGATTTCAATGAAAACGGCGAGTAATCTGTTTTTGTTATGGTTCTGGATGTAAAGGATAATGAAAACATTATCAGATGAAAATTTCAGTACACAATTAAAGATAGTATTCATTTAAAACCTTTATTGTACACAATATATATTTGATTGAATGACGAGACGAGCAAGGCGCTTGACTGATGGTAAGCGGCACGCCTGTCCATAAACAGAAGCAAAACCACACAGAACTTTGAATTACAAAGCACTGCATGGTACTGAACTGCGCTCATCACCCTGAGATATAAGATGTTAAGTCTCATAATGCCCAATAATTTCACTGGCTTCAATGTCCTTTAAACCGAAACACAACAGTGCTTACACGCTGTTGCTTGGCGGCCGAATAGATAAAGCGGTGGTAGCAACCCAGACGGCCTCTCGCATACGAGGGACCTACCACCTTGTAAACCTCAAGAAATTCTGAAACCACGTGTTAGTATCTGGTATTAAGTTAGGCTCATCCACAACACATCATGGAATTGAAGTAAACTCGGAGAATTAATGGCTGTGCATATCTCCTCGGGGATACAACTGTGGTAGTTTTAATGGTATTTAATTTACAGACAATTTTTTTTAATCTGACTCTAAAATTTACTCCCCAAACTACAAATTCCATAACAACTCCAATTAACTGTGGAAAAAAGGAAGCAGCAAAACATATTCAGTTCTCCAACTTGCCTCAACGCTAGTTGCTTTAGCACTCAAAAATCTCTGTAAAACAGTTTTAATTCTGCTCGTATAACTTTATGCGAGATTAGAGTTCATCCTTATGTTTTCATAAAAGAAACTCAAAAACTGCGAGGTATCCAAATTGCTGTATATGCTGCCAAATTGGATCGCGTCCAAAATCAAGTCGGATGTTCACATTAATCTGACAACGTAAATTGGCAGGATTATAGTTTAATTCAAAATTATAAACTCCTTTGCAAAAAAAACGGGCACCTTACACACACACTTTACCTTAGCTTTTCTATGGGTAAATATTATTATATTTTTAGTATGTCATTAGCTTGGATGACTAGAAATTTCTTATTATCAATGAGAATCTAGTTTTTTAACACTTTTATCCTGGTATCGGTGTTTTAGTCAATGTAAACAGAGAGCCGTGTTAAAATGGACATTTTTATGGGTATAATGAAATTAAGACTACGAGTATTTTTATGGTATTTTAATAAAAGAGACATTAAAAAATAAAAATTAATAACGAGTATGACCTCCTCTTGCAGCGATTACGGCATGTAATCGTCTTGGCATGCTTCCCACCAGGCTTTTGATGGTGTCCTGTGGAATGTGTTCCCACTCAGTCGAGATTACACGTTTAAGCTCTCTGATGTTTTGTGGAGGTGGTTGGACAGATCGTACTCGCCTTTTTAGGAGGTCCCAAACGTGCTCAATGGGGTTAAGGTCGGGGCTCCGCGCTGGCCAATCCAAACGACGAATACCGACCTCTTGCATATAAGCATCTACGTCGCCAGAACGGTGGGCCCGAGCATTATCGTCCATGTAAATGGCATCTTCACCAATTACAGTCAGTGCGGGTTGTGCATTTTGAGAAAGGATTTCTGTTATGTACCTATGCGCATTTAGTGAGCCATTTTCTATGAATACTATCTCGGTACGATAGTTGGAAGTTACGCCCGCCCAAAACATAACGGACCCTCCACCATAAGGGGTGATTTCTTCAAAACACACATCGGCATAGCGTTCCCCTGGTCTTCGTAACACTCGCCGACGTCGGTCCTCACCATGCAGACAAATTCGAGCCTCATCGGAGAAGAGTACGCTACTCCAGTTACCTGGTGTCCAAGATAGGCAATTTCTAGCGAACCTCAACCGCGCAATCCGGTGCTCACGGAGTAACTTGGGGGCCCGCGCTGGTCGTCGACTACGTATATCAGCAGCTAAAAGTCTTCTCCTCACAGTCCATAGGCTAACTTGTGCTCCTCGTACCTCTTCAAGGTTTCTTTTGAGGTCTATGTAACTGCATTTGCGGTTCCTCAGCGCCTGAGTCACTAAAAAGCGATCGTCTCGCGGCTGTGTGCAACGTTTTCTCCCAGAACCTTGCCTTCTCTGAACGGAACCTGTCTCTTGGTATCGAGTCCAGGTTCTTTGTACGGTTGAACGACTCACGTTTAACCGCTGTGAGACGTAACATTGGCTACACCCCTCTTCCAGCAGCGCTATAATTTTACTAGCTCTCATTGCTTTTTCTGCCATTACGATAGACACAAAGATATCTGTTTTAAGTCACAATAAGGCAGAATTATGCGATAAACATAAATTGTTGTACTAAAAATAACGAAAAGTTACTTTTAGTTGCTTGATAACCTTTTAACCGCAAACCCGCGAAAAGTGTCACAAAATGAAAAAGGGATTAATAATTTAAAAAACAAAAGTTTTGAATTTGGGATGAACTTTTTTTCATACCCAGACTCTTTATTAAGTGCCAGTAACATAGTTTGGCTATTAAAACCTCTGAAGAACTAAATTATTACCAATAATGTTAAAAAATCAAACCCGCCCGTTTTTTTTGCAAAGGAGTGTATTAGAACGCAGGTGGCGTTTATATTATATGCTGATACCTATAAACACAATTTACAACAATGTTGTAATACTTTATATTAAAAAAATATGGGAAAAATATTTTGTTTGTATAATATTTATAGTAGCAGTAATTTTTCGTCAATTTATTAATGATAGCTGTGCCCGCGAACTTCGTTTCGCCATCTTCATACAAACTTTCATCCCCTTTTTACACCCTTCAGGGGTTGATTTTTGAAAAACATAGTAGCCTATGTCTTATTTTAATGTATAAGCTATATTATTGTAAAGTTTCATTAAAATCCATTCAGTAATTTTTACGTGAAAGAGTAACAAACATCCATCCATCCATCCATACTTACAAATTTTCGCGTTTATAATATTAGTAGGACTTTAATATTCACCTCCCGTTTTACTATTTTTTTGTTGTATGCAGTATTTGATTATCTTGGTCTTATTTTGAGTTTAAACCAATTAGTTACTAAGGGTACATTAACTTTAGATAATCTAAGAGAGGTTTTATTATGTATCTAAGAGCTTCGATAAAATAATCACAAATTTTGATAATATTGTACGAGTTGATAGCTATCAAATCGGACTATTCTTTTGTCGAGGGCGTAATAATAATAAATACACCCAACATTCACATAAATAGTCCTGATCCCACACTAGGTTAAACCGGTACCGAAGGTGTTAGGAACTACGAGGGACTTGCGGTCCCACAACACCCAGACCAAAAACATGTATTTGTGGTTACACAAACAATTGTCTCGGTGCGGGAATCGAAACCACGGCCGCTGGGTTCACAGCCGGCTACTCAGCCACTGCGCCGCAGAGCCTGTCAATATAAAGTTATTATAAATCAAGAATATATAGTTGAGAATGAGAACAAGAATAGTTTTTTAGAAACTAAAGTCAAAAGGCCGGCTAGGTTTTGCATCATTCAATGATGATGACCAACTAAAAAGATTTTAATGATTCATAAATCGCAATCCTATACCTCATAGAAAACTATGAGCAGTACTGAAATTATATGAAATTAAATAATATTTCAATGAAAAAACAGCGCCTATGACAAGTCAGTATAAAAATTCATAAAATAAAATATTTATTGAGAACATTAAATAAGTATACATTTTTGTAAAGTTTTTTTTCAACCAATTTGGAAGGTTGTTGCGTTAGAAAAGGATAGGCAAGATACTCTAGCCGCTAGCGTATTCGAAATAAAGCCAAAAATAAAAGTCGCTTAGGGACATCTTATTCCGCCATAGTCCAAAATTGAACTAACAAAACGTTTTCTTTACCTTTCCTTATGTAAATGAATCTCGTTAATGAATATTTACAAATCCCTTTTTTTAGTTCTTGGGCCTTGTACGCCGGTCGACGGTTTCTCGGTAAGCAATTTATATCAAATAAAATAATCATATTTGGCTTTAAGACTTTTTTTTACCACAGATTCTTAAAATATTTGGATTAGAGGTAATAATAAACAAGGTGGTAGGTCCCTCGTATGCGAGAGGCCGTCTGGATTGGTACCATCGCTTTGTCTATTTCTGCCACCAAGCAACAGTGTAAGCACTGTTGTGTTTCGGTTTGAATGACATTTAAGCCAGTACGTAGCCAATTACTGGGCATTATGAGACTTAACATCTTACGTCTCGGGGTGACGAGCGCAGTGCAGTGCCATGCAGTGCTTTGTAATTCAAAGTTCTGTGTGGTGTTGCTTCTGTGTATGGGCAGATGTGGCGCTTACCATCAGGCGAGTACATTGCTTGTTTCGACATTCAATCAAATTTAAAAAAGAATATCAAACTTTTCATGTTCTGGAATTTCGCATATGAGAATAGATTTGATAAGACTATTAGTGGAATCTGGTGCAGACATAAGGAGCGCTTAAGATAGGTGGTAGAAAATTATTATAGAGATCAATTATAGTAATAAATCCATATTTTATTTGCTTTTAGGCAGACTTTTGATAACCCTTATGAGTGGTAGAGCAACGCTGTAGACAATTTTGTGTACAGCATAAATAGGCCGTTTCGACCGGGTCGTTACCACTGTCTCATAGAAACGTAAAGCAGCGACTTACTGGTGCGTTTCGTATGTGAGTGGTATATCTGGAGGCCCAAATCCTTTTCCCCACCCAATCCCTTAACTACCCCTTTAGTTTAAGATTGGCAACGCGCCCATGATTCTTCTGGTATTATGGGAGTACACGGGCGATGGATATCACTTACTATCAAGTGACCCACTTGCTGGTTTACCGGCCTACGCTATAAAGACCTTGATGTCAGTGACGCTACACGCTTGATGACAGCTACCATCAGGTGTAATGCAGTCACTGCCGTGCTCGGATAAAAAAGTAGCATTTACTTCAAGGTGGTAAAATAGGCGGTATTATTACATCGCCAATCATATTAAAACCAGTTAATATCGACCATCGCAAAACTTTGCATCTTTTGACGATCGTCAGAATTATGCCAATTTCCAACCCTAAGTAACTGGAAATAAACTAGCTAGCCCCGGAAAACGACTCATCGGAAATAGCCTATATGGTGAGATTAGTATTCGCTATCAAGCTGGGTAGATTTTTTTTTTATCCTGGCTCGGCAAAGTGACTACGCTACACCTGGTGGTAAGTGTAGCGTAATCCAAGAATAGTGTCGACCAACGATAAACAATGTGTCCATCGTAGGTCGGCAAGATCATGCCGGCCTGCCAAAGGGCCAAGGGGGGAGGGGAAGGAAAAAGGGATGGGAAAAGGGCTAGGATCAATGGGCAAGCCCCTGGGGAGAACCGGATATACACTCGCTGACCCTGGAACGCGACCCACACAAGATGGGCCACTATGGCAGGTTTTAGCCCCAGTGTACGGTGGTCGCTATCCGGTCGGATACAAGTATCCTCCCACCAGCATAAATCACCCTGGCAACACCAATCTGCAACAATATACTTGATACAATGTTCTGAAATGTACTAAATTATTTATAACACGACCCGTCAAATACTAGCCAAAGTCGGGTAGACAAAGAGGGTAGATGGGAATATTGATGTGGATACATATATTAATACTCTGTCTACCTACCCGTTTGTAAATTATGCATATATCAACCGCCAACATAGTATACAGGTGATAAATCATAGTGGATGTCAAGGGTTGCTTGTAATTTTTGACTATAATGTGTAAGCACTAATATGTTTTGTTTTCGAGGACATTAAAGCTAGAGAAATTACTAGGTATCTGAGACTTAAAATGTTATGTCTGGGGATGACGAGCGCAGTCCAGTGCCATGGAGTGCTTTGATATTCAAAGTCCCGTGTGGTATCGCATTTATTTATGGACAGGCGTGACGCTTAGCAGTCGAGCAATCTGCTCATTTCATCTATCAGACTAATACAATCATCAGACATACATATAGACATATTTATATTTCGATTATAAAATATATAAAGGCTGTATTATAAACCATAACAAACATTGAATATTTAAAAATTAAATACGTACAATCAGATAATTATTTATCGTCTGAATGATGAGCTGAGACGACACTCGACCACCAGTAAGCACCACGCCTGGCCATAGAGGAAACCTTTCTACCTATGTAAAAAGAGGAGTCTCGGAATAGCAGTCGGACGTATATCACACGTAACAGACAAAAATCAGAGGTGTACCGTCTGTACCGCTCCCTGTAGAGCCGCTGCTTTTGTATTTAATTTGTTACGAAAAAACAGCAGTAGCCGAGCAGAGAGAGGAACAAATTCTAATGTCAGTCAGCAACAGACAGTGACCTCGATACTGCGTACTCGGCAGTCAGCCCCGTTTATTCGACGTGCACTATATTGCAAGTCGATGTATTGCTCCCGTTTGACTATATTGGCCCGGCTTCCCGCCCTTTGACTCGACCATAGCTCTCCACATCACCACAGTATAAATGAATTAAATTACCGATATTACGGATAATTCTAGCCTTTAGTGGGTAAATTCGGCCATATATTTGTTGATTTATGTTTTTTTAAAGGTAAGTTAAACGGTTTTCTGCTTTAAATCAAGTTACAGGCCAGACAAATAAGTCGAAGTGATGTTTAATTTAAATTTGGAACGTGCTCAAAGTTAAAAACTATAAGGGCCGGCGCTCATAGACGGCATGGCACGGCATGGCATGGCAAAGGATTTTATTACTAATCAAGTTATTTTGAATCTTATTGCCACGAGTTTAGAATTCACGTTACTTTATTTCAATACCACAGTGCCGCGACGTGCCGCGGGATGCTGTGGCATGACGCGACGCGCCGCGGGATGCTCCGGCCAGACGTGTCATGCCGTTTCATTCCACGGATTGCCGCGGTGCGCGAGAGAGAGAGAGTGGCTGGGCATTCAGCAGGATGCCACGGCATGCCACGGGACGCCGCGGGATGCCGCAGCATGACCTGCCGTGCCATGCCGTGCCATGCCGTCAATGAGCGCCGGCCATAAGAATACAACAAATGTTACCAGGAAATTATATTTTTATACTATTGATACGATTTAAAACCTTATTAAGGATAGATCACCTATCCATCGGATGGTTGGACCTAATAAATTGCAACTATTAGTGTATATTGTACCGGTTATTTATAAAGTTATTGTAATATGCAATAACTTGACTATATCTACAGGTTTTGACATTTTGATAGTACGAAAATAAATGATACAACATTAACATTAGGTAGTGTAGTCACTTTGCCGTGCTCGGATAAAAACACGATTTTGATATAACAGAAACTAATATAATACACATATCATAATAGGATATTTAAAACCAGTGTTGAAAAAATATAAATCAAGTCAAAAAACTACAACTTAGAAGTCATTTACATCTGCTGGAAGTAGCAGTTTTCAAATGACGGAAAAATGATGCACGACATGGCATATTACTTCACAAGGCAAGTCTCACCATTATGATCCACGCATGCGAGGGAGATAGTGAGACTTTCCCACTACGCGTACTTTTGCTCATACCAATATTTAAGACATGATCTGCAGTCTCATCTTCTACCCAATTTTAATCTATTTTCGTAAAATATTTTTTTTCCTATTATTATACAGTACATATAAAATAATGCATAAAATTAAACATAAATACACTATGTATTGCATTTATTCTTTCTTATTTCTTGAAGATTACTCTTTAGACCTATGTACATGTTTACTCTTGGCGTTATGAGAGCTATACCTTGACATCTGACCACATAATGTTTCCTGTATGCCTCGTGAACACGTAGTTCTCGGTTGTTCGGCCATGTTGGAAGCAATTCACGTGGCTTCCATTTCAGATATTATAATAGCTGCTGACACATATTGAGAACAGTCTAAACGTGTTTTGACGTTTAGGACTGAGGGCATTCCGGTTAATAATTTAATACTAAGCGCCTATTTACGTTCAAATACAAAATACTCAATGACTTCAATGTATACTAATAGACCAGCTGTATAGTACAAAGTAATTGCGGTACTAAGTTACGGTCAATTGATAGCAACTTCATATTACTATGTCCGTATTACTACGTAATTACCGTTCATTGTCAAATCTAAATAAATACAAATTATGAAATCCAAGCATTTGCTAAAATCATTTAGGTCAGTAAACAAATAGAATCGAAGAGCATGAAGCCAGTTAACAAAGTATATAAAACAACGTACGTCACGACACAGTGCACTTGATTGGCTCCGCGATTGACACAGAGCTTTAATTTTATTCTACGGCCTGCATTTTGTATTTCACCAAACGTGATTTCAGGATTTTGTTCGAAGGCGAGAGGAATTTTTGTTCAATAAGGCTAAACATAACATCTTGTATCCATTTCTAAGTGGTAGAGTTAGGGCATAGACAGTTATACCAACAGCATGAATGGGGCGACTCCACCGACAAAGTTGTAGTGCAACACCTGATGGTAAGCGTAGTGTAGTCCAAAAACCTAGCAACCACCGACAAATAATGAGTTTATCAGTGGTCACCACAATCATGCCGGCCTTTATAAATACTTCTTCCCTCTTTGGAGAAGGAAAAAGCAAATCAAGGGGCTTGCGACAGGATAGGCGGATAACCGATGCAGGCACAGGGATACAGTGATGTACCCCTATACCCGCCACAACCAACTATCAAGTCACGTCGCAAGGAGAACCGGATATACACTGGCTGATCCTGGAACGTGATCCACGCCAGATATGTGGGTTACTAGTGCAGATTTTAACACCATGTGAACGGTGGTCGTTATCCGGGCGGATATGAATGTCCTACCACCAGCAAAACACACACAAATATTATACAAATACTTTCTACATTATATGAAATATCAATAACACCATTATGTAACACTGAATATCTTCACAATAAGACAAAATAATATTACCAACGTTCAACAAAAGCGTTCCAAGAATGAATCATTGTAGCTTGTTCATTATATTGACAGATGAAGCCTAACATGCCCTACAGCAAAATAATGACAAAACATTCTTCATTTCAATATTGTCTTAGAGCAATTTTAAATGTATCTTAAACTCACGCTTGTTTCACCAAAATGACAAGCAGAGATGCAACTAGTGCGCCAAAAGTTAAACAGCTTATTTCCATCCCGTGATGCAAAAAAACATCATCAACTTTGAATGACTATTGACTGTACAGATTTTCTTAAAAAATGACTACCTATTTCGTTTAATCAAGCCTTCAAACATAAAAACCGTATTTAAATCAGTATATTCGTTCAGGTGCACTGATGCCACAGACAGACACAATACACACACACACACACACACACACACATTTTGTTCTGTTGTTAAAAAAAGTATAAACGAAGAAGTGCTGAGTTACAAAATCCTTATTACTTAAATCACCTTACCGAAGTCTTTACCAGACAATTGCAACTCATCATTGAAGGCCAATTTTTTCTGCGTCTCCAGTTATCTTTAGCCACTCAAAATCCGCCTGGCAGCCGGCCAGTGAAGCAAGATTTAGGCGATAAAAGCTGGCAGCGTATATCTGTAGCCTTATTACGTATCTTGGAATAGGAAGGCGACAGCGAAAATTACACTAACACGGGGAATCTGTTCAATGAGTTTTTTTTTATCCTGGCTCGGCAAAGTGACTATGCTACACCTGATGGTAAGTGTAGCGCAATCCAAGAATAGTGTCGATCAACGATAAACAATGTGTCCATCGTAGGTCGGCAAGATCATGCCGGCCTGCCAAAGGGCTAAGGGGGAGGGGAAGGAAAAAAGGGATGGGAAGGGGCAAGCCCCCTGGGGAGAACCGGATGTACACTGGCTGACCCTGGAACGCAACCCACACAAGGTAGGCCACTATGGCAGGTTTTAGCACCAGTGTACGGTGGTCGCTATCCGGTCGGATACAAGTATCCTCCCACCAGCTAATGAGTTTAGTAATATATCATTGGTTGAATGCAACGAATTCTGGGACACTTGGCGATCGGAAAAAAGTATGTCAAATTGCGACTTTTAAATTAGCCGTTGATTCGTTATTTAGCGAATAATTTTAAATCGATGTGAGCTTGCTTTTTTGTTTCTTATAGTGAGTGAGATATCCAGAGGCCCAAAGTCACCTCCCCTTCCTGATCCCTTAATAATCCCTTTCATTTAACGTCGGTAATTCTAGTATTATGTATGTACATGGACGGTGGTGATTACTTACCATCAAATGATCCACTCGCTCTGTCTCACAGGGCCGCTATCCCAGCGAATATGAATATCCTACCACAAGCAATTAGGAATTATTCACCGTTTTGTGCGTTATCCGGCTGATTATTATTCAGATAATGAATTTAATCGGCCCTTTAAATTTTTAATAAGATACGTAATAAGGCCAGGGGTGTTTTACATAAAAAGTTTCTAGTGCTGCGGTTGCAATATGAAGTGAACACTGAACAGGGCGCCCCCGCTGACCCAATTCTGGACGATTAAATTAATACTTGTTATCCTGCCGACTTCTGTATATATTTTTTAGGATTACAGCCGTTTCTTTCGGATTATGTTTGGCTATTTTCTGCTTTTTAGTTAACAGCTGTTTTTTAAATGACTATTTGAAATACTTTGAGTGCTCTCGACGATTTTGTAGAAATATCTTTAAAATATTCAATCGTGCCACTCCTGGACTTAAGCCGCCTCTACTACCAATACCTTAGTAAGTGGTATTAAGCCTTAGTTCATCACGCTTCATCTAATCTAATGCGAGTTGGTGGACTTCACTTACTTCCGAAATTCTGATGGAAATCTTGCAGGTTTTGTCTAGAGCATGAATGGGCCAGCTCGACCGGGCCGTTACCACTGTTTCGCAGACAACTGACGTAAAGTAGCTGCTTGCTGTTACATTTCGTACGGTGAGTGTGATATCCGGAGGCCCAAATTCCCCTCCCATCCCAATCCCTTAATTATCCCTTGCCTTTAAGGTCGGCAACATGCCTATGATTGAATTTTGAATTATTTTGAAGTATTTTGGGTATACATGGGCGGTGGAGATCACTTACCATCAGGTTACTCACTTGCTCTTTTGTCGGTCTATACTACAATAAAACCATTTACCACTGTGTTTGAGTGCCTTCAAATCATTCTGTTTTCAAGGTATCATTTTGTTTTGCCTTAATAATATTCAACTTTCTCACCTTGATAAAACATGATATCCGTCTTCTTTGATTGCGAGTTTTATGTGAAAGCTATAAATAGCATAATAACATGTGTTAGGTAACACGAGCATACTTGGAATATTGTAAAATTTTGTTATAATTATCCTCGAATATGTGCCCAGATCGTCAATTTTCTGAGAAGTCTTGCTTTATTCGATGTTTCATTATATTCTAATTATGGTTTACTTATTATAATTATTTACGTGTTTGTAACTACGTGGGTTTATTTATAGGGAGCAATCTCGGGAATGTAGGAGATTGCATTATACCTATAATTGTAAATATTACATCTGAGTGTTCTCCGTAATATTTGTATAGATGTAAAGTGTACTTGTGTATTGCTGGTCGGATATTCTGACACATTTTTGTATTCAACTGGATAGCAACTATCATATACATTGTGAAAAACCCGACACAGTTGCTTGTTAAAGCAAGTCGCATCAGCCAGTGTATATCCAGTGTCTTCGGACTGGCATACTCCTATCTGAGACGAAATGTATTTTATTCGAAACGTATTTACTTAACTTCAACTCCCCTGTAATCACTTTGCAATGCTAGTATAAAAAAACATTACAAACCCACATAGAACAGGGTGGTGGCATTACGGTTCAAATACCCACACTGAAGTAAGAAGCCTTTACCTATGTTCCAACAGCGCCATTGATTAAGAAGTAGACAATAAAACCATATAAGCAGGTAGTGAACGCTTTAGACCCATCAGTATCAAGGCTCCGAAGAAAAAGACTGATCAAAAAGACAAAAAAGGGCCATGAATGACAAAAATATTTGTTCAAATTAATTTGGTTTTATTTAAACAAATATTCTAAGAACAACCGTTGTCGTTAGAGCACGTCTGGTCTTGCTAAATTACACTCGTTAAGCGGAATTACAAGCCCTATGACTCGAGAATTCCGCCAGTAGTCTAATCAATCAGTTCTAATTCCTAAGCCGTTGTAAATACTGGTCCATTTCTAGATTTGTTTTTAACCGACTTCTAAAAAGGAGATTCTATTTTCGGTTGAATGGTTTATGTGTGTTACATGATATATCTGCTAACTGATTATATATACTTCAGTGTACTTACCTTCAAGTGCAGTAAAGTCACTGCTAGGTTAAATAACCGGTCAAGTGTGAATGGGACTCAAGCACTGAGGGATCCCTATCCACGTACTTATTTTATAAACTTTTATTTATTACTAACTTTTGCTCACGGTGCCATGATAAATGTTATTTTACGGAGTAAAAAGTATTTTGTAGTACTAGGTATACTTGTGTGCCAATTGACTGTGTTTCATCCAAATC
Source organism: Amorpha juglandis (assembly GCA_949126905.1). Classification (NCBI taxonomy): domain Eukaryota; kingdom Metazoa; phylum Arthropoda; class Insecta; order Lepidoptera; family Sphingidae; genus Amorpha; species Amorpha juglandis. Next base: position 4,037,288 of record OX421380.1, read on the forward strand.
CGTTTAGCCATTAAGTCATGATTGATTAAAATACATACGCACTTGTGCCTGTAAACTCCAAACGGGTAACCAGTACACGCGCATTCCACTGAGCTTATTTCCGTCCCATAATATGATAGGGGACAAGCCTATCTCCATCATCATTATCAGCCACAGGACGTTCACTGGTGAACATAGGCTTCCCCCAAAGATTTGCAGACCGACCTGTTGGTAGCGGCCTGCATCCAGCGACTTCCTGCGACCTTTATCAGGTTGCCTGTACACCGGTGGACGTCCAACGCTGCGCTTGCCGGTATGTGGCCTCCATTCCACATATATATTCCTATCTCCATACCAAGTACAATTCCAGACTCCAGGCAGATACTGAGCATTTCGTGACATAAAACCCCAATATCAGTTTTACCCGAGTGGGTGATGGAACCTGAGACCCTAGCATAACAGTCGCACCGCGGTCACATTACAACTGCATCACAGAGTCACAAACTGACTAACAAACATACAAATTCACAAATATTCATTTCACATTTATAATAGCAGGAGGATTATTTGTTATTGATCCGGGACAATCACAGATATTCTGTAAAAATTTCATGCAGCTACCTATAATATAACGATCCAAAAGATATAGCCATTTAAAGACAGGACAGACAAACTAACAGGCTATCGTACACAAAAATGTCAATTTATATTGCATAATTAATTTAACACTCCGTCTTATGAAATTTCGATCAGGTCACGTGTCCTGACGCGAGTTTAACATTCTATACCCATCCCAAGAAAAGTGATCAGCGCCGCTAAAGAAGATTTCACTTCAATAATAAAAAACGCGCTATACATCCTACTTCTTTCAAGCGTCTTGCTGACATCCCAGTAATATTTTAACGTAATTCACTTCCTTGCGGAACAAGATGGAAATTAATTTATTTGCTCCATTTAATTCAATTCGGCGACTGGGCAAATCACTTTTGCCCGCTTAATGGTGTTTCTGTGAAATTTTACCTAAGCCCTTGTACGTTAAAGGAATTCCGATATTGTTCAAAGTGAAATTTGTTTCCACGAAGTATTTATAGTGGGTATTTTAAGCCCTCAGTGGTTGAGTAAGGGTTTGGAAATGTGATTTTTTATACGACAAAAGCGGGCAAATGAACAAGTAACATCTACCCACTACACATGAATATCTACAGTCAGCAGAAAACCACGAATGCTTTGGTGACTTTTTAGTTAAGAAATGGGATTTGGATTAAGGAGGGAGGTTTCGGTCACCGGAAATCTAACTCACCGTACAAAATGCAACAGCACGAAATCAATTCGCGTCGGCAGTTGCCGACAGTCACAGTTGTAAGACAGTGGTAATAACCCGATTGAGCTGGCCTTGCTGTATAAAAAACCCAATGAGAAGATTTAGGTCGATATTGGGTGTTTCTATCAGCCCAGAGTCTAGACTTGTGTCCGGTATGGCGATAGGCTCCTCCCTATCGTATCATAGGATGGAAATAAGCTCGACAAAATGTGGGTGTACTGGTTACACCACTGCCTACCCTTTCTGGGATTACAAATGTGAATGCATAAATGTTTGATTTATTTGATGTCAGATTTCAAACTATGACAACATCAATAGGCCCTGTGATTTATCATCCTGACATTTTAACCCAGAATCTGACAGGTGTCACAGCGTACGTTGAGACTAAAATAATGAGCCGAATAAAATAAAATTAAAGAAATATTTTTCACCACAAACTAGAAGTAGACACATACTTAAACGATGTAAATCAAAGAGCCTTCTTTAGATCCAAGTTGGCACTTGTGGTCGACTTAACATGTACTTAAGTAAGCATAATTGTTTGAAAACCACCGAGACGTGCTACTGACGTACAAGATTGATAGATCCTTTACCTACATAGATAAAATGGAAGTGGCTTTAGGTGTACCAAACAAGTTGTTTCAAACCTTCTGTAATCGCAAAGAACGATTGTAAAAAGCAATTCTTCACATCTTTTTAATGCTTGATTTATTTGTTGTCAGTTTTAAAACTACAACAGTAATAGATTTTGAAATGCACACTCTCACTGACATAAAACGGGTATCCTTAGAAAAATAGTTTGACTACACTATAGGATAAATTTCGCACAATCCAATGTTAATTAATAGAATAGGAATAGCAAATGTACTATGATTAACTGTAGCAGCTTGCCTTAAAAGTATTGGATAATCATTGGCTGCTCCTTTATCGTCACATATAGAAGTAACTCTTAAATCGTTGAATGATCGTGATCCAGACGGTAAACGTCATACAAACATTTTGCCATTCCGTTTGCGACTTTCTTTTTCAATCCCCTTTCCTTTAAGATCGGCAACGCACCCATGATAAATCAGGTATCGTTTTGTTCTTCACTTATCATCACCATCAGGTATCTCGTATACCAGTATCTGCTATAAAAAATACTAACACAAATCACAAAAGTACTACAAAAAGTACTAATGAGAATCAGAAGCGCACTACAGTAACAGTTCTAAGCGCACCCAAAAAAGGAACGTCGCTTCCAAATCATTTCAAACTTCTGGCTAGTGAATTTACCGAGCTTACCAAATTAATCTTCGTACAGATCGAGACAATGGGAGACTTAGCAATATAATACAAAATTCTTGCTAGCAAAATTTTACGCTTACAAAAGATTTGTTCGTTATAAATTGAACTTGTGGTTTGTTTTAGATGGATTCTCTTAGTATTAAGTTTCGTAATGAATACATCTGTTTATTTGTAACAAGTATTTTGTTTACTTCTGAATGAATGAATGCGGCCTTTGCTAGTTGTTCAAGTGAAAGTTTGGACGTTATAATACCTTCTAATATTTATTACCAGCTATTGCCCACGGCTCCGCCTACGTGAACAGCCTTTAGGGTACCAACTCAGACGGCCTCTGGTAGACGAGCGACTTACCACCTTATGAATGTTCAAATAACCGTAGGAGCTTAAGAAACAGCTTCTATTTCGGATTCTCATAGGACATTTAAATTTTATTTGATACTAGTTTTTGCTTGTGGATCCATCCGCGTGAAAAGTAGCCTATATGCGTCACCATAGTTCCATGTATCTCTGTGCCAAAATTCAACATAACTAGTTCAGCGAACTAAGCTTGAAAGCGTAACAAAGAAACAAACAAACCAAGAAACTCATTTTCGCATTTATATGAGTAATTGGGATAGACTAGCTGAGCGTTGCGATTTCACCCGCTCGGATACTACAGCTCAGCTCTTATGGGTCATAACTTAATATACATATTAGTAATCTTCCGAATTAATTATAGTCGTAAGCGCGTATGTATGTATGTCCATATTAGATCATCACAATGAGTTCGTATTTTCTTTTCTTTTATGGAAAAAGGGGGCAAACGGGCAGGAGGCTCACCTGATGGAAAGTGATTACCGCCGCCCATGAACACCTGCAACACGGGAGGGCTTGCAAATGCGTTGCCGGCCTTTCAGGAAAGAATATGATTTTCAATGATAGATGAATATTGCCGAACCGCATATCTTATTATAGTACTACTGTAGATAGCCCTACAATTAACTTCATAAAACCCTCACGTATATCCATTTGGCTCCCATAATTCGTGGGTCGCAGTGGCTCAACGGGGTGCGAAATCAAAGGCCCATCGCGGGTGGGCCGTTTATCATAATCTCGCTCTACCGGGTACGGACAATGAGTTATCGAATTTGTGCCTAGTCATAAATAGAAAGGGTTGTTATTGCATTATTACTTTCGGGTATGGAGTAGACATTGTTGAGGCAATAGGTATATATACATCTAAATAAAATAGAGATAAATAAATAAATACACCCAACAGTCACATACATAGTCCTGACCCCACAGTAAGATACGAGTCTTGTGTCGTGGGTATCAGGATCTACGAGAGACTTTCGGTCTCACAACACCCAGACCCCGAAACAAATATTTGTGGATCACACAAACATTTGTTTGTGTGATCATGTAATGTAACATGTCAATGAATTTTCCAAAAAAAAGGATTTTTCTTAGGTTATTGAAACGTTCACAAGGTATACTGGATATACATTAGACAACCCCGCAACGCGAGTCGACTGTACGAGCCACTATGGCGAATTCATCGTGGATACGGTGATATCCAACCGAATACAATAAATATCAGGTACCATCCACCTTCAGATCTTCGATTAAATGTAAAAAGATTCTCCGAAACTCAAACAAGCCGTGCTACCTCGACCAAAAGTTTGCAAATATGTTCTAAATACCGTAGATTTTACGGATTTCCGAATTTTGATATTCGATTACCCGTAAAGAGGTGTTTAGGCGAGCGAAAACTTACGACAATAGACTGCTTCCGGAGGCAACATATCTTTTGTAACAATAGGTATTTATCATGACTCCGTTCGGGTGGAAGCTTTGGTCTCATGGGAAGTTTCAAACGTTGTGAAAAAGGAAGGATCTATATTGACCTCAAGTTAGTACTTCTTTGTTGCCAAGCGATTTTATATTTGTTATTGTAACTGTTTGTTTTTATACTTCTATAATTACACATTATATTGACATTATAAGAGTTATGCGTAAGTTCATAATATGCAACATGTTATAAAAAGGTTTGGTCAAATTTAAGCAAGTACAGTGTGTGATAATGTTTCACCACCGGGAGTGCCAAATCACATCACACAATCACATGACTAGGATAGAAAGAAATAAAGCATTTCGTGTTTATCGAATACCACGATATTCGACTTATAACTTTGAACAATGTTATATTTTTTTTTGGCATAGGCCGGCAAACGAGCAAGTGGGTCACCTGATGGTAAGTGATCTCCACCGGCCATGTACGGTCACCACCAGAAGAATCATGGGCGCGTTGCCGACCTTAAAGGAAAAGGATAATTAAGGATTGGGAAGGGGAGGGGATTTGGGCTTCCGGATATCTCACTCACCATACGAAACGCAGCACCAAGGCGCTACTTTACGTCGGTTTTCTGTGAGACAGTGGTAATGACCCGGTCGAGCCAGCCCATTCATGGTGTAGACAAAACTGTCTACAGCGTGGCTCTACCACTAAATGTCGTATGATAAACTCTCACTCTAAGTGTGATATTCTTGCTCACGCACATCACTAAGTTATAGAGATGTAACAGATCTTATCGAGCATAATAAACGAGTAATCAAAACTGCAAATTGTCAATTAGCGTGATAATGTAGTATGTCTATATTTTGATAAGATTCGGTACATAAACACTGTCTGTCAGGTGTGTGTAACGATCCTTAAATATACACACACCTGTCACACGTGTAAATGTAGAAACAATTTTCACAGCAATATCAATCATAGTCGCTAACGACCGGTATTTTAACGTTGAATATTTAATAACCAAACACAACACAGTGATAGCAATTCCAAATAATAAATTTAATTGTTTGTCATGTTCGTTAATAGTCCCAATTATTTTTTCCCTATAATTTTCCTGGTATTCCAAAACAATATTGTTAGTAAATATGAAAAACAAATTATTTTTCGTAATAACATTATACAGAAAATATTATATTTAATGTTACGTTTAATATAATTATCGATAAAACAAGTCTACATTTAAACGAAATGTTGTAAATTAATAACATAAGCGAAATCAAACATAAAACAGAAATTAAAGCACATAAATACAAAAAAACATCTAGAGTTCTGTTCCAACACCCTTAATTTTTTACTCGTTATTAACTGTTGTGAAGTCATAACACATATTCTGTGAGTTCAGCCGGTTTTTTATCCGAGCATGGCAAAGAGACTGCACTACACCCTATGGTAAGCGCAGAGCAGTCCAAAAAGCAGGGGCCACCGACAAACAATGAGTTTATCGATGGTCACCAGAATCATGCCGCCCTGTATAAATACTTCTTCACTCTCCGAAGAGGGAAGAGGCATATCGAGGAACCTGCGACAGGATACGCGGATGACCGATGCAGACATAAGTTTACAAGGCTGTACCCCTATACCCGCCCCAACCTACCATCAAGTCATATCGTAAGCCCCGGGAGAACCGGGTATACGCTGGCTGTTCTTGGAACGCGATTCACTTAAAGTGTGTGGGTCATTATAGCAAGTTTTAACACCATGTGTACGGTGTTTGCTATCCGAGCTGATATGAATATCCTACCACCAGCAAAACGGTTACTTAACACAGCAATACCACAGTAAAAAAATAAAGAGACTTTAATTGTGGAACAAACGGACAAACGGCGTAGACTCTGTAATAGTGTCCCGTTGGTAGCCTTTGGGTACCCTTCAAAAGAAATAACATCATCCAAATTCTTTCCAAACAAAACTATATTCCGTAAATTGAACTGACATGATACTGTCGTACTCTGACATTTGATAAGAGCTATTTTATTTATCTTTATGCCGTTTTGTGATTTGGGACTTCGCAGATCACATCAGTCACACGCATCCTTTTGATCATCATTTGCTATTCCTAGCACGCTACAAACTACACCTAAAACTCCTTGACATAAAAGGAATGAATCAAAAAAAGTGTAAATCGAGACATATAACTGATGAGAAAATTACGGCTGTGAAATAAGGTTCTTTCCTCCGAGGGATCGGAATATTGGCGAGATGAGGTACCCTCGCTATGGGAACTGTGGCAACATTTATGACCGAGGGAAGCGATACAAGTGGGCTGAAAATAAAACCCTATTTTTACCTGTGCGTGTTGTAAATTACGCATCAGGAATCATGTGGGTTGTGCGATTTATATCATCACCTTTAATTTCATATCGTTTCTATTCACATATTGGGCCTTACTTATGAAAGCATTGATTGGTTAAACACTCTTTTGTCTTTCTTTGTCAGCGCGATTTATAAAGTGGCTAGAAAGAGACGAAAATATTGTAGTGAAATATTAGCATTTTATGCTCCACTGTCTGCATTTCATAGGCACTAGTCGCAAGTCAAAAATACTTTTTTATTTTATCAAAGCATAATGACTACAAAATCACGATTCGGGATCGGTCAGATACATCCATATATTCATTGTATTTCCTGGTAAGCAGTGGCTTGGTTATGCCATTGGTACTGCTAATTGCTAAGGGCAACCCGTCACCACTTACCATCAGTTGAATCATCAACTCGTCTGTCTTTGTAGGCAAATAAAAAAGCCAAGTAGACCAGCTGACATAATTCTATCAAACATCAATAGGATCTTGTCTACTGTATAAAATGATCTCAATAATAATTATAAACTAGTTTTGAATAGAGCAACGTTAGAGTCTTGCCGGATTTCCTGTAGTGAAACAACATTCTGAACTGGCGGTAGAGTTTTGACAGAATCTAAATAATACATTTTGACATTTGAAGGATTATATAAATATATTGAATTAGAAAAAAAATAATGAAGAAGCTATAATAAAAAGAGAAAAAATATCAACGTGAATCCAGTATAAACGAAATATACAGTATACATTAAATATATCGTTCCTAAATTATCTTAAGTAATTGCTTCTAACCGCTTTTCATATACCCTCGCTTCGCACCCGAATGACCTAGAACAAAGACTAGCCGTACGAGTAACTTTAATACTAAAGAAACTTTACCAATTCCTGTAAATAGTTATGACATGTACTAAACAAGATATGACGCGATTTATCTAATTGGACTAATGAATGTTATTGTAAAGGTCATACTTGAATTAGGCCTACTGGCTTCTAGTGCGACACGTAAGCCAATATAGCAAAGACGTGAGCATAATACAAAAATAATATTCCAGTCATAGATAAAACACGATATCCTTTCGATATCAATGACTTTATTATTGCTTACGGCCACGTCTGTGTTTTAATGTTCCTTCTTAGACCAGTGGGCATTTTAGAGGCACTATTAAGGCATGTTTTAAGCAACGCGACCTAGACAGACACCGCGATGCGTGACGCCAGTTGGGTGATAGCGACATGTCTGCTTCGTATGGAAACTGTCGCACGCTGCACTGTCCTGTTTCGGCGCATACATCAAAACCTATCTATACAATCTTATACAAAGCAAACGTAACGCTATCGTCACGCGTCGCGGACTCCCTGTCTCGGTCGCGCACCACAAAACAGACCTTTAGTATTATTGTATTAAGTAATTACATTTTATTGACATTGAAATGTGGTATCTTGTCTATAAATTACATTTATAGACAAGATTACATTTACAATTATTGAATCATAAACCGATTGGATGGTGAAGCGCAGTATAAGATTTTGTGCACCTTTTTCTAACAGAGTCGGTTATAAAGGAAAAAAAATACAATTCGACACGTGTTTTATATTATATGTTTCGTAATATCTCCACTAAATTGGGACCAATAGCGGTGGTAATTGCTTTTGTAATCCATAGAGTTTACTTCAAAGGTGAGATCAGATTACAGAGTAAAAAACAAATTGGATAAACCTCAATTAGTAAAAGCATTTGATATCCATTTTTAATATAATCAAATTATAAGGCCTGATTCAAATTACAAATTTAAATTGTAGGGCTTGTGATTTCAATACTCTTTTTTATGAATGAGTTTATCATAATCATGCAGTTCGTATAAATGCTTCTTCACACTTCGAAGAGCAGACAAGCAGACACAGAGACAAGCAGATGGATGTTGCAAGTACAGGGAGACAAGGTACGCCATCAAGTCATGTCGCAAGCCCCTCTTAAGAACCGAATATAAACTGGCTGATCCTGGAACGCGATCCACACAAGGTGCGGAAGTCACTAAAACAGGTTTTCACAATACATGTACGATGGTCGCTATCCAGACAGACATGAATATCCTACTGCCAGTATTTGGTTCACATAAACAACGGCTAGAGAAAATACTTGTATTGATCCTAGATCGTATGCAATGCATTAAGATTCTATTTTAGACGACAGTTAAGTTTATAACTGGCGCACTATTTTAGGAAAGCGAAAAGTAGAACAAATTCAGAGAAGCATCCATTTCTAAAGTGAAATAGTTTCTCAAACATAACATTAAAGGAAACTAAAACCTATTTAACAGATGTTAGCTAGAATTGTAAGCTACGGAATCCCGCCTCAACTCTTTAGTAAAACCCTTCAAACATTCTCAAGTGCTCTTAGCGATAGTCGAATATTTAAACTGTTACTTAAATAAAGTCTTACGTTTAGAATAGATATTGACGTTAAGTTGCTTTAAAGCCGTTTTATTTTATTTTAAGTATTTATAAAATACAAATGGAACTCTACACATCTTTTATCTTTTTTTTTTATTGTTGACTGCTTAGTCCGCGTAGACGGTGGTAGGTCCCTCGTATGGTGCAGCCGCTTTGTCTATTTCTGCCGCCAAGCAGCAGTATATAAACATCGTTAATACGGTTTAAAGAAAAACTTAAGCCATTGTAATTCAAACTTCTGTGTGTATTTCTTTTTTTTTGAGCGGGCGTGGCGTGTATCATCAAGCGAGCGACTACCTCGTTTCGTCATTCAAACTATTATAATTAAAAAAAACTGTAATCTGTATGTCGGACCTCCACCACCCCTACCTATAGTCGGCGCTGTCCTCTCCGATACGTGGATACACACTGTCACACTATTACACCAGACACTATGTAGGCGTATAAACTAAGGTCCTATTCGGCCGACCTTGCTTCTAGTAGCTGCCACCATCGATGTCACACTTGTTTACTGTCTACCTTCACGATAATTATTATATCGAAGCTATATCTGTACCATCGTCAAGCATTCACAAAATGTTTATATTTAGCTTTTCCTCGCCGCTCCGCCCGCGTGATCTGCTTTTGCCGGGATACAAAGTAGCTTATGTTCATCAGGGATAATGTAGGATTCTAATGGTAAAAGAATTTTTCAAATCGGTCCAGTAGTTTTAAGTTTATTCGTTACATACAAAAATACAAATCTTTCCTCTATACCAGTGATTCCCAAAGTGGTCTATATTGACCCCTGGGGGTCTATGACAACCGACAAGGGGTCGAAATCAGCGAAAAAACATTTGGGGGTCCATGAAATAAAAATGGGGTCCACGATAGTGGATCTCAACACATACACTGATAGTACCTATTTACTTACATCATACTATCTTATAATATCAAAACATATACATTATTTATAAACGTACCTATGAAGTAAAATTATATAATATGTTTAATTTCCTTTTCATCGTCATACCTAGTGGTTCAGCGCTGTTACCAATCTCCTAACGAAAAGAAACAGACTGGACATCATTAGCCGAGGAGATTTAAGATTAACCCTTACAAAATTGACGCCAAATGTTGATAATGTATTATTAAAGCATCAGGTTCATCCCTCTCACGAAAAATATTGAATGATTGCTTATGTTATTTTGTTTATAGTTTATTTTATGTTTATTTAATGTTACGTATATTTTACATAACAGATACAAAATTTAATTTTGAGTAGTTTTAATTTAAATTCAATTAATAAATGTATAAATTAACATGTGTTTTTACTTTAAGTTTTTAACACTAAACTTCACTAAAGTTAGAAATTTACAGGAAATCAATATCAGGTAAGTAGGGGATCTACCCAATACGGAAAAACATGGCAAGGGGTCTACGACACAAAAAAAGTTTGGGGAACTCTGCTCTATACCTAGCTGTGCCCGCGAACTTCGTTTTGCTAACAAAAAGCTTTCATACAAACTTTTATCCCCTATTCAGGCCCTTTAGGGGTTGAAATTTAAAATAAAGAAATACCCTTTGTTTAACCCTGGGTCATCAACTATATTTGTACCAAAATTCATTGATATCGGTTCAGCGGTTTAGCTTTTTCATATTTAACTCGCCGAAAATCCGACCGACCAGTATATAATACCGATATACCGATCAGTAAGTACAACTGACTATCTGACTATGGCGCCATTTATTATGTTATTATCCATCATCATCATTAGGATGAAGATAGACAGTACATCAAATGCAGAGTTTATCGTGCCGCTACCCTATCTGACGGAATATGGGGTAAATAGACCTTATTTATAATACCAAAATGATAAGTGGCGGGCTCACGCCGTTCACAAAGTGATTTATCAGAGCCTCTGAATCACAGACGTGTTAGGGTAAAACATCATTCAGTTCCCATATGGGTGAAGTCAGCTTTACCCCTTTTTCTTTTTTTCGTTAGTGTAAACACTCTTAGTGATATACGGTGTTAATATCGGATTATGGTTTATTGTTTTTGCATAATATTATTATAAGTTGGTTTGATTAAAAAAATTACCCAATTTTGATCAGGTATTAATTTATTTATTAGGTAATAGTTATTTGTTAACAATTCACAGCAGTGACTCAAAATTGTATATTTTTTTTATATCATTGGCCGCCAAATGACCTAGTGGGTCACCTGATGGTAAGTGATCTCCACCGCCCATGTACGGCACAATACCAGAAGAATCAGAGGCGCGTTGCCAACTTTAAAGGAAAGGGATAAATAGGGATTGGGAAGAGGAGGGATTTGGGCCTCTGGATATCTCACTCAGCGTACGAAATGCAGACGTAAAGTAGCCGCAAGCCGCTACTTTACGTCGGTTTTCTGTGAGACAGACCCGGTTGAGCCGGCCCATTCATGCTGTAGACAAAACTGTCTACAGTGTGGCTATACCACTCGAACTGGTTGAATCATTTACGATTTTTATATACTCGCTAAAAATTCATAAATAAAATGGTGCCTTAGCTATTTGCATATAAATAACGCTTCACGTGGGCCGCCATGTTTTGCTGATTCCAATTTAGGCGCGGAATTGACGAGTAATTTTGAATTCCCGAAAGACAAACATCAATCTGTTTTAGGAATTTTATGATGAGTACTGAAATTATTATTATTCTATTAGGTATATAACGAAGATGCTGATGACGGTATAAACCGTTAAGAGTCGGATTAAATCACGAAAACGAGACTACTCATGTCGAACAGCAGCCCCGAAACACCAATGATTTTTTTTTAGATTTTGAAAATTTGAGAAGAAAAAAGACAGACATTAATTTAATTAATAATTAATTATTAATGCAGCACATCGCAATGAGGAAATTGCAGCTCTATCCTTAGACATAGATCGACAAAATAGTTTTGCGACAATATATGCATACATAAAAACTATAAATAAAAAAACTATATTGCTTCTCAGTAATGTGATGCCAGTATAATTCTGACAATCAAGAGATACAATATTATTACACGTTTTTGCTAGGCGTGCTTCATCTTAGGCCACATCATCGCTCACCATCAGCCGCGATAGTGGCCAACGCAAGCCTATTATGAATTAAAAAATAAAGAAGTGTGTGTGTGCAATTCACACACGGCAGAAGTGAAACTTCAGGAAAGTAGCCTACAAGAGAATGAGATAAAAATAGAGTATCAGTGGTATTATAATAATTAAAAGGTTTATTATTTTTATAATACGTTTACCAAGCTTAAAAATTAATTAAAATTTTAATGCCAAATATTACATTTCATATATTTACATACTTGAGATCTTGTTTCTTTCCAACCTCTTTAGTGACCAACCTTTTTCGTTTCATCTAATTTTCAAATCACAAAGATTCTAAAGAAGTCTCACTTCAAAAGAATACGTAACTACATAAATAATAAGCTCGTATTTTGTCCTTCCACCAATTATAACATAATGGGGTATAAATACAGAAAATAAATTACTCATTTTTAATTGCCCCGTTACGTTGTAAACGCCATTGCTGTCGGCCTGTACGCATAATTACTTTAATAAACGCTTTTAGGCCACTTTGTCTTTTTACCTCATTGATTGCCTTGAGCCGTGGTTTTCAGTTCAAATCTCAGGTGTGGAAATCACAATTCGAGTTCAGGTTTTTCGAATTTAATTTCCGTGTTGTTCGCGATTGAAAGTGGTGGGTATGGTGATAAGTCACACGTTGAGATGAAAATGGAGTTGGGGACCATGGGTTTACTAATTATAATTATATTATTATTGTATTATTTATGTAATTATACATCAAACCTCCTTCATTCGAAAATACAAGCGGGAGCGAGCGATAGAAGTTTTTTCCTGGCACGGCAAACTAAGTTCAGTAATGTCCAAATATAACCGTTAAGACATTGCCTCCCTCAAGGGTCGGCAGAATTATGTCGGCCTGAATTTACTGGATACACACTGCCTGACTCCGGGACGCGACTCGCCTGAGATACCATGGCGAGTTTTCCACCATAATATGTACAGTGGTCGCTATCCAGTCGGGTACGAAAATATCAGGTACCTTCCCACCAACTTAAATATATGTATGTGTGACAGCCTCCGTGGCGCAGCGGGCGAGTAGCCGACTGTGAAGCGAGAAGCCGCGGGTTCGATCCCCGCACCGAGACAAATGTTTGTGTGATCCACAAATATTGGTTTCGGGGTCTGGGTGTTGTGAGACCGAAAGTCTCCCGTAGTTCCTGATACCCACGACACAAGACTTGTATCATACTGTGGGCTCAGGTCTATGTATGTGTGTATGACTGTTGGGTTTATTTATTATTATTTTCTTCTGGTTATTTAGCGCAAGTTAGGGTACACAACTCTGCCTATTCGAAATTACTATATTAGTGTAAATAATCGCTCAATGTTTCAATGGTGAAAAAAAAAACATCGCGAGAAAATATGCACAACTGAGAATTCACAATATTTTAATGATAGACAGCGACAGAATTATTAGTAGTTTGGTAGACTTACGACATCGTTTTGTTACATCTCTTTATGTATACCAATAATTTAAGAAGCTAAATACCTTTATTTGCCTTGAATCAAGATATTGCCTTGAATTAACTAAGTAAGATTTAATCTATAGATTACGAGTTTTACGATGGTATAAATTAAATTTGTTTACTGAGGTAATTTTACACCTGAATTGGTTTATATTTTGGGTTGTAATTAATTAGATTTTGTAAGGTCGGTAACCGTTTTCAATGCGTAAATAATAATTTAGGCGTATACAAAAGACAGTTCGTAGAATAGTATGCGATGATGTTTGTTTATTTATTGTAAACTAGCTTTTCCTCGCGGCTCCGCCCACGTGGATCCGGGATAAAAAGTTCTTATGTTCATCAGGGATAATGTAGGATACTATAATGGTGAAAGAATTTTTCAAATCGGACCAGTAGTTTTTAAGTTTATTCGTTACATCCAAAAATACAAATCTTACTTCTTTATAATATTTGTGTAGAAATATATACCTTAGGATCATCACGATGCACTTATGATACAGTTAAAATTTACAGTATTTATATAAAAAGCCCTTTAATTATAAATATAAGGAACAAGAGGCGATACATTAAATAACAAAAACATTTTATTGTCTTAAAACATTTAAGTATAATTTAATAGTCTTAAAGAGTAGGTAACGCAACCTTACGACGGCCTCGACAGCGACGAAGTCAGTGGCGCAGTGGGCGAGCTGGCTGCGAAGCAAGAGGCCGTGGGTTCGATTCCCGCACCGAGACAAATGTTTGTGTGATGCATAAATATTGGTTTCGGGTCTGGGTGTTATTGAACCGCAAGTCCATCGTAGTACCTGATACCCACATACAGGCTTAATCAAGTGTGGTGTCATAAATATATGACTGTTGGGTGTTTCTTTTTTTTACAAACTTAGCGATTGAAAATCATGCAAAATGGTATTATTTAGTATTTATCTTAAATACATAGTAGAGAATGAAAATGTTCAAATTTAATAAAAAAAATATCGTTTATTTTGCAAGTAGGCCACAAAGGGCTCTTTCACACGTCAATAATAGATAAATTTCATTGAAATGTTTTTACCAGTGCCTCGAAAATGCCCGCTGGTCTGAGAAGCACCAAGAAACTCAGCTGTAATATTTTAGCTCCTAAAGATAATCAAAAATCTTATCTTACTTGTTTATGTCTGAAACCCAAGCTTAGATTTTCCAAGAATAATTATAAATTATTAGAATTAAACAGTAAAACAAAACTACGCAAATAGCGTTAGGTGGAAATAATGCTTTTCAAACCTCGACCTATAACGTTATAATTTTAATCTCTTTATTTGTCAGTGTGTTTCCTTAATGGAAAGGGATAATTAAGGGATGGGGAAGGGGAGGGGATTTGGGTCTTCAGATATCTCAGTCACCGTACGAAACACAGCAGCAAGCCGCTACTTTACGTCAGTTTTCTGTGAAACAGTAACGACTTGGATCCTATAAACTTACATTAGAAATGACATACAAGCAAAGTAACACCTTTCAGTCCTGTCATCAAATAAAACAGTAACATTTACATGTGAATAAAAAATGCCCATTTGCATTGCAAAGCAACTTCAACCTTGAATCCTGGAAAAATACCTTTGAAAAATTTGAGCAAATCACACCCGCAGCCAACATCTTGACTTATTACAGTACACCGCCGCTGACGGGCCTGTCATAAATGTCTTGACAGGTTAAATCACCGTCACAAATTTACACGATATTTCAAAAATATCCCTCAAGCTAACATAAACCTTATATAGGAAGACATAAAGCACATCCGAGTCGTGTATTAGTTTCGTGGTTTGTTAGACACTGTGTCACTCACTCGAGATTCTGATGTAGGTTAAACAATTTTTTCACGGATAGTCCGAAATGTCTGTGAAACTGTTTTGACGTTTATTTGTAAGTACATGAGAAACCCATTTGATTTTATCACTAACGTATTACACATTTATTTAATTTATATAGCCTAAATTACATTTGGGGATTATTAAACAAAATTCCAGTAGGATTTAACCACCGATTAACATATGAGCTAACAATTTCTGATAATTCCTAGTAGACATCTTTCTTCCTGTATACAATGAAAGAAAAAAAAGAAAGAAAGAAAGAAATGTTTAATGTCAACACGAAAACATGCAATTTAAATATGAAGTTCAATTTTAATAATAAGTATATTATGTATAGTTAGCCTAAATAAGTTGCACGTCCTCACGATGAAAAAGGTGGCATGCTCAGCATAATGCTGTGTATGTGTTCCAAAAAAGTGTGGTCATATTTGAGGGTCGTTGCATTCACCTGATAGTGAGTGTTTATGTACCTAATCTTATCAAATTTAGACATCCTAAAATTATTTATTGAAAATTACAGTATTTCAGTGTTAGACCATCCGCCTTATTCGCTGAATATTACACCTAGAAACTTCTATCTGTTTTCTAAGGTAAAATCTGCAAAAAAATACTTGAAGCTGTGAAAGAGAAAGCGGCACGAATCCTGAAAATGTTGATAAAAAATACTTCCAGCAATGTTTCGAACAAGATGCTTCGAGCGTTGTAACAATAGAGAAGGGAATATTGAAGGTTGTAATAAGTAAATATGTAACGTTGTATGAAATTACATACAAAATTTCTATTTTAAAATATTACAATATGACATGTAAAAATAATTTAAGGACAAAAATTTCAATGTAATCCAAAAGACCTACGCCTGAGTTTCTTGGTACTTCTTCTCAGACCAGTGGGCATTTCCGAAGCAACGCTAGAGACATTTCAATTAAATTTATCTATTTCTGACATGTAAAAGACCCCTTTGTGGCCAACTTGCAAAATAAACGTTTTGATTTTGTATGAATTTAAAATAAATTTATACAGACTCGTTATTTTATAGCAACAAAATGTATATATGAAGTTAATACGTTTACAATACCATTCATTCGTGGCGTCGCGCTGTACGGATCGGTATATATATTTTTGAAGTTATACTTCTTTAGGCGCGTTATGAAAAAATGATGAGAGTGAAATTTTAAGATGCGCGCGCACCTGTGACACAAAAAATTAACAGTATGAAGTTAGGCGCGTTAAGAAAAAATGATGAGAGTGAAAGTAGCCGTAATTAATAAACAAATGACGATTTGGACAAAGAAAAACTCTTTAGGTTTTTTCTTATTCGGAACATGTTGCCGTAAAAAGTACCAGGCTCGCATAAACGCGAAGAGAGTAGAATGTACTTCTATCATGTCGAGTGGATATGTTGATATAAATTAAAATACTTTTATTTAATATAATTAACACTAAATATTATTAAATTATTAATGTTACGATATTTCATCGTTGTTGTGAAGACTTGAGAATAAATTACACTTGTCTTTGGCGAAATGCATAACAATGCGAAGCTTAAGAGTGTTGTTACAAAGACTTGGCTGTATGAGCTACAATACCTTTGCCTATTAAAAACCCGAATTTGAACCAAAAATTATAATACCGAGGACTATGACGGAAGTGAATACTTTTTAAATTGTTTTCGAAATTAATAAGTGTCCGTTCTATTGAAACTATGAATCAACACGCATGAAACATTTACTATAATAATAATTATAATGTACATTATAAATAATAATTATTATTATAGTAAATGTTTCATGCGTGTTGATTCATAGGCCATTTTTGACAATGTCCTTTATAATTTATATATGTGCTAATAAATTATATTCAGTAGTGATTTAAATTGAATATTTTGATTGATATTACTTACTATTTGTGAATATTAGTGAAAAAAATTGTGCTTATATACTTTTTCAAGTGCTCCAATATAATTGAGGTTAACTATCCGTATGTATTATTTATTGATATAAATTAAAATACTTTTATTTAATATAATTAACACTAAATATTATTAAATTATTAATGTTAAATACTTATTATTATTGTAATCAATTATTTGCATGCAATTAAAAACTATTTTTTAATGATGCCAAAGAAGTATAACTTCTCACGCGCGTACATAAGTACACGCACCCATTTTTTTTTTTATATACTGATATGTCAGCTATTGAATAATTCGCAAAATATTCATTTTCGGACACTAGTACATATTATCATACAATACGTGAGCCACTACCAAAAGTCCTACGTAATTCTGTAAAATTAACGAAAGTAATCGAGGCGTTACAAAATAATGATAAAGATTTTCAATTCAGCAAGTTTTTTTTTATTTGGATGTTGTAATTAAAATTTTTTTTTTTACTATATTTTATTATTCACGAGTTAGTCTTTGCTAGTCTTTTGAAGTCCCGTTTTAGAACAAGTAAATAGAAGCGTTTAATCAAACGCCCACATCCATTATAATTTGATACGAATCCAGAATGTTCTACATACACCCTTAGGCTTAATTCTTAATCAAATTATTTTAAGATCGCGTTTATAATATTTTGATCTTACAGCTAATAGGGAAGCCACAGCAAATTATAAAATAGACTCTAACTTTAAACTAGGTTTATATTAGCCAACTTGTATGAGTTACCATAGTTAGTTATTAAGAGTGGTAGAGCCACGCTGTGGACAGTTTTGTCTACAGCATGAATGGGCTGGCTCGACCGGATCGTTACCACTGTCCCACAGCAAACCGACGTAAAGTAACGGCTTGCTGCTGCGTTTCGTACAGTGCGTGAGATACCCGGAGGCCCAAATCCCCCACTCCTTTGTTATTAAAATGTAATTAATATTATTTCCCCCTCCCTTTATTAGGGTATTACTAAATGTAGCTAAAGCGACAGCCTCCGAGGCGAAGTGGCGCGGCGTTTCTGTAACATGAGTTAAACAGCATATTTTTTTTTTTATGCTGGCTCGGCAAAGTGACTACGCTACACCTGATGGTAAGTGTAGCGCAATCCAAGAATAGTGTCGACCAACGATAAACAATGTGTCCATCGTAGGTCGGCAAGATGATGCCGGCCTGCCAAAGGGCCAAAGGGGAGGGGAAGGAAAAGGGGATGAGGAAAGGGTTAGGATCAGAGGGCAAGCCCCCTGGGGAGAACCGGATATACAATGGCTGACCCTGGAACGAGACCTACACAAGGCGGGTCACTATGGCAGGTTTTAGCACCAGTGTACGGTGGTCGCTATCCGGTCGGATACAAGTATCCTCCCACCAGCAAATGTTGCAGCATGTTGTGCCGACTCCACTGCGAGTGGTATAAGAGCAGATAGAAGGAAGGAGTAAACGCATCTCAAACGATGGTCACCCTACGCGAACACCATGGTTCGCACAATATTATGTTAACTGTGAGGAATTTATGTGACAAGCGTAGTAACGGGTGGTGTTACGAATTAATTACTCGCGTTCAAGGGTTGTTAATAAATTAAACAGGTAATGCGAGCTCTAAGGTTGGTTCGGAGGGTTGGATGACGCTGTTACCTCTTTCATGGAATACTTTTAAGAAATTTACGTACGCCTGCAATCCTTAAAGGGGTAGGCAGAGGTGTGACCAGTCGCCCACATTATTTCCATCCCATAATGTGATAGCGGGCGAGCCTATCGCCATATCGGGCACAATTCCAGACTCCGGGCTGATACTGAGCATATCATGATAGAAAAACCCAATATCAGGTAATACTATTCCGCAACCGAGGCAGTCAAGGAAAAAGTTTAAAAAAATTATACGATTTTCTTGAATAAAATCTTTTTCTCTTCTTCTTTCTTAATCCTTTGAGTGGTAGAGCCACGCTGTAGACAGTTTTGTCTACAGCATGAATAGGCTGGCTCGACCGGGTCGTTACCACTGTCTCATAGAAAACCGACGTAAAGTAGCGGATTACTGCTGCGTTTCGTACGGTGAGTGAGATATCCGGAAGCCCAAATCCCCTGCCCTTCCCAATCCCTAATTATCCCTTTCCTTTAAGGTCGACAACGCGCCCATCAGTCTTCTGGTGGTGGGCGTACATGGGCGGTGGAGATCACTTACCATCAGGTGACCCACTTCCTCGTTTGCCGGCCTATGCTATAAAAAAAAATCTTATCTTAAAAATATCTTATATCTTATAAATAAAATATGTTCCTGAGTGCATGTACCATGTAAATTATATCTGAGTGGTAGAAGCCACACTGTAGCCAGTTTTGTCAAGTATGAATGGACCAGCTCGAAAGGGTTAACATTGTCTCACAGAAAACCAACGCGACGTAAGTAGCGGCTTGCTGCTGCGTTTAGTACGGTGAGTCGGTCGGTGATATCCGGAGGCCGAATTCCCCATTATTATCCCCTTCCCTTTAAAGGTCGGCAACGTGTCCATGATCCTTTTAGTATTGTGGGCGTACATGGGCGATGGAAATCACTTACCATACCAATCAATAGTTTTGATAATTTTAAAAGAATTATAATCTTCGGTTGTGCACTACGGTGGGGCAAGCGTCCCACCCTATCATACCGTGCCTACGCCCATGTTCTAATGTTGGATTGTCTGCAATCCAAAAATATTAACTTGACCTACAATTTTATCTTAACTCAGCAAGTTATTACACAGCTAGCATTTAGCAAAACGTCTCAACAAAAGCTAAGCAAAAACTAACTACTTATATAATAACATACAATTTATCGCAAGATTAGAACGACTTTAGCAATTACACGTACAAAACAAGTGATGGTTCAGACCCATACAATAAAACTAATCTGGTACACGTATTGAATAATTATACAAGCCATTATAGCTTTTAACACTTTGTAATAAAGGATAGAATTTCGTGAACGTTTCGGATACGTGCCCGGGATGACTAAGAAGTGATAATATGAAACTTGTGTGAGAATTTTGAACAGTTATATATCCGTGTGAACATAATGGTATGTTTGAGGTGCGCGACTGAGACAGAAGACCGCGACGAATGACGAAAGCGACACGTGCGTCCTATATACAATTATTTACAGATATATTAGTCAATTGAAATGTTACATGCGCTTTACATTTGTAAAAAAAAGTTATAAAGCAAAAAAGAAAATTTGTATAGAAATTTTCTCACTTTTTTGCTTATAACTTCATTAATTTTAAATTTAGAGCAAAAAGTTATATTTGTAGGCAAAGAGATTTTCTACAAATTATGTCTTTACGAATTTTTTGTAGGACGCATAGTTTCCGAAATATCGCGAAAAAGGTGTTTTCCAAGATGGCGGCCGGGGGACAAGGGCGGCAATCCCACAAACTTGGGGTTATTCTTCTATTGACCCCCCACACATGTCCCAAAAATAAAATTGCGTCCTTTAATAAATGCAATATTAGATCCTCAAATTGTAACATTTCAATGGACTATATTTGAGGGTATGCGATAGGAGCATGACGCGTGACCATTTAATTACAATTTCATAACTGTCGGCCATCATTCATCACAATCATCATAAGTGGTTAAATAGATTTTCCAGGATAAAGTGGTCTATGTACTAGTCTAGGTTGTGGTCTACGTGTGTGTCAAAATTTCATCCAAAACTATTCAGCTGTTACGTGACTGGCTAAAAACATCAAAATGCAGAAACTCACAAACAGTAAAACTTTAATTTATATAATAGTACTAGCTTATGCTCGCGGCTCCGCCCACGTGATCAAACAAACAAACAAACAATCAAACTCTATAGCTTTATAATATTAGTATAGATTTGGGTAGCTTAGCAACGGAAGCCTTCAAATAATATTATTCGGGTAGCTTAGCAACGGAAGCCTTCAAATATGAATAATTTTCCCCGTTTTTGCAATATTTTTCACTGATGCTTCGCTTCTAATGGTCGCAGCGTAATGTTATATAGCCTAAAGCCTTCCTCGATAAATGGACTATCCAACACTAAAAGATTTTTCAATTCGAACCAGTAGTTCCTGAGATTAGCGCGTTCAAACAATCAAACTCTACAGTTTTATTATATTAGTATAGATTAGGTATTGTGATATTGACGTCATTAGCGCAGCAGTAATTTATAAAGAAAATTACCTATACTTATAATATAATAACTGAACTAGCAATAAGGAAAATTGCCACATGTGCCAACTCTTAAACCGTACACAAACCATATCCAATTTACTCTATTCATTAGAAATATCAATACAGACCGGAACGTAATTATTGTAACGTCCATAGTTATAATGAAAATCTTTAGTACAACATAAATTACTTCTACTGATCGAAAGGCTTAATAGTTTGGTGTTGAAACTTACGAGGAGGGTCGAAATCACTCAGTCACATAAACATTTCTAACTATTGGCTGGATATATTGAATAGGCCGCTCAGTAGCCACATCAGGTGAAGATGAGAGACTGTAATGTAATGTTACGCAATACGTTAATAAACTCAAGAGTATGCTTTGCATTTGCATTGCACCATTTGTATTTTAAAGTAGGCTAAGCAATTGTAGCATTCTTAATAATTATGATTAATTATGTCTTCGACGAATATTACACCAATGTATTATAAAGTAGGCTAAGCAACGTCAGCAGATTCTTTAAATATGTATAAATAAGTTTTTCGGCAATTAATTGTGGACATTAAATTAAAGGACTCCGAACATCATGTCTTAATCAGAAGTCGCATCGATCACTTATTATTACAAGACATATTGGTATTGGTTCTTCTTCCTCATGTCCGTATTCCACGTGCAGTGGGATCGGTGCAGTGTGTTACACATGTTACAGAAAACCACAAGCACTATTGTGTTTCGGTTTGGAGGACTGTGAAGCCAGTGAAATTACTGGGCATTATGACACTTAACATCTTATGTCTCGGTATGACGAGCGCAGTTCAGTGCCATGAAGTGCTTTGTAATTCAAAGTTGTGTGTGGTGGTGCTTCTGTTTATGGGTAGGCGTGGCGCTTACCATCAGGCGAGCGCTTGGCTTGTCTCATTAATCAATCAAATAAAAAAAAAGCCAATTGTGGTTTTTGCATCCGGCCGTCCTGATAGAAAACACTCAGACTCGAAACAAAAATTTATGTTCAAACAAACACTTGTCTCGGTGCGGCAATCGAACACGCGGCCTCTAGTTTCACAGCTGGCTAAACGCCAACTGCGCCACAGGGGGTGTCCTCGATATTAATACTTTGAGACAACATAAGGCAATCTTACTAAGTTTCAGTAGTGATTATATCGCATCGCATTAGCCTGTGATGTTCCAATATTAAGAACTAGCGTCTCCAAGATCCTTCCATGAATGGGGATCCTATGCTATTATTAGCCAGTTGTTAGTAAATTTCTCTTAATCGTCTCGTTACCTCTTCGATCTACGACTTCTCCGTGTTGTATCAGGGTGTTCTCAGGCTGCTGAGCTGTACCTTTACAGTGGTAATCCTGGCTCACAGTTCCTCGGACGTGCCGCTAACATGACCCGCCCAGCTCCAACAGCTTGGCGGCTCTCTCATCATCTAATAAATAATGAATTAATAAGTAATTACTTGTCCTGACTGACTGATTGATTCATTAATGTATAGCCTAAACCGCTGGGGCTACAAACTTGAAATTTTGGCAGGTAATGGTGTTTATGTTGTGAGCATCCACTAAGAAAAGATTATTGGAAATTTCAACCCTAAGGGGGTATAATGTGAGATGAACGTTAGTATGAAAGTATGGCGGAAATATGACGATGAAGAATTTCCCGCGGGCACAGCAGTGAGCAAATGCTAGAGAGTTATAAATGTTGTAATTATACCAATAAATATAATTTATATACTCGGAAAAAACTACATTGCAATCTTAATAAAGATGAATACAAATAAACGAGGAAAAATAATGAATATTCATTGAACGTTACAATAATATATTCACGAAATGTTCCCGACTCGAAACCGTAAAACAGTGGATTATTTTTATAATTGCATCGCTGAAATGAGTAATCATTATTTTTTATTACGGTGCGGCTCAGTGCAAATTTATCTTGCCACGGGATTAAGTTAATTGAGAACATTGTGATAATAGTCTTATTAAGTTTTAAACTGCTGAACATTAAGTAGGCTTACTAAAATGAGAGATATCTGTTAATAATTGTATATCCATTTTAAGTGGGAGGGTCTTTGTATGCGAGAGATTTTCTGAGCAGGTACACCAAAAATCATTAAAAATATTGAGATTTCCAAAAGCCCTACATAAGCCTCATAACAAGACTAGCGCCAAAATTGAATGATCATCGTAAAAGGTCAAAATTCGCTGAACTCCAGACTAAAACAGCTTCTAGACAAAGTAACTCAACACTATTGTATGCATTGAATATGAAAATCAAATTCAATTTCAATTGTCAGTGGCAATATCGCAAAATTAACATTTTCTCTGCTCTCGACTGCCTTGGTGGCACATTGTATTGCGGATGCGATACGACTTATATGCTGAGGTTTCGTGTTCAATCGCAAAAAAATCGAGAGATTTTTTTTTATATAATATGCTATATATAAAAATATGTATAATACAGAGATAGTATTATTATTCGATTCAACACGTCTATGATTCTTTAGTATTGTGGACATTCATAGTCGGTGGGATCACTTTATCAGGTGACCCACTTTTTTTATAGCATAGGCCGGCAAACGAGCAAGTGGGTCACATAATGGTAAGTGATCTCCATCGCCCATGTGCGCCCACAATCAGAAGAATCATGGGCGCGTTGCTGACCTTAAAGGAATTGGGAAGGGGAGGGGATTTGTGCTTTCGGATATCTCACTCACCGTACGAAACGCAGCAGCAAGCCGCTACTTTACGTCGATTTTCTGTGAGACAGTGGTAACGACCCGGTCGAGCCAGCCCATTCATGCTGTAGACAAAACTATCTACAGCATCGTCCTAACTAACTAAATACTCAGTATCGTCCTGGAGTTTGGAACTGTGCCCGGTATAGCGACAGGCTCGCCGAATGTGGGTGTACTAGTTACACCTCAGCCTATGACTTCGGGAATTACAGGTGTGACTGAGTGTGTAATATATATTTTTTTCAAAATACAACCGTTCTATATATCAACTATCGACTATAGTTGTAATGGTAATTATTGTAATGCTGCTGCTTTTGGACGAAATACCTGGTCATCTTTTCATTCAGGGCTATTAAAAAAAACTGACTAAATCTTAATATTATTAGAAAAGAAATTACAACCACCCACTACATCCTCAACTCAACGACTAAGTTCGCACAATCCAATCACATATGCCGTCACACTGATTGAACAAGTTAAATCGAACGCCCAAGTTCCAAGGTCCGCCGTAAAAATACCGTTGACGACCATTACCGACCCACAACACAGCCAACCTCTACTTCGTGAAATATATTACAAGTTAAATTGCCGAATTCCTCGACAGAATTTCGAATATATCTTGATATATTTTCTAGTCAAGTTACTATTATTTACAGTAAGCACTTCGTTCGTCTAGACTCTAGAGGCAGCCCACTTACGCTGGGAATCTGTGAGATCCGGATAAGGTGCATGAACTTTGATTCGAACATTTAATATATACGGAATAGAAAATAATACAAATAAATAATAGTTTAAAAAACTAAAAATCATGCTTTTATAGAAAATACAACTAAAACATAGAAAGTAAATTTGAAGAAAAAATATATTTTATTGTAAAAAAAGCTTGAAAAAACCTTATAAAAGCATATATTATACATATATACTAATCGTTACATACTAACATAAGTATGAAGCTAAGAAAAGCGTGTTAAAAAGAAACTTTATTACGAGAACGAAATCAAAATTGGTTTTAAAAAACTTAAAGAATAATATTCCACAAAATAACACTAAAAAGTCTAAATTAACAATTTCTATAGGTCTCTTTGGAGTCGATGCCTATGTCACTGCCAGTCAACTGAAATTGCACTGCACATACCATAGCAACATTATATAAGTCCATTCCTAGGCACAAGCCTCCTCCACAAATGACTGGGATAAATCCTTAATGCACCACGCTGACCTAATGCGGTAGGGTAGAGTTCACTTACCTCCGAAACTCTACTGGAGAAATAAAACTAATTTAAACGGATTTTATCGCGGTTTTTTATCAATTCTGATCCCGACGTTTCGAAGACTTTTCAGCCTTCGTGGTCACGGGAGGGACTCGTGCCGCGATAAAATCCGTTTAAATTAGTTTTATTTCAAAGAGTAATATTCGCGTAAATAGAGGAAATAATTTCTACTGGAGAATTTTCCCATATACAAGTTTCCTCCGTTTCCAGCGTTAATTAACAATGAATACACATGTAACTTCGAAAAGAAGCGTGTACCCCAGAGGCCTATTTAGAACTCGCGGCTCCCATCTCAGCAGTCCCTACCAACCCCGTTAAATGACCTCTTACGAACTATTAAATATTAATGTAGAACTCTACTAATTAATGTAAAACTAGCAGCGATAGCTCAACGGGGATGGTACAGACTATCGAAACGAAAGTCACAGAGTATGTACCTGTGACTTTTCTAAGTTTGTGTGTATTAATTGTTAATTATCGCTAGCCTTATCAACGAAGGAAACCTGCATAACTAAGAAGTTCTCTATAAAAAATTGGAATGTAGGTGAAGTCTGCCAACCCGTATTAGGCCAGCGTGGCGGACTAAGGCCTAACCCCTCTCTTCAGTAGAGGAGGCCCGTGCCCAACAGTGGGACCTTTATAATACAGGGCTAGTATTATTATAACTATGCAATGTAGGTGCAACATTAGCAAGCCAAATTAATGACTAATTGCAATGTTTAACGTATCTGGGTCACCGCTAATTAATACAAGATCAATACTTGACTCAAGGGAAACGTGAGAAAATAGGTGAGTCGTGTGAAGGTGAAAGGAAATTGTGTGTTGCTAATGAGTTTTTCTTCCTTACAAAACTGAACTTAATATATTTTGTATTGCTTTGACAAAATGTCAAATCCATAATGTTTTTAACACCCTTTTATTAGCTTCAGACGTATGTATGTTGGTATGTTTGTATGTTGGTAGGTTGGTAGGTTTGTCTGTAACTAGTCTTTGAACGTGATTTTGACCTCCTTTAAAACGTCGGATTAATTGAAATTTGTCATACTTATCAAGGATCGATGACAATGCAATATTATATTTTAAAAAATAAAAAGTTTTGCAAATTGTGATTAATAATTATAAATAATTGTTGTATAGTTTAGTTTAGCGCCATCTACACGACGCATAAGAATGCATCAATAGATTGTCAATTTGCGTCAATTGAAATTATACTCTCTGGACCTTTGCTAATTATAGGAAATATCGTAGTATCTAAGATTTATACCGAACTTCGAATTGTCATTTTTTTTACAATAAAATACATTGTTTTCTTCAAATTTATTTTCTATTTATTAGTTAGACTTTGTATAAAAGCGTGTTTCTTAGTTTTTTTTAACTATTATTTATTATACAACTGAATGAGATGAGGTAGTTTGTTTGTATTAGTAAGCACTATGCCAGCATATAAATAGATTGCAACACCACACAGAATTTTAAGTACTGCACGGCCCTGAACTGCGCCCGTCAACCCAATATTACAAGATGGTAGGTCCCTCATATGCGAGGGGCCGTCTGGGTTGGTACCATCGCTTTGTATATTTCTGCTGTCAATCAATAGTGTGTAAGCACTGTGGCATTTCGGTTTGAAGGACATTGTGGACAAGGCCAGTGAAATTACTGAGCATTATGAGACTTTACATCTTATGTCTCGGGGTGACGAGCGCAGTTAAGCGCCATGCAGTGCTTTGTAATTCAAAGTTCGGTGCGGTGTTGCTTTTGTTTATGGGCAGACGTGGCGCTTACCATCAGGCAAGCGCCTTGCACGTCTCGTCATTTAATAAAATAAAAATAATCTTTATTCACCCAGCAATGACGATTCATCAATCGATTTGAATCAAACAACAAATCGATTTCTGAGCGATTTCAAATCCAGGCCATATTCAACACTAAAATGAACTTACATTTTTCTACCACAAAAGTCAGATAATCCATCCATTGTGGTCTAAACGACACACATTATACAGAAAAAGATTAAAATAACCCGCCGCGGGTCGTTAGTACCGCGAACGCAAACGCACAAGTAATCAATCAAGTCACTCCGTCGGTAGCGGCGGGTTACTGAATTAAAGTCTTTTCCACCTTATTTCACTAAACGCTGATTCAATGAAACTGGGGTATATCGTTTGTTACCAGTCAGCATAGCTTAAGGCCTGTTTTGACGCGACCGAGACAGGAGACCGCGACGCGTAAAGTCAGTCAGCCGATAGCGACAAGTCCGCTTTGTATGAAGTTATTTTTTTATTTGGTTGAATGACGAGATGAGCAAGGCGCTCGCCTGATGGTAAGCGCCCCGCCTGCCCATAAACAAAAGCAACACCACAAAGAACTTTGAATTAAAAAGCACTGCATAGCACTGAACTGCGCTCGTCACCCCGAGACATAAGATGTTCAGTTGAAAATACCCAGTAATTTCTACCTTCAATGTACTTCAATACTACTACTACTCACATACTCTTAGCTCATACCTCAATAGATAATAAAAAAGGCGACACATAAAACAGACTAACAACACAATACAAGCCAGGAAAGGCTACAAAAACGGCGACAAAGTGAATACATTTTAATATCCGCCAAACCATTGTATCATCACACAACTCTTAACAAATAGACCAAACTCACTCATGGTTATTTACAAATGCCGATTGTAATGTCGGGAGCACGACGTAGGGCTGCCATGATTCGAACATACACTTGACGTTATAGAGCGTCAAGTCAAGTCAAAGGGTTACGCGTCGGTCGGTTCGCGTTAACGCTAGGGTTAACACTTAGGCTGGATTGCACCATGATAGCTGTTAAAGTTAAGGTTTATGTCAAATTTGACGATAACATTAACGCTGACTTTAACAATGACTGCGGAATGTGTTGCACCATCCTATTCTTTGGCATAGTTATCTACAACATCTTTAGAATATTGAACCATCTGACAGCTATTTAACTTTAACAATAGCTTTAACCAGCGAATCTTTGGCAGTTACTGTTAACAGCTAAAGTTATGACGTAATCTAAGATTTGTCAAACGGTGCAACTCATTTTTTGCTTAACCGGTACTTTAACATGTTTGTTATTGTTAAAGTAAGATGGTGCAATCCAGCCTTAGTGTTTTTTGGTTGTTATTTATTTCCGCTTGCAACCATAATAATTTAGGGTTGCGTATTCATGGATTTTTTTTATAAGTTATTAGATTAATGCCCGATTTCTGAAACTAATTGAAGATCATATTAATTAATTGAAACACTCATAACTGTCAAATTTTTATGAAAATAAGTAGCTGTTATACAGACGGCCGTTGAGTAGCGTTTCGGTATTCAATATTCGGACGTTACAGAAATAATAATCAAATAAGGGCCTGTAGTGCTGGTGCTGTTGTATTTTTGGTACGCCTTATCAACTCAACGTAGAGGAATTACGCGCTCCATCAGTGGCCTTTCACTTTCATTTAAATAACATATGAAGAATGATTCGTCGAAGATGTATGTTCGGTTCCATTCCGTCGTCTTGATGCATAAATGTGATTTATGGTATATGTTCTCATAAACTCACGGCAATAACCCCACGCGCCGCTGTCAACGAATTTGTAATAATTATTTGTATCAAATTATATTCTACCTCGCACACCTATCCATGCCGCATGAGATGCATAATTATTCTGTAGTCATACCATATAATTAGACGACTGCGACGCGTACGTCTCGTGCGTTGCGGATAGGTGTAATTTTTACCTGAAAAGGCGAATAAAATTTCACGTCACATGAGCCTGCACGGTTAAGGTTATCGCTTCGACAAAATGTATTTTGCTTGTTATATCTTTAATTTATTTTAATTAAAAAAATTATAAGTTTTGTTTATGAAAAAAACTAAAACAAGAATCCAAAAGTTTCTATATCTTAATTAAGCTACGAAGCAGATAAAAGCGTAACACTATACTTCAAAAAATACTTACATATTTTTACAACCAGATATCCTGTACAGCCGGGCATAATACATAAAACAAAAGGGTTTATCTGTGATATTTAAAAATGCGTTATCTTTTGAAATTGTGGCTACAATAAATCTTTGTACGAATAAAAAACAACAATGCAAACAAAAACTCGGGCAGATAATTAAGCAATATAATATCTGGATTGTTATGACCCTAGCTAGTCGAGTGGACGGACGCGGGACGATTTTAAACGAATGTCGGATGTGTCGCGACCCTGTTCAACATTCTCGTGTAAAAATTATGTACATTCATATACATACATTATAAAAAAAATATGTAAATATTATTGCCGACTGTAGGTTGCGAAGAATGACTAATACGTAAGGGAAAATTATTATCAAAAAAGGCCAAGGGTGAGTCGGACTCGCTGCCGAGAGTTTCGTACCACATAATAATGGATATATTTTATTACAATATTTGCTTTATACAAACATACGCACTCACGCCTGTAATCGCCGAAGGGGTCGGCAGAGGTGTAACCAGTACACTCACATTTACTTAAATAAATAAATACACCTAACAGGTCTTGATCCCACAGTAAGATACGAGTCTTGTGTCGTGTGAGTTAATTAGCGGCTTACTGCTGCACTTGTGCGTTTACAAAACCTTAAATTAGGAAAATGAGTCATGATTACATAGTATTTAACGATTTATTAGATTAAATTTAATGAAACGTCGTTTAAGAAGAGATGTTACCTACAATATTTTGCTAAACTTAAAAAAAAACGCTGATAAGGGGAAGTGGCTACTGAGATAGAGTTCCCTGGTTTGATACCAGTCAGCTTAAACATTTCCGACTTCTCGTAGTGTATAGTTATATTTAATTATCCCTCGCTTAGACTCTAACTATAATCAGAACACTGTCCAATGCAACACTAAGGATGAGATCTGTAGAACAAACTTCGACTTAAGCCAAGTCGTTTTCTACGGAAATGAGTTCGCTAAGTCTGAACTAACAATACGGTAACTCGATTGCTCAGTGAGTTCGACTCGCAATAACATCATATTACAAAATATTAGTATTTTTTTTAATTATTTAAAAATTATACTCTTGTTTATTCCCTTAACCGTAACACTTAAAGTATTTATAGTTAAATATAATAGCTTTTAAAAAATGAATTACTTAAAATACTTTTGGAAAGTTAACTTTGGTAATGTTATATCGAAATTAGAGAAGAAGAACGAAGTAAGATATTTGTCATCGACAAAAGTGTCGTCAATACATGTAGTGCGAAGACTACAGCAGAGCTAATTTAATCTACAGAACAAAACATTACATACGCACACGTCTGTACCCCGAAAAGGAAGTCAGAGATGCAACTAATATACCTACGGTCCGCCGAGCTTGTTTCAGTCCCTGGATGATAGAGGGTAAGCCTATCGCCCTATGTACTAATACCAACCCCGGGCAACACGTGTGCGATTTTGCGAGTTGATAACTCAAACAGATTTTAATTTCTAACCTGTAATTTGAACCAACTACCTCACCGTTTCTGAGCCTGAGTACGCTGCCACTAGACCAATGAAGTGATCACACCATCAGTTTTGATCAATGGAATGATTGAAAGATGATTTGAAGTCTATACTTCAATATCCAAAATACGACCTTCTCTCCTCAAAATTCTACAAAGATTCTCCCACGTTAAAATCTGGGTTCTGTTTGTAAAGACGTTTAATTTTACTCTGCAAATATTTAGAAATGTTTCGTTTTGTGATTAATGAGACATTTGTCGTAGAATATCTTTCTTTATTTCATTTTATATTTTATTCTCAGCCATGTCTTTGTGAATTCATTTAAATATGAATATTATCTATTATCATCATTTAAATATTTATTGTAATAATGTTGTGATGTAGTTTATAACAAGAATACACACACGCAGACAGAAAGAGAGTGTGAGAGAGAGAGAGAGAGAGAGAGAGAAACACACACATGTATTTATTAATATGTTAAAATTAATTTACATCTTTTGTCACTAAATATGGTCTATAAATAGCTGTGTTGGATTCTGTTTGAAAATCAAAGTTCCTTGTTAGACATATACATTACAAAGATTATTACAAATTGATAAATTTAAGCGAATGATTTTCTCTGCTTCTCGATATTTCAGTTAACCTCAGATTTTGGAATCTTGATTTGTTTACTTTCCATCCTGGATACAAACTTATTGTGCTTCAGTAAATTAAATATGTCTAAGCTTAAAAGCAGATATTGTTTAACTATGTAATATCGAAGAATACTTATAACAATACACAAATACAACTACGCTTAATGTGAGAGTTTACGACGTAGCATAAATGCTACGTAGCAAGTTACGACGTATCGTGTAAATGCTACGGCGTAGCGTTTAAATGTTGTTAAAGTACTAGAACAGAACACGTGCTACGAGAACATGACGTAATATAATGTTCTCACTTAAAATATATTACGTAGAGATAAATGAACGTGAAAAGCGCAGAGTTGTTTGCAATTACAATTTATGCTACTTTGAATGTAAACTCCTTTGCAAAAAAAACGGGCACCTTACACACACACTTTACCTTAGCTTTTCTATGGGTAAATATTATTATATTTTTAGTATGTCATTAGCTTGGATGACTAGAAATTTCTTATTATCAATGAGAATCTAGTTTTTTAACACTTTTATCCTGGTATCGGTGTTTTAGTCAATGTAAACAGAGAGCCGTGTTAAAATGGACATTTTTATGGGTATAATGAAATTAAGACTACGAGTATTTTTATGGTATTTTAATAAAAGAGACATTAAAAAATAAAAATTAATAACGAGTATGACCTCCTCTTGCAGCGATTACGGCATGTAATCGTCTTGGCATGCTTCCCACCAGGCTTTTGATGGTGTCCTGTGGAATGTGTTCCCACTCAGTCGAGATTACACGTTTAAGCTCTCTGATGTTTTGTGGAGGTGGTTGGACAGATCGTACTCGCCTTTTTAGGAGGTCCCAAATGTGCTCAATGGGGTTAAGGTCGGGGCTCCGCGCTGGCCAATCCAAACGACGAATACCGACCTCTTGCATATAAGCATCTACGTCGCCAGAACGGTGGGCCCGAGCATTATCGTCCATGTAAATGGCATCTTCACCAATTACAGTCAGTGCGGGTTGTGCATTTTGAGAAAGGATTTCTGTTATGTACCTATGCGCATTTAGTGAGCCATTTTCTATGAATACTATCTCGGTACGATAGTTGGAAGTTACGCCCGCCCAAAACATAACGGACCCTCCACCATAAGGGGTGATTTCTTCAAAACACACATCGGCATAGCGTTCCCCTGGTCTTCGTAACACTCGCCGACGTCGGTCCTCACCATGCAGACAAATTCGAGCCTCATCGGAGAAGAGTACGCTACTCCAGTTACCTGGTGTCCAAGATAGGCAATTTCTAGCGAACCTCAACCGCGCAATCCGGTGCTCACGGAGTAACTTGGGGGCCCGCGCTGGTCGTCGACTACGTATATCAGCAGCTAAAAGTCTTCTCCTCACAGTCCATAGGCTAACTTGTGCTCCTCGTACCTCTTCAAGGTTTCTTTTGAGGTCTATGTAACTGCATTTGCGGTTCCTCAGCGCCTGAATCACTAAAAAGCGATCGTCTCGCGGCTGTGTGCAACGTTTTCTCCCAGAACCTTGCCTTCTCTGAACGGAACCTGTCTCTTGGTATCGAGTCCAGGTTCTTTGTACGGTTGAACGACTCACGTTTAACCGCTGTGAGACGTAACATTGGCTACACCCCTCTTCCAGCAGCGCTATAATTTTACTAGCTCTCATTGCTTTTTCTGCCATTACGATAGACACAAAGATATCTGTTTTAAGTCACAATAAGGCAGAATTATGCGATAAACATAAATTGTTGTACTAAAAATAACGAAAAGTTACTTTTAGTTGCTTGATAACCTTTTAACCGCAAACCCGCGAAAAGTGTCACAAAATGAAAAAGGGATTAATAATTTAAAAAACAAAAGTTTTGAATTTGGAATGAACTTTTTTTCATACCCAGACTCTTTATTAAGTGCCAGTAACATAGTTTGGCTATTAAAACCTCTGAAGAACTAAATTATTACCAATAATGTTAAAAAATCAAACCCGCCCGTTTTTTTTGCAAAGGAGTGTATATTTTTTAAATTTGCAACGACAGAATAATGACCCGGTAAAGCGTTTCATGTAAAGCTCTTTTTAATTTGTTTATGATAATGACATTGTGGATATATACTTATCTTTATATATATAATTCTTCTGTGAGTGTGTATGTTCCTGAACTTCTCTTAAACGACTGGACCGATTTTGATGAAATTTTTTGTGTGTGTTCAAGGGGATCTGAGAATGGTTTAGATTCACAATTTTGTCCGCTGGACAATGTTTTTTTAATTAATTTTTAATTTATTAGTAGTTGTTGATTTTGGAATGTTTTAGTATAAACCGGATGGTTGTCGTTGCGAAGCTTGCCGTGATGACGGGTCGTATAGCGTCTAGACTGGACAGGGACAGGACAGTGAGACAGGACAGTGAGACAGGAAAGTGAGACAGGACAGTGAGATAGGACAGTGAGACAGGACAGTGAGACAGGACAGTGAGACAGGACAGTGAGACAGGACAGTGAGACAGGACAGTGAGACAGGACAGTGAGACAGGACAGTGAGACAGGACAGTGAGACAGGACAGTGAGACAGGACAGTGAGACAGGACAGTGAGACAGGACAGTGAGACAGGACAGTGAGACAGGACAGTGAGACAGGACAGTGAGACAGGACAGTGAGACAGGACAGTGAGACAGGACAGTCAGACAGGACAGTGAGACAGGACAGTGAGACAGGACAGTGAGAGGACAGTGAGACAGGACAGTGAGACCGGACAGTGAGACAGGACAGTGAGACAGGACAGTGAGACAGGATAGTGAGACAGGCCAGTGAGACAGGATAGTGAGACAGGACAGTGAGACAGGACAGTGAGACAGGACAGTCAGACAGGACAGTGAGACAGGACAGAGAGACAGGACAGTGAGACAGGACAGTGAGACAGGACAGTGAGACAGGACAGTGAGACAGGCCAGTGAGACAGGCCAGTGAGACAGGATAGTGAGACAGGACAGTGAGACAGGACAGTGAGACAGGACAGTGAGACAGGACAGTGAGACAGGACAGTGAGACAGGACAGAGAGACATGACAGAGAGACAGGACAGTGAGCCAGGACAGTGAGACAGGACAGAGAGACATGACAGAGAGACAGGACAGTGAGACAGGACAGTGAGACAGGACAGGACAGGGACAGGAGGCGGGACGGGGACAGGACGGGGACGGGACGCGGACAGGACGGGGACAGGACGGGGACGGGATGGGAACAGGACTGTCCAACCGGAGGGAGGTGGGAGACGACCTGACTTAGGTCGTCGAAGTCAATTAAATGTGCGACGGGCTACCTCACGTGCAATGGCGCAGTACCTCACATAATTGCATTTAATGTAAATAAAACATTTGTATTAAGTTTTGACCACATTTTACACAAATATATTATGTAGGTGATACGAAGTTCACCGGGTCATCTAGTCTAATATGTAATTGTAATTAAACATTTCAAATGTTTGTTTGATCCACAAATATTAGTTTGAAGCCTATCTGTTATGAGATTGTAAAACCCTCTTAGTTGCTGACACCCTCGATAAAGTTAACCTAGTGTGAGGTCAGTACAATGTGTGTAACTGTTATGTATATTTATTTATTTTGACTAGTCCGAATATTTTAGATTGAATTTTTGACTACTCAACTATACAACAGCTTCAGCTTTCAGCGAGTTACATCACAGTCTGGTATCGAACCCTGCTACAATTTTAACCCTTCCATGTTATGAATTAAAGTACGACAGCCTTATTTACAGAATTTAAAATACTGTAATACAAAACATAACTTTGATACTCGCTTCAACAACTTACTACGAGTAGCCAAGTAGTAACTAAGTAGTATTGATAAGACTAAGGAGAATACCTAAGGACCTAGGACTACTACTACTACTACCTAGGACTAAGTACCCATTTCACAATTCTGTAGTAAGATTTATCCACCAACTCCAAGACAGTTACTTTTGAAAGTAGCTAGACATCTTTGCGTCGACATATATTTCAGAATATGACGTTTATTTATAAACATCTCATATTGAATTGGTAAGATTTACCCAGAGGTGGTGAAACAGGCACTGATTACTTTTTGTAACAAGGCCGCTAGCAACATAAATATGACTGTAATTAATTTCGATGCCAATCAACCATGCCCAAACCGCATACGAAAATAAAAACCCCGTGACACACAGGCACGAGACATTTATACAGCAGCTATTACGTAACTTTACGAGCTATAAGCCGGACAAATGAAATAGTTTGTCCCGCTAACGCAATACAACTGTGTCGCGCTGTCAATTTATCAAGTCGTGTGTGCCACTGAACGTACGGAAAATTGCTCCTATAAGCTCCACGTTTGCAGGACAAATAAAGATAAACTGAAATGTACGGAACACTCTTCAAACACTTTGTGTAATTAAGAACGTAAATTATATGCTAAGCATTACACAAATATGTCTTTTGAAATGAATGTTGCAGGAAAAATATTATATTTTAAAATAGTTTATGGCTGTGCTATTTATTGTTCATGTATAACGAAGTTAATACGTGATTATATCGGATTTTTAACAGATTTTATTCAGTTTATTTTACCAGCTGTCTTTAAATCATTTCTACGGCTATATGAGTTGAAGCCACGCTGTAAATAGTTTTTTCGACACCATGAGTAAGCTCGCCTGGATTGTTACTACATTCTCTCGCAAAACTCCCTTCCGTTTAAGGTCGGCAACGCGTTTATGATTCATTTGGTATGGGGGGCATTTATAGGCAGAGGAGATCTTTTATCATCAAGTAACCTATGCTATATTAAAAATTACAGACTCCACATTTGTTAACAGTGTCATTAAATACCACACTCAGAGATGTCAATGAATTATTAGTATTATTCTATCATTTGCACTCTCAGAGCCAGCTTATACTTTGTACTGAGTATAGAAAATGCGTTTTTAAATTTATTTGTTATATACAAAAATACAAATCTTTCTTCTTTACAATATTAGTGTAGATATAGACTAGAATCAAATAGACTAGTTTGAACACAAGAACATAAACCGCCTAGAACAACGCAAACGCAAACATTTCCCCTAAGACCAAATATTTGCTTCAATGCAAACCGTAACAATTGGCTCCTATGAAACTGTGTGCTAAAATGAATCAACATGAATTTTTTTTTTTTTTTTTTTTTTTATCCTGGCTCGCCAAAGTGACTACGCTACACCTGATGGTAAGTGTAGCGCAATCCAAGAATATTGTCGACCAACGATAAACAATGTGTCCATCGTTGGTCGGCAAGAT
Organism: Amorpha juglandis; assembly: GCA_949126905.1. Lineage (NCBI taxonomy): Eukaryota > Metazoa > Arthropoda > Insecta > Lepidoptera > Sphingidae > Amorpha > Amorpha juglandis. Next base: position 4,074,431 of record OX421380.1, read on the forward strand.
CATGCCGGCCTGCCTAAGGGCCAAGGGGGAGGGGAAGGAAAAAGGGTGAGGATCAGGGGGCAAGCCCCCTGGGAAGAACCGGATATTTATACTTATATTATATTTAAATTTATACAACAATAAAAATATTGGAATATTAATTTAATAAAAATTGCGTTGATCCACTATGCTTGTTTTTTGACCTATGTTATAAAAAATCTGCTGACGGGTCACTATATCTTGTTTTCTTTTTCTACTTGCCTTTATCCCACTCGTAGTGGGGGCAGCGCAACATGCATTATAACACATGTTACAGAAAGATCTGGCCTGTACTTTTTTCAACCTTAGGAAACTCAAAAGCAAATTTAGCTGCTTGCTGAGGTGAAGTTGCCTTCATGTCGTTGTTTTCCACCCGGTAGAGTCGGCATCTAGACCCCATTCATGTGGTAGACAAAGCGTGACTCTACCGCCCATTTTTAAATGATAATTATAATATATGATGATATTTACAAGGTGGTAGGTCCCAGGTATGCGAGAGGCCGTCTGGGTTGGTACCACCGCTTTGTCTATTTCTGCAACAGTGTATAAGCACTGTTGTGTTTCGGTTTGAAGGATATTTAAGCCAATAAAATTACTGGGCATAGTGAAACTTAACATCTTATTTTTGGGGTGACGAGCGAGTTCGGTGCCATGCAGTGCCTTGTAATGCAAAGTTCTGTGTGGTTGACTTCTGTTTATGGCCAGGCGTAGCGCTTACCATCAGGCGAGCGCTTGGCTCGTCTTATAGTAAAACAAAATAATTAATTGCTAAATAAATTTCATTATCAATATATACTGTTACGAGATAATTTATCAGAGCAATACACTACTTGTGTCGATAATCGTTCATTCGTACGTTATTAATGAACCTTTTGATTTATTATGAAAACAAATGTTTCTGGATAAATCTTGGTATACCACCGATTTCTTATTATTGTTTATTTTGTTGACATGTTTGGTATATACTCTCGTATCAATGAAATTAAAGAAGAACAGATGACAGAGATAAAGCTACTAGATGGTAGGTATCTTGTATGCGAGGGTCTGTCTTAGTGATTAGCACCGCTTTGTCTATTTCTTTTTTTTTATTTGTTTAAACGAGACGAGGCGCTTGCCTGATGGTAAGCGCCACGCCTGTCCATAAACAGAAGCAACACCACACAGAACTTTGAATTACAAAGCACTGCTTGGCACTGAACTACGTCACCCCCCGACATAAGATGTTAAGTTTCATAATGCCCAGTAATTTCACTGGCTTCAATGTCCTTGAAGCGAAACCAAACCGAAACACAACAGTGCTTACATACTGTTGCTAGGCGGCAGAAATAGAAAAAGCGGTGGTACCAACTCAGACAGCCTCTCGTGTACGAGGGACCTACCACCTGGTAAAAACAAAACACAAGTTCTGCCACAAAACAGCTCTTTATATGGCAGTGCACTACCGTTCCGGTTTGAATGACATTGAAGCCAGTGCATCTGGTCATGATGGGACTTGACATCATATGCCTAGGGTTGACGGGCGCTACGCAGTGCATTGTTATTCACTTGACTTTTCTTTCTATTTACGGGCAAACTTAGTTACCATCAGACGAGAAACTTGCTCGTTCTATTATTAAGTTTAATAAAAGGTGACTGCGTTTGCCTTTAAACGTTGGCACTTATCCAAAGGCAATAATTTTACTTATCTTTACACAGTATAAAATGAAGTCGCTTCCGCTGTCTGTTCGCTTAGATCTTTTAAACTATTCAACGGATTGTAATGCAATTTTCAGCAATAGATAGAGTGATTCATGAAGAAGATTTATATATATAATACATACATATTTTAGTACAGAAAAGCCTAAAAATTCAAAGATTTTTAATGTGATGTCGTAACAAAATTATTTTCACCCGTGCTAAGCCGGTCCGGGTCGCTAGTACGTAATGAAACTACGTTTTTTTTTAATTTTATTTTTTTATTCTGGCTCGGCAAAATGACTACGCCACACCTGATGGTAAGTGTAAATACACCCAACAGTCACATAGATAGTCCTGACCCCACAGTAAGATAAGAGTCTTGTGTCGTGGGTATCAGGAACTATGAGAGACATTCGGTCTCACAAAACCCAGACCCCGAAACAAATATTTGTGGATCATACAAACATTTGTCTCGGTGCGGGGATCGAACTCGCGGCCTTCACACTTCACTTCACAGCCAGCTACTCGCCCACTGCGCCACGGAGGCTGTCGATATATGTATGTCGATAAATAAAAAAAAACAATATTAATCATGAAATCGCTTACTTAAAAATAAATATCATAGATCGCTGAGACATACATTTTTGCAATTTCAAGTAGTGGTGAGAAAACTTCATATAACCAGGGTCATTTCTCCAAAGAGTATTAAATGCATGTATCCATCGACCGTCAGTAAGACAACAGTAACGGTTGGTAATAAAATAAATGTTATTTTAACGTCAGTATTACGCGAGCGGCAGTCGCGTTGCAATTTGCCGCATCAGTGCCTTGACGATTCACGGTCTTGGAAATTACACTACGTTCGGGAATTTTCGCCTAAACGAATTCTGCCGATGTCAAACTGGGAAAAAATATCTCGTGTTTTTATTGCTTACTCACTTTCCCCGGCGGCGGTACCTGCTCGGAATAAGTAAATGACGTATTTAAATGTAGGTCATGCAGATATGCTTGAAATCTAGAATCTACTTCCAGTTCTGTTTCACGCACCCACGATTCCTTAGTTGGTGTGGGTTGGTGTAAGCCTCTACGGCCCGCCCTGTGGAATGGGGTCGTTTGGAGAATTCCACCACGGTATCTGCCTGTCGTAACAGGCTACTAATAGGGGCCATCGGGATCGCGGGCGCGCAGCGGGGGCTGTCGTAGCGCCCAAGTGTACTGTAGTACATGCGACCCCGGGATGGACGGCGGCATGGGTGGTAGGCCTCGTGATGTCGTTGACGCCGAGGACGTCCTTCGGGGCGCGGGGGGCTTCTGAGCAAAGGAATCAAGCCGCAAGGCACCGCGCAGGGGCGGTTCCGGTAGAAATCCTTGGCTTATTACCCCGGGGCCACCCCACATGCGCTGAAGAAGGTCACCGCGGGGTTTTTAGTTCGTATTTGTCGGCATAGACTCCACGGCGCAGCGGGCGACTAACCGGCTATACTGAGACTAATGTTTGATTGATTCACATATATTTATTTCGGTGTTGTGGGACCGCAAGTCCGTCGTATCTACGATATCCAAGACACATGTTAACCTAGTGTGGGGTCAGGACTATATTATGTGTAACAGTGACTGTTTTTTTTATATACTTGGAGGCAAACTCGTAGAAAGATTATTTGAAGGAAAATGAGGGGTCATGAACACCTGTAATACCGGAGAATATAATATGACCTGCGAGAAAAGAATAAGCATTATAATCTTGAAGGTTTCTACATAATTTATCCCTGAAACGTAAAGCCATAACCTAATTCGTGCCAAAATATATCAAATGTCTTCAAATTAATTTAGAAATTGAGCGGATTGAAAATTCCGCAGAATTATTACACGATCGAATTTCCCAATTTTGTGAAACACCAAATTCAAAGGATTCTCATCAAATTCAATACTATATGGGTCACAAACAGACTTCCAAACCCACCTTGATTTACAATTTAAAATATATGAAGAATCCATATTTTACGAAGCTGTGTTCGCGGCTGTGTTTAACATTCCCATCATCCCCATTTTATTACGTTTTAAAACCCAAATGTAACAGGTAGGAGTCTTACTTTACGGATTCCGTGTGTTTTTATCATGTTTTTTTTTTCATAAAGTATTCGAACTCGCGTGGGTGAACATGCCTCGTATTTCACTTTTATATCCTCATGGAATAAAATGTGTATCATTATCGGATGGGATGGTTTCCTAATAAACTGTTTTTCTGTTTTGAATAGAATATGAAAGGGACACGTTCACTCGTACTTACTGTGCGAAGACACTGGTTGATGGTAGGATTCATATCCGCCCGGATAGCGACCACCGTACACATGTACACACACTAACTTTCCAGCTGAAATTTAACAGACAGAATGTTGACGAACGAGAGCATCTCTGACGTCAGCATTTGACACCTGCTGCGACCTTCTTAATTCAGCCTTTTGAATTGGATTGAAAATTCTCACCATCACAAAAACAACATTAAATGTATAAAATATATAAGACATAGTATCGATAATTCATTTCTAATTTACTACAACAATTTGCGCACAAACAAACCGTTCATTATTCTGAGCGTATTCTTCAATTTATTCGATCAGTGCAATCTTCAAGTGGAATCTTCAACTCAATACAATACACGCCCAAATAAATTTAATTAAGTTTTGAGTAAACACTCGTGGCTTTGTCGACGTATTGTTTACAAACGCAATATTTAATTAATTTCATTTAGGATTATATTAAATTCGTTTTATATTTCTTGCTGCTTCTTTTTCTAGTGATATAAAAATACGTGCTGTCTGGTCATTAATACTACGCTGTACTACATACTTCGTCTCATCAATTTTTAAGGCTACTCTAATTTTCACTCACCCGTCCTGTCTGCCTACCGTCATGATATAGTTTGTAATATAGTTTTGCTGGTGGTAGGATATTCATATCCGCCCGTATAGCGACCACCGTACTATTGCAGTCACTTTGCAGTGCTTGGATAGAAAAATAGTATCGTGAAAACAACAGCTACGCTCCTCATGACTAACTTCAGAGCGGCCAAAAAGATTTACGGGACCTCTACCAAGGTCGTCAAACAATTCAATCACACAAACATTTTTTCTCAGTGCGGGAATTGAACTGCTGGCTACTCGCCCTATTATGGTAGACTTCTGGATGCATAAGAAATATTCAAAGTCTTCTTAGAATAAATCGATTATAGCATGCGGTACGATTAATCCCCGATCGTACATTAAATCCCCGGGTCGGGTCAAATTATATTAATGGGTTTTTCTATCACGAAATGCTCAGTATCGGCCCGCAGTATGTAATTTGTGCCCGGTAACTGGGTATACTTATACTGGTTGCACCTCTGCCTACCCTTTCGGAGATTGCGGACGTGAGTGCGTATGTCGGCCTTAGCACAATACGTATCTATGAATTGCCGTCGTTATCTTTGTGGAAGTAAATAAGCATTACTATTGTATGTAAACGGAAAAGTCCTTCCAACTTTGCTTGAATGCCAACTCTTGAATGACTGGCTCATTTGAATGTGACTCTATTTACTTGTCTTTTAAAGTACTGCGGATACTTATTGTGCTCCGGACGCGTAATTACGTTTCTGATAAATTGCTTTATCAGGAACCCAGCTACTAGCGCGGTTTTCTTCGAATTGATATTGTAATTCGCTGTAAGTATATCTGTACATGTTGACAAGAATTTAAATTTTTATGACAACATCTGGAATAGTATGTACACTGTTTGGACCTTTTGGTGACTAAGAGGAATTTTCTTGCTTTCCGGCGTTTTTGTCATACCTACTATCGGAATCAAGTCTGTCAACTCGCATGATAGGATTCAGTAAATTAAACCTGTGGTGCTCTATATCTGGCTTCTCTAGTTTTTAGTGTCCTTACGCTTGAGGTTAATGCCTCCTTAGTTGATTATTTTGTCTCCCGCTCTGCTACGGAAGGAAATGGAAAAAAATTATATTTCCAACTCCCTGTCTCTCTATTTGAATAATTTCGTCTCAGGATGAAGACAGATCCGCATTCACTAAGACTCGCCGAGCTGTATTGCCCGTAGTCAAAACATGCGTGCCACTGTTGATCTTGGATTACTAAAGTTACAGTGGTGGGTGTGTGGGCGGCCTAGTTAATATCGGCCATGATAACACGAATTCTGAGAAAATTTCAGCCAGCTACGTAGTATGGTATAGAAGACAGAGCCTTTTAAATGTAGGGCAGAGACCAATGAAGAAATAGAGAGATAGCGTTTATAGCAGAAACATTGAAACATCAAAAAATACATTTAACACTACAATACATACAATTGTTTCGTGCAATAACAAGATATTTCACACAAGTGAACTATAAAACTCGACCTCTGAACACATTTAAATAAATTTAACGATAAAATATGGCTTAATTAAGACCGCATAATAAAGTAATTACTGATTCCAGTCATATAAAATCATCTCCATCCAATATCCTCGGAATAATTCCGATTGTAATGACCTGGCCCGAATGATGTAATGAATTACCCATTGATAACAATATTTTCAATGGAAACTGCGTGAAAAATTAAACTTTAAGCCACATGATGGATTTTTTTTTGCTGGTGGTAGGATATTCATATCCACCCGGATAGCGATTACCATACACACTGTGTTAAAACCTGCCATAGTGATCCACACGCCTTGTGTGGATCGCGTTCCAGGATCAGCCAGTGTATATCCGGTCCTTTCGAGGGGCTTGCGACATGACTTGATGGTTGATTGGGGCGGGTCGCCTTCGATTTGCTTCTTCCCTCTGCGAAGAGAGAAGAAGCATTTATACCGGCCGGCATGACTCTGGTGACCACCGATAAACTCATTGTTTTTCGGTGGTCGTTGGTTTTTGGACTGCACTACGCTTATCATCAGGTGTAGTGCAGTCACTTTGCCGTGCTTGGATAAAAATAATAAAAATGGAGACGCCTGCCCGTAAACAGAAGCAACACAATATAGAACTTTGAATTATAAAGCACTGCATGGTCCTGAACTAACGTCACTCCTAGACATAAGATGTTAAGTCTCAAATGCCCAGAATTTAACTTACTTCAATGTCTTTCAAACAGAAATACTGGGCTTCACACACTGCTACTTGGCGGCAAAAATAAATAAAGCAAAGGTACACAACCCAGACAGCCTCATGCATAAAATAAACCTACTATATAGTAAATAATAAAGTGCAACATTCTACATAATAAATTGCTGCAATCGCCGAAAAAACGGTTTAAAGGCTATAAAGACGGGGTTTACAGCTAATAGTATTTTTAAAACGCTCTCTCGTGCAATCTACAGTTTCTTGTATTTAGGTCATGAAGGAAACTCTTAAATATTCACGTACTTTTAAAACATTTTCGTTTAATCTTGGTTGGAATTAATTGTTACTGTAGGAAGTAATTTGAATTGTCGCTAATTCATGTTTGGAACATATGCATTACATAGATGAGAGACAAATTCCTTATTTATTATAATAGTTATAAAAAAATTATGAGTTCACCTGTAGTGGCAGCGTAGCTACGTTGTGACATCCTAAGTTCCCGAGTTCGAATTCAAATTCGAATAATCACAGTTTATGTTTAAGTTTACAATTAGGATAACGACAGGAGTTGCCCGTGATAGGAATTTGCATAGTATGGTGATAGGCACGTCCCTATCACATTATGGGACGGACATAAACTCGGTGCACCAGTTGGAAATTTTCCTCCTTCTGTGATACAGGCGTGGGCATAAGTTGTTAAATGTTATGGTTTTTTTGAAAAAATATAGCCAACTTTAAAATTAGAAAACCAGATCTACCAGCCGCTGTACCAGCCAAATACTGTTTTACACAATATTTTTGCTTGGAGCGTCTTTCAGATTATACGAGTATAATTTGACCTCCATATAAATAAGACAACTAATTTTGAAAGTATCTAGTAGACATCGTTCCTACGGTCAAACAATTAATTTTGTATTTGAACGCGTCATATTTTTTTGGTAAGTAGTATTTATTCAGAGGGATTGAAACAGTCTTTAAGCCCTTTTGTTATAATTCATTCAATTTCTATTCAACTAACAAAGGTATCTGACCTTTGTTCGCGGAATTACACATATATACTAATGAAGGACTAAATTACACGAACTTCCCAATTTATATCCAAATTCCAGTTGAGTCCGCCTGGATTCGAAGGAAGAAATAACAGTTGAATTTATCTTAGGCCCGACTTTTCAATGTCCGAATAAATTTTATGCTGCTGATAGGGTTACTGGTGTGGGTTCTGGATATTTTTGTGCACATGGTGAAAAACCTGCCGTACGAGTTCGTTCCAGTGAATTTCGGGGTCAGGCAGTATATACCCAGTAATGCCAGGCAGACACTATTCTGGCAATTGTCAAGAGATGCAATATCAATATCGGTGTTATATTGAATTTAGCCTACGTAGCAACTTTTGACATTTAAGATACTTGCCTTGCTTCGTGGCAATCGCCATAGCTTATCTACACACACACACACATGCTGTTTATGCTTTTTTTAGCTTTCTGGTAAGGCAAAGGACTACATACCATACAGCTTCATTGTCTTACTTTTTATATGTTTTTTTTTCCTTCTTCTCTCCGAAGAGGGAAGAAGCAATTATACAGGCCGGTATGATTCTGGTGACCACCGATAAACTCATTGTTTATCTGAGGTTGCTGGTTTTTTGGACTGCACTACGCTTACCATCAGGTGTAGTGCAGTCACTTTGCCGTGACCGGTAAAAAAAAAACGCGAAATATTTTGCTCAATATATACAACCAACATCGCTCGCGTCATCCGAACCATTCGAAAACGCGTCGCAAGCTGCGCCTCAACTTTAATTGCCTTCACTAAATACACTGTTTTATGCATGACATATAAATTCTCCTGTAGAATTGAGGAAGAACAATATTAATTAGCACAATTTTCTAGTTGGGGTCGTCTTAATCTCCGGCGACCTTTCCGAAACTCGCTCATTGTGTTGCAAACAATAGCTCACATCCAGATCCCGCTATTGCGTAATCGTAAATTCTCATTAAATTAACATAACTGTCGTGCAGTTTGTTTAGTAGAATACACATTAATATTAGAGACGACCCTTCGGCTTCTTATTTCGCATTCCTTTCTGTACGGGTATCTCATTAGATAGCCCCGTTTACCCCTAGAAGACCGGATTGTGCCCGATATGATTGTTTGTTATAAATATTTGTTTATTAAAACTTGTCGATGATTTATATGTCGACGTAGTTTTTAACTACAAAGAATCAAATTATGGCTCAATAACGTATTGTTTATGAGGAATTAAGACATTGTAGTAAATATCCATTTTAAATTTCTAATTGTGGTTGATGTCTAAACGAGGATAAAATTACCTCGGAAAAGATAGAACTACAGGGAACAATAATAAGACCTTACTTTAGTAAGGATATTTTTTATATCATTAACCAGTAAACGAGCTAGTGGGTCACCTGATGATGATCTCCACTGACCATGTACGCTCGAAATACTAGAAGAATCATTGACGCGTTGCCGACCTTAAAGGGAAGGGATAATTAACGAATTGAGAAGGGGATTTGGGCCTCCGGATATCTCACTCACCATACGAAACGCAGCAACAATTGCTACTTTCCTGAGAGACAGTGGTAACGACCAGGTCGAGCCGGCACATTCATGCTGTAGAGAAAACTGTCTACAAAGTAGCTCTTCCACTAAAAAATCAAGTCCATGTTTTTCGCACAATACATCATTAACCTATAACTTTCTAAAAATATTTCCTTGTATAAACTGCCGAACAGAATACAAAGTAAGTTTCGGTGCAAAATGTTTCATTTCTGGCGCGGCTCGTGTAACTTTAGAGTCCTAAAGCGACTTTGAAGGGGCGTTAACAAATCCACTGCATTCTACTTCAGATGCTTGATTTTATTTGTTTATTTTTATCACCAGTTCTACTGAAGCACTCATAAGTTTCATAAAAATAATGGGCATTTTTTATACAACTAACATCCCCCTGAAAATGAACTATGTGACTATCAGCTGTGGGTTCTTTTTTTCATTTTCATTTTCTTTATTTCTTTAGGAAAATAAATAATTGTATACTATGAACAGTTACAGACCCGGTCGAGCCGGCCCGTTCATGCTGCAAACGAAACTGTCTACTTCGTAAGTCTACTTTTTTTTTACTAGCCCTGTATTCTACATGTCCCACTGCTGGGCACGGGCCTCCTCTAATGAATGAGAGGGGTTAGGCCTTAGTCCACCACGCTGGCCTAATGCGGGTTGGCAGACTTCATATACCTTCGAAAAATCTTATCGGGTTCTCAGGTATGCAGGTTTCCTCACGATGTTTCCTTCACCATTAAAGCAAGCGATAATTTACAATGAATGTACACGTATCTTAGAAAAGTCAGAGATGTATGCTTTTGGGGCTGGTTTCGAACCTGCGACTTTCATCTCGACAGTCCGTACCACTCCCCGCTGAGCTGTCGCTGCTTCTACTCTAAGTCTACTACTGGAAATTATTTTTACCACTCATTATTTAAAAACCTATGCCGTGTAAATATAATACCGATATGTAAAGAATACAACAAACGGGATGTTTATTGCAGTACATTTGGATGTTGAGGGGTATTCGTGGCCAACCGTGTACCGCGGCCAACACCCCAGGGCTTTCAGACATATCCAAGAAAAAAATAACAAGACCAAACTTTTTACACGGGTCGTATTAAAATGAGCTCGAGTTTTATCAACGTTTTGCCTTTGTTTGTGATACACATATAGGGGGCATCATAACTATCGTGTTGGTTTTTTTTTTTGGCGGGAATTCTGACAGTGCAGTACATCGCTTATTTTAATTTATTTCATAAACTAGTTAAGAGTTGTGTTTATTGTATAAAAGTGGTGTGGATTTGTTCAATAAACATTGACGGCGATGAACAGTGTATGGAAATGAATATATATATGTACAACTCTTAAATTAGAATGACAACGTCGTGGGCGGTGAAACCAAAATTGGACCGTGTTCTGTGATGAAAATTGAAAATTTAAAATATTATTCCGTCGTCCAACAGCAGTTTGTCAGCACTGTCGTGTTATGGTTTGAAGGATATTCAATCACATTGATGGAAACCCGTGAAATTACTGGGCATTATGAGACTAACATTCTGTGACTCCGGGTGACGAGCGCGGTTCAATATCATGCAGTGCATTGTAATTTAAAGTACTCTGTGGCTTCTGTTTATGGGCAAGCGTTGCGCTTACGATGGGGAGCGATCAGCTTGCTTCGCCATACAAGCTAATATGTTTTTTAAACAAAACCCAGTACCGACGGTATTAGACGTCAATTTACAATCGCGCCCTCAATTTTCTTGACATAAATATTTAGTTTTGTTGCTATGATTAACATAAACAAGGATATTTGAATATTTCGTTTTATTGCTACGGCTAACGTAAACAAGGATATTTGCGACTTGTCCCAATGTACCAGATATGAACAGGAAGGGTTAACGATTCAAGTATAAACAAAACACAATATTAAAGGAAATATTTGAGGGTTAGTGGGTAAATAGAGGAGGCATATTATATTGTAGAGCTGTCTCTACAATATACGAATAATCTTTATAGATTTGTATTATTTAAATTGCTTTTGTTATAAAAGCTTCTTAGAAACAAGGAAATCATTCCACACCCACATAAATAAGCTCACGCTTGTATCCTCGACGGTGTAGATAGACGTGTAACTGTAACGATTTCCATAACAATTGCCAATCAACTGAAACTGTACCCATATTGTTATTTTCTATGTTTCAATGCTTTTTAAGTCGGTTTTTAAGTTTTGTTAAAACCTATTTTATTTTTAACTTTTTAGTGACATGTAAATTTCAATACACGATGATGATTATTATCATAGTGTGTCATACTAGTCGCGATAGTATTCTATCGCGACGAGTGTGCTATTTTCCCTCGAAGTGTTTTATATTTTTCTACATACTGTCATTAGATCTTAGGTAAAATTATAATATAGAACCACATCGCAGCTAAACTCTATTGAATGCTTTAAAAAAAATGTGTCACAAACGGTGGAGAAATCGATGTACATAAAAGTAACAAAATAAAAATACGCGCCAAATTGAGTACCTCCTCATTTTTTAAATCAGTCAATACAATTATGCATTTAGTCATCTATATTGCAAACACTTAATAGCCATATTCAATTTCACACAGAAAAGTAAACTGCACCCATGATTAGTCTTAAAAAAAATTATATTAATCGTAATCGCTGGTGGGAGGATACTTGTATCCGCCCGGATAGCGACCACCGTACACTGGTGCTAAAACCTGCCATAGTGGCCCACCTTGTGTGGGTCGCGTTTCAGGGTCAGCCAGTGTATATCCGGTTCTCCCCAGGGGGCTTGCCCCCTGATCCTAACCCTTTTCCCATCCCTTTTTCTTCCCCTCCCCCTTGACCCTTTGGCAGGCCGGCATGATCTTGCCGACCTACGGTGGACACATTGTTTATCGTTGGTCGACACTATTCTTGGATTGCGCTACACTTACCATCAGGTGTAGCGTAGTCTCGTAGTCGCGTATGGCGCATAAAAAACAACCAAAATAACTTATAAACTCGACTATTTCAGTGAGTGGCAATGCATTAACGTTATGTAGTCACGACACGAACATTCGTCTGTGTGATGTATTGCCCTGATGACAATATGTAGCGACTTGCGACACAATAATGTCACCCTTCACTAGGCGTGGAGTATAGAATCGATATTTGGAAAATCGATTGAGACATGGAAATCGATTATATGAATAGAATATAACAGATTCGTATTCTAAACACGGAGAATAATATTATGCTACCAACATAGATATTAAATCAAAGCAATTATTTGCTACAGAATCGATTATAGACATGTATGTTAACATCTGATCCGTAGATAAAGATAAAAATGTACCGGTGAAGAGCAAATTGGACTCATCGAAGGGGTACTTACATTTTTGATCCTATTCTTTTTATTATATTGTACAAATATCCGTCATAAGAACTCAATATATGATGTGAAATTTTCAGCTAGCTATTATGATTTTGAAAATAGAGTCCTTTAAAGTAGGACAAACAGCTCAACAGATAGGCGGCGTAGGCTTAGTAATAAGGTTCCATTGGCACTCTATGGATACGAACCCAATAATAACCAAAATTTATTTTTCAGTGCAACATTAAATGTAAAATCGATTCTGTGACACCACATTTGTATCGATTTAGAGATCTATGTTCAGGGTGACATCTCTTCTTCACTCGACATATTACACACACTGATCTCACTTTACGTCTTTTATTCTTCAATAAACTGCGAGTTGTAAAATAAGCAAATTTACAAGCAGCGTAATAAGAGCTTTCTTACAGTCTGCTGGCTCAGCGGATATGCTGTTGGTATTTCATTATCGATTTTTTTTATAGCATAGCCCGGCAAACGAGCAAGTGGGTGACCTGAGTGATCTCCACCGCCCATGTACGCCCACAATACCAGAAGAATCAGGGACGCGTTGCCGACCTTAAAGGAAAGGAATAATTAGAGATTGGGAAGAGGAGGGGGATTTGGGCCTCCGGACACCTCACTCACCATACGAAATGCAGCAGCAAGCTGCTACTTTAAGTCGGTTTTCTGTGAGACTGTTTACAGCGTGGCTCTACTACTCAAAATATCGGGTTCCTCCATCTCGGTACTAGCTCATGCTATTGCGAATAGAATCGGTTTAAATTCTCATGTGAATGTCGTCATCGATTAAAGGACAAAGGTCTGTGGAAGGCATTGTATTAATAAGGTCGCCGTACATGGAGGCCAATATAATCAGGTAAATCTGTATCGAATTGATCTGATCGGATGCCTCCCCAAACATGGCTTATCTTATCAGTTTTAACCACCGACAAAAAAGAGGGGTTTTATATTAAGTATGTGTGTTTAAGTTGCCTAAATCTGCAATTTGTTCCCATTACGGTAGTAGCATGTTATCACATTATAGAACGTGAAAAAGCTCGGCGAAACGTAGTTTCACGGCTAGTAGCACCTCTACCTTTGAATTACAAAGCACTTCATGGTATTGAACTGCGCTCGTTACCCCGAGACATAAGATGTTAAGTATCATAATGCCCAGTAATTTCACTGGCTTCAATGTCCTTCAAACCGAAACACAACAGTGCTTACACACTGTTACTAGGCGGTAGAAATAGACAAAGCGGTGGTACCAACCCAGACGGCCTCTCGCATACGAAGGACCTACCACCTTGTGAAAAGTAGCTTATAATCGTCTCCAGGGTTCCATCTACCTCTGTACCAAAATTCATCAAAACCAGTTCAGCCATTTAGGCGTGATAGCGTAACAAATAAACAAACAAACTCACTTTCGCAATTATAATATTAGGATGAAAAGATTACAATTTTGAGTACGTGTTACGATTTAATTAACCCTTCCCATACGAAATCACTTTTCCTTCCAAAAGACAATGTAATGACGTCATACACTGTACGGAACCATGTCAATCTTGTGCTCGTTTGAGGCAGCTACGAAGCGAGAACGTAGGCGTTATCAAAAGTTCCGAGGATATTAACATTAAAGATCAAATCTTATGTTAAACGAGTATGTTATTAATTCTGGAACGATGCAATGTGGTTAAGTTTTAACTAGATTTTTGTTTTATTTCTTTTATCTGGCAATCACACATATCCTGACTCCACATTAAGATAGCCTGTACTATGGATATCATAATCTACGAAGGACTGACGGTCACACATCCAAATAGATATATAGATCCAAACAACTACTTTCAAATCTTTAATCTTTTTTACCCATACCCAGATTTGGGCCTCCGGATATCTCGGGCTCTCCGCTACTTTACGTCGGTTTTCTGTGAGACAGGGGTAACGACCCGGTCGAGCCGGCCCATTCATACTGTAGACAAAACTGTCTTCAGCGTGGATCTACCACAAAATTTGTAACATTGTATTAAAATTAAATAAGTTAATCCCGGACTAATTTTATGTCTAACCAACAAAAAAAATTTTTTTTGATGCTTATTTATTTTGATTAAAAAATTCTAATATTTGTACTCTAGAAACGGTAGAATACTATGAATTAATCATTATTATTAAATAACAAAATTGTAACAGTATTATTGCAAATTAATATTTTTTTATTATTATAAACTCACCAGAACATCCCTCGCATTCACATATAATAGAACTAAAATGTCCCATCTAACCATCTAAATATATAAAACTCAAAGATGACTGACTGACATAGTGATCTATCAACGCACAGCCCAAACCACTGGAGGGATCGGGCTGAAATTTGGCATGCAGGTAGATGTTATGACGTAGGCATCCCCTAAGAAAGGATTTTGATAAATTCTACTCCCAAGGGGATAAAATAGGGGATGAAAGTTTGTAGGTAACTTTGTCAATTTTAAACGTTCACGCGGGCGGAGCCGCGAGCAAAAGCTAGTCGAAGAATAAGGTTATAACACCCAAGGCGGTCAATTATGTTGAACCAATGTTAATCAACATAATTCCAATAATCCATGAAGGTCTATATCCCTGAGGACCGAAACAAGCGTAAGATTACCATGAATTTATTAGCGTGTTCAATCTTATCGACCTGTTCACCTTACTAATTAATATTCTACCCTCGGAATGTGATTCTGGATGTACATTTTATTTTCCATTTAATCCATAAGTAGCAGCTAGTTGTTATGTTTTGTAAGATCAATAGAACCCCAAGTTTTCCCTCCCCTTGCTTTCCAAGGTATTCCTTAATTATCACTTTAAAGGTCAACCCGTAACTGGATGCGTACCCACGATGCTTCTGTAAGTGTCATGGGCGACGGATATCACATACTATCAAGCGACCTACTTGATCAATTACCGACCTCTCATTTCCCGTAAATAAAAATTCCAAGCCTTCCAATTTCATATTTTCAAGACACACAAACTTGACAGCCAGCACAAAGTTAACAAAACAGACTCATAAACACAAGGGAAAAAGAAATTAATACGTAACACATATGAAAGAGTAAATAACATTACCCAGACGGTATGCGACATAATTTTTTCCCACATCCAATAGTCCGCGGGTGCGAGCACGACCCAACAGAACGCATTAAGAGAATGGCGCCATTTGTGGAGAATTTTCATTAGTCATTCCGTACGGGTATCCATCATAGATTCCTTTCGCGTCTAACGTACCGCGGACTTCCGAGACAAATATGTCGGAGAATAGGGTTGAATTTTCAATTGTTCATTAATTATTTCCGTCGTTCCATTATCGCTTGATCGTGTTTTGCAAATGGAATATACCCATCAGGTGTTTGTCGAAACCTTGTGAACTTCGGTCTAATGAAATGTTTAATGATATGCGATCAAAACGATAAGCACGACGACAGCGACACGGACGCCTTATATTCAGTTGTATTGGTACGTTTTTCCGTATGCAACTGAGACAGCGACTATTTTCATTCAATTCGCATCGCAGTCCCGTCTTAATCGCATGCCCAAAATTTCTCATTAAATATCCTCGTTAAGTATCCCTGTTTTTAAATCAGTCATCCGCCTGTCCTGTCGTAAGCCTCTCGAAGTGTGAAGAAGCATTTATACAGGCCGGCATGAATCTGGTGACCTCCGATAAACTCATTGTTTGTCGATGGTCGCTGGTCAACTACAATAAAATCCGTTTAAATTAATTTTATTGTATAATATTCGCGTAACCACATTTCACATAATAATTTCTACTGATAAATTATTAATCACAATTACTATAATTATGTGCAGTTATTATTAACGTTCTTTATCAGGTCGTATGTCCACCTTGTAGGAAAGAAGTTAATAAAGTCATTAAGTTATTAAGTCGCTGGATGCAGGCTGCTTCCAACAGGTCGGTCTGGAAATCTTTGGGGGAGGCCTATGTTCAGCAGTGGACGTCTTGTGGCTGTTGATGATGATGATGATTATTAACGTTCGCGCAACCCCATTTGTATTGAAATATAGGACCTCGTGAAAGTTCTTCATCTGAAGGTGATTTCAACATAGCCTAAATGATAACCGCCGGCGGTTTAAATCGGTTTTCAACCGACGAATTAAGTGGGGAAAGTTCTTAATTGGATAGGTTTTTTTTGGTAACCTAACCTTAACATGAATAAAAAAAATGTTATTTTAAAACGGCTGAAGATACTTTACTTAAATAAAGCTATGACCGAATTAAATAAAATAAGTTTTCAAACAATAAAACTGTATGCAAAAAGGATCAGTCGTTTAGGTGCTACGATGCCACAGATGCACACAAGCGCATATGTGCACGCACACACGCACGTACACGCACGCACACACAATCACACACGCCGGCCCGCCCTCACGTATACACGAATACGATATACAAAGACAAACAGGTCGAACATTTTTGTTTTTTTGACATTAAAACTTAAAAGCAAAAAATAAAAATCCATCATAATAATCTTATCAAAAGTATTACAAGTAATGTACATGCTCAAATATTATTTTGTATTTTATCTCTCCTACTATAACAACATTTGTTCGTAATAATATCTGGATTTCAGACGGCCTAGATTGGCTAGGTCATATTTTTTGTGTATGTCACCGTCAAGCTCGATTGATTTTGCTTTGGGCTCTCACTGAACTTTTAGATTTAAAGTTTATGATTTTAGGAATTTTAGGGGAACAAAAATATTTGATGAAGTTAAATTTTGCGGTGATTGAAGGGACAGCATATTAAGTACAGAGTTTCGAAACTATAATAACTAAATGTGGCGAAACATTTATAATAATAAAACAGTTAATTGACAAAATTAAATAAATGTATGATAACACAAAAAGAGCAAAAGGGCATGGCTGGTATGTGGTGAAAACCGCAGGCAGCACAAATTTTCAAGGATTCTTCAATCCCTTAGGATTTGCGCGGTGTCCCTAGGATTAAGTTCTCCAGAAATTTAGCCTCTATTCAAAAGTATATTTAACAAATGGAATAGCAGGTAGATTGCGGATGGCCCAAGAAACATCCTTTCCCTAACTTTATTTTCTTTATTTGAAATTGAACTGCAATTATCTGCAATTTATCTGCTGGTGGTAGGATATTCATATCCGCCCGGATAGCGACCACCGTACACATGGTGTTAAAACCTACCATAGTGATCAACACGCATTGTGTGGATCGCCTTCCAGGATCAGCTAGTGTATATCCGGTTCTCCCGAGGGGCTTGCGATATGACTCGATGGTTGATTAGGGCGGGTATAGGGGTACATCCTTGTATTACTGTGCCTGCATCGGTCATACGCCTGTACTGTCGCAGGCTCTTCGATTTGCTTCTTTCCTCTCCGAGAAGAGGAATCTCCGATTGTGGGTGTTTATCAATCGCCAAAACAGTTAAAGCGTTTGCTTCACCCTTATTAAAAAATAATAATAATAACTTATCTGCATTGTTTACGTTTTGGATATTATCTATTATAGGGTACAATTTATAATATTGATTTTTCCACTTGCCAAAACAGATTAGACGCTCACGAACACACACCGGCATTCGCACACGTACACGCACACGCACAAAGAGAAAGAGACTTTTTTTATAACCTGCATACACCTATTTACGCTTCCTGATGAACACACAAAGCATGCTCATTACAGAACTATTATTCAAAACGCTCGGCAATAATTTCAGCACCATTTGATTGATGCGTACGGTATTGTAGAAAATATTTTGTATATAATATTCACTATTCCATATGATAACGATATCTATGCATTTGGAACCACGTTGATTAGAAGAGTGGTAGAGATCAATAATATAAATATTTTCACTACTAATGAAATCATTGGTAACTGCTTTGACTAGAAGAGTGGGACTATCAATAATATAAATATTTTCTCTACTAATGAAATCATTGGCTGTAAAAACTAAAACCTTGACCTTTTGAAAATAGAACAATCGTTAAAAACTTTAACAAAGTATGCTCTATTCCAAATTAAGATGGAATGGAAGAATTTAAATGAAGGACTGGCCTTTTTGGATAGTGTCACTGTTCCTTTCAATGTGTGAATTGTCGTGAAAACCCTGTCACAGTGACTAATTTTTAGAGTTTCCTAAACATTAGGTATCTACGGATCCCTTAGTGTAAGTGGACCACCAATATCTTAGGCTTAAAGCCAACATATATCCATCAACACCACAGTGAATAAGAAAAAAATATCTCTTTTACTCAAAATACAACCGATTTCACCCAGCAAAAAAGAAATACCTTTCCTCAACATTAACAGCGTTTTATCTTATTACCGCATCCGATAAAGCTCGTTAGACGACGTCCTGGTATCATTCACAAATCCTACTGCGGGGATGCCAGCGAAAGCAATAAAAATCTCCGTAATCCATACAGAGCTTTGTAGAAGGCGCTGTGTTTTTTCGGCTTTGTTCAACAGTAGTTATGTTGAAAATACCGTCTGTATTCGGGTATTAAAACGTATTTTTAAGTATTTTTTGCTCGCGGCATGGCTTGAAGAAATTTTATTGTACATAGAAACTTAGCAACCTATTTTCCTTTAGGGCTTGAATTCCAAAAAATCCTTTCTTAACCGAAAAATCGTTGCCTACGATATAAAATTAACACCCTTCCAAATTTCAAATAATTTTAACGAATTAGGTTAGGCCATGATGAGTTAGTCAAGACTTTGCGTGTTATTACCTAACTTTAATGAATATTAATTAATTTAATATAGTTCTGTACTGAAATCAATATGCACCTATATTAAGTATCTACATTTAAATATGTTCTGGTGGCCATTTTGATATATTTAATTAAGTACGCGTTATGCTATAAAAAAAAAAGGTTTACCAACTATCAAAATAACGAAACAACCTAGGGTTGGCAATAACAACCAAACCAATCTAATCTAGGGCTGGCAATAATCTAACAGGCATGACACAGAGCCGTTTAAATCACAACACAAGCGTCACTCATCCCACTGATTCCTATTATGTAGTGCCTGAATTATCTGACCATCAGTCACAACTCAGCGCGCAGATACTAGGATGCCAGGGATACCATTGTTCTATGTACGGATAGTGCGCCGTCAAATGTGTTGTGCATTTCACTGATTATGCAACTTCGTGTGGACATTACGTTTCCACACGTTTGGAACTAATATTGGAACAAAATTATAAGAGTCGTTTGTTGCATTACTATGTTTTTGTAGCGTCGGCAA
Source organism: Amorpha juglandis (assembly GCA_949126905.1). Classification (NCBI taxonomy): domain Eukaryota; kingdom Metazoa; phylum Arthropoda; class Insecta; order Lepidoptera; family Sphingidae; genus Amorpha; species Amorpha juglandis. Next base: position 4,094,434 of record OX421380.1, read on the forward strand.
ACGAGGAAGTAGGTCACCTGTAGATCTAGTACGAGTTACAAATACGTTCGTATAAAGTTACTATTGACGAAGTGTCAAACTAAAAATTCATACTATAAAAAAGGGCAGTGTCGCTGAAAAACTAGTTTTGTATTCGGCTAATCTACGCTAATATTATAAACAGGAAAGATTTGGAATTTTTACATGTAACGAATAAACCTAAAAAGTAATGGACCGATTTGAAAAATTCTTTCACCATTGGAATCCGACATCATCCCTGATGAACATAGGCTACTTTATATCCCGAAAAAAAGAGATCACGCGGGCGGAGCCGCGAGGAAAAGCTAGTATGATATAAAATTAATCATACTCTCAATTTTATTTCGTCACATTATATACTAGTGAATACTGCTACTTTATGTGTGGAGAGTAAACGAAACCCGTCATCGTTTTAGAAAACTATCAAACTTGCACTAGGCTGACTGATGGTAAGTGATCTCCATTGAATATAAACGTAAGTATTACCAGAAGAATCATGAACTGTGCAGATTGTAAAGGAAGGAGATGATTAATGGATTATGGAATTTAGGCCTCCGGGATATGTGTGCATAAGTTTGTAACAATGTAGTTTCAATTTGTGGGACATAGTCCGGAAAAAAAACCGCGATAAAATCCGTTTAAATTAATTTTATTTCAATGTGTAACATTCGCGTAAACGTAAGAAATCATTACGGACATCGTCGTGTCAGTATTGTCCAAAACCTATTGATACGTCCACAAGGTATATACGAATACACAAAACATTGCATGAAACAAATGAGTTAATATAATACGAAAATAGAAATAGAAAAACAAACAAATAACAGTTTTATCACAAAAGAAACAAATTTTATATTAGCGCTATAATATTCTTTATAACTTACTAAAGAGTTCTTAAAGAATAATTTCAAAGAAGCTTTGATAAATAAAAGTTTATTTATAAAATATTTTCTTATTTGTTCAATTTTATTATGAGTTTTCGATTCGTAAAATCACACATGAATTTGTCCGGTATTGGAATTTATATCTCGTGTAGCGATAGTCTCGCTATCACATCAGGGGATGTAAATATAAGATCGGTGAAATGTGCAGTACAAGTTGTACTACCTACCCCTTCGGAGATAAAGGCGTGACGTTTATGTTATAAATTTTATCCGCCATGTTTTAGTATCAGTGTTTATTTGCCATTGCTAGTTTGCGTCGGTTTAGTATATGCGAGTGCCCGTAAAGGATAATCTATCATAAATCCTTTATGGTTCTGTAAAAATTTTGTTCAAATATTTCCTTTTCTGCAAAACTATTTTTACTTTATTGCTGTTTTTGTAGCACGAATGGGTCGGATAGACCAGGTTATTATCTCTATCCCACAGAAAACCGACGTTAAATGGTAGCTTTATGATGTGTTTCGAACGATGAATGACATTTTCGGATGCTCTCTCAATTCCCTTTCCCCCTCCTCTTTAGGTCGATATCGTGTCCATGATTCTGGTATTTTTGGTTTTCATGAGCAATGGAGATAACTTACCTTAAGATGACCCACTTTCTCGTTGGCCGGCCTTGACTATAAAAAATGGGCAGAGGTTTAATTACTGCACCCACCATTTTCCTAATTTATTTGCCATCCCAAAGCGAGCGTTCCATCATATATGTGACAAATTCAATCCTGCGGGCTTAACATATGCCCATGACATAACTCACATGCTATAGATAAAACTATTGACGACAAATGTGTCAGACAAAAGTGTCAATCTATACTTATAAAATAACATGTCCTGACTGACTGACTGATTCATCATCGCCGAGCGTAAACTATCAAGGCTACAAGCATGAAATTCGGACTGTACATTCATTTTGGTATGTAGGCACCCACTAAGAAAGGATTTTATAAAATTCCACCCCTAAGGGGTCAAAATAGGGGATGATAATATGTATGAAAGTGCGTCATTTTGACCCACACAAGGTGGGCCACTATGGCAGGTTTTAGCACTAATGTACGGTGGTCGCTGTCCGGTCGGATACAAGTATCCTCTCACCAGCTAAGGTTAGGTTTATGTTTCTCGAAATTGAAAAAGCAACAAATAATGTGATTGGGAATCATAATACCACCAGTCGAATGTCCTGCTAGTCTTGTCATTCAGACAAATAAAACAAAAAACTGGTCACATCTCGGACTTGCGTACGCAGAGACACCCACCCACACCCTTCAATGTTTACTTTTTTATTTTTACAATTTGTGAAGAAATCTGTGATAACAACACATATATTACAGCTCTCGCAGTCACTTTACCGAGCACACAAAAAATACTGTAAAAATTACAGCCGGTTAATTCAGTTCACAAGATAAAGCCTTTAAAGGTACTACTGGCAGATAGACAATGTCATAAGATTCCATTAGTACTCTTTACGTAAGGAATCCCAAAAAAGATCCTTGAAAAAAAGAGTACCTGCGTATTGCTCCCAGTACTTAACACTACCAACAAAGCTGCAAGAGCACTCGAGGTAAATACCTATATATGACGTCAAGACTCATCTACGAATGTTTACCCTAATAGTAGTACTCAGAGTAAGACACAAATGCCTAGTGTTGGGCATACAAGAGGCAGTACATTTGTCCCGTACATGACGAAATAATGTAAGAGCCGTTCAAAATTTTACATCTACTATGTACTGCAAATTCTTTGTGGCGTTACTCTTCTAATATACCTATGAGCTGGTGGTAAGATCTTCGTATCCACCCGAATAGCGACCACCATATACGGTGTTAAGACCCACCGTAGTGACCCACCTTGTGTGGGTCGTGTTCCGGAGTCAGCTTATAATTTATTCTCCCTAGGGGCTTGCCCTTTGATCCTATCCCTTTCGCATCCCTTTATGCTTCTCCTCCCTTTTGGCCCTGGGATGACAAACTACAGGGGTCGCCAACATCCCATTAGCAGGGACCCCTGTAGTTCATCCCAATTCCCAAAAAAGATCCTATGACGCGGAATGCGTACTAGAGATAAAAAGACTGAGGACGAATGAGTTACATGCTTCATTTTAATAGGAGACGCGTCATTTTATACATTATCATTACTTCAATCACTCTTGTAAGATAGGGTAATACAAACCACACATTAAGGTTGTCTGGAATCGCCGGTTATGATAAGACTTCTTACTTTATGATCCTTCCCTCACCCTTACTTTATGATCTTTGCTTTTAAATTACTTTATATTGTGTGCATTATGGAATATTATATTAATCTAACATTAAAACATATAAATAAATAAATTCTTCAAATATACCGGCGAGTTTTAAGATGCCTCACGTCATTTGAAGTGGGTCATTATACTGGCTCAGTACAAAAAAGAGGTTACTCTTTCAAACTCACTTAAATCGTATCCTACCCAGCACTACAAAGCCCAATACATCTCTATAAGGCATAACACCCAACATTATCCCAACTATTACCTACACTAAACTGCATGCAATCCGCACACTCATGTTTTTTGGGTGTTATAGGACCCTCCATTACATAGGCAGACGGCACCGGTTTTTGCCGGCCGCCTATCCCTATAAATCTTTGTAAGTGGCTCGTTATTCGATGGTCAATGCATGTCTAGCTCTTACGGGTACATTTTTTATTCATGGCCTTTGTTGGTAAGTCAGTATTGGATTTGGGACCGCCCGTACTGAAACTGGTGAATTTCTAATTCATTAGGCGTAATTGGTTTTTTTTTCGGGAATTTATTTGTTTGTTTCGGTGGTAGGGATTTACGGTATTATTATAGCATTGCTATGGTGATTGTAATGATCATAATTATATGAAGATGGTCACGTATTAGTTGAATTTAAGTATTATAAACGTGCCTGTAGTCCTCGAAAGAGGTTGGCAGAGGTGGAAGTACATCCATATTTCACCAAGCTTATTTACATCCCATGATGTGGTAGGGGCGAGCCTATCGCCAAACCGCCACAATTGCAGACTCCGGGTTAATACTGAACATATCGTGAAAGAAAAAACCAAACGTCACTTTTACCCGCCCCAGGGATCGAACCCGAGACTGTCATACAGCGTACGCTTTATAAATATACCACAAAGACAGTCAGGGAGTGTTAAATACCTTTTTGAAGTGAAAACTTCTTTTAGCGCGGTACGCATATTTTTAGATGAGATAAAATCTCTGGACTCGCGACACCGTTACGAGACGTAGCTGTAGTGTGTGCATATATGCATGTACATATAGCAGACCGCGAACGCGTCTAGATAAATAAAAAAAAATATTTATTGCTATAAAGTTTATAACAACTGTTTTGCCTAGTGTTTAAACAACCGATAATACAATTGTTAACTACCGATTAATAAATATTTTTTTTAATAAATCTAATGTTGCGCCAAAATAAGTTCTCACTTCTGTCGGCACACCCGGAGTGCAACGCGTAATTTTTTATTTTTCTTACATGTCGGAGTGATTAAAATAAGACACTGATTTGACAACCTAATTGAGTAATTTATAAATTTAAATTCATTACTGATTTGAACAATTGTCGGTACCGCCAGTCATATTGATAATTTGAGGGTGGTTTGTGTTGTTCAACAAGTAATTCCACTTTCGAAGTGGGGAGAATGAAATCCCTCTATATAAGATGGCGTCTTGCCATTTAAAAGATAGTCTAGCTCCGTCCGTGAGTCGAGACAGTAGTGTCTTACTCGTTGACTGTAAATATTGTGATTTATAACCGCGAAGTGTGTCGGTTCAAGATGTTGGTGTACTCTTAGTATTGTAACACGGGTGGTTTTTCTGCCGCCGGCTCTTTTCCACCTACAACCTTATTTCCGAGCCGGTAGTAGCTTAAAAGAGTGAATAAACGATAATAAGATAACCCTGCGTCGTTATCATTGAAACTTATCACACGCCGTCCATCTTGATTACATCAAGTGAAGAAGTGAGGGTTGTAACCTCCTCCGTGATGCATCTACCCAAGCTCGCCCCGAAATACATGTATGGGCGATATACTAAAAAACAAATAATATTAAGAAACATTGTATGGAATCCTCAATGCGAGATTGTGACTTGTACTTAACAGGTTTATAAATTATTGTATTTGTGCTGTCGACGCTGCGCCGCGTCTGAACATCCATAATCGCCGCTCGTACATGATGTATGAGCAAAATGTGGTGAAATATAAAAATATACTATTTTAGCTACGCTATTTGGACGCGGTGCACACGCGTTGCAGATTATGAATAACATCACATTTTGTGGTGAATGTGTGAAGAATTACGAAATGTTATTTTAATATTTTTTTATTTGTATGAATGACGAGACTAGCAAGTCACTCGCTTGATGGTAAGCGCCTGGTATAAACAGAAGCAACACCAAACATAACTTTGAATTACAAAGCACTGCATCTGAACTGCGCTCGTCACTCCCGCTAGTTCGGAAGGTTGTTTCGTTAGGAAGAACGGGTAAGAAACTATAACGCTGCTCTTTGCAAAATTGATTTACAATATTTCCATCACATTAATATTTTTTAAAGTTATAATTAGTATACGAATTAGATATCACAAGATACACGCCACCTTTAACGTCATGGAATTGGCATAAGCCCTAGAGGTACTTCTGCCTACTCCTTCAGTTATGCAGGCGTGAGCTTATATTATAAATGTGTTCCAAATTCAAGTATATTTCTTAAATAAATTGTATAATAAGAATAATTTGTGAAAAGTAGGTCAAGTAACATGTAAATCATAAGTAAATAAACTGAGAAAGTGAATAATAGACCGGTGATTATCCGGTTGAAAATGGTAAAAATAGATACAAATTTATAGTAGAATCAAACCCATTGTAAAAGGAAGAGAATACAACAAAATTGATAGGAAAAATAAATTACCGGCGATCTGAGGTCGGGAAGTGGGAAGGGGGGGGCTTTTAAGGATAAAAAACGGTTTATCTCGATTTCCGGAAAAACTACAAGTCCTATGGAAAAAAGTTAAATCGCAAAGTTGTAGGTAATAAAAAGATCTACAACTTTTGTATACACACTCTCTTCACATAACCTCAAAATATATGTGAAAAATTCAAATAACCAAGTTTTTTGTTTTTATTTTTATCTATTATAATAAATCATTTTTTTTCACGAAATTTGGTGAAAACTTACCTTTTTGTATCCCAAATACACTGTATTTTTTTTTATTTAAAATATTTATTTTTGCACCTTATTTTGACTTAATATCGAAAAAGCAGCCTAATTTTCAAACGAAAATTCTCACGTCAAAATATGAGCTTTTTTAAAAAAGTCTGTTGGTTTCTTGTTCATTGAATTCTCTACTTTCTGATGGTGTAAAAAAATATATACATTACTATGGTAAATGTGCTCAGAAAATGTAAATAAGACATATATCTACAATATTTTGAGAAAGTTGTAGAATCTTCTTTAAATTATATGCGTAGATGCCTCTTTATTGTTATTTTAATATAACTTATATACCTGAGTGATCTACGGAAAATTTTAGCCCATCATAAAGAAGTGGGGAAGGGGCTAGGTGGGTCTGGGCCTTACTACCTGTTATTTAGTAGTTCGTTTCTTTGCATTTTCTGAGCACATTTACCATAGTAATGTATATATTTTTTTACACCATCAGAAAGTAGAGAATTCAATGAACAAGAAACCAACAGACTTTTTTAAAAAAGCTCATATTTTGACGTGAGAATTTTCGTTTGAAAATTAGGCTGCTTTTTCGATATTAAGTCAAAATAAGGTGCAAAAATAAATATTTTAAATAAAAAAAAATACAGTGTATTTGGGATACAAAAAGGTAAGTTTTCACCAAATTTCGTGAAAAAAAATGATTTATTATAATAGATAAAAATAAAAACAAAAAACTTGGTTATTTGAATTTTTCACATATATTTTGAGGTTATGTGAAGAGAGTGTGTATACAAAAGTTGTAGATCTTTTTATTACCTACAACTTTGCGATTTAACTTTTTTCCATAGGACTTGTAGTTTTTCCGGAAATCGAGATAAACCGTTTTTTATCCTTAAAAGCCTCCCCCTTCCCACTTCCCGACCTCAGATCGCCGGTAATTTATTTTTCCTATCAATTTTGTTGTATTCTCTTCCTTTTACAATGGGTTTCATTCTACTATAATTTATTTATGTTTCAAATTGGAAAATCACCGGTCTATAAGTGAAATAAAAAATTATGAATAGAATACATTTTTAGTAAATTTCTGGGTAAAATAACTTGAATGCACTAAAAACCAAGCGACCGTATTAATGAATATTACGACACAATTTCAATGCCACTTGTGAAATAAAAAATTGTACACAGTGTAAAAAATGTTAGCTCATAAAACCCAGCACTTACAAAACTTGTAAAACTTGGAAGTGCTGGTAATCGTAAAACACAAGCGAACAACTTTTAAAAAACTTAAAAGAACCCACAACTTTATATTCTAAATGAATATTCGTGGTACAATTATATCACTACTGTGCATCTCATTAAATTCCATCAGTACGCATAACCTGTTTTCATACAAATCTGTTTTTTTTTTTAGTTATGACCAGCCTCCGTGGCCCAGTGAGCAAGTAGCCGGCTGTGAAGCTAAAATGTGTATTTGTGTGATCCTCAAATATATGCTTCGGGTCTAGGTGTTTCTTCCCAGAGGGGTGATCGTCAGGCAGGCAGCCGTAAAAACTACAAGCCAAATCTTTCTGTAACATTTGTTAAAAAGCATGTTGCGCCAACCCACTGCGAGTGGGACAAGGGCAGGTGGAAGGAAGTTAGAACCAGACTAATTGTTATTGGCCAGTTATTAGGTAATAGGACTCTCGCATGCATGAGCACACCTATGTAGGTACCACCGCATTGTCTATTTCTGCTGGTTACCAGCAACATAATGCAAATTATTTCGTATAAGTCGTTTAAGAGCTGATAAGTAAATCCGGGCTGATACTGAGCATTTCGTGACAGGAAAACCCAATACCACTTTTACCCGACCCGGGGATCAAACTCAGGACCTCAGCACAGCAGGCGAACCGTGTACGCTGAGTGAAATTTCTGGAGGCTCAAATACCTCACCTCCCTTCCTAATCCCCGTTCCTTTCCCCTAAAGTCAACAATACATCCACGTTTCTTTCCAATATTTCATGGGTGTTTATGAGCGGCGGAGATCACTTACCATTAGCTGAACCTCTTACACGTTTAACGGGCTCTGACATAAAATGAGAATGTTTAAGGAAATTATTTGTATTCGATTTATTGTCATACTAGCTTTTGCTCGCGGCTCCGCCCACGTGATCAAACAAACAAACAAACAATCAAACTCTACAGCTTTATAATATTAGTATAGATTTGGGTAGCTTAGCAACGGAAGCCTTCAAATAATATTATTTGGGTAGCTTAGCAACGGAAGCCTTCAAATATGAATAATTTTCCCCGTTTTTGCAACATTTTTCACTGATGCTTCGCTTCTAATGGTCGCAGCGTAATGTTATATATCCTAAAGCCTTCCTCGATAAATGGACTATCCAACACAAAAATAATTTTTCAATTCGAACCAGTAGTTCCTGAGATTAGCGCGTTCAAACAAACAAACAATCAAACTCTACAGCTTTATTATTAGTATAGATTTGAAAGAAAGAAATTTCGTTATGTTTCTGGTACCCTCGGGCAAGAATACTCGGAAGATCCAATATTTGAGGATGCCGTCCTTATAATATACATCATTATTAAAGAATAACAATTCCCAATAACATAATATCTCGAAACAAATGTCACACAATTTTACTAGCAATAAAACTTTAATAACATTCATCATATTTCCATTCTGTAGGGTAAACACACCACGCGCCGTCACTGTGACAAGGGTAAAAGTCCACACATTGGCGTTGGTACTCCACTTTGACAGCTGACAGTAACACAAACATTGCGGACTATTATGTCATCTTCAAAGTTATTTATCTATTTGTCATTTACATTGCACGTAAAATATGAGTACTTTTTCGTAAGGTCAAGTGAAGGTGAAATATAATTAATGTTATCGTTCGATTTATATTTTTGTAACATTTTACTCATTGGAAAGTTGTCAATTTTTTTTTTTATCCTGGCTCGGCAAAGTGACTACGCTACACCTGATGGTAAGTGTAGCGCAATCCAAGAATAGTGTCGACCAACGATAAACAATGTGTCCATCGTAGGTCGGCAAGATCATGCCGGCCTGTAAAATGGCCAAGGGGGGGAAGGAAAAAGGGATGGGAAAAGGGTTAGGTTCAGGGGGCAAGCCCCCTGGGGAGAACCGGATATACACTGGCTGACCCTGGAACGCGACCCACACAAGGTGGGCCACTATGGCAGGTTTTAGCACCAGTGTACGGTGGTCGCTATCCGGTCGGATACAAGTATCCTCCCACCAGCAATCTGTATTTTATTGGAAAAGTTTATTCAGTGATACATAGTCTTTCGAGTTGGCGAACCAAATGGTATGATAGTATTTAGGGCTACGTAGCCCGTAGCTAAAAGAATTCCATGTCCTTGATCTAAGGCAGAAGCCAGTCTAATCAAAATCAAAAATTTAAACCTTTATTTTGCAAGTAGGCTACCATGGGTTCTTTTACACGTCAATAATAAATTACATTGAAGGGTCTCTACCAGTGCTTGGCCACCACCAATGCAGACCATCAAGAGACATTGTGTCACCATCAAACATAATGCATCATCAAAATACATTGTGTCGTCAACGGTCAGCAGAATTATACCAGTCTGAAATTACTGGATATACACTAACTGATCCTGGAACGCGGCTCGCCTGAATGAGCAACTGTGGCGGGTTTTCTACCATGTGTACGGTGGTTGCTATCCAGTCGAATACAAACATATGAGGTAACTTCCCACCACCATCAACTGGAAGAAACTTAATATTTCAACAACAACAATCACTAGCCCGTCTTAAAATATTTTATTCCAAGTCTTATAGTATTAATCTGAAACTAAAATTAAAACTAATTTGTTGTTATGAAAGCAAAATATTGTTAATAAATTAAACCTATTGTTATTTAGGTCACAGCCTACCTGATTTAGAAATTAAATAGGTCGTGCCAGATCTAAATTAAACTCACATCTATACACAATTCTATATCTGTAGGAAAGATATACCTTTTTTGCGTCAATTATACGTTTTTACCAATATTTACCTACCTTTAACTCTTTTTACCTTACCATAAATATTACCAGATATACCAACACAATATGTTTAAAAATTAATAGACAATGACGATAAAAAAAACAACGGGTTGCACTCCGGGAGTGTTGGCAGAAGTGAAAACTTGAACATTAAACTTTGACACATCTAGTACGATCCAAAAACTCCAGGAGCCGAAGGGTCAGCACAACTGACAAGGAAATATCGTATGATTAATATGAAAGAACAATATACACCGAAACGGCAAGGAAATACATAATCAAATGAATAGAGCGTTCACTATTACCCACCACAGTAACCGAAAACAATCCTTATCCCTCAGTAATACGGTTCAATCTAGATGGCGGTCTACTCTCCCTCCGTCTTACGAATTTTCGATCACTCACGTGTCCTGACGCGACTTTAACATTTTATACCCATCCCAAGAAAAGTACTCAACGCCGCTAAAGAAGTGTTCACTTCAAAATAACAAAATAAGGAGCATTATCCAATAATGTTTGCTCAATAATAAGTTCTGACATAAATATAGAGTTTTGTTTACCAAAGGCTCATTTTGCCGGAAGTTTGTTCAAATATGGGCAAACTTTACTGAACTTAGCCACCATACACAACTACTAGAGTGTACAGAACGCTGTGTTACAGAATTAATTACTTGTTTCAAATAATTACTTACTGCCGAATGGGATCCTCCGCGAGAATGGTCCAAACTTTCTACATTAGGAAATGTTTCGAAAAGATTATGTTTTGTCATTATAATGTCGTAAAACTAATTCTATTTGGCATAGAATATAGCCGTTTCTTGCGGGGAAAGTTCGAAACGTACTCCCAACCTGGAGTGAGCCGTGCAAAACAATATGGTTTAATTCTTAGCTATTGCTGGGAGGTTTACAAAGTGGTAGGTCCCTCATATGCGATAGGCCATCTGGGTTGGTACCACCGCTTTGTCAATTTCTGCCGCCAAGCAACAGTATGTAAGCACTGTTGTGTTTCGGTTTGAAGGACATTAAAACCACTGAAATTACTGGGCATTATAAGACTTAACATCTTATGTCTCATCATCTCAACAATTTATGATTGGGAAGGGGATTTGGGCCTCCGGATATCTCAAACAATTTTGTACAGTTCAGTACAAAATTGACATTATTTAAAAATCAATTAACTCCCAAGCATAATCAATCCTAAACCCAACAAAAATAAGGTTATTACAAAACATAGACATAGAAATACGACGAATCCTTAAAAGTCTGTAAATCAGGAACGTCTAACGTGACAGCGCCCCTGGGAGTCGATGTTCAGGGTGAGTGATCGGATGAGTAGAACAACTCCGCTCGGTATCGAACTCTCATAAATTACACACGAGTTATGCCGACTAGCATGCTTCGTGTCGATTGTCTGGTTAGAGAATGATAAATAAAGTATTCCATTTTCAACTGTGAATTTTCTTCTTTTTTATTTATGGCTTCGCATTATTATGCATTTCGCCAATGACAAGTATATATTCTCAAGCCTTCGCAAGGACGATGAAATATCGGTGTGGACATCTTCAAGGTCTTGATGGAGTGTTGGTGTGAATTCCTTCCAGTACGATGCTTAAATCACTTATTTCAATGTTTTCATACACTGTTCATTACCGTCAATGCTTATTGTATAAATCCACACCACTTTTATATAATAAACTCATATTTAAATTAGTTCTTAAATTAAATTAAAATAAGAGAAGAACTGCACTGTCGGAATTCCCGCCAAAACCGCAACTGTGAATCTTAATTGGCTCTGAAGTACTGGTGGATTTTTTTTCACTATTTTCCCAGTGTGCTTCTGACATGTTAAGGGTGTGGACAAATGCTTCTCATTGGTCTATATGCAACGTACTCACGCTGAGAAACTGTTGAGAGAAAGAAAAGAAAGAAATATACTTTACTAGATGACCCGGTGAACTTCGTATCACCTACATATATTTGTTTAAAATGTGGTCAAAACTTGATACAAATGTTTCATTTACATTAAATGCAATTAAGTAACGTACTGCACCATAGCACGTGAGGTAGCCCGTCGCATATTTAATTGACTTCGACGACCTAAATCAGGTCGTCTTCCACCTCCCCCCGGTAGGACAGTCCTGTCCCTGTCCTGTCCCTGTCCTGTCCCTGTCCCTGTCCCTGTCCTGTCCCTGTCCTGTCCCTGTCCTGTCCTGTCCCGGCCTGTCCCGTCCTGTCCAAATCGGTACAGCCAGTCTCGAGTTTTGGCGAGACACACGCACAGAGCGATTCAATGTAAAACATTCCAAAATCAACAACTACTAATAAATTAAAAATTAATTAAAAAAACATTGTCCAGCGGACAAAATTGTGAATCTAAACCATTCTCAGATCCCCTTGAACACACACAAAAAATTTCATCAAAATCGGTCCAGTCGTTTAAGAGAAGTTCAGTGACATACACACTCACAGAAGAATTATATATATAAAGATTCGTCACGGATACAAAAATACGTACTAGGTATCTAGGTATATACTCGGTATACGTATACCACTCAGCGTGATGCCGTCCCGCGGTGCGAGCTTCAACCAGCGCTGTTGTCAGTGGTCACCTTAAGTAACGTGCCAATGCCAGCAAACAAAATCAAGTAGCTTAGATTCTATTGTTATTATTGAATAATATTATCTATTGTTCTAGATCTAACCGCCAACCGCAACTCCACCGACTATGTTCACCCACGCTACCAAAAGAATCATTTTTGGGTTTCCTTTCTTAAACACAGGGATTAATTAAAGTTTCAAAGGGGATTTGGGCCTCTGGAAATCTCACTCTCAGTAAGAAATGCAACACTCGCAATACTAGAAAAATCACTGGTGGGTTACCCACCTTAAAGACAAGGATTAAAGCTTAGAAGGGGATTTAGGCCTCCGGAAATCTCCCAGAAGAAATGCTACAACCACGATGTTAGAAGAACCATTGATAGATAACCTTACCTTATAGGTAATGAATAAGATGTAAAAGGGGATTTAGACCTTCGGAAATCTCACAGAAGAAAGAAGAAGTGCTACACCCACGATATTAGAATAACCATTGATAGATCACCTACCTTATAGGCAATGAATATAGTAATAATAGTGTTAAAGGGCATTTAGGCCTCCGGAAATCACACTCAAAATATTGAAGTTACAACTTTACGTAGATTTTCCGTCTTTCCATTCTTCCTTATCCAAATATTAAGACATTTTGAAAACACTTTTAAAACCACTCTTCTATACACTAAATTTGCTTACTTGATATCTCTGCCGTGCCATTAAGCTATATAACAACGCTCTGAATCGACAGTTATGTTTTCTGACGCTCTGGGGTAATGGAGATTTAATGTGCTTGTTTCCCATGTGAAAGGAAAAGTGCTATGTGACCTCTTTTTGCCAACAATGACAAAACCAGCTCGACCTCGATCGAGGTAAAGTAGCAGCAGTAACATATCTGTAGACAGTGGTACCACCCCAGTGAAGCCGGTCCTTTAACGCTATAGAAAATATCTAGTCTACAGCTTGGCTTTACCACTCATACAAACGCACTCCCTCAAAAAAACAAATTTAGCCTGTAAACCCCGGTGTAGGCAGAGGTCTCAGTACAAATCGCGAGTTTTTTTTTATAGTATCGGCCCGCAAACGAGCAAGTAGGTCACCTGATGGTAAGTGATCTCCGCCGCCCATGTACGCCTAAAATACCAGAAGAATCACGGGCGCGTTGCCGACCTTAAAGGAAAGGGATAATTAGGGATTGGGAAAGGGAGGGGGAAATATTTAATTAATTGGGATTTAGGCCTCCGGATATCTCACTCACCGTACGAAACGCAGCAGCAAGCCGCTACTTTACGTCGGTTTTCTGTGAGACAGTGGTGGCGACCCGGTCGAGCCGGTCCATTCATGCTGTAGACAAAACTATCTACAGAGTGGCTCTACCACTCGCAGTTTATCTCCGACCCGTTATTAATTGAACGCATTTAAATGAAATTTTGTACACAAGAAGATACGATATTTTTATCCCGTTAGTGTGTTTTATAAAAATATATTGACGCGGGTGGAGCTGCGAGCAAAAGTTAGTTGTCCATATAATAAATACTCTACGGTTATGACTTTCAACCCCAGTTCAACTTCGTTCTGTTGACAGACGTAAAAGGTGTTTATAATTTTAACAGGCGATTACCGGAGTGTTAATCCCTGATGTTCAGTCAACATTGTTTTCCGTTCGCACTGTTCCATCTGCTTATTTTAATCCTGTATGAGCACGTATCTCGTCTATCCATTCTTTATGGCACAGTTGAGTTGTTGGTAGCAGGGAAAGTTGGTTGATTGTGTCGAAAGACAACCGCAAAGTGTCAACTGTCAACAAAACATCCAGAACCGATACAATTATTTGTGTATCGCACAAACGTATTGGACAGGGACCCTCGGGTAGCTGATCCACTTGACTACTATCAAGCTCATTTTCCGTGAGTAGCTTCGTTTCGATGAGACGACCAACTATTCCCTATGCGAAAATTCTCTATTGTGGTAGCTAACAGAGGTAGCAAGGATAGAATATTTCGATTTGATGATACTCAAAAAATTATTATTTTATTTGTAGGACAATATGACAGCTAAATTATATAAATATTAACTAAGTAAAAACAAAAAAATCAGCTGGTTAGTAATCATTCTTATGACCTCGTTATCGATACCTATTGGAAGCCCCTCCTTCCAATAGGTATGATTACTAACCAGCTGATTTTTTTGTTTTTACTTAGTTAATATTTATAGAATTTAGCTGTCATATTGTCCTACAAATAAAATAATAATTTTTTGAGTATCATCAACTCGAAATATTCTATCCTTGCTACCTCTGTTAGCTACCACAATAGAGAATTTTCGCATAGGGAATAGTTGGTCATCTCATCGAAACGAAGCTACTCACGGAAAATAAGCTTGATAGTAGTCAAGTGGATCAGCTACCCGAGGGCTCCCTGGCTATATGCCTTTCAGTTCGCAGCCAGTGACTCTCCCAGTGTGCTCAGTATTGCGACGCGATGGGCTCGTTCCCTGTCCTATCATACAACGTAGTACAGGAATGAGCTCGGTGAAATATATACTGGTTACACCACTACCTAGCTATTCGGATACTACAGGCATGAGCGCTAATGTATCTAAATCAATTACTAAATTACCTCTAGGATTATTTAGCAATACTAACATATGACCGCAAATTTAATGCACAGTTTAAAATACACTACGTTGTTATTACGGAAACATGCAGATAATGTCGGTGTTATTAATTAAGTGTCATAATAAATAGAGCCTAATTAATGTATCACATTTGGATTAAACCAAACTTACTCGATAAGTACAACTGCATTACTCCATAATTATTGTTACATTCTCATTATTTATTTATTCTAATCATACAACTCCCTTGGAAATATATTAGCGTGCAAACGGTTTATCAAAGATACGATATTTTTTCCAAGTTCTGGCCGCAATCGGCGATAGTAGCCAAGTTGCAATAAAAAAAGTATATTATGCAATTTTATTTATTTGATAGAATAATAATAATAAAAATAAATTGAGGAGTTTATTGTTGCAAAAATACACAATAATTAATTAATGATTACTTATGTAGATTTGTAGTTAGCTTATAATAATTATAAGTATTACCTATTAACATTATTAGTCTTTAAATCTTTCTAAGATTAATAAAAATAAAATAAAACAAACGGATCTCTTCATTGAACTATATGTTGCAATACAGCCTAAGCATTACTGCAGCGCTTTTCAATGAATGACCCAATGTTATGTGGGAATAGCGTGTGACTCGAATCACGCGACAACATGTAGGAGCTTAGTTATTTCTAATAAAACAGAAATTAATAATAAATATGAATAATCTTATTACAATTATCTCAAGAAAGATTCTCACCTGTCATACTATGTTTCGACAACTGTGGTCATTAAAGCGAAGCCTGTCCTCGCGGGATTAAAGTCACGAGTTTATTTATAAAAATGTACGTATTTAAATTTAAGTTAACGTCGCGCAGCCCTCGTTACGTAACACGCGTTTAGCGGTTTAGGGGCTCGTTAGCTTAATCCGAGCTCGGTTGTCGCACCGCGTCTTTTACATTATACTGTGGTGTACCTTACCTGCAGGCTCACAATGAAGCCGACTTTTATATATCGGCGTTAAAGAAGAATCTATAACGTGTGCAGAATTTTTTTAGATTTTTTTTTATCCGAGCAAGGCAATGTGACTGCACTATGATGGTCAGCGTAGCGCCGGTCAGTCCCGGTCCCTGGTTGAGCCGGCCCATTCGTACTGTAGACAAAACTATCAACCACCACTCATAAATGTTATCTGCATAAATATATACATACTGCATTTAAATTATTTCGAATCTATTAAAGCCTACCAGCATTGGACCAGCGAGTTGGACTACGACCAACCCCTCTTAGTTAAGGAACTCCTGTCATTCAGTAGGGGAGGCCCCTACCTAGCAGTAAGATGAGTATAATACAGAGCTGGTATTATTAATATAACAATACTATCACCGACCTGTTTTGAAGAATTTACAAATTGCTTCACAAAAACACTATTTCAATTGAATTCTGTTCAAACAGGAATTTTGCGTTTCCTTTGAAAGTTTTTGGTTAAAACAGATAATTTCTCAATATAATTGTCTTTTAAATTTAAATACTCTTAAATACGCTCTCTGTTTCTCAGCTGTCAAACTCCCGGGCTATGGTTTTTTTATCCGGGCACGGCAAAGTGAATGCACTCGGGAGAACCGAATTTACACTGGCTGATGCTGAACCGCGATCCACACAAGGTGTGTCACTATGGCAAGTTTTAACACCATGTGTACAGTGGTCGCTATTCCAACAGATATAAATATCCTACCAATTACAATAATATATGTATCATAATTTTACTTCTAAACAGCCCATCTAGTAGTATACGTTGAAGTCTTTAGGTTGGAGGGCACCAGATATATTTTGTATCCGACTGGATAGTGTCTACCATAATAACCTGCCATAGTGGCTCGTTCAGATGAGTCGCGTTCCAGGGTCAGCCAGTGTATATCCAGTAACATCAAGCCAGCATAATTACGAGGATTGGCGACGGTTGTAATGTAATTCCTCTGTCCACATTGTATTTGGATATTCTCTATCACATCTTTGACTAAAACAACCATTTTCATAGTAGGGTTGTAATTTCTAGACGTCAATTTGAAAATACGACGGGCCATGCTTAGCAAAAATATAATTTAGGTACAAATATTAAATCATTCAAGGAATTCTTTCTTGTGTACAGAGTTGACGTTACTTGAAATTGTTACCGAGAGCGAAGGCTTCAGCTTTGATATATAATTTGACTGCTAAGCCCTTTTACGAACGGAAATAATCGTGAATAAAATGTATGAGAAAATACGGGAAGTGGTTTTTAAGATTTTTTTCATATGAAAGTAAAATATGATTTTATACCCATTGAAAGAAGTTTAATCTTGTTTTCATCGTTTGCTTTATTGACAAGAGGATATGGTACCATTTATTTTTGACTAGCTTTTACTCGCGGCTCCGACCGTGTGAATCCCCGAATATCCCGCTTGGATGTGTGAGATCCGAGACAACTATCGCCCTTTTAAAGTATTTCATCCCTCATGAAGCTTATGAAGCTTTTACTAAAGCCAGTGAAATTACTGGGCATTATGAGACTTAACATCTTATCTCGGAGTTACGAGCGCTGTTCAGTGTCATGCATAGCTTTGTAATTCAAAGGTCTGTGTGGTGTTACTTGTATTTATAAGCAAGCGCTTACCATCAGGCGAGCACATTGCACATTTCCTCAATTAATCAAATTAAAATAACCTTTACCTACCCCTCCGGGGATTGCAGCGTAAGCAGTATTTAAATACATTTAAGTACCATTATTATCAGATCACAGCGATGTACGTTTGGTTAACGCTTTAAATTGCAAATAGCTCATGCGAACTCAGCGCGTCGCGGATGGCACGGAGCAAACAACCATTCTCACATTGTTGCTACATGTAAATATATACGCTTCATAAATTACCTTGGAATACTCTATTAGTTGTGTAATTATGGTTTACGTGTTGTATTTTTTATTAGCTTAAATAACAAGAGCAGTTTGTACGCCTGATGGGCGGCGTTACGCTTAGCCATAAACAGAAGCAACACCAATCACAATTTCTAATACTTTCTTAAGTAGTAGAGCCACACTGTAGACAGTTTTTTCTACGGATGGGCCAGCTCGACCGAGTCGTTACCACTGTCTCACAGAAAACCGACGTAAAGTAGCGGCTTGCTGCTGCGTTTCGTACAGTGTGTGACATATCCGGAGGCCCAAATCCCTTCCCCTTCCTAATCACTTAATTATCCATTCCCTTTAAGACAACGCGCCTATAATTCTTCTAGTATTGTGGGTGTACATGGGTGGTAGAGATCGCTTACCATCAGGTGACCCACTGGTTTGCCGATCTCTGCTATAAAAAAACACAATATATTACGCTCGAATCTCTGTAGGCGAGCCAAACTTAAATATAAATGACACCAACTTGCCCAAAGCCCAAGGCCATCTCTAAAAGGTGCGGACAACATCTATTCAAATATTTGCGAAGGCTTGAGTGTTTAGTTTGAAAATATAGAACCTTTATTATTGTTTTTATTGGTTCAAAATATCGCCTACAAATAAGTGAAACGTGATCAAAAATTCATCAGTCATGCTGCTTAATAAAGTGAATGTAACAATCCTTCTCCTCCTTGCGTCGTATTCCTCAGTATTGAGGGTCATGACCTCCCTTCTGCATCACTTTCTCTCGCAGGATAACTCTATACAAATTGAGACAAAGTGTTAATCCTATAATGCCTAAACATTTCAATGGTATTTGTCTTTTAAGCCAAAACAAAAAGTACTTACATACTGCTTGCAAAAATAGACAAAGGGGTTTCAACGTGGGTGGTGTCTACCCACGGGTTCTATCATATGAGAAATTTGGGTCGGCGTGGCCTGCTTTCAGGTGTTAAATACATATGGTTGTGGAAAAGTTTTATATAAATAAAGTACATTATAAAGTGTAATTACCACTTGACCCTATTACCCTTTTAATCTCATAGGTGTAATAACTCGCGAGTTTTCGCCACACTGGCTAGCTTAAAGCAGGTTTTCACATTTCACTTTCAGAGTAAACCGCAAAGGGATATTTTGCACTCTAATGTGCAGAACGCTCGTGGCATCGTTTTCATAGAAAATGTTCATGCGACCTTTTATAAATTATCTTGCATATTTTTTTTAATTTCCTGAATGACGAGACGCGATGATCGTTCGGCACACCTGCTCATAAACAGTATTTTTAATGCCCTCAATTTTGAACCGTATTTGTATAAAAAAAATGTTGTATTGAGTATAGCAACTATGTGGTCCCTTTCTTAAAGGGACATAATATAAGTTTGGTTAAGTTTTGATTAAGAAAAATAAGTTTAAATTCACTTTAAAAATAGATTTAAAAAAAATAGCATTACTGAGACAAAAATACCAAAAGGGGTCTTTTCGGAGTCAGTGCCATATTGGTACCGATACCGGGTAAGTGAAATTACAGCGACTCCAAAACTAAATCTATAAATTATTGTTTTGAACATGACTACAGTCCATTTTTTTATCAACCTTTTTTTTCAGCATAACATCTTGCTCTATCAAATTTTTTTTATTCAGGCACAGCAAAGTGACTACACTAGACCTGATGTTATCTAGCAACTGTGACAAATGTATCCCGTAATTAAAAACATAAATATGATAGCACTATTTACAACATTATGTTGTAAATCTTTTAAATACTGCTAAGAAAAAAACAGTAGCAGCGATAGCTCAGCGGGGATTGGTACGGACTGTCGAGACGAAAGTCGCAGGTTCGAAACCAAGCCCCGAGCATACACCTCTGACTTTAAGTCACGTGTATATTAATTGTTAATTATCGCTTGCTTTAACGGTGAAGGAAACATCGTGAGGAAACCTGCATACCTGAGAACTCGATAAGATGTTTCGAAGGTATGTGAAGTCTGCCAACCCGCATTAGGCCAGCGTGGTGGACTAAGGCCTAACCCCTCTCATTCAGTAGAGGAGGCCCGTGCCCAGCAGTGGGACATGTATAATACAGGGCTAGTAAAAAAAAAAAAAAAAAAAAAAAGAAAAAAACAAAAGCGAAAAACTCAATAAACATAATCTGAAAAGGCTCCAGAAAATATAATTATACTCTTTGATAAACATTTGCAGTGCAAGTATTTGCAGGAAATTTAAATAGAGGACGAACAACAAAGCGTTTTGTTAAGGCAAAGTTATTAAATCAAGCCGGAAATGAGATGCGAGCCGCGTCAAGTTTTTGGCCCGTTCAACTAACTTCACGTAACTGGCTTCAGCGAAATAATTGATGTCGTGACAAGAATAATGTTGCCAACGTTTTATATAAAGATATTTGGCTGAAAAAGAATACATTAGATCTAATTCCGTATTCCTGACGCGATTCCGTGATAATATCTAGAATGTATTCATCGTATTTAGACGTTGTTAATTTTCTTGTGCCTTATTGTTGTTAATAAGAAGCTTGTTGATTGTGAAGGCGTCGAATGTAGTATACTATTCCAAGGTTCGAAGTGAGTTTGAATGCCCAGATGAGGATGATAATTTTGTTAAAATTCGAGTCTCATGCATTACGGGTAGTTAAGTTACTCCAGTGTCCAAATCGAATATAACAGTACTTTGCAGTTACATTGCTGTTTGGCGGTAGAAAGAGAGGTTCTACCCCAGGTGGTCCCTTTCATACGAGGGATCTTACGACCTAGTAAAATCTGGTGCTAAAATACATTTAACCTAAATAAAATACTCCTCCTTAACAACTAAGTTATCCGCAGAGTCTCGTGAAGTTTAATTAATTAAAACGCGTCTAACATCAGGTAATATTCCTTTGGATCATTTCAGGATAGCAGGCATTTAATAAGGTCACTAAAATGTAGGCGGGATTGAATGAATGTTCAAATTGTTTACATTCAAATTCAAATCATTTCCAATTCAAATCATCAGCAAATTGGATCATAATATCACTTATACATGTCAACATTCTTTATATTAGATTACTTTTATTTTTATCTTTTATCGGCATTTCATGGCTAGCCATGAGAAAAAATGCCGAAACAAACTCATGGGTTATGGTCTCTTTTAATATCCAGACATTGACTTTCCAAAATTGTAAAAAAAATATATTTTTCTTAACAAATATTAAATGTTATAATAATTTAATAATCTTTTATCTCAATCAATGGATATGAAACTGGCCTGGAGTGGATGTGGATTGCCTCGGTGGCAGAGTTGTATAGCGTACGCGGTACGACTGCTGTACTGAGGTCTCGGGTTCAATCTCCGGTCGGGTAAAAGTGACATTAGGTTTTCTATCACGAAATGCTCAGTATCAGTTTGTAGTCTGGAATTGTGCCCGGTGTGGCGATAGGCGCGCTCTCTAGCGAAATGTGGGTGTACCTACTCAAAAATAAGGTCAAAATATTTATTTTGCAAGTAGGCCACAAAGGGCTTTTTACATGTCAATAATAGATAAATTACATTGAAATGTCTACACAGGTAACGCCCACTGGTCTGAAAATAATCACCAAGAAACTCCTACTACCGTAGGTCTTTTGCATTACATTGTTTACTACTGGTTACCCTTCGAGGATTACAGGCGTGTGTGAAGTATTTATTGAAGTAAAAAGAAGAACAGCTGAGACTACCAAGATGAATGAAAGTTTCCCTATTGTCATTTTACTACGGCCTTTTTAGAGTTCTTTGTAAACTTCACACAAAAGAACATCGTCTTTTAAACACAATTCCATTCATACTAGATAAGAATAGACACCTTTGCCAACAAGCAAAAACGTGTAAAAATTACATAGATAATTAGGGATATTGTGGTGATTATTCATGGCGATATTAATGGTATTTCCATGTCAGTGTGGTAATGGCGTTTACTTATTCAAACCCCACACTACGACACCCTGTCAGCTGTTTCCTTAGTTACCTTAGCGATATACATCTAATGAATTTTTTATTATATAGTAGCGTTTCGACACGGCTTTGCGCCGGAAAATGAAGAACACGGCCTTTGGGTAATTCTGTTACTGTTTTATTTATTTATTTTAGTTAAGATGCAAAACAGAGTACAATTTTTACAACTTTATAATATTCAATCATTTAAACTAGATTGTATTCCATACATGCGCCCTTATATTATTATATTAAACAATGTGCGGACTAATATTATATGTTTTAACAAGATGAAAAATTAGTAACTACGGTTAAAAACCGCTGATAAAATCCGACTAGCAACCACGACTAATAAAAACGAATACCACGACTATAGGTACTACAGTATTACAGTCATGCGGTCCGACAATCTTCGTTTTTTAAGAACTATTATGGTATAAACATAGTCCTGACCCCAGAGTAAGATACGAGTCTTGTGTCGTGGGTATCAGGTACTACGGGAGAGTTTCGGTCTCACAACACCCAGACCCGAAGCAAATAATTGTGGATCACAAAAAACATTTGTCTCGCTACGCGGATCGAACCTGCCACCTCTCGTTCCCATTTGGCTACTCGCCCACTGCGCCATGAAGGTTGTCGCAGTGAATAAACAATGAATGTCCGGCCCTCCGAGCCTGGTCAAGCGCTCAAAAAAAAAAACATAATCTAATATTGTATTCGGTTTGTCCTCCGTAATTATCACGCGTGCGTGTTTGTTCTTTTATAGGAAAGGCCAGCAAACGAGCAAGTAGGTCACCTGATGGTGAGCGATCTCCACCGCCCATGAACATCCAGAACACCGACCTTATATTAGCGACCTTAAAGGAAAGGGATAATTATTAGGAAGGAGAGAGGAATTTGGACCTCCGGAAGTCTCGCTCACTGTACGAAACGCAAGCTGCTACTTCACGTCGCTTTTATGTAATATAGTAATAACAGCCCAAGCTAATAAAAAAAAGAATCAATAAGTTCATACTGTACGAAAACAATAATATATTTTTTACAAAAAAATTCAACTAAAACAAAAACTGAAACGCAAGAAATAAAAAACATTACTGCAACCGAAATTACAAGTTTCTTTGGGGTGCCTGTGTCGCTTCCGGTCACCTGAAATTGCATTTGAAATAGCTTAAAGTTTTTTTTTTTTTTTGCTATAGGTTGCTATAGGTTTTTTTTAATATAGTAGTAGAATTTAATTATTAATATGAAACCAACCATAAGGTATGAGAGGGTACACAATAACTCAGTTAAATCAGTGAGTGAATACGCAATCATCCCCTATTTTCCTACCCTTAGGTTTCGGATTTTTGTTCAAAATTCAGAGTATATCCCATCCAATAAAAAAAGATTTATCAAAATTCTACTCTGTAAGAAGTTATGCATGGTCTAACATAAAAAATATACGTGTCGAATTGAGAACCTCCTCCGTTTTTTCGTTGGTTAAAAATAGTGCAATAAGTCTTTATCTAGTCTTGCGAACTAGTACAAATATGCTATCAATATCTCGTAATATCGGCCTATTCATTCATTCAAGAGAAAAACAAGTCCATTATCTAATATAACAAAAGATGGTAGGTCCTTCCCATCCGAGAGTACATCCGGGTTGGTATCACCGTTTAGTTTATTTTAACCACCAAGTAGCAATGTGTAAGTACTGATGTGTTTCGTTTTGAAGGACACTGAAGCCAGTGAAATTAATTATTATGTGACTTAACCTCTTATGTCTCGTGGTGACATGCCACCAGTGCCATGTAGTGCTTTGTAATTCAAAGTTCTGAGTGGTGTTGGTTCTGTTTATAGGCAGACGTGACGCTTAACATCAGGCGAGCAACCTGCTCGTCTCGTCATTCAATAAAAAAATAACAGGTATATTAAGCCATGATCATCACTCATTCGTATTTCCGAAAAAGCCGAAAATTGCCGAAGAGTATAACTTTAATAGTACTACGATATCGCTACAACTCTAGCCATAAAGAAGTCAAGTTATCAAATAACGCTACCATCTTCAATGTCTTTGAACGTCTCAATCCAGATTAAGCCGCGATCTTTGAAATTTACGAAGAATCGATGAAATAATACAGAGATTTATGTTCGTCCCATTTCAAAGCTCGTGGCTTAACGCACGTTAGAGGATTTTTTGCTATTACCGAAATGAGGCTACTAATGTGGATCTGCGGACATTGCTCACACCAGACAATGACTTATGATGACACGATTTGAAATACGGGATAGAGATAACCGCGACATATTGTCTGCTTTGTATGCAAGTGTAAAGGTACGTCAGATTAAGTCGAAGAATGTTAGAGCCACGCTGTTTCTAGTTCTACAGCATGAATGGGCTGGCTCAACCGGTTCGTTATCACTGTCTCACAGAAAACCGACGTAAAGTAGCGGCTTCTGCTGTGTTTCGTACAGTGAGTGAGATATCCGGCGCCCAAATCCCCCTCCCCTTCCCAATCCCTTCCCTTTAAGATCGGCAACGCGCCTATGATGCTTCTAGTATTGTGGGCGTACATGGGCATCACTACACTACCCTATGGGTACTTGGAGATCACTTACCATCAGGTGATCCACTTGCTAGTTTGCCGGTCTTGACTATAAAAAAATAACAACCCCCAGTACCCCAAACCGACGTGCATGCATGAAGAATTTAGTGCGAGTTTAGGCAGGCTTCTCTTCTCTCACTTTAGCCCACATTAGTTTATTATTAGTTCTGTAGAGCGTCCCGAGACGCACAGGTTTTTAATAATTATTTTGAATAGTTTAAAAACACGCTGCTGACAATACATTGCATGCAACAAACCAAATCGCTCGTAACTAAGTTGTATCAAGTACATCAGTACCACCCAATTAACAGCGTCCATAAATACGCAGGTGCGCGCACTAATTGCACCTCCCGCCCATCGGTTTTATTGGAGACAAATCCGACACGCCCGAGTCCTCTTGTCGCAACGCTCTCACACAATTGAGTTTTTGTTTACCGGACACTTGAGACAATTATAGACGCAGATTTGGGTCAAATGTGTTGCCGAAAACTGGGTCAAAGATTTGTTTTGATTCTTCAATCTAAATTATTTTGGTAAAAGAAATGACTGTTTTTATATATTATATTTGTTAAAAATCCTCTACGTCAATTAGAAAACATTTGTAACGTAAAATACCCAACAGATTTACTTTAAGCATAGCTCAGCATCATTTCGATTAAATTAGCTTTCAAAACAGTATTTACTTTTATAGGAGAGTGATTCAGGATGAATATTTTAGAAAAAGAATCATAAAAATTATCTAATTGTATATTGCATACATAATATATATGCTAAAAGCATAGAAATTCAACAATTAGATAACTTCTAATGTTTTTTTTTTCAAAATATACGAGCTTTAAATCACTCTCCTGTAAAGTTTACTCAATGTCGCTTAGATATTTTTATCTTTCAAGTGTCAATATTAATTCCACTACACCACTACTCGGTTACAAAATTATCAATATATCAATATAATTCAATCTGATCATATATTTAACACAAAACCTTGAAAAATAAATCTCGGTTGCCCTCCTAAACCCTATCTTGTAAACACATAAGAAAGACAATCGGCATGAAAATGGTAAACAAAAATGCTTTCACACTCGTATCGTATCGCGCCGTCAAAATTGTTTCCTTAACATTCGCAGGGTGTAAAGACGCAAGTAAAAACTAGTATGAAAATAAATTCAGCTGGCCGGCACAAACTATAAGCGATGCGAAGGAAATAATTAATATTTCCCGCCTTACAGAGGCTTTTCATCATGCCCTGTTATGTAATCCAGCTTTATAAATTTATATTATGTTTAACAGACACGATTGTCCGCCAAATATTTTTTTATTGGCATTTGTATTGGCGTTTTTAGAAATTGGATTTTCATCCCTAGGTTTAGGGATTTGGCTGGCTTTAACGAATGCACCATACTTAAATTTGACAATAAGATGGCTAATAAATAACCTTCAAATAATATAATCATTGTTTTCCTGATTGAAGAATGTTAACACGATATAAATCGCTACAAATTCAGTATGTATCATAAGTAATAATACACCTGATAAATACATTTATAATAAAAAAGAACATAAATCTTTATCGACACTAATAAAGCATGTCGTTGAATTTTTTTTTTATAAATAAAAGATAAAAGTCCGTGGAATGAATGAAAATTTATGATATTAAATAAAAAACTGATTTTAGAAAAGCCACATCATCGTTTATTCCCACGCAGTATGTAGCCTCAAATCCGCCAACGCCGTTTTGTCGATGGCTTTTGTTCGTACTCGAGCGATATATTGAATTATCGTATTTTTTATATATTTCTATTTTCTTTATAATTTTAGTTTAGACATAGAGTAATATCTTATTTCTAGCTATATATATACCTACCATAAACTTTATTGTTTTTTAATTTTTAGATTATATTTAAAACATCGTGCAGACTGTGGTATAAGGGTCTACCATCTGAAAATCAGCGCTCAGTGCTTATTACGTTATAACAATTTTAAGCTGAAATGGAATCACGGCCTTACACAACTGATTGATAGGCACATTTTGCCTATTATTACTAGCATTTGCTCGCGGCTCCGCCCGCGTGAAATTCTGGACAGTAATATTTCTGGCTTACTCCCATACCAACGATCATTTGTAATTTTATTACCTTAGGGGTGAAATTTTCAAAAATCATCCATTAAGGATGCTTACAACATAAAAGACATCAACAACCAAAATTTCAAGTTTAAAGTCCCAGCGGTTTAGGCTCTGAATTATTGAATTAGTCAGTCAGGACTAGTAATTATACTATATGTATAGAGAAGCTACTGTCGTTTTATATGATGTTTTTGTTTGTCATTATTTTATAACATTACAGTATTCTTGCCAAACAATGTATTACTGTATGATACCGTAATCAACACATTTTCTTCTACTTATTCTTCACTTGTCCGTTTTTACAAATTCCTAGTAACAGTTAGTTCAAAGATGTAGTGGGATAAAATATCTCCATATCACATGTTCGTCAACAATTAATATTAGTTGAAATTAATGAATTCCTAAAACGTTAGCAACACAATGAATTGAATATAAAATGGAGTGAATTCAACTGTGACGTTTGTAATATGGACCAAAGCGTAAGGCGTCAGAGGCGTCAAAGAAAAATCGTAACAATTTATTTGTCCGGGCCGGGTGCTGAATACAGAGAATTTGCGCTGTCCCGCCATTACAGAGCCTTTTCACTCACAATGCCCCTTATGTAATTCAGCTTTATTAATTTATATTTATATTTTGTTTACAGAAACGCGATTGTTAGCCAAATGATGTTTTTATTGACATTTTTAGAAATGGGAACAAGGATTTTTATTTGATTCACGCTTTTGCTTGCTGGTGGGAGGATACTTGTATCCGACCGGATAGCGACCACCGAACACTGGTGCTAAAACCTGCCATAGTGGCCCACCTTGTGTGGGTCGCGTTCCAGGGTCAGCCAGTGTATATCCGTTTCTCCCCGGGGGTCTTGCCCCCTGATCCTAATCCTTTTTCCTTCCCCACCCCCTTGGCCCTTTGGCAGGCCGGCATGATCTTGCCGACCTACGATGGACACATTGTTCATCGTTGGTCGACACTATTCTTGGATTGCGCTACACTTACCATCAGGTGTAGCGTAGTCACTTTGCCGAGCTAGGATAAAAAAAAGCTTCGTCTGCATGAATATCTTTTTCTGGGATAAACAGAAGCCTATGTCCTAATCCAGGTAACCTAATTGAATCCAAATCCGTTTAGCCGTATATTAATCAACATCCAAACATCCAGCTTTCACCTTGTTTGCCGCGTTTATTTCCGTCTTATCGCATATACCCATACTGGGCATAATTTTCAATCCCGAGCAATTCATCTGCGATTTTTCGAATCGAACACTAATTGTGATTGCGCGTCCGGGAATTTTAAGGACCTCACGCTTCCTTAGCCTAACTAGGCTGAACATAAGTCTTGAAATACTGTAATAAATGTTACATAGATGCTGTTCTTAATCCCACATACTGGCTCATTGCCAGAACGGTGTAAAGCTTGTTTTAGCCTAGTAACAGAATTGTGTACGCTCTAAGAATACCTACACCCTTTTCCTATTTTATTTGGGGGACTTTATTCTCAAATGAAATTTAAGTTTTGTCAATCCGCAGAGACCACTCCACCGGGTCTGGTAATTATTATATATGCTCGAATGTCATCGGTTGAAAATAGAATAGTAAATGAGCAATTGGTATATCTGATGGTGATCTTTACCGCCCCCGACGTCACAATACCAAAAGATTCATGGACGTGTTCCATTTTTTTATAGCATGGGCCGGCAAACAAGCAAGTGTGTCGCCTGATGGTAAGTGATCTCCACCGCCCATGTATGCCCACGGTACCAGAAGAATCATAGACGCGTTGCCAGCTTAAAGCAAAGGTATAATTAGGTATTGGGAAGGAGACGGGGATTTGGGCCTCCGAATATCTCACTCACCGTACGAAACGCAGCTACTTTACATCGGTTTTCTGTGAGACAATAGTAACGACCCGGTCGAGCCGACCCAGTGGCCCTGTAGACAATACTGTCTACAGCGTGGCTCTACCACTCTCATACCGTAAAAGAAATGGACTATTTAGTGATTGGTTCGGGGAGGGCACAGTTGGGCTGCAGTATGCCTGCGTATATGTTTTTATCCAACAGTGCAAAGAGTCATGGTTCACTAAATGGAAGGTACTTCATATTTGAAAGCCTCTACGTGTAGGAATAGTCGCTTTGTCTATTACTCCCGCTAAGCAGCAGTTTGAAGGATTCTTATAAGTATACCAACTAGATTAATAAGCCGCATTGAGATATCAATGCAGTCTAGGCACAAAACAAAATTCTAAAGTATACCATAAACAATAATTTAAGTGAATACGTCTGTAGATTCCATAATCCAAGATTATATAATTTGGTAGACGAATAATCGTCAATCCTTTTGTTGTTACTAGAATTTAATGCTCAACTGAATAAGCAAATAAGCAATTATTCATCTATAATGTCACTAAATTGTCTGAACAAGCAGCAGTGGTAATAATTAATAGAAATAAATTATTGCAAACCAAAATTCAAATAATTCTCTCATATTTAATTGAATAAATATCAGTCAATAGAGATCATGTTTGAATATTGAATAGACGGATTAAAATTATAAGCAAAGGGATTAGTACACAAATACATTGAATAAATGTATAGAGACGTGGCAGTATATATAATAATCCTTTGATATTGCAGATTAATAACTCACGTACACCGTAATATCAATTAAATTATTCTTAAAAGTACTTACTGTCGCCCTCGCAGTCTCTAATCTTTAATTGTCATTAAGCAATTTCTTAGAACTCAATTATTTCTCAAAGACCTCAATTAAAAAATATGTTCTCAGTAACAAAGTATCGATCTGCCAATTCCCATTAAATCAACGTGAATTAAGACGTAACTCCATTCGCTGAGGAACAACTAACAGGAGTGGGACAATATAATACAGGGCTAATTTTTAATAAATAAATAAGCCCAATAGTCACACATATAGTCCCGATTCCACATTTGGTTAGCCTATGTCGTGGGTATCAGGAACTACGAGGGACTTGCGGTCCCACAAAACCCAGACCCGAAACAAATATTTATGGATCACACATACATTTGTCTCAGTGCGGAACTCTCGCTTCGCGGTCGGCTTCTCGCCCACTGCGCTACAGATTCCCTTTTCTAAGATTGATGATACAACAGCCGTAATCTAACGCAGATGGTTGTTTAGTTTACCTTAAGGGTTCTGTACATGTTATCGGCAATAGTTTTCGATTAAACTCCAAACACGTAGACTTAATACTTGATGTGGGTCGACACCGTGATACTCACTCGAACTATGTTTGTTTGAATTTAATTAATAACAACGGGACGTGGATCTATAGTCAGATCAGACTGATGAACTAATGGCTGACACTTTATATACTTGATTCAAAAATGGAACTACTCACGCAAACAGGAACCAACCCACAGCAAGTTCAAATGGAGATACTGATTTTGTTTTACTAAATTCAATCATTTAAACAAATTGTGTATCGTAGTTTTTTTGGAAAATCGGTCATGAAATATATTCCATGTACGATTTACGATACGGTGGTAAAATCAATTTAAATTAATGGATTTAGCAAAACAAAATCAACAATTAATATACAAGTAACTTAGAAAAGTTATAGGTATGCTCTTGGAGCTAGTTTCAAACCTGCGACTTTTCGTCTCAACAGTCCGTACCACTCCCCTCTGAACTATCGCTGTTAAGCAGCAATAGCTCTTAAATAAAGCTGCTTAAATAAAACTTAACAAACTAAGACTAAACTAAAAATTGACAACAAGCTTTTAAAGACAACGCAGCCCATTTATTTCCATCGACCACCATCCAGTTGTAAACAGCTACAAACTAAACAGAAACAAGAAAATTACACAACGTTCTAAAAGATATTGTTTTTATAGAATCTGTAAGACGACCGTAAATTCATTGTCTCAATGGAGCGGCAACAGCATATGTATGTAATCCAATCCTTTTAGCGTACTACGTAATGAGAACTAAAATAAAACTAACTCGCAACGTCAACGTTCCGACTCCCGGGGAATCTCAGTTTAATAACAAACACATTATAGTAAATTGGCTAATTGCTAAAGTTGGTGTGTTTTCATTGATATGAACGTTCATATTAAATATAATAAATCCAAATGCAGGTTTTCATTATTGAAGTCAAACTATAAAATAATATGCTAATCAAAACATTAAACAATCCATAATGTGCTAGACGCACTCGCATACTGAGGATTTCGTACCAATACGCTTTGAAAATTTTCATTTGTATTTTATAGCATATACCAGTAATCGAGCAAGTTGGTCACCTGATGGTAAGTGATCTCCACCGCCCATGTACGCCTATAATACTAGAAGAATCATAGGCGGGTTACCGACCTTAAAGGAAAAGGATAATTAAGGTATTGGGAAGGAAGGGAGATTTGGGCCTCCGGATATTTCATTCATGGTACGAAACGCAGAAGCGAGCCGCTACTTTACGTATTCTGTTAATATTTTACAGCCGGCCGAGACAAGGAGACTGTAATGCGTATCGCGAGTTAGGTTATAGCGAATAATCCGCTTTGTATTAAATTGTATGGACCACATCGCGCGCCACGATGCCGTCTCAAAACAGTCCTTTACGGTTCATAAGATAATTTCCTTTAAGTACAGGAGAGACAGACAAACAGACTATATAAGCGTAATAATACGGTTTTATAAGGAACCTTTATGTACGAATTCCTAAGCAGCCTTCATTTTTATGTCTGTTAACATGAAAATTACCAAAGACCTAGCTTTCTTACCTTTCACAGTACACTGACTCGTAAATCAATCAATCAACAATCAAACCATTATCATCCAAATATATTAAACATAAATCATGTGATAAAGATTTTTCAACTATGTACAAGTTCCAATTAAACTCTAAACCTTTGATGCATCAATTGCAAATACAATTAAATTTCTAATTGTAAATTAGAAACAGGGGAACAAAAGTCACTCTGAAGCCGTGGTGTCTTTGTCATTCAACTCTTATACATTAACGGTTGTCGATTCTTTGCAATAAGGACATATTTTAAGTAAAAGATTTTGTTATTCCTGTAAATGATTGGTAATCGGCGAACCGTATTTTTTTATCCTAGCACGGCAAAATGTCTTCACCTGATGATGGTAAGTGCAGTACAGTAAAAAAAAACCAACCACCACCGACAAACAATGATCATATTTATTCATTATCATAATTTCGATATTTTTTTAACCAGAAGCCAATTTTAAAATGCAAATAACTTCCAGTTTTCTAGAATAATATCCAATTACCTAGTTTCGTACCAACAGGTTGCATTTCAGAATGAAACATTCCATAAAATATTGTACCAATGATTTTTTAATTTCAGCCACAATTTTGTTAATTTTGACAACATCACGTCAACTTAAACCACTTAACTACTCTCAAGTTTATTTGCATTCCACGAAGATTTATTAATCCCGACGTACGCGTGGAATTCGGCAAGATGTCAGTCAACGACTCCGTTCGTTATCAGGCTACAAGCCCAAAAATTAATTAAGCGTTATGAAATCCCCCCTTACCCCGACTTAAATAAATTCCAGCAATTGTGTATTTTGGCAATGCAATTTGAATATTTTTGATTAATGTTTAATTGAAAATGGTTTGGGATTTTTTCTGATACAAAAATTTAAATTGGAATCAATTTTGAGTGTTGTCGCTCTTAAAGGTAAATATTTATGTATAGTATTATATTAGTCAATTTGTAAAATATGTACATCTATTCTCTGTAAGTTTCGTTTATATGTTGACCGCCCGCTCAATTACCTATCAATCCAGTCCATCCAAAGGTTGCCTGGAAGATATTGCCGTTAGCGATAAGGCCGCCAATTGTACTTCTATTTGTTATATTAAATTGTATGTTGTGTCTTTTCAATACGTTTTGTGTGATGTACAATAAAGTTATAAATAAATAAAATATTTAAGGTCCAGGGTCCGATTTTACTTCATACAGTACAGATAATGTCCACACAAGTCACGGGACATGTCACTATAGTAAGTGGATGGTGAAGTCATTTCCAAAATCGGTGCTACCTTGTGGTGAATTTAACTACTGCTCCAGGCGCTGAATCCCGTGGGAAGGCGAGCCCTGCATGTCCGTTCGCATAGCTCACACTTTCCCCATACAGTTACCAAACCACATATATACAACATGTTAAAAAGGTGCGGTACATTTAAGCAACAGAGTGTACAATATAAGTATTTCACCCCCCGTAGTGCCAAATCCGTTTGCATTGTTGGGACATAAATAAAGGATTTTTTTGTCGAACATGGGGAATTGCAACTTGTATGTTTGGAAAACACTATTTAAATCAGTGATTCCCAAAGTGTCTATATCGACCCCTGGGGGTCTATGACAACCTGCAAGGGGTCTACGTCAGCGAAAAAAAATTTGGGGGTCCATGAAATGAAAATGGGGTCCACGATAGTGGATCTCAACACATATACTGATAGTACCTAACCTACCTGTTACCCATCTCCTAATGAAAAAAAGAAACAGACTGGACATCATTAGCCGAGGAGATTTAAGATTAACCCTTACAAAATTGACGCCAAATGTTGATAATTTATTATTAAAGCATCAGGTTCATCCTTCTCACTAAAAATATTGACTTATTGCTTATGTTATTTTATTTATAGTTGTAGCGTGTGACCATATAAGGCCTGCTCCGGGAGCCTTCGCGCATGACCATATAAGGTTACCGCCGCGATCCAATCGTGGAGTAGCCCCTGAACGACTCTCGCTGTGAGTGGTCGTTCAGGGAAAGGGGTGGCGTGCGCGCGCCCGTCATTTTGTCACGTAGGCACGGGCGCCGAGGGCAGTTGGCCGATAGCTTCCGGGTTGCGCGTACGCACCTAAGTTCGCGCGCGCCGGCTCACCCGCTGTCGCATTACTTTAATTTTCATGTAACAATGTAAAGTGTTAATGATTAAAGTCCAAGTGAGTTACACCAAGCCGGCAGTTTGATTCCCAAACCCACTCCCACTACATAGTTTATTTTATGTTTATTTAATGTTACGTATATTTTACATAACAGATACAAAGTTTTATTTTGAGTAGTTTTAATTTAAATTCAATTAATAAATGTATAAATTAACATGTGTTTTTACTTTAAGTTTTTAACACTAAACTTCACTACAGTTAGAAATTTACAGGAAATCAATATCAGGTAAGTAGGGGGTCTACCCAACACGGAAAAACATGGCAAGGGGTCTACGACACAAAAAAGTTTGGGGAACTCTGATTTAAATGATAAATAGCTGAGATTATGTCTCAGTCCAGCATTGTTATTCTTACTCACGCATTTTACTTAATGTATGTGAACGATCTTATGGATCGTAATAAAAGACTGATTACAATTTGCGTGAAAAATAATGATGTCTAGATTTTAATAAGATTCGGTACAAAAACACTCACTGTCAATATAACGACCCATAAATATGACCACACCTGACCGACACGACTTTCTGTAACAATCTGTATGTTTTAGTACAGTTTGTAAGAGGACGCATGCGATTTTAATTCTTACACAGCGAGCGTCTATATAAAATGTAGTAAAACATACATCGCAAAAACGCTAGTATAATATCGCAGAAGTGAGGGAGAGGCTTCAATCGTAGGAAAATAAAAATGTATTGTAGGAGCTATTCAAGCGTACGCGTCATAACCCACATGTTGAATGTAAAATTTTGGCACATGTTTGCGACAAGTCATTGCATTTTAATATCGCCGCGGCAGTAGAAACGGTTATAATTCCGTTTTATGTGCCAACATTAAGGAGTACAGCCATCTATGTTTTTTTATATTAGGGCTGATAAACAATTTTGTTACTATTATATAAAACAGTGAACAACAGAATTTTAAATTTATTTAGATTTTTCCTTTATCTTTTTTTAACGAGTTCGTAATAATTTTTATTTTAACAACTAATTTGTTGAAGTATATTCTCACAATTTATAATAATATCGACTAGAATGTCCTCCCCAATATACAATTTTTGTCATCTCAACATCATGTAAGTAGAGCTATAATGGAGCTATAAATCAAGACGTAAAATCACGTAAAAAATTGTATGAACGCTATGAAAAGTGGATTGAAGACACATAAACATAAAATTTGACAAAATCATATTTTTTTACGACTAAAAACGTTTATTATTATGATGTGAACAAGCCTTTGTTCATTTAATACGGCTGCTTATTGTACTGCCATATGTTGACCGGTTAGGCTAGGTTATTATTTTGGGCGTTCACCCTGTGGATATTTTAACCCTTTGGAATGAACTACAGGGGTAATGGGATACTGGCGACCCCTGCAGTATCTCGTCGCAGGGGATAAGGGATTTGGGAAGGGAAGGTATATACACAAGGGTGCAAGCCCCTTCGAAGAACCGGATATACACTGGCTGATCCTGGAATGCGATCCACACAAGATGTCAGGATGAAGGTCACTACGTCAGGTTTTAACACCATGTGTACGGTGGTCGCTATCCGTGCGGATATCACTCTGTGGATTTAGGGGAGTTTGGACAATTCTACCACAGTATCCCCTGGCTGTCGTAAGAGTCGACTAATTAGGGCCATCAGGGGTCAGCAGGGGGCTGTCCTAGCGTTTCATGCCGTACGACCCCGGGATGGACGGCAGCACGGGTGGTGAGGCCTCGTCGCCGTTGACGTCGGGGCGGCCTTCGGTGCATGGGGGCTTATGAGCTCCCCCTGTATGGACAAAGAAAGCAAAGCGGCAACGGACAGGTTCAATTACAACAGCACTCCTAGTTTGTCACCAGATATTGCGTGACCGTCCCGCAATCGCCGAAGCAGGCTACTGCGGGGTTTTAGCTAGGTAAAGAACTGAGGTTTGAGACTCCGCCTAGCGGCCACCCGGATCGCTTTCTCCCGGGTGATGGGGTGCTAAGTCTTAAGGCCGACTAGTCCAGCATAACCGCTCCCCCCGGGGCGAAGCGATAGTAATAAATCGCTAAAAAGATTATTATTTTGGACGTTATTATTCCGGAGTAGTATTAATATATCGATGAACATGCTCTAATATCGTTAATTGTTTGTAATATTATGCTTCAAAATCATTATACTAACAGTTGTTATGATAAAAAAATCGCCTTAGTATTTATGCAGAATTATAATTATACGTACCAATTAATAGGATTAATAAAAGTCAATAATTAACCTTTTAAATAATAAAATATGTATAAAAAATGCCAAAAACGAAAAACAATAATTTACAAAATAAATAAACAAACAAAATTGCTCTATTCCTAATTTTGTCACCTGAACACTTAGAACAGATAGGCAGAAGTTATAAATTGCAAGGTTTAACGGAAAAAGTTTGTTATCGTGCGCCTACAGTGGCGTGACTTCCCCGAATTTACCTAACTACCGACCCACTCCATCGAGATAACGAGTTCTTTAATACTTTGACAACAGAACCCTTGGACCGAGGAGTCTGCGATTTTCTCCGAACAAATACCTTTCTTAAATTCATAGGTCGATTTCGGTTACGTTAAAGCGTTTTCGTCACAAATGAAATTGGCTAAAAAACATTGTGTTTTCTAGACAAGGGCGTAACCAGAATTTGCTTCAGAGTGGGGCGAGATTTGCTGAAAATGCGATAACCCCAGATATAGTAAAAAAGGATGAGTCAGTTGTGGAATAGAAACAAATTTATAAAACCTGGCGCACCAGGCACCGGTATTTCGAATTAGAAGTGATAATTTTCAATGAATAGTCATGTTTCCTTACTTACAACGGTATCTAAGGTGGAACAAGCTTCCTAGCCCTAACGTGGTTACGTCCATGCTTCTAGATTTTTTTTATCCGAGCACGGCGAAGGAACTGGACTACCCCTGATGGTATCCACAATGTAGTCCAAAAAACTAGCGAACGACAAACAATGAGTTGATTGGTGGTCACTACAATAGTTTTGCTTTATACACTCCTTTGCAAAAAAAACGGGCGGGTTTGATTTTTTAACATTATTGGTAATAATTTAGTTCTTCAGAGGTTTTAATAGCCAAACTATGTTACTGGCACTTAATAAAGAGTCTGGGTATGAAAAAAAGTTCATTCCAAATTCAAAACTTTTGTTTTTTAAATTATTAATCCCTTTTTCATTTTGTGACACTTTTCGCGGGTTTGCGGTTAAAAGGTTATCAAGCAACTAAAAGTAACTTTTCGTTATTTTTAGTACAACAATTTATGTTTATCGCATAATTCTGCCTTATTGTGACTTAAAACAGATATCTTTGTGTCTATCGTAATGGCAGAAAAAGCAATGAGAGCTAGTAAGATTATAGCGCTGCTGGAAGAGGGGTGTAGCCAATGTTACGTCTCACAGCGGTTAAACGTGAGTCGTTCAACCGTACAAAGAACCTGGACTCGATACCAAGAGACAGGTTCCGTTCAGAGAAGGCAAGGTTCTGGGAGAAAACGTTGCACACAGCCGCGAGACGATCGCTTTTTAGTGACTCAGGCGCTGAGGAACCGCAAATGCAGTTACATAGACCTCAAAAGAAACCTTGAAGAGGTACGAGGAGCACAAGTTAGCCTATGGACTGTGAGGAGAAGACTTTTAGCTGCTGATATACGTAGTCGACGACCAGCGCGGGCTCCCAAGTTACTCCGTGAGCACCGGATTGCGCGGTTGAGGTTCGCTAGAAATTGCCTATCTTGGACACCAGGTAACTGGAGTAGCGTACTCTTCTCCGATGAGGCTCGAATTTGTCTGCATGGTGAGGACCGACGTCGGCGAGTGTTACGAAGACCAGGGGAACGCTATGCCGATGTGTGTTTTGAAGAAATCACCCCTTATGGTGGAGGGTCCGTTATGTTTTGGGCGGGCGTAACTTCCAACTATCGTACCGAGATAGTATTCATAGAAAATGGCTCACTAAATGCGCATAGGTACATAACAGAAATCCTTTCTCAAAATGCACAACCCGCACTGACTGTAATTGGTGAAGATGCCATTTACATGGACGATAATGCTCGGGCCCACCGTTCTGGCGACGTAGATGCTTATATGCAAGAGGTCGGTATTCGTCGTTTGGATTGGCCAGCGCGGAGCCCCGACCTTAACCCCATTGAGCACGTTTGGGACCTCCTAAAAAGGCGAGTACGATCTGTCCAACCACCTCCACAAAACATCAGAGAGCTTAAACGTGTAATCTCGACTGAGTGGGAACACATTCCACAGGACACCATCAAAAGCCTGGTGGGAAGCATGCCAAGACGATTACATGCCGTAATCGCTGCAAGAGGAGGTCATACTCGTTATTAATTTTTATTTTTTAATGTCTCTTTTATTAAAATACCATAAAAATACTCGTAGTCTTAATTTCATTATACCCATAAAAATGTCCATTTTAACACGGCTCTCTGTTTACATTGACTAAAACACCGATACCAGGATAAAAGTGTTAAAAAACTAGATTCTCATTGATAATAAGAAATTTCTAGTCATCCAAGCTAATGACATACTAAAAATATAATAATATTTACCCATAGAAAAGCTAAGGTAAAGTGTGTGTGTAAGGTGCCCGTTTTTTTTGCAAAGGAGTTTATATAGACCTTACCTGTGTGACTTTTAGATGTAATTATTTAATAATAATACAACTTAAGTGCACGCTTATATCTCCGAAAGGGTGATAAGCGATGCAACTGGAGCTGCACTCGCGGTTCGCCGACCTTATTTCTATCCCATCGCTATAACAGCCATAAATACTAATCCCGGGCAAATCATGTGTGTTCCAATCAAAAAATTCAACATTGCCGGACCTAAAGACTCAAGTCAGAACCTAACCAATTTCACAGCATAAGTACGCCTGCACTAAGACTATACCAGTAAGTAAGTACATCTCATACTATACATAGTCCTGAACCCACGCTAGGTTGACTTGTATTTTGGTTATCAGAAACTACGACGGACTTACGGTCCCACAACACCAAGACTCGAAACAAATATTTGTGGATCACACAAATATGAGACGGTGCGAGTATCGAATCTGCAGCTTCTTGATTTACACGTTACTGATGCTATCCAATATAAGGGTATAGTTGAATCTAAAAATAATGCGGACCGATGAGAGACGTGGAAAAATTCGGCCATTTACAACCGATATTGGATAACCCCAATTCGAGGCGTGATCTCAGATACCTGACTAGGCGTTTTCATGTTATGGGATAATGTCGTATAATATATTTTATCTACCGTACTTTGAATGGTCTGTGATTTTACAAAGTGGCAGGTCCCTCGTATGCGAGAGACCGTCTGGTACCATCGTTTTGTCTACTTCTGCCGCCACGCAAAAGTGTGTAAGCACGTTTGTGTTTCGATTTGAAGGACATGAAGCCAGTGAAATTACTGGGCATTATAACACTTAACATCTTATGTCTTGGGGTGATGAGGGCGGTACAGTGCCATGAGTTGCTTTGTAATGCAAAGTTCCGTGTGGTGTTGCTTTTGCTTATGGGCAGGCGTGGCGCTTACCATCAGGCGAGCGACTTGCTCGTCTCGTCAATAGGGACCTTGTAATCGAGCACCCATAATGATTGATGACAGTCGAGGGACACAATGTCTCTTGACAGTCAACAATATATTTGGACTGCCCTGTACTTAACATCAAGTCCAGTACAGTCAGGATAAAAAGAAATTACCAACTCTATAGTGTTTCACTTTTCCATCGTCTTCGGACTTTCACAAAGCAAAATAAAAACGTAGCCAGGTTCTCGCTAACAGTTCAACACATTACTTTCTGTTTGTATTGTAAGAAGCGTTAATTAAGAATGTTTAACCGTCTGCTTGTCAGGAACACGGGCTGATCTCAAACGCCTGAACTAATAACGGGGATGCCCTGCTTCGAGAGTTAACGATTATGACTCCTTTGAGCCTTTGTGAGTGGTACAGCCGCGGTGTAAACAGTTGTCTACAGTACGTCCACACTGTCCGTTGTCTACAGCATGAATGGTAACGACCGGGTCTTTACCGCTGTAAACGTACATTTTTGTTAGTTTCAGAACTGAACCGTTGAATATTCTTTTTATTATCCGAACACGGCCTACATCTGACGGTAAGCGAAAAAAACCAGCGACCACAAACAAACAATGAGTTTATCGTTGGTGACCAGAATCGTACCGTCCTGTAAAAATGCTTCTTTATACTCCAAAGAGGGAATAAGCAAATTGAGAGGCCTGAGACAAGACAGGGGTGACCAATGCAGGCACAGAGTTACGAGGGTATGCCCCAACTAATCATCAAGTCATGTCGCAACTTCTAACGATCCTCGGAAGTAAGACTAGCGGCCAGTTTTAATAAACTCTTAGATTACATCTCCTGATCGATCCCAAAAATGAGCCAATAAGAATAAGATTTGAAAATCACGCATATAAATTACCTATTTAGATGGGGCGATTTTCGGGATCGAACAAATCTGGAAAATTAAACCAAGATTGTTTATGGAAATGTGGCTAACCACATATCGTTCTTTATTTAGTACGTCAAACTAGAGCTAACTAACTTCGAAAAGCTAGAAGCGTCTGCCGAGGACTAGGATCGAACCCGCGACCTTGTGACTACTATAAATACATAAAACCCCATAAAATAACAGTTTATATAGAGGATGTAAGGTAAACATATCGTGGAACAAATTGGCATCACGAAGAATCCCGAGTGTTTACCGGGAGCTGTAACAGGAGACCGAGAGCGAGTGCTTACATATACACACCACATTGCCTCCACAATCCTCTACTTTATTACAATGGAGTAGAGTCCAAATTTGATAGACAAAGCCACAATAGCTAAGGACGATGTATGAATTTGTTCAAAGACAAGTTTACACTAACTTTATGGTGAATTTATTTGGTTCCATTTGTGCCAGTAGTTTTGTTTGTGAGTTGTATAAAGAAGCGTTAAATGCATGTAAATAAATGCGTCCCGTTTTGCCGCTTTCTGCATCTGAAGGGCTTTGACGTTATTAACATAGTTGGGAGAATTTGGTTTATACAAATTGTGATTTGTTACGTTTACACGAATGTTACACATTGAAATAAAACGAATGTAAAACTAATAAAAAATGTATCGCGATTTTTTAATTTTTATTTTAGTTAATGTGGACAAGACTTGTGACATGACACGACAAATGTGAATCAGTCTCAACGATGTGCCATCATTTGTGACATTCGTTTGTAACATTGTTATAACAACACAGCAACACACACACAACAACACCTGTCCACACCGATGTCGATGATCATGACAATGCTACGCGTACGGTAGCTGTACATATTGTCAATGGGT
Organism: Amorpha juglandis; assembly: GCA_949126905.1. Classification (NCBI taxonomy): domain Eukaryota; kingdom Metazoa; phylum Arthropoda; class Insecta; order Lepidoptera; family Sphingidae; genus Amorpha; species Amorpha juglandis. Next base: position 4,135,732 of record OX421380.1, read on the forward strand.
CTCATGACTTCGAAATGTTAGTGAATGTAGCCGCAATTTAAGGCTTGTTAAATTTATCTTCTAATAACTAATACTAGAATCGGTACATAGGGCAAAGATTATTACAAATGTAAATAAACAATTGAATACATTAAGCTAAATACAATTTGTAAAGCAATGTCTCTGAGGAACAGATTAAATGGGATATTTGCTGAAAATGCCGACGTTTTGTTGAATATTCAAACGTTTGCCATTATTAAATTCCGCTGAGCATTTTTATTCGGTATTTTCAGATTGCAAATAACGAGTTTTCATCATTATATACATTCTCTGAATGATGGCAACATATTCATTCAGTAATATTTCCCAAATATATGTGTACAATTTAATTTCAAGAGCTTGAATAATGCATATATATTATTTCGTCTAATTTTGCTAACGCCTACTTTGTTTTTGGAACGATCTAATTTGGCTAATCTTATTCTACCTACCCTTATCTAGCGCGTCCAACGCAGTGATATCCGCACAACATGCTTTTTAATCACCTGTTACAAAAAGATTTGGCTTGTAATTTTGATGACCGGCCGCCTACCTGACGTCAAACCCACCACCAAAACTAATGTAAAGTGGCTTGCTGCTACGTTATGTAAATCCCTTAATTATACATTTCCTTTAAGGTCGGCAATGCGCTCATGGTTCTTCTGGTATTGTGGGCGTACTTGGCAGTGGCGATAATTTATCATCAGGTGACTTACTTGCTCGCTTGCCGGCCTATAAATAAAAAACCTACGCCTAAAAATACGCATATAAAAACCATTATTCTCAAACGTCGGACATAACTCATCATTCGCACAATATTACGTTTCCGTCTAACAGGAAACCGTTACGGAAAATCCACAACCCCACCTCAAAATAACCGCTTACTACGAAGATTCCGCTTACAAAAGCACATACGCGGACAAGGGCTCTATTATCCGCCCAAGGCCCTTGTATTCGAAAAATTAATAAAATTCAAAATGGTAAGGAAACTATGCCGGAATGGGGCCCGTTTCTGCCGAGCATACATGTTTCGCACTCCGGCTGCATATTTATGACTTAATCAAGCAACCAGCTGTTGCCTACAAGGCACATTACTGCTCTGTGTTGTTACATGTCTTCAGTTAACGTCTTGAGCCGTATAGCCGTGGATTTACACGGCCCACAGAACACTGGTTAAGTTTAAATTAAACCTTGGGCTCCATTTTTATGGGGCAAGTTTGTGGCTTTTATAAACTAAGGATGCCGTTGAGCTTCATTGAGAACTCAATTTCAATCCTTATTGAGAATACTGGGACTAATTTTGTTAAAATTTATTTATGGATTTCTACAGTCTGTTTTTCCAGCCATGTTTAGGCTTATCTAGGTTCTAAATTAATAATCATATAAGTTTTACAACTGTCTGTGCATTAATCATAATTAGTAGCTATAGTACACCTGATGGTAAGCGCAGTACAGTCCAAAAAAACTGACACCGACCCCCAACAAACAATGAGTTTATCGGTGGTCACCAGACTCATGCCAGCCTCAATAAATGGTTCTTCACACTACGAAGTGAGAAGAAGCAAATCGAGGGGCCTGCGACAGAACAGGTGGATGACCGATGCAGGCCCAGGGATACAAAGATGTACCCCTTTACCCGCCCCAATCAACCAACAAGTCATATCGCAAGTCCCTCTGGAGAATCGGATATACACCAGCTGATCCTGGAACGTGATCCACACAAGATGTGTGGGTCACTATGGCAGGTTTTAACACCATGTGTACGGTGCTGCCTATCCGGGAGGGCATGAATATCCTAACACCAGCATAACTGCTGAGTAGTTCGTTAACGTGCAGCAGCTGATCGAAGTGATAATCTCATTAATGTATCCGAAACCTAATTGTTCCGAAACCATGAGAATTACGTGTTTGTAGTTTAACTGTAAATTACTAATCACAATGTGCAGTTATTATCGATACCAACTTTCGGCAACACCTGTGTAGAAGCATCTTATAACTAAGATATATGGCCATTGACCATGGTATCTTCTGCAAAGAATGATCTAAACAACATTATTGCGACGTAAAATAATTCCAGTAAAAAATATAAGCTATCCACAAGGTTCCGACTACTAATAAAAAAACCAACGAGATACTTAATTAAGGTTTTTCATGAAAAATGAATGCAGTTTATTATAAATGCAAGCGTTATAACAGTAAACATAAAGATAAAATGCAGTTTACGACGCTGAGTGATGGCGCTTATTATCTTTTTAATCTCAACAGGAATAAACTGAGCTGTTGCAGAAACCCGGGTGTTTGAGACAGCTTGTATGAAAATTGCTGATCGTTAAGACTCTGGAATCTTAACATATTTGATGTGTGGTGTCATATAAACTGACGGAGGTCGCGCCACCATGGCACATCTCAAACCTTTTCGAAGTTACTTGCGCATTCATCATAAATCATTTTGAGTAAACCAGCATACTTAATCACAAAATCCTGTCTCTGAAGTAGAACCTGTGCTCTCACGTTTAACAAGTACTCACTCAATGCGCCACGGAAACTGTCATTGAGTATTTCATTATTATTTTTCACAGATTGGTAACACAGTAATAATAATATATTAAACCATAGCTCCCGCAACTAACATTTTACCATAAAATATTTTGTTTGTAGAACTTCAACAAGATAAGGACTCTATCAATCAAATAGTATCTTATTATTCATCAAATATAAGTTCAACCGATACATTCGAGCTTACAGAATTTAACTTGGGTTAAAATATGCCAAGTGTATTTTGATGATGCTATGTATACATTAGTCGATACTGATTTCTATATATAAGTTTCTTTTACATTTGTACTGACTTGTCATAAGCGCTATTTCAATTACATACAAGATTAATAAACATTTAATTTCATTCACAACTCATTATGCGGGATATACAAAGCTGCCCACATTACTTTATTCAACAGTGTACGAAATGCCACAAAATAAAAGAAGATTAAAAATAATGCAATCCTCTCGCCAGACAATTCACAAATAACAAAAAGCAAGAATAAGCTTTACAACCACGAATTGTATCCTCAGACGACTAGACGCAAGCACAGCCACAATGAAATATGCATTATCTAACTTATTTTCGTACTTTTTTAATATTTGTATTGAATTTACAAAGTTAGGATCCGCGCAGGCTTGGTGGATAACTCCACTAGCATGCTTGGGCATGTTTCTGCTGATAATATATATTCATAGAGTTAAATAAAAACATGCAAAAACCGTGCATATCAAATCACGCGAAATGAAGGATCCGTAATGTAATATAAAATATTCCATAGCTCAAAAACTACACAACGTAACTTATTGAAACCGATTTTCGTACGAAATACCTTTTAAAATACAGAGGAGAAGACAGATTTTTCGCAATTTTGGACACATGTATCTCATAAACTAATTATAGCATTAAGATTTTGAGGACCTATCCAATGATACCACACATGCTTATGTGTAGGCACGCCAAAATTTAAAAAAATCTTAACTTTACCACTATTCTTTGTAGCGGTTCGTAGAATGCGAAAGCAAAAAAAAATATAAAAAAAACTAAATCCATTTATCAGTATTTGCATTTTTCAAAATGAAAACTTTATTAGTATCAAAAGGAAAATTATCTAGCAGTTCTTCATCAAGTCTGCGCGTAACTTTAAAATGCACAACTTACAATTTTATTATAAAACACTCATAGCCTGGGCGAAAGCGATTTGTGCATCCATATTTTAATCTTTTAACTTACAAACAAGAACTGTAAACATTTATTCCACTCGTAAACAATAAAACATTAATACGAAACGTTGTTTATTGTGACCTATTATATTAGTATCAGTGTTGTAGGGAATTTAAAATAACATTAATTTGTATATATTTTCTTATTATTTTTAATTCGTTTTTGTTTAATAAAATTATAATTACGACACATCTGTGGCTACAAATAAAAAAATATATATAAGAAGCAAAACGAGAAAATAGGTCACATGAGTGATTTTTTTTATAGCATAGGCCGGCAAACGAGCAAGTGGGTCACCTAATGGTAAGTGATCTCCACCGCCCATGTATGCCCACCACCCATGTATGCCCACCACCAGAAGAATCATGGGCGCGTTGCCGACCTTGAACGAAAAGGGATAAGGGATTAGGGGAGGAAAGGGATGGGGAAGGGGAGGGGATTTGGGCTTCCGGTTAACTCACTCACCTTACGAAACAAGCCAGCAAGCTGCTACTTTACGTCAGTTGTCTGTGAGACAGTAGTAACGACCCGATCGAGCTGGCCCATTCATGCTGTAGACAAAACTGTCTACAGCGTGGCTCTACCACTCAACCTACCTGTGTGTCGCCAACCTTTGAGGAAAGAAAAAAGAGGTTGTTCGCCTGTCGAGAATCACATTGACTCTTCCTTAATCATTGCATTGACTGCACGAAATGAAAACCCGGTCGGACTGAATTCATACTGACAACTGGCTACACTATTGCATGGCGGTACAATTTGAGAAACGGTGGTAAGTGAATGAATGGCAGCATGAGTGGGCCGGCTCTACTGGGTTGTTACCACTGTCGCACAGAAAATCGAGAAAACTATCACCTATTGAAAAAAAAACTAATTTAAACGCATATATCGCGTTTTTTTTTCGATCCCGACGTTTCGAAAGCTTTTCGGCTTTCGTGGTCACGGGGTGGACAACTCCGTTAAAATCAAAATTAATACAAAACCGCGATAAAATCCAGTTAAATTAGTTTTATTTCAATGAGTAATATTCGCGTAAACATAAGAAATAACTATCACCTAGTAAAACCTATCTTACCTAGACAATCCAATGGAGCTTGTACATTATTTCCTTGATTAAACTTATTCGTTTATAAATGTAAATGTAAATCCCTTTCGTGTAAGCCGAGGCACAAAGGAATAATATGATATTCATTAAGGTGCATCCACACTTCCGTCACAATTCGCCGCCACGCCGCGCGTTGGCGTAATTTTTTTTAATTTGATTAAATGACGAGACGAGCAAGGCGCTCGCCTGATGGGAAGTTCCACGCCTGCCCATAAACAGAAGCAACACCACACAGAACTTTGAATTACAAAGCATGGCACTGAACTGCGCTCGTCACCCCGAGACATAAGATGTTAACTCTTATAATGTCCAGTAATTTCACTGGCTTGCCCTTCAAATTTAAATACAACAGTGCTTACACACTTTGGCAGCAGAAATAGATAAAGCGATGGTACCAATCCAGACGGTCTTTCGCATACGAGGGACCTACCACCTTGTAAGGTATATACGTAGGTACTTGTTACGCGGCACTTGTACGCGGGTGTCGTAACATGCACTGTGTCATTTTGCCGTGACTTAAAGCAAAAATGACAATAACCTGACATGTGACTCATAACGGATCGATCCGTGAAATTCTTTCATAACATTTGACGACCGTCAACACTTGAGAGCTTGTCAGGCGTGTTCGTCACAGATACGCCGCACCGCGCCGCGCCGCTTGATGCGGCGGAATGTTACAAGTGGAGACACACTTTAACACATTATAAACACACCAATAAATAACTGAATAGTTGCGTAAGCGTAAGAACCAGAACACAGTTCTTGACTTTAAAACCCGAGCTATTTTGTATAGTTCGGATAGACTTGAGTTGCGGTGTGGCTGTGTGTATACTTTCAACAATATTTTCAGGATAAACAACTTATTTGATTTTTAATAGGCTGACAAACGAGTAATTGGATCTGAAGATGATCTTCAATGCCAGTACCACAGTTCTAGAAGAATGCTATCGCATATCGCAATGCATATCGCATATGTATGGGTAGAGGAGATGTGGGTCTCCGTAAATCTCACTCACCGTGCGAAATGCAACAATAAACCTTCACTTTACGTCGGTTTTCTGTGAGACAGTAAAACTTTCTAACTTTCTAAAAGTGAGAAATCCGGACGCCCTAAGCCCTCTTCCAAATCCCTTAATTATCACTTATCCCTTTCGTTTAAGGTTGACAACGTACCCATGAACCTTCTAATATTTTGGGCGTACTTGGGCGGTGGAGGACACTCACCATCAGGCGACACAGTTGCTCATTTGCTTACCTATGCTATATAAAAAAAACACTCCTGTCAAGCGGGGCCATTCATTCTGTAGATAAAATTGTCTACAGCGTGGCTCTACCACTTACCATCATAGCTATTGGCAACACAATTAAATACATGAATTTATATACATAAAAATATTAATTCTATCAAGAAACATTTCAAACCAAGTATTACAACAAAAATTATAATTATTATTTACAGAGTTCCGTATAATAAACACTAAAACTAAATTAAATATACACTGAACAAACACTGAATAGTGAATGACAAATATTTACAGTGCAAAATAATACTAACTGCAACAAAGCTGTGTAGCCTGCAACACCCTTATTTTGCCGACGGTATGATCCCGGGAATTCCAACCAATTGAATCAACGTTGGTCACAGCAATCATCCAAAACTGTGGGTGCGGGTTTGTCACTAGAGACGAGCACGCCGAGGGGCGTACTACTTAGATTTACGACCAACAACTTATGGCCGGCGCTCATAGACGGCATGGCACGGCATGGCATGGCAAAGGATTTTATTACTAATCAAGTTATTTTGAATCTTATTGCCACGAGTTTAGAATTCACGTTACTTTATTTCAATACCACAGTGCCGCGACGTGCCGCGGGATGCTGTGGCATGACGCGACGCGCCGCGGCATCCCGCGGCGTCCCGTGGCATGCCGTTTCATTCCACGGATAGCCGCGGTGCGCGAGAGAGAGAGAGTGGCTGGGCATTCAGCAGGATGCCACGGCATGCCACGGGACGCCGCGGGATGCCGCAGCATGACCTGCCGTGCCATGCCGTGCCATGCCGTCAATGAGCGCCGGCCCTTAGTCCTCACTTAATTTATGACGTCAAACTTTCTTTACGCGTAAATAATATTCAAATGAATCAGCAAATAGCGTTGGGACGACGGCCTTCGGTGAGGCTTAAATGTACTACATAATCCTACCTATAGTTCTTACCTTTATTCAAATGCTTTGTGGGACGTCACGGAATTATCCTGAGGTATTCTAATTTGAATATTAAACCTAAATTAATAATTCAATAGTAATTTCTAGTTCTCAAAGAAATGTTATCCTCGGTTTGCGAGTTCGATCCCCGCACCGAGACAAATGTTTGTGTGATCTACAAATATTTGTTTCGGGGTCTGGGTGTTGTGAGACCGAAAGTCTCACGTAGTTCCTGATACCCACGACACAAGACTCGTATGTTACTGTGGGGTCAGGACTATGTGTGTGACTGTTGGGTGTATTTATTATTATTATCACTACCGATACCGTTTTGTGATCAAATAGCTTTGCTCGTGGCTACACCGGCTTTACCGGTATAAAAAGTAGCCTATGTGTTAAGCCAAATTCACAATGTACTTGTTTGCCAGCATGCATATTAGTCTGGCTGATTAAATAACAAACATTCAAAATTTCACATTTTATTATTAGTAGGAATCTATCTGTTTACCTGGGTACACTACAATAATGCGACAAACTTTATTCCGACAGTCACAAATACGAGTTTCAAAATACCGATTTTCATAATTCCGAATGTTTCAAAATTCCTAATATAACAACTCCGATTTAATTTAAGTCTCATAATGCCCAGTAATTTCACTGGCTTCAATGTCCTTCAAACCGAAACACAACAGTGCTTAAACACTGTTGCTTGGCGGCCGAAATAGACAAAGCTTAACTTATACACGGATAGTCATTACGAAGTTGGAAGGGTTCCTTTTTCAGAGACAATCATCTACAGAACCCTAAACACGTTTTATCTCTGTGAAATGCGAAGAAATTTCCTTTTACAAGAATGAAAAACGAGAAAATGTTAATGAAATGGATCAGGGGATCAAGGCCTTTCCGAGAAGTTTGTGTTTTGTAAATTCTACGACTTCTACTACAAAGTCTAATTATGTATGTCAATATAAATTAATTTTCTACGAATTAAAAATATATGTTTGTTGTGTGCTTGTTTCTTAACAAGATAAATACAAGGTTTTATTACTCGTCTGTAGGTTTAGGTGTTTTTTACTGCAGATTTTGCAGCTATAATATGGAATGTCTATATTGTATTTATTTTATTCCTAGTTAATATGTAATTCGCCAGTGAAATTACTGGACATTATGGGACTAAGCATCTTATTTCTCGGGGTGATGAGCGCAGTCCAATGTCACACAATGCTTTGTAATTCTAAGTTCTATGTAGTATTAGCCAATAAAAAGAAAAAGTTAAAACTAAAACCAAACAAATGAAAAAACTAGTTAGTAACTCTTTATTAAATTGATATCCAATTAATACAGACCACACAACTTGGCAGCGACTTTCTTGTTTATCGTATGTGTTAATTAATTTAATAAAAACATTCCTTTGTGCAAAACAGTGAAAAAACTGCGGAAACAATTTGTTTTTCTAAAGAAATTAATTAATTTCCGTGTAGACGTGTGCTGTGTTGGCACAGTCTAAAAAAACATACTCGTATTAAACAGTCTGTCAGCGTATTTGATGTTACCAAAAAAGCTTACATCGTCGTTTGTAGGCGATTAGTTCTTAGGGTTCCATACCCAAATGGTGCCAACAGAACCCTATTGCTCATCCTACTCAGTGTGTAGGCTATCTACTGTAGGCCCTCTGTGCCTAACTCAATTTTTCACAGAATACCTGTTATTATAGAAGATATACTAACTAAATAAAATAATAAAAACCCATAACCCATAATTTAAGAGTGGTATGTGTGCGCCAGTCCAACTCGCATTTAGCCAATTCAATAGAAAAAGGCCAGCCAACAAACGAGTATATTACTATATTATAAGTAATCTCCATCGCCTATAAACACTCACCGTACCATATAAATCTGTACTACGTTGCTGAACTTTGAGGAAAGAAGTGGAGATTAGGTAGGGTATGGACCTCAAACAATCTCACTCACCATACGAAACGTAACAACTAGCTGCCATTTATATGAGACAGTTTTTACCACCCCAGTCAAACCGGATAATTAGTGCTGTAGACAATTTTTCTCTTTTCAGACGGAAACTCTGACGTCAATGATTTACGCTTACTAATTAAAAATTTTGCCATAATAAAATAGAAAATGCAAATAAATAACCAGCGATAGCTCAGCGGGGAGTGGTATGGACTGTCGAGACGAAAGTCGCAGGTTCGAAACCCCAGCCCCAAGAGCATACACTACCGACTTTTCTAAGTTACGTGTATATTAGTTGTTAATTATCGCTTGCTTTAACGGTGAAGGAAACATCGTGAGGAAACCTGCATACCTGAGAACTCGATAAGATTTTCGAAAGTATGTGAAGTCTGCCGTGGTGTGCAGCAGTGGGACGTATATAATACAGGGCTAGTAAAAAAAAAAAAAATAGAAAATGAATTCTTGTCGTCGTCGAATATGTCGTAGTCTTGTGAGAGCGTTTCAAACAACTCCACCGAGTAACATTCGCTGACAGACTGACAAGTTCTATGATTTTTAAACTGTGGAAATTGTTATGTTATACAGCTGACCGCAGTCCCATTATCGAAGCGGTCGTTTTTGTTTTTTTTTATCCAAGCACGGCAAAGTGACTGCAATACACCAGCTGATCGTAAGCGCAGTGCACACATAAGCTCACGCTTGCATCCCGGAAGGTGTAGGCAGATGTGCAATTAGTGGCCACTTGTCGCCATGATTATTTCCGCCTTATGATCTGATATGAGTGAGCCTATCGCCATACCGTGCAACTTCAAATCCGGAACAACTATCATGTACCTTAACCTAACCTAACATAAAGAATTCACAAATCAAATATGGCGGGTACAATCCATTCTCACGCAACTTTGACATTAAAAATACGCCAAACATTGGCCTTAATTATTTTTTTAAAGCACCGTTTAGTTAATCACCGTTTTCGTCTCTTTCTAGTCACTTTATAAGTCGCGTTGACAGAGAAAGACAAAAGTAACTAATCAATGCTTGTAGAACATCTCTAGTAACATTTGTATATGCTTTTCTAGAATGAATTAAAATGATACTGCCCGCTGCGTTCAACCGTAGTGCGGTAAAAATACCATTTTACCGAACAAGAGCTTACTTAATGGAAATTAGCTTTCCGGACTAATTGCTATGAATACGCTTAGCATAAATCGAGGGCGTTTTAAAAAACATGACGTGCGAAAAAGTGAAATTGTCACATAATGGCATCAAAATTGTTTTTTCGCATGTAGTGGTGACTGGTCTTTGTTGTAATGAACAAAGAAGTGTAATTTGGGCTTATTGTTTTCTAAATCTTACGGTAGTTCACTTGTGTTTATTAATATTATGTTATTTGAATCATTGAGTTACGTTACGTCACTGTTACGTTAAAATGGCAGAATTTTTATTTAAGCCATTCAAATCTTCATGAGCGCAGTTTAGTGCCATGCAGTGCTTTGTAATTCAAAGTTTTGTGTAGTGTTGCTTCTGTTGATGAGCAGGTGCGCTTACCATCAGGCGAGCGCCTTGCTCGTTTCGTCATTCAATCAAATAAAAAAAAGACTAATGAACCTGTCCTTACTATTATTCTACAATTAATTAAATGAATCACAATTGTAATTTCCAACATTTGCAATCTCCAATAGTTGATTTGCTGAAACCATTTTATCTATAGACAATACACAATAGATTTAATCATTTAACATAATTATCGCGACAGTGGAGCGGAGTTAAATGAAACTATTCGTGTCATAAATTAGATCAATTTTAATTAACTGTGCACCAATATAATTCGACTTATCTGTTACATTTCGAGTTTACATTTAAATTCGTGTTTTATAGCCGTAACTTCTTTTTATCTGGTATTAAAGGCATGGGTATATTTAGAATGTTGCAGGAAGGTGGTATGGGCGCCGCTAGGATTACTTTCTTTTTTATCTGCACATTATACTATTAACTAATATACTATAAAATACTAGCAGTACCCTGCGTGCGTTACTACGCCACCAACTAAAATAAATTTGAAGGAATGACATTACACAAATATATGAAATTCATTGGAATGACAGTGGCGCCAACTGTCAAAAATTGGTCGTACCAACTCAGAAATCTTCGTGGGCACAACAACTTTGCTAAAGATCATCACATGATCAAATGCATAGTTTACGATTCTATAAAGGGCATACAGACAAACATGCATTTTATATATATATGCCGTGGAGCGGCGGCTTGAGAATACAAACCGCTTCCCCTTATCTTTCCCGAGGGGGTCGTAAGAGGCGACCGAGGGATCTTTGAGCCAACATCCGCTCAGCTGGTGGTAGGATGTTTACATCCGGCCGGATAGCGACCACCGTACACGTGGTGAAAAACCTGCCATAGTGACTCACATATTGTGTGGGTCGCGTTCCAGGATCAGCCTGTGTACATCCGGTTCTTGGGGGGCCTGCAGCGTGACATGATGGCTGGCAGAGTCATGTATATCGGTTCATTGTCGGATGGAGATGGATTGAACTGCCGGCCAGGGAGACCCGTAGAAACGGTTGTCCCGCTGGCCGCCCGTGGTACAGTACAGGGGCCCAATCGAGATTAACCACCTCGAGAGGCTGCCCCACCATGCCACGCATAATCTTGGGTAGGTCCGTCGTGCCGATTGGTGACCGGATGTGGGGTCCCGGCGGCCTATCCCGGGAGGGTACGGGGGCCCTTCCGTCCGGCGGTTCAGTCTGTCTCCGTTCGGCAGCCTGGTAACTATGTGCATGTCACGGTCATCCATCTGTCATGTTGCAGGTCCCTCAAGCTGCTTCTTCCTTCTTCCTTCCCTATTACCCACCATGACAGTGCCATTAAAGAGAGCAGGTCCTACAGCGGTGCACAGCCCCACCACCGCGTTCACAATGGGGTTCACTAACATCCGTGGACTCCATTCGAACCTTAGTGCCGTCCACCACCATCTTGAGACGGCCCGGCCTGCAATGCTCTTCTTGACGGAGACGCAGATCTGCCGTCCGACCGATATGGCATATTTGCACTATCCCGGCTACTTGCTTGAAGAGAGCTTCAAGCCAAGGGCCGGGGTATGTTTGTATGTCCGGTCGGACGTCAGCTGTCGCCGTCTGCACTGCATGGAGGACCCTTCCTTTTCCACACTGTGGGTACACGTGGATCTTGGTTCCCAGAGCCGGATCTATGTGTGCCTTTACAGATCCCATAACGGGGATGACGAGACAACTCGGCTGTTTAACTATATCAGCCAGGCGACAGACGATGTGCTGGAGCAGTATCCGACAGCGGAACTGGTGGTCTTGGGGGACTTCAACGCGCACCATGAGCTGTGGTTGGGCTCCTCCAAGACTGACCATGCTGGACGTACTGCTCATGCATTTGCTCTGACTCACGACTTGTCACAACTGGTGAATCAGCCCACCAGAATCCCAGATGTGGCAAGTCACACGCCTTCATTGCTGGACCTTCTGCTGACGAGTCATCCAGCCGGGTACAGTGTGACGGTGGGCGCCCCATTGGGTACCTCCGATCATTGCCTGGTTGGATCCACAGTGCCTCGTTCTGCGCCTCCTTCGCCAGTCAAAGTCAGGCGCAGAATCTGGCACTACTCGTCTGCAGATTGGGATGGTATGCGAGAGTATTTCGCATCCATCCCTTGGGGGCAGCGCTGCTTTGAGGGTAACGATCCTTCCGCGAGTGCCGACGCTATTGCCGACGAGATCCGGTTAGGAATGGAATATTACATTCCTTCCTCGGAGGTCGTCGGTGGTGGTCGCGGACGCTCCTGGTTCAATCGCGAATGCGCAGATGCTGTTAGTGAGAAACAGGCTGCGTATCGCGATTGGATTAGGGGTCGCGCTATGAAGGATCCCAACATAAGTTCTCTCAAAGCGGCCTATAACCAAGCCACCAAGGCCTGCAAGAAGGCGTACGTCAGAGCGGATGCCCAGCGCATCAACAGGATTGGACGGGCTTTGGCGGATCATCCGACGAGCAGTCGTGCTTATTGGAGTCTTGCCAAAGCCGTCCAATCTAATTTCTGTCGCCCCTCGTTGCCACCGCTGAGATATCCGGATGGATCTCTGGCCCACAGGCCGCAAGAGAAAGCCACTCTATTAGCGGAACTCTTTGCGGCTAATTCGCGGCTCGAGGACGGTGATGCACCGCCGCCCACAATGCCTGATTGCGGACACTCCATGCCGGATGTTCGTATCAGGCATTGTGATGTGCGGCGTGAATTACGGTTCCTCGACGTCCGCAAGGCTAGTGGTCCGGATGGTATCCCCGCGGTGGTCCTTAAAATGTGCGCAGCCGAGTTGTCTCCTGTGCTGACGCGCCTATACCGCTCTTCCTTCCTCTCGGGTATTGTGCCCCAATCTTGGAGAGAGGCCAATGTGCAACCGATCCCAAAAAAAGGTGATCGGTCGGACCCTAACAACTACCGTCCAATCGCCATAACCTCAGTGATGTGCAAAGTAATGGAGCGGATCATAAATACACAGTTGATCCGCTACCTGGAGGATCACTCGCTGATCAGTGACCGACAATACGGCTTTCGGTCGAAACGATCAACGGGTGATCTTTTAGCGTACATGCTACATCGCTGGGGTGAGGCGGTTGATAAGCATGGCGAGGCTCTAGCCGTAAGTCTCGACATTGCTAAGGCATTTGATAGGGTCTGGCACCGTGGTCTTCTCTCCAAGCTTCCGGCATATGGGCTCCCCGACAACCTGTGCACGTGGATCTCCGGCTTTCTGCATGAGCGCAGAATGCGTGTCCTTGTCGAAGGACATGCTTCACGGCTCATGACAGTTAATGCCGGAGTCCCACAAGGCTCTGTGCTTTCGCCCACCTTGTTTATTCTGCATATCAATGATATGTTACCACTCGGTAACATTCATTGCTATGCAGATGACAGCACAGTGCATGGGCGTTACTGCAGTAAGCCTCCAGGTAGCCGGGAAGTCACTGAGAGGGAGCGAGAGAATCTCGTCATTGAGCTTAACCGGACCTTGGATCTCATTTCTGAATGGGGTGCAAGGAATCTGGTTGAGTTCAATGCCAAGAAAACACAGGTGTGCGCGTTCACGTGCAAGAAATCCCCGTTCTCTCCCCTCCCCAATCTTCGGGGTATCCCGCTCGCAATGCGGAATAGCCTTAATATCCTGGGTATGGATATTTGCTGCAATCTGAATCCAAGGAACCACATCGAGGGCGTAATATCCGCCACTTCACGCAGGGTCGGAATCCTGAACAGGGTGCGTCGGTTTTTTACTCCCGGTCAGCTTTACCGCTTATACAAAGCGCAAGCGCGGCCGGGTGTGGAGTACTGTTCGCACCTTTGGGACGGTTCCGCCCAATACTTACTCGATGCCTTGGACGGATTGCAGCGTCGGGCTGTCCGCATTGTGAATGATGCAGACGTTACGGGACACTTAGAACCGTTACAATTGCGGAGGGACATTGCCTCACTGAGCGTCTTGTACCGTCTGTATCACGGTGAATGCTCCGAAGAATTGTTTGACCTTATCCCATCCTCGCCTTTCCTTAACAGAACCACGCGTGCTGGCTTGCGGAGCCACAGCTTCGTGGTCTCCTCCATCTCGGCTCGAACTAAAAAGTTCGCAAATTCGTACTTCTGCCGGACCATTAAGCTGTGGAATAGTTTGCCGGCACACGTGTTCCCTCCTTCCTATAATATTGGGTCCTTTAAACGGAGTGTGAAGAAGCAGTTAGGCAGGCCGGCATGATTGTGCCGACCAACGATAGACACACTGTTTGTCTTTGGTCGACACTATTCCTGGATTGCGTTACACTTACCATCAGGTGTGGCGTAGTCATTTTGCCGAGCCAGGATAAAAAAAAAAAAAAAAAAAAAAAAAAAAATATAGATAGAATTATACATGTATATTATGTAAATAAATGTAATGTCAAATTCAAATCGCGCGGGTATTTGATTGAATATGTTTCGCTAATCGAACAATACTGAATCCCCGCTACACGCTGACAGGTGGGTCACTGGGACCCTTGCTGCCGGCGCCCATAGTGGTATCAATTGAAATTCCAATATACATAATGCAACAAGATACACAACACTGCAGGTTTTTATACGTTTTATTGTTGATACTACTTTTGCGACAGCCTCCATAGCACAGTGGCCGAGGTGCTGGCTTCGAAGCGACAGGCCGTGGGTTCGATTCCCGCACTGATACAAATGTTTGTGTGATCCACAGATATTTGTTTCGGGTCTGGGCTTTGTGGGACTGAAAGTCCCTCGTAGTTCCTAATACCCACAATACATTTTAACCTAGTGTGGGGTCAGGACTGTGTGTGACTGTTAAAAAAAACTGGTAGAAATAATGTTAAAAGTCATTTCGCCATCAGACCAACCCATGGCCTCTCGCTTTGCAGCCAGCTACGCGCCCTCTATGCCACGAAGGCTGTCAAAATTAATGCAATATTGTAATTTAAACAGAGATTAAACACATACAAAATGATTTAATGCTTTAATATTGCATATTGTTTGTGTTGAAACATTAACCGATTTATTATTACACTTATTTATTATATTAGATTTATTGTTTGATTATACAATACTAGAAAGCCTTTTCAAACATTATTAAATATACCTAATATTATTCAATTCACAATAATCCTATAATTAACCAACCACACAAAACATCATATACAGCATGTCCTATCGTATCGACGTGAATACACGTCATTCGTCGTATCACGTCACGTCATATCTCGTCACAAATGATTAATAATAAACAGTTTACTTTCTATTTATAATAGAAATACACTCAACGGTTTACCATCGAAATTTAAGCCTAAAATGTCCATTAAAAATGTGTACAATCTAATAAAATTTTCAGTCTTGTAAAGTAAATAAATAGTCGAATGCATTGATCGGGAATATTTTAATTTGAAACAAAGGTGTGCAATTTATATTTGATATTCCAACCGCCATTGTATCGGCACTCCAGCTGATTGGTAGCAATTACGTGTATTGTATTTGTAGTGTAGTTTTTATTTTACGCCACAAGATGGCGGTGATCAATATAATATCGTGCTATGGTTTCGATTCAAGGAGAGGTGGCTAGATTGATTTACAATACGGGTACAGGATATTTAGACATTATATCTAATCGCGAAGAATTTTTGTAATGTGCTTCTGTCTCTTTAATTTGAGGGACATAGGCACTTATAAATGTAATGGCATGAGATTGTCCCATTAAATTTATTTGTTTTATTATATCAGCCTTGTACAAAATGAATAAGTTAAGCACGGGCTTCTTAAGCTAATGAAAAGCTCAAACGTTAGTCCAAAACCCTGAACTTCAAACATCCTCAAATATTATGGAAATTTCTCAGCTAAAGAAATAAAACACTTCACCGTTAAAGCGATAATTATTAAATGCACACGTAGCTTCACAAAGTCAGAGGTGTTCTAGGACGCTAGGATCGAACCCCAATCAAACTCTCTCCATATTCACACACTTGGCAACACTGAATGCTGTACTATTATTATACACAATTAATACGAATAAAGTTCTAACAAAAAGGAACAAATCTAGACTTAGAATCTAGACCTTTTGATGTTTTTTTAAAGTTACTTTTTATTATAATGTATGCTTATAAACCATTTATTTGTAAAATTGACAGAGTTTTGTTTTTAGCATAATTTAATCTCGGTGTTGCCAATCATTCGTGAACTAATACATCTTTGTTTCAAACTAAAACTGTAACTAAAATCAGTGGCAAAACACGCACTTAATGTCTAACCATCGCATTATTTATAAATAATACTATCAGTCATAGGTACTTAATAAATGTCATGAAATGAGAATTTGTAAACAAAGTTTTCTCATAATACTTTCCTAAATGCAAAAGGTTGATATTTATTTATTTATTTCAAAAATGCTTAGGTTTTTCACCACTAAACAATGAGTATTCATTTTTAATTCTTAGTTGCTTTAATCATTTATTAGTTATCCTATGAAAAAGTATAAAATAAAATTATTAAAACCAGTATAATAATTCCGTCCTTCACAACCTTAGAAACAAAAATATAGATAGTCATTAAAAAAACAAAAATGTACAAAAAATTATATAAGTCATGTTAAGTATTATACAAATTTATATTAAACAAAATTAATAACAAAATATAAGTACATTGCCTTTTAAAGGTGTTTTCTTTCACACAGAAGACAGCGAAAAAATATTCTGGAGAAAGTAATAAATCTCTCACATGTTAGTAGGGGTGCTCGATATGTATCGATATGTGATAAAATATCGATACATGTATTTGATATATCGAATCAATGCGATATTATCGAATCATTGAAGTCGATATATAATATCGATATATTTTATCCGATATATCGAATCAATGCGATATTATCGAATCATTGAAGTCGATATATTTTATCCGATATAAGAATATCGGAAAATTGAAAATCTATCGGATGTAGCTAAAAAAAAACAACATCAAATACCAGAATAAGTATTGATTGTTGTTTTTTTTTTTTTTTTAGCTATTCGATATTATTTTTGTTAATCATTTTCTAATAAAGTCTTTTCCTTCCTACAATTCGATATATCGAAAATATCGATATATTTGACCGATATATCGCTAAATATCGATACAATATTTCGATATATTATATCGGAAAAAATATCGATATTTTTTGTACATGAACATCACTCCATGTTAGGAATTGTTTGAAATACTATCTCCCAACAAAATTTTCAGCCGTGTACAAACGGAGTTTGTCAATAAAATTTACTTTATCTATGAACGATATCAATTCAAAGACACAAACTTCTATTTAATTTAATTTGATCAACTCATAGATAAAATAACCGTTCAACCGTTTGAATCAGATATAACATTTTACACACATCTCAGATCTATAAGTTAAATGCGTAAATAAATCATTTAAATTCGACCTCACTTCAATATCAAGAGGGCTGAAGGTCGACTTTTCACGTAAGAAAACTCTCCACCCATAAAAAAGATGATTATCAAACATTGAGATTCAAAAAGCGTAACCACTCTAAACTCAGGACCCTTAGCGTACTTATTTTTCTATAAATTACAAATACACTAAATATACATAATAAATATAGTTTTGTACTCTCAAGTCCGTTGTCGTAGAATATGGCAATTGTTTTTATCACATATTCCAAACAAATATTTTTTCTACCAAAATGGTAGTTTTTCTGTTTCTACACGTATTGGCGGGACGCGGGGCCGTTTTTTCTCGAATGTGGTAGTGTGTCGTCGTTATTTCCTGTGTTATTGTTGTGAAGGAATGACATCTCTACTCCGGACTCACTTCCCTGTAAAAATTATACCCCATTTTTATTTGTTTAAAATATTTTTTACACTAGAATTAAAGACTAGATCTAAAAGAAGTACAATATCAATACAATGTCATGGTATTATCGCATATTATTATTAAAGTCAATTTTAGAAATGCAATTTTCCCCTATGATTTCACCTCATTGTTTCACTGCTGGGTAAAGCATTCCCCTGGGTAAAGGGGGGTTTCATCCACATAACTGATCCCACTTAGCAGTATCAATGCAGATTAATAAGCAATGTAGTCTATACATTATTTAATAATTCCAAAATTGTAATAAACAACATAGACCCAAACAGTATTTTTATTAAAATTAATCTGAAATTATTATGCACAAAAAATAATAAAATATACAAAACATCAATATTAACATTTTAAGTCTTATTCATATAGAAAGCTTCTCGTACTACATAGGCGAGAATATTAATATTATTATTATTAATGAAGAAAATTGCATCGTCGGGGGAGCTTAGCATATATGCCACACGAGATAATGGAACGACATATATGATGTCGATAACGATAGATATCCCTCTGGCGTGCGAGATATGTCGTGGTGCATATGTTAAGCCCCGAGGCTATATCTCGTACCTATTTTCAGATAGTACCTATGCTAGACCTCATAAATGTCTATTTTCTGTTATATTCTCGTCTCTGTCAAGCGATGCAAACTTTCCGTGTGCATGAGGCTTTATAGTTATCAAAAAACGCCCAAGTGCGACATGAAATATAATTAAATTGCCTCCACCAAGAAACTAACGCTATCTCTATTACGTTCTCGAATTTGTAGTAACCACACGGCTATGGTATACGGATATTGTATACAGCACTGACACTGCAGAGCTCGTTTTGTATTCAACCCGTTAGCAACAAACTATGTTATGGCCAAGAATTTTCATTTGGAACATGTGTTGTAAACCATACAAGCTGAGTGAAACGGGGCTTGGTCTTCTAAACTAGTGTTTACGCTTGTTATGTATTCATAGTGAACGATTCAAGAACTATGTCGACATAGGTAAATACTCGTAGTGTGTTAAAGTCGCCTTGATTAAATAATTTATTGACTTGTAAATCTAATTTCAATCTATTTTCAATTTTCAATGTTGTTTTTTTTTAATATTGACTCAGCAATAGCTACGATTAATTTATAGGGATATGCTCTTTCTAATTGACGTCATATTTTTTAACGGTTATGTTATTGTACCCACATAAACGCAATACCCGGTTAATAGTAACTTAAGTCCAAATCCAGATGTTGGTCCGCCTCACGTGCCTCACAAATTGTATCCAAATACGTTTAGCCGATAAGGCGTCATTGATTAACTAACTTCCCAATTCACAAACGCACAGTCACATACATCCAAACTTTTACAGCAGGATTTTCATAGTAAAACATCATACCTCAGAATGCATGGGGTTGGCAGTGATTGTAATGGGCACTTTAGCTGGTATATAGCCGTTGGAGCCGGGTGATTCCATGGCTGATCCGTTTTCCTCTGAAAAATAAACTTCTCATGTTAGATAATTCTTCTTCTTCCATCTGTCATTATCCCACTGGCAGTGGGGTTGGAGCAACATGCTTTTTAACACATGTTACAGAAAAAATTGGCTTGCAGTTTTTACAACCGGCCACCTATCTGACGTCATCTCTGCTAGATATTTAAAAAATAACTTATGATTTAAGGTCTTGCCTAAAACAATGCCAGCCTCCGTGGCGCAGTGGGCGGATAGCCGGTTGTGAAACGAGAGGCTGCGGATTCGATATTCACACCGAGACAAATGTGTGATCTTCATATATTTGATTGGCGCCTGGGGTTTTTGAAGCCGAAAGTGTTTCGTAGTTCTTGATACCCACGACACAAACCTTACTGTGGGGTTAGGACTATGTATGTTGGGTGTGATTGTTTAATTATGAGATTTGAGACTTTTTTTTAGCTCTTCGTAAAAAAACAACTCTAATTATACTAGGTATAGTATTTTTATCTTTCCATTGACGACATATACCTTTAATATATACACTAGCGTATTTGAAGTTCAAAACGATAATTAAAATAATTGTAATATGCGTACTGTTTTAATTATTCTGTGTTATTAAACACAGTTTGTATTTCAAGAATTTTCTCAAGGGTCGCAAACTCTTCTCCTGAGATATTTCAATAGGTCTTTAATTTTGGTGTTATGAATATTTCATAAATGGTATATTGATAAATTATATTATTTTATGGAGAAATTTATTACATAAATTATTGGCCTTTATTTGACTTTCAAACTTGGCTTTGAAAGTGCTTTATCTCAAAACAGTACAATATCTATATTTTTCATTAGACTTTAAGTTATTTACCTAATATTTTTTTTAAAATTTTTAAAAGTCTAATAATACTAGATTATTTGACCTCCACGTATACATTGTGATTGAAGTCGATTTTTTATATATATTTTTTTTATAATTTTCTTACCACTTGGGCGTGATGTGTGTGTGTGTATAAGACACACTTTTTTTATTTGATTAAATGAATGAGAAGAAATGACGAGACGAGCAAGGCGCTCGCCTGATGGTAAGCGCCGCGCCGGTCCATAAACAGAAGCAATACCACACAGAACTTTAAATTATTAAGAACTGCATGGCACTCAACTGTACTCGTCACCCCGAGACATAAGATATTGAGTCTCATAATGCCCAGTAATTTCACTTAAATGTGTGTCATGAAGTTTAAGATGAAGTCCGGTGCACCGTCACTGCCACGTAAATTAAAAGTAAAATTTACAATCTCACACAAAACGTGCACAAATTAACTGAAATATTTATTTCTAAAATACCCCCTAAAACCAAATACAACATCAACAAACGTTCAGTGAAACTGGCAGAATATTTCGAATAATTCCTGAAACGTTATGTTCGAGTTTAACTGGCGATGTTTATTTATATGTAGATTTAACTTCAGGTCACCAACATTCGGAGAAACGTTCGTTCCAAGTTATTATACTGTGAAAACAGAATCGACTATAACTGCTTGTTAATATCGACTACGTTTTTAATACAGTTCCTAGAGATGTGGGTTTGAGGGGAATTGTAGAATATCTTGTCAAATAAAGTTACTTCCACCATTAAACTGATTTAGAGAAGAAAAACTGAAAGGGAAGCATGGCATATCTGGGTGAGATTGGATTATATTGCGGGCTGCGGAGTCAAAAACAATCAAAATCTGCGGAATCAAAATCTTTGTATACCACAACGATTACAATTTTTATAAGCGATTTTCTCCGTCCCTGAACACCCGAAATACCAGTCCCCAATTTTACATACTTCGAATTAAATATCGGCAACGTATCTAAAATTTTCCTTTACGCCTCTGCCATTGTGCGTTTCACTTCAGCACCACCTCATCAGTAATTCCCAATATTTGACTGAAACGCTGTTTGATTAGTAATCAAAAAAGGGAGAAATAGTACCACTAAAATTTAAAGATTTACCATAGGAACTGGAAAGGTCAATCGATGGCCAATGAAGGGCAATGAATCGATTTTTGCTAGGCAAGCGTGCTTCATCCACATAATAGCTCACCCTAGTGAGAGATAGTGGCCAAACGCAAACTTATTAAGAATAAATAACAACATAACGACGTTTTAGTAAACGGACAGTATTCTGCTATAATGAACCATACAAATTAGTTGTAAACTTACTGTTTGGCGGATGTCGTTTCGCTCTCCAACAGAGAAGCACAGCAACAGCGGCGGCTAGCAACAGCGCCGCACCCAACGCCGCAGCAGCGGGCACCAGCGCCGTCCCACGCCGGGGCTCCTCCGCCCCTCCGCCCGTTCCGCCACTTCCGCCCCCCTCGCCACCGCCCCCTCCGCCCCCTCCGCCCGTTCCGCCACTCGCCGTCTCCGCCACTTTGTGCGTCATGGCTACTTTGATAGCACTAAAGTCAGAAGGCGCCTGTGCGGTGTACGCTTGGAGTTTGACCTCGTATCTAGTGTCTGGGGCGAGGTGGTGTAATGTGATGGAGCGGGCGGATCCTCCAGCGAACACCTTCTCGTACGGCCCGGCTGATGATTGCACGCGATAGTATACGTAGAAACCTTCCGCTTCCGGGCCAGTGCCGCGGGACCACTGTGAATACAATTTTTGGTTACATCTTGCTCGAAGGACCAAATTGAGGTTATGTCTTTTGGGTGGCTTTTTATACATCATGTCAAAATTCCCGTCTTATTTTTTTCAGAAGATAACGATAGATGGTAGCCACCATGTACGCTATAAGTACAGCTGCGGCCCTACAGTCTGTACCACTGCTGACGTCACTCACCGTCCAGTCCAGCTGTATGTTGTGCGGCGAGGTGGCGTCGGCTCTGGTGAGTGCGGGGGCGGCTAGGAGTCACCGCGCTGTACGCTGTACGCTGTACGCTGTAAGTACAGCTGCGGCCCTACAATCTGTACCACTGCTGACGTCACTCACCGTCCAGTCCAGCTGTATGTTGTGCGGCGAGGTGGCGTCGGCTCTGGTGAGTGCGGGGGCGGCTAGGAGTTACCGCGCTGTACGCTGTAAGTACAGCTGCGGCCCTACAGTCTGTACCAGTACTGACGTCACTCACCGTCCAGTCCAGCTGTATGTTGTGCGGCGAGGTGGCGTCGGCTCTGGTGAGTGCGGGGGCGGCTAGGAGTCACCGCGCTGTACGCTGTACGCTGTAAGTACAGCTGCGGCCCTACAGTCTGTACCAGTACTGACGTCACTCACCGTCCAGTCCAGCTGTATGTTGTGCGGCGAGGTGGCGTCGGCTCTGGTGAGTGCGGGGGCGGCTAGGAGTCACCGCGCTGTACGCTGTACTCTGTAAGTACAGCTGCGGCCCTACAGTCTGTACCAGTACTGACGTCACTCACCGTCCAGTCCAGCTGTATGTTGTGCGGCGAGGTGGCGTCGGCTCTGGTGAGTGCGGGGGCGGCTAGGAGTCACCGCGCTGTACGCTGTACTCTGTAAGTACAGCTGCGGCCCTACAGTCTGTACCAGTACTGACGTCACTCACCGTCCAGTCCAGCTGTATGTTGTGCGGCGAGGTGGCGTCGGCTCTGGTGAGTGCGGGGGCGGCTAGGAGTCACCGCGCTGTACGCTGTACTCTGTAAGTACAGCTGCGGCCCTACAGTCTGTACCAGTACTGACGTCACTCACCGTCCAGTCCAGCTGTATGTTGTGCGGCGAGGTGGCGTCGGCTCTGGTGAGTGCGGGGGCGGCTAGGAGTCACCGCGCTGTACGCTGTAAGTACAGCTGCGGCCCTACAGTCTGTACCACTGCTGACGTCACTCACCGTCCAGTCCAGCTGTATGTTGTGCGGCGAGGTGGCGTCGGCTCTGGTGAGTGCGGGGGCGGCTAGGAGTCACCGCGCTGTACGCTGTACTCTGTAAGTACAGCTGCGGCCCTACAGTCTGTACCAGTACTGACGTCACTCACCGTCCAGTCCAGCTGTATGTTGTGCGGCGAGGTGGCGTCGGCTCTGGTGAGTGCGGGGGCGGCTAGGAGTCACCGCGCTGTACGCTGTAAGTACAGCTGCGGCCCTACAGTCTGTACCACTGCTGACGTCACTCACCGTCCAGTCCAGCTGTATGTTGTGCGGCGAGGTGGCGTCGGCTCTGGTGAGTGCGGGGGCGGCTAGGAGTCACCGCGCTGTACGCTGTACTCTGTAAGTACAGCTGCGGCCCTACAGTCTGTACCAGTACTGACGTCACTCACCGTCCAGTCCAGCTGTATGTTGTGCGGCGAGGTGGCGTCGGCTCTGGTGAGTGCGGGGGCGGCTAGGAGTCACCGCGCTGTACGCTGTACTCTGTAAGTACAGCTGCGGCCCTACAGTCTGTACCAGTACTGACGTCACTCACCGTCCAGTCCAGCTGTATGTTGTGCGGCGAGGTGGCGTCGGCTCTGGTGAGTGCGGGGGCGGCTAGGAGTCACCGCGCTGTACGCTGTACTCTGTAAGTACAGCTGCGGCCCTACAGTCTGTACCAGTACTGACGTCACTCACCGTCCAGTCCAGCTGTATGTTGTGCGGCGAGGTGGCGTCGGCTCTGGTGAGTGCGGGGGCGGCTAGGAGTCACCGCGCTGTACGCTGTACTCTGTAAGTACAGCTGCGGCCCTACAGTCTGTACCAGTACTGACGTCACTCACCGTCCAGTCCAGCTGTATGTTGTGCGGCGAGGTGGCGTCGGCTCTGGTGAGTGCGGGGGCGGCTAGGAGTCACCGCGCTGTACGCTGTACTCTGTAAGTACAGCTGCGGCCCTACAGTCTGTACCAGTACTGACGTCACTCACCGTCCAGTCCAGCTGTATGTTGTGCGGCGAGGTGGCGTCGGCTCTGGTGAGTGCGGGGGCGGCTAGGAGTCACCGCGCTGTACGCTGTACTCTGTAAGTACAGCTGCGGCCCTACAGTCTGTACCAGTACTGACGTCACTCACCGTCCAGTCCAGCTGTATGTTGTGCGGCGAGGTGGCGTCGGCTCTGGTGAGTGCGGGGGCGGCTAGGAGTCACCGCGCTGTACGCTGTACGCTGTAAGTACAGCTGCGGCCCTACAGTCTGTACCAGTACTGACGTCACTCACCGTCCAGTCCAGCTGTATGTTGTGCGGCGAGGTGGCGTCGGCTCTGGTGAGTGCGGGGGCGGCTAGGAGTCACCGCGCTGTACGCTGTACTCTGTAAGTACAGCTGCGGCCCTACAGTCTGTACCAGTACTGACGTCACTCACCGTCCAGTCCAGCTGTATGTTGTGCGGCGAGGTGGCGTCGGCTCTGGTGAGTGCGGGGGCGGCTAGGAGTCACCGCGCTGTACGCTGTACTCTGTAAGTACAGCTGCGGCCCTACAGTCTGTACCAGTACTGACGTCACTCACCGTCCAGTCCAGCTGTATGTTGTGCGGCGAGGTGGCGTCGGCTCTGGTGAGTGCGGGGGCGGCTAGGAGTCACCGCGCTGTACGCTGTACTCTGTAAGTACAGCTGCGGCCCTACAGTCTGTACCAGTACTGACGTCACTCACCGTCCAGTCCAGCTGTATGTTGTGCGGCGAGGTGGCGTCGGCTCTGGTGAGTGCGGGGGCGGCGGGGGCGGACGGGTGGGCGGAGTCGCCGCGCTGTAAGTAGAAACGCGCTGAACTGCGCCCCAGCTTGTTGTCCTGGTTTGAGTATACTGCTGCGATACGGAACCTGACGAACGCAATATAAGTACACATGTCGTCTAAAAATCATTGTAGTAATAAGGTACGGTACACTGGCCGGTCGGTTGAGGGGCCAACGTATGCCGACTGGTCACGGTGTGACGTCACCGGGGACTTCGAGAATTCTCGAAGTTCCAAGGAAGTCGGCTAACGCTGGCTGGTCAACCGGCCTGCGTGGCGTCTCACGGAAGATTCTGGAATATTCTCGAATTTTCCGTTGATCGATGAATCGCTCGCGTTACGTTACGAAGCGGTTTACCCTCCCATAAGAAGCTATCACTTCAAAAATTATATGTCATTTATATACGCTGTAGTGTGTATCTCGAATAAAAGATAAATCAGTCTACGATTAATTAACTTACTTGTAAAATTTATCAGGCGTCAACCCCTCTATTTCGTATGAATGTATGTGCGGAGGTATGTCTTGGGTGGCCGTGTTCCATTGGGCGTTACTTGTGTTTGTAGCTTCTTTGTATTGTACCTAAAAGGTAGGGATAAAATAAAAAAATACTGTCATTCTGATAAAAAAAGCAACAGTCCCAGAATATACACGTATTGTAAAATAAACATTGTGAAACAAATATTGATCCCACTTAAGATATAGGATAGTTTATATCTCAATTTATAGTCACAATATTTTTTATGGCGAATTATTAGTTATAAATATCTGTGAGTTCTATAACATTCTAACAGATGACGGTGTAAGGTAATTTATCGGCGGGATTAAGTAAGTATCCAATAGATGGCGCATACTGTATTAAATAGTTTACTACAATATAATTTAACATATACCTTAGCCACAAGAACTCGTGGCCGGGTCTGCTAGTATATTATATTTATTTTTTGTTACTCAGTCGGTTACAAGATTTGTTGCATTATTATTATTATTTTTCCTGTGATTTCAGTTTAGCTTTACGTATGTTATTATATGCTCCTCGTATGCTTCTGACACGACAAATTTTAGAAGTTACCTTGAAGAACCGTATCGTCATTCCTTCCTTGGAGTGTGACCACGTCACCATCACACTTTGATCGGACAGGCGCGTCACGTTGGGCCGAGAGGGAGGGATCATTACACCTGCAAGTAGTTTAAGGGTAAGTATAAGGGGTGTAAGGGAAATTCTCCCGAAAACTAAGACACTGTAGTACGGATTACGTATATGACACCAGTAAAAAAAATCGCCAAATTAAAATCACTATTTTTTAATACATAGGCCGACAAACGCGCAACTGGTTAGCCTGATGGTAAGTTATCTCCGCCCATGAACGCCCATAATCACAGACGCGTTGTTGAGCATAATAGAAAGGGAAAATTTAGTGATTGGGAAAAGGTTTTGCTGGTGGGAGGATACTTGTATCCGACCGGATAGTGACCACCGTACACTGGTGCTAAAACCTGCCATAGTGGCCCACCTTGTGTGGGTCGCGTTCCAGGGTCAGTCAGTGTATATCCGGTTCTTCCCAGGGGGCTTGCCCCCTGATCCTAACCCTTTTCCCATCCCTTTTTCCTTCCCCTCCCCTTTGGCCCTTTGGCAGGCCGACATGATCTTGCTGACCTACGATGGACACATTGTTCATCATTTCCATTATTTCCATCATTCATTGATTCTTGGATTGCGCTACACTTACCATCAGGTGTAGCGTAGTCACTTTGCCGAGCCAGGATAAAAAAAAAGGTGACCTTAGACCTCAGGATATCTCACTCACCGTACGTAACGTAGCAGCAAGCCAATAATTAGTTTACTACGTCGGTTGATAATATTCAAATCTTCCGTACTCAACTCAGTTTTGTTATAAATAATAATAATCACAAATACACCCAACAGTCACACACATAGTCCTGACCCAACAGTAAGATACGAGTCTTGTGTCGTGGGTATCAGGAACTACGAGAGACTTTCGGTCTCACAATACCCAGACCCCGAAACAAATATTTGTGGATCACACATTTGTCTCGGTGCGGGGATCGAACCCCG
Source organism: Amorpha juglandis (assembly GCA_949126905.1). NCBI lineage: Eukaryota > Metazoa > Arthropoda > Insecta > Lepidoptera > Sphingidae > Amorpha > Amorpha juglandis. The sequence continues at coordinate 4,163,357 of OX421380.1, forward strand.
GCCTCTCGCTTCACAGCTGGCTACTCGCCCGCTGCGCCACGGAGGCTATCAAAATTATACAATTGAAGTATCCACTTGGAGTTTTGGCGGGAATTCTGACAGTGCAGTTCATCGCTTATTTTAATTTATTTCATAAACTTGTTTAGAGTTGTTTTTGTTGTATAAAAGTGGTGTGGTTTTGTTCGATAAACATTGACGGTGATGAACAGTGTATGGCAACATAGAAATAAGTGAATTAAGCATAGTACTGAAAGGAGTTAACACCAAAACTTCGACAAGACCTTGAAATCGACTGCACCCGTGTTTCATCGTTCTTGTAAAAATAACTTGAAAATAAATTATACTTGACACTGGCTAAATGCATAATACTGCGAAAGCCATAAATAAAAAGAAAAAGAAGAAGAAGTATCCACGATCTTAATGTTTATATACTAAAGTGACCTAAATAGATCTGCTAGACACAACAAATGGAAAAATCACAGTTATTCTGAGAACACAGTCTTAAATCTTCACAGTCTATCGACGTAGGCGTCTAGACGTGGCAATCAACACCGCCTGACGCACCTGACAAGTAACGTAGCAGAAATTTTGCTACATTACATAAATGTGGTTCTTAAATTTCAAGGTCGTGGAACACTTCATAAATAGTTTTTATGGAAACCCAAGGTAAATTATAATTTTAATTTCAAATGTTTAAAAATGATTCTGCAACATTAAACGCCTCCAAATCAATCTAATTTTAGCGGTAACTAATTCTGAGAACGATGCTAACTTTTCTTCAATAAGTTCCGCAGAATCTATTTTAAGAACGACTGTTATAGATTATCGATAGTTGAGCCACTCTATGCACGTCTTACTAGGAGGCGATCAATATTTATGTCGAGACTTTTAACTCGTAAAACACACATGACTTGCCCGTATTGGAATTTGCGTTTGGTTTTGCGATAAATGGGGCCATCACATCATTGGTTGGAAATAAGCTTCGCGAACCGTAGGTGCAAGTTAGTTATACTGCTGCCTGCCCTCTGGGGTAATAGGCACCAGCTTACATTATGTCAAACGCGATGACAGACATTTTGATTTTTAGACTGGGCTGAGACGTATATTTGAATAACAATTTGATTTATCACTATGTACTTACTTTTATTTTTCTTAGAATTCTTTCTGTTGTGTCTCTTTGGCGTCTGCGATGAGAACTGCGGCGTTTTTGGCATTTCCGCGGAATAATCCTGTAAATAAATTAGTTTTGAGAAAAAAGTACGATTAAATAATATGACAATTCGTTGTATAGACTTTACTAATATTATTATACATTTACATTATAAATAATCTGAAAAATCCTTAACAGGACGCGCACAATACCAACGAAGAAATATGGTAAAGTTTCACAACAAATATCTTTTAGGTTGTCTGGTAGAGTTCGCTTTTAGCGATAAGACCGCATTTTGTTACTTGATTTATTTGTAAGGTTGTTATTGTATAATTTTAATTATTATAGATAACTCTATCTATCTATCTCTTTATTTTATGACAATACCTTCGAGCATGCAGAAGTCACAATGCACAGCAACAAGTAAATAGTTAACATCGAGGTTGGTCGCAAACTATCTAACCATTGCAACTTGTATCTCCAAGATAGTACAAATGTTGAATAAAGTTTCGTTCTGAGTATAAACTTATCTGCCATTCAGCATTTTAACTAAGAATTTATTGTTATTAACAAGTTGGTGATATCATTCATATCATATCCGCCCGGATAGCGACCAAACGTGTCGCCTAGTGTTAAAACCAGCCATAGTGACCCACAAACCTTGTGTGGATCACGTCCCAGGATCAGCCAGTGTATATCTGCGGGCTTGCGACATGCCTTTTTTATCCCGGCTGGGCAAAGTGACTATGCTACACCTGATGGTAAGTGTAGCGCAATCTAAGAATAGTATCGACCAACGACAAACAGTGAGTCTATCGTAGGTCGGCAAGATTATGCCGGCCTGCCTAACTGCTTTTTCACACTCCGTTTAAAGGACCCCATATTATAGGAAGGAGGGAACACGTGTGCCGGCAAACTATTCCATAGCTTAATGGTCCGGCAGAAGTACGATTTTGCGAACTTTTTGTTCGAGCCGAGATGGAGGAGACCACGAAGCTGTGGTAACGCAAACCAGCACGCGTGGTTCTGTTAGGGAAAGGTGAGGATGGGATGATGGTTAGGACTTTTATTTTGAGTGGTAGAGCCACTGCAGACAGGTTTGTCTACAGCATGAATGGGCTGGCTCGACCGGGTCGTTACCATTGTCTCACAGAAAACCGACGTAAAGTAGCGGCTTGCATTTCGTACGGTAAGTGAGATATACGGAAGCCCAAATCCCCTTCTCAATCCCTAATTATCCCTTCCTATTCGGCAACGCGCCCATGATTCTTCTGGTGACGGGCGTACATGGGCGGTGGAGATCACTTACCGGCCTCGGCTCGTTTGCCGGCCTATGCTATAAACTCGTCCCAACTGTCTTACCTGATCTGATATCTGAAGTGGGATGACAGTGAGCATGGCGGCGAGGTAGGTGCAGCCCAGCTTGTTGCACGCGAAGCACTGGACGATACCCGCGTGACGCTTTTCTAGATGGTCGATGTGCAGCTCAGAATCTGTACCGGACAAGTATTTTAACATATCAGAAGTTCATGCCTGTATCCCCCAAGGGGTAGAACGAGTGTTGCATCATGGTTAGGATGAGGGCGACTGGTGTAATTTTTCGAATAAATAAATGACCAATTTTGAGTCGATATTATTGAAATTTAAAGGTCAATGAAAGTAAAAAGCTACTTAAAAATGGTTGTTAATATTTTTTAGGTTTTTTTTTTCGATGCTATTTTTGTTACAAAAAACAATCAACCGATTTTGAATCGGTGCATAAAAAAGTCTTATCCCTGATAATCTTTCATCCCTGATTTTACCCCCTTAATGATGGAACTATTACTTCTTGTTTAAATAGGGCCAACTTTAAACTATACCCTTTCTAGTAAAAAAAGAATCGTCTTAATAACTTTATGAGATGTTATGCGAGGTTAAAATGAAAAAAACGCGTCGTATTGAGAACCTCTTTCTTTCCACTAAGCCAATACCGAGTATTTTAAGTTTAAGCTTATAATAATAATTTACTATACTGAAAATATTTTCACTAGCTTTTACCCACGGCTTTGCCGGCGTGAGCGACGTTTTGCGGCAACAAAAGTCTATATTTAAATCCAGGCCATGGTCTACCTGTGTGCCAAATTTAATCCAAAACCGTTCAGCAGTTAAAGCTTGATTGACTAACAAACATCCAAATTCACAAACTCATAAACACCCAAACATTCACATTTATAATAGTGATAAGATAAGTTATCAAACACGTTTTAAACCAACTAAAATAAAAGACATAAAAATATTTCGAAACAATGTTAATTTAAATTGCATCATAAATCCTTGCATAGGTAAATGAATATCGTAACACAATAAACAAATGAAGTAAACAAAAGTAAAACGCCACAACTGAGCGTAATATTTCACGGCATGTACAGATAATGGTAAAATTGAAATTTATTACAAACGAACAGGATACAAGTATTATCCGGCCATGCAGCCAGGGCGATCTTCCGGGACCCAAGGAAACTATATAAAATCATTTCCTCGACTGGACAATTATAAAGTTTGGGTAATGTATAGAAACTTGAGAGAGAAACTTGATCGAAGCTTGTTACTTATTCCAATATTCTATCTTAATTCGGTTTAAATTTAGCTACCATAATTATTAGAACAGCGTTATTTAAATTTCGAACTACACTTTGATTATCAAATCATTTCTTGTGTTTTTTATAGACAGATTTTTTCATATGACGCCTCTTGAATAGCGTGTTCACACGATTCAATTTTAGTTGATCAATCAACAAAAGCTGTATGCGAGGCACCGTCTACGTAGATACGTAGGAATTGTGTTATGTTCCGAAACAAAAACACAAATTGTGATCGTCCGACCTGGGAATTGAATCCAGGACTTCACAATTCTCAGCCTTATTTGGCTATACTCCATGACCTATACTCAACATATGGGTATAATGAAGAAATACTGACCTGTAGCCCGTATTCCCTTCTCACTCTTCAAGAGTTCACCGTTCAGAACCCAGTGGACAGTAGGCTGAGGGTATCCGAGAGCAGTGCCGCAGTTGATGTGAGCGCTTTCTCCCTCCGTAGGGCTGAGATTCCCTACAGACCCCTCCCAGCGAGGAGGTTGGAGTTCCACTACCTTCCATGCTCGACGGATGTCGTTGGCCAAGCAGGAGTAGATACCCTACGAAGAAAAAAATTATAACCTTAAATGAGGAAACGAGAAGGTCGTTCCCCTGATGGTAAGGCCTGCCTAAACAGAAGCAACACCACATAGATCTTTCAATTACAAAACTCTGAATGGTACTGGACTGCTTTCATCATCCGAGATATAGTTGTTCGGTCTCATAGGTAATATCCAGTAATTTCACTGGCTTCAATGTCCCAGAAACCGAAACACAACAGTGCTTACTTACACATAGCTGTTTAGCAGCAGATATTTTTTTTTTTTATCCTGGTTCGGCAAAGTAACTACGCTACACCTGATGGTAAGTGTAGCGCAATCCAAGAATAGTGTCGACCTACGATAAACTATGTGTCCATCGTAGGTCGGCAAGATCATGCCGGCCTGCCAAAGGGCCAAGGGGGAAGGGAAGGAAAAAGGGATGGGAAAAGGGTTAGGATCAGGGGGCAAGCCCCCTGGGGAGAACCGAATGGCTGGCTGACCCTGGAACGCGACCCACACAAGGTGGGCCACTATGGCAGGTTTTAGCACCAGTGTACGGTGGTCGCTATCCAGTCGGATACAAGTATCCTCCCACCAGCAAATATAGCAATATAAACAAAGCGGTGGTACCAACCCAGACGTCCTCCCGCAAACAAAGCACCTAACACCTTCATGAGTGGTAGAGCCAAGCTACAACGGCTTGCGGTGTTGGAGAGCACTTACCATCAGGTAACCCACTTGCTCGTTTGCCAGCCTATATGCTATAAAAAATAAATTTGGCTTACTTATAAATTAATATACTGCTAAGGGTTCTGCTTTATTTTTACAGTTGGCAGCCCGGACGACATCGTGCCTCTTTAAAAATATTGTTGTCATTGACCAAAAATTATTAATGGCCAGCATCCGGATCCGGTTCCAGATCATACGGATTTTTTAAATTCGCATAGTTCTTTCTTCATCTTCTACAATACTCCTGGATTATTACAGCTCAATTCATAACTACAAAGTATACAGCCTTTTTTTTAATATTCTCATAAAAAGCTCATTTCTTACTTCGTGATCAACAGTAAACGGAGATATGCTGAGCAAGTTGTCATGTGGATGTGGTAACGCTGGTCTCTGCTCCCGAGACCACGTGACACGCGGAGGGGGTGAGCCCACAGCTCCACACCACAGGTGGAGTCCCCCGTTAGGATGGACAGGCATCGTCAGTACACCCTCACTGTCTATTACTCCTACATACTCTTCTGATTCTAGGAATCTAAAAGAGGAAAAAATTGTTCAAAGAACACAAACGAAAGAACACGACGCGACTTCGTCCGCGTGGTATTTAACTAAATCCTCAGTTACTCCTTGTTAAATCAGCTATCTGCCAGTGAAAGTCCCGGCAAAATCGGTCCAGACATTTCAGAGATTAGCCGAAACAAACAGACAGACAGATAGACAGACAAAAATTGTAAAAAAAAAAATCGGTATATGTACAGTGTTTACATCCAAATGCACATAGTTATTTTAATATTACAAACAGGCACTCCAATTTTATTTATTTGTATAGATGTATAGATTGTGTTAATCAAGTTTTTAAATGCACAGTTTGCAAAGATACTTTTCTATACCTTACGTTGTTCGTAGAAGTATGTATATGTTACATGCTTAGGTTACTTGTTTTAGTTTATAAGTGTTACAATTATCTCGTTGATATGTTTATTAGTCTTTTTATTTTGTAATTAGATCATAATATACTTGAAAGACCGCTTTATTGCCTTGCGCTACCTAAGATGCGATAGTAGTCTAGCCATCCCATTCAATTTTTATATTCAAACTTTCATCACTGTAGTAATCATTTTAATATCTCGCGTTGAAACTTTAATGTACACGCAATAACTATCATAGCTCGAGAACATATTAAATCACAAAGAAGAATTTATTAAGTACTAGCTTTTGCTCGCGGCTCCGCCCGCGTGAACAGCATTTTCGAGGATAAAATTAGCCTGTAACCGTCTCCAGGGTACCAGCTATCCTTGTAGATAAATTCATCAAAATCGATTCAGTGATTTAGGCGTGAAAGCGTAACAAACAAACTCACTTTCACATTAACTTTCACCCCCCTTTTCATCTCTTATTAACAAAATTTTCCAAAATTCCTAAAACACGTATTTATTTGTTTTACGTCAATAACCGAAATACAAAGTTTTGTTTATGTTACTTTCAAAATGACGGACTTTCATACATATTATCTTCCCCTATTTTGACCCCTTTGGAGTGGAATTTTCTAAAATCCTTTCTTAGTGGGTGCCTACATAACAAAATGAATATACAGTCCGAATTTCATGCTTGTAGCCTTAATAGTTTGCGCACGGCGATGATGAATCAGTCAGTCAGTCAGTCAGGACATGTTATTTTATAAGTATAGATGTATACCATTTTCATAATAAATCTTTATATTGGTATTCTGCTGCCAACTAAAAAGAATAAATAAAAATAAATAATTTACCTCATGTAAAATAATAACTTATAAATTATAATAAGACTTACCTAACATCCCCATTCCCATCAGCTTGCACTTTCAAATGCGTCTTCTCTGGCAGATCCAAAACTTGACCGCTTATTTCATTGATTGCTTTGCAACCATAAGTACCACTATCTTCTGCGGTCGCGTTGTGAATCACCAACACTCCGTGAGGTGTCTCCAACTGTTTTTTAACACCCTGCAACCAAATAGACGATATTATATTATCATCTCTCGAATAGGGACTCATGTCCCTAATGTAGATTATCTGTTTTCTAACTATGACTAGAAATCAATTAAAATTTAGAAGAAAAATTCTGTTCACAACGCACGTTTTTTTTGATTCGCCTAATAACGAATTTAACAATAAGACTTCTTATGCACTTGCACACTTTCGTAATTTTGTATTTTGTTATGTTATAAAAATAACTTTAAAACAAAAAAACTTAACCGACGAAAAGACTGAAAAGCAAAAAATAAATAACACCATGGCATCCGCAATTGCAGGTCTCTTTAGAATCGGTGCAATTTCAGTTGCCCGGCAGCGACAGAGGTACCGACTCCAAAGAGACCTGCAATTGTGGACCACGAAGGCTGAAAAGCTTTCGAAACGGACGGGACCTAAATTACAATAAAAAACCCCCGATAAAAATTAAAATTTGTTTTATTTCAATGAGTAACATTCGCGTAAACGTAAGACATCATTATGTTAATTAATATTATTATAAACCCTTTGCTCCGGTACCCCCGCGTGAACATCTTTTTCCGGGACAAAAGTACCCTAAGTCCTTCCCCAGGAATAACCTATTCTACCAGATGTTATTAAAATCCGTTCGGCCGTTTAGGCATTAAAACGTTGCAGACTTACTTTCGCATTTAATCGTATAATATTAATATGGATTACACGTACTCGAATCCCAGTATTAAAGGAACATTACATTACTGCGTAGTATTTAAACGATTAAAATGTAAATGAAAAATAAAAAGAAAGCAGACAAAGAAAAAGAAATAGGCCCACGAAACATTCTGGAAGTTGAACCTGTAATTTAATTGAAAATAATGCCTGTCAGACACGGAGGTACTCCATATCTAGGGCAAAATTCTTTGATGACTTTGGTAGAACTATTGGATCTGGATCGTAATACTGAGTTCAAACTTTATAATATTGTGAATTGAATAATTTTATATTACGACATTGAAACTTGGTTAGAAACAATGTACATTCAGTTCCATTTAGTTTATACAATGACTTCTGCGATAGATTTTCCCAATGAAACTTTTTGTACAGTTTTTATCTTACGTAGACGTTGAAAGAAAGATATCAAAACTTTAGAATTTATTGATGGCACTACTTTTTGTACGAAACGTAGTCGCTTTACGTCACCGGGCAGTTCGCACAAAACATTAACATTAAGTAATACTCCAAAAGTCGTGGATAATTTGTGTTTCGTGGCATAATTTACATTTAATAGAATAAAACATAAAAGCGATATCTCAGCGGGCAGTATTATGGACTGTCGAGACGAAAATCGCAAGTTCGAAACAAGCCTCAAGAGGATATAGCTCTGATTTTACTAAGTTATGCACATATATGTGTACTCATTTTTAATTATCGCTTGCTATAACGGTGAAGGAAACATCATGAGTAAGCCTACATACCTGAGAAGTTCTCCATAAGAATTTCAAGGGTATGCCAAATCTGCCAACCTGCAAGCCAGCGTGGTGGACTAAGGCCTAATCCCTCTTATTCAGTAGAAGAGGCCAGTGCCCAGCATTGAGACGTGTATAACACGGAGCTAATATTATTATCTATTAAAATAAAACATAGTATAACCTAACACTACGCTGAAATCTCAAAGGGTCAGGCCACTACTGCACCTACGGTTCGTGCAGAACGTTTCTGTATCGAGAAATAAAATATTGCCACTTATTTCTAAGTGTCTTAGTTCGTCAGTCGTCTTTACTGGTATCCACAAAATATTATATTTTATATGTAACTGGGCCGTAGTACGGAAGTCGAAGGAAAAGTAAGTCTGGGGAAAGAAACGAGGAGTTGGTTCGTTGGGCCTTCAGCCATTTCTATTCTTATCATAAACAGTACCAGCGTGAAGAAAATCCTAAACAAATAAATGTGAGACACTTACCTTAGGTCCTTCCTTCCACCAGCTCAGTATAGCCGGTGGTTCTGATATAGGTTCCTTGCAGTGCAGGACTATGGTGTTGTGTGGGGGTGCTGTGATGACCCTCTTCTCGGCGCTGTTCTTGCTGAGATCCACTCTCGCCACGCTCAGACGAGCAGGCACTGATACTAGTATCACAGACCCGTATAGTACTACGCACTGGAAAGGAGAAAATGATTTTATGGTGTGGCACATGACAGCTATACCAGAAGATCCTTTGTATATGAGAAGTGGTCTGGCTAAGTCTGATCGTTTTGTCTGTAGCAGCTGTGTATAAGCACTGTTGCACTTTGGTTTGACGGACATTGAAGCCAATTAAATTACAGGGCATAATAAAACTTATCGTATGTCACACGCTCAATATAAAGAAAAAAATAGTAAAAATGCCGAGTATGTATAATAGCTTACATATCACCAGCGTAAGTATCAATATAGTAGTAATTATCGTAAGTACCGTTATTTTAAGTTTTATTTAGTGTCAGTTAATTATCTGCCTAGGAATAGCCCTAGGGACACACTGCATATATAGACACTGCAGATTGTCTATAAATACCCATTACTTAAGCCGCTGCTAATACTGTATTCTCGTACTATATAAACACTTCTCATACTGTACTGTATCTAAACACCAAACAAAATGGCCACAATTTAGAATACTTTACGGTACATTCAAACGTCACACTCCGGCGGGTGGCCCAACTATAGTTCAAAATAATTATTCAAAACAAAGTTTAGGAAAGGCGGAACCTTTTTGCTCTGAATTCAGTGGAAGGGACGTGTCCTTATTTATACAGCGAAATTCTTGAGTTTTTGCCAACAATACCGAACATCGTACAGAATGCTGTCAATGTTTAAAATTACTTGACTCGCGTGTTTTTATTAAGGTTATTCTTGCAATCTGGCTTCACATTATATCGGACTGTATAATGTATGCAATTATATAATTTTATGTCTTCATTTTGATGAAGCTTACTGCGAAACGTTTTTGTTCCCAAAATAATACATAACGCATGTCTTATCCCGAGATATAATAAGTTCTCGAAGAAATTAGTTAACAAAAGAGACCACCATGAGGCATCATACGATAGTCAGCTGAGGAAAAGATGCTACGGATTAAGTAATTCCGCCTTAGGTGAAGTGAACTGTTGAATATTTTGTTCCATATGTCTGGATCTCAAAACAAAATAAATATGCTTGGTGAGCGAGCAGAACTGTTGGTGAAAGCAACTAAAATTCAACTCCCTTAACGATAACTGGTCCCTAGCTATTCATTCTAATAACTAGCTTTAACATTCTAGAAGCATCCACAGCGTTTAGATGTAAATGTATTTCCAATCGGAGTATTTTTATTTACTTCTTATACACCAACCTGATAGAACGATGTCTGCGTAGTCTCAAGGACTTCAAAAACAAGCCTGGCTGAGACCTCAGTGGACACGAGTTCTTTACTGGTTATGGCAAGGACCTCCTCCCAGGAACCCTCGGGGCTGTCCACAAGCCGCGAGCGCCACACCAACTTCTCTCCAGGTACGTTGACTTCACATTCGAAGGTCACAGAATCACCGACAGGAGCTGTTACTGACTCTGGATTCTTTGTGAATTTCATATCAATTTCTGAAAAAGAAAAACTAATTTATAATGAAGCATATTATAATTGCTAAAACTTATTCCACATGATGGTTAATAAAATGTAGTCTAAATATCGAGTGTCGTTGCATTTCTCTAAGGTCTCTATAGTTATGATATAGTACCTTTTTGTCTCATAGTTTTTATCACAGTACGACAAGGTGCTTACGCTACATATGAGGGTAGGTACAGTGCAGTCCAAAAATAATATTGACCACTCATAGAGGTTTATGTATCGTAGATCGTCGGCATAATACCGGCCTGCAAATATTTCTAAACATTCAGCTTTATAGACCCAATGTCACAGAAAGGAGATCACAGTGGGTTGGTACTTTACTCGAATGAAATATATGTGCATAGGATAAAAACAAACACAAATAAGCATAACAGCCTCCGTGTTGCAGCGAGCAAGTAACCATCTGCGAAACGAGAGGTCACAGTATCAATTCCCGCGCCAATACATATGTATGTCTAGGTGTTGTGTGAGCGCAAGTTCCTCGTAGTCAAAGCCCGATACATGTTAACCTAGTGTGGGTCAGGACCATGTGTGAGATTGTTAAGTTAGTTTTGATGCTTACACTTTAATACTTATATTTCTTATTGGTACCGTATTTAAATCTAGTTAAAATAATTACGGACTTATCCCAGAATATTAACTCAACGACCAAACAACGTTAAATAATTTTATTTGCATACCAACAGGCAGACACGAGAAATGAAACAAAAAAGCGATCCCGATGTCCTTGATACCTTGTTACCCACACGTTCCGATCTTGCATGACGCATCTCACTTGGAGGTTGTGATTGCCCTGCTTAAAGATTCTACCTTATGCAGTTGCCAGAAAGTATATTTTTACATACGAATGCATAATTGAGATGTTCCTTCTTGTTTTATTCTCATACCATAACGGAAATAAAAAGGAGACAAATATTTCATGTGATTTTAGGTCCCGACGCGGAGGGACTGTGGCATGATGCATTAATATAATTCAGTGGTATTAGTCGCAACATAAATCTTATAATGTTGGTTTTGTAAAGATTTTAAACCAAAGAATTCTCAAAAGGGAATTCTCAATTGGACTGTATTTTTTATGGTACTAGCGTGACATCTTCGCCAACTATAGACTGACATAGATGATTTTTTTTGTAGTCCATAGGGTCCATAGTCATCATAGGGTTTATACAATCGTGGTCTCATAGTATATAGGTTAAATCTGATGTTAAGGTACGCCGTACAAATAAAAAATGGCAACCTCCTCAAAGGGTAACAGCAAACACACTGTAATTCCATTTTTCAATTCCACAATTTTAAAGACTTTTCAGGGTAATTTATTTGCTGGTGGGAGGATAATTGTACCCGACCGGATAGCGACCACCGTACACTGATGCTAAAACCTGCCATAGGGGCCCACCTTGTGTGGGTCGCGTTCCAGGGTCAGCCAGTGTATATCCGGATCTCCCCAGGGGGCTTGCTCCCTGATCCTAACCCTTTTCCCATCGCTTTTTCCTTCCTCTCCCCCTTAGCCCTTTGGCAGGCCGGCATGATCTTGCCGACCTACGATGGATACATTGTTTATCGTTGGTCGACACTATTCTTGGATTGTGCTACACTTACCATCAGGTGTAGTGTAGTCACTTTGCCGAGCCAGGATAAAAAAAAATTGCCTAGTACACCAAAGTGGCTGCTTCACCGAATTTCATGGAATTTAAAACGCACCACAAAGTAATTGTCGGCTGATGATGTCAGCATCTTCACAATTACTATATGTAATTATGAAAGACTGCCTAATTGCTACTTCAGTATGCTCAAAGAGCTAATGTTGTCGACTAAGGAGTATTCCAGGAGAAAATTACTGAAAATGTAGTACAAGCACCTTTGAATAAAATGACGTATTCATTTTATTCAAAGGTGCTGAATCATTGAACTGAGAGGCATTTGTCGGAACACGTTTTAGAGAAAAAATAAATACATATTGTGAATTTTAGATATATTTTGTAACGTTAAATAGAATATATAATAATTCTGTTATTTCTTGCTGCCTGGCACTACCCCGGCGTAATGGTAGTTCTCTCTTCTCCCTCCCCACTTGATTTGACGGATATCTAAACATAAATATCGGTGGACAAGTGACGAAATTTGAGTTTTTCATCCCAGACATAAACCCTTAGAAATACCATTCCTTCTTAAAATTTAAACCAGCGCCGAAGTTAGGACTACCGCCGAAGTAATCCCTTTCGTATACAAAAAGAAACATCCAAATTGGCCCCCATTTGAGCTGATTATCCCTGAAGCTCTAAAACGAATTAATCAACGACTTTAAAGTTCCTTATTTAAATTTCAAATCGTCTATAAAGTCCAGACATTCTATAGAGTAATACGATAAAATTAAGCGCTTCGGAAATCTTTGCTATTTCAAAAATACGAATGGACTTTTGATTATGGTGATCTAATAAAGTTTGTACAATATTATAATAATGTAATGTACCTACTATTTTTTCCTAGTGAGTGAGGCTCTGACGGCTGCGAATTGTTGTTATTAGATAAGTATTGGTTCATTAATGAATGAAGATTGCTCATGGCACAACATTAATCAGCATACCAAGGTGGCAGGTCCCTCCTATGCGAGAGGCCGTCGGGGTTGGTACCACCGCTTTGTCTATTTCTGCCGCTAAGGAACAGTTTGTAAGCACTGTTATGTTTCGGTTTGAAAGACATTGAAGGACAGTGAAATTACTGGGCATTATGAGACTTAACATCTTATGTCTCGGGGTGACGAGCGCAGTTCAGTGCCATGCAGTGCTTTGTAATTCAAAGTTCTGTGCGGTGTTGCTTCTGTTTATGGGCAGGCGTGGCGCTTACCATCAGACGAGCGCTTTGCTCGTCTCGTCATTCAATGAAATAAAAAAAAAATACCAAATTAAAGATGCTACAACACGTAAAAAATATTTAAATTCAACGGTTAAAATTCCAAATCCCACGCTAGAATTTCATGTGCCATTTATTGTATCGACTTAAAATCCAAACCCACACGCAAAGACTACTCGCCTGCAGCGCTATAAAGGTCTAAGAAACTTATTTCAGATATTATAAATAAAACGGACTTTAATAATACCCATATAGTTAATAATTAGCAGACTGCATGCTTCAAACCGGTATATGATTAAATATTCAATACCATTGGTTGATGGAATTTCAAGGAGGGAATTTCTCTTCGATACTTTTTATCTCCGTACAAAATTGTATTCCAGTTATTGAAGCAGCTTTTTGTATCATCTGTTAGGTGTTTCAATACCATTGGATTGCAATCGTAGAGCTCTACCTTATGGCTCATAAATCATATCTTTTTAAAGACTAAAAATCCATTCCATTTTGTAGGAATGCCGAGTCACTTTTGCAAATTGTTCTGTGTACTATAAGAGTAATAAATATATAGTTATGTTGTATAGGAATAGCGCTTTGACTTTGATGAACCTAATTGTCACATTATCTATTTTTTTTATTTTATTAGCCCTATATATTATATTCGTCCCACTGCTGGGCACGGGCCTCCTCTACTGAATGAGGGATCAGGTCTTAGTCCACCACGCTGGCCTAATGCGGGTTGGCAGACTTCACATACCTTCGAAAAATCTTATCGAATTCTCAGGTATGCAGGTTTCCTCACGATGTTTCCTTCACCGTTAAAGCAAGCGATAATTAACAATTAATATACACGTAACTTAGAAAAGTCAGTGGTGTATGCTCTTGGGGCTGGTTTCGAACCTGCGACTTTCGTCTCGACAGTCCATACCACTCCCCGCTGAGCTATTGCTGCTTGTCTAATTTACTTTATGGAAATGACGTCACACACAAGTCATTCATAATTAAAGAAATATTTAAAGATATTTTTAGGGCTGCGGAAATAGAACATACTGATTGTCAATTACTTATAGCGGGTTCACACGGTTCGAATTTAGTTGACCAGATGCTAAAGTAAACCGTGTGAAACCGTTATTAGTTAAGATGCAATTGAATTTTATATTAAGGCTCTATTGGTATTCGATAGATTTTCAAAAGACACGCTTAATTTAAAGACCATAACTACACTAAACAATATTATATTTTAAGACATTGGAAAATACAACATAGAATATTAAATAATATTATGATAAAATTAAACAACAAAACCAGATAGATCCTTTTCGAGACACAGACGTTTGACAAAAAGTAGTGGAGGTTTTATCGCTAATCACACTTAAATCCAGTGATGGATAAAAACATTTGAAGGTCGCACTGTAAATGTTACAGATACCTAGGACGAGCTATACCTGATCTAGATTTACGATTACTGATATCGACTTTTTGTGTTCCAAGCGTCAGCTATTTTTTTTATGGCAGTGATTTAAACATATTTTTAGACGATTAAAAATCAGTCAGAGATTTTATGTCTTTAGTATTTCCCCACAAGTGCCAACATGGCGCTTGTCGTCAGGCTAGTATCTTGCTCTTCTCTTCATTGAGTAGAATAAAAATGGAAATATAAATTAGACAATTGGACAAAAAATAATTATGTATGGCAAATAACAATCTTTTGCAGTCCCAATAATAAAATGTAACATTAAATTATTTCCCTTTCTTTAGTGGTCTTTACTCCAATAGAAAGATAATAAGTAAATTAACAAACTTATTTACGAAAAAGAGGTATAAATTCTGTTAAAAAAACGATTGAAACGTTGATGAAATGGCATATTGAATATTCATTGTAACGATGGCATAAAAAGTTTTTAGCAAGGACACTATATAGACGAAACCTTTCTTATTTACAGCGGCGTTTGACAAACGAGCAAGTGGGTCGCCTGATGATAAATGATCTCCACCGACACTGTACGCCCGCAATACCAAAAGAATCTTAGGCGCGTTGCCGACCTTAAAGTGAAGGGATAATTAAGGGATTGAGAAAGGGAAGGGGGATTTAGGCCTACGGATATCTCACTCACCATACCAAACGCAGAAGCAAGCCGCTACTTTACGTCGGTTTTCTGCGAGACTGTGGTAACGACCCGGTAGAACCGGCTTATTCATACTATAAAGAAAACTGTCTACAATGTGGCTAGCAACTATTAAAATTTTGTTTCGGGTCTGGGTGTTGTGGTACCGTAAGTTCCTCGTAGTTCCCGATACACGTGATGGAGGTTAAACCTATTGTGGGGTCAGGACTATGTGTGTGACAGTGTACATAAATCGTACAGGTTAATCTACGACATCTCCGACCTCAATACGAATTAAGGCGATTTTATCATGCTCTGGGAGACCCCCACGCTATAAACCATCTAAATATATAAAACTCAAAGGTGACTGACTGACATAGTGATCTATCAACGCACAGCCCAGACCACTGGAGGGATCGGGCTGAAATTTGGCATGCAGGTAGATGTTATGACGTAGGCATCCGCTAAGAAAGGATTTTGATAAATTCTACCCCCAAGAGGATAAAATAGGGGATGAAAGTTTGTATGAAACTTTGTCAATTTTAAACGTTCACGCGGGCGAAGCCGCGAGCAAAAGCTAGTCATAAATATAATAAAACAAATCACATTTTTTTATCAAAATATAAATACTGTGTAGATGTATTTATATTAGCTCTACGTATGCATGTTACAGCTAAAACATTCTAATTTGTGATTTTAGATCATTAAATACATTATTTATGTACGCAATAAAACACGTTGATATGTATATATGAAATGTATACTTTATTTTACATAATATGTATATTATTCGTTTTATCTGACGATTTAAAATGTATTCATACTAAAATAGAATTTGTGTGGAGAATTTTCAAAAGTGCTTTTTCACGTCAGTACGCGCCGTGATAACTGAGAACAATCGAGTCTCATTTAAGGTGTTCATTAGTAAAAAAAAATGGCCGAATTGAGAACCTGCTCCTTTTTGAAGTCGGTTAAAAATAAGATTGTTCTTCCATTTATTGGATATCTTTGCAATAAAAAAAACAAAAACCTAAAGACGCTTAAAATAATAATTGAATTATACTAGCCCTGTATTATTTATTTATTTTATTTGATTGAATGACGAGACGAGCAAGGCGTTCGCGTGATTGTAAGCGCAAGTAAGATTGTAAGTCGAACAAGAAACATCAAGTCCCACTGCTGGGCATGCGCCTCTACTGAACAAGAGCTTAGACACTGTATACTGTATTTTAACTCAGCTGAATTTTAGAAATAAATGCCTACAGCCGCGCGGTACGTAAACATGCGATAGGGCTGCCCGCCTCCAGCATTTTAATTACATTTGCCTACTTTGTGATTCCTAAATGAAATGGTTTTGTGATTATAAAATACTTTTTTATGGATTCAGTTAGAGCATTACACCCATTCTAAATAACGACAACAACTAAGTAACAAAAAAGTACCTTTTAAGTTGCCAATATTAATAAAACTGCGCAGCTGCGTACATTGTTTTGTCGCTTTATTATCCTAGCCTGTAAAAACTCGACTGTCGGTATCATGCATATCGAACTTTCTAAGAAAATCGTTATTTTGTTTACTTATTGGGATGCTTGCACGTATAGACTGTTGTTGACCATAACTAATAATATATAAGCGTACCTACCGTATCATGATTCACCGTATCATGATTACTATAACTACCTATTTCACTCGTGTCAATTACTTTCCTTTAATCTATTTACTTTATTTATTAATCCAGACATTTATTTTCGGGAGATAAAAGGAAATACTTATCCATTAAAAAACACACACATTATGTACCTACCTACTAGTAAGTAAAATTATTTTATAGTCTTACCTTTCAGAGTTTCCAGGTAATCTAAAAAAAGTTATCTCTGGGTGCGTTATTGATTGCGGTCATGCAACCAAAAACAGCACAATATATCCTATTCGTCATATTAAATATGTACTTGGTCTTATTTTTAGTGTTTTTTAAAAAAAAAACAATACGCCGTCCGTTCGTGACTGCGGCACAGTCGCGACTGTCTGCGTGCCGCGCGCGTGCCTTGATCGAGGCGCGTAGGCATAGCTCGCGTTTCATCCATTTGTATGAAGATAAAATACTGTATACTATACCTTTACTGTGGCTTAGACCTTAGTCTTAAACATTTACACATACTATTTCCGCGAAAACTTTGTAAATTTAAAAATATGTTGAGGATTTTCCATTAAGGCCCAATAAGGAATTCTGGAAGATTGAAGTTTAAAAGATTTTAGAGTGCACTTAGAGCCCTGAATATTATCTAGTTACCGAGTCCATAGTTTGCTTACCTTGACATGATACGTATTTCACTTTTACGTCTATTTATATAAATGCCATTAATAGGTAGGTAGTTGATATGTGGTAGATCCCTCATATTCCACAAGCCGTCTGGGTTGGTACCACCGCTTTGTCTATTTCTGTCGCCAAGCAATAGTGTGTTAACACTGTTGTGTTTCGGTTTGAAGGAGATTGAAGCATCACTGGGAATTATGTGTCTTAAAATTTTATGTCTCGGGTGATGAGCACTGCCTAATCCATGTAGTGCTTTGTAATTGAAAGTTCTGTGTGGTGTTGGTCCTGTTTATGGGCAAGCGTGGCGCTTACCATCAGGCGTCTGAGCAGTTCTTTCCGTTATTCAAGCAAATAAAAAAAATATTGAGGCAAAATATATTATGATTTATATCGATTAATAAACCCCTCTATACGCCTACAATGATAAATAAAGAAATCTTTTCAGAGCATAGTTTAAAAGTAATGAACAATTCTTCTTCTCTTCTTAAATGCTAACTTTATTAGTTTCCGTAAAAAAATATTTGAAGATTTAAAAAAATATTACCCATTTACGCAACGTTAGAAATCAATATACACCATGGAATATACTACCCAGGATGTATCCCTGTCATATTTCGACCAGACATTTCATCAACGTTCTACAAACCTTAAAGGAATTTTCCTAAGTAATAACATATATTTGTGGTTGTGTCCAATATTTGTTCAAACTTTCCAGAAGCTAAGCCGGTACACGATTCGGCGGCAACTTTTTACTTACTCGTCGAACTATTTTCTGAGTCCCATTGTAATCAAAAAGGGGCAGGCAGGACGGATACGAGGAAAAAATAAATCCCTCCCGACTAGGTAGTCACTAATGACTTCACACAAATACTTGGACAACATAATGACGAGTTACCGTAAAATTTGTTCAGTACACACTCACGCACACACACACGGACGACACATCTGTATTAGTTTTTAGGGTTCCGCGGCGTTAGACGTGAAACTTTGAGTTAGAGTTACTTTTAAGTTACTTTGAGTAGATTAGATTATAATTCTTTATTGTATAGACAACTAGCTTTTGCTCGCGGCTCCGCCCGCGTGATCTGCTTTTTCCGGGATAAAAAGTATCCTATCACCCAAGTCAGCTCATACCCTGTCCGTATACGAAATTTCATCAAAATCCGTTCAGCGTGATTGACGGACAAACATCCAAACAAACAAACTTTCACATTTATAATATTAGTATGATGTACAATAATTAACAATATGTTACAATGGTCGATCTTATTGATGATAACGCTCTCTCAACCAGCCTTAGGATGGATTAGTGGCAAAAGAAAAATAAACAAATAAATACACCCAACAGTCACACACATAGTCCTGACCGCACAGTAAGATACTAGTCTTGTGTCGTGGGTCTCAGGGACTACGGGAGACTTTCGGTCTCACAACACCCAGGCCTCGAAACAAATATTTGTGGATCATACTGACATTGGTCTCGGTGCGAGGATCGAACCCGCGGCGTATCGCTTCACATCCCACTACTCACCCGCTGCGCCACGGAGGCTGTCGAAAAAATAATTCCAATATTCGGCTATCTGCGCCCGACTCACAAGAGAAAAATAAGTAGTTAATCTACTGTAACAGGTTTGTATAAGGCCATTATCACGCGTTCCTATTTTCAATTTCACGAAGATTGCCAATTTAAAGTGTACCTAACTTAAAGTACATTTTTAAAAGGTCACATGGCGATTTTTCGTAAATAAAACCTTTCTATACTTACATTAAAAGACAAATATTTATAATATAATCCACTACGCAGTGGCGGATTTACCAGTAGGCTGAGTAGGCTGGAGCCTAGGGCGGCAAATTTTAAGGGGCGGCAAATTTAGTTCATAATTTTTTTATTTCGGTTTACAAATTGAAAAAAAAAAATATTTTACACACACATAATACGAATTTCGAAAATTGGAGAGAAATTAAGATGCGTAAAAAATACTGATTAAAATTGACTAATTTTTAGTTTTTAATAGGTAATGGTTGTTGTAAGGGATGTTTTTTTGGAGCGAATAAACAAAGTGAATGTTTAAATTCAGACTTCTAACATAGATTTGATTACCGTTGCTGATCTTTACGAATCACTTCGTAAGTTTTTCATAGCTGAACGAGAGAATTTCAAGTACTTCGAAGAAAAGTCGATCGAGTGAAGTGTATCGAAAGAATATACAAGAGAGATGAAAAAAAGACAACCGAAAAGAAAAAAAAGATTTGATGAGACACCAGATAAAGATATTGGAATAGCTGCGAGTGATTACTTCAGGTTTAATACGTTTCTCGTTGTCATAGATAGACTCATATCCGAGTTAGCAAAACGGCAAGAGGCTTGTCAAGGATTTAACGAAATATTTTCATTTCTTACCAAAATGAATGAGTTGTTACCATCAGTTCAGAAGCCAGTTTTTTAGAAAAAAATGTATCCTAATGATTTAGAATCAGACTTAGTTCAGGAATTACTACCCTTTCAAAGCTACCTTTCGTCTGAAAGAATTTCAACAAAACCAATTTCTGGATCATTAATAAGTCTGTCTTCATTCCTGCGAGAACAGAATCTAGGAAACATTTATCCAAACTTGGATATAGTACTTCGTATGGCTCTTTGTACACCAGCGGCAAATTGTTCAGGTGAAAGAAGCTTCTCTTGCTTGAAGAGAGTAAAGAACTACCTACGATCGACTTTAAGTCAAGAAAAGCTAAACGCTTTAGCTCTCTTGTGCATAGAGTCAGAGCTAATGAACAAGATTTCGTACGACGATATAATAAATGATTTTGCGAATTCAAAGTCTCGCAAAAAAGTATTGTTATGCTTTTGTAATTTAACTTATATCATAATGCTAACAAATAATTAAGAAAATATATAGATATTTATTGTATTGTTTTGTTTTTAAACTGTGAGTGTAATAATAAATGTTAATCAACGTTCGCCAAATGTATGTTTTTTACGTAAGCTTCATTCATATTATGTAAGTATTGTATAGTTTTAAGACATACCTTACCTTACTTTAAAAGTGGTACATGATTGAGATATTTTTTCCTTAAAATAATGTTTTTTGATAATTCTTTGCTGTAAAAATAATCAAGGATCTAACACGGTACCATAGTTCTCAATAATAATATCTATATCGTCGGGGATAGTGCAAATCCGCGTATCTACCACAGGTAAAAAGCGCGTATCTGCATTAGATCAAATTTTACAGGGGAAGGTTAAAACTTTATAATTTTCTTATTTTAAGGGCAATTGGACTCATTTTTACATAGAGAGTAATAATTGATGGGTTCTATGTATTCTTAATGTAGATTATCCGTTAAATTAATTAATTTAATCGCTACGACACTTACGCGGATTTGATTTAACCACTATCTTGTCAAAATGGAACATAATAGTAAGTTGCGCGGTTTTGAAATCAAACAAGTAATAATATTACAAAATATTATTTACTAATCAACGCATGACATACAAAATTAAAAGGTTAATCTTGACAAGCACTATTCCTACAAGAAAACTTTTTAGATCAAAGTTAAAAATCTCTTTGATAAACATTGAAAATACTGTAATATCAACAGCAGTTTTTTTAATCAATCTTACGCTCTATATCAGCCTTTTCATTTATTTATTTATTATGCATAGGCAGTACGTATGACAAGTTTAAAACTTATTAAGTTAATAAACAAAACAACAGGTTCTTCAGCTATCTAACAAAAATAAACTGTATGACTTAGTCATTTAAAACAAATTAAGTAATGATTTCTTACGTTTACGCGAATGTTACTCATTGAAATAAAACTAATTTATCGCGGTTTTTTATTTTAATTATGGTCCCGACGTTTCGAAAGCTTTTCAGCCTTCGTGGAATGAATTTTATGAATCAATTTTATGTACAAGTGGATGGAGTAGCTATGGGCTCACCTGTGTCTCCAGTAGTCGCCGACATTTTCATGGAGGACTTCGAGGAGACAGCCCTAAGCACAGCCCCCGTCACTCCCAGGTTTTACAAACGGTACGTAGATGATACATTCACAATTTTACCATCTGACAAAGTATCTGCATTTTTAGATCATCTTAACTCCATCAACAATAAAATACAATTCACTGTGGAGTTAGAACAAAATAAATCTCTTCCTTTCTTAGATGTTTTAGTTATTCGTAATCGATCAGTCTTTAGGCCATACTGTATACAGGAAAATGAACCATACAGATAAATACCTGAATGGTGAATCTCACCACCATCCAAAACAGTTAGCTACCGTGGGTAAATCTTTGTTTCAGAGAGCACAAGGAATCTGTGACGAGGAACATCTGGCTGCCGAGCTGCAACATGTCAAGCAAGTACTGCGAGACAACAAGCTCCAAATTCCACGCCGTCGTCACAGAAACCGAGTGAAACCAGCCACAGTTGAACGTGTACCTGTTGTGTTACCTTTTGTAAGAGGAGTCACAGACAAGATTGGCTACATACTGAAGCGTGCTTCAATTAAAACTTACTTCAAGCCGCCCAAGAAGATTAGCCAATTTATACCACCTGTCAAGTGCCATATACCTCTACAGGAACAGGGAGTATACAAAATCGACTGTGACTGTGGCCTCTCCTATATCGGTCAAACCAAAAGAAACATAGGGACCCGCATAAAAGAACACATAGCTGATGTTAAACACCGACGCTCTACGAAGTCTGCAGTTGCTGAACATTCTGAGGAAGGCTCCAAATATTATCTTAGATTTGACAAACCACAAATCCTTGCTAAAGAACACCGATTCCTACCTAGGATGATTCGTGAGGCTGTTGAAATTAAAAAACATCCAAATTTCAATAGAGAAGATGGTTGGAAGCTAGCACAAGCCTGGGATCCGATTATAAATTTAATTAAATCGGAACCCAAAAGACCAACTGCCAGACCTCAAGACACTGTTAGCTCTTTCTGCGTAGATCGGACCAAACATTAAACCATATTAATAATTGTAAACTGAAGGTAGACACTGTAACATTAACTTTTCTGGACAACCTACACCTCAGTCCACCCCGTGACCACAAAGGCTGAAAAGCTTTCGAAACGTCGGGACCATAATTAAAATAAAAAACCGCGATAAAATCCGTTTAAATTAGTTTTATTTCAACAAATAAGGTACTCTTATACATTTCAATTATTTATTTTAAAAAAATAGTAGCATAGTTCTTCAGCTATCTAGCTATTTAACAGAAAAAATACTTAATTAACATTGAATTAATACTTACCTGATGTCGTAATGATTATTTTTAACATAAAAACTTTATGTTAAAAATAATCATTACAACATCTAACTTTAATAATCTGACTTTAATAACAAAATTAACAATAAATACGCTCCCGATGACAGGTGATGACATTCGCGGCAGATTCGCGGTATTGAATCGCCGACTGTAGATACGCAGTATTGTTTTTAGGCAATTTCTTGCTCTTTATTGGTCGAATGAGTAATATTGTCAAAGAGGTGGGTGCCAATCGGGATTTTACGTGAATTGCCCGTAAAATTCAAAATTGGCTACATTTGTCAGATACGCGGAATTATCCAATGCTAGATACGCGGATTTGCACTATCCCCGACGATATGGGATCTTGGATCTTTAGCCGAGCAGGTAACGGGTTTGGCAACCGAGGTGTAAAGCTGTCCGTAGAAGCTCTCGATCTCTCTCAACACCTCTGCCTTGGTCGACGCTACACTGGGCAGTGCTGCAGGCTCTCCAGCTTTGCCACATCGACTATCGGTATATCGAAGTGTTGAGGTGCTTGTACAACAACGCCACCATGTCGGTCCGAGTACAAGAACAGAGTACGAAGGCTATTCCACTACAGAGAGGCGTGAGACAGGGAGATGTTATTTCTCCGAAACTGTTCACTGCCGCGCTGGAAGATGCCTTCAAGCTCTTGAACTGGAAAGGATTCGGCATCAACATAAATGTCGAGTACATGACTCACCTCCGCTTTGCCGACGATATCGTGGTCCTTGCGGAATCGCTGGAGGACCTGAGTACAATGCTCGAAGACCTCAACAGAGTTTCTCAACGGGTGGGCCTCAGGAAGAACATGGACAAGACGAAAGTCATGTCGAACGTCCATGTTGTGCCCACCCCGATTACTGTTGGAAGCTCATCTCTCGAAGTTGTCGACGAATATGTCTATCTAGGACAAGTAGTCCAATTAGGCAGGTCCAACTTCGAGAGAGAGGTCAATCGTCGAATCCAGCTCGGCTGGGCAGCGTTCGGGAAACTTGGCAGGGTCTTCTCATCCAAAATACCTCAGTGCCTGAAGACTAAAGTCTTCGATCAATGTGTGTTACCAGTGATGACATACGGCACTGAGACGTGGCCTCTAAATATGGGCCGTATAAGACGGCTCACAGTCACTCAGCGAGCTATGGAGAGAGCTATGCTCGGTGTTTCTCTACGTGATCAAATCAGAAATGAGGAGATCCGTAGAAGAACGAAAGTCACCGACATAGCTCAGCTTAAGTGGCAGTGGGCAGGCCACATAGCTCGCAGAACCGATAACCGATGGGACAGAAAGGTTCTGGAATGGAGGCCACGTACTGGCAAGCGCAGCGTTGGACGTCCACCTACAAGGTGGACAGACGACCTGATAAAGATCGCAGGAAGTCGCTGGATGGAGGCCGCTTCCAACAGGTCGGTCTGGAAATCTTTGGGAGAGGCCTATGTTCAGCAGTGGACGTCTTGTGGCTGATGATGATGATGATGATGATGATGATGATATGGGAAAAGTTGATGTAACGAGGATGATGGAGCACAAATTATAAAGTTGGACTTTTATTGATAGAAAATTGATATGATTGTGTATTAAGATATCAAAATTTAGAGGCGGCAAAAATTGAATAGCCTACGGGCGGCAAATCTATAAATCCGCCACTGCCACTACGAAATTGTGTTATCACAATAACTCAATAAAAGAACGACGTAAGTAAAAGGACAAAGTATATTATTTATTAAATTATAACTTATTCATATTCTTTTACATATTTACAAAATTTTACATTTTTATTCCCTTATGTCTTGGTATTTACTTACAGATTAATTTCGTCACACATGGTTGATTAAAGGCACTAACCATTTTTATTTACATTTTAAACTTTCATATTAACCAAGTTGAATAACCTACTTACAATTTTATATAGGCCAAGGTACTTTAATATGGGCTCAGACATCCCTTGAAATTTGTGAAATACGTGCCACATCTCAAGATAAAGGAGCGACGACGGGCTTTAATTCGGTTGAGAGCTCGGGAAAGTCTCTTTTAGGAATAATACGAGCTACGGCCCTCGAACCATGAGGGCCGACCATAACAAAAGATGTGCTAGTTCGGACCGCGGTGAGCGTAGGCGTCCCGTTGGGTAAACGACCCATGTTATACGAGATAGGGTGAAACAAAAAATAATTAAATCTAGACCCGTCAGCTTGCTATGGATCAGACAAGAACAAATTTAGTTGGAAAGATACATGATACTTATTTATACTCAACCATCGTACACAATTTAGCCATTTTGTCGTGCTGGGATAAAGTATATTCAAATTGGATGAGATAATAATAATTAATCGACTATGTGCCTTAGTTATAAACGTTACATAAATATTTAGTTAAATACTCTTTTGTCTTTCTCTTTCAAACGAAAATCTTGTAAGCAGTTCTAAGAAAGTTGTTAAATAAAGCTGTAACTGCAATTTGTGGATTCTTTTTGTTCCAAACACGCCAAAATTCAATTAATTCAATATACTACCAAATCATTAAGAAACTGTATAGCAATAGTTATGAAATTAAAACTAATGCTACACACTTATATACATAAGGAGGCACATTTTTAATAATCCTTTATTTACTGAGTGTATCGACGCTTAAAATTCCATATGCGTAATAAGCTTTCTTTCAAGCTTACCGAAGATTCACTTTGCCTTCTTTGAGAGTATTTTTAAAATTTTAAACAGCTTTCGTGGGTACAGAACCTACACTAAAACACAACCCTCTACACTTAATAGTATTGACGTATCTATTTGTCAGATCTACGGAACCCATTAAAGATTTACTTTTTTCTATTTACTAACACTATTATCCCGTGTCAATGTATGTGTGCTACCTGCGGTATCCGGGAGCTTACCAGTCACGCCAGTAACAATTCTCAAACACAAAAAATCCGTTCGATACCATTAATATTTCATCCATTGCTCTCGCTTTTTCACAGTATCGCTTAAAAGGTCTCAATAAAACGGCAATGAACATAAAGTCGACTAGAAAAATGTAACGTAAAATAACAGTAGAGGTGTTTTAGAAATGGGCGACGTTCGGAAGAGGACGGCTCAGGCAATTTGTTTTGGGATTAAAAAATTAGACACATTTAAGAGTGTAGAGGCAATTAATTTGAATGATTAAAGTGAATCGCATTCGAATTTTAAATTACGCTTTCTAATTAAGAATTTAATGGTCTGAACGATGGGACGTATAAAATAAATACTTGAGTGTGGGTGCTGTAACTACTGTTACTGGCTGGAGTGTGCAGCTGACATTTTTTTAACAATTCATTTCCAAACTGCACCTGACAAATATTCCTAATTACTTCCTGAACACACATTTAAGGAGGTATTCATAAGGACGAACTATGAGTCACATGCAAACGTGGTTGAACGTAAGTTTTTATGATATGTCCTCGTATGATTATAGCATCAGACAATAAGCCGATGGAGTTATAAAAAATCTGACCAGCGTGAGCCCGGTGTATATTTTATTTTAGAGCAGTAACACACCGATTGATATGGAATGAGCTGGCTGGATGGATCTCGCTGGTGGAAGGGTACTTGGTAATTTTGTACCTGACCAGATAGCGGCCACCATAAACATGTTGAAAACCCCGACATAGTGGCTCGTTCCGCGTTCCGGGGTTAGCCAGTGTATATCCAGTAACTTCAGGTCGGCATAATTCTACCGACCGTCGAAGGCCCAATGTCTCATGACGGTCAACATTATATTTGGACTGCACTGTACTTAACATCTAAGTCGGATGTAGTCACTTAATAAAAAGTGACTCTAGTCTCTAACACTTACAAACTAATGAAACTGGACTTATACTAGTACCTGCATATTTGCTTATTTGCATTAGTATGCAAGTAGTCCTGACTAGGAGAGGAAAATAAACTTTAATTGTCAATTAGCCATTTTATTTACTATCGTTTTCTCTACTCCGTAACAACGCATAAAACCTGGCTCTGAGTGTGTATACCATTAAATTCTGAGGGCCTATTCCTCCATATTCAATCAAGATTTAACCACCAATTAACAAATAAGAGAGTTATTTTTGAAAATACCCAGTAGAAATCTTTCCGCCGGTATTATGGCAAACTGTGACGTTTGTATGAAAACGAATCATATTTCATTTGGGAAGTAGCATTTACTCAGTAGTGGTGAAACCGGCGCTATGAAATTATTAATTGCTAGGTAGCTCCCTTGTATGCGAGAAGTGTTCTGGGTTGATAAATGCTTATTCAATTTCTACCGGCAAAAAGCAGCAAGTAAGGACTATTATGGTTCAGTTTGAATGACATTGAAGCCAGTGAAGTTACTGGCATTATGAGACTTACCAAGGCATTACTCGGGAAGACAAATACAGTCCAGTACATACCATTCGAGATTCTAAGTAATTCAAAGTTTTGTGAGGTGTTGTGTCTGTTTATGGGCAGGCGTGACGTTTACCAGGCTAGCGGTCTGCTCATTCAAGCTAAAAAAATATAAATGACTAGCTTTTGCTCGCGGCTCCGCCCGCGTGAACGTTTTAAATTGACAAAGTTTCATACAAACTTTCATCCCCCATTTTATCCCCTTGGGGGTAGAATTTATCAAAATCCTTTCTTAGCGGATGCCTACGTCATAACATCTACCGGCATGCCAAATTTCAGCCCGATCCCTCCAGTGGTTTGGGCTGTGCGTTGATAGATCACTATGTCAGTCAGTCACCTTTGAGTTTTATATATTTAGATAAATGTTGATTCAAGTTTCTCAGAGCGAGTACATAAACCTGCGATCTGTTCCTCATAATCAATAAGTATGAACAATCGATCTATCGTTTGCCATAATCACCTATCGCGTTTTCGTACTGTTACGACTCTAGATCTGATATCGCTGCTGAAGCCTGGCTAAATGGCTCGAGGTATCCTCACCGCATTATGCTTTGTACATTATCGTTAAACTTGAACGGTGATTGCGAACCGGCAACAAAAAAATCTCCGGAGGCCATTACCGCACAAATTTAAGGGACATTATTTGCGCACAGAAAGTTTTCATCTGGAAACATTCCGAAACAAGACGGTCGAACAATTTACGTAATCGTATTGTAGGGAACGTTCCGATAAATACACCAGTATTTGTGGTTATACGAACAATATAACAGTCTAAAAATATTTTACAGATTTATAGATACGTATTTTAGCAGTAGTAGACATTTTTTCGGGTTGGCTTTAGTAACCGGGTGCAGGATTTTGCTGATAATTTTTATAGTAAACGTTAGACACTAGTCCGTATTAACAAATGCTAGCAGTTTATTATGTGGAAATGCATAGTTTTTGTGAAATTAATTTTTAAAGTTTTGTAGGTTATTACAGTTGTAAACACACTAATATTGAATTAGAAAGAGACAAATGTCATTGAACGTGGAACGCGACTAATTCTGTCTCTTTCTGACAAGTAGTTACATAAAAACGAAATGCTTAATATGTTGTGCTCGCGTTACTGGAACGTTTTTTTTCTTTACAATACTACTATAATTATTATTTTCCTATTCACAACTACCTACTTTCATTGTTGTTGAGTGCCGGCTGTGTTTTTATTGTGATCTTATTATCTCCCATTCGACCTGCTTACCTTATTGATATTGGTGGTGATTATTTTTTTCTTAACCATCCAGAATTAGGAACCTCACAAACCGAGGCTTATGCACGCGTGAGCGAGCGAAGCGAGCTCGGGATTTGGAGCACCCCGACTCGGACAAATTAGGTTAGAAGGGGATAGCAGGGTCAGTGAGCGAGCGAAGCGAGCGAACAGACCCTGCCATCCCCTTCGTGGTTATTTTTTTTTTAAACCACCCAAAAAGTAGTAGCCCCGGCAACTACGCCTTGTTGTGATTACTTGCTTCATAAGCAATTTTTGTTACAGATTTTTTTTAACATTGAATATAAAGTAGACTTTCCTCCTTCTCCCGATGAAAAATAGCCCGCGACCACATAGAAAATATCTATATGTGCTAAAATATTGTAAGCAGAAACCTGGAAATTTAAAAAAATCATATCTCCTAAACTAATGGTTTCCGCACCTCCCCCCTTTCAGGGGGGGTTATACCTCCCCCCCTCAACCCCCTCCCACCCCTCCCGCACTATTTCGCTTGCAACCGGATACTAAAGCAACCCCATTTTTTCTACAGTATGAATGGGCCGGCTCGACCGGGTTGTTAGACACTCTCACAGAAAACCGATAAAAGTAGTTAGTTAGTTACCGATAAAAGTCATCTTGCTGCTGCATTTTAAATAGCGAATGAGATATCCGGAGGCCTAAATCGCCAGACCCCTTCCCAATCCCTAAATTATCCCGTTTCTTTATAGTTGTCAACGCGCGCACTATTCTTATAGTATAGTGGGCGTTTGTGCCGGCGGAGATCATTTATCATCAGGTGACCCACTTACCCTTTTGCCGTTCTATATATATCCGACTTTAAAAAGGTAGTTCCTCTTTCGACCTGTATATATACGAGCCCACAATTTTCTCAAAACGAATAAATCAATTGTGATTTTTCTTTCAATAATAATCTAGGAGGTAACGAATCTTCTTTTAAACAGGTTTTATACGCTTAATTACTCCTATGAAAGGAATTAATTTTATCAAAAAGTGGAAGAACAATTATTACCCTATCATTAATTAAATTATTAAAAAAATATGTTTAAAGTACTCACCCGCCATTACCGGCAATATCGCTACAAACAAGTAAGGAATGCTCCAAGTTAACGCCATTTTGAGGATCCTGCAACAAAAGAGTAAAATTGATTTGTGACAGTAACGTGGCATTGTTACTACACGACCCACGGGTTATGGGCGCGTGATTAGTCATTGTTCTCGACGTTCGCGCCTTTTTTATTGATTACAGGCACAGACGAGATTCATGAACGGGCTTTGGAAACAGGTTTCCTTTGCAATAAAGAAAAAAATGAATATGAAAAATGTAGGTACAGAATTAATTATGAAACATGGTACGTTTTATGGATATATCGTATCGCCGATCACATAAGATGTTGAGTCTCGTAATGGCCAGTAATTTCACTGACTCACTACCTATAACATAGTCGTAAAATTGCCTACCTACATTTATACAAAATTATTTGTTCGATTTTCTCTAGATTCGAATTTTGAAATCATACAAAGATCCCATGTATTTCAATAATGGTCGAAGATCCCGGGGAACATTGACCTTCACCCATCTGTTTACCGGATGAAAATAAAATTTTAGAGTATAAAATGTGTTGCTGAACACATACCAATAGAGTTGCCTAAAAAATGTGGTCAAGCGAAGTCGACGTGCAATACTAATACTTACACAGACACTATTTCTGTTCTTTATGCCATTATTTGTAAGCGTAATAAAACAAATTAGCACAGAAATTAAGTCATATTATAACCGCTTTTTGCTAAACTAAAGAGGCAAAAGTCACGTTGCCAATCCGCCTATTTTTGTCACAAGCGCGGGAAAAAGCAAAACAATTTTAAAATTAGAACGTTGTTGAAATCGAGAACCGACGCGTGCCTATAAAGCAAAATTATTTGTTAATAACTAACCGAGGTTCATTAAACTTTATGAGAACGAATATTATAATACAAAGTCAGACATAAACAAATTGGCTAGCCGTAAACTTACAATTAATTATAATCGACCATAGCTAAATATAATCAGCAATTTTGTTGGCAATCTAATAGAATCTTTATAAAATCTAATTTTTACCGACTTTAAAAAGGGGTCGTTTACTTTTATGATTATGTTCATTAGATCGCCAAACAATTGATGCCCAAATATATAGGTATAAATTTAACCATCAAGGGTGGATTGCATCAAAATTATAATTTTTAAAAGCGACAGTTATTAAAAATAAAAGTGCATTTGTCAAATTTATTCTTTATGCACTTTTTCTTTAAACACAGCGTTGATTGAATTTTAAACAAGCTATTGACTATTCTATAAAATATTTTAGCGGATATAGAATTTTAAGAGTTGAACGCACAGTATGTTCCGAAAAACATATTTTTAACCCTGCAATACTAATCACACTTGTGAATAAATGCCAACGTCTGTAAACACATAGATGAAAACGCCGCTATAGTATTATGTTCTTTTATCAAGAATACATTAACATATTCCAATAGGAGCGTAGAGATACCATCATAAAAACCAAGCCAACTAATATGTTATACCACACACTCATTTAATATTACCGCTATAACGTTAATATCATGAGATAAGATAAACAACTTTTAGTATATACTTAAATAACGCTTAACTGGATATCATTAATTCTCTACATTAATAGCAAATGAGCGACGGCGAAACCACCGGTTGATAACAAACTGTTATTACACAGCTAATAACGTTATTCAAATTGTAGCAAATTAATAACCGTTATCAGATAACATGTGTTATTCCAACTGGTTTATGTCTGCCGTGTTGTGGTTTGCAATTAAGTGTAATTTCTCTAGAAACAGATCTCATGCCGCGCCGCAATAATAATTGTCATACGTTACAGCTAGCTTTACACTATTTACTACAGGAATTTCCAATTAAAACTAATATCTAGCTTTGTAACTGAATATGATGTACAGGAAGTCTGCAACATTTTATAATTTTGTAGCTCAACCTTCCATAAACTGCGAACTGAGGTTTATATTATTTGAGTCGCAGTACATACATAATCTGCTTTACTATAAACATTAAAAACTTACGCAAATAAATAAATAAAAAATCAAACAATGCTATCGTCATTCCCAAGTCACGACGCATAGCCCGTAACATTTTTCAATTAATCGCTTCCACTTACATACTTCAATCAGGTTAGATCGCTCATCGATCTATTCAATTACCATTCAACAAGCAATCACAAATGCATTTCCAACGAATTCTAAAATACCGAACATAGAAGCACGCCTCGCGGTTTTAATATTCAAAATTATGTTATAACACGTTTGCGTAGACGTTAAATTGGTATTCGAAACACGTTATAGGTGCCACCGGTACACGCTCGCGCAGTAAATAACATGAATATATGAATGACTAATCGCCTATAAAAGGAACAAGGACTGTTGTACTGTTTAGCGACAATTAATTCAACTATACGTTGTGGACTGGAAATTATTTTGGCATTGTTAATTCGTATAATTTTAGAACCAAGATGAAGAAAGACGTGTAACATTCAACGTAAAACTATGAAACATATTTCAAACAAACAATCTTAGAAAAATGCGGCCGAAAAAGCGTTAGCTTATCATTTTAGAAGACATGAGAACCAATTGCACTATAGAATATGCTCTGGGAGAAGTGAAAAAATTAAGTTGAAAGGCAGACCCTGGCACCAAACGAATTTAGCACCAAGCAAAAAGAAAGAAAAAAATTCAAAACTCTTTTTTAAACAAAGAATTGCGTGGATAGCACAAACAGGTTCTTACATAATGAAAGTAGTTTTAACATTTAATTTCCAGGTATCGTCGAGCTCAGTATTCAGCCGAGGTTTGTAAGCCAAATTCCATTAATGCAGCAATCCGCCGAGAAATATACAAATACAATTAAAATCGGAACGGCATCCGCCTAACATGCCCTTTGAATATCTGTCAAGTGATCATTGATGACCGAAGTCAATCTAATTTAATATCTAAAATATTTATCACCAATATTTTCATACTTGTAAATTAATGTACGTACATATCAGGACCGACTGAGCATCCGAACGTCGTCTGGGCCTCTCATTGAATCATCATCTCATTGATTCCGTTACTATTCACCCCTTCAAATTTAAATGGAACCACCCTGGTATAGCAGTAAAAATATAAAGACGAAGTGAGAACCTTTTTGTTTTTTTACGTCGGTATAAATCATACTTATTAATGATATTAAGATGCTAAATATTGATATGAGTTAGTCATAAAAGCCAATTAACACTAATAAAACTTTACAACATCCATCAATATTCAATTATAGAGGCAACACAAATTTAAACGTTAAATCAACCATCTAATACCGTACACCTTCAAAGAGACAGCACTTTAATATCACATATTTAAAACATAAAAACCGGAGTTATACATTCAACATCCGCAGATTTATTATCGCATACCAATCTCGTTCTCAGAGGATCCATTCATTTGATTCAACGACTATTTCCTGCGACGTCGGTGTCTGCCGCGGCCGCATTACATTACTGTTTTTGCTGGCCCATGACCGCAAAATATCATCGCATACCATTCATGTATACCATTTTAATATCAGTTTTATGTTACAGTGTTGATTGGAAATAAAAATCTTCTATTGATCGTGTATAATAATTCTGTAGAAGAATCGGCACCTAGTTAAATCTATCCTATGAGTACCGCAAGTACCGACCTGATGGGGCCTTAAATATCAAAACCCAATACCTACCTATAAATATATTTCATTAAAAAGAACCGCTTGACACTATTTGGCAGCAATTTCCGCAATGACAATAATAAAAAAGATTGTTTTTACTTTCTAGGACCCCAAACTGTGCGTAGGGGCTAATTAGAGCCGACAAGATCTCGCACGAGCGTGAGAAAACAATCGCCGACAAATATCTCACATAAAATTGTCAATCAACTGTCGATAAAATTAAGTCTTCATGTTGGTACATACACAAAATACTACAGAGAAATAAAGGATAATATTTTCTCTACTTTTATCTCTTACTTTGATGTAGAAGTCGAATATTCCATATGTGCAACCTATGCTGTGATAGACCTAAAGAGTTAACCAGTTATATCTGGATATTTCACGACAAAACGACAAAACTTCTCGAGGAGCTTATATTGAGCCTGCAGGGGATCCCGGATGGCCTAAGCACTGCCTACTTCATATTAGTTTGTTTCAATGGATTTTGCCGGTTAATTTGTGAAGGTGGGTTTTCCAATCCACCAACCATTCTGAGCATGCCTATTGCCTACACTGTCTAAATCCTCTCCAAACGATGTGTGAATTAGGGCAGTATCGAATAGGTTCAAAGCAAAAATGTGAATTCAATACCTATATGATTACTTTTTAACCCAAAAACGAAGGAAGTTATGAATTCTTAAAGACTTTTTATCAAAACACAAATCCGACTCACAAAACTTAAAGTTAAAAATAAAATTAATTAATTTTGAGGCGCTGGTATAAGTGTAACTGTGTTTTTATATCATCTCGATACAAATTATTGCAGAGTGTTTCGGTTCTTTTTTATAACGTGTACAAATGAGGCACATTGGATTATTACATAAGTAGGTATGCTTGGTCTCCATTAGCTGTGATCAACATTCGTTTGTATGAGTAGTTTCTTGCGGCTAGTCATTAGCTTTGATTTAATGTTCGCCATATTAGATTTTGAATGATCCGGCTGGACGCTCAGCAATGTGTTTCCCCGAATTAATAATCAATGGAAGTTTTTTAACTATATTTTTACTGTTCTATTATTTGAATTTTTGCTTTTTTTATAGCATAGCCCGGCAAACGAGCAAGTGGGTAACCTGATGGTAAGTGATCTCCATCGCCTATGTACGCCCACAAAACTAGAAGAATCACTGTCGCGTTGCCGACATTAAAGGGATTGTTAAGGAATTTGGAAGATGAGGGAGATTTGGGCCTCCGGATTCTTACTCACCGTACGAAACGCAGTAGCAAGCCGCTACTTTACGTCGGTTTTCTGTGAGACAGTGGTATCGACCCGGTCGATCCGGCCCATTCATGCTTGGTAATAGTAAGTTTCAATTATCTCGTGAAAGCCGGAAAAGTTAATTTTTATACTGTTATTGTACTATGCTAAAAACAAACGTGACATCAATATCAACTTACAATAACACCACAGTAGTTTGAAATAATAATTTATTGCGGCTATTTCTTCCAATGCCATTTGTTTTATTAAAAAAAATAATCTTGTACACCATTCAATAATTGAACGCCGCGCCGACCATTCCAGCTCACAGGAAAGTCCGACGTGAATCTAGCCGCGTCCTTACCCTTATTTATTTTTGTTCGAACTTTAAGGCCTGTTTTGAGGTGGGCGACCGAGACAAAAGACAGCGACACGCGGCGATATTGACATGACCGCTTTGTACACAATTTTACAAGAACGTTTCAAAGTATGCAGTAGTAGAGAGCGACGAGCGACTGCTTCCATACAGTTTCATACAAACCGGACATGTCGCTATCGCCTGACAGGCGTCATACAACGCAGTCTCCGTCTCGGTCGCGTACCTCAAAACAGACATTTATAAGCATGTTTCTAAGTACTGTGTGAGAATATTTAAAGAACACCGTCTGAGTGAAATGAAAAGTGTTAAGTGAACGAGCCGAGTCACGGACGAACTGCAATGTTTGTGTTCAATATACACTTTGTATGAGAAATGCGAGGTGTTACATTTCAGTAAAATTACGTAAGGTCTTTGTGTATGAAGACGTTAATGATGTGTGGAAGTTTTGATAACACTTTGCTCATATTGAGTTAGCACGTGGATGTATGTACATGAGCAAGTAATAAGCCTCTTTTTAAACATGCTGTCGTATTATAAAGGTTGATTAGCGCTAGTCAAAGAAACATCTATATCTCTATTAATGCTAAGATGTATTTGTTAGTTTACCTATCCTTATTTCGTGCAGCATTAGAGCAGCGGATCGACACAATTTTTTGCATAGATATAGCTAAGGAGTTAGAGAGTGACGTAGGATTATATTATTATTGATATTTATATCCCGAAAATATCACGAGAAATATGAGGGCAAAGCTAATCTAGCCGTATCCTATCTGACGCATAAAACCATACAAATATTGAGCACAATACAGTCGTGTAATAAAATTCTGTAAACTACTGGGTAATCCCCATTAGCGTGGAATAATAGATTACGGCCCAAACTCGCACCGAATTACACAATATTTATTCATAAACGTTGTCCCTTTGGAACCATACGTTAATAAAATCAATGTATTTATCTACATTCTACACACGCTCTCTGACGCAACAAATCCCAGAATAGCTTAACCACTTTTATTATTTCACATATAGATTTCGATGTCATTCACATTGGACACTTTTTCCCGCAAAAATACGAGGTTATTCCGGAAATTCGATGAGCCAATCTGTTACACTCGCGTAAACGGTAAAGTAATACAAATGCTGAGAAGTTTCAGAACATAAATGTGATTTTTTCTAGGATAGTTGTACTAGAAGTATTTTGGGAATATAAATCATCATTGTTAGATATGGAACATGATTATTCTTTTGTGATTAATAATAGTTTTTGCCTTGTATTCAATTCTAACTAACGGCAAGACTTTCTCTACTAATGAGAGGGACTAAGCTCTTAAACCACCATATTGGCCTAATGCAAGATTTTCTAGATTACATATAACAGACCAGCTTAAAAAAACAAACTGCATTCAAATCGGTCTATTGGTATAGGCGCTACGATGCCACAGATAGACACACACAACACAAACAAAGAGGTGAAACTTATAACATCCATTTTTTTTGCCTGGCACTTGATTAAGTACGGTGCAGTCTAAATATAATGTAGACCGTCGACATAATTATGCCGGCCTGAAGTTGTTGAATATACATTGGCTGAGGCCGGAACGCGACTCGTATGAACAATCCACTATGGCGAGTTTTTTACCCTTAGTACGGTAGTCGTTATCCAGTCGGTTACAAAAATATCAGTTACCTTCCTACCAGCCACATACTCTTTGAGAGGGGGGTTAAACAGAGCTGAGTGAAATATGCACTTCATTCAAGGTTTCGAAACGTCGGAACCAAAATTAAAATAAAAAACCGCGATAAAATCCGTTTAAATTACTTTTATTTCAATGATTAACATTCGCGTAAACGTAAGAAATCATTATGCATTTCATGCACTTTAGCTTAAATTTGGAAGCAAAGACGCATTATGTAAGGAAGGTTATTTGTGATAAATTATGACCTTAATCAAGATACACGGCAGTGTGAGACCAAAACATTTCGACGTGTTGTTAGTTGTGACACACGATAAATCTAGATGTTAATTAACATGCAATTACAGTCGGCTGTTTAGGAGGTACACATTTGGTATTCTGCGCACGCGCCGCGGAGGCCCGAGGTTACTGTCTGCGTAAGATCCCTAAGGCTCTGCAGTCTACACTGACGTCTTCATGATTCGATAACGATCTTTGTGCTGACAGGCTGATGTTACGTTTGACTTATTATGAAGATAAGAATTACTTTTTATAACAGACGGTAAACAAGTAAGTGGGACGCCTGATGGTATGTAATCTTCACCGCCCATAAACACCAATAATACCAA
This sequence comes from Amorpha juglandis, assembly GCA_949126905.1. Taxonomy (NCBI): domain Eukaryota; kingdom Metazoa; phylum Arthropoda; class Insecta; order Lepidoptera; family Sphingidae; genus Amorpha; species Amorpha juglandis. The sequence continues at coordinate 4,200,891 of OX421380.1, forward strand.
AAGAATGATAATAAAAAGACGTCTGGTAGACTTACATGGCGCAGCACCGTTGTACATAAAAGTCGAAAGAGGCCACGAAGTTACAGTCGAACGATGTTCGGCATCAAGTTCGAGAATAAAATAAATTAAAAGACTATATAATTATGCTCATGCCTGTATCCCCGAGAGAGTATGCAGAAGAGCAATTACACCCGCGATTCAACGAACTTGTTTCCATATCATGTGATAGATGGCGAGGCAATAGCCCTATCGGACAAAAATTCCGATCCTAGAACAACTCGTGTGATTTGAGTCGAAAACTCAAACACCAATTATCTGGGATTCGATATTGTTTATAGCACAGGTCTGCAAACGAACAAATGGGTGACCTAACGGTAAGTGCCGTCCACCGCCCATGTACGCCCACATCAGAAGAATCGTGGACGCCTTGCCGACCTTAAAAGAAAGGGATAACCAAGGGATTGGAATGGGAAGGGGGATTTGGGCTTACAGATATCTCATTCACCGTACGAAACTCAGCAGCACGCTGCTACATTACGTCAATTTGCTTTGAGACAGTTGTAACGACACGATCGAATCCGTTCATGCTGTAGACAAAACTGTCTACAACGTGGCTCTACTCCTCAAAAATCAAAATCCATGACATCTGCAATTATTCAGCCTAAGTACGCTGCCCCTAGACTAATGAGGCAACTTAGTCAGGTTTAAAACGACACTCCGTTAATAAACAAAGAGCTCGAAACGTAGAAGTATATAGTATGGAAGTAAACATAGAATTTAGAATACACAATGAGGTGGCTGGTTGAGTAACACTTCGCTAAACAAATGGCGAAGAATAATGCGTTAGGTCCCCTGCACCAATTGTTTGAGCAATTATACCAAGACTCGGGGAAATGACAGAGAAAGCTGTGAATAATTCTAAAGTCTATTGTAGTCTGCTCGAGTAAGAGGGTCGTGCGTTATTTTTATTATATCGTAACAGACCGTATTAAATATCGGAACTCCTATCGTAGAATATCTAATACCATGTTCTACAACTATGTCTGGACTTAGGCGTTTTACTCCATGTGCAGAATTAAATTTCTCCCATGCGTTTACGTAAAAGTTAATGGAAAATTGGGGGACAACTGATCACTTTAGCTCTTTCGTAGTATAGCGGGACTCTCATGGTTCCTTTTTAACTTCAAATCGACAGAGTGGCAGGTACCTAGGGAGATCGGGTCCTAGTTAAGGACCCTCCTTGTTTCTTGTTATACTAATTTGTCGTAATCGTGTAATTTAATAACGACTTTAGTCTGACAGGTGTATTATGAGAAAGCATTTAGTTGCAGAATTGGATACTAAAACGACACGCATCTTGCCACTGTGCCAAGAAGAACGAGCTGTCGACTGCAGTTTATTGTGACATCGCTCTATTGAATTTTTGTTTTTTATAGCATAGGCCGGCCAACGAGCAAGTGGTTCACCTGATGGTAAGTGATCTCCACCGCCATGTAACCACTAATCATGGTCGCGTTGCCGACCTTAAATGAAAGGGATAATTAGGAATTGGGAAGGTGAGGGGGATTTGGGCTTACGGATATCTCACTCACCGTACGAAACGCAGCAGCAAGCCGCTATATTACGTCGGCTTTCTGTGAGACAGTGGTATCGACCCGGTCGAACCGGCCCATTCATGTTGTAGACAAAACTGCTTACAGCGTGGCTCTACCACTCGATTTTCGCTCGCTCTTTTGAATGAAAACGTATCGTGAATGAACTCTATTATATTAAATATATTCCACGCAGAGCAGTACAAGATCAACCCTGACAACTTAAGTACAGCTGGAAAAATACCGACCAATAAGCCTAAGTACCTTTCAATGTTTAAGACTATATTATTATGATTATCGGTACACAGAGCCAGTTACTCGCCCACTGCATATATATATTACCATAAAACAGTATACTTTACTATTTGGTAGGTCTCTCAGGATGATCAACGCAGTTCAGTGACATGCACTACTTTATAATTCAAGGTTCTGAGAGGCGTTGCTACTATTTATGAACAGGTTTGGTACTTACTATCAGTAGAACGTCCGGCTCGGCCCCTCATTAAAACTTTAAAAATCGAATAAATTGGCTTTCAATAATTAACTCGTATTCTTATTTCTAACTGAATGAGCACTGAATAAATACCATACTGTCAATAAGTCAATGTAATTCAACTTGTTACACAAACCAATATCACTTTTTTTTTTACTAGCCCTGTATTATATACGTCCCACTGCTGGCACGGGCCTCCTCTACACATACCTTCGAAAAATCAAATCGAATTCTCAGGTATGCAGGTTTCCTCACGATGTTTCCTCCACCGTTAGAGCAAGCGATAATTAACAATTAATATACACGTAACTTAGAAAAGCCAGTGGTGTATGCTCTTGGGGCTGGTTTCGTACCAGCGACTTTCGTCTCGACAGTCCATACCACTCCCCGCTAAGCTATCGCTGCTTATAATATCACTAATTAACTATAATGTAATTCAAGCATCGCAAAATCCGTCACTCGCCAATATAAACGAATGTCCAAGACTGGATTTGTGACTTCCCGGATTATCCAACATGGCCGAAGACTGGTTAGTTCCACGTTCCGTCACTGGAATTATCATCAGCACTGTACTGACGTTTCCTCACCACATTCGAATTCGCAGTTTACTGCTTCCTTGACAAGCGTGTGGCGCGCATTCCGTATTAGAGTACTGCGAATTTATGGTCGGTTAATTGACAGCTAACGGTCGGATTAACGCAAAGGTAGACGGTAAAATTAGCATTGTCAGTTTCCACGACAATTATCCAGTTACGTTCAGAGATTTAAAACCATTTAACAGTGATATAAAATTAAATTTATTTGATTTTATATCAAATCTTGGGCGCCGGGTGGTTGCATCAAGGAAAATGATTAACATATTTTAATATAGTTTTTGAATTAATTTTAGATGTCTTATTTAGCCATAATCGCATGTTTCGCTCTACTTTTTGGAAACCAAAGCCAACCTCAAAGGCTAGTATTGCACCTGACCTATCAAAGGACGAGGCAATAACGATTGTCGATCTGCCAATCCAATGTGGGTTATGTGTACGTAATCCTTTTACACGTAATGGATGGACCACATTTACAGTCCAACAATTACCATTTAAATGGCGGGTGCACTTTGCCATGCAGTGATTAAGTACGTCGTTTATATAGTTTTTCGATTCAAAACAAAACACATAAGTTCCTAGGACTAAAATCTGTGGCCGATAGCACCGCCTATCACATTGTAGGACGGAATTAATTAGCTAGTTGCAATTATGCAAACCTCTGCCTATCTCTTCGAAGATACAGGGAGCTTATAGTAATTTACTTTTTTTAACAAATCCCTAGACCACCTTGTTACTATCCGCTGTCAAAAAATCGAAAGGTTTGATTAATGATGTTGGGATTCTATTTCCTTTGCAGGAAACCAGCTGTTCGGTGTTCCTAATTGGAAGCAAGGGACGTCGCGGCCGGCGGCAGATCCGGTATTACAGTGAAATGCAAAAGTCTAGCGGAAGCTGTGGCGGACACTACTTACATTTCAACAATAATCCTTTGTGATCGTTTTGTGTATGACTACGGGGACGGATGTGTCATTTGCTATTTTTGGATATAGTATAATTCTTTCTATTTACCTTTTGTATGATACCAAATATTTTATTTATATTTACTCTATGATATAAACTAGTTACAAATTTTGAACGTATACTTAATTAACATGCTGCGTTTCGTACGGTGACAGATATCCGGAGGCTCCCTCCCCCTCCCCTTCCCAACCCGTTAATTTCGCCTTTCCTTTAAGGTCGGTGACGCGGCCTTAATTCTTAAGGTATCGTAGATGTTCATGGGCGTTCGAGTTCATTTACCATCGGGCGACCCACATGCTCGTTTGCCAGATTCTGCTATAAAAAAGATATCAACATAAATACAACCACTTACAAGATACCAAAAAGAATAAACAACCATCAAGCAACATGAAGAGAAAGGCATTTTATAAGGGCATTTTCAATAAAAACCTGTCGTAAAACAATTGGTCGGCCCGCATGCCACACGCGATGCCTCATGCCACATAAAATCATTCCTCTATCTCTTTTCTTAACCATCAACTGTTCAGTTTGTTAATTTTATTGGTGCATATTGTGTATTCTTCCTACTAATATTATAAACGCGAAAGTTTGTAAGTATGGATGGATGTATGGTTGTTACTCTTTCACGTAAAAACTACTGAATGGATTTTAATGGAACTTTACAATAATATAGCTTATACATCAGAATAAGACAAAGGCTACTATGTTTTTCAAAAATCAACCCCTGGAGGGTATAAAAGGGGATGAAAGTTTGTATGAAGAATCTAAACCGCTGAACAGATTTCAATGAATTTTGGCCCAAATATAGTTGATGACCTAGGGTTAAACATAGGGTATTTTTTTCTTTAAATTTCAACCCCTAAAGGGCCCAAATAGGGGATGAAAATTTGTATGAAAGCTTTTTGAAGGCGAAACGAAGTTCGCGGGCACAGCGAGTACGAAATAATAAACAAAAAATCTTATTCAATGGAATAGAGCCGTGGCAGATATAATTATTCCTAACTAGCTTCGCTCGTAGCTCCGACAAGAAATGACACTACTTTTTTATAGCATAGGCCAGCAAACGAGCAAGTGTGTCACCTGATGGTAAATGATTTCCACCGCCTATGTACGACCACTATACCAGAAGAAATATGGGCGCGTTGCCGACCTTAAAGGAATGGGATATTAAGGGATTGGGAAGGTGAGGGGGATTTGGGCCTCCGGATATCACTCACCGTACAAAATGCAGCAGCAACCCACTACTTTACGTCGGTTTTCTGTGAAACAGTGTTAACGACCCGGTCGAGCCGGCCCATTCATAACGTAGACAAAACTGTTAACAGCGTGGCTCTACCACTCGTAGAATACACATATTTCGATACACAACACATTTATTAAGTCATTCATATATCTATCTCATACATATTCATACAAATTCTTATATCTATTAGATAGAATATCACAAACATAATTTATTTTAATGAAGGTTACCTCTCGGGACGTGTTGGGTGAAAAGAAAGTTAAAGAGAGCAATGACCTTATAATGGGTGTTGGTAACTAAATGAGACGAGTCAGAAGGATTATACTCAGAGTTAAGAGAGCTTCTGAGAGCTGTTGAAAATAATATTTTATTAGCAGGCCAACAAACGAGCAAGTGGGTCACCTGATGGTAAGTGTTACAAGGTGGTAGGTCCCTCGTATGCGAGAGGCCGTCTTGGTTGATACCACCGCTCAACCGTCACCGCAATGACGAGCAAGGCGCTCGCTTGATGGTGAGCGCCACGCCTGCCCATAAACAGAGGTAACACCAGACAGAACTTTGAATTACAAGCACTAGATGGCAATGAACTACGTTCGTCATTCCGAGACAATATTATAAGTCTCATTAAGCCCAGTAATTTCACTGGCTTCAATGTCAAACCGAAACACAACAGTGCTTACACACTGTTGCTTGGCGGCAGAAATAGACAAAGCGGTGGTACCAACCCAGACAGCCTTTCGCATACGATGGACCTACCACATTGTCTTTTGTGTCTTTATGTATGTGTCGATATAAGTGGTCCTTTATCCGTTTCAAATGGTGAGGTAGGTGGTGAATGCAGCAGCAGATCATGGTTATGTAGCTTAGAAAAATTGATGCAAATAAAAAAGCTGCGTCCAAATCGATTTATTTGTATAAGAGCTACGATGCCACAGACAGATAAAGAAAGAAAGGAGAAAAACAAACGATTTACAGTACATAAAGGGGCAAAAGACAAAACTGGGTCAGGCGAGACATCACATAGGTAGTTTCTAAAATACTGTTCAGCCGGTCCTGTTCAACCCAATTTTTTTTTTTTTTGGAACGTAGTTCCTTAACGCGCGTTGCGAAAGGGGGCTAGACGGAAAAAATTGGTATGAAAAGTTGGCACGACATAATTCTCCGGCCAAGAATAAATATAATATTAATTTGATATCTAGCACACAAAGTTAAAGTCGAAATTCCGTTAATAAAAGTAAAACTTATGACATATGGAAATGTAGACGTGGTTTGAAATTTGAATTTTTGATTATCGAACACGGCGCGGCGGTCCACCGTTTAGGCTGCGTTTAGACGACGCGAAAAATTTCGTGCGGCCGTTTACACGATCGCGCAGTCGCCGCGTGGTTGGAGCGTTGCGAAGTATTAAAAATTATGGCTTAGTCAATAGAGTTTACATTAGTTTTTCGAGTGATTCGAGCGCGGCGGCCGCGCGGCCGCCGCGCGGCCACAACGCGGTGGGATTCCTTGTCATATAAATGCGCCCTTAGTAGCCAGTCACCAAATTATTTTTATCCTGGCTCGGCAAAGTGACTACGCTACACCTGATGGTAAGTGTAGCGCAATCCAAGAATAGTGTCGACCAACGATAAACAATGTATCCATCGTTGGTCGGCAATATCATGCCGGCCTGCCAAAGGGCCAAGGGGGAGGGGAAGGAAAAAGGGATGGGAAAAAGGTTAGGATCAAGGGGCAAGCCCCCTGGGGAGAACCGGATATACACTGGCTGACCCTGGAACGCGACCCACACAAGGTGGGCCACTGTGGCAGGTTTTAGCACCAGTGTACGGTGGTCGCTATCCGGTCGGATACAAGTATCCTCCCACCAGCTAATAATATACCCATTCCTATAAAAATGACACTTAATCAATCCCCAGACTGTATTGCTATTAAAAATATATAAACAATATAATAATATGTTTCTTAACCTTATTATCAAAGCACAAACTGTTACTACGAATGAGACATGTGTGACATATGTCAAGACATCTCTGTGCTATTCTTATCTTATATTAATGAGAAATGTTTTCTTTCAATTTAATTTGTTATCTGTCGTACCATGTATTAATTACATCTCAAAGGCACCGAAAATATAGATTTCTTTCGACCTATCTCGAAATAAACAATAATATGATCAGACTAGTAATAGATCTTTTTTTTTGTTAGGGTAAATGACGAGACGAGCAAGGCGCTCGCCTGATGGTAAGCGGCACGCCTTCCCATAAACGAAGGCAATACAGTTACATAGAATTGCTCGCACTGCGCTCGTCAAGATGGTAGGTCCCTTGTATGCGGGAGGTCGTCTGTTGTGTTTCGATTTGACATTGAAACCAGTGAAATTACTGGGCATTATGAGACTTAATATCCTATGTCTCGGAGTGATGAGCGCAGTTCAGTGCCATGCAGTGCTTTGTAATTCAAAGTTCTGTGAGGTGTTGCTTTTGCTTATGGGCAGGCGTGGCGCTTACCATCAAGCGAGCGCCTTGCTCATCTTCTCATACAATGAAATAAAAAAAGTCAGAAGTCATTCGGAAACGTGTTGTGTTATAATAGCCAATAATTACACTGACTTCAATGACCTTCAATCTAAAACACAACAATACTTACGTCGCGTACTGGAGCTTATCGACAGAAATAAATAAAGCGGTGATACTAACTCAGACGGTCGCCCGCTAACGAGGTACCTACCATCTGTCTTGGATCTTCTGTCTCCTCAGATTATATCATCATTTAAATAAGCCCAGCCGGCATAATTCTGGCGACTGTCGAAAGATGTAACATAACATAACCGTCATTATAAATGCACTGTACCTACCTTCTTTTTTAAGCCTTAATTGTTACGGCGCAGGGATCGCACCAGTGGCCTTTCGTTTCTCAACCGGCTAATTCACCGGGCACCACTGAGGCGGTTAGAAATTTTTCTATGACAGATAATGCACTAAACAATAGGTACATTCCGATTACTAGTGTTTGTAAAGCTCCATTTACATGGTAAAAGTTTCTTGACGACGCGACGTACGGAATAAAAAAACAGAAAACCGTAATTAAGTGGCCGCGTCACACGACCCTTTTCTCAAACTGTTATGACGCGGGCTCGTAAACAAAAAAAATCGGTGAATTTCTAGTTTCTGTCATGCGATAAACTCTCCCCATCTAAATGGAGCTTAATATTTTTAGACCTCAGATTCCGTTCAGATTACCTGATCAGAATTATCTAAGGATACATTCAGGCGTATCGCAAACCACATTTCAACCACAAAGAGGGGACAAGAATGACATTAACGCGTAGAGGTCGGCGTTAAAATGTAGTGCGTAATCAATACCCTGTGTTTTCATACAAAGTTGCACCCCATATATTTTTTAATTGATACGCCGGAAATGCTGGCAGTATGTTGAAGTGCAAGCGGACTAGCATACGGCGACGCAGTTTTGTGTCGCGTAACGATGACACATTGTTGACTACAATGACACAATAGCGTTTGACAAATTATAGTACAAAATTATGTTTGAAATCTGTTTTTAATTGCGCTGCGTCATCTATGCACAGCACACAGAGCTTTCACGTGAATGGTATTGGTACGGTGTTTGTAATTTATAACTATAACATGAAAAGGTCGGGTAGATATCACTGTCTCACAGAAAACCGATGTGAAGTAACAGCTTGCTGCTGCGCTTCATTTTGTGAGTGAGATTACCAGAAGCCTAAATCTCTCGTCCGTTTCCGATCCCTATTCCCTTCCTTTAAGGCCACCGCCCATGATTCTTTTGATATCATGAGTGTTTATGGGCGATAAAGATTACTTAACATCAGACATTGCTATAAACAAGCCTGAAACATTGATATCAGTATGCATTGAACTACCTAACAGAATATTGTCCATCCAATTATATAGAGACTATCTGATAGACATTTAATATAAAATAGAAATCTGAACCCTAGGGCAGCTATTCCTAAAGGGGATTCCGTTAAACCCAAGGGTCCCTGGATAAATCAGCAGGGTTCCGCGAATGACTGATAATTGCTAATAGGTGATTCCAAATAAACCGCACATTCATGAGCATTCTCTCGAGGCGGTCGCAGCTCGCGTTCAAATAAACAAAGATGTTTTCCCGAGCAACCTCAACAATTGTTCTAGATTTAGACGAACTTAATTTCCAATAATTTCATATTAATAATAAATATCATTTGATTCGGGGTATCGTGAAAGAAAAGAGATTGAAAGTTTCTCGTGGCCTTTAATATTTACAAACCGGTGTCTTAGACTGCCCTAGAGTACACTTATATCGGATGATTGACTGATGCAATATCAATTCCATTAGTCAATTTCAATCTATAGTACTTTAATGTAGGTATATAATCTATTACCCTATTACTAGTTTAAATTAGCCACTTAATTCTATTAAACTGTTCCTAATTGACTTGGAATATTAGATATATGTCAAGGAATGTTCCATAGCGCGTACAGGTAAGTTTGTCTTTATGTCAATATGCTTGATTTTTTACAGCCTCCGTGGTCAAGTAGTCGAAAAGCCAGCTAAAAAGCGAGAGGCCGCGGATTTGATTTTCGCACCAAGATTGAGACGTCAGTCTTTCGGCCGTCCAATCTTTCTGTGACAAAGCATGCATGCACTGCGAGTGGCAGTGGAAGATGCTTTATTTTTAAAGCCTTAATTTTCTTTTACAATATTACTGAGGAATAACTATAAATACATACAAATAGAGGTACAACTAGTGTATGTAGTGTTCGCCGTTTTTTTCATTGATAGATGGCGACTCTGACTTCATTTTGGGCCAAAATTTCTGACAAGTCTCAATTTCCAACTAGAAATGTACTGAGAAAGTAAGAAAATCATATTTTTACTGCATTTTCTTCATGCAACTTTTTTACCAATCAAACTACTTTGTATGCGTGACCTTCAAACTGTATTCTGATTGGTTAATTTGTGAGATCCATCCAGAGAATCAAACTAAGATTGTTTATTGAAACATGGCCGTTAATTAATGTAAGTAGGTATGTGCATTTGTTGTACATTGATATCATCCATAGCAACATGATCCTTCCTATTGAAACGTGTGTGTGTTGCGGAAGACGTTATCTTAATGGCAGCACAATGGTCAGCTGAGATGACCACTTGCCCCCTTACGTCATTACCGAATTCAGACTAACAATACACATCGAGAGACAAACTGTGCTGTGCTCATTTCCTTGAAATTAAAACATTAAGTGAACCAAAGTGAAGTAGCATCTTCATCAGATATCCGGAGGTCCAAACCCCACTAGACTTTCCAATCCCTTAATTATTCTTTTCTTCTAAGGTCAGCACTCTTCTAGTAATGTGTATGTTTGTGGACGGGGGAGATCACTTACCATCAGATGACCTACTTGCTCATTTGCCGGGATATGCTACAAAATGTTAAGTGTAATCGGCAGCCTTGTATCAGAAATGTTAATAAATAACCTCACTTTTTAACTAATCACTTTTTATGGATGGATAGGGATTATTGAAATGTGGATAGATATTTGTTAGCATTTCTATTACAAGTCTATCGATTACACTTTACCCATATTCGTTTTGACCAGTCTTTTCATATTGACCCCTAGTTTTAACCCATTTATTTGCTCGAACGTTGAGACGAACAGGTCGCTCGCCAAATAGTAACGTCTGTCTATGAACAGAAGATTTCTGAACATTGAACTTCAAAATACGACAAGGAACTGCATTGCACTCTTTACCTCTAGACATAATACGTTAAGTGGATGCCCAATTGCATCATGGTTGCAATATCCTTCAAATCGGAATACTATGGTGCTTTTACACTGCAGCTTGGCATCAGAAGTAGACAAAGCGGTGGTACTTACAACGTGCACGTGGTGAGCGGTGTAAGTAACTTTAAAATAATATTTAAAATAGTAGAGTTAAACTTTCGACTGAATCACAATTACATTTAATGGGCTCAATGAATATTTCGATTTGATTAATTAATAATAATTTTAAATTGATGATTGAAAAATAATCTATCAAAATTGTCCGCTGACCCTTAATAGGAATAGCGCTAAAATATATAAATCTTATTCAATAACAAAACATGGAAATTACAAGTTTAGAAATCCGGAAGTACAACCGTTCTTTGTTCTGATATCCCATAAAATATTTAACATAAACACGTTTGTATTACGTGTCTCCATACACGCATGTTGAATTTATCACCAGGGTGTGAATTACAAGTTGCAGGTACCGTTTCTAGAAATAGCTTCCTCATTTTTGTCACTCACACGACAATTTGAATAAACACCGGCCATGAACTAACGTAGTATAATAATATACAGTAGTGCAAACGAATTTAGAAAATGGTAGCGATGGTGGGAAAATAATAATATCAACCGTGTATACCGCACAAAGTTCTACTAATAAGAGAGATTAGGTGGTAGCGATTAAATTAATAGGCATTAGCCGAAAGTAGATTAGACTACTGAAACAGGAAAAAAATATAAAATTATGACCTTATGCTCACGCCTATAGCCCAGTATAGGCAGAAGTGCAAGTTACAACTAATGCGCCTCCGATTCGCCAGGGCTTATATCTGTCTCATGATGTAATAGGTAGAAAAGTTATCGCCATATCGGGCACAAATTCGAATCCCGCGCAGCACATTGGTTCAAATCAAATTTTTTGTTCAAATCCCGCAGTTTGGTGGGTTTAAAACATTGTATTTCTTTTTTAGTCTCAATAAATTTATTTATTTTATTATTATTACATGCGAGTTTTTGAAAAAAACGTATGAATTCCCATATTTCTAACAAACATATCTAATCATGATAAGATAAGCATTTTCGACGGAAATAAAATTATTTATGCAAAGACAATGAGCTTTTTCCTTAACATAATATCGACTTCTCTAAACATGTTATAAAACACTTAAAGTAAGAGACCAACGGCAGTCAGACAGAACAAACTAAATAGAAATGAATGTAATAGTTCAAATAAAATTACATTTATTATCTAACATCAAGCAATGTTACAAGGAACAATACAAATTGCAGAAACATAATTACCATACCCTATACACTAACTAGCATCCCAGACTTCCAATTGAAGCACTCAAGTAAACGTAACTGCGTGAGAGCTTTGTACACCGATCAATGGTGTTGTGCATGTTACTAAAGTGCAAGTACACCCGGAACTCGACGGTGTGTGGTCTCCACGAGGGGGGGAGGGCCTGAGGAGTGAGGGGAATGAGGTGGAGGACGGGCCAGTAGATATCGATGACACGACGATCCAGTTACAAAACAAACACGCTTTTGGAAATATTGATTTGTAAAAAGTGTGTGAATTCGACCACCATAGAGGTTTATATACAACTTGGGTAATAAACATTCCTTTTGTATTACCGTGTGTTCCAATGAGATCACATCATGATCTCGGATGAATCACATATTCAGAGTTTCAAAATTCAGAGTTTGTTTCGAAGGTCGGCTTTTGGCGTAGAGCCGCGCTATCGCCAGACTTGCCAACAGCTTGATTAGCCTAACCAGATTGATACCACGAGGCTACAAAAAAATACTAATCGTGCTGTGCTTGGTTTGTGAGGAATTTATGCTAATGTTGACGGCAACTTTGTGACTAATCAAGATAAAATATATCTTATCGTGCTTAGTAGTTATTAATTTATAGATATTGTTTTGTTTTTATGAGTGGTAGAGCCAAGCTGTAGACAGTTTTGTCTACAAAAATAAACTGTGACTGTTAAAAAATTAATGATTTATATGTTTTTTCTTCACTATTATTATATTTTTCTCCATTAGGAACTTTTGAACGACTTGAATGACTGAAGAATTCACACCATATATTTGATTATAGAGATGGTTCATAGCTTAGAACCCCAGGATAACTTCCGTACAAAAGGATTAACATCCTTCCTCATCCGTGTCATCAGGCACGTGGCGACTCTTGAACACGAGCCACCACCGCAATAACGCGTTCAACAATTACCGTCAAAGCACTGTCCTGTTTCATCACTGATGGTGGTCTTATCAAGAGGACTTATGACTCAATAGATACTTTGACCATCCTGCTGTCAATTCAAAAGGCAATTGATGAAGATTACACTTTCATAAATACATAAGGTCACGCCTGTATCCACGATAGTGTAGGAAGAGTATCAATTGGTGCACTCACGGTTTGGCGAGCTTCCGTCCCATGATGTGATGATTGAATACGAACCAGTTTCAATTATAAAATCACATTTTCTAACTTATGACATTGTAATTTAATATGTAGTAAGAACGAGAAGCCACCTGGGTATACCACCGCTTTGTCTATTTCTACTGCCAACTATCAGCGTGTCAGCACTGTTGTGTTTCGGTTTGAAGAACATTAAGGAGCCGACTGTGAAGCGAGAGGCCGCGGGTTCTATCCGCGTACCCAGACAAACATTTGTGTGATTCACAAATATTTGTTTCGGGGTCTGGGTGTTGTGAGACCGAAAGTCTCTCATAGTTCCTGATACCCACAAGACAATACAAGACTCGTATCTTACTGTGGGGTCAGGACCATGTGTGTGACTGATGGGTGTATTTATTAAAAAAAAAACATTCATACCAGTGAAACTACTAGGCATTGTGAGATTTAATAATCTATGTTACGGGGTGATGAACGCAGTCAAGTACCATGCAGTGTTTTGTGAATAAAAGTTTTGCGTGGTGTCTGCTTATGGGCAGGCGTGGTTATTATAGTCAGGCAAACGACAAGCTCGTTTCGATATTCAAGCTAATAAAAAAATCCAAATAGGTCCCATTATTAGTCATTGAACTGCCTATATAAGTATTAGGTCCTTACATATGAAATTGGCGTTTTTCGTACTGGCCACTTTAATCACAAATTTCTCCTCTTTGGTAAGGAATTCCAAATTCAAATTTGTACAGCTATAGACTCATGTATTTGTGCTTCGATGATCGTCATTATTTGTTATTTTCTTCTGTTTTTTTCTGTTTGCGTCACTCATTTTACAAAATGGAAAACTTAAAATATCGCATTATTTACGAGTACGAGTTCCGCCGTGGCACTAGTGCTGCGGAAACAACTCGAAGGGTGAATGATGTGTATGGCGGTCGTGTTGCAAAAGAAAACACAGTTCGTTTTTGGTTCCAACATTTTCGTTCTGGGAATTTCGACCTGCAGAACAAGCCCCGTGGACGGCCTGAGACTCAAGTTGATAATGAAGAGTTGAAGGCTATTGTGGAAGCGGATCCATCGCAAACCACGTCCGAGTTAGCTGCAGGCTGCGATGTTAGTGATAAAACTGTTTTAATTCACTTGAAGCAAATTGGGAAGATTAAAAAGCTTGAAAGGTGGGTACCTCACGAATTGACTGAAGCAAACCGGCAAACGCGCGTCGACTGCTGCGTTACATTACTAAACCGGCACAATAATGAAGGTATTTTAAACCGAATCATTACCTGTGATGAAAAATGGGTTCTTTACGATAATCGGAAGCGCTCAGCGCAATGGTTGGTTCCTGGCCAGCCAGCCAAATCCTGCCCCAAGCGAAAATTAACCCCAAAAAAGTTACTTGTAAGCGTTTGGTGGACTAGTGCTGGTATTGTTCATTACAGTTTTCTCAAATCTGGCCAGACTATTACGGCTGATGTCTATTGTCAGCAATTGCAAACCATGATGGAAAAGCTAGCGGCTAAACAACCTAGGCTGGTCAATCGCTCCACGCCACTGCTGCTTCACGACAACGCTAGACCACACACTGCGCAACAGACGGCTACTAAATTAGAAGAGCTTCAATTGGAAAGTCTAAGACATCCTCCGTACTCCCCGGACCTTGCTCCAACAGATTACCATTTTTTTCGAAATTTGGATAACTTCTTGCAAGGGAAAAAATTCAACTCCGATGTGGCAGTCCAAATCGCCTTCAAAGATTTTATTGATTCCCGTCCGACTGGTTTTTTTAGTAAAGGGATCAATGAACTACCTATGAGATGGCAAAAGTGCATGGAAAATAATGGTTCATACTTTGATTAATTAAATATATTATATTAAAAAATATTCGACTTTTTGTTCCTCCCATACAAAACGCCAATTTCATATGTAAGGACCTAATATATAGTACGGACGGGGGCAGTTCTTTTGTCGTTCACTCCCTCACTTTTCACTCCTCAACAACAACATCGACTACAATACTTTATGTTCCATTCATTCAATTCAATAGTTCATTAGCGACTCAACCATGAACACCACTCACTCACAAAATAATTTCAAAAAATCATGCCCATTCTTGATAAAAAATACTCCATTATTTTCGATTGTATTCAATATAATCAATTATTGGTAATTTATCTAGGCAGTCCTTAGGCTGAGAAATCTTAGGCTCTAGGTTTAAACCACAAATCAATTACAATATGAGTAGTAGAGCCACGCTGTAGACAGTTTGGCTACAGCACGAATGGGCTGGCTCGACCGGGTCGTTACCACTGTCTCACAGATAACTGATATAAAGTAGTGGGTTGCTGTATGGTGAGTGAGATATTCGGAGGCCCAAATCAATTAATCCCTTCCTAATCAATTAATTATACCTTTCCTTTAAGATCGGCAACCCGCTAACCATTCTTCTGGTACTGTGGGCGTACATGGGCTTAGATCACTTACCATCATGTGACCTTCTTGTTGGTTTGCCGGTTTATGTTATAAAAAAATGTATTTGAGTTTTTAATAATAAAAGAGAGTTTTAAGTTGCCCGAAACTGGAATCCGTGAATAGGTCGATAGGCTCACCCCGTACCACATTGTGGGTTAGAAATAAGGTCGACGAAACGGTTGCACCTCTGCCTACGCATTCAAACATATTAGCATGAACTTATGCCTATATGTTTGTATTGATTATTATAACTTCGACTTACTCAATATTCCGTTACATTCCCACGGTACCATATCTACATGGTAAAATTTACCATTAGTTCAGGTTTTCGGAGGCCTTTACCATGATTTAATAACATCGTGTACATCCAACAGATTTGATATGGTGAACCATCATCAATATTATATAACTACCTACGCAGAGTTGAATACACACATGTAATTAATGGAAATTTATGAATAATTCTAATATATTATGTTGTAGTCTAATCAAAGACTGCTTTGGTGGCGCAGTTCTATTGCGTACGCGGTACGACTGCTATGCTGAAGTTTAGGGTTCGATCCCCGGTTCGGGTAAAAGTAAATTGGGTTTTTCTATCACAAAATACTCAGTATCAGACCGGAGTCTGCCATTGTGCCTAGTATGGCTAAAGGATTGCCCCCTATCACATCATTAGACGAAAATAAGCGCTGCGGAGTGAAGGAGTTTTGCGAGTGGTAGAGCCACGCTGTAGACAGTTTTGTCTACAGCATGAATGGGCTGGCTCGACCGGGTCATTACCACTGTCTCACAGAAAACCGACGTAAAGTAGCGGCTTGCTGCTGCGTTTCGTACGGTGAGTGAGATATCCGGAAGCCCAAATCCCCTCCTCTTCCTAATCCCTAATTATCCCTTTCCTTTAAGGTCGGCAACGCGCCCATGATTCTTCTGGTGGTGGGCGTACATGGGCGGTGGAGATCACTTACCATCAGGTGACCCACTTGCTCGTTTGCCGGCCTCTGCTATAAAAAAAAAAAAAAAAAAAAAAAAAAGGTATACTTGTCACATCTCTGCCTGCACCTTATTACAGGCGTAAGTGCGTTTGTATTTCTAATAAATGTTGGAGCATTGAACGAAGCTTCGCATAATCGTAAAAAACTAGCAGATCAGGCAATTAAAGATAAGGCAGAAAGTACTTACTCTGTTTTGCAATTAGTAAGATAAGCAGATTAAAAAATGACATCATGTCTTATTAATATTGGTAATGTCATTACCATATCTTGGGAACCCTTTCAGATCTGATACAATATAGTAAATAAAATCTGATGTTACAAACAGAGAGTCCTGGTAAAAAAAACGCTTAAATTTGGTTTTGTAAGTGGTAGGGCCATTCTGTATACAGTTTTGCCTACAGCTTGAATGGACTAGCTCAACCGGGGAATCACAGCTGTCTCGAAAACCTACGTGAAGTGATGGATAGATTGTAGTTGCGTTTCATATGGTGAGTGAGATTCCCGGACGCCCAATTCCCCCTTCCCAATCAGAAAGGATCACTTACCATCAAGTGCTCTACTTGCTCGTTTATCAACCTTTGGTAATAACACAAGTTCGGTGTAAATTTCATCTGGCTACCTATTGAGGTTTAACACCCTCCAGGTGACAGCTTCCGTGGCTCAGCGGGCGAGTAGCCGGCTTTGAAGCGAGAGGCCGCGGTTTCTATCCCCGCGCTCGGGGTCTGGGTCTTGTGAGATCGAAAGTCTCTAGTAGTTACTGATACCCACGAAACAAGACTCGTATGTTACTGGGGCCAGGACTATGTGTGTGAGTGTAGGTGTGTTTATTTTTTGAAACATAAAACCCTTTAAAAGTAAAACAAACTGTAAGCCCAGTAATAGGATTCCACTTTGGATACGAATTCTTAAAAATGTCTATCAATCTATATTACACTAAATTTCCCAACTGATTGATGACATCATTAATCTACATTAAATACCAAGCTCTGAAGATCAACATAATATATTACAGCATCGGTGCAAATCAAAAATAAATTCACAAATCTGCCGTCACTGGAGTTCAATGTGAAATGTGCAATAAGTTCAAGTGGATCGAGGGCTGACGCCGCGTCGCGTCGTCGCGTCGTGATGGCGACGTGGCCATTCATCACACCAGATTTTACAATCGTAAATAAAATGAGTACCTCCACTATTTTCAAGTTAAATTCGAGTTCTTTGAAGTCTGCTCATTGCTACACTTCAAATTACGAATGTTGGTTACTGAACTACAGGTACATAAAATGAAGTATCAGCGTTGCTACTCAACAGTCAACAGCACCTGGTGCAGTTTTGAACGTCCTTTCATAATTAATTTTTAGGTGTAAAACGTAATAATGTGTAGATGTATAATGGATTACCCGTCCTGAAATAACCCTTAAATATTATGTATTCACGATCTAAACGTTTGCAGTGATTTATATATAATACAATAAATAAATCTGCCAAATATGTGTCGCCTTTCGTTGCAGCTGATAAACAAGTAAGATTTCTTAGAATCACATAGACCGATCCCCATAATAATATGTCAGCGATATTTCTGAGTTCAGTTCTAAAAAAAGGCGTTCATAAAAATTGTTAATATTGAATAATAGATAATATATAGTACTATAACAAATTCGTCGTAAATAGACGATGACAAAGAAATTACAATAACTAGTTTCACATACTTCAACGAAAGCAAAAACGGAAAATAATAAACGAAAGCCGAGATCCAATTTACATTCTGTGAGAGTAGGGTTTCTTTCATTACAACAATTTCGTGTAAAAACGTCGGCATTTGCTATCAACGTAGGAGAAGTTCTGGCCAGTTTTTTGACAGTACATACCTAAAATAAAAATAAATATCAGTACTGTATTTTACCGTCCCATTGTTAGGCACGGACCTCTTCTACTTGCGAGAGGCCCGGGGCGGGTAAAGTGCTATTGGGTTTTCTATCACGAAATGCTCAGTATCAGCCCGAAGTCCGGAATTGTGACCGTTATCAGACTCACCCCTTATCACATCATGGGACAGAAATAAACTTGGCGAAATCTTGGGTGTATTGGTTACACCTCTGCTTACCCCTTCGGGGATAACAGGCGTATAAATGTAATAATAAATGTTGGTGTATTATTTAAAACCTTTTTCTTAATACCAAGCGCTAACAACCATAACATGAAAATCAGATTTTAATAAAGGGAAAAACAGAGTTCTTCGTGAACAGGTTTCGTTTATTACCATTTTATTTGAACAACGTTCGGAAACCTTTACAATGCTTGTTCGGATTAATTTAATCCCCGCGAGACGATACTCGACTCCGGCTTTACTAACCCGGATACGCATTGCAGCAATTAAGACCAGCCTGCTACACGTTTATATATACTGGTTTAGAATCCTGCCTCTATCTTCTAGGAAATAAAAAGTTGAGTTTCACTCGTAAAACGGATCCTGGACTAACTGCCGCACTCAAAAAGAAATTCATTTGATCCGATTAACATCAATAAATTCCATAGTGAATAAGTAATTTCTTAGAATTCTATTTTTTCTACACATATAGCCATCTAAATCTGCAAGGTGGTAGGTCACTGGTATGCGAGAGGCCATCTGGGTTGGTACCACCGCTTTGTCTATTTCTGCCACCAAGTGGAAATGTAGTAAAGTACTGTTGTATTTCGGTTTGAATGGTATGGCAATGTGAAGTAACTCCTCAATCTAAATATCTGAATTGAGGGACCACTTGTAACTCGCGAACTAATGTATGAACATTTTTGAAAAATTTGTATTATTTAGTAGTAATTATGTATTGTATTTACTAAAAATTTGGGTCTAGTACTGCTACTATTAAAAAAATTAAATGCTTTTGGTAAAGCTACCCTATCTATGCTATGATCGTGAGTTTCTATGAAAATGAATATTGAGTATGAGTAAAAAATTAGTAGTGTATGAGTATTTTCTATCGATTAGTTAAGTTTTACTCCAAATTTCAGGATTTATTCAACAAAATCAGCTAAATAAGAGTGTGAGGTTCCTTTTAAATCTGGAGCGGCTCCTTAATCCATACGGACATGTTCCAGAAGACACGGCTATAATGTAATATAAAAACTCGCCGATATCTTGTTTAAAAGGCGTATACCTACTTGAAGGTAAGTACAAAAAGAGAAATATCCATAAAATATTTTCTAGTATTGAATTAAAAATCTTCGAAATTCTTTGAAACAAAGTGTATATAAATATTTTCCATTTAAATTAAACTAAATGGGAATAAAAGTTTTAAAGCGTAGGATCCGAACTAAAATACAAAGGTAAGCCGTATCGAATAATAATAATTAATCAGCAAAATGGGTCCACATTTGGCGGAGATATCCGTAGTATAAATAAATATGACAACCTCCGCCTTTTAGAAGGCTATTGGTAACCGTAATCATTAAAGTTAGAGCTCAATACAAACACATACGAAGCAATGCAAAAAATATAGCAAGCTAGCATTTGATCATATTGAGCCAGCTATAAAAGTGATGAGACAATCAAGTGAATAGAAACGAAGCGAGTGGAACCGGAGTGCCTGGGAATGAATAGGATATTCAGTCCACGGTTTCACACGCCTCCCTTTCGCACGTTTATCAATCCATTCGTGCAGAGACCGAATCAAATGTCTTACTTTATGTAGATTCTTCACTTACTCTCGCTTGTGTCTTTACTCGATGCAATCTCCGAAGGGGTAGGTAGAAGTGTAACCAGTACAACCACATTTCGCCGAAGTTTATGATTGTATACATTCTAATAATTGTATTTATATTATTCTCGACTTTGTTAGAAAAGTTCTAGAAAATGCCTCGCAACGCGACAAGGGGGTATAAAAACACGAATTATTACCTTGCTTATTTTATAAATGCTCCTATATCTGATTCTGATGGTATCGATGGTCTACAAATTCTTACTAATTATATTTATATACATTAAATTAAATAAAAAATTTCATCGCTATATTGGCTTTGATTGATTTCCCTCAAAAGGATACCACAACAGATTTGTTTGCTATCATTTACAGTTAAGTTACGAGTATTTGGAAAAAAATAAAATACATCATGTAAGATTAAGTTAAGCTAATAGGTCAGAAATGATACTTTATGAATGGGCTTTAAATACACATAGCAACATTATTTAGTTTTTTGGACCAGTCCTTTTTTATTTTAATACTTACCAAATCTCTACATTAGAATGAAACAAAATTATAACAAAAGAAAATTTTATAAAAGCATGGCACAATACTGAATTTCTTTAGCACAAAGTTATCACTTGGAAAGAAGTTAAATTTCTCCTTTCTTGAAATAACTACTACAATACAAATAACGTCTCAGATACAGCGAAGTGGATTTTTTAAGTAGTGTTCTAGGGAACTTTTGAACTGAGAGGAAAGGCAAGAGATTTCAAAAGCAGTAACTTGAAGATTTAACAAAAGATAACTCCAACGCGGAGCTATAACATAAAGTTTAGAAATTTGAACTTATCCGTTCATAAAAGAACAAAATGTCGCGGCCGTAACGGTTTCGGGCTCGGGAGTTCACTTAATGTCTGTGAGAACAGGTTTCAATCTAAACGGGTACAAAAATAGTTCAATCATACATACATTACCTACAACGATAAAAGTTATGCGCTTCAGCAATCTTCGTTTCTTACAGTTTACTACGTATATGGGAACAATGTTCGGCAATATGATCCTGGTCAGTCTAAGTGAAAAAATAAATACGTAAATTCTAATGTTCTAACTGCAATTTTTTTTTCCCTAGATAATGATTTTTTTAATAAAGGCATGTGCATTAATAGGATTTTATAACTCTGAATAATAGTATCAGAGGGACGAGAGTGGGGCATAGAGCCCCATTTTATAAAAAAATAAAAAAAATATGTTCTAACTGCTTTATATGAGACCACCACCATCGAACCTTTCTAAGAAAAACGAAGATTGCCAAAACATTGTCATCATCATCTAAGACTATTGTTAAATTCGAAATGTTTTATGTTAGCCTCAGAAGTATCTATAAAGGCAAAATCCTGACTGACTTAGTGGTGCACCGTCCGAACTTTTGAAGATACAAATTTATCATTTGAGATTTTTGAGTTTATACTGCATGCAACGTTTAAGAAGAGATATTTCCAAATCCAACCCCGAGAACGAGAAAGGAGTTTGCACAGTTTGTATATAACAGAACCGAGAGTTGAAAGCTAGTTCGATCTAACTATATTATTTTGTTTGCGTCTTCTTTATCTTTACATAAAATGAAGTCGCTTTCGCTGTCTGTTCGCTTAGATCTTTTAAACTATTCAACGGATTTTAATGCAGAAATAGATAGAGTGATTCATTAGGAAGGTTTATATGTATATCACGCTATGACCCATGGGAGCAGAACAGAAAGATACAGGTGAAACCACGAGGGACAGCTAGTTATTTGATAAAAAGACGCCACTTTAACTAATAATAGAACTAATTGCATAATTGGTTTAATTATCCTCTTGTTAAATCACACATTATCGTGAAGTTTAGCTGGGGACTAGCTAAACGTTTTAACACAAACACGATTAACAAACCTAATTCGCTAAATGGCAGGAGGTTAAGTGTCAAATGTGAACGTTTTATACACCTCACAAGCAGCTAATGAAACTATTGAATACTGAGCCCCACAAATTGCGATTCCTTTCACAGCTTCACCTAGATCTTTCTTGTAGACATGCAGCAGTTCATTGTGTTGACTTAGAGCCTTAGTTATAATTTTTTTTAGAGTAGGACTCACGCCCAGTTTCTAAAAAGCTTATCAATTTAAAAAATAACTGTCAACGCTTTTGATTTGACACAAAAGTTAGTTAAGTTAGGCTTTCAACTAAAAATTTAAAATCGTATGTCAACATGTATTTTGCGTTTCTAGAAGATTCATAGATACTTCTATCGTGAAATGGTGTGACAATTACTAACAAGCGAATGTTCGCAGATTAGATCAGAGATAAATATTTTTTCGCTAAATGACGTTTCAGAAACTCGAATTGTTTTGACAGCCCTGGCAAAATCTACTTACTACGAGCATAATACCTGATCATTTTTGTACCCCACTGAATAGCGACCACCGTACACATGGCGAAAACCCCAATGTAGCGGCTCGTTAAGGCCAGAGGCGTTCCGCGGTCATCCCGTGTATATCCAGTAACATCAAGCCGGCAGAATTCTGCCGACTATCGAGAGGCGCAATGTCTCTTGATGATCGACATTCTATTTGAACTGCACTGTACTTAAAATCAGAGTTGCCGTACCGGGATAAAAAAAAACAAAATCCAGAAAGTAAACTGTCTCAATCACCTACCTCATTCGTTCATAATGTATGTTTTACAAGGCAGGTTTCTCGTATGCGAGGCCGTCTCGGTTGGTACCACCGCTTTGTCTATTTCTGCCGCCAAGCAACATTGTGTAAGCACTGTTGCGTTTCGGTTTGAAGGACATTGAAGCCAGTGAAATTACTGGGCATTGTGAGACTTAACATCTTATGTCTCGGGGTGACGAGCGTAATTCAGTGCCATGCAGTGCATTGTAATTCAACGTTCTGTGTGGTGTTGCATCTGTTTATGAACAGGCGTGTCACATACCCTCAGTCACTCGTTCTTCAATCAAATAAAAAAATGTCAGGCCATTGATAAGAAGCTACTCGTATAATTTATTCTTTCTTCGATTTATTGCTACCGATCTACGTCATTAACGAAACTATGCACTTTTACCGTATATTCTTGGCAAGTGGCCACATATATTTTGATAAGAATTTATAACTGCATAAATCCATTGAACTAATTTGCTTCTTGCTATGTGGACCAAAGCACGTACGCATCTTGTTATCAATCTTGTTTTCATTACATTATCATGGTTCATACGTTTATACTCTGAGGACTAAATGACTTTCACCTTGGCGATTGTGACGCTATGTTAGCTGATGACCTTCGGCTATATGTGCCCTGTGAAAGATTATCCGACGACTGTGAAGGATTTGTCGAGGATGTCCTCGCCCTACATGACTTTGCAGTCCAATACTTGACTTAATGACTTTTTTTATTTGTTTGAATGACGAGGTGTGCAAATCGCTCTCCTGATTGTAAGCGCTACGCCTGCCCATAAAAAAAGCAACATCACATAGAACTTTGAATTGAATTTTCAACTGTGTGTTGTGGGACCGAAAGTCTCTCGTAGTTCGTGATATTCACGACACAAGATTCGTATCTTACTGTGGGGTCAGGACTATGTGTGTGACTGTTGGGTGTATTTATTAATTTCATTACAAAGCCCTGCATGGCACTGAACTGCGTTCATCACCTCGAGACCTAAGATGTTAAGTCTCATAATTCCCAGTAATTTCACTGGCTTCAATGTCCTCCAAACACACACACAACCGTGCTTACACACTGTTACTTGGCGGCAGAAATAGACAAAGCGGTGGTACCAACCCAGACGGCCTCTCTCATACGAAGGACCTACCACCTTGTATGAAAAGTTTGTCTATATTTGTGAAATGTTGACGCAATCCCTGACCGTGTCAGATGTGTGTAAACTGTAAAGGCACAGTGGACAGTTTCAGTCGTCGTCAGAGTAGTCGACTGTGAACGCAGAAGTCGTCGGTTCGATACCCGAAGGAACTTCTCACTGGGCAGGGCGGGTATAGGGGTACACCTTGTACCTGTGCCTGCATCAATCATTCGCCTGTCCTGTCGCAAGTCCCTCTTCGGAGTGCGAAGAAGCATTCATACAGGTTGACATGCTTCTGGTTATCGATAAACTCGTATGTCGGTGGTCGCTGGTTTTATGGACTGCACTGCGCTTACCATCAGCCTGATGGCATCAGGTGTAGTGCAGTCACTTTGCCGTGCTCGGATAGAAAATAAAGCACATGTACAAACGAACTATGAGACAAAATAACGTAGCTCGATTGAAGTTTGTCATAAAGCAAACGTTATTTTACATGTATGAAAGAAGTTTGCGACTTAAAATAGATACAATTTTATACAGGATCTAGATTTAAGTTAATTAAATTAATAATTAAACAATCCGTAGTCAACTACTTGACTTTTCTGTTGTTTAAGACATTTATACGTATTAATCGTCAGCATATAACATTTGTATTAATAGAATTTGTAATCACAATCAAGTATACCTACTTACTGCAAGTCAATAATCGAGACGGAAAAGTTGGAATTGTCGCGCAGTTTTAAATAAAATCGTCAAAGTTTGTACTAACCCATAATACAACTATTATAATAATTCTTTAGTTTATAATAATTAGTAACGAATGTTGATTGAGAAATGTGTGTGTGTGTGTGTATGCGTGTGTGTGAGAAATGTGTTCGCAGGTATGATTCCCACTTATTTGCAAACAACAATATTTAGTTGAATACTAAACCAAGAGTTTCTAAAACTGTTTGTCCCGAAAAACAACACATACCGACGCACTGACGCTTGTAATCTCCAAAGAGGTAGACAGAGATGTAACCAGTACACCCACATTTCGCCGAGCTTATTGCCGTCCCATGATGTGATAGGTGATAATACCGCCATATCGGGCACAATCTCGGACTCCGGGCCGATACTAAGTATTTCATGATAGAAGAACCGAATATCATTTATACTCGACCAGGGAATCGAACCTCAGACCTCAGCACAGTAGTCGTACCGCATACGCAACACAACAGCGCTACCGAGGTAGTAAAAACAGCACCATGTTTGAATACTCTATTGAAACGTGGATGCACCTATTAAGTCAATTGTAGGTACTTGATTTTACCTGAGTAAACTAACAATAACGCTACGCCTATAATGTCAAGATGTTCAAAAAATTTAATCGAGTAAACTAATTTATTTGATTGCAAAAATATATTTAAGCGTTTTAAAAAATCAACAACCTCACAGCCGTAATGTTTATGACTATGCAATGGTCTCTTTATTTAATTACACATTTTAACGCTTCATAAATTTTATAAAGGCATCGACATAATATAAAATTACGTTGCCTGCTTTGCACAGGTGCTTAAGTACAAAAATAATGATTGTATATAACTTAACAAAAATGTAAAATATTTCATAATATTCACAAACACTAATTATTGTAAGTACTATGGATTGTAGCAAGAAAATAACAATTCCAAATTCAAATTTATATTACACCTACCCAATGTCGAGGTCTTCAGAAACAGAGCAGATTGTTTTGATTATAAAGGCTGTTTTTATAACCGTGTAACGCTAAAGAGACAAAGCACAGATCCCTATTGTTGTTTTTCTCGGAACGAATCGAGTGTCAACTTTCGAGAGCAAGTTACCATACCAACCAGCATACAAACAAACAATATTGCCGGAGCACCGCACGCAATTGTATTGATTGAGCTGTGAATTTGATAGTGTAGCAAGGTGCGCCGGGGCAGCGCGAGGTGCATTCCGTAAAGAGGGACGCGAGAGGGAACGAGTTGCATTCTTAGTTATTCTTACCTTTTCACTCACAAATTCCCCAAGAAATCCTTCTTTATTTCATCAGAATGAGCACAAACACATCCTTCACTCGTCACTCAGTCAGAAATATGTATTATTTTAGTACAAATTATAAGTTTTTCTTGTTTACATCACTATCGAAAAAATAACACAGTGGGTAACACAACCGAATGCCCGGCCAATAACAACCAAACTGGATTCATTTGGCTTGTCTGGTGTGACGCGCTATGATGTTGTTTTGTCCCTCTCGTACAGGAACAGGACGGTATGTATTATCTCTTTCTTACGGAGAAAGGCGCCAGTATACGGCGCGGGCGCCGACTTCTTCCTTAGGGACTTAAAAAAAACAAAAGGTTTTGAAACAAGTTGCTGGTAATGGAGCTTTAGGTGCTTACCAAGATGGTATATGATTCAAAATATCCAAAATATGTACAAGGACGTTATATTAACGAAAAATTAAGGAATGCTGTCTCAGGTTTGGTACGCGAAGAATCTTTTATTTGGCTACTGTACTGTCTACTGTCATATCCCCGTTCTTGGGTCGCACACATGGTAAATGATTGTGCTTGTAGAGATATTCAATGACTTCACTGAGTGACATTCTCCCGTGCGTTCAACACACGTCTCGTGTTGTTTTTATACTGCGCTTTTGTTAAAAATATGTATAAATATCGGCGAAGCACGTGGTAGTTTTTTTAATAGCATAGGCCGCCAAGCACGTGATTCACCTGATGGAAAGTGATATCCATTGCCCATGTACGGCCACTTAGCAAGAGAATCGTGCGCGCGTTGGCGACCTTAAAGGAAAGGAATAAGTAAGGGATGCGAAACGGAAGGGGCATTTGGGCCTCCGGTTAACTCACTCACCATCCGAAACGCAGCAGCTAGCCGTTGCTTTACGGTGTAACAGCAGTAACGACCCGGTCGAGCCGACCCATTGATACAGTAGACAAAAGTGTCTACAGCGTGGCTCTACCCCACAATTTTTTATCCCAATAGATGACGGTTATTACTTGCATGAAAATAAAAAGAGACGAATCAATATTTAATTGAATAATACTGACCATTAATGTATTTCTATATTTACGTAATTCAGGTAACTGTCAAAGTACGATTTCGGAAAGCTCGAAGTAGCGCGGGGAGCTAAGCTTTTCTTTATTTTTGCCTGACGTTATCCCAGATAAATGTCTGGGTCCCCCTTCTCAGTATGGTTTGACAGTAGATTTAGTATTGTGTGGGGGTGAACCTTCCAAAACCGGGCGAATTGCCTCATCCGTTAATTATTAGAGTGTACCACGTGCAGGTGAGCTCAGCTTTGGGCCGTAGATGTTGGCGGCTCACT
Organism: Amorpha juglandis; assembly: GCA_949126905.1. Classification (NCBI taxonomy): domain Eukaryota; kingdom Metazoa; phylum Arthropoda; class Insecta; order Lepidoptera; family Sphingidae; genus Amorpha; species Amorpha juglandis. The sequence goes on from OX421380.1 coordinate 4,228,316, forward strand.
TACACTCTCAAACTTACCATCATGATTTAACTGTGGATATGGTATAATTCACAAGTTGGTAAGGTCTTCAATATCAGCAACGCACCCATGATTCTTCTAATATTCTGGGCGTACATCACTTACCATCAGGTCACTTACTGGCTCATCTGCCAGCTTATGTTATAAAAAAATAATAACTAATGCCAAGCAGCGATAGCTCAGCGGGGAGTGGTATGGACTGTCGAGACGAAAGTCGCAGGTTCGAAACCAGCCCCAAGAGCATACACCACTGACTTTTCTAAGTTATGTGTATATTAATTGTTAAATTATCGCTTGCTTTAACGGTGAAGGAAACATCGTGAGGAAACCTGCATACCTGAGAAATCGATAAGATTTTTCGAAGGTATGTGAAGTTTGCCTACCCGCATTAGGCCAGCGTGGTGGACTAAGGCCTAATCACTCTCATTCAGTAGAGGAGGCCCGTGCCTAGCAGTGGGACGTTTATAATACAGGGTTAGCCAAAAAAAAACTAATAGCTAGCGGCGTAATCAGGAAGCCGGGCGCTTCATTGAGAGGTATCTAACAATTATGAGATTAATCAACGCTTTCTTCTTTATACATGCTCACGCCTGTATCCCCAAAGGGGTTGGCACAGTTGCAACTACTTCTGCACACACGTTTCCCAGAGTTTATTTCCATCCCACGACGTGATAGAGGGCGAGCCTATCGCCATACATACCACAAATACCAATCCCGCATAATTCATATATGATCCATTTATTAGGAAATTCAAACATTAACGAGTTGTAGAGCCACGCTGTAGACAGTTTTGTCTACAGCATGAATGGGCTGGCTCAACCGGGTCGTTACCACTGTCTCACAGTAAACCGACGTAAAGTAGCGGCTTACTGCTGCGTTTCATACGGTGAGTGAGATATCCGGAAGCCCAAATCCCCTCCCCTTCCCAATCCCTAATTATCCCTTTCCTTTAAGGTCGGCAACGCGCCCATGAGTCTTCTGGTAGTGGGCGTACATGGGCGGTGGAGATCACTTACCATCAGGTGACCCACTTGCTCGTTTGCCGGCTTATGTTATAAAAAAAAACATTCTGATTATTCGACCTGGCAATTGAAACCCATACCTCACGGTTCTCGGCCTTAATATGCTGCCACTAGACCAATGAGGCGTTTTGCAGTAGCTAGTTGACAATCCCAATGTTTCTTATACTAGTTCTTCATCTTTCTGCCCTTGTCCCAGTCGCAGTGAGGTCGGCGCCACATGCTTTTTAAATATTACAGAAAAATTTGGCTTGTAGTTTTTACGAGCGGCCGTTTGCTTGACGTCAACCCCGTTTGCTTGATGGGGAAAGCACACCGACACCCAAAACAAATATTTGTAGATCAATATAATCAAATGAGTATTTATCTCGGTGCGGGAATCGAACTCGCGGCCTCTCACTTCACAGGGGGCACTCGCCCATTGCGCCACGGAGGCTATTCCTAATACGAGTTGACATTTCTAATAAACAATAATTTATAGCGGCGTATTGTTAATTAATACATTTTCTAGAGACAAAGGCAAGCGACCCTCGTTTCGTCATTCAAGGTCGTAAAAAAACTTTCCCCATCTAAATGGGGCATTATTTATGGACCAATTGCCACCATACATACTTATGATAGGTGGTAAGTAGATACGAATAAATTTTGCATTACGTTAACTCCGAATAAGGTCAAAAGTCTCCAATAAATTACTTGCGTCACTTCAGCGAAACTATTTCTAGCGAACTAGCTGCAATTACTAGACGTGCATTTTGCACCTGACCCGAGAACTGGCGAACTTTATAAAGTATGCTGTGGAACAAAAGAACTAACTCGTTAGAGAATGTAGGCGATAGGCCATTGTTATTTGCCCACGACAAACCCACCGCTTACCTGCATGGTAACTCCCGAGAAACGATTAAAATTGTATTTGACATATTTGATCGCTGTACTTAAACTTTGCGCACGAATATAATTATATCATTATTATTATTTCATACTGGCTTTTGCTCGCCCGCGTAAAGAATAATTTGACCAAAGAATTGTTTTCCATACTAATTTTGTTAATCCCCTTCTCCCCTTAGGAATGCATTGAAACTACCAATAAACCACGGAGACTACTTAAATTCGGTGGTAGGATTTAATTTTAAGGATACCATAAATAGGTATTTGGATTTATAACATCGATGAATGTACAGAAATTTAATTTTAAATATTTTACTACGAACCTTCGAGACGTCAATTAACTTAAATCGTCTATTAGCCATTTCTTAGATTTCTGTTATTTTTCAGATATAATATAGATTTTTGTACTCAGTAACAAAGCTAACGGACACGTATTTGGAAATAGGAATTCGAATTACAAATGAATGATTGGCGATTAAAGTTAGTTGGCATCTGAGTGCAGTAGTTAGTAATACACAATAAGGAATGAAATAAAACTAAAATGTGTCATTATATAATTTATTTTCATTTGCGACTGGGTACTGAACGAATCTCACTTAAGTTATATTTCAACTAAATTCACGCTGTTTCACTAATACCAACCTAGTGTGCTAAGATATTTGACAAAACATATAGCTAAATAAGTTTGTCCAGAACATATTGCGACCAGATTTTTTTATGACATTTATTTTATTATTTTCTAATGCTGTAAGAATAATCTGAGAACGTTTTTGTCGTTCATTGGCGACACTGGATGCTTGTCCTTGAATTAACTTAGGTGAATCCTACTGTCAGCCTATTCCAGAATTTCACTATCCACCTTCCAAAAGTACGCTATTCGGGATAACCGGGAGAAGCAAAATAAAATGTGGCCAACTCAAAAAATATCCTACGTCCTTGGAATTATGGTAGAAATCAAAATTCACCACGCTAACTGCATAGTTATAATTTGCCGGTACAATCGTGAACAAACCTATATAACAATGTAAACTATGATTGGTACTCCACAAATAATCCACATGCGCAACGAAATATCTACATCACAATATAAAAATGGGAAATAAATAAGAGAGGACTATGTGTGTAGTAGAAAAACAGCATAATGCTCTTACAAACTTAAAGACAGGGTTTGAAATTATCAAGATAAATATTTCTTATGGTAATTTATCAAGATAATTTTGAAGCAAACATATTTTTATATCTGTACAATGTTAATGTATGTTTATAATTTATTAATGTAATAATAATTGGAACATCAAACTCACCCTCCTAATTGCAGTAAGATGAGTTTTCTATCATGGTTTTAGATTACATACATATATCCAATTTCTATATTTATCATGATAATTTCGATCCCAGCTAATAACCATGTCACATATCACAATAAAAATACAGTAAACACATCTCTACTTTATACCTGGGGCCAATGCATTACAATTAAATGATGGGCCGCACTTTGTAAATAATATAAAAAATAACCAAATTATATAACAATAAATAAATTTTAAATTCATCATGGAATCGAGGAAAGGCGGCCGGTATGATTTGAGATTTAAATTCACTTGGCTTGTTCGCTTTTCGCGTATGATTTGTGCAATTCAATCTGTTAATCGGTATGAGCGGAGAATATTAAATATGATAATGATACATGGGATTTCTAGAGTTGGTCTAGTACATTTTCTTTTATAGTTTTAGAAAACGATGACAGTTTTCGATTTCTCGCGATACATCGACTATCAGTAACCAATAGTAGAAACTAGGACGGTTTAAAATTTGAATAATTTTATATCATTTTTGTCGAATACAATATAAGTTTTTAATCGATTCTTTGCTTTTTACAATACGAATTAATAGCTTGACACTCCATCAATAGTAATCTTAAAGGAATTCGAAAACTGTGAATGTGTTTGTACTAGACTAGACTTACAGACCACGCATAATATAGTAGATAACGTAAGTACTACAATATGTATGGATACTGAGCATGTCAGTTTTTACTACATAGAATGAAGTCAACACAGTGTGTATAGATTATAAAACATTGAAGAAAAGTGTGGTCAAATTTAAGCAAAATATAGCGTACGATATAAATATTTCACTACAAGTAGTATCCAATCCAATTGCATTGCTAAGACATAAATGTTTTTTTTTTCATCGAATGAGTGACGATATTCGACTTGCCACTATGGACAACACTACATATGATAAACAGCTGAGCTTTTGTGTCGAGCCATCATATTTATTCTCGCTCACGCACGCTTATAGGGATGTGATTGATCTTATCGATCGTAATCAACGAGTAGTTAAAATGTGTGAAATTTTAAAATGTTTAGTATTTGATAAGACCCGTCAAACATAAGTACTCATTGTCAGGTGTATATGCTATACACCTTTCTGTAACACGTATAGTGTGCGTTTGCGGGTTGCGTTAAATATCGGCTCAAGATGATACAATTTTATGCGTGATCTGTGGTTTATAATTACTATAGCTTAAGCAAAATATACACAAATTGAATTTCTTATTTTTCAATAGAAATGAAATGTACGAAAACATTTTATTCAATATTTAATGATGGGATTATTTTTTATTTAACTAAATGTCGAGACAATAAAAACTGGTCTGCTCGACTTTTGGATTTCAGTGAACTGAAATATGGTCAGTTTCGGTTTTGGTTCGGTCCATCGGTCTTTCGGCCTACGTAACACAAAAATTATGTTCGTATACATGGTCCGCAAGATCTATCGAAAAATAATATAACACAAAATATCAAGGAACTATGAAATAAACACACAAAAGCGCTTTAACATTAATGGAAGAGTTACTGTAAAAAGGGGCGAATAGGAAACACGGATAAATCGGGACATAACTTATACAGGGTTATTTTTAAAACACCAGCAACCTCGCAGGGGTAGATTCCTAAGGTTATAAGCTACTACTTTTGTTCTACGACTTTTGATAATTTGTTAGATTTTATTTTCATACAAAAATAAGTATTCATTTAATTTTCGTCTTGATTGTTACAACGCGCATCGCAGATTACGTAAACAAATACGCGAAGCGTGGGGAACCGGACTAGCTCCTTTGAAGGTCAACGCGCCGCTCAGCTGAGCGGCGCCTTTGAGTCGCGCGCGCCGCGCCGCATACTACGAAGAAAAATACGACACAACAAAAACTTGTAAAATCATTTTTTTTAAATATATTGAGTTATATCCAAACTCGTAGAACAAAAGTTGTTCCGTATGGGGACAGCTATCTACCCGAGGTTGCTGGTGTTTTAAAAATAACCCTGTATAAATATTATTACACAAATGAATCAGCAACTTATCTCAAATTAAATTTTCATCGAAATATATAGTTGGATGTTCTTTTTAGTACCAAAAAGGCAGTTTATATGTGTAAATTATATTACCCAGTTTTGGTCCTATTGCTATTTCCCGCCATTTTACGGTATGTAATGTAAACACATTCATCAGTCTAGCTGTTGTATTTGTACTAGATTCTAAAACCAGCTCAGAACATGTTATACAAAACGCGAACAAGCCATACCGACTTTCAAATTAAACAATAAATTACACTAATAAATTACCTCACTCGCAACTATTATAACTCGGAATGTTCGTCCTCTTCTTTGCCGTCAGACAGTTGCAGCGGTGGCTCGGTAGTTTCACCGCCAGAATCTTTTTCCGTTTCCGATTCCGTCGTTGAATCAGTTTTTGGTATTTCTTGTTGGTCTTCAGCTTTTTCTGGCTCTTCAGAAGTTGTCTCTATCACAACCTCTTCAGTTTTGTTATCAGATTCCTTCTTAATAGGTTTCTTCGGCCGCCATATCTTCATCTTGTTCAAAAGGTATTTAACTTCCCTGTCCAAATTGGTCATTTTCTCCCTAATACTTTCGACTGTTAGTTTGATATCTTCATTTTTCTTTAATTCATCTTGCTCTTTAATAGATTTAGACAACCAAGCCTGGGATTCTTCAATCTTTTTCTCTAACACCCCAATTTCCACATCAGTGAAGATGTCTTTTTCTTCGTTAGATTCTTTAGTGAAGTTCTTTGCCATTTTCAAAAACTCGCTTGAATGGTTGAGCAAGCTGTTCATAGCGGCGACGGCATCAGGTCTTTCTCCGTGCTCCCAATGTTTGTAAAATATAGGATTAGTTTTTTCCTTTATTATGGCCAGTTTTTCTTCGAACATTTCTGTGGCCGCGTCGTATCCGTCGTCATAAAGCCATTCAGATGTTTCGCTACATAGCTTCCTAATTTCTTCAATCTGTTCCTCAGTTCCACATTCAGCATATTCCTCCATATCTATCTTCATTTGAGCATCTACAACAAACGCTTCCAAATTATTGAGAGCTGTTTCTCTTTGGATACGCTTTTTGTCGATGGAATTTAACTCATTTATTTTTGTCTTTGAGGCCTTGAATTGTTCTTGCGTTAATGGTTGCAAGTTGAGCACTTGTTCGTCAGATGTAACAGGCTCTTTGAGTACAACAACCTTCGGTTTAGGCTTGCTGTCTGTTTCGGTTGCATTTGCTTTTTCCGTTGTAGTTTCGTTGGTTTTTTGTGTGTCATTCTTTGCTGCGTCTTGCGGTGCTTCCTCTTTCTTTTCTTCAGCTTTCTCTGGCGTTTCAGAATCCGATCCGAACAACTTGCTGATGGTACTTCCAATCTTGGATAGAGTGCTATCTTTATCTTCGTCTTCAGTGACTGTTTTCTCGGCTACAAACTCAACATTAACTAGATTCAGTAAGCCAGAGTCGTCCATGTTGAAATGAGCCTTGATTCCTTTGTGTTCAATATTCTCCCCTGTGTGTTTATTCAAAGCAGTAGCGACACCACTCAATGAAACTTGGGTGAGATTCAAAGCACCAACATATTTCAATTCAGTTGAAGGAATGTGATCCAATTCCGCATAGTTCACGTTGAATGTGAAATCATCTGTGTGCTTATTGAAAGTGATCACCTTTTTCTGTGGGTAGGGATTCATGGGTCCGAAGAGAGTTCTCTTAATCTGGAATAGAACATTAAAATTAATACAACTACAATTATTTTTATTACCATAGTAACGAACTGATATATAATAAAGCAAAGAAACATAAACACGTCATAAAATGGGTAATGATAAATAATTAGAAAGACAACAAATGAGTGAATGATTTCAAATCGTAAAACTTTAATTAATACATTACTAACTCCTGCAAAGGATACAAAAAATAATGTTATAATGAGATAATCTAAGGCTAATCTCTATAAACTAGGACCATATTTAAAATTACATTGGACTAATCTATATCAAAACACTGACCAATCACGATATCTCAATAACTACTAATGCTAGGCATCTTGAAATTTGTCAGATGATAGGTTGTGTAATGTAAGAACCCGATACGAAAGGAATTTTGCAAATTATCATTTTATACAATATAAAAGGGGGTTATCGCGAGTGGAGCCGCAAGCAAAAGCTAGTCAGTAATAGAAAAGCTTACCAGTTTGTCATTTCCATCAACAATCCTGTTGAATACGACTTGGATGGGCAGTACTACTGCATCGCGAACGTTCAATGCAGCCACTTTGTAACCAGTAGCCAGAGACGCTGCCCTGTAGTGAATACATATATATTTAGCAATTAAACTACCTACAATCCATGCTTCAGATTTTTCAGAAACTATATTTATTTTTGTAGGCTTCTCCATTTTTATTTAAATACACCAATCATTCATCATCATCATCACCAGTGACAGGACGTCCACTGCTGACCATAGGCCTCCCCCAAAGATTTCCAGACCGACCGATTGGTAGCCGAGACCGATTAGACCGATTTCGAACACGAAGCGGCCTGCATCCAGCGACTTCTTTCGACCTTTATCAGGTCGTCAATAAAAAATCATTAATTGATATTAAATAGATGATACTCATAGTCATAACACTCCTCTACGAAATCTTGTACCTTGGGTATCAAAAATCATATGGGACTTTTATATCTGTATACATAAATAAATCAAATCTACGATCTCCTATTTGTATAATCGTATATGGGGAATGTTTCTTTAATGATTATAAACAAAATACTGAATTTAACCTACTTAAATGTAATGAATTCAATATCATATAATCAGAAAAAATATAAAATCAATACCCCAATTTTAACTTGATGTGGGTTGAAATGTTATTGCGTATTTGTATCAGATCAAACTCAAACTGACCCTGGAACGCCCACCCACACAAGGTAGGCCATTATGGCAGGTTTTAGCACCAGTGTACGGTGGTCGCTATCCGGTCTCCTTACCTTTTAAACCCTTACAGATTTTTTGTAAACTTACCCTACTCCGTCTTGCCCTATCCCGATTTCCATATCCTAGTCCGTGAATCCCTTCACTTAAGGATGCCCTCCCTTTTCCCATGCTTGTTGGTGTACCTTTTCCTGCCAGCCTTTAGCGCGGCGGTTAGTCCAAAGTTTCCTTAATTCTAAGTTAGTTTTTTTAATGACAAATGTTCTGTACTTGACCTGTCATAAGCGCTTTCTTAGCCTACATGATTAATAAAGATTTTGATTTTGGTCGGGTACAAGTATCGTCCCACCAGCTTCGCCGTGTAGAATGACTCACCTGTACACAGCGCCGAGAGCTGCAGCCTCATCAGCGTTGATGGACTTGGAGGGTTCATGTCCTGCGGCATCCCTCAACGCGGCGAGTACCGCGGGCACGCGCGCCCCCCCTCCCGCCACCACCACCCGCGCCCCCACCCCCGCCCCCCCCGCAGCCGATATAGCTCTCTGCACCACCCCCGATACACGCGGCCACAGATCCGCGCATAGCTCTTCCACTTCGGCACGGGTCACCTGGAATTAACGTGTTGCTCATAATCGTGTATGATTGAGCTTGGTTTTTCCGGTATGTCAATGTTCCAAGATTGTACCTGTCATCTAAGATTAAAGGCCCTCCCAGATATCGGTTTTGAAGTCAGTCGTTCTCCAAACAAAGAAAAACAAAAGTTACGAATGGTAGAGTCACGCTGTAGTCAATTTTGTCTACAGCATGAATGGGCTGGCTCGACCGGATCGTTACCACTGTCTCACAGAAAACCGACGTAAAGTAGCAGCTCACTACTGCCTTTCGTACGGTGAGTGAGATAACCGGAAGCCCAAATCCTCTCCCCTTCCCAATCCCTAATTATGCCTTTCCTTTAAGGTCGGCAACGCGCCCATGATTCTGGTGGTGGGCGTACATGGGCGGTGGAGATCACTTACCATCAGGTGACCCACTTGCTTGTTTGCCGATCTATGCCATAAAAAAAAATCGTGTATGATTGGGCCGCCATTCGGTTTGGTTTGTCCGGTATGTTAATGTTCCAAGATTGTACCTGTCATCTAAGAGTAAAAACCCTCCCAGATATCGGTTTTGAAGTCAGTCGGCCTCGAAACAAAGAAAAACAAAATGGCTGCCAGTTTTTTCAAACCCAACATTCTACCTGCCATCTAAGACCAAAAGCCTCTCACATATTGATTTTAATATCAATCAGTTTCAAAAAAAAAACGGTGGCCACTTTTTTAATTTCGATATTGGATATGTCGCTTAAAACGTAAAACGCTACAAAGTTTAAGTAAGTTCGACAGGCTACCATAATGGCTAAATAATAATTTGACTGGATTCCACGCTTAATGAAGACGCAGACGCACAAATTCCGAAATGCTCAAAGTGGTATAATGTGATTATATCCCCCAGGTGCACAAATCAGAATAATGCGTCTGTCAAGGCGCAAATACGATTAAATAAACTGACAAATCGAGGTATGCAGGTTTCCTCGCGATGTTTCTTTCACCGTTAAAGCAAGCGATAATTAACAATCAAAACACACGTAAGTCAAAAAATCCAACTAAAAAATAAATTTTAATTAATTCGAATTAGGAATAGTGTACAAAATTTAAAAATATATAAATTAAGAATAGTGTAAATAAGAAAAAATATGTATTTTATTGTAAAAAAACGTGGGGTGCTTTTTAAGACATTATCAAAATGATGATCCTTCTACTCATATCTGTCAATAAAATATTTTTATAACTATTGACACCATGCACCCCACGCTTTTTTTACAATAAAATACATATTTTTTCTTATTTACACTATTCTTAATTTATATATTTTTAAATTTTGTACACTATTCCTAATTCGAATTCATTAAAATTTATTTTTTATTTTTTAGTTGGATTTTATGTAAAAGCGTGTTTTTTAGTTTTTTTAAACTATTATTTATTTTTAATTTTTTAGTTTGATTTTCTATAAAAAGGTGTATTTTCATTTTTTTATCATTTATTTTTTTTTCTTTGTGTTTTTATTTCTTTTACCATTTTTTGAAGTGAAACTTCTTTCGAATCTTTGTGATTGGAAAATTCGCTGAAACGTAAAAATGTCACGAAGGAGGTAGGAAAGAAACAAGTTGTACGAATGGCTTGTTTAACAAGCCATACCCGATCAATCGTACAACACCCGTATTTCATACAAAGCGTCGGAGGTAATGATTCGCTGGAGAATCTTGACATCGCGATGTAGATGTGCCAGTGGCGCCATCTCTTGATTTTTTCTTGTTTTATTTTAATGTGTCATGTAGACTATAATCCGATGTTCTATTATATTGCTGCCACTAATTGTAAATAATATAAAAAAGCGTGTTAAAAAAAGTGCTTTGCGAACATCCCTTACTACTGAAGTAATTTTAATAACAGTTGTAGGTAATAAATTTGTAATTTATAACAATTATTCAATGAAATATTTAAGGAAGTTTTAATTTTTACAATATTTATTTATTTTGTTCTAAACTCGTATCAAAATAACACAACAAAACAACCAGCGCCACCTTTATTGCATTTAAGCTACAAGTTGACAAGAAAAAATCATGAGATGGCGCCACTGGCACATCTACATCGCGCTGTCAAGATTTTATCCGACGTTTTGAAGTAGGTCAAAATCACGTTCAAAGACAAGTTACAGACAAACCTACCAACATACAAACATACCAACATACCAACATACCAACATACCATCATACCAACATACCAACATACATACGTCTGAAGCTAATAAAAGCGTGTTAAAAAGGTAGCATGCACCTGACTCTTCTAAGTTAACGGCTAACATAATATATAGATGAAATTTGGCACACAAATTGGCCATAACCTAGATTAGAACATGGGCTTTTCGTTCTGGAAAAACTCATTGACGCGGGCGAAACCGCAAGCGACAGCTAGACCTAGACTAGAGCTAGAGACTATCCCGCCCACACATCCGCTACTGTAACTCCTGTGCACTAGGATCAACAGTGGCACGCATTTCTTCGACACCGAGCAGTGAAACTCGGCGAGTCTCTGGGATGCCTAAATGTCTTTGTCCCGCAACGAAATTAATCAGATAGAAGGTTAGGGAGGAGTTGGAAAGAAACGAAATGAAACGAAAGTGAAAGCTAGTGTGTTAAAAGTTATAACATACCAATTTTTTGAAATCCTTATCATCGAGCAAGCTCTCGATCTGTGCGTAGAACTCCGTATTGGCCGAGAGCACGATCTTGAGCCTTTCAGCTTCTTTGAGCAGCTTCTCCATAGCACGAGGGGACGCCCTAACATCGCCTCCACCGTTGGCCTCCCAAGCCTTGATCAGATGCTCTCGGAGACGGAGTGTCATCTCATGACCTCCTAGGGTTCTGGCGCAGAATAAATGTCTTATAGAGTTTATTTTTGCCTCAAATGTCAAGGCCAGCAAGTGTCATCAGCGACCTGCTAGGTTTTAAACTTACAAATTCATACCTTGCATAAATTTCCTACTTTAATTCTTAACATACGAAGTCCTCTTAACATATTTACATAGTGAGTTTCATGTATAATAAGGGCATGGATATGACAGTAAACTCCGGTTTACGAAGCCGCATCCATACGGTTTTAACTGTCAAATTGTAATCTGGTAAATGAGAGTTTTCTATTGTATTGCTCTGTTGTGCAATAAAGTTTCTCCGAGTAAATAAGGCTTATAAAACTGCAAATGTTGTGTCATTAATATTTCATAGGGATTCAATTTAAGTTCACAATAGGACAAATTAGTTTAGACAGCTGGTTCTTATGTTATCAATTCAAAGTTTATTTTTATTAAATGTTTATAGGTTTATAATTTATATTACACAATAAAATGTATAACTTTGAAAAGGACACGGAATGACGAACACAGAAAAAACCATGGCTAATAATTTATTTATGGTTTAATATCTTTTATTATAAGGGTTTTTTTTTAATGATTATAAGGGAAAATTGGAAACTCCTTAACGTAAAACAGCAAATGCACCACAAACCAGTTTTGAAGTTAACTTACAGTCTGCGGGTACCATACTAGTCAAGCTGCACCATTCATGCTGTAGAAAAACTAAAAAGCAAAAATTAAACATAAACAGATTTGGCATACCTGTCAAAACCAACACCAAGCACTTGCAACTGCGGTACAGTCTCAACGTAGCCCTTCTCCTTTATCTTGACAGTTTTGTACTCGACCAGAGCCGCTTTAGTAGAGCCCGCGCCCATGTCGAAGAACAATGCGTACCATGCAGTCTCATTGATCTCCTGTTGACAAAACACATTCATGTTTACATTGTTGTATGCAAGTTGTTTTCGTGCAGATTGTTTACAAAATATGCAGGTTCAGATTTTTTCTCGAAATGTAAAGTGGAAATTATGCGGATCGCACACGTTTATGCCTACTTAGACTATATCGGTGATAGCTTAGAGGAATGTGGAATGAACTACGACAACAAAGGTCTTGGGGCCGATCCCAGCCTTTAGGGCACGCATCTCCAATTTATGGAAATTATGAAAGTTGCACAGGAAACACACATTTTTGTTTCATGCTTGGCATTTTTTTTTATAATGTAATAGCGCTGATACCACTTAGTGGGATAAGGACAAAAGTAGCGCTATAATGTTCTATAACAATCGTGGGGCAACCGCGGCACTTCGACCGCTTGAGTACGACTCTGCGATAAGTAACCAATTTTGGAAATGAAGTGCGCTCGTTTGGTCAACATAAAAATTACGGGAAATGGCGAAAATTATTTCAGTTTATTATTTTTTGCTTTTACGATATTTTTTATACAGCAGAGGTCAGGTAAGTGATCTCCACCGGCCATGAACATTCGCAATACCAGAACAATTAAGGATGCATTGCCGAACTTAAAGGGTGGGATTGGGATGTGTGGGGGTTTGGGAAGGAGAGGAAGGCTTTGGACCCCTAGTAATCTCATTCACCATTCGAAATGCAACAGAGAGATGGCACTTCACATTGGATTACTGTGAGGTGAGGTGAGGAGTGAAGTCAAGCTAGTGCATTCATGCTGTAGACAAGTGTCTGTAAAGTGGTTCTACTACTTGATTTTGTACTGTTGATATTTGGCTCTTTACCCAATGAGTTTGCAAATCACTGTTCTATAATAAGTGATAAAAATATTAAAAGAGAAATGTCTTAACAATATGATACCATTTATTCATGTTACATTGCAAATAGATATTACGAAGCTGAGTTATAAAATAAAATGTTTTACTTTCACTGTGTGTTCACTGAAGAGCAACGAGATGTGACGTAAAAGGACGCATGGGGCATGACTTTACAATTTCATGCAAATATGCAATAACATTTCAACCCACGTCAAATAAAAATTGAGATGTCAATTTCATTTTGCTAAATTCAATAACTTAAATCAATAATTTAAAGTTATATTGTGCATAATCGTACGTGGGCAATGATCAATTTGTTTTTTTTTTAAACACGTAATTTAACGTACTTAAAACTTGATGTGGGTCACCTCTGCTTGGCGACACCCATGATATTCATAGTTTTACGAGACTCGTAAAATGTGTCACTGAAGCACTTTTAAAACAATAACAATAAAATTCCTGTACCCTATGATAAAGAAGAAACATTGAAACATTGGCCTACTAACCTTCCTCCTAAATATGCCGTAGTTGATGGCAATGGCTGTATAATCATTGATCAGCTGAAGAACATTGAGTCCGGCGAGAGAGGCGGCTTCCTTGAGTGCTCGACGCTCAGCTTGGTTGAAGTAACCAGGCACCGTAATCACACATTCACTGATTTGTTGACCTATCATAAAAATAATGACTCTTTATTGAGTGAATGAGTTTATTAGTATCCCTGGAAGGGTAGTTAGCAGATCAAGCAACAAAATGTCAATTCTTACACAATAGTTGAATAGATTTTTGTATTATTTAAATCAACAATGTTTTGTTAGCCAAAAACCTATTTCAGAAAGAATTTCATTAATGCATCGAAAAAAAGAAAATAGAAGCCATTCAAATATGATGGAGGGGGCACACTTGTCAAATAACAGACGATGCAAATTTCGACGTCACTGTGTAAAAAGGCCATTACGATGCACGCGTGCGAGCGAGATAGTGAGATGTCCCCACTACATGCCCACCTTTGTTCATGGCAATATTTAAAATCATAATTGCAGGCTCATTTATATACTGATTTTGACTGGTTTTTACCTTAAGGTATTCTATCATATAATATTTTGGTGTTACATATAAATTATTGCATAATATTCAACATAGGAAACTATTAGAGACAAATCTCTAATATAAATTTGGATCCAGCTACAACTGTAACTACTTACCATGATTGATCTCTGCAAAATCCTTAGCTTTGGCCAAGAGTTGTGCCACCAACTCCTCAGGTGTGAACCTGGTCTTCTCATCATGCACAAATTCAATTGTACCACGCTCTGACTTAACAATATCATAGTATGGGTACCGTTGTCTGCAAACAAATAGATTTGAGATAATAGACTGTATGTGACTGATGACATGTTATATTATAGGGTTATTTTGTATTGTTCCTTAAAATTGTCTTAAAATAATCTACTCTTAGGCAAACTTTTTAAATGATCTGAAATTTTTACATTAGTTAATAAATTTAAGGGGTAAATATGATTATGGATAGTTGAGAAAGCTGGCATTTATAGCATAATTCCGGAAGACCAAATCCCCTCCCCTTCCCAATCCCTAATTATCCCTTTCCTTTAAGGTTGGCAACACGCCCATGATTCTTCTGGTGGTGGGTGTACATGGGTGGTAGAGATCAATTACCATCAAGTGACGCACTTGCTCGTTTGCTGGCATATGCTATAAAAAAAAATGTAATTCATGAATTCTGTACACAAATATCTCAACCTTTTCTGCATCTTTCTATTATTTAAGGCATAACACTTATAGAAACATAAGACAAAACTAAATAAGTGTGTAATCAATTTACTCCCAAGTACCAATATTGAAGGATGAGGATAAGCCAATGCTAATTCTTCTTTATGTGATGAAAGCTAAATGACGAAACATTTAATGAAATTGACATCAATAATCACTTTATATAAACTTCACACATTAATAATGTGTTTTACAGATCCTGTGACTACATTTTTATAAAACCAGTCAATATAATTTGATGTAACACTATATTTCAACCTAGCATAAAGTCTTATTTCATAAAGAAGCATACTTTTAATGCAATATCAAGTGTGAGAATAAGGTAAATCAGTCAAATATGATCAATTAATTTTGCTTACCAAATATATTGAATATAATTACCAGTATCAAACAGATGTATTGTGTGCCGGATAAAAATGAAAGTACAATATGGAACACTCCACTCACCTAAATGATTGCACTAAAGGATGGTCGTACGGCTTTCCGAGTAAATCTAACAAATATTTATACGAATTCTTCGGAAATCTAACGCCGACAGTCACAGCGTCTTCACCGAATGTTCTCACATCATCCCTAAATGCGACCACCGCCGGAGTCTTCCTCTTGGACTCCTTATTCAATACAATCTCCATAGGAACACCAGGCGACACGATACCGATCTTCATCCATTCGGATCCCAAATCTATAGATATCACTGCAGCGGCGTCCGTATGATGACATAAAAGTAATGGTAACAACACCAAGCACAATATACCATACATTTTCTGTAAATAAAACACGTAAAACTAATGAAATATCGAATGCCGAAGAACACACATCAGTGATTCGGAAATGTAGGTTGGCGGAGTAACTTCGCGTTTTCTATTAAAGTATACACTTACTCCTTTTAGGGCCATCTTCTTTTAATATATTGACATCTAGACAACTATTTCAATCTCTCTTCGCATAAAGTAGAGTAAATTATTAAAACCCTTTTGTATTTTATTTCTGCGAAGTAAGCCAGCTACTTTGATCCACGTCAAGTTTAACGTGTTTTCTTCTTTTTGGTTAAAGGAATAGTTGCCATACTACTCAGTACTCAAGCTAAATAACTTCTACTTAAGTTTCGTAAAATAAAATGAGAAAATATGATATTACCTATTCAGACATAGAAAATTATAATATGTATTGTAAATAGTGTAAATAATTATATTATGAATTTTGGTTATCCAATTTTTACTTTTTATAATCGATTTATGAATCACCTTTTGATAAAACGTATTAATACATTTAATCATCGATATCAAATCGACTATTTCAATAATAAATTTCAGTGATTCACTACTTAGCGGAAACGGAAACTATCATAGATTTACACAAATCATATGTTTATTTATGTAGCTTCCTCTATAGTTTATGGTTTGATTGGGTGTTGCGGAAGGTGTTTGTTGAGTGTTGATCGTAAGTACGGAGGTCGCGGAATGCTGTTTATTTATTGTTATTAATATAAAATTAGTGCGTCCAACAAACAATATCCATACAAGGTAAGTGCATTTCCGTAAGAGTGTAGCTCCCTTCATTTTTGACCCAAACAAAACGGTGCAGTAAAGTAGCATTACTACATCTGTTTTTGTGTTATTTTATTACGCATTTTGATTTTTACACTTCGCACAACGTGACTCTAGGGTATTGTCGCGAGCCCAATCGATGTGTAGCGTGGAATGTACAGGTATCGTTTACAAGCGGTTCTAAAAATGTGACTAGACGCATGAATAACGTCAGGGCGCATATCTGCGGCGCTCCTTCTAAATATGGAACGGGTGTTAGTGAACGTCGGTGTTGTCCTCGGCGTGGTCCCGGCGGTGATCCCTGCGGTTATGTAACGGCCCTTCGGAAGGTCCACGTGCACGGTGCGGCTGCGAGTCGGGGATGGCGACGCAGTGCACGCGGTTCCACGTCGAAGCTGTGTGCACGTCGCACGGGCAGGCGGCGCCGGCGACGCGCACGCGGCCGCACTCCGCCGCGCTGGCCGGAACACCAGTTTCCTAGCAACACGTTGTTGACGCCGCTGGTGACCTAATGAACACAAAAACACATGGTTACTAAGTGTTACATCACACGTTCTGTTACACCGTCGATGATTTGCGCTGCTTACGTTGCTAGGGTGTACCTTGTCCATAACACAATTAAATGAATTGACTGCTGGCCAGTTGTTTGTTGTTCCAACTGTACATAGGCACAGCTCCCAATCATAGTGAGTATATTTTACTATTCTATATATCATACAGTGACCTTGATATCATGTAAGAAATGTTAAGAAAATCTAGAAATGTTGCATTATTATAATTTGACATTCACTGAACCCTGAAATGCTGTGGTTTATAAATAGAATGCAGACCTTTGTGTGACCTACATTCAGTTCACACTTCCTGTAGGATTTCTATATTTATTTGTCACTGAGACAATGTTCCACTTTCAAAAGTATCAAATGAACCAGTTTTATTTCAACCATACAATAATATCTGCTTGACTTGTTTATAAGAATATAACTGGACTGATTAGAAAGATAACACTGTGAATACTTACTTAACACTCATTTAATATCGAATTACAAGCAATTTTTATCAGTGTTCTATAATTTAAATACAAATATTAATAAACAAGGTATTTCCTTACAAAATGAATCACTTGTTATTTCCTAAAACTCTCATGCATTTAATATCATGACATTTTTGGTTAAGTTAAACCATGTTAACTTATTTCCTATAAAAAGGCAGTATATAAAACGGTAGTAAGAAGATATATAACTGTTATAAATAAGTACCAAGGTTACAATAATCTCTGAATGATAATGGAGTAACAGACCTGTGATATGGGCAAACCAAAGTGACAAGCATATTTGATACCCGATTGATTTGAATAAGTGATAATCTACTATTATAATTATTGTTTTTATTTTCTGTTAATACAGAATTTTACCATTGTATTATTCACATGTTTTTAGAGCTACATTCAATTTTAATTAAGATGTTAAAACTATTTTACACTATCATCGTTTTTGAAGTGGTATTTGATTTAACTCCGAGTATACATTATTTTTAAATTGCCTGTATTTCACAGTATTTAAGAATACATTAAACAAACTATGTCAGTTACTATGTTGGTTCATTGGGGCTATTTATAAATTCAATGGTGGATGTTGTTTAGTCTTAACCATCACATTGTCCCAAATACCTAACAATTACCTCAGAGACAGTGACATGTGCCTGTACAGACACAATAATTTCCTTCTAACACTACCTTTCCTGTATAATATATTTCAATGAATTGAATGATGTTTAATTACCAAGAACTTATTGTGTATTGTGGACTGAATTCCTACATATCATTTTTATTTAATAGTTAATCACTTACTTCTCGCCTTATAAACATAATACTTAAGTGTGAAGTAAAAATAATCAATAATAATGTATTGTGTAAATAATGATATCATACTTTCCTCATTGGTATGTTTGTAGTGGATTGCAGTTAAGATGTATGTCGTAATAAATCTGACTAAGGGAGTGGCTACAGAGATAATTATAAAAAGGAAATATAATAGCTTCGCGTTTTCTGATTTACATGTTATACTAGCTACAAAATTAAATGCTATTTTAAAATAAAGTAATTTAAAATTGGCACTTATTCTAATTGAAAAAAATATCTCATTTATTTTACTGTCAGGTGTTTGCAACACCACTTGCCTGAAATAAAATATTCTGAAAGTTAAGCTTCAATTCCGATTACGTCACACATTTCGATGCAATCAAAACACATTTGAAACGAAAGTGTGTTACTTAGTTATTGAACGCGATTTGTACATTCACGCTGCTTGCCCGCACGTGGGTAATGTTAATTAATGTCAACCCTTTTACGCCGCGATAAGTAATTAACGTTATTGTAATCGATTATATGTGCATCGCAGTGATTAGTCTGTTTATACGGGATCTTAAACCCCGCGCGGGGCACAAGCCAGAGGCTGTCTTCCTACTTCATTATATTAGATTAAATTAAAATGTGACATTGCTTCTCATATCATCTTTCATGAGGTAAAGTCACCCTTTTAAAAGGTCCTGTATTTGTTTTTGTTTCTAAGTAGCACATACCTAATTGAAGCACCCATTAATAACCTCACCCCTGAATGTAACCGGTACTCATAACTAGTAATTATTAGTACTACAATTTGTCAACAATAATTCCGTCATATAATATAGCAATTCCAACCCCAGGTAGGTAATGTTCTTTCGAATTGAAAAAACTGTCCTAAAGATTGCCTATTCTGTGTCACACTCCAGATCTCACGGTTCGTAGCTGTTAATGTGTATGTAAATAGATAACTCACGGTCGAAATACGCTGCCGAGTGCCGCCGGGCAGTGAGGAGACGTTTCAAAACTAATCAACATATGCTTAGTAGTTTTTAAATACGCCACAGGCCCAACATTCTTCAAAGGCATTGACAATTTCTCTGGATTTTTGAGAGTTCAGACATGGCGGTAATCACTTACCTGCCATCAATTGTCCGTTTGCCCCTTCCACTACAAGAGATATAGACCCTTCATTCAATTGTGTATTCACATGTTTGAAAGTCAATAACCACGTGAGTTTCAATTTGTCACCGCTGACATTTACTATCAAATACGTTAAGTTGCAAGTTAATTTATGACCTTCCCGCACGACAGACGCGTAACAACGTTATCTGATGCTAAATTTGAAACAAGATCATGTAGCTTTTTAAACAGAATGTTGTACTATCAAAATGTTATCAATGTGAGATTAAAATGCAATATTTTCTTGTAAAACGTCAGAGTGATATTCGTATCTAATTATTGCAATTTTAAAATACTGGAACAGTCTTGATTTCATAATGTGTCGTGTAGGTACATCGGAGACAATCGAGTTTCTTGCAGTCCCACAAAGTCCAAACACGTAAACCTCAGAAGGCACAGACATTTGAAATATTAGTTATTTTATTCATCATTATTTTTATATTGAAATTCTAGCAAATGAGAAAGTGGTATGCAACATGCACATGTGGTCGACCTGTAAACGAAGGATAATTAAGGAATTCGAAAGTTGGTTTCCTATGAGATAGTGGTAACAACCCGGTCCAGCCGGCCCATTCATGCCGTGGATAAAACTGTCTACAGCGTGGCTCTACCAATTAGACATCATACAATGCCCTAAATATACTAATAAAAGGACGTGTTAAAATTGAAGTATCTTCAGGCAAGGTGTATCCGTTAATGATTATTGTCTACCGAAGAGAGGCTATAATAAAGGACGGAGATTTTATTTCCAAAGCGACAATAAATAACGTGCTATAAAACCAATATAGGCTGACTACAGACTAATATGGAATTATGTTAAAGCTTTCTTGGAAACGAAAGAAATAACACTAGATTATCCCAAATCTGACTTCTTGTTGCTGTAATACATCATTAATTGATGAATTACATATAGATACACTTGAAGACTTCGGAGACATTGTAAATCTAAATATTGGATGATAAAATACAACTGATGTTATGAATTATGAAGATAATATGGTTAATTAATGCCTTAATTATGTATACATGAACTGCGCTATACTGTAGCATATATAGGTCCAAAAATATCATAGATATCAAGATTTAGAATTTAACGTGACACTATCAGAATCTCTGACGTACTTTCCTGTAACGCCTTTACATACTGCTGGGATCTATAACATGACGTACTCAACAACTTTAACAATGGAAACTCTAGAAAAATGATGACTATGTGATTAATTCCCATCGTCGATATATCTATTTCCGCGGTGAGATATCAAGTTACAAAAAAAATAGCTACTATGTAACTTTGCTACAAGTCTCTCGAAAAAAACAATACGTTTTGGAGAGGCAATTATATTTGCAAATTCATATATGAAGCATCAAAACAAATTTTTACAGTTATTTATGTGCGTCATAAAAGGTTTTTTCTTCCAAAGCCGCTTGTCATGATTCAAGCTACGAGTACCTACATTTTCCTGTTGCCGGCGCTCGGTGTATGCATGTTTTTTTTTAATTCCCCTGCTGTTATTTAATTGGCAAAGGTAGCCTATGCGGGTCGTCTCGACAAAACAATTAGACCGGAGTTTGGAATTCTCACTTTGATCATAGCGGAGTATGTACCTAGTACTGGTTTGTTGAACTGTAATAATCCAGGTATAAATCAACATGTAATAACGTTGGACTTTTATGAACAGGAAAATATATTGGCGTCGAGTTTCCAAATATTACCTGGCATTGAAAAAGATCGTACAAAATGTGTTGATATAGATAAGTAGTGGTTGCAAGAAAGATTTAGTAGAAAATACGTCGTTAGATTCAGATAAAATGGGTATTAAACTATGATACTAGGTACGCCCACGTCCCTTTTTCAATCCCTATTCCCTTTCTTTATGGTTGGCCACGCACCTATGATTCTTTTGATACCATAGTGGTTTATGGCGGCGGAGATCAATTACTAGCTGGTGGCCCACTTGCTCGATTGCTAGCCTCAAAAAAAACATCAAAAATATTATTGCACCACAAAGCGAAAGTGTTGTGTCGTCTTAACGGTACCATAATATATGTCCATAACATCTGCCATGATCACTGGTTAGATAACTGGTGGCGTCTAAGCTCGTGTCGTGTGTCGTGTGATCACTCAACCGGCTGACACGAAGACGCCACGCGACGCGACGCGACGCCGCGCGGTACGCTGTTCGGATATTTGTTACTATGCCAAGGCCGTGCAATATTATGTGATCGTGTCACAGCGACTTTGCGATAAATAACGTTGAACGTTGAAGATAAAAAAAATATATAAGTCTTTTCTTTTTGCATTCCTGATCCTCTATTTTATTTTGATAGCTGTAGTTATGTTACGTCAATTATACGCATGTTGATTAGGAACGCGCCTTTGATCGTCATATTTTATTGTGGACATTTTTTAATCAAAATGTACACATTACGAGTATGAATTGTTTTAAACATTATTTGTAGAAAACTATGTTGCTATGTACTCTTAATTTGTAACCAAAGAACAATAATTACACTCACGGAGAGCCATAAATTTCAAAACGCGACACAAACAGGCCCAAGTCAATATAATTTATTATACTTAATACAATTGAAGTTAACGTAATGAAATATATGCCATTATATAAAAATCTATATATTACATGTAAAAATATAGTTCCAATGTGTGTTTTAAATATAAAATGAGATGCTGTTCCTTGGTAACGACATGACTTGAGAACGGCTGTGCCGGTTTAACCAATTTCTTTTTTAAATTGTTCGTAATAACCCAAAAAAAGTTTATTGTAAAGAAAAATTGGAAAATTGCCCTAATTTTTTTTATTTCGCGAAAAACAAAGGGGATATTCTATGGGACTTTTGTATAAACTTAGACCATGACTCATGATTTGAAAGCCTAATTATATTTGTTCTATATAATTCTGGGGAAGTTTATAGGTAAGGCAAATCCGGGACAATTAAAATTCAACTGAATCAATTTTTCATCACTATGTAACAAATTGGGAAAATTTGAACGCCTAGAACTATTTAGGTCATATTCACTACAAATATTTGTTTTGTCGTAATGTTGATTCATAGCTATATAACATCATGCTATGTATGACCTACCGGAGCGGAGCAGTAGCATGCAAGCGGTTGAAACCGCGAGGGACACCTAGTTTAAGATAAATATGTTATACGTCACAGCAGATATCAAATAATTACTTATCACTTGTATACTTTTACAGTATTAACATGAAAGACAAGTACGTATTAATGATAATTTGTGTGTTACTTACACGAGGTAGACCGTAGAAACACATTAGTAAAATGCTATCTTAAGAAGCATTGGTTGACGTAACTCAATTTTTTGATATAATAAAACGAACATTTTAACGATTACAAATGCGTTGGTGGAACCCGCATTTAAAATACCGTCGCGTCCTGTATATCCTAAAGGATATATAACAGACCCAGTAAATTCCAATTGAGGTACCGGTATTCTGTTCTATGATGTAATATTGAGCGAATAGAGGAATTCAACAAAGCACACTCCACACAACCGACCTATCGTCCTCGCCGCCGAGGACCGCGCCGCGTTCTCCGCAACCCCGACCCTAGTACCGGCCCGCGAGCCGATGATGACTAGTAGTTTTTAACACTCCCCCAAACAGATAATCGCAGATGTCTCTGCCCTCTCCCAGTGGCCGTCCTGAGCCGAGGTTCGTACCCCCTATGGGGTGCCCTCATCGTGGTCAAATGTAAGGGTTGAGAGCGCCTAAAGCGCTTACCCGAAAGTCCGGTGGAGCTGTACACAGCCGACTCGTGTCAGGCTTACAGCAAGCGTCAACACAAAAGAAAAAACTGAGTGAACCCACTGATATGTTTGGTAGGAATCCATCTCGGATAAAAATCGTATCGATTTGTAAAATCGTATTGATTTGTAAAATCGTATCGATTTGTAAAATCGTGGTTCTAGATTGTAGACTCCTCTGAATTGAGAATCGAGGAAAAGGTCAGAGGTTACGACGCGTTCCAAATACCGATGGGTTTTGTTCTAGTTCGAGTCTGTTCCCCAGACACGATGCTTTACCCATTTTAGCATTAAACTACTAAATTCCAAATATAGGTTTCTAAATTAAAATTACGATACTATTGTTTAACCGCAAACCTACTTCAACTGAAGCCTCAATGAAATTGTCGTATAACACAACACAAGTTCATGCCTGTGTCTCCGAAGAGGTAGATAAAGATGCTATGTGACTGGCTAGTCCTTTTAAATAAAAGTAAATATTTTCCCTGTTCGTTATTGCAGCAAATCTCGCCCAAATTAAGCAAACCCTGGCTACGGTCTTGTCACTCAGAATTTGAAAATGTCTTAATACATATGTGACTATATTTTGTCGTTCTCGATAATATTGCATAATGTAACTAATCTGGCACAACTATTTTTAAGCAACCCATTTTTTTTTATTTCCAATAATCATATCTCGATTTACCCTTCGGCTATGTGATAGGATTTGGCCCTGGCTTTATACAGTGGTTTTATCTTATAGTAGAGAAACATCACAAACAGCTAGTGTAAAATCAACTGATAAACTACTGCCCCGACGACGGTACGACCACTTTCATTCATGAATATTCCTATGTAGAATAGGTAAGGTTGTAAACTATTGCGGTCAGTCAACATTTGCATCACTATGTCAAGTTTAAACTAAGATGTTTGCAAAATGTTGTTTCCCTGATTATAATATCAGCCTTGTTAAATATACTATGCTGGGCACGGGACTCGTCTACTGATGATAGGGTAAGGCTAAATCAGTAAATCACCATGCTGGCTTTAATGCCTTAATGTTTCGAACTATCGCAGTTTAACTAAGCTTTACTCCTAAGGCATCGAAATGAAATGACAGTTCAAACGCAATGTTTCAGACCTTGTGTTATTTATACAAGCATGAATATCAGTAGACTTTTCGTGTACCTATGTCATAATATGCGTAATGACGGCCATGTGATAATCCAAGAATCATGATATTCGTAAAGCGAAGGCAGAGTTGCACGTGTTTTTGATAAATACGTTCCATTCTACGCATTCCCACAAAGACGTTTTAACCCTTTCACGCATAAGGGACATATTTGTCCCCAGTTAATTTTTACAATTTACAGTAATATTGAGTAAGTAAAACCTGCTTTAGACTTATGTTTTTTTAATTTAAAGTATTTTCTTAAGTTTGCGTGCTGGGGACAGTAAAAACAAACATTATTTGTAAATAAAATTTCGGGCGCGAAAAATGAAAAGTATTTTCGCTAGATGTATGTACATTAAAACATATTTTATTGTTATATAGTGACTTCCCACAACGGTTTTTTTTTTTCAGAGTTACATTCATTGGTAAGCAAAATTGTTGTTTTATTACATATTTTCTGTTTTCTTAGTAAAAGTAATAGATATTGAGTAAAAATTCTAAAGGGACGCGGGTGTCCCTATATGCATCAAAGGAGACTTTTGCTTCAAACAATTGATATTGTATGAATTGCCATTATTTGCAGTTTATCCTGCTTATTTTCATATTTTATTGCAGACTATGTATTCAAATCGACAAAGAAAATTTTTGTTACAGGAAGACGATATTTTCGAAGTCTTGATGGTTGACACCAGTGACAACGAGGATGGTTTGCGCCTTGATGAAGAGGACCAAACTTGTTTAGCGCAGGATATGAATGCTGGAATGTCGACTGTTGAAATTGAAACAAGCTAAGCGCATCTTGAAGAGACCACAATTGAAAATCAACAGCTTGGCATTACTGTTTCTTCTTTCAACTGGCGAAAAAATTCATATCTACCACACAATTTTCGTGAGATCAGAGCGTACAACTTTGGTGATGTACATATTTTAGATAACACCTACACCTATGATATCGAATTAACTCCTATAACTCGTAGATGAGATTATTGTTCGTGAATCATTACGTTATGCTGAATAAAACGGCCGATCTTTTACCAAGACTAATGAAGAAGCCAAAACTTTCCTCGGCCTGAACTTTTTTATGGGATAACATTGTTTACCTACATTGAGGAGCTATTGTTCTACAGATTCTGATATGGGAGTTCCTTACATTGCTAATGTTATGCCTATAAACCGCTTTAAAAAAATATGTAGGAACTTGCATCTTAGTAACAATTGTAATGAACTGAATAGGATCGATCTTTTACATGGCATGTATTCATTAGTTTGTGTTATACATTTGAACGTAATTGTTTTATTGTTTACTATTACATTTTACATTCTGTATTGTAAATAAGTTTCTGCATTAAATATTTTATATTTACTACTGTAGTGTGTGTGTTTATTTCGCAGTAAAAGTGTAGTAATTTTTTGCGATACTTTTAAAAATGTATACCTTAACGCATATAGGGACAAATATGTCCCCTTCTCAAAATCACTAAAATATACATATTTTCTGTTTTCTATGTTAATTTTATTTTTAATTAGACCAAAATAAATAGAAATAAATAAACAAAATCATTTTTACTGCCTTGGTATAGTTATAAACGTGAAAGGGTTAAAGAACATCGCGTGACGCGTCATAATACCGCGTCATTGCAATGTAAATCAACATAGGAAACAATGCGCGCTTTAATTAAAACAATGATTGCAATTTATCGTAATTGTAACAATGGAACTGAAAATACAAGGATAGCAAAGGACATTAATTGTAAAGCCTATCATACGTTTCTTTCACATTGATGTATTTTTATGATAAGTACTTTAAAAATCCTAAATGAGTATAATTTTTAAAAGTACATAATAATATGTACTTGAATTTTTATTTTCGTATAAAGCAAATATTATATTGAGGTATATAGGTAGGTAATATTCATGGCGTTATCGCGTGCGGTGCCACTCCGAGTTTATGTTTAATAAAGTGTATGCAACAGTTGATTATATTTATTTTAATTTTGTATTGTACAGATGGCGCCAATGCGCGGTGAACGAGGCGGTTCGCCGGCGAGGGGGGCGCGCGCGTCCCTACCTCTTCCTCGACGGTTGATCCGACAGATCGCTCGTCACGTCGCGTCCAGCGGCCGGTCACTGCGCCGCCTTGAGGTGTCCGGCCGGGTCATAGACAATTTCGACGACATAGACGACGCCTCGGATGATTCAGATTTAGAAGCGCCGCAGCCAGCGTGAGTATCTGAATAATGTTGTCTCTGGTGACATAAACTTATGGTGCAACCACTAACAGAATGGTATTTAAAAATAGAATTAATGATCTAATAGTCTTTCTTTTCGACATCCAGACAAAGGTCTGAGTATTATGGGACAGCCCCCCGTAATTCCTGATACCCACGAAGCAGGTTTGACAGTGTGGGGTCAGGACCATGTGTATGCCTGTTATTTTTGCCGATTTAGTTCGTTACCCTGACTTAGTACCAGGGCCCGCCATCCTATTTGGATGCTTCCACTACTCTCTACCTTCAGCACTGTCCGTACACTAACCATTTGCACTCATCTCTTACTCTAACATGTCAAGCCAGCGCTTTTGGGACTGTTTGCGGGATCGTACCACTAGTACCATGTGGCACAGGTAGATTTAGAAGAGTGACATCCTGAAACTGACGAATTAACTGATAATCTTATTTATCAATACCAATAGGCAATAATGAACAGCGCCTATCACCTAAAACTGCTGTTAATTGTTTATACTTCGCAATATGTTTATTTTTACAAACTAACAATCACGATAATTCAGCTATATCTACACAATAGTTGTTTTAAAGTAATGATGATCAATTATTATTATTGCACTTGGGCGTTGATAAACCGCGGTGGATACTGTAATATTTTTAGACCACCGAATTGTGATTAAATATTTATATTACCTATATTTTATCCTTTTTTTCTAAATTAAATTTTAATATGTTTCGTAACATAAACGTCATGCTGTATTTCTGAGCGATATTTTAATATTTAGGAAGCTGTCATCAACTCAAGGTATTAGAAATCGGGCCAAAAGAGCCTTATAACGGATTACGATAGTTATCTCTGAATTTAGTGAATTTTTGTTGATATTTTGTCATCAATCAATGCCAAGTCACTATGAAAATTTGATAATTTACGTTATCGCCTACCTAGGTTAGTGGGTAAGACAAACGAATCACTCGATAATATGTCGGATATGTTACCTACGCGATAATGACAATAAAAACCAGATTACGATGTATCGAAGTGACGCTTGTACTGGCGCTTGGTTACTCAATAATGTTTGAATTTACAAAACAAATAAACAACGTTTTCAAGGTTGCCGAATGTTTGCGACCTCGCTGGGTAGTACTGGCCGCTGTGTGCCCTTTCCTTGAATTTTCAGTCTAGACTCTAGACGAACTGTAGACGCTCCTCTATCATTATTCATAGTATTCCATATCATTAGGCTAATGGACAGTTTGATTGATGTTCTAGGAGTTGTAACAACATCGCTCAGGCCTCATCAGCCCATGGTATATCTAATTGTCATCCGAATGAGGCTTTGGCGTTCCACCAACTTGCAGTCGGTCATAATTGTGGATTTAATAATCTTACATATAAAGATAAAAGTATAGTCTTAATTGTTTTTAGTAAAGGCAAAGAAGACGCTTACCATAATATACATATAACAACTTCATAAATAAAAATCTGATCAAAGTAGCAGTCCGTCGATATACTTACTATACGCTCTATTAATTCTAGATTACGCCTTATAAGGGTTCCCACGTAGCTTAATACATTTACATTTGCCACCAATAAATAAATCGTCAAGCCTTATAGACTGTCAAAAGAACATCAAATCTAAAGATATCTATGCCGTGACTGCGTCAAACATTGCCCAACCACGAGCTCATTTGTAGCGCGACTACACAACTAAACTCCGCGACCCTTCTCAAGGTCTTCAATAAACATCGATCGCTTCCTTATAGACAAATCACATGGTACGAGACTCAAATAATTAAATTCTAATATTTAAATTTATTTAGCATCGCCTGGATGTCACGGGCGATTCGAACCTTTGTAATTAGATCTCCCGATAGTCATAAATGTAAGCTGTATCTTCTCCCATTTCAATCAAAGCTATTGCGATAAGTAAATTTTGAACTGCTAAAATTAAACCAGTCCAACGGAAATGCAGAAATTCCTATTTTGTTTGCTCTCAAATATGCCCTTGTCCTTAACCCTCGTTAGACCTTCAATTAAGTTCTCCAACATACCAAATACTTTCTACGTTTTCACAGTAAGGACCAGTCAAAATTCAGTATTGTGTCTCAATACTCCCCCTCTTACCGCCCAAATCTTAACTTCATTTTGGCATTTAATTTTATTATTCATTTTATGCGTGTGTGTAGAAAAACGAGTGTTTTATATGATTGTTTGACAATTCAGGGTGGCGTGCGGAGGTAACGCGGGCAACCTGCCTCCCGCAGACCACGACGACGACCTCACCAGCCTCAGCTGGTTGCAAGACAGAAACTTACTCAGAGGTATACACTATACAAACTGGGTTTACAGCTTTACAGACACTTGTAAAGACGCGGCTAGCAGGGGACACGGCAGTTCGTGAACATCGCCTAAGGTGTGGAGACAGCTTGTTTTTTTCGGACAAAGTGTTAAAGGACTGATTAAATTAGTTAGCGTCTGTTTCAACACCTCCGAGTAAATGCTACTTACTAAATAAAATATGGCACGTTAAATCACAAACTGATATATTATTATTATATACCGAAATATGTCTACTAGGTACTTTCGAAAAGAGCTGGATTATATATTAATTGATGGGTAAATCTTACTCGAATAATGTGGAACAGGCCCTAAGAAAACTAATCTTATTGACAACCTCTGCATCTTTTTTTGAAAAGTATTAAGTACGAAAATATGTACTCTTGGTCGTTTTGGACAGTAGGTTTCATAATCGAATCATAATAATGTAGGAATAAAAATTTCATATAATAATAATTTGAAATTCATTTAACACAACGAGTGCTTATCGTCATTTCAGGTATAAATCTTACCAAAAGCGACCTGGAGGACACGAAAAGCATCGGCAGTCAAGTTATAATAAAGGTACGTAAAAAAAAACTATCACCATAAACTAATGCGAAAAAGCAAGGAGGAAAAATTGTGACAACAATAATACAATAGTACATATGTAGTCGTTTTTTTATTATTATTTTAATCAATACGTTATGTCCCCTAAAATCTATCGAATTAAAATTAAATAAATCAAGTAAAAAACAAATATTTAAGTTAAAAACTATTTATTATGCTGCAAGTGATAGTTGACAAATTACGGAAAAAAGATGGACGACGTAACATGCACACGTCATAAAACAGGTCACACTTATTATGGTGCATGTGTGCGAGGGAAATAGTGAGATTTTCCCATTACGCGCCCATGTTTGCTCATACCGATGTTTAAAATGAACTGCGGCCTCACTTTTTACCCAATTTTAAATTTGTTTTCGCGTAATGGTTTCTTTTTCGTATATTATCAGTTGCATATGAAATAATAGTCAAATACTCTAAACGCGCAACATAACTTGACTGCGTTGAAGTTAATCATTCCTGTGGCTCTCTGCGCCTCTCATCACTGTTTAGTTTGAAAAACAGTAGCATCATGTCAGCAAAATATTTTAAACATTATTAAATGGCATTGGTTATCTTTCAAATAAATCATTATCATTAATTCATTACTATTTACTAAGTTGATGGTCAAATTCCAGAATTGTCAAGCTCCTCTGATTAGCTCTGTAATTAACAGGGTTCGAAAATATCCGATATTTATTATAAATATCAAAATATCGGATATTTATGATATATATCCGATATATATCAAGTTTGATATATATCCATTTTGTATGAAAGCCATATTATTATTTTATTGTATTATTTATGAATAGTGTTTGCATATGTGTTACATACACATACTAAAATGATAAATTAAAAAACTCGTGTTTGGATAAGGCAAAATCAACTAAAAACCATAAACTCTTCTTTTAGGGCAGAAGTGTTGCCATTTATGGATTAGAACTTACCATTAGGGAGTATGTTTTAACACTACTCCCACGCCATCTATATTTGGGAAGTAGAAATACAGTAACAAACTCTAAAAATTACTTAATAACATTAATTTTTAAAACCATTTTTGTATTGCAATATAATATAAAAAAAATATTGATATATATCGTCAAACCCAGCTTGATATATATCGGATATATATCTTGATATATATCCATTGATATATATCCTCGAACCCTGGTAATTAACGTGTCTAAATATTTGCTAAGTCATGCAAACATTTTTGTTGTAAATAACACGACAAAAAGCATGCGTCTGTACATAAAGGCTATATAATATTCCGACATGATTCGATGCTTCATCCAGGGAGATTAATTAAAGATGTTTCTTTTTGGGCCAACTCACAAAAAAATTTAAATTGATCATAGCAAAAATTCAGTTGAATTTAATTGATGGCGAATAAAAAGGTTTATTATAAAATATACAATTTTAAGAATGACTCATTGATTTTTAGTGCTATATGACAGCCATGACTGTTGGCCTATCGCACCAAACCTGCGCGGACGCAGTTAATATCAAATACATGATTTTTTTAAATTCTGTGAATACATACATTGTTACAATAAATTATTACTAGTAAACTAACCATCAACAGCTTTTAAGTATCGATAATAAGACATTTTACGGATATAGTTCGCCATATTTTATTCCATCGTGTTGCAATCCTTGTCAGAATTACATTGATTGTACATAAAGCAATATAACAGAAAATAGATAGTAAAAAGGGTTCTACTTATTTCTAAAACATCTCCTTTGCTATAAATATGCAAGTATTAATGTACGACTAATGTAGGGTACAATTTAAAAGTACTTAATATTATTTAACTTATTATCACACTGACATAACATCCGTTATTGTGGTTAAAAATATGGCTGACAGTGGAAGATTGATAGCTCAAAATGCACGAATTGCACAATATTCGTAGCTGTATGTTGGTATAGGAAAATAGCTGTTGAAATATTTTGTCTTCAATGATTGATTGCTTTGTGTATATTTTTTCGTTGGACAATCATATACAAACTAACATGCGCCATTGTCGAAAAATGTATAATATTGATTTTATTCAAAACAATTCTACGATTAAGCAGGGTTCGAAAATATCCGATATTTATTATAAATATCAAAATATCGGATATTTATGATATATATCCGATATATATCATGTTTGATATATATCAATTTTGTATGAAAGTCATATTTTATTTTATTGTATTATTTATGAATACTGTTTGCATATTGCAAAATCTACTTTTAGATAAGGCATAATCAACTAAAAAACATAAAATCTTCTTTTACGGCAGAAGTGTTGCCATTAATGGATTAGAACTAACCATTAGGGAGTATGTTTTAACTCTACTCCCACGCCATCTACATTTGGGAAGTAGAAATACAGTAACAAATGCAAAAAATTACTTAATATTAATTTATTAAACCATTTTTGCATTGCAATATATTATAAAACATTTGATAAGTATAACCATTGATATATATCGTCAAACCCAGCTTGATATATATCGGATATATATCCGATATATATCTTGATATATATCCATTGATATATATCCTCGAACCCTGCGATTAAGATATGCAATCACGCCTGTAATTCCCGAAGGCGTAGGCAGAATTGTTACCCGCACCACCCACATTTCGCCACGCTTATTTGTGTTGAAATGCAGTCTCTGATATAATGATTGTGAAAAAAATAAATCGTCCTTGTTATTATTTTGGTCATTATGTATAATTTAATCATGGTAGGTCATAAGGTCAAGTGATACTATTTATACACTTACTTTATTGTTATGTTAGCTCTTATAATATTTCCAGAATTGTCACATCGTTTTATGACAATATTCATTATGTAATGAGATATATTTTTAGTAAAACAAAATTGGGAGTCATAGGTACTGCTGATAGAAGTGAAACTTATTAGTGTATTTATTTATTACTCACAACTCAACTAACTCAATTGACTCAACTGACTTAATTGACTTAACTCAACTGACCCACTGACGACTTACTGACTGACTGACTGACTGACGACTGACTAATACTCAGAGCTCGCAAGATTTCACCCAACCAAAAAGCGTCTAACGCGCACAGTACACCGTCAGATATACGATATTATGTTACACGTGCCCCGTCCAAAAAGTGCTCAACGCGGCTAAAGAAGTTTTCACTTCAAAATTTGTCAATGCAATTTAAATCATAGGAATGTACTAGGATATGGGCTATATAAAAACCTGTTGCCATGCTACAACCGGCGGCCGGAAGGAACAAAATTGAATGTTCCATTATCAATTCAATAGTGAAGCATATAAATGTCACGCCTCTAACGTTATTACGTTGCATAATTCATAATGTAAATACAACGATGGCACAATTAACACTGGCACGAAACGGTGTGTCGGTCGTGACCACTTGTTCATGGTTTAATGAAAAATTCACGATTATAAACGTGGTGAAAGTTACTATGGTCTACGATCTTAAATGTACTGTGACGTCAAATATTAAATGTCACATTGACGTTAATAATAGTAGACCAGAGACCTTTATAACTGTCCCACAGTTAGGCAAGGTCCTCCTCCGCTATGGAGTTTTCGGCGTTAGTCCACCACGCCTGCCTAATGTTTTTCTTTTATTTGATTGAATGACGAGACGAGCAAGGCGCTCGCCTGATGGTAAACGCCACGTCTGTTCATAAACAGAAGCAACACCACACATAACTTTGAATTACAAAGCGCTGCATGGCACTGAACTGCGCTTGTCACCTCGACACATAAGTTGTTAAGTCTCATAATGCCCAGTAATTTCACTGGCTTCGATATCCTTCAACCCGAAACACAACAGTGTTTACACACTGTTGCTTGGCGGCAGAATTAGACCAAGCGGTGGTACCAACCCAGATGGCCTCGCATATGAGGGTCCCTCATATGCTTCACCTTGTGAATCGTGTATACATCAGTAGATTTCACATTTTTTCACATTTTTCATTCACATTTCTCAGAGCTCCACTCCCCGCTAAGCTATTGCAACAAACAAAAGACCATTTAAAACTCGATGCAATTAAACGAAACGTGCTCTTGATCTTTATTTTTTCCTGTTATAAAAGGAAGTTTCTTTGTTTAGTTTCGTTCTGAGTAATATTATGTAGTTTTGTATCTGTGTCAATGGTGATGGATACGCTGTTAACTACCGGTTGATTAGTGTTGAGTTGTATTCAATTCGTATTAATTATTGTATTCTTTACATAGTATGAATCGAAGTCGCTTTCGCTGTCTGTTCGCTTGGATCTTTTAAACTATTCAACGGATTTTAATGCAGTTTTCACGAATAATTAAAGTAATTCATGGGGAAGGTTTATATGTATAATACATTCATGTTATAGTACAGAAAAGCCGAAAAATTCAAATATTTGTAATGTGATGTCATATGTAACAATCATATTTTTACCCGAGCGAAGCCGGTGCGGGTTGCTAGTTGAAATATAAATGTCTCAATTATTATCATTAATAACTAACACATTTACAAATATTTTTTTTAGTAGAATCAGGAATTCTTACACACTTTCCCCTAAGGATAGACCTACAGGCAGTAGATATAAAATAGACCTCGCAAGTGTAAACTAGCGTGCTGAAAAGAATTAAGAATCTTCTGCACACGTAATCTGATTTAATCTTTACGTCACTGAATATAGAGTGACGTATTTCGTTATAGCAAGTTATTCATTTGAAAGTATTTCCTACCGCAAAATTTTTACTGCTCTTAACCTATGAATAGATAAGTGTCAGGTATTTTAATTCGTACCATGAGTGGCATAGTTGTTTAGTTACTAAGTACTGCTGGTGGGAGGGTAACTGATCATTAACCAACTTAAAAAAGAGGAAGTTCATAATTCGGCAAGTTTTATTTGCTTTTTTTACATACATACAGTATGTAAGTACATCGATTTCTGTGCCAATGTGGACCGAATTTTTTTGTGTCCGTTTGGATAAAGACTACCATACAAATGGTGAATTAATCCCTCCATAGTTGTTTGCTCAGCTGAGTTACATTACAGGGTCAGCTAGTGTGTATCCAGTAAATTCAGACCGGCATAATTCTACCGACCGTCGAAGGATGCAATGTCTTTCGACGGTCAACATTATATTTGGACTGTACTATACTTGACATTAGGTCTAGTGAAGTCACTATGCCATGCCAGGAAAACAGAGTAAAAATTAATAACTATTATCAAAGAGTAATAAAAATTGCCACATTCATCGCTAAGGTGACCGCACAACACGTGCATATCTATCAAAATTGTATTATGTAATAAAGCAATTTAACACTATCATTTGCCTGCGTACCCAACCGAGATTAGTTGAAAGTTGCTTGGGAAATATCATACCATGGGAAATTGACCTTTCGCGTATAATTATGATGGCGCATATTTTTACTACGTACTTAAAAGTGAGTAAGATTTTCCTCTGCACTATTCATTTAAAAAACTTGATAATTTTCTGGAATTATATTTTTAATCTACATAAATTA
Source organism: Amorpha juglandis (assembly GCA_949126905.1). Lineage (NCBI taxonomy): Eukaryota > Metazoa > Arthropoda > Insecta > Lepidoptera > Sphingidae > Amorpha > Amorpha juglandis. The sequence continues at coordinate 4,263,707 of OX421380.1, forward strand.
AAATTAACTCTGCAGAATCGACATTTTTTATTTGAAAAAAAAATAATCATACTTTTATTCTATAATAAAAGTCACTACTGACTACATACTATGCTAAGTTGTCTCTGAGTAATTTTAGAATTGTACGTTTTTAAGACATACGAAAAATACCGACGTTAAAAAACAATTAAATAAAACGTTCGTGTAAGGCAAAGTATAATAACAACAACGTTACAACAGTATAACAACGTTATTATATATTTAGATAACACGGATTCAGGTAATAAGCGGTACAGTGTCACGTACCGTAAGTTAGTACAACGAGGAAACGGCAATTTGGCATGACCTCTTTTTTAGGGATTTGTCTATTAGCCTAATTGCGTAACGTTTAAACATGTATCATTAAAATATATCTGAGTAACAATGGGTACATGGTGTTTCATGAAGAACTCTAGTTCCAGATTTAGAGACCAAGAACAAATATAGAATTGTACCCTTATTTTAATGATTAAATGTAAATAAACGTGAGGATATTTATAGCGCGAACACCCCACTAAACAAATAAATTATTACGTAACTAATAGTCAACATAGTTACTTTCGAAGTGGTTCATCCGGTTCGAAGGACCAATTAAGGTGAACCGGTATTCATTTACTGTGATCGTAAACAGAGGTAATTAGGAAATAAGAGTAAAAGTCACAACCATTTTTGATTGATTGATATTGATTTTTGTCGGATTACGTTATTATAGACATTAGAATTAAAATGAGATGAAGTTTGTTGATTATAATCTCCGGAGCTACTAATCCGGTTCGCTAATAGAAATTGAAAACTACATTAATTGCTATCCTCCTGAATTTGGATGTTTGTTAGTCAATCAAAGGGACATTTCTGGAAAAATACTAGTGAGAAGAACCGATTCCATTTCGGCGAGAACACATTTGGGCGCAAAAAATAGTAAAATATGTTCTATGAATGGACGTAATGTTATCACAATTTGCAGGCTTATTCAATTTAATGGTTGACCGAGATAAAATGGGTTGGTCTGCCTCTCGGTACAAGAAATTGGGATAGGAAATGGAAATAAAAAACTTTTTTATCACATACACATTCGAATCATTTCGCCCACTATCTATTACATTTTGAATAGTTAATTTGCGAAAATAATTTACATAAATCGGTACCTACAAAGTATATTTCACCATATACACGAAGTATTTTTCGTCAACAGACAGAATCGAAGACGCCGCCGCCGATGGCGCGTGTCCCCTCCCCTCCCCGCACCCCGTGCAAGGCGCCCCCCTCCCCGCCCGTGACGACACACACCAAACCCCCCTACTCGTTCTCGTGCCTAATCTTCATGGCGATTGAGGCGGCGCCGGCACGAGCTCTGCCCGTCAAGGAGATATACGCGTGGATCGTACGACACTTCCCATACTTCAAGCACGCACCTCAGGGATGGAAGAACAGTGTGCGGCATAACTTATCGTTGAACAAATGCTTCCATAAGGTACGTAGTATTGTTTGCTGACGTAGGAGCTTGTATTGTAAACTTGAACGTCAATATTTCAGTGTTACACTCATTGTTTAAGTGGTAGCGCCACTCTGTAGACAGTTTTGTCTGCAACATGAATGGGCCGGCTCAATCGGGGTAGTACTACTACCCCACAGAAAACTGACGCGAAGTGGCTGCTTGAACGTTTGGTAGGGTGAGTGAGGTTTCTCTAGGCGACTACAAATCTAGGCATCCTAAAATTGCACGCTAATTTAATCACTTGTTTGTTACGATGGATAAAGTCAAAGATATATTCAGTGAAGTGCGTGAGCGAGAATAAAAACGTTGAAATAAGACTTAAACGAAATAAAGAATTTTATAAATCTGTGCAAAAATAAATAAGTTAGAAGCCATTTAAATCTGATGGAAGAGGTTCTTGTCAAATGACAGACGACGCAACCTTTGACGTCAACGTGAAAATGGCCATTATGGTGCGCCCGTGCGAGTGAGATGTCCCCACTACGCTTAGCTCATACCAATATTGAAAATCATCAGCTCGTGTTTTAACCAATTTTCCTTGTGTTTTTATAAAAAGGTTTCTTTTTCGTATTATTTTCTATTGCGTATAATACAATGTATAAAATTCAGTATATGAAACTACCCTATTTATATACATATACTCTATCATATATTTGAACTTCCCCAAGTTCTGGACATCAGTTATAGCACTCGGATGCGGAAAGAAACAGATTTTAAATCAGGGTTCGAGGATATATATCAATGGATATATATCAAGATATATATCCGATATATATCAAGCTGGGTTTGACGATATATATCAATATTTTTTTAATATTATATTACAATACAAAAATGGTTTAAAAAATTAATGTTATTAAGTAATTTTTAGAGTTTGTTACTGTATTTCTACTTCCCAAATATAGATGGCGTGGGAGTAGTGTTAAAACATACTCCCTAATGGTAAGTTCTAGTCCATAAATGGCAACACTTCTGCCCTAAAAGAAGAGTTTATGATTTTTAGTTGATTTTGCCTTATCCAAACACGAGTTTTTTATTTTATAATTTTAGTATGTGTATGTAACACATATGCAAACAGTATTCATAAATAATACAATAAAATAATAATATGGCTTTCATACAAAATGGATATATATCAAACTTGATATATATCGGATATATATCATAAATATCCGATATTTTGATATTTATAATAAATATCGGATATTTTCGAACCCTGTTTTAAATACACAAACGTTTAAATAAAGCAACATCCTTTGCATCTTTATGAATTTAGACGCATTAGTAGTATTAAAATTAGTAAGGAAATCTGAGGGGATAAGACAAAAAACCAACATTTTATACATATGCTTACGATCTCGGTTCAAATTCTTATTCTTAAGTTGTTCGACGGGTCGTCGACTTTAATAGTTGTAGGTATTAACTAATTAACACACTTGGCTGATTGTCAATTCTAGCTGACACGCGCGAGTTTATTGTTATTCCAATTATAATTAAATCTTAATGCGAAATTCAATAAACCAAGGTTAATCGTTAAAAATATAAGTAAACTTACATAAGCATTATCAATCTAGCCGAGACGGAAGGTAGTATGGAAAATCTCGTGGTGTAGACGCCGAGGCCTTACAGTGACGGGACTTCCAAACCCGATAAGAAGTGAACAAGCATTGTAAAAGCAATCCAGGTTTACTCAAACTTCTCGGGGACCGTCCCGTTTGGTCTGAAAAGGTCACGGAGATATTTTTTTTGTAGGCCATTTGGTTAGGGACCAGAGGGCAAATTCTCGTAATTAAAAATGTTCAAAATATCATTCCGATCTAGTTTCAGTGCCAAGAAAGTTGCAAGTGGCATTCCGTAAACCATTAAAACTGCAATGCAATCGAAAGTAAATTGAAAGTTGACTGAATTGACATCGAAATGTAACTGAAATGATATTGTGAATTAACTGAAATATAGTCAATCATATCGATATTTGTATATATGCATGGGTAATATTCTATGTAAATATGTAACAATCAAATCACAAAGTCGTAAGGAAATGGATAACCATAATTAACTTATTATAGGCATTGAAAGATACGTACTTAAATAACATACACAACAAAATTTAATCACGGAACACTAACAATAGGCATTCTTTTTTAATAATAATTTTCGGCTCTCGATCTTAGTATTTTGAGCCTGCAATAACAAAGGTGTAATCACTGGGTGACCCACCACGACAATAAATTAACACATATGTTTTCACTCACAATTCACAGAAATCCGACAAAACGGGTTTTCAATATAGGGGAAACATGAGAAATTACCTAATCAATTAATGAATTATAAAATCTATTAATCAAATTTTAAATTAATAACTTCGTGCTAGAGTAATAACTTTTCCATCCAATTCAAATCGCCAAAATTACTCACAATGCCAATATATTTTGGCCGCTGGCAACTTTATTATAACATTCGCTTTACATTTTTTATAATTTAGTCTGTGGTTGGTGACATTAGTTTGGAATTGAAATGATATCGAATTGACATCATAATGCTACTGGAATTATATTGGAACGGGACTGAACTTTAAGCGGAGCAGAATGCCACATTTTAGTCAATTCGTAGTCTAATCTCAGTTTGGTTAAAGTTCAGTCTCAGTTAATGTTAAACATGAGAATAGGCCCGCAGATCCAACAGTCGCTCGGCTAAAGTGGGTCCGAAAGCCGGAGAGCCCGGTATGACTATTCCTCCTACCCTTTGCTGGAGAATATTCGTTAGTACCCGTGAATAAGCCATGTTCAATGGTACAACGAGTTTTATATAATTTTAGGTTGCAGCCGCTCCAGGCCTGGGCAAAGGCTCGTTATGGACCGTCGACCCACAGCATCGGGCCTCACTTTTACAGGTTTGTATATAATAGTTTTAATTAAGAATAAATGTTTTGATTCAAATAAATTGTGTTAATATCTGTGGCGACATCTAGCGCGCACAACACAAAGCGCGCAATCCTGCATCGCGCTAGAGAAATTTAAGCGAAGATTAGTATATATACAAGTTCCGAACATCAACCATTGGAGGGGCCGCGGCCGGTCAGGTACAACACCCGCCTGACTGGAGATCTCCCCCTTCACCAGAGGAACACCAACACCCGTTCCTCTACATATCCATGATCCTGAATATTAACACAATTTAGGGTGTCTATAATTGGTTTATTAGACATTTTTGTCATGGATCGTCTTGACCGTAGTTTATCGCTCGCGAATCAGCGTCTCAGAGTCGATGAGTTATACAAAACTTATGCGCGTAACTTATGCGCGTCTTGCTATAGAAGCCATTCTTACTCCGCACGCTATCAACAATGTTTTATAACATTGTTTGCAGGCATTCGGTCGCCAACCCATACCGGCAGCACCGCCAGAGACTCCGCCTGGCAAGAACGCGCCAGACCCGCAGCTGTTCCCGTTCCTGGCGCGGCGGCTGGCGGGCGAGCCGGAGCCTGGCGCGGACGAGTACCTCGCCGCCGCCACCGTGCTCGCCATGAAGTACGGGCCCGCTGTACTGGACCAGGTGAACTCTCCACTCTCCACTCTCCACTGATACAGACCCGCAGCTGTTCCCGTTCCTGGCGCGGCGGCTGGCGGGCGAGCCGGAGCCTGGCGCGGACGAGTACCTCGCCGCCGCCACCGTGCTCGCCATGAAGTACGGGCCCGCTGTACTGGACCAGGTGAACTCTCCACTCTCCACTCTCCACTCTCCACTGATACAGACCCGCAGCTGTTCCCGTTCCTGGCGCGGCGGCTGGCGGGCGAGCCGGAGCCTGGCGCGGACGAGTACCTCGCCGCCGCCACCGTGCTCGCCATGAAGTACGGGCCCGCTGTACTGGACCAGGTGAACTCTCCACTCTCCACTCTCCACTCTCCACTGATACAGACCCGCAGCTGTTCCCGTTCCTGGCGCGGCGGCTGGCGGGCGAGCCGGAGCCTGGCGCGGACGAGTACCTCGCCGCCGCCACCGTGCTCGCCATGAAGTACGGGCCCGCTGTACTGGACCAGGTGAACTCTCCACTCTCCACTCTCCACTCTCCACTGATACAGACCCGCAGCTGTTCCCGTTCCTGGCGCGGCGGCTGGCGGGCGAGCCGGAGCCTGGCGCGGACGAGTACCTCGCCGCCGCCACCGTGCTCGCCATGAAGTACGGGCCCGCTGTACTGGACCAGGTGAACTCTCCACTCTCCACTCTCCACTGATACAGACCCGCAGCTGTTCCCGTTCCTGGATAAACCGTGGCGCAGACGACACCAATACGTTTTTCAAGTCATGTCTCTTGTTTTCAGCTATACAGGGTGGTCAGAAAGTCGTTTGATCCACGACTTTCTGACCACCCTGTATATGCCCCTGCACATTTATTTTTTGTACTATTCCAGCAGATACGGTGTACTAAACTGTACGTTATGTGTGCACAGTTGCCACCCGCGGCCCACCTGGTGATCTCCCGCTGCGCCCGCGACGAGCACTCGTACAGCGGCGGCGGCGAGGAGAGACGTACGGCCGAGGCTCTGCTCAACCTGGCCGGCGTGCCGTCAGAACCGGCGCCCAGCTAGCGCGAATGAGCCAGCCCTAATGACGTCACCACACCCCGCCCCCCCTCCCCAACATCCGCGTCCGCACACACACACACACACCCACGTGACTTGCTCTCACGTCATACCGCTCACCTGAAATAACATCTCTACAGTTTGGGTCTATCGACCAATGTTGCTGGATTTCTGATTGACTGGTTGTGAATGTGACAGGTTAATAACCGAATCATATGTCATCACCAGTTGATCATAAATCGAGATATAATGCCAGTATAGAAACACCTCCGACTCTCGATACGTCGACATTCGATAAATGTAAGTGAAAAATCTTTATTCTTATGATGAAATGTTTCATGCGTAATAAGGTAATCTATCGACGAGTATAATTAATTTAATTATTCTCAAGACGTTATTAATGTCTTATTGCGTGATTTAGATGTTAAAGTAATAAACATCAGGTGACTGAAGGTTTTTATGCAAACGAAAAAACACTTGTCTCTAAAGCAATAGTTATAAAAAGATCTACCGAACAGTACGGGCGTAGGAATCCATCAATAACAAACTAAACATACCATGCGACAAAGATATTGACCAGTTTCGATTTTTTTCTAAGTTACCATTATTGGCAAAATATTAATGAACAATTTAATTAATACAATTATTGTGTGATTAATATTATATATAAAATCAATAATGTTAAATATTATCGCGTCAAAACGTATCGATAAGTTATAAAAATATATCCTTATAATCCATACGAAGAATTTTCTTAAAGAATATTTGAAATAACTTTAGAGCAAAGCTCTAAGAAAAAAGTGATCCATTAATAAGCGCGAGTTCTTAGAACATAGGAATCGAATACGTTAACGAACTTATTATTGTCTATGAATTGTCGCATTAAAAAAAATAGACAAAAAGTTTACCATTCTCTAGTCCAATAAAGACAATCTAATAAAAATCAGTCGCGTATACAATATATCTATAATAATTTAAATAAATTTATTCAATTAATATGAAAATAATATGCTTAGGTAAAAGGCTCATTCGCTGTCTGGTTAGAAACTATTTCCATTCGACGCGATCTCCAATATGTTAAAACATCACATTTATCAAGGCGGTGGTCCGATTCTCGCACTGTCGACATACACATGCGACCGGCTGGCGACATAATGTCTACGGCGTGAGACTCTGCTCACAAGATTAGTTACATGCAAATCTATAAAGCCTAGATTAATTAAACGTTTACATAAATAGTAGTTACTAATAGTGATAGATGTGATACTACTTAGTATGAGATATTATTTAAAAAAAGAATGGAAAATAATTTAATAACTCTCCCTATTTGCATTTAGGTTTCCCCCAATTTATTATTAATAGTCAAACGTTCATAATATAATATACTTAAGAAATAATTATTATTCTACAGTTTAAAGTAATCATTAGTGTTGCCACATTTCTGTAATTAATGTTTTTTTCCATGCCGACTGTTGCCCGAGTGATACACTTGATTGGAGTAGTGTTCCGTTGCGCAAAACTATATTGAGAAATGTGGCATTTAAATAGTAAGGTTTAAGTTGTAACTATGTTTATAAATATTTATTTCGCATCTTGACTACGAACAGATTTTTAGGCGCAATTAAATTTAAGAATAATTTCAAGTATATCTACATGATTGTACATGAGCAATATCGCTTAATAGCTTAACAAATGTGATCTGAACACAACCATAATTTATACAAAAATACATACAGGGCGATCAAAGTGTATATATTTAAATATTGAAAATTTTCATTACTTTCAACGTGATACTACGTATATTTATGTATTTTATATTTCCTTAGATTGTAACTTAGCCATAAGCGAACTGTATTTTGTGTTCATGAACCAAGTGATCCACTGTACTCTATTGCCAGCTGGTACAACAGATATTATTTACTAGATACTAACTGCCGATCGGGGAGTTTCAAAGAATATTATTTCTACCGCTTTATACGGACTAATTTTAATAAATACATAAGAGTGGTATCACGAAAGTGATTCGCTTTTATTTAGCGAAATATATTTAATGTAGATTATGAGTTACGACGTTTACAAATAACCTTCCTTCTAGCTACCCGATAGCTGCTACCAAAAATTCTAAAATTATTACTTATTTACTTTAAGGCAATTGTCTTGTTATAGGATTCTGAACTTGGATGTGTGTCATTCACAGATTATACTGTTTCTCTCAAGTGCCTACTAAAATGCTTCTGTCTATCGTTAGCTAATGTAACTGAGTGAAGTAATATTTGTGGGAGGTAAGTGTCGGAATGTTGGAACGAAAAGCATTAAATTTTTGTATGAAAGTTGTGCCTTCTGTATATCCAGTTATTGAGGCAATGTTATTCTATTATGATGTGTGTCTGGTTACCAAAATCTGTTTGTAATTTAAATTTCACCCCAATTTACATGTTTCCGGCACTTACAAGCAAAGCCTTGAAGAATACACCAACTAGAATTTACGATATAAAACCTCATTTCAATCGTTTCATCTTTCTTTGACTACTTTCACTAATCAATTAATATATTGGACGTTTTGCTATTCACAATAGCTATCCCGTGCAAACGTAGATGATAAAGTATCGATGGTGACATAAGTTGCTTTGAGAAAAGGACCCCTGTAAATTTAAATAAAATGTACACTTTTTGGCGGTAAAATAAAATGCATACACAAATAATTTGAGAAAACCGACAGCTTTATTTAGTACAATTTGATTAATAATACGTCACGGTATATAAAAGAAAAACTAAAAAAAAGTACGCGTAGGATTAACTAGACTGATGCAATGACTGATTTGTGAGCAATATTATTTATTAGTAAAATTGATATTTTTTTTCTTTAATGAGCACCTGTATGTTTAATGTTCAGATTGGCAGATGAAGAAACTGTAAGGCTTTGCAATCAAAGTGTTAAAATATTTCGCTATCATTTTCTCGCAGACGTGTGAGGCAGACATTTTAATTTGCTATCTATTAAACGTAGGCAAAAGGAAGGTATGTATGTGTGCCAAATGTTAAATACATTACCATTATATCAAGCAAATTTAAATATCATTTATGAATGTATTTATAATAAAAACATAGTTAGATTAGGACATAAGTGATATTTTAATAATAATAATTTAATTGCTATATAATTAAAGAATACATACATTTTTGCTGTATTTAGGAGCGTCTTCCAACTTGTATTGTTTTCTCGTAGAATACACGTCGTACGTGCGGGGAGAAGAGATTATTTCACAAGTCCACTAATCGTTGGCGTTCATTTACACATGCAGTAACAGACCTTCACCGTCTGAGACCAGAATACTAGTATTGAAAAACAAACTAAAGCTATTTGGTATTTACAGTTATACATTGGTAATAGTGAACGAAGCACGGACAGGGCTCAGTCCAGGCGATGTCATTTTTGCTAATTAATAAAATTTGCTGTAGGTATGCTGTTTTTTTTTACTATTTCGTGCTAGTCTACTGCATACGTAAACGGACGTTCAGCCACAAGGCTTGCTCACAGCTTGTAACGGTGTAAGACACTCGCCAAGCTTGTGGACCCGCCATGATCATTTGCATTGTTCGCAGTTGTTCTCCCCGGCCGTATGCACTAGCCTTTCTTTCGGTGTTATAAATATTAATATGTAGATTACAATTTACAGCAATAATTAGTACCTAATAGAAATACTTTGCTGGTAGATGCTACGTGTATGATTGTGTGATAAATTGATATCTAATTAACACGTTGACAGCCGATATGAAGCGTAGCGATGGATCAACGCAGGTCAAATGACCGAATTTGGGATTAATTGAATTTTTATTATTTTTCTTTGATGTATTACGATCATGAAATTGCATGTATGAATAGAATTTACGACATTTCCTTGTACCCAATGCAATAGTCCTCTTATTTATGTTTATACTATTTATTATGACTATTTTGAGTTTCAAATTTTAATAATCTGTAAAATAAACTGTCATTTGAAAAGTCAACGTGTTAACAAGTGCTGTGTTTAAAATTGTGTAATTATTATAAACAACTTAAAATCGACCTATTAATAATACGGATAAACAAATACTGCGTATGATTTTCACGATCCATTAAACCTTATTAATTATAAAATGCCTTTAAAAAAAAGAAGTTATATCGACTTGATATTAAAATTGTTGCGGCTCACGTTCTAATGTCGTGAAATGAATATAATTTTTATCGATTAATTTATTTTAGGTTAAATAACGATGTTATTATTTTGTAAGGTGTTTGTTTGTAAAACGGGATTTTGAAAACGAAAATGTGTGATTTTTATTTGGAGTTGGCGTTTTACAAACTGTATTGTGACGTCATTGCTGTGAATGTCTGAGATATAATTTGAATTTGAAACTAAGTTGACACGCTGGATACGTTGATATATTTTAAAATTTTGATATTTATTTATGGAAATCAGAATTATGTTGACAAATTTATTTAAAAGAAAATTTTATTTATGCCACGTATTAAATTTTGAATATTATTCCTTTTTTGAAAAAGATTCATTAATTAATAACGGCCCACTTGCACCCCACTAAACTTGTTTAAAAAACATCAATTCGTGTGAAATTTTTACATTAGTAAACATATTTAGTGGGTAAAATACGATTAAGGATATACGTGCAAGTCGGCCCAAATGTGCAAACGAAATCAGTTTTTTGATTAATTTATGCCGATAAATGCAATAGTGACGTCATAGTACACTTAAATAACAGTACATCGGTGTGTCCGAACTCGTATATTTATTTAAGTATTTTAAGTGAAAAATATTGTTGTTGTTGATATTTTGCCGGCTTTTGAACGATACCACTTTTTTATTATAGCTATTGTTGAAAGTTATTGCCAAATTTTTATTTGTCCTAAAATCTTTTGTCTTTGTACATATCCATTAATAAATTATGTACCGAGAATACACGTGCGTTTTATTTATCTGACATTCAAATATGAGATTATAATTCATTTTTTTTTTCATAGCATAGGTCGTCAAACGAACAAGTGAGTCACCTGATACTAAGTGATCTTAATCACCCATGAATACGCACAATACCAAAAGAATCATGGACGGGTTACTGACATTAAAGGAAGGGGGGTAATTAAAAAAATGTGTAAAGTGGAGGAGGACTCGGGCTTCCACTGTATTTACTACTTCACAAACTTTATGTTGAACTATTTTTACTCTGTTATCAATGATAAATGTTAGGTCCTTACATATGAAATTGGCGTTTTTCGTACAAGCCACTTTAATCACAAATTTCTCCTCTTTGGTAAGGAATTCCAAATTCAAATTTGTACAGCTATAGACTCATGTATTTGTGCTTCGATGATCGCCATTCATTTGTTTTTTAACACGCTTTTACTAGCTTCAGACGTATGTATGTTGGTATGTTGGTATGTTTGTATGTTGGTAGGTTTGTCTGTAACTTGTCTTTGAACGTGATTTTGACCTACTTCAAAACGTCGGATAAAATCTTGACAGCGCGATGTAAATGTCCAGTGGCGCCATCTCATGATTTTTTCTTGTCAACTTGTAGCTTAAATGCAATAAAGGTGGCGCTGGTTGTTTTGTTGTGTTATTTTGATACGAGTTTAGAACAAAATAAATAAATATTGTAAAAATTAAAACTTCCTTAAATATTTCATTGAATAATTGTTATAAATTACAAATTTATTACCTACAACTGTTATTAAAATTACTTCAGTAGTAAGGGATGTTCGCAAAACACTTTTTTTAACACTCTTTTTTTATATTATTTACAATTAGTGGCAGCAATATAATAGAACATTGGATTATAGTCTACATGACACATTAAAATAAAACAATCAAGAGATGGCGCCACTGGCACATCTACATCGCGATGTCAAGATTCTCCAGCGAATCATTACCTCCGACGCTTTGTATGAACTATGGGTGTTGTACGATTGATCGGGTACAATTTTACAAATGGCTTGTTAAACAAGCCATTCCTAAAACTTCTTTCTTTCCTACCTCCTTCGTGACATTTTTACGTTTCAGCGAATTTTCCAATCACAAAGATTCGAAAGAAGTTTCACTTCAAAAAATGGTAAAAAAAATAAAAACACAAAGAAAAAAAAATAAATGATAAAAAAAATGAAAATACACCTTTTTATAGAAAATCAAACTAAAAAATTAAAAATAAATATTAGTTTAAAAAAAACTAAAAAACACGCTTTTACATAAAATCCAACTAAAAAATAAAAAATAAATTTTAATGAATTCGAATTAGGAATAGTGTACAAAATTTAAAAATATATATAAATTAAGAATAGTGTAAATAAGAAAAAATATGTATTTTATTGTAAAAAAAAGCGTGGGGTGCATGGTGTCAATAGTTATAAAAATATTTTATTGGCAGATATGAGTAGAAGGATCATCATTTTGATAATGTCTTAAAAAGCACCCCACGTTTTTTTACAATAAAATACATATTTTTTCTTATTTACACTATTCTTAATTTATATATATTTTTAAATTTTGTTCACTATTCCTAATTCGAATTCATTAAAATTTATTTTTTATTTTTTAGTTGGATTTTATGTAAAAGCGTGTTTTTTAGTTTTTTTTAAACTAATATTTATTTTCTTCTGTTTTTTTCTGTTTGCGTCACTCATTTTACAAAATGGAAAACTTAAAATATCGCATTATTTACGAGTACGCCGTGGCACTAGTGCTGCGGAAACAACTCGAAGGGTGAATGATGTGTATGGCGGTCGTGTTGCAAAAGAAAACACAGATCGTTTTTGGTTCCAACGTTTTCGTTCTGGAAATTTCGACCTGCAGAACAAGCCCCGTGGACGGCCTGAGACTCAAGTTGATAATGAAGAGTTGAAGGCTATTGTGGAAGCGGATCCATCGCAAACCACGTCCGAGTTAGCTGCAGGCTGCGATGTTAGTGATAAAACTGTTTTAATTCACTTGAAGCAAATTGGGAAGATTAAAAAGCTTGAAAGGTGGGTACCTCACGAATTGACTGAAGCAAACCGGCAAACGCGCGTCGACTGCTGCGTTACATTACTAAACCGGCACAATAATGAAGGTATTTTAAACCGAATCATTACCTGTGATGAAAAATGGGTTCTTTACGATAATCGGAAGCGCTCAGCGCAATGGTTGGATCCTGGCCAGCCAGCCAAATCCTGCCCCAAGCGAAAATTAACCCCAAAAAAGTTACTTGTAAGCGTTTGGTGGACTAGTGCCGGTATTGTTCATTACAGTTTTCTCAAATCTGGCCAGACTATTACGGCTGATGTCTATTGTCAGCAATTGCAAACCATGATGGAAAAGCTAGCGGCTAAACAACCTAGGCTGGTCAATCGCTCCACGCCACTGCTGCTTCACGACAACGCTAGACCACACACTGCGCAACAGACGGCTACTAAATTAGAAGAGCTTCAATTGGAAAGTCTAAGACATCCTCCGTACTCCCCGGACCTTGCTCCAACAGATTACCATTTTTTTCGAAATTTGGATAACTTCTTGCAAGGGAAAAAATTCAACTCCGATGGGGCAGTCCAAATCGCCTTCAAAGATTTTATTGATTCCCGTCCGACTGGTTTTTTTAGTAAAGGGATCAATGAACTACCTATGAGATGGCAAAAGTGCATAGAAAATAATGGTTCATACTTTGATTAATTAAATATATTATATTAAAAAATATTCGACATTTTGTTCTTCCCATACAAAACGCCAATTTCATATGTAAGGACCTAATAGTAATAAATACACCCAACAGCCACATATATAGTCCTGACTCCGCAGTAAGATACTAGTCTTTTGTTGTGGGTATCGGGAAGTACGAGAGACTTTCGGTCTCACAACACCCAGACACATAAATAAAACTTTGTAAAACTTTCAGTAGCTGCAAGGTTTTTGAGTTTCATTTGAAATAACTACTAACTAATTACAGGAGTAGGTACTGCAAATAAAAAATATTTCACATTGTCTCAACTTATAAGCCATCAGCAAGTTTACTTCACAAACGTTTTAAAATAATTATATCTAGGATTTCTCAAAAAAGTACCAATACGTTATATTATATAATACAGAGTATTAACAAAAATAATTTTGTAACATTTAATCTGTCTACCACATTTCAAATTATAACAAAATATTACAATCTAAAATTATACTTTATTTCTACATTAAAATTTGCTTACAAATCCTAATTTAAGCACATCCCATCTCGTCCACATCACAACGAAGCCACGTATTCACTAGGCAATAATAGACGCAACACTTGACGCCCAACATGTTTAGCAACAGCATTATTGTTTCCCCAATGTTGCTCAACAACAAGCTAAATGTAGATCAACATATTGCCCAGGGAATAAACGACTCCCAACAACAAACTAGTCAAAACACGATTGAAACGGAAATGATTCGTATTAAATATTTATTACATACTTCAACATAATATTTTCACATTCATTAATGACGTAACAGGTTGGTTATACATCCAAATACTGTATACAAAAGGTAACATGGTGCATGAAGTTTTTGTTATTGTCATAACACAAAGACTGCAATATGAAGCTCGTCCTTTGGGCCACCCATAAATAATGTTAAACAGCTGTACATACAGGAAAAATCTTCAGGAAAAATATATTTGCCTCGCTTCAGCCGGCGACTGTTCCATGGGGCAATAGGGACATTTCAACCTGCAATTAGAATATATTACTATTAATCACAATATTTAGTACTGGTTTGGACATAACATAGGAACATTATTATGTCTGTATCCAGTTCTGTACCCATAAAAAACACGTAAAATTTGTATATTATAAGATACAGTAAACTTTTACAATATTTTTTATCTAAAAAGAATAGATTATCACTTTATAAGCATTACACGGAACATAGTGACCATCATACAATACTTTATGGTTAAATATTTAAGGTTCCTACAATAATTTCGTGTTTTTTGATACTTGGGTACTGAATATGCTCTAATAATATTGTGTTCAAAGTTTAACCAACCACCCGTACAAGTTCAACTTGAATTTTAAAATAACCGTGTTTTAAACTTCTCATCCAAATGAGAATGAAACACTACTACTAGGTTGAGTAAATATTAAAGATGAACTTTCAAGTCAAGCGTCTGTGACATCAATGTCGCTGCGACTGTGTCGTGTAGTCGCTGCGACTGTGTCGTGTAGTCGCTGCGACTATGTCGTGTAGTCGCTGCGAATTCGTCGTGTAGTCGCTGCGACTGTGTCGGTTAATCACTGCACTCGAATTATGTTATCGCCATTTGCATAGCGCATTAATATGTCGTTCTGACGCCACAGACACTTGACTCGAAATCCAAATTAATAACGATATAAGTACTGACTTGGCACCCAAGGCGAGTTTGTTGAGCGCGTCACGTGATATGACGTGTCCACACAACAGACGCATCGGAGGATTCTGATCTGACGCCTGCTGACGCAGGATGGGACACGCGAACACGCTGTGGTAACCGCCACCCTCCTCGCCCAGGTCCACCTGCGGGAATCACATGGTGGGGGTGAAAATAAATACATAGTCTTCACTACACACCACCAAAAATATTGTGGAAGTGTTGTCAAGGTTTAGGGAAAAAGGAAAACGAAGTTTTGGGTGGACAGGGATTATAGGGCTCTGGCAATCATTTTTATAGCATAGCCCGACAAAGGAACAAGTAGTAGTAGTGTGTAAGCACTGTTGTGTTTCAGTTTGAAGGACATTGCAACTAGCGATATTGCGCATTATGGGAATTAACAATTTATATTTCGGGGTGACAAACACAGTCCAAGACAAGTGTGTCGTGTGAGTGAGTGTGTCGTGTGAGTGAGTGTGTAGTGTGTCGTGTGAGTGAGTGTATAGTGTGTCGTGTGAGTGAGTGTGTAGTGTGTCGTGTGAGTGAGTGTGTAGTGTGTCGTGTGAGTGAGTATGTAGTGTGTCGTGTGAGTGAGTGTGTAGTGTGAGTGAGTGTGTCGTGTGAGTGAGTGTGTAGTGTGTCATGTGAGTGAGTGTGTAGTGTCGTGTGTGTAGTGTGTCGTGTGAGTGGGTGTATAGTGTGTGTAGTGTGTCGTGTGAGTGAGTGTGAGTGTGTTCGATGTGGGATGTGGGTATGGTACCTCGAAGGGCAGCTCGTCGTCGGACCAGGCGGCGATGACGTGCGGATGGTGCATCTTGGCGCGGATGTCGTGCAGCGAGCACGCCTCCTTGTGTAGTGTAGTGTGTCGTGTGAGTGAGTGTGTAGTGTGTCGTGTGAGTGAGTATGTAGTGTGTCGTGTGAGTGAGTGTGTAGTGTGAGTGAGTGTGTCGTGTGAGTGAGTGTGTAGTGTGTCATGTGAGTGAGTGTGTAGTGTCGTGTGTGTAGTGTGTCGTGTGAGTGGGTGTATAGTGTGTGTAGTGTGTCGTGTGAGTGAGTGTGAGTGTGAGTGTGTTCGATGTGGGATGTGGGTATGGTACCTCGAAGGGCAGCTCGTCGTCGGACCAGGCGGCGATGACGTGCGGATGGTGCATCTTGGCGCGGATGTCGTGCAGCGAGCACGCCTCCTTGTGTAGTGTAGTGTGTCGTGTGAGTGAGTGTGAGTGTGAGTGTGTTCGATGTGGGATGTGGGTATGGTACCTCGAAGGGCAGCTCGTCGTCGGACCAGGCGGCGATGACGTGCGGATGGTGCATCTTGGCGCGGATGTCGTGCAGCGAGCACGCCTCCTTGTGTAGTGTAGTGTGTCGTGTGAGTGAGTGTGAGTGTGAGTGTGAGTGTGTTCGATGTGGGATGTGGGTATGGTACCTCGAAGGGCAGCTCGTCGTCGGACCAGGCGGCGATGACGTGCGGATGGTGCATCTTGGCGCGGATGTCGTGCAGCGAGCACGCCTCCTTGTGTAGTGTAGTGTGTCGTGTGAGTGAGTGTGAGTGTGAGTGTGAGTGTGTTCGATGTGGGATGTGGGTATGGTACCTCGAAGGGCAGCTCGTCGTCGGACCAGGCGGCGATGACGTGCGGATGGTGCATCTTGGCGCGGATGTCGTGCAGCGCGGGCAGGACGCGCGCGCCCGCCGCCGCGGCGCCCGCCAGCGGGGACAGCGGCGCCACGCGCAGCAGCGAGCACGCCTCCTTGATGAACACCTCGGCCGCCTCCGCACCTGCGCACAACACACACCGCGTTTCTTATAGACCACTTTCAAAATTTAGCTGGTTCCGGTGAACCCCTGCAGCTACATTTCTACCATATTCCCAAAACTCGACAAAAATGTGAAGATTAGATGTAACTTTAAAAACCCCCATTTTTTTGTCACGCCAACGGCCTATGTTCGTTCCGTCGAGTCTTCCGGGGGCCCTCAGGGTCTATCTGGACCACTTTGGAAACTAATGATCTATATTATAATTGGAGCTACTTACGCGAACAGGAACCAACTGTCAGCAAGTTTAAATGGAGATACTGATTTTGTTTTGCTTAATTCATTAATTTAAATTGATTTGAATACTATATATACTACTATATATACTATATATAGTCACACGCCTTCATTGCTGGACCTTCTGCTGACGAGTCATCCAGCCGGGTACAGTGTGACGGTGGGCGCCCCATTGGGTACCTCCGATCATTGCCTGGTTGGATCCACAGTGCCTCGTTCTGCGCCTTCTTCGCCAGTCAAAGTCAGGCGCAGAATCTGGCACTACTCGTCTGCAGATTGGGATGGTATGCGAGAGTATTTCGCATCCATCCCTTGGGGGCAGCGCTGCTTTGAGGGTAACGATCCTTCCGCGAGTGCCGACGAGATCCGGTTAGGAATGGAATATTACATTCCTTCCTCGGAGGTCGTCGGTGGTGGTCGCGGACGCTCCTGGTTCAATCGCGAATGCGCAGATGCTGTTAGTGAGAAACAGGCTGCGTATCGCGATTGGATTAGGGGTCGCGCTATGAAGGATCCCAACATAAGTTCTCTCAAAGCGGCCTATAACCAAGCCACCAAGGCCTGCGAGAAGGCGTACGTCAGAGCGGATGCCCAGCGCATCAACAGGATTGGACGGGCTTTGGCGGATCATCCGACGAGCAGTCGTGCTTATTGGAGTCTTGCCAAAGCCGTCCAATCTAATTTCTGTCGCCCCTCGTTGCCACCGCTGAGATATCCGGATGGATCTCTGGCCCACAGGCCGCAAGAGAAAGCCACTCTATTAGCGGAACTCTTTGCGGCTAATTCGCGGCTCGAGGACGGTGATGCACCGCCGCCCACAATGCCTGATTGCGGACACTCCATGCCGGATGTTCGTATCAGGCATTGTGATGTGCGGCGTGAATTACGGTTCCTCGACGTCCGCAAGGCTAGTGGTCTGGATGGTATCCCCGCGGTGATCCTTAAAATGTGCGCAGCCGAGTTGTCACCTGTGCTGACGCGCCTATACCGCTCTTCCTTCCTCTCGGGTATTGTGCCCCAATCTTGGAGAGAGGCCAATGTGCAACCGATCCCAAAAAAAGGTGATCGGTCGGACCCTAGCAACTACCGTCCAATCGCCATAACCTCAGTGATGTGCAAAGTAATGGAGCGGATCATAAATACACAGTTGATCCGCTACCTGGAGGATCACTCGCTGATCAGTGACCGACAATACGG
The DNA here is from genome assembly GCA_949126905.1 of Amorpha juglandis. NCBI lineage: Eukaryota > Metazoa > Arthropoda > Insecta > Lepidoptera > Sphingidae > Amorpha > Amorpha juglandis. Next base: position 4,282,442 of record OX421380.1, read on the forward strand.
CTTTCGGTCGAAACGATCAACGGGTGATCTTTTAGCGTACATGCTACATCGCTGGGGTGAGGCGGTTGATAAGCATGGCGAGGCTCTAGCCGTAAGTCTCGACATTGCTAAGGCATTTGATAGGGTCTGGCACCGTGGTCTTCTCTCCAAGCTTCCGGCATATGGGCTCCCCGACAACCTGTGCACGTGGATCTCCGGCTTTCTGCATGAACGCAGAATGCGTGTCCTTGTCGAAGGACATGCTTCACGGCTCATGACAGTTAATGCCGGAGTCCCACAAGGCTCTGTGCTTTCGCCCACCTTGTTTATTCTGCATATCAATGATATGTTACCACTCGGTAACATTCATTGCTATGCAGATGACAGCACAGTGCATGGGCGTTACTGCAGTAAGCCTCCAGGTAGCCGGGAAGTCACTGAGAGGGAGCGAGAGAATCTCGTCATTGAGCTTAACCGGACCTTGGATCTCATTTCGGAATGGGGTGCAAGGAATCTGGTTGAGTTCAATGCCAAGAAAACACAGGTGTGCGCGTTCACGTGCAAGAAATCCCCGTTCTCTCCCCTCCCCAATCTTCGGGGTATCCCGCTCGCAATGCGGAATAGCCTTAATATCCTGGGTATGGATATTTGCTGCAATCTGAATCCAAGGAACCACATCGAGGGCGTAATATCCGCCACTTCACGCAGGGTCGGAATCCTGAACAGGGTGCGTCGGTTTTTTACTCCCGGTCAGCTTTACCGCTTATACAAAGCGCAAGCGCGGCCGGGTGTGGAGTACTGTTCGCACCTTTGGGACGGTTCCGCCCAATACTTACTCGATGCCTTGGACGGATTGCAGCGTCGGGCTGTCCGCGTTGTGAATGATGCAGACGTTACAAGACGCTTAGAACCGCTACAATTGCGGAGGGACATTGCCTCACTGAGCGTCTTGTACCGTCTGTATCACGGTGAATGCTCCGAAGAATTGTTTGACCTTATCCCATCCTCGCCTTTCCTTAACAGAACCACGCGTGCTGGCTTGCGGAGCCACAGCTTCGTGGTCTCCTCCATCTCGGCTCGAACTAAAAAGTTCGCAAATTCGTACTTCTGCCGGACCATTAAGCTGTGGAATAGTTTGCCGGCACACGTGTTCTCTCCTTCCTATAATATTGGGTCCTTTAAACGGAGTGTGAAGAAGCAGTTAGGCAGGCCGGCATGATTGTGCCGACCAACGATAGACACACTGTTTGTCTTTGGTCGACACTATTCCTGGATTGCGTTACACTTACCATCAGGTGTGGCGTAGTCATTTTGCCGAGCCAGGATAAAAAAAAAAAAAAAAAAAAAAAAAAAAAAATATTTTTTGCAAAATCGTACATCAAATATATTTCATGCCCGATTTTCCAAACAACTACGAGATAAAATTAGCTTAAATTACTGAATTTAGTAGATATTTAATAGATCCAATTAAACTGAAACACATGATGTTAACACCTGCCATAATCCACTCGCCCACACACATTGTGTGAATAGCTGTCTCAGATCAGCCACTGTATATCCGGTTGTACTGCGGGGCTTACGACATGACTTGATAGTTGGTTGGGACAGGTATAGAGGTTATATCCCGAGGCCGTTCCACATGCGCCGAAGAAGGCCACCGCGAGGTTTTTAGTTGGTATTTGTCGGCATAAGGTGTACATATTGTTATAGACTCGACTGACCCAGCGGTCGCCCGGATTTTTTCCATATCTCCCGGGTGGCTCAACGCTGGGTGTAAGGCAGGCAGAGCCCAACATAACAATCCCACCTCGCCCGAGGAAGACGGTAGGGATAAAACACTTTCCCCGCGCCAAAAAAAAAGGTATAGGGGTACATCCTTCTAATGTGTCTCCCTGTGCCTGTATCTGTCATCCGCCTGTCCCGTCGCAAGTCCCTCGATTTGCTTCTTCCTTCTTCGGAGTATGAAGAAGCATTTATATAGGCCGGCATGATTCTGATGACCACCAATAAATATTGGGTTTATCGATGGTCGCTGTTTGTTTTTTGGACTGCACTGTAACTGCACTCAGCAATAATGCAGTAACATGTTTTAATATTGGTATAACAATAAATGTCGTACTGACAGAGTGGGATTTATAGTTTGAACTATTAAATAAGTTAACCAATAGAGGTCACAGTCTCACCATATATTTGTTTTGTGAAGACGGTGGTTCATAGCTATACCGAGTGGCGATTTAGTTATCACATTAAATGATACAGCGGTTAAAACTAGTTGATATAAGTTTCTTCAAAGAATACAATAAACATTTATAACAAAAATAACAATATGCCACCTTCAAACAAAATAAATAGCTTAAAAATTGCCTCGATATAAAACACCTTAAGTAGTAGTTCAATGACTTGTAAAAGCAGTGGCATTACAGCGATAGGTACTTTGTCTTACGCATGTCCGCGTCGCATCGCTTCGCGCCATCAGAATGTGCACAGCGCGAGGCGACCAGCATGATGGCATCCACAATTTAACACAGCATTAATACTATAGTTATCGTTGCCGTAAGGTATTGTAAGGTTGCCGTCAATAAAAACTGGGCTAATTATTTGGTCTCCGTGAATTTCAGCCCCATTCAATAAAAATCGGTACTGGTACGAATCTCCAAATAGATGTGGATTTTGCTGACTTCAGAACCGCAAGTTCTGTCGATGCCAGATGTTACGCATGAAGGTGCTCTCGTTAGTGCACATTATGTCAAATAAAAAATCAGGATCGGTATTTCTTTAATCAATAAGCACTCTGACATACTTATCCCGTTCCAACAAGGCCTGTGCTCTCAGTAACTTGAAATGCCATTGTTTGTCTTTTTGAAGTGATAACTTCTTAAACCAATTCGGAACGTAACGCGGGTGGTAGGCAGGCTCCTCCTCTCACTTTAACTCGCATTAATAGTTTAAGTTATTATGTAATACAAATTGTCATTTTTATGTACGATAGTGTGTACTTTGACCGGACTTTGACCAGACTTTGACAGGACTTTGACCGCACTTTGACCGGACTTTGACCGGACTTTGACCGGACTTTGACGGGACTTTGATAAGGGTTGAGAGCGCCTAAAGCGTTCGCCCGAAAGTCCGGTGAAGCTATAGAAAGCCGACTCTCGTCAGGCTAACAGCATAAACGCCAAACAGCAAAAAAAAGGTACTTTGACGAGACTTTGAACGGACTGCACTGGACTGGACTGGAGTGCAGTTTCATTTATTTTCTGTGTATGGTTAAATATTGACATGTAGTACGCGTGGTATCATTTAATGTGATAACCTAATCGCCACACAGTATATGTATTTGAGCAGTATGTGTGGGTGTGAGTCGCCGTGTGCGTGTGTATGTACTATGCATTACCGAGCGCCTTGGGGTCGAGCAGGTGTTGGTAGATGGGCGGCGGGGGCGGTGCTCCGGGCGTGCACCACGCGAGCGCGCACACCGCCGCCTGCAGTATGTGTGGGTGTGAGTCGCCGTGTGTATGTACTATGTACTATGCATTACCGAGCGCCTTGGGGTCGAGCAGGTGTTGGTAGATGGGCGGCGGGGGCGGTGCTCCGGGCGTGCACCACGCGAGCGCGCACACCGCCGCCTGCAGTATGTGTGGGTGTGAGTCGCCGTGTGTATGTACTATGTACTGTGCATTACCGAGCGCCTTGGGGTCGAGCAGGTGTTGGTAGATGGGCGGCGGGGGCGGTGCTCCGGGCGTGCACCACGCGAGCGCGCACACCGCCGCCTGCAGTATGTGTGGGTGTGAGTCGCCGTGTGTATGTACTATGTTGTAACGTTGTACGTTACCTAGAACACTTAGCAAAAGATATTGTATAAAATCCTTAAAAAAAAATTAAATATATTTTTCGCACGGCGCACACCGGGAGAAATTACTTGTATAGCAATTCACCGTTAGAGGCTCGAAGCCGCAGGCGGCGACGAGTCGGCTGTCGCTCGTTCACTTGAACGCCATTCGCCCGAGCAACAGGTCGTAATTGCTTCCACTGTGTCTGTGTGCCGTGGATAGATTTTTTTTTGTCCCATTACCATTTACGTGGCAATCCGGGAGATTCCAGCGTGTATTTGCACGACATAACTTCCTCCGTACCCTGCGCACCCCAATTGGGTAAGTGAAATTGAACAAATTATACGTAGTAGTTTCAAATTGTAACCGCCGACTATTTTCTTCTAATGTTAGATCTTTCCTCGTGTTAAACAAGTGTATTATAAAAGTGTATCGTTGCTCGAAGCAGTAAAGCAATCCAATGTAAATTCAATAGTAATTCCTAGCATCATTTTTTTTCTTGTGTACCGACACGTTTGAATTGTAGCCGTTGGACATTTTAAATGTACTCAAACTTAATCAAGTGCCGTTCTGAGTGTAGCGTAACACCGCACCAGCTGCTTACGGTTCCGTCCGTGGGGATTTGGTGCGGGTTCGCTTCCCGGCGCTCATCTATTTTCCTGTATGTGAATTACAGGGTGCAAGTACTACATTGCAAGCCTACCCTTGCGAATATTACTTACTTCGCAAGCCCTACCCTTGCGAGGTCTACGCTCTGGGGTTGCCGCTGCGACAACGATATTTAAAGTCCCTGCGAGTCGCGTCGACGGTCGCCAACCAAACACCGCTGCGCTACCGCCCGCGGGATCAGTCCACGTGGCTGCCTTCGGGTCACCGTGCCACGAGCTCCGGCCCGGCCTACCTTCGCCTTGACCCAAGGACGGTACTTGAACGTGGCAAGAGAAACCAGACGGCCAGAACCTACCCCCTGTATATAAAAAAAAAAAATAATAAACGAATTCTTCAATTTTTTTGTGGACGTAGTTTTTTTATTGTGCCCGTACGCGGGTCACCACACATAGAAAACGTCACAATGTACTGTACATTACCGAGCGCCTTGGGGTCGAGCAGGTGTTGGTAGATGGGCGGCGGGGGCGGTGCTCCGGGCGTGCACCACGCGAGCGCGCACACCGCCGCCTGCAGTATGTGTGGGTGTGAGTCGCCGTGTGTATGTACTATGTACTGTACATTACCGAGCGCCTTGGGGTCGAGCAGGTGTTGGTAGATGGGCGGCGGGGGCGGTGCTCCGGGCGTGCACCACGCGAGCGCGCACACCGCCGCCTGCAGTATGTGTGGGTGTGAGTCGCCGTGTGTATGTACTATGTACTGTACATTACCGAGCGCCTTGGGGTCGAGCAGGTGTTGGTAGATGGGCGGCGGGGGCGGTGCTCCGGGCGTGCACCACGCGAGCGCGCACACCGCCGCCTGCAGTATGTGTGGGTGTGAGTCGCCGTGTGTATGTACTATGTACTATGCATTACCGAGCGCCTTGGGGTCGAGCAGGTGTTGGTAGATGGGCGGCGGGGGCGGTGCTCCGGGCGTGCACCACGCGAGCGCGCACACCGCCGCCTGCAGTATGTGTGGGTGTGAGTCGCCGTGTGTATGTACTATGTACTATGCATTACCGAGCGCCTTGGGGTCGAGCAGGTGTTGGTAGATGGGCGGCGGGGGCGGTGCTCCGGGCGTGCACCACGCGAGCGCGCACACCGCCGCCTGCAGTATGTGTGGGTGTGAGTCGCCGTGTGTATGTACTATGTACTATGCATTACCGAGCGCCTTGGGGTCGAGCAGGTGTTGGTAGATGGGCGGCGGGGGCGGTGCTCCGGGCGTGCACCACGCGAGCGCGCACACCGCCGCCTGCAGTATGTGTGGGTGTGAGTCGCCGTGTGTATGTACTATGTACTATGCATTACCGAGCGCCTTGGGGTCGAGCAGGTGTTGGTAGATGGGCGGCGGGGGCGGTGCTCCGGGCGTGCACCACGCGAGCGCGCACACCGCCGCCTGCAGTATGTGTGGGTGTGAGTCGCCGTGTGTATGTACTATGTACTATGCATTACCGAGCGCCTTGGGGTCGAGCAGGTGTTGGTAGATGGGCGGCGGGGGCGGTGCTCCGGGCGTGCACCACGCGAGCGCGCACACCGCCGCCTGCAGTATGTGTGGGTGTGAGTCGCCGTGTGTATGTACTATGTACTATGCATTACCGAGCGCCTTGGGGTCGAGCAGGTGTTGGTAGATGGGCGGCGGGGGCGGTGCTCCGGGCGTGCACCACGCGAGCGCGCACACCGCCGCCTGCAGTATGTGTGGGTGTGAGTCGCCGTGTGTATGTACTATGTACTATGCATTACCGAGCGCCTTGGGGTCGAGCAGGTGTTGGTAGATGGGCGGCGGGGGCGGTGCTCCGGGCGTGCACCACGCGAGCGCGCACACCGCCGCCTGCAGTATGTGTGGGTGTGAGTCGCCGTGTGTATGTACTATGTACTATGCATTACCGAGCGCCTTGGGGTCGAGCAGGTGTTGGTAGATGGGCGGCGGGGGCGGTGCTCCGGGCGTGCACCACGCGAGCGCGCACACCGCCGCCTGCAGCGCGCGCTCGTGACGCGCCGCGTGACTCGGGAACCAACGACGCGCGTACTCTGCAACACACAAATCACACATGGGTCATTCCATATAAAATCGTCTGAAAATAAAAAAAAAATTCCCGACTAATTTTATTTTGGTGTAACTTTGAGAAACTCTACTCTAGGGTCCCAAAGAACAAAATTTACACGAGTTTGATTTTTACAAGCGCTTGTTTCCGCCCATTTAAATATAGACTTTTTAAAATCGATATTTTAAAACCTTATCAACTTTTGCTGTGAAATTTTTCTGTTTGAAGCTATCTGCATGATCAGGACGGAATTAACTGTGGGAAAGATAGTAGTTTAAGTGTAAATGAGGATAATTGGCTCGGAAGATCCCTTTGAATAATAGCAGCATGCTGAAAATGAGTGTTTTTAGTCATTTTTCGTGAATTTTAATCGACTCTAGCGTCTTAACTGTTGACAATTAAAAACTCATGCTCCGCGGGAATTAAGTATACATATCATAGACAAAATTCAGCCACAAGTTGACTTGGGCAGCCCACTCTTCATAGAAAAAACTTTGCTTCAAATTTTGAAATTTTAAAAAATCCCATTTTTCAGGTTATGAAACGAACGTGTTGACTGCGAGATAAAAATCTGATACTCACAGAATCTACTGTTTTTACCTTCAACTTAAAATTACTACATCACTTGTTTTGTTATTTTCATTTTTAGTAATCAACTCAATTTTTTTTAAATAACTAGCAGTTTTTATTTTTTTTTAAATTATGTAACGCGGGGAGCCGATTGATACATTCAAATGTGCCCGCGCATTACCGCCGTCCGACAAGCCGCGCGCCATTGGACTCTCACCGCGGCTTCCACGTTTTTAGGCGCTTCGATTGGCCGATCCGCGCTGGCGTCACCCGTGTGCCGTCAATCATGTGTCGCGATTTTTCCCCCATGGGTGATTATTATTGTATTATTTCTTGAACTTATGTCGGTGCTTGAAAAATGTAATTGTCGTTTGTGAAAGCTTGGAATTAAATTTGTGAAACCCATATCAAAGTGTTTTATAGTAATTTTAATTTTTTTTTTATTTTGTTTTTTTTTAGTTTTAATCCATTAGTAAAAACGTCCAGATTTTTGCTGTGGAAAAAAAAACGGCTCGTGCATGCACTAAATTTTTTTTTTTTAGTTTCAGACGATTTTATATGGAATGACCCACATACTTTACGGATCCTATTTAATAAATAAACTAAAAGCTAATATTATAATTCATAACTAAACAGGATACTGCAAAAAAACTGAATTTTCATTGAGAATGGATTACTATGCTATGCAGTCAAAGAACGAGATAAAAAGATAACTATGCTTGCCAATGAATGTTATTGCCATTTTTATTTCCTTTGTTTGAAGGCCAATTGACTCTAGTCTAAATTCTGATTAGAAAGATCTTGGTTAAAGAGGCATTTTTATATTTAGTCATACATATACAATATACACGACATTGGCGAAATTAAATATAAAATTGAAATAGAATACACTCTAATTAAAACAAGGCAGCAAGGTGCCACTAGACATTTATTTTCTGTGAGACAATGGTACTGCTTATATAAAATAAAACCTATACTTGTTTGGCGGTAAATAAACCACTAGGGACCCTTTTTAACAAGCTTCACTGATATTTTTAAGAACACTCAATATACAGGGTTAATTTTAAAACACCAGCAACCTCGCAGGACCAGATAGCTGACCCCATACGGAACAACTTTTGTTCTACGAGTTTGGATATAACTCAATATATTTAAAAAAAAATGATTTTACAAGTTTTTGTTGTGTCGTGTTTTTCTTCGTAGAGTGCGGCGCGGCGCGGCGTGCGCGCGCGACTTCAAACGCGCCGCTCAGCTGCTCGGGCGTTGACCTTCAAAGGAGCTAGCCCGGTTCCCCACGCTTCGCGTATTTGTTTACGTAATCTGCGATGCGCGTTGTAACGTTCAAGACGGAAATTAACACGTTCATCGCCATGGTGGGTCAAAATGACCGGCACTTGATCTACCCATTGGGGCCATGGGGGGTCAAAATGACCGGCACGCCAGACCCTACTTTGCGAAGCCCTTTCGCGCCGCAAAATGCAAAAGCTCTGTATTCAACCATACAATATGACCGGCGCGGCCCCAATGAACACCTGTAACCACTTGGTTTTTTGATTTTTTCATGGCGAACCTATTTTTACGACTTAGAGAAAAAAGTTAAAAAATGTTAGTTATGCAAAAAAAGGACAATAGAAAATACAAATGTTAGGTATTTTTTTAATCAAAATCTAAGAATTACACGTCATACGAACAACAATCAAACTCTAAAGATGAAAATGGATATTGAAAATTTAGTGGCATTTGTCAAAACATTGACGACATAAATGGGGATATACGGTACGCTGACCGGCATTGTGACCGGCACGGCCTGAATGTAATAATTTGTAAAATATTAGTCGGCGATGAACGTGTTAAATGAATACTTATTTTTGTATAAAAATAAAATCTAACAAATTATCAAAAGTCGTAGAACAAAAGTAGTAGCTTATAACCTTAGGAATCTACCCCTGCGAGGTTGCTGGTGTTTTAAAAATAACCCTGTATAACTTACCTATTGCAGCACCGACACCCTGCCGCCGCGCTAGTTGCAGCGCGTACATACGATGTAATGCAAACGGTAGCGGCGAGTGTTGTAACTCGTGCAGACGCCGCTCAGCCCAGTGCAGTGCAGGCAACGGATCTCCCTCGGCTAGAGCGGACGCACAGCGCTGCACGGTTGCAAACGAGCATGTGCGCTCCACGCCAGTGATTTGCGCCTCTGCTACAAACGTATCGCCTATTTCTTCAAGACCCTGCGAGACATGACATTAAATCCCAATTTATTATTATACAAAATCTGTTTTTCTTTTATCCTGGCATGGCAAAGTGGCTACACTGGACCTGTATTAAGTAGAATGCGCTCTTAGCATCATATAGACCGTCAATAGATGTTGCTTCCCTGGACAGTCGGTAGAATTGTGTCAGCTTCAAGTTACTGGATAAACATTGGCTGATCTTGGAATGTGACTCCTTTACAGTGGATGCTGTTCAGTAAGACATAATATGAGCAACTACTCTCCCACAAAACCTATAACATTATAATACTAAACCCTTTCTAATACCTCAAATGCATTTTCTGCAAATACGATTACTATAACTCTTAATAATTTATTCTTTCTTCAATACCAGCAATTTGATATACTTAGAATTACCATTTTTTCTATTCAAAATAATTTAATGGAAACATCAAATATTAATTTTCAAGTAATTCAAAAGAACATAAGGTCCTACCATACCTGTCTGTAGAGATGCTGTGCAATAGCCTGTTCCATGATTGGTCTGTTGGTGTCAGAGCAGAAGGACTCTGCCTTGGGAGCTACTGAAGTATAGTCTGCTATAAAATGTCTGTCAATCGACTTGCCCACCCTGGACACTGTTGCATGCAGTTCTCTGTGATCTGTGATAAAAAAAAAAAAGTGTGCGTCCCGGGACGCTCGACAGAAGTGATAACTTAAACTAATGTGGGTTAAAGTGAGAGCGGAGGAGCCTGCCTACTGCTACCGTATGCGTGAGAGAAAGGGAAGCCAGACAGAGTGGCGCCGTAAAGCGATACGTTACGGCGCCACTCTGTCTGGCTTCCCTTAACGCGTTACGTTACGAAGTCCGGTCAAAGCCCTGTCAAAGTCGTGTCAAAGTCGTGTCAACGTCGTGTCAACGTCGTGTCAAAGTCGTGTCAAAGTCGTGTCAAAGTCGTGTCAAAGCCGTGTCAAAGTCGTGTCAAAGTCGTGCCAAAGCCGTGTCAAAGTCGTGTCAAAGTCGTGTTGAAGTCGTGTCAAAGTCGTATCAAAACCGTGTCAAAGTCGTATCAAAGCCGTGTCAAAGTCGTGTCAAATCATGTCAAAGCCGTGTCAAAATCGTGTTAAAGTCGTGTCAAAGCCGTGTCAAAGCCTTGTCAAAGTCGTGTCAAAGTCGTGTCAACGTCGTGTCAACGTCGTGTCAAAGTCGTGTCAAAGTCGTGTCAAAGTCGTGTCAAAGCCGTGTCAAAGTCGTGTCAAAGTCGTGTCAAAGTCGTGCCAAAGCCGTGTCAAAGTCGTGCCAAAGTCGAGTTAAAGTCGTGTCAAAGTCGTGTTAAAGTCGTGTCAAAGTCGTGCCAAAGCCATGTCAAAGTCGTGTCGAAGTCGTGTCAAAGTCGTATCAAAGCCGTGTCAAAGTCGTGTCAAAATCATGTCAAAGTCGTGCCAAAGCCGTGTCAAAGTCGTGTCAAAGTCGTGCCAAAGCCGTGTCAAAGTCGTGCCAAAGTCGTGTCAAAGTCGTGTCAAAGTAGTGTCAAAGTCGTGTCAAAGTAGTGTCAACGTCGTGTCAAAGTCGTGTCAAAGTCGTGCCAAAGCCATGTCAAAGTCGTGTCGAAGTCGTGTCAAAGTCGTATCAAAGCCGTGTCAAAGTCGTATCAAAGCCGTGTCAAAATCATGTCAAAGCCGTGCCAAAGCCGTGTCAAAGTCGTGTCAAAGTCGTGTTAAAGTCGTGTCAAAGTCGTGCCAAAGCCGTGTCAAAGCCGTGTCAAAGTCGAGCCAAAGTCGTGTCAAAGTCGTGTCAAAGTCGTGTCAACGTCGTGTCAAAGTCGTGTCAAAGTCGTATCAAAGTAGTGTCAAAGTCGTGTCAAACTCGTTTCAAAGTCGTGTCAACGTCGTGTCAAAGCATTGCCAAAGCCGTGTCAAAGTCGTGTCAAAGTCGTATGAAAGTCATGTCAAAGTCGTGCCAAAGTTGTGTCAAAGTCGTGTAGAAGTCGTGTCAAAGTCGTGTCAAAGTCGTGTTAAAGTCGTGTCAAAGTCGTGCCAAAGCCGTGTCAAAGTCATGTCAAAGTCGTGTCGAAGTCGTGTCAAAGTCGTATCAAAGTCGTGTCAAAGTCGTATCAAAGCCGTGTCAAAGTCGTGTCAAAGTCATGTCAAAGTCGTGCCAAAGCCGTGTCAAAGTCGTCAAAGTCGTGTTAAAGTCGTGTCTAAGCCTTGTCAAAGCCGTGTCAAAGTCGTATCAAAGCCGTGTCAAAGTCGTGCCAAAGCCGTGTCAAAGTCGTGTCAAAGTCGTGTTAAAGTCGTGTCAAAGTCGTGCCAAAGCCGTGTCAAAGTCGTGTCAAAGTCGTGTCAAAGTCGTATCAAAGTCATGTCAAAGTCGTGCCAAAGTTGTGTCAAAGTCGTGTCGAAGTCGTGTCAAAGTCGTATCAAAGCCGTGTCAAAGTCGTGTCAAAGTCGTATCAAAGTCCGGTCAAAGTCCGGTCAAAGTCCGGTCGAAGTCCGGTCCAAGCTGACTGGTCACTGTGTGGCGCCAACTGGGACTTCGAAATTATCGATGTTCCAGGGAGGTCGGCTAACGCTGGCTGGTCGATGGACCGCTCGCGTTACGGAATGTTTCGGTTCACCCTCCCATAAGAAGTTATCACTTCAAAAACGAACACAGTCCGGTCAAAGTCCTGTGAAAGTCCAGTCCAATCCGACTGGTCACTGTGTGACGCCACCTGGGACTTCTAAATTATCGAAGTACCAGGGAAGTTGGCTAGCGCTGGCTGGTCAACTGGCCCGCGTGACGTCTCACGGAAGGTTCTCGAATATTCTGGAACCTTCCGCTCGCCGCCGCTCGCGTTACGGAACGTTTCGGTTCACCCTCCCATAAGAAGTTATCACTTCAAAAAAATAGGTTACCAGATAGTTTCTGTGGCATTTCAGTTTGAAGGTCAAGTGTACAAACTAAGTAATGTGATTTTTTGAGTTTCATGATCAAGCCAAATCATATTTTCATAATCAATCAAATTATATTTTCAATTTTCATAATTAAACCAAGATTGTAAATTTAGAAAAACATCAATTAACTTAAAAAGGGCAGAACCAATTTTATTAAAAAAATCTTCTCTCCTTATTCCTAGTGCATTTAATATATAGATACACACATACATATACACAACCATAGATAAACTAAGGGTCAAACTACCACCTCCTTTTTATTGAATGTCAAAAGGCTATTGCATGTTACATTATTATTAAGGTGAAATGCTTTCATTAACATCAGCTGATCTGTCTGTGCAACTCGCAAACATCCACACCATAAAAAGAAAACATTATTTTTAAGAAGAAGTTACCTGTGGAGAGCTGGAACGCACTCTGCTTCACACTAGCAGCTAATTCACTCACAAGCATTGTCTGTGTCTGTGATAATGGTGTGTTGGGAGGTTCTGTAATATAACAGAAAAATATTATTTTTTTAACATAATTTTATGTTTAATCTTCTGTCTGATGTCTACCATTCATTCATTCAGATATTATTATATCTAAATCAATTGGTTTTAGAAACTAATCTATGCATACAAGGTAAAAGGTTATAAGGTTGCAGAACATCAAAGAACAAACAATTGACTCAGCATGACAATAACTAACTTTTATTTACATAACAAACATACACGAGATAAAAACTATAAAGTTCATTCGTCACTGATAATGCTTTATTTTTTACTCTCATTATGGAGAAGTGAAAGGCTAATAAAAATGTAGTAGATAATTAGACAATAGGCAAAGACAATGCATAAAAAACAAATTGATTTTAATTTACCAAACCGGTTTTGTATCAAAGAGAATATAAACACTGTTTTGTATGTATTTTGTAAATGGTTAATCGCAAGAATGCGGGTGGAAATATGAATTTATAGAATTCTTTTGTGCAAAAAGGAGGTCATTGAATTACAGCAGAATAAACAATCTATCTTACGTTTTGCGATTTCCTTTCTTAATCCTTCAACTTGGTCGATTATTTCCTGTAGGATTTTATTCGTATGGTCATTTAGATGCGTAAATTTTGTTAAAGCTTTATCCAAATCTTGTTCTACTCCAACACACGAATCCATCGTTATGCAAGCGTGTTTTTATTAAAATATCACTTCTCTTTTACGAAGTCGCTTATCACGGCTATAACACAAAAGAACAAAGACTTCCTAACCTTTTGCAATACAAATATTTTTAGAAGAAAAATATGAAAACAGACATTTCCCTTTCGGTATTTACGAAACTACAGATAATAAAATTGAAACGTCATGGTGAACAGAGAATTTTTTTGCATCGTTCTCTCCTTGCTTTTTTTTAAATAAGAAGGCAAAGGCAGCCATGCAGCCAAGTCTGCTGCTACTTCTCTTTCACGTTGAAAAGCTTCAATAAAGATCAAAGGCCGAAGCCATGTCTGCAATCATTTTAAATAATAAGGCCAAAGCAAAGGTGAACAGAGACAAATAAACTAGAATGGTGAAAGCTTTTTTGTTCGTTGAATAATCGACTAAATGTAATAATATATTTAGTAGTCAATATATAAATATATTGACTACTAAATTCGTTCATATTCACAGCCATCCATGTCTTATCTAGAGATATTAAAAAAATGTCGATATGACCAGAGAAAAATAAAATGGATATGACGATGTATGGAATTTTATTGTGTGATAGATGTTTTAATCAATTATAATTCATTCAATAGGTATATTGATGTCCATATTTTTTATTATCTATGAAAATCATTTATAAATCGATATTTTTAAATAGAAATAAATTTAATTAAATATCCTATGAAATGTGTACTAAGAATATTTTTAAGAATCCAATATCCAAATATAATGCCAAAATATCGATATTTTCATTTTTCATTTCATTATTTTATTTTCTACGATATATCAAATCGATATTAATACTTGTTTAATACATCAATTCGTATTGATGTATTAAACAAGTATTAATATCGATTATATCGATAAGTCGATACTCAGAGTTTTGGCGTGAATCCTGACAGTGCAGTTCAGTATTTTAATTTATTCCATAAACTAGTTTAGAGCTGTGTTTTTTTGTATAAAAGTGGTGTGGATTTGTTCAATAAACATTAACGGTTATAAACAGTGTATGGAAACTGATGGAAACATTGAAATAAGTGAATTAAGAATCGTACTGAAAGGAATTAACACCTAAACTACGGCAAGACCTTGAAATCGACCGCATCCGTGTTTCATCGTTCTTGTAAAAATAACGAGAATAAATTATACTTGACACTGGTAAAATGCATAATAATGCGAAAGCCATAAATAAAAAAGAAGAAGAAGTCGATACTCTTTTAGACTTTTGATATGTCTAGTCTTGTCTATGATTTTTATAATTCATTTTTATCTGTTTGTCTTCTTCTCTTTGTCTTTGGAAATTGCACAATTCGTTCATCTCGGGAATAGGTTAGATTTTATTTTGAGGTTTTGTGTTGGGAAATCTATTAGCAATAGTCTTCAATTATGGCGCAAAGTAAAATAAATGATATGGCAGGAAAGTTTGCCAAAGGCGGTCCGCCTGGCTTAGGTATTGGTTTGAAAGTAGTCGCCGTCGTAGGTGCGGCAGCCTATGGCATCTCGCAATCATTGTATACCGTTGAGGGTGGTCATCGTGCCATAATGTTCAACAGGATAGGAGGAATACAGCCGGATGTTATGAGCGAAGGTTTGCACTTTCGTGTCCCGTGGTTCCAGTATCCCATCATCTACGACATTAGATCAAGACCCCGAAAAATTTCTTCACCCACCGGCTCGAAAGACTTGCAAATGGTGAATATATCGCTGAGAGTTCTATCACGCCCCAATTCAAGCACCCTGCCGACCATGTACAGACAACTTGGCACCGATTACGATGAGAAAGTGCTGCCGTCTATTTGTAACGAAGTCCTTAAGTCTGTGGTTGCTAAATTCAACGCTTCCCAGCTTATCACACAGCGTCAACAAGTTTCACTTCTCATCAGAAGAGAGTTGGTGGAGCGAGCAGCTGATTTCAACATAATCCTTGATGACGTCTCACTTACTGAGTTGAGTTTTGGCAAAGAATACACTGCAGCCGTTGAGGCTAAGCAAGTAGCACAACAGGAAGCTCAGCGTGCCGCTTTCGTGGTAGAAAGGGCTAAACAAGAGCGTCAGCAGAAGATTGTACAGGCTGAGGGAGAAGCAGAAGCTGCGGAGATGTTGGGTAAAGCTATGGGAATGAACCCTGGTTACTTAAAGCTGAGGAAAATCCGTGCAGCTCAAAGTATCTCAAGAATGATTGCACAGTCGCAGAATAGAGTTTTCCTGCCTGGAAACAGCTTAATGATAAACCTTCAGGACCCTACCTTCGATGACTTATCAGAGAAACTTACGAAGAAGAAGTAACATGAGGATGAGAGTGTGTGCGCTGAATGTCTGGAGCCGGCGACCACTCTTATAGATGAAGCTGCTGTCTTAATCAGTGGTGCTACTTCAGTCGCAGTTTAAATCTTACATTAACATGGGAAGCATTTCACAAAGCAAACAAAATTATTAAATACATAATTATATGTGTTGCATTTTACGTTATTTAGTTATGTAGGTATCTTAGTGTGTATGTATGGTCATTGATGGCAAAATAAAAAAACTACAAAAATTAAATGACATGACTTTTAGTACAAAATCCAATATTTCATAACATTTAACATAATTGCAATATGAAAATTATCTCCTAAAGGGAATTATGTGAAATATACGAACTGTCTTGGTAGTACCCAATGACAATCATTATTGTTTTATGCATTTTCATATTATGTTATTAGCAAGTTTGTCTATAATATAAACCCTAAACAAGTGGACCAATTGAATGTGCAATTTAAAAACTGGTCCACATAATGACTGAATTAAATATTTTTTATCATTTAAAAGTTTTATCTTTATAGATAAGGAAGGCATATTTTATTAAGATGGTATTTTATAAAAATTAATATTGATTTATGTTGTTAATACTTACACTAGCCAAAATACAATAGGTGAAATTTAACATGTATAAAATAGTGGCCACAAAAACCTATATCTTGACATAGGTATTGATTTTCTATACTAAAAGTTTGTTTTTGTTTCATTTAAGTAAGGATATAATAATTAAATCATGTAATATAATACACAAATAAAAATTAGAACTGTCTAATTAATGTTTATTAGCTTTGTAATATTATTAAAGGATTTAGTATAACTTATTATTTTCTGTTTATAATATATGCATTTATGTTAATTTGTAGAATTCCACAATTAGTACTTTAATTTAGCTAGGCTAACAATGCATCTAAATAATCACCATATTGCTATTATTACTTATAAGAAATTTTAGCAAAAGTGTTTGCACAATTATTATGCCGGACTGCTTATTTTAATGCATTATTTGGCATTATGTGGTTGAGCTTTTTGTTGCATATATGTTTGTACAAAGTTATTACTCAGGTAAAATGTCAAATTCAACCTACATATTGTATTTGTTCCAGTCAAAAACATCAATATTGCCAAAGCTTGTTAGGTGTTGAGATAGGACAATGAAATTGAAAGTTCAATTTGGGAAAATTGATTTTTGTAAAATAAATAAAATGTATGAACTAATAGTTGGATAAATAGACTGTCAAGTCTAAAAATAATGTTGAAAAGTAATAAAGTATATACATCATCATTATCTAGGTGTGTTTAAAACGTTGTAAAGTGCAATGAAAGCTTATGAACATGATTTCCAGCAGTTTCTTTAAATTATTTAAAAAAAGGAATCATCTGGAATTATCATAAAAAATAATAAATGAATGTTGTTTTAAATTGCTGTTACTCTAAATAAATAAGTACTTTATGGTGATCTTACCCAGTTACCTCTTCATAATAAAAGTAACTGGCTAACTTCTTTATGTAATTATTATAAATGTTTTTGTTTTTGTCTGTCTCTATGTTTATAAAATTATTCCTATTAGAAAAAGTAACAATTTACACGTAGAATATGTTATTATTCAGTATGTAGGTATATGAAATAATTAACACATAATATCACTAATAAATAATTTAATAGGTAACTAAACAATTCAGCATTTTCTTTAGTTTACTTCTTCAGTGCGGAGGGTTGAGGCAATCTATATTTTGCCATCTCGATTTCAGCCTCGAAGAAGCTAGTATTGTCGTAACAAAAGTACTCGGGCACTTTGTAAGCTCCTGATTTACTGGGGTCAACGCCGGGGCCGACTGGTTGAGAGGCTGGGTGCACTACAGCATTACTAAGCCCAGGCACATCTGGAATTTTTGGGGCACTCTGTGTTGCTTTTGATGGTGGTGGTGGAGACGGTGTAGATGTCCCCTGACTGCTACCCGAAGTTTCACTATAATGCCTTGCCAATATGCGGAACGCATTGCCCCTTACAGCTAATCGAGAATTCATCTTTATTACACAATCACAATATTCATGAACTTTTTAGACTTGACACAATTGACAATTTGAAAAGTCAGCGAAGGTAATTTTTTAAATTTTTATCCTTCATATTTGACAAATGTCAGCTATTAAACAGATAAAATGAGGAAATGTAAAAATAATTATTTAAGTTAGCTGCCTTGTAATTAAAAAATAGTTTAAATTTGCCTTGTATTATTTACAATAAATCCAAAGACACATATTGTATAAATAAAAAAAAAACTACATCGATCGCTATACAATACAGCCATACTGTACTTTCGTTGTATGTTGCTTCTGCAGTGTCTATGGTTCTTTTTCACGACTGTTTTGGATAGTTTACCTACCTTGCCTATATTGCCGATTTTTCGGTCTGAAAGTGGAATATGTGTATGGTTTTTACGTGCAATCTATATTACAACGTACAATAATGTGTTACAACTATATTTAGGCCCGATTACCTAATAAGATCCCGTAAAACACAAGGTTCAGCCATTTACATGAAAGGTGAGTACAAAAAATTGGCACCTCTACATTTTTTTCTAACTTCTAGGTTCCTCGGTTATGCTGATGATAAATCATCAAATTATTAACGAACCTGTGTGTCAATATTAGTAACTTTAATTTACTTGACGAGTAATATTTTATGCATACAACGCTGTATATGTTATAGTTCATATATATACTTATTTGCCGCTATTTCGTTCTATGAACTGAATGTATATGTTCGATAACCCGAACAAGTTGAATAGGTCATTCTCACGAGAATACACTACGTTCCTTTTTACGTTAAACTACTGTAAAGCTTGCAGTAATACAAAATTTTTGGTAGAAAATTAAATATATATGGCATTTATTATGCGTTTTACTAGCTTAAAATACGCCTTTTTATGAAAATTAGTGTCTAGTAAATTGATGGATTTTTAAAATGTTGATTTTAATAAGGCAGTATTCATAATTCATGAAAATTGGAACGTTTTAGTCTATGGTTTTCTTTTAATTTATTTGCAAATTGCAATTTTGAGTGTTCTTTAAGTTGCGGTATTACGTTTTTGTTGTAAAATTTTATTAAAAATACTATCTTAATTATATATGTGAATGGATTTTCGTGTTAGTTATTTACTCACGATATTTGTATTAGAGAAATACGATCGAGCTTTGTAAATAGTAAGTAGGTCGTGAAATGGCGGCTGAAGCGCCCATCTGCGATGTATTATGCGAGGCAATGGAATATCTGTCTAAATTGGGAAATAATCTCAAAGCCCGTACTGAAAATCTTAAAGAACGGAAAATAAGGAAAGAAAAACTGCGAAATGCTCACGCTGTTCAAAAAGCTATTAACAAAGTTCTTCTAATCTGTGAGTTGTCAAAAAAATCGTTAGAGAATGTCGAAATAGAAGTGAATAAGATTCGGAAGCGTGTTGACTGTTCGCAAGCACCTTTCGATATTGGCGGGAAAAATGACAAAAAATGTTATACTTTTCCATATCGGTCAAAAACTTTAAAAATAGCTACTAAAATTCCAATTAAGCATTATATGTCAATGAAGGTACATGCCAGAAAAATGTCCACTGAAATGCAAGATAAATATCCCGTATATTATAATTGTAAATTATACAGACAGAGAAAACGCTTGGAAAAGGCAAAATCTGAAAATGAAAAGAAAAAGTTTGAATCAAGTCCTGAAAAACTCATTGACCATAACGATAAGCATGAGGATTGTATGCAGGAACAGGAATATAATCCACAGTTAAATGACACTGATAAGTTAAGTGATAGGAGATGTGAAGACCAAAATGATAATGAAACAAATACAACAAATGTACCTGAAGATCAGGGTGAGGAAGTTCAAGTCAATACATCATCATTAGAAGACGAAAATAATGGTAAAGAAATTGAAAAAGACCAGAGTGTGCCCAGTGCAGAACAACAAACACATGCAAGAGATGAAAATGATAAGGAAATTAAAAACATGACCAAGATTGATACAAATGACAAAAAAGACATTGACTCAGAGAATGTAAGATGTAAATCAACTGAAAAACATGTTAGTGTTGTTGTGGACAGTTCTAGTGAAAATGATGCCAACTCTCTAGAAGTAATAAAAAATGATGAAGGGGATGTTGAATTGAATGAGAAAAATGTTGATGATGTAATAAAACCACCACAACACAAAAAAAGAAGGATACCGTTGATATTTGAATCTGAATCAGATTGTGAGCCTACTGAGGAATCAATAGATTCAAATAATGAAAAAAAGAATAACAAAGAGAATTGCCAAACTAAAACTGATGGTGAAGGGAAAATATCAGAAATAAATTCTGATACTGAGAAGGAGCCTATTGCAGTAGATTCAGATAGCAAAAAGACAAAAGAAAGCTGTGAACCCAAGTTGGATGTAGAGCCTCCTAAACCCTTAATTAAATGTGTCAGTATATCAAAGCTACTTAAACCTGATGTGATTAAATCACAAGAGACTTTGGCGAAGAAAGAGCTATTTATTGAATCTAAGCGAAATTCTATCTTAAAAGAAAATAAACATAGTTCCTTGACAAAATCAACAGTTCGTTATCGGTCTATAGGTAAATCAAGAAAAGTCTTAAAAAATAAACAAACTGAGGTCTTCAATCAGTCAGTTAACAGTTTTCAATCAAAAGAGTTTAAAATCAGTTTGAGCAGATTACCAACATTTAATGATGATTTGTTAAACTTACATAAAATAAAAAGAATCTCTCAGGGAGGTTCTGTAATATATGCATTAAGCAATGTAACTAAAAACATTAACAATGATGATATTAACAATGTCAAAAAGGCTTTATTGAATGATTCCGATACAGAAGATTCCAGAAATGTAGAGAATAATTTAGGTCAATCTGATAATGAAATACAAAACAATGATACTGGTCAATCTGAAAAAAATCTAGACATTGGAGAAAAGGATTCTAATGACAGTGTGTCTCTACAAATCGCTTCACCTATTAATCCTAACTCACCTGAAATTGACCGGACAGAAGAAGACAAGACATCTAAAGAAAATGAAAATATTAAAAGTTCCCTTTTGAATGATACTGATTCTGACCAAAATGAAAAATCAGCAAAATCGCAAAAAAATGCAGTTGATGGAATTTCCGAATCAAATAGTAAAGACAGAGAGGAAAACATCGAAGAGACTGGTGAACGTCAGTTAAATAAGAATGGAAATAATGAAGACAATAGTCCTACAAAAATAAAACAGGCTTTGCTAAATTCTTCTGAGGATAGTGATAAATCTGATATTGTTAAACACAAACAAAAGATTAAAAATAAAATGCAATCAAGCAGAAAACGTATGATGCAAAGCATGGAAGCAAAGAAAATGTTACTTACATATTCATCCAGTTCTGAAGATGAAGGAACACAACGGCATAAACTAAAATATGAATCCAGTGACTCTGATGTAAAGAAACATAATCGCAAACGAAAACGTAAAAAGTCTTGTTTATCATCATCATCTGATAACACGAAAAATCAAAGCGGCAAGCATTCCGACTCCAAAGATGAGTGTTCTACAAAAGAGATTACAGCTAGCAATGATGAAGAATCTTCAAAGAGAAAAGCAAACAACAGTGAACATTCAGACTCCAATAGTGGCAAGGTTTGAAAATATAATTATAGTTATAAAATTTAAGTGTTAGCATTTAAAACAATTTTATGAAAAGCCGTAGTTTCTTGACTATGCAATGTTGAAACTGTTGTATGTGTTATGAATAAGAATTCCCTTTTACGGCTATTACATATACCAAATCATAAAAAGTATGTCCAGATCAAGACAATTCTGAGAAATCTGTTTAATAAACATAAATGTTTGTTTGTTGTCCCGCTTTATTACTGAACTTATTGAAAATATTTGTTTATGCCAGCTCAAATTATTCAAGAATGTTCAATTCCATATCCATTCATTTTAATAATATCTATTATCATAATCTATTTGAGCGGTGGAGATCACTTACCATCAGGTGACCCACTTGCTCGTTTGCCGGCCTATGCCATTAAAAAAAAAAATCATATTAGTGAATCAATTAACATGCATCTTAAACCAAAACAATGCTGTGATTGAAAAATAACTATGGAATGAATATAATTATTTTACAATATCCTCAATATAAGGTTATGGCTACGGCATGAGGTTTGACATTTTGCTATCTATGTGCTATGGGAGGGTAGAACTCAAATACTTGAATGAAATATAAAAATGAAATCATTGGTGTATGTAACAGTCATATGTACAGCACTAAGTGTAGATGTAAGTTAAATGTTGTAATGAATACTATGTGTAATGAATATAACATTAAATACACATTGAATAACTTGTGTTTGTTTTACTACAATAAGTTATTTTACAAATTTACTTTAGTACAATTCATATGATTTAGGCAAAATTTGACAAAAATAAAATAAAAATATATAGATTTTAAAATATGATAAAACACCCACACAATTTAAACATAAAGTACAAGTGGAGTAAACACAAATCCCATTACTTGCAGATGGTCCGTTCTAAGGCGAAACCCGGCAGCAGCATCAGTAATAACTCGGACACACAGGACTTAAATGACAAAGATGTTGATAGGTAAATATTTAATATGGATGATATAGGGATATTGTAACGTTATCATATGTCAAACTTGGTAAAACTGTACAATATTATATTCAAAGTTTCATAACAATATTAGCTTTGATATGAGATCAACGTAATTGGTTATTAAAATATCTGATATCAAACAACACACCTGAAGGGCAAAGGTTTTTTGTTTCAAAGAAATTCATTAGTAGACCAATGCCGATGCCTTTGAAAATTGTAAAAATAGAAACAAAATTATAGTAGGATGAAACCTATTGAAAAAGGAAGAGAATACAATAAAAATTATAGGAAAAAAATAAATTACGGGCGATCTGAGGTTGGGAAGTGGGAAGGGGGGGGGGGGGGCTTTTAAGGGTAAAAAACGGTTTATCTCGATTGCCGGAAAAACTACAAGTCCTATAGAAAAAAGTTAAATCGCAAAATTGTAGATAATAAAAAGTTCTACAATTTTTGTATACACACTTTTTTTACATAACCTCAAAATTTATGTGAAAAATTCAAATAACCAAGTTTTTTGTTTTTTATTTTTATCTTTTACAAAAAAACATTTTTTTCACGAAATTTGGTGAAAACTTACCTTTTTGTATCCCAAACACACTGTAATTTTTTTGATTTAAAATATTTATTTTTGCCCCTTATTTTGACTTAATATCGAAAAAGCAGCCTAATTTTCAAACAAAAATTCTCACGTCATAAATCAGCTTTTTTAAAAAAGTCGGTGAGTTTCTTGTTCGTTGAAATCTCTACTTTCTGATGGTGTAAAAAAATATATACATTACTATGGTAAATGGGTCAGAAAATGTTTTACGTTGGTAGACGTTATAGTGGGACTGCATTTGATTTTGCACAGAACTAAAAAATACAATCGGACAAACCTTAAACATAACTACTGTTTTAAATTGTTACTATTATTATTATAAGCGTGATGACAAACAATGTAAATAATCAACTAGGTAGTTAAAGTAAGTAGTTGTCAAAGTTTTTTGTTCATATTTATACAGGGTTATTTTTAAAACACCAGCAACCTCGCAGGGGTAGATAGCTGTCCCCATACGGAACAACTTTTGTTCTACGAGTTTGGATATAACTCAATATATTTAAAAAAAAATGATTTTACAAGTTTTTGTTGTTTCGTATTTTTCTTCGTAGTATGCGGCACGGCGCGGTGTGCGCGCGCGACTCAAAGGCGCCGCTCAGCTGAGCGGCGCGTTGACCTTCAAAGGAGCTAGCCCGGTTCCCCACGCTTCGCGTATTTGTTTACGTAATCTGCGATCGCGTTGTAACAATCAAGACGGAAATTAAATGAATACTTATTTTTGTATGAAAATAAAATCTAACAAATTATCAAAAGTCGTAGAACAAAAGTAGTAGCTTATAACCTTAGGAATCTACCCCTGCGAGGTTGCTGGTGTTTTAAAAATAACCCTGTATAGTTACTTCGGAGTGTGGTGAATGGGGAAAACACAAGGGTGAGGCGGTTCTTCATACAAGTAGGACGAGGAATTTCAGGTGGAAGGATATATCGACTGGATTTATAGCGACTGTCGCAAATAGGGCAGCTACAAAATATGTGGTCAAGGTCTCCATCATTCAAACCACATTCGTAACAATCATGAAATATAAATGCTGGTGGCTGGTGGGAGGATACTTGTATCCGACCGGATAGCGACCACCGTACACTGGTGCTAAAACCTGCCATAGTGGCCCACCTTGTGTGGGTCGCGTTTCAGGTTCAGCCAGTGTATATCCGGTTCTCCCCAGGGGGCTTGCCCCCTGATCCTAACCCTTTTCCCATCCCTTTTTCCTTCCCCTCCCCCTTGGCCCTTTGGCAGGCCGGCATGATCTTGCCGACCTACGATGGACACATTGTTTATCGTTGGTCGACACTATTCTTGGATTGCGCTACACTTACCATCAGGTGTAGCATAGTCACTTTGCCGAGCCAGGATAAAAAAAAAAAAAATTATAGAAGCACGTGTCATCCTTCATAATAAGTACCTACTTGTATAATATGAAGTTGTTAGTTGTCAAACCATTAGCGCGATCAGTGTTGCCGCAAGGTTGTTTCATAAATGCCACAAAAAATATCAAAGGTGCAATTTAAATTGTACGTATTTACCTTTAAAACTGAATAAACCAAATGTTGTTTTTTAATCCTAGCTCAGCAAAGTGACTACCTATGTTACACCTAATAGTAACTGCAGTGCACTCCCAAGAATTGTGTCGACCAATGAGAGACGATTAGCGTCCATCGTAGGTCGCCAGAATTATGTCAGCCATTTTTGTGCGCGGGGTAAATCCATCTTACGGATAGCTTTCCAGCCTGGGGTGGAGGAATGCTTATGCCGGACTCAACTAGGTCACATCGAGTGGCTACTGGATCGGAGCACTAACCAATTTTCCTATGCCGGTGTACCGGCAAAAAACCACGGTGGCCTCCTACGGCCCAGCTGGGACGGTTCCAGCAATCCTGGATTACCTGGATTGATGCCCGTCCGCTCCTGCGCTGCATGCCCTTGTGTCCCATCTCCGTTAGGGTTGGGGAGTCCCCTCAAAATCGGGACACCCTCGGCATCTACGTCAGAACGAAGTTTTTGCACTGCCGTTCGTTTTGGGGTCGTATTAAGAAAATATGCTAATGACGCACATCCCCTGCTATACGGCCGCGACCCCGATGTTTCCAATTAGTCGCCTCTTATAACAAGCAAGCAGGTACCCCACCTTGCTATAATTCTTCGAATGCCCCCAATCAACAGGGCGGAGATTTGCGCCGGCATGCCTAAACAGTCTTAATTGCTTCCTGACACTCAGTTACTGAACGAGATTAATTGTGAAGTTTTACTAGAGTTCATATTGATTTCTATTGGTGGGGTCACGTGGAAAGTAGAATATAACGTTTAAATGCAGCTTCGTCAGATTTCGTAACATATGCGTGGCATATCATCCAATAAATTCATGCACGTCTTGGTCTGTCTGTGTGATGTGTTTGTTGTATAGACACCACGACTGTATGCGGTACAGTAATGGTAATATGTGGAAACAGTGTTTGTACACTGACTGCCTCGGTGGCGCTGTTGTAATGTGTATAATATCCTGGCTCGGCAAAATGACTACGCCACACCTGATGGTAAGTGTAGCGCAATCCAGGAATAGTGTCGACCAAAGACAAACAGTGTGTCTATCGTTGGTCGGCACGATCATGCCGGCGTGCCTAACTGCTTCTTCACACTCCGTTTAAAGGACCCCATATTATAGGAAGGAGGGAACACGTGTGCCGGCAAACTATTCCACAGCTTAATGTTTATTATTACTATGTGTAATATCAGAGCACCTAGTAATTTCTGTCGATTTTATACAGGGTTATTTTTTATGGAAACAGTCAGCAACGGTACCTAAATAAATGTACAGTACATTGGTAATGTAGCCATAGGGCTAAGAGCGTTTTCTTCACACCCAGCAAACACACACACACACACACACACAGACGATCAAAGCGCTCACCTGATAGTAAGCGCTACGCCTGCCCATAAACAGAAGCAACACCACACAGAACTTTGAATTACAAAGCGCTGCATTACACAACTGCGCTCGTCACCCCGAGACATAAGATGTTAAGTCTCATAATGCCCAGTAATTTGACTGGCTTCAATGTCCTTCAAACCGAAACACAACAATGCTTACACATTGTTGCTTGACGGCAGAAATAAAATTAAAATAAATTTATTGTCTCGCACTGTCAAGCTCAGTCCAGTGCCATGCCGTACTTTACAAACCAAAGTTTTCCATGGTATTGGTACTGTCTATGAACAGGCAAGACGCTTACCATCAGATGTCACGTCAATCGTTGTATAAAAAACGTATAAACGTGTGCGTCTCCGGACGATCGACAGAAGTGATAACTTAAAGTAATGTGGGTTAAAGTGAGAGAGGAGGAGCCTGCCTACTGCTGCCGTATGCGTGAGAGAAGGGGAAGCCAGACAGAGTAGAGAGAGTGGCGCCGTAAAGCGTTACGTTACGGCGCCACTCTGTCTGGCTCCCTTAACGCGTTACGTTACGAAGTCCGGTCAAAGCCCTGTCAAAGTCGTGTCAAAGTCGTGTCAAAGTAGTGTCAGAGTCGTGACAGAGTCGTGACAAAGTCGTGTCAAAGTCCGGTCTGAGCCGACTGGTCACTGTGTGGCGCCACCTGGGACTTCGAAATTATCGATGTTCCATGGAGGTCGGCTAACGCTGGCTGGTCGATGGACCGCTCGCGTTACGGTACGTTTCGGTTCACCCCCCATAAGAAGTTATCACTTCAAAAATGTGTCACAAACTATTTGAGTATCTGCATTTATTCCAACGTAGGTTGACGAATTTGAACAACATGGACAAGCCACGGCGACGGCACAGCTCCGGTTCTGACAACACCGATGACGTGAGCAGGAGTACCGCCAGCAAAAAAGGCTCTAAAACTAAAACCTCTACGTTGGGCGAACACATACTGAAGGAGGAGACCAGTTCCGAAGCACCGTCGGCAGATGAAAACGACAGTATTGGCGCTGAAGAAGGTATAGTATCGACATCATTTAAGATATTTGTAAATTCCAATAGGAATTTTATTTGGAGCTTAATTAAGCATGAATATAAGCTTTCTTTTTGTTGTAATTGTATTCTTTGAATGATAACCGCAGGAAAGTTAAATTTAATTAAATTAAATTTGCGAGTGGTAGAGCCACGCTGTAGACAGTTTCGTCTACAGCATGAATGGGCTGGCTCCACCGGGTCGTTACCACTGTCTCACAGAAAACCGACGTAAAGTAGCGACTTGCTGCTGCGTTTCGTACGGTGAGTGAGATATCCGGAAGCCCAAATTCCCTCCCCTTCCCAATTCCTAACTATCCCTTTCCTTTAAGGTCGGCAACGCGCCCATGATTCTTCTGATGGTGGGCGTACATGGGCGGTGGAGATCACTTACCATCAGGTGACCCGCTTGCTCGTTTGCCGGCTGCTGTAAAAAATATCCTACTAATATTATAAACGCGAAAGTTTGTAAGTATGGATGGATGGATGTATGTTTGTTACTCTTTCACGTAAAAACTACTGAATGGATTTTAATGAAACTTTACAATAATATAGCTTATACATCAGAATAAGACATAAGCTACTTTTTATCCCGGAAAAAGCAGATCACGCGGGCAGAGCCGCGAGCAAAAGCTAGTAATACATAAATTTTGAGTGCTGGAGCCACGCTGTAGATAGATTTGTGTTTAGCAGTTTTGTGTTTTTTTATAGCATAGGCCGGCAAACCAGCAAGTGGATCACCTGATGGTAAGTGATCTCCACCGCCCATGTACGCCCACAATACTAGAAGAATCATAGGCGCGTTGCCGACCTTAAATGGAAGGGCTAATTGAGGGATTGGGAAGGGTAGGCCCAAACCTCCGGATATCACACTCACCGTACGAAACGCAGCAGCAAGCCGCTACTTTATGTAGATTCTCTGTGAGACAGTGCTAACGACCCGGTCGAGGCGGCCCATGCTGTAGACAAAACTGACTACAGCGTGGCTCTACCACTCATAAATACTAATAACTAAACTAATACTTTCATTTATATAGTCATAGCTTTTTCGTGGCCGTCCGTCCGCATATATTAAAGTAAGACGTGTTTTACAGAATACCCGCCACAGATACCCATGGACCTGAACAACGGTATCGGCCACCTGTCCAAAGATGATTTACTCGGAGAGAGCGACTCATCTCTGTCAAACGAAAAGGATAAAAACTCGGAGGTATAATAAATAATAATAATAAATACAACCAACAGTCACAAACATAGTCCTGACACCACACTAGGTGTCCTATATCGCGGGTATCAGGAACTACGAGGGACTTGCGGTCCCACAATATCTGTGGATCGCACAAACATTTGAACCCACGGCCTCTCGATTCGCAGCCGGGCACAATTCACTATGCCACGGAGGCTGTATTGTTTAAATTTTTCATTTTATTCCATTCGTATCGTTATGGGAGGCCAGGGTGTACCTAGCGCCATCCTAAGATATCACATATTAGTTAGATTTAGTAATTTCATTTGTATCACTGCTTTAAACCAGAACAACAATA
Source organism: Amorpha juglandis (assembly GCA_949126905.1). Lineage (NCBI taxonomy): Eukaryota > Metazoa > Arthropoda > Insecta > Lepidoptera > Sphingidae > Amorpha > Amorpha juglandis. The sequence goes on from OX421380.1 coordinate 4,310,896, forward strand.
CTGATTTGTGGCAAAAATAGACAAAGCTGTAATACCAACTCAGACGGATTCTTACATAAGAGAGACCTACCATCTAGTTAGCTTCTGGCAGTAATCTACATTTAATTTTGCTTGTAAGTTTTTTTTGATAAGGCAAAGTAATTACACTGGGCCTGATATGTTCAGTACATGCTTTAACGGCTGAATGGATTTGGAGGAAATTAGGTACACAGGTAGATTATGACCTGGATTGGGATGCAGCGTACTTATATTCCGCAAAAAGACATTCACGCGGGCGAAGCTTCGAGCAAAAGCTAGTTTAGCAATAAAAGTCTTGATAGTGATTGAGCTATATTAATGCGACGTGTTTATGTTTTATCTCTCATTGTTTTTCTGTTTTCTAGAATGCGACTATGGATGAATCCGAGGAGGAAAAGTAAGTATTTTTCGTGGCTTTTTAAGGTGGTTGCGATTAATGGAAGTATACCTAGGCGACGCTGCGTCTTCAGCTGTATATTTACCAAAGAGCGTTTTTTTTATTTGATTAAATGAAGAGACGAGTAAGGCGCTCGCCGGATGGTCACGTGTCGTCGCGTGTGTTATGTAATATCAGGCTTGAAAAGTAGTTCACGGTAGGCGGCGGGCTGATTGTGCCTCTTTAAAGGTAGACAAACGGCGAGAGTTCTATTGGTACTCGGTAGGTACGGAACATAAAAAAAAAACTTCAAAATAATAAAAAAACTGCGATAAAAACCGATTAAATTAGTTTTATTTCAATGAGTATTCAAATAATTCGCGTAAACATAAGACTCCACCCCGTGACCACGAAGGCTGAAAAGTCTTCGAAACGTCGGGATCAAAATTAATAAAAACCGCGATAAAATCTGTTTAAATTAGTTTTATTTCAATGAGTATAATTCGCGTAAACATAAGAAATCATTATAAAAAAAATCTGTAACTAAAAAATGAAATAAATCTTTTTTTTTTCACAGTATGAAACTGAAACGTCGCAAAGCGATCGCGATATCGTCTGGCTCGGAAGCGGGCTCTTCGCGGAAAAAAGGTCGCAACCGGACCGATCGGTCGGAGAGATTGAGCGACTTCGAAGATTCAGAGGACGAGAACTCGGAACCGGGCAAGAAGAACAAGCGGAGGAAGGGTAGCGAGAGTGATGCTTCAGGTTCCTCCGATGATGGATCGTGAGATATCTTTGTTTTTTCTTTCTATTTAACATTATCCCGTTTTAGCCGAGACGAACAAGGCGCTCTGCTGATGGTAAGCGCCACGCCTGCCCATAAATAGAAGCAACACCACACACAACTTTGAAATCAAAGCACTGCATGGCACTGCACTGCGCTCGTCACCCCGAGACATAAGATGTTAATTGTCATAATGCCCAGTAATTTCACTGGCTTCAATGTCCTTCAAACCGAAACACAACAGTGCCTACATACTGTTGCTTGGCGGCAATAGACAAAGCGGTGGTACAAACCCGGACAGCCTCTCGCATACGAGAGATACCACCTTGTAAAGTACGATTAGCAAGCTAAAGTGGCAGTGGGCAGGCCACATAGCTCGCAGAACCGATAACCGCTGGGACAGAAAGGTTCTGGAATGGAGGCCACGTACTGGCAAGCGCAGCGTTGGACGTCCACCTACAAGGTGGACAGACGACCTGATAAAGATCGCAGGAAGTCGCTGGATGCAGGCCGCTTCCAACAGGTCGGTCTGGAAATCTTTGGGAGAGGCCTATGTTCAGCAGTGGACGTCTTGTGGCTGAAGATGATGATGATGATGATGAAAGTACGATTTCCAGTGCCAATCTGCTTTCCTACAAAGACGTCTCCTATTCGTCCGATCTTGTGCATCCTCTGTATAGTGAGACCATTGGCTCTCATGTCTCTCTAATACGTCAAGCCCACGCATTTTGGGCCGTCCACGAGAACGTACCCCTGATACGATCTGGCTCAGGCGTCTGCGACCGACGTACTGTGATTTCCTCAAAACATGACCAAACCACCTGCAGCGACATTCTTGGAGTTTTTTTTATCCGAGCACGGCAAAGTGACTGCACTACTACACCTGATGGTAAGTGTAAGGAGACGGAAGAAGCAAATCGAGGGGCATGCGACAGGACAGGCGGATGACCGACACACGCACAGGGATACAAGGATGTACCCATATATCCGCCCCGACCAACCATCAAGTTATGTCGCAAGCCACTCGGGAGGACAGGATATACACTGGCTGATCCTGAAACGCGATCCGCACAAGGTGTGTAGGTTACTATGGCAGGGTTAAACACCATGTGTACGGTGGTCGCTATCCGGACAAATATAAATCCTACCACCAGCTAGCTAAGTTTGTCTGCTATGTATATTTTTATTTGTATATCACTTTTGTATACAGAGCAAATTATAACTATAAAATTTACTATTGCAGTAAGAAAAAGCGACGTCGTATAAAACAGATGAACGACAGCGATATATCGGATTCCGACGGTGAGACTGAAGGCAGGAACAAACATGGACGAAAGAATATACGTAAGGTGAGATGTTATTTAATAGCAGTACACGAGATTTAATCACACCACTACAGTCTCATAGTACTGACTGACACTAAGATCAGAAATAAGACACTACGTAGGATCCATTCTTGAAAACAATACTTTTTTCCCTGCAGGTCATGGGTAAAAATCAACTGGAAGAAGCGACAAAGAAAGCAGCCAGAGAAGAGAAAGAAAGGATCGCCCGTATTGCTGAAAGGCAGAAATTGGTGAGTCAATTCATAATTACCCTAATTTATTTATTTACTAGGTGTCCCTCGCGGCTCCGCCCGCGTGATCTCCTTTTTCCGGGATAAACGTAGCCTAACAGTGGCGCCATGTGTCGAAAATTAATCGTACCCTCTCAGAAACCTTCGTGGGCTCATGCACAACAACTTTGCTAAAGATCATCACATGATCAAATGCATAGTTTTGTCGGGAAAGATTTGATCGTCTTGGTGGCGGCATTGTTAATGATGATTCAAAGAGAAAACGTGAATTGACTGAAACGCGGTCGAACGGGATAAAATATCCTATGTCCGTCTCCTGGTTCTAAGCTACCTCTCCACCAATTTTCAGCTAAATCCGTTCAGCCGTTCTTGAGTTATAAGTGGTGTAACTAACACGACTTTCTTTTATATATATAGATTTATTTAAACTTTATATACATAACATGTATAAAGGCGGACTTAATGCCAAAGGCATTCTCTACCAGTCTGACAGACTACTTAATTTACAAATTTGATATTTAACCATGGGATTATTTGTTTATTTGCCTGAATGACAAAACAAGAAGTTAAATACTTCTTAACTGTCCATAAACACTACAAAACCCTCGCAACTTTGAATTTAGAGCCATCTTAGGCCATCGGGGGGGCAACCCAAAAAAATATACCGAGTGGTGCGAAAATAGCGCCATTAAATTAGATGATAAGTAACAATGAGGTTTCCTAACATTTCCGCATCAAAAAAATATATATAAAATCAAAACTGAGATATTTTTTAAAACAAAATATATAGCGAAATTTCCTTTACTAAATTACACATCATTTATAAGTTAAATTACTGACTTTTTTTTTTTTTTTTTTTTATAGCATAGGCCGGCAAACGAGCAAGTGGGTCACCTGATGGTAAGTGATCTCCGCCGCCCATGTACGCCCACCACCAGAAGAATCATGGGCGCGTTGCCGACCTTAAGGGAAAGGGATAATTAGGGATTGGGAAGGGGAGGGGATTTGGGCTTCCGGATATCTCACTCACCGTACGAAACGCAGCAGCAAGCCGCTACTTTACATCGGTTTTCTGTGAGACAGTGGTAATGACCCGGTTGAGCCAGCCCATTCATGCTGTAGACAAATCTGTCTACAGCGTGGCTCTACCACTCAAATAACTTGTGTAAGAGCGGCAAAATGCGCTGTCGCGGTGGAATAGAAACGTCGCTTAGTTCAATATTTATCTAAAAAAGTCTTTGACGGCTAACTTTACCTGCTTCACACCGTTTCGAATTTACATCATGTGTAAAAATTGAAAAAATCAATCCTGTCACGAAGACTATTTTTGGCACAAGGCCCTGCAACAATGTAAGGTATATCTGGTATGATTTAATGTGGCTATGTTGGCGCCACTTGGCATAGATTATAATTAATGGGTTTAGGCATTTAAGAGCCATCAGGCCAGTGATAAGGGTACCCATCTCGTCACTCATGTTTATAAAACAACATCGATTCACGTATTCCCTTATAGATTTACATCTTATTTTATGTGTGTACAGTATAATAATTTGGAGTTCGACGAGTCTGGCAAGCCCGATGAAGTGGTTTTGGAGAAGGTTGTGTTGGACTTCGACCCTGAAACCAAGGAGCCGTTGATTGAGGTCGACAGGGGGCTTGTCAAAAAACTCAAACCTCATCAGGTGAAATTATTAAGTTTTATGTAGTAAACCCTATTTAAATTGTAATATAATGATCCCTATTACTATGAGGTATTGAAACTATTGAAAGAAAAAACAATTTTAAATTCCAAAAAAGCTGCATTTATTCGGTTCATTCGTTTAGGTGGTACGGTGCCACATAAGTTTTCATATTTTCTTAAATATTCCTATAAAAAAAATAAAAGCACGTTTCGAGGAGCGCGACCGAGACAAAAGACTTAAATCTTATTTTACTTTAGTAAAAATTGCATTCAAATTGTCTGGGATGATATATTGAAACAACACTGGTCACATTTCATTTAACAATTTTAATGTAGTTTTAAATGAAAATAAAGTGAAATACGATTTAGAGAAATAACAAATATGTTTGAGAGAGCAGTGACCGTATCCATACAATTATTTAATCAAACAAATAGAATTTGTCGCTTTCGCTTGATTCGCGAATTGCGTCGCGGTCTCCCTGTCTCGGTGGCCTACCTCAAAACAGGACTAATCTTTCAAATACTGGTGTTTAAATTGATATTAAAAAAAAAAACATATTGCTTGACGTATCTATTGGGACAAGGTTAGTTCGTTTGGCGCGCAGAAGGTTTGAGTCATGGTATAATGTAAACCTTTAAGTTCTTTTCTTAATTTATACATTTTATTTTCAGGCAAACGGTATAAAATTCATGTGGGACGCGTGTTTTGAAAGCGTGAAACGAATCAAGAAAGGGAAGGGTTCCGGATGCATTCTGGCGCATTGTATGGGTCTCGGTAAAACTTTACAGGTATATAATTTTTTTAAACGGTTTGATAACTTAAGTTCTGCCACATTTATACATGGAAATGTAATTTAAAAATGGTAGAGCCACGTTGTAGATTATTTTGTCTACACCATGAATGGGCCGGTTTGATCCAGTTGTTACCACCGTCATATATGAAATTCGTCAGTAAAGTAGCGAGTTGCTGCTGTGTTTCTTACAAGGATTAAGATATCTGGAGGCCTAAATTCCCCTCCCCTCCCCTATCGCTTATTTGTCCCTTCCATTTAAGGTCGGCAATACATTTATGATTCTTCATGTGTGTTCCTGGGCTGTGGAGATCTCTTAACAGATATCTTATTTAGGCGACCCCTTTCCTAGTTTGTTGATCTATGCTATAAACATATGGGTGATTCTACAAAAATTGGGTAACTCAATGTCACCAGCCAATATATACAAAGTCTTATTATATTGTATTGAAATAACAATTTATTTTAAAACAATGAAAAGTCCTTTATTTGGTCACCCAATTTCACTTCTTCATTTTAAATACAAGTTAATAAAAAAACAAAATTAATACTCAAAACGTCAGTCCGTTGGCATGTCACAATCCCGAAAACCAACAATCAAGTGACTATTCATTAAACATTATCATTTATTTAGGAAAACTTACTAATTTACTACAATCTGTGATGTACATAGTATTATATACTACAACTTTCATAATGCAATGTTCTCCATTTTATTTAATAAAAAATAAGAAACTTTGCGTTTAGTTTCTTTCGTTAGTCCGTTGTGTGTTCTTTAAATTTAAAATTCGCCGAGAATATCACCGAGTCAAGATCAAATCCCTGTTTAAGTTTTAATGTTGCTAATGAAGTTAGTTGCGGACCGCACAATTTGACGGCCGCCATAATAGTACCAGTGTTTGGGTTGTGTTTGTTGTCTATACACGTGCGAAGCCAGTCAAAATGTCAGTCCTGTGGTGAGTCGTTATTTTCTTGTTAATCTGAGGTTTATTTTCATTTATACATAGTTAACTATGATTTGTTAAAATGAAGTTTGTTGATATTCGAAATTATCAAAAAAAACATTAGTTCTGATTATAACCTCAAATTATGTCTATTTCGTCAGTCCGTTGGCGTCAGTCCTTTGTCAGGTATCGCGCCATAGGACTGACGTGTCTCCATAGCACTGATGTTTTTTGAAGTGATAACTTCTTATGGGAGGGTGAACCGAAACGTTCCGTAACGCGAGCGGTCCCTCGACCAGCCAGCGTTAGCTGACCTCCCTGGAACATCGATAATTTCGAAGTCCCAGATGGCGCCACACAGTGACCAGTCGGCTTGGAGCGGACTTTCACAAGACTTTGACCGGACTATTACGGCAATAAAAAAAAATAAAAAAAACTTTGAAACGACTTTTACCGGACTTTGACAGGACTTTGACCGGACTTTGACTGGACTTTGACAGGACATTGACACGACTTTGACACGGCTTTGATAGGACTTTGACACGGCTTTGACACGACTTTTACCGGACTTTGACAGGACTTTGGCAGTCAAATTCAGAAAATTTTAAATATCTCACAATCTACTTAAAAAAGTGACTGGCCCGATTTGGAACAATATAATCATTAGATTAGCCATCATATAGACCCGAATTTGTAATGATTTGATTGAATAACTATAGTAAACAAAATATCCTCAAAAGTTACCCAACTTTTGTATAATCACCCATATGCAGGTTAGTGTTGTATTAGGACAATGTTGGTTGTATGTATGTATTTAACACCTTTTGACAGCCTCCGTGGCGCAGTGGGCGAGTAGCCGACTGTGAAACGTGAGGCCGTGGGTTCGATTCACGCACCGAGCAAATATTTGTCTGATCCACAAATATTTATTCGGGGTCTGGGTGTTGTGAGACCGAAAGTCTCTCGTAGTTCCTGATACCCACGACACAAGACTCGTATCTTACTGTGGGGTCAGGGCTGTGTGTATGACTGTTGGGTGTTTAATAATTTCTCGTCCAGGTGGTATCTCTGACGCACACGCTACTGACGCACGGCTCACTGACTGGCGTCCGCCGCGTGTTGGTCGTCTGTCCGCTGTCGACTGTACTCAACTGGGTCAACGAGTTCCGAATGTGGCTCAAACACGCTCACAACGATTTCGAAGTCGACGTGTATGAACTATCCAGGTAACGTACATACATACATTTTGAAGTATAGAACAACGCTGTGGGAAGTTTTGTCTACGGCATAAATGGACCTACTCAACCGGGTTGTTACCACTGTCTTACAGAAGACGGACGTGAAGTAGCAGTGTGCTGATTTTTTGTACAAGAATTGATATCCGGATTTGAGAGATATCCCGAATATATAACGCGTCCATGATTCTTCAGGTATTGTAGATGTACATGGGGGGTGGAAGGCACTTACCATCAAGTAACCCACTTGCTCATTTGCCATCCTCTGCTATTTAAAAAAAAAACATTCCAGATGATATAACCTGTTTATATTTTTTCTGATGGGACGGTACCTCATCACTTTTGTACCCGACTAGATAGTGAGCACTGTACCCATAGTGAAAAGCGTAAATGACACAAAAAAAAAACATATTTTATTTATTCTTTTCCATTCGCAGACATAAACAAAATTCCGAGCGCGCGTTTCAATTGGGACAATGGTTCGAATGCGGCGGCGTGTGCGTGCTCGGGTATGAGATGTTCCGCAACCTGTCCGCGGACAATGCCAAGAAATTCAAGAAGAAGATGCTGAAGACATTCCAAGAGAGCCTCGTGGACCCAGGTCAGTGTACAGAAGTAATATTAAAATTATGCGTTTCTGTGATATTCAAATGTTGCCAACGTAGGTATGTTGAGAATATATCTATGTTTATTTATTTATTTATTTATTTTACACTTTATATACACTGTATAAAGGCGGACTTAATGCCAAAGGCATTATCTCCCAGTCAACCTAAGGGTAATGCAGAGATGTACAAAGTAGGTGCAAAAAAAGATGAAGAAGAAGATACTATAATATAAAAATATTACATGTTTGGTACATTCAAGTACCGAATTAAAATATATTAATATATACTTAGGTACCTATAATATTTATATATATTAATTATGTTGTAATTTAAAAAAAGTCTTAATTGATAACCAACTGAATATTTCATAGAGTATGTTATAGCGGAAATGCTAACAAATAATAAAAATGTAATTTACGATGATTAGTAGTAAAGTTAGAAATTATCTGTTAATTATTCGATAATTTCAAATCCTGGGTTGTAGAGAACCCTTGGCACTCCAGTTCGACTTTCACTTAACCTGTTTCATTCCCCTAGTAGTGAAACCGGCCAATATTTAATTACCAGCGCTTTGCTCAATCGAAGCAATGTACATTGCTGAGCTGGGGCCTGATTTCGGCGAAATGTACCACAGATCTATTTTTATCATGTTATTTTCTATTTTATTCTATCCTTATATTACTCTGTGTGGTGTGTTACATAAGCCGAAATAAAACTTTTATCTATCTATCTATTTAGTAATTATATGCAAAGAATGTCCCACTGTCTGGATCTCATCAGGCATTTAGGATAAACCTCTCATGTATGTATGTTTGTATGTGCAGGGCCAGACTTGGTGGTTTGTGACGAGGGCCACCTGCTGAAGAACGAGAAGACGAGTCTGTCACAGTCCATGAACAGGGTGAAGACGCTACGCAGGATCGTACTCACCGGCACGCCACTGCAGAACAATCTTAAAGAATGTAATTCATAATGATTTATTACGTTTACGCGAATATTACTCATTGAAATAAAACTAACATAAACGGATTTTATCGGAACGGAATAAAAAACCGCGATAAAATCCGTCTAAATTAGTTTTATTTCAATGTAATTCATTATATATCTATTATGTAAAATGGTTTTAGTAGAGTTAACAATCAAAAGCTAGTGTCTCGTAATGTAATCTTCAGTAATTTTAAACATATTTACTTCAACTTTCACCTTGTACATGTTGTACAAGGTAGAAGGTCCCTAGTACGCGAGAGGCCGTCAGGGTTGGTGCCACCGCTTTGTCTAGTTCTGCCGCCAAGCAACAGTGTGTAAGTCGGCTTGAAGGACGTATGTATGTACCATCATCAAAATACACTATGCAATTACATTAAATCTATTTCTTTATCTATTAATTTTACAATATTTAATTATGCAAAAGTCCGAATTGTTAAATATTTGAGGGGATGGGATAGGTAGACTTCACATAACTTCGAAATGCTCATGGAGAACTTCTCAGGTATGCAGATTTCCTCACCATTAAAGCAACTTATATTTAATAATCAATACACACATAGCTTACCTACCACTTTTTTTTACTAGCCCTGTATTATATATTTCCCACTGCTGGGCACGGGCCTCCTCTACTGAATGAGTGGGGTTAGGCCTTAGTCCACCACGCTGGCCTAATGCGTGTTGGCAGACTTCACATACCTTCGAAAAATCTTATCGAGTTCTCAGGTATGCAGGTTTCCTCACGATGTTTCCTTCACCGTTAAAGCAAGCGATAATTAACAATGAATATACACGTAACTTAGAAAAGTCAGTGGTGTATGCTCTTGGGGCTGGTTTCGAACCTGCGACTTTCGTCTGGACAGTCCATACCACTCCCCGCTGAGCTATCGCTGCTTTTAAAGAATGTAATTCATTATATGACTATTATGTAAAATGGTTTTAGTAGAGTTAACAATCAAAAAATTAAAATTGTCTCGTAATGTAATCTTCAGTAATTTCAAATATATGTGTATGGCCATACTGTACGCATTTTTCTAGATTATAAATAGATTATAAATGGTCAGGTTCATCTGGCTTATTTCTATTGTCTCACAGTAAAGTGGTACCATACTGCTGTGTTTCATATAGTGATAGATTTTCAGAGGCCCCAATCTAACCTCCCTTTCCACATGTACTCTCGCATTCGAGAAACCTACCAGCTAGTGCCACTATAATAAAAACAATAATATGCGTCTCTCTGCTGAGCATGAACCTCCTGTACAAATAAGAGGGGTCGAGTCTTAGTCCACCACACTGACCTAATGTGGGTTGTTTTTTTTTTTTTTTGTGTTGACGCTTGCTGTAAGCCTGACGAGAGTCGACTGTATACAGCTTCACCGGACTTTCGGGCGAGCGCTTTAGGCGCTCTCAACCCTTAAAGTGGGTTGGTATGAATATGAGATGATATGAAATAGTTATTAATCATGTAGGCAACCAAAATTGTGTTTATAACAAGTCGCTACAAAATAAAAGAAACTTATGTATAGAGATTAATATCAAATAATGTAAAGCATCATCAAAATATTCTAGGCAATTACACTAATTCCATTTCTGTATTTATTAATTTTACAATATTTAATTATGGAATAGTCCGAATTGTTAAATTTTTGGCGGAGGGGAGATCCAAAGGGAGACATCACATACCTTCGAAATTCTTATGGAAAACTCAGGTATGCAGGTTTCCTCACTATGTTTCTTTCACCATTAAAGAAAGCGCTATTTAACAATCCATACACACATAGTTTACCTACCACTAATACTGTATAAATATTTGTATGTAACTCTTTTAAAGGGCTCTGTATACGCTTTTACAATAAACTTCCAAATCATATTAAAGAGCTTAATATCATGCAATTTAAAGCCACTATTAAGCGAAAGTTATGCAATAAAGCATATTATAAAATCTCGGAATATTTGGAAGATCTTAAGGCATGGGAATAGCTTATAATAAATATATGAGTACGTTACTATATACGCTAATTGTAAGCAGTTTGGGTATGTCATGCTCGCTTTAATGTCTGTGCTTGCGGCGGCGTCGTGTGCCGGGTCGGTCACTTCCCTGTAACATGGTTGAGGAGGCCGATGGCTGGCACATGCGTCATGCTCGTGAACGGGTGCTGCTTGTGTGGACTGGTCTGCTCAAGCTCTTATTGCGTGTTTAGTTGATTTATTCATATAGTTCTTGAAGATCATGCACAAAAAACTATTATATTATGCTAATTATTTTACTTTATGACGTTCCTCATTGGCATAAATTGAGCTGCTCTAACTCAAATAAATAATACTTCAATGTATGTAGTGCTAATAAATATTGTAATTAGTTTAGAAAAGAGCAACGTTAGAGTTTCTTGCCCGTTCTTCTCTAACGAACCAGCTTTCCGAACTGGCGGTAGAGTTAAAATTTGACTGAATCTAAATAATGTTTGACATTTTACTGATTCAATAAATGATTTGATTTGATTTGATTTGATTTGATTTGATGGACAGATTACTGCATGGTGCAGTTCGTGAAGCCGAACCTGTTGGGTAAGTACAACGAGTACCTCAACCGGTTCGTGAACCCCATCACCAACGGTCAGTACACGGACTCGACGGAGCACGACATACGTGTGATGAAGCGACGCTCGCATGTGTTGCATAAAATGCTGGACGGGGCTGTACAGGTACATTATTTATTTATTTATTTATAACTTTATTGTACATCACAACAAAAAGTATTAATAATACACAAAAGACATCTAAAAATAATAAAAAAGAAGTACAATTGGCGGCCTTATCGCTAACGGCAATTTCTTCCAGGCAACCTTTGGATGGACTGGATTGATAGGTAAATGAGCGGGTCAACATATAAACGGAACTTACAAAGAACTTATTATATAGTTTTAGTAGAAACAGACCGGAATCCTAAATTGAGGGTGCTAGAACCAGAGTGGCCTAACTGCATTTTGATGACTTTTGACTTATTTGTATTTTCGTAATTTAAAAATGTTAATCTACAAAACCAGACCAGCCTAACATTGGTAACATCATCTTGACATAGATGGCAGTACAAGGCCATTTCGGCCGTGGTTTTAAGGCTTCGTCAAACAGAAGGCGTACTTAGCGCTGCGTAATAGCGTTAAAGCGCCGCGTATTAACGTCGCGCTCTTTTCATGTCACACTTGACTAGAGCCCAACGCTCCTTAACGCAACGTACCATTCGCCAAAGCGCAATTTCTATTGATAAGATGTCGAGTGATACAGATGTGGAAGAATTATTACTTTTATATGCTCTATCGAGGTCTTACCCGTTTGATGTATCTGATTTCCGATTTAAAAATATAACAATTAAATTGAAATTGTGGGAAATTTCAATTTAATTGTTATATTTTTATAACAATTATCCTTTATATTGTACAAACATGGGTTTTTTCGTACTAATTCAATCAATTTTTCAGTCATTATGCACATTCACTCGGACGCTAAAATAAAATCTGTAAAAAAATACAACGGCCGACGTCAAAGCGTCCTAACGCCGCGACAGAGCGTCGCGTACTCCTAGCGCTGGCGCTCTGTCTGACGGTATTATTACTATAATAGTACAACACAACTCGGCGTCATATCGCGACGTCAGTTTAGCGCCCTGTCGCGCGCTAAGTACGCTTTCTGTTTGACGAAGCCTTAAATTGACGAAAATACAAATAGATCAAAAGTCATCAAAATGCAGTTAGGCCACTCTGGTTCTAGCAGCCTCAATTATTCCTTTCCTCTGAGGTCGGTGACGTATTCATGATTTTTATGCTATTGTAGGTATTCATGTTACAAGGTGGTAGGTCACTCGTATGCGAGAGGGCGTATGGATTGGTACCACCGCTTTGTCCACTTCTGCCGTCAAGCAACTGTGTGAAAGCACTGTTGTGTTTCGGTTTGAAGGACATTGAAGCCAGACAAATTACTGGGCCTTATGAGACAACATCTTATGTATCGGGGTGACGAGCGCAGTTCAGTGCCATGCAGTGCTTTGTAATTCAAAGTTCTGTGTGGTATTGTTTATTTTTATGAGCAGGCGTGGCGCTTACCATCAGGCGTACCCCTTGCTCGTCTCGCCATTCAATCAATTAAAAATGGTCGATAGAGATTACATACCATCAGGTGACTCGCTTGTTTGCTGGCCTATGCTCTAAAAACACTATCTTTTTTTACTTTTGACAAAATCGAGTCTTTTATGCACCCACATTAGTTTCGATATACATATAGAGATAAGTAGATATAAACAAATTTGCACGACAAAAGGAGTTGAAAAAAATTCTCGTAGCGTACACTCTATGTGGTCACAAGTAAATATTATTTAAATATTATCAATAACAGAAATAACAATCTTAATAATAAATTCCGGTTTTTAAATGCATAAGTTCGTTTATAAAATTAATTAATTATTTTTTTTGTTTCCAGAGGAGAGATTATGGGGTGCTGGCGCCCTTCCTCCCTCCCAAACACGAATATGTGTTGTTCATCACATTGAGCGAAGTGCAAATTAAACTGTACCAGTATTATTTGGATAATTATTCGAGAAGGTATGGATTATCAATATTCAGTAACAGATACAAAAAAAACGTGTGCGTCTCGGGACGCTCGACAGAAGTGATAACTTAAACTAATGTGGGTTAAAGTGAGAGAGGAGGAGCCTGCCTACTGCTGCCGTATGCGTGAGAGAAAGGAGAGCCAGACAGAGTGGCGCCGTAACGCGTTACGTAACTCTTCAAAATAACATAGTTCACTCATTAAGATTCAAGCCTCCTGATGAAGGTGACTATGAGGTCTAATAAGTCCCATAACACATTATCAGGTGATAAGGTGATAAGGTGTTGGCCTTTACCATTAAAAATATTAGCAGTGAGCTGGGTAGGAAATCATGGGCTATAGTGTCTATATAGACACTGTATGTCGACAAATTTGTCAATTTTCTGGACATGTGCACTATTTTAGTGCTACAACTATAAGTAGACGGTGGTAAAGTTTGAAACTAATGGAAACTGCATAGAATAATTTGTCAATTCTGAAAATCACCTGACGACGTATAGTGTCATCTCGCTAACGTATAGGTTTTTTTAACCCTTGGGGTGAACTACAGGGGTCCCTGCTAATGAGATACTGAAAAAAATGTACATTAGAATTTTTAAACCAAAATGAAAACAATTACTTATTTTTATCACTAAGTTTATAAATTAATAAAATAAAATTTTGCCATTTTATTTGAGTGGAATCAAATATAAATAATATTTTTTTTCGTGCAGACCATCGCCCGGCAAGTCGTCGGGATTCCTGTTTCCGGATTTCCAGGCGTTGCAGAGGATATGGACGCATCCTCTCGTGCTCAAATATAATTCGGAGAGATATGAAATTATGCAGCAAAAAAAGGTTCATAATTAATTATTAACATTTTCACTAATTAAAATATTTTTAACTCTGTGAGATAACATTGCATGTATTTAGGTGGTATGCGAAAGGCCATGTGGTTTGGTACCAACGCATTGTCTATTTTGGCAGTCAAACAGCACTGTGTAAGCACTGTTATGTTTCAGTTTGAAGGATATTGAAGCCAGTGAGATTACTGGGCATTATGAGATTTATCATCAATGTCTCAGGATGACGATCGCAGTCCAGTGATATGTAGTGCTTTTTTGTTTCTGTTTATAGGCAGGCGTGGCGCTTGCCATCAATCGAGCGATCTCGTCATACAACCTAATAGAGAAAAATATCTTTAATTACTAATGTTTGATATATATGTACATGTTTTTATAATTGAATATTTTATGTGGCAGAGGGACCGAGAAGAAGAGGAAGATTCAGAAGGTTCGTTGGTGGATTTTATTGACGACGACTCGACACCAGAGGTTAGTACTTGATCTGTGCAGTGGTTCATCTATATATCTATCAATCTATATACATGAATGTTTGACCTTTATAGAATCGTAAACTATGCATTTGATCATGTGATGATCTTTAACATAGTTGTTGTGCATGAGCCCATGAAGGTTTCTGAGTTGGATCATGTAATGACCTTTAGCATAGTTGTTGTGCATGAGCCCATGAAGGTTTCTGAGTTGGATCATGTGATGACCTTTTGCATAGTTGTTGTGCATGAGCCCACGAAGGTTTCTGAGTTGGTACGACCAATTTTCGACAGATAGCGCCACGAACATAGACTACTTATATCCCGAAAAAAAACATTTACACGGGTAGAGCCGCGGGCAACAGCTACTTTATAATAATACTGATTGGCGGATCAAAGGACTGTGAGGTTCTTACACTTCACACAATGTCTCTCGACATTCGATTTTTTTATCATTTGGACTGCATTACACAATGTATGTCATTTTGGCGTGCCAATATAAAAACAACCGATTCAAATTATTACAGTAAATAATGTATTCAAATTCGAAAAAGCAACTTTACAAGAGATGCTCTTAAAACTTACTTTTTGTAGAAATGTCGGAATTAAACGGAAATTTTCAAAAATATTTGTTCATGTTAAAATGTGTCATAGATGTAATTTTATCTAGTTTATCTCTTTTAGTTACTTTTTGTTTATCGAAAATCATAAAAACGACACGTTTGCGCGTACGTCGATATACGATGATCTTGTCGATATGACAGCGTCTGTATCGCCGTACAGCTTTAAAAAGAATAAATAAAAAAACTAAAATATAAGACCTACAACGGGCGGTCGTAGTATAGTATGCCCTTCGTTGTACGCCTTACTCTTTCGGGAACATAAGCGTGATGATATATATATGTATGTCGTAGGCCACGTCAACAGAGGAATCGTCAGATGACTCGTCAGTTATGAGCGACGACAGCGGCAAGAAAAACAAGAAGAAGAAGACTGCCAAGAAAGGTAAAGCGAAGGACTCGAAACCACGACGGGGCACAAGGGCAAATCCAGGTACGTTACTAATGTTTATAATAACTTTAATAGTAAATAATAAATATATAAATAAATACACCCAACAGTCACATACATAGTCCTGACCCCACAGTAAGATACGAGTCTTGTGTCGTGGGTATCAGGAACTACGAGAGACTTTTGGTCTCATAACACCCAGACCCCGAAACAAATATCACACGTTCATTTGTCTCGGTGCGGGGATCGAACCCGCGGCCTCTCGCTTCACAGCCGGCTATTCGCCCGCTGCGCCACGGAGGCTGTCAATAGTCTCATTGGTCTTGTGACAGCTGGGAACTTGCTCCTGGATTCAATTCCTTGGTTGGATAATCATAATTAGTAGATGGCTGGTGGTAGGATTCATATCCGCCCGGATAGCGACCACCGTACACATGGTGTTAAAACCTGCCATAGTGATCTACACGTTTTGTGTGGATCGCGTTCCAGGATCAGCAGGTGTTATATCTAGTTCTCCCGAGGGGCGAGCGACATGACTTGGTGGTTGATTGGGGTGGATATACCGGTACATCCTTGTATCTCTGTACCTGCATCGGTTATCCGCCTGTCCGGTCGCAGACCCCACGATTTGCTCCTTCTCTCTCCGGATAGGGATATATTCCATACATTTGGCTCAAATTTATCGAAGCTGCAGTTACTCTACCAGGAGATAAATTCCACTTGAAAGAATTCTCCTTCAAGTGGATACTCTCTTTCTGTGTACGGGTCATTCCATATAAAATCGTCTGAAACTAAAAAAAAAAAAAACTCATGCTCCGCGGGAATTAAGTATACATATAATAGACAGACATAGTCAGCCACAAGTTGACTTGAGCAGCCCACTCTTCATAGAAAAAAACTTTGCTTCAAATTTCGGAATTTAAAAAAATCCCAATTTTCAGGTTATGAAACGAACGTGTTGACTGCGAGATAAAAATCTGATACTCACAGAATCTACTGTTTTTACCTTCAACTTAAAATGACTACATCACTTGTTCCGAATGTCATGCTTGTAGCCTTGATAGTTTGCGCTCGGCGATGATGAATCAGTCAGTCAGTCAGGACATGTTATTTTATATTATAAGTATAGATGACCCGTACACGTTTACAATAAAACTTTAACAGTGGAACACGAGGAAGAGGAACCGGAAGTGGAGATGGTGGAAGAGAAGAACGAGAACCCGACGGAATGGTGGATCAAAATGGTGACCGATGACGAGATCGACGACATGCGCAACTCGCACAAACTGGTGCTACTGTTCGATATACTGCGACAGTGCGATACCATCGGCGACAAACTGTAAGTACTACTTGTTGTAGTAGTACTAGTACTAGTACACTTCATCGAGTACTACTACTACTACTAGTAACTAACTACTAGTAGTAGTATTCGATGAAGTGATGGATCAAACTGATAACCGAGGATATTTTATTTATTTTATTGAGTGACGAGACGAGCACGGCGCTCGCCTGATGGTAAGCGCCACGCCTACCCCATAAACAGAAGTAACACCACACAGAACGTTGAATTGCAAAGCACTACATGGCACTGAACTGCGCTCGTCACCCCGAGACATACCATGTTAAGTCTCTTAATGCCCAGTAATTTCACTGGCTTGAATGTCCTTCAAGCCGAAACACAACAGTGCTTACACACTGTTGCTTGGCGGCAGAAATAGACAAATTATATTTTAATAAGCTTTCTATCATCAAGTGGTAAAGGACGGGGGTCCACTTGACGTGATTTGTCTCATGGCCAAGATTCCCCTGTATTACATACTGGCAGTACAGTAATACCCCGGACTTACGCGATAGGTGGGACCGAGCTATAACCGTGTAAGTCGAATTCGCGTAAGTCGGGGTACAACTTTGCATGCACTTTTGAGTGACATAATTTGAGGTTATCAATAAAACACAACGTACATAAAACAATTCAACGCGGAACACGTTCGAGCCTGTTGTAAACGGACCACTAACATGGCGAAATAGGAGAGCTGACGCGCGCAGCCATCAAAAAAAATAACCGCGTATCTCCGAATTCACGTAAAACGGTAGCGTAAGTCGGGGTATTACTGTACTTACTACTACTACTTTTGTATCATTACATACTGGCAGCTAGGGGATATAATTATTTATTGAGGCTACTCTTTATGATACCTCGTGAGGGGTGAATTTATTTAATTTATCACTTTGTTTATTTATGAACCCGTTCCAGACATCTCGGTATTTCTCGATATCGAATTCAGGCGATAAGTCATTCAATTTTCCAAGAACGAGAGCTTCGTAAAATCCTCTAATCTCATTACACCATTTTGTTATTTAATCTATACTAATATTATAAAGCTGTAGAGTTTGATTGTTTGTTTGTTTGTTTGAACGCGCTAATCTCAGGAACTACTGGTTCGAATTGAAAAATTCTTTTTGTGTAGTCCATTTATCGAGGAAGGCTTTAGGCTATATAACATTACGCTGCGACCATTAGAAGCGAAGCATCAGTGAAAAATATTGCAAAAACGGGGAAAATTAATCATATTTGAAGGCTTCCGTTGCTAAGCTACCCAAATAATATTATTTGAAGGCTTCCGTTGCTAAGCTACCCAAATCTATACTAATATTATAAAGCTGTAGAGTTTGATTGTTTGTTTGTTTGTTTGATCACGCGGGCGGAGCCGCGAGCAAAAGCTAGTTTTCTAATAAAACACAAAACCACAAAGTAAAATAAGGTATATTCCAAACAAAATTAAATGTAAGTTTTAATCATTGGATATTTTGTTTTTCAGGTTAGTGTTTTCACAATCGTTATATTCATTGGATCTGATAGAACATTTTCTAGGGAAAGTTGATGAGGCCACGCAAGAAGGGCGGATTGATGAGAAACTAGGAGGGCATGTTGGTGAGTTCAGTTATAATAAATACATGAAATATGGGTGTCCTCTGCCTACCCCTTCGGGGATTACAGGCGTGAGTGCGTATGAGGGACCGAAAACCCTTATAAATTATGGTACCGGTATCGAAAAAATATTATGGTTATTTTTAAGATTTTGAGTGGTAGAGCCATGCTGTAGACAGTTTTGTCTACAGCATGAATGGGCTGGCTCGACCGGGTCGTTGCCACTGTCTCACAGAAAACCGACGTGAAGTAGGGGCTTGCTGCTGCGTTTCGTACGGTGAGTAAGATATCCGGAAACCCAAATCCCCTCCCCTTCCCAATCCCTAATTATCCCTTTCCTTTAAGGTCGGCAACGCGCTCATGATTCTTCTGGTGGTGGACGTACATGTGCGGTGGAGATCACTTACCATCAGGTGACCCACTTGCTCGTTTGCCGGCCTAAGCTATAAAAAATAAATTTAAATAAGCGATGAACTGCACTGTCAGAATTCCCGCCAAAACTATCAAAATCAACGTTTATTTTTAGGTTCGTGGTCGCCAGGCGTAGATTACTTTAGGTTGGACGGATCGACGTCGTGTGAAAATAGGTCAATTTGGTGTAAGAATTTCAACAGGGAAGACAATCCTAGAGCAAGGTAATCTCGCATAATGTAATCATTCATATTAAATATATAAAACTCAAAGGTGACTGACTGACATAGTGATCTATCAACGCACAGCCCAAACCACTGGAGGGATCGGGCTGAAATTTGCATGCAGGCAGATGTTATGACGTAGGCATCCGCTAAGAAAGTATTTTGATAAATTCTACCCCAAAGGGGTCAAAATAGGGGATGATAATATTTAAATGCTGTTCACGCGGGCGGAGCCGCGAGCAAAAGCTAGTCATTCATATTTGACAAGCTCTTAGTAAATATAAGGTCTAATTTCATCGAGTTCTAACTTCCCAGTAAGATGATATTATTAGCTTTTGGGTTGCCAACGGAACATTTTCAGTCTCCCAACCGACACGAATCAAATATTTGCAGACCCCACAAAAATTATTTCAGTGCGGTGATCGAAGCCGGCCTTTAATTTCACACTCTCAATGTATCATAGAAGCTGTCCAAAAATGTAAATTTATTTTTTTCCAGGTTGTTTCTAATATCAACGAGGGCGGGAGGGCTCGGCATCAACTTGGTGGCGGCGAATCGTGTCGTGATATTCGATGTATCGTGGAACCCGTCCCACGACGTGCAGAGCATATTCAGGGTGTACCGATTCGGACAGAAGAAACCCTGTTATATATACAGATTTCTAGCTATGGTCAGTTTTGGTTTAAGATTGATAATCAGTAACATTTTTGTGGTGATAATCCAAATAAATATTTATTTCTTTATCATTCGCTGAACGAAGTCCAACAGCAAGATGTCAGTTCATGTTGTTTTTTTTAGTACTATCCAATCGAATCGGCACATTCATACTGCAGATAAATTTGTCTACGACGTGGCTTTACCACAAGGTCATGTTGACGAAGAAGACATTGGCTTATAAGACAACAGTCGATGACAATTCAACAAAGTCAACGTAACGTAGTCGCGTTATAAATCCACACGATCATTAAGAACAAGGCCCAAGTGGGTACATCGCAGTTAAGCTGGTGGGAGGATACTTGTATCCGACCGGATAGCGACCACCGTACACTGGTGCTAAAACCTGCCATAGTGGCCCACCTTGTGTGGGTCGCGTTCCAGGGTCAGCCAGTGTATACCCGGTTTTCCCCAGGGGGCTTGCCCCCTGATCCTAACCCTTTTCCCATCCTTTTTCCTTCCCCTCCCCCATGGCCCATTGGCAGGCCGGCATGATCTTGCCGACCAACGATGGATACATTGTTTATCGTTGGTCGACACTATTCTTGGATTGCGCTACACTTACCATCAGGTGTAGCGTAGTCACTTTGCCGAGCCAGGATAAAAAAAAAAAAAAAGTTAACCTCTTGTGTTTTATCTCCAGGGCACAATGGAGGAGAAGATCTACGAGCGACAAGTGACGAAGCAGGCGATATCGAAACGTGTGATCGACGAACAGCAGATCGATCGGCATTACGCGGAGAACGATCTCGCCGAATTGTACCAGTTCGAGCCGAACCCTCCACAGCCGAGGGAACTGCCCGCATTGCCTAAGGACAGACTGTTCGCAGAGATGCTCAGGGAACATGAGGCGCAGGTAACTAACTATCGTTCATCATCATCATCATCATCAGCCACAAGACGTCCACTGCTGAACATAGGCCTCCCCCAAAGATTCCCAGACCGACTTGTTGGAAGCGGCCTGCATCCAGCGACTTCCTGCGATCTTTATCAGGTCGTCTGTCCACCTTGTAGGTGGACGTCCAATGACTATCGTTATCATTAAATAATAGATAAATAAATAGATTTAGTGTAATTGCCGAGTGTATTTTGATGATGCTATGTATCCTATGTATACATTAGTTGATACTGATTTCTATATATAAGTTTCTTTTACTTTTGTACTGACCTTTCATAAGCGCTATTTCAATAATCATGTAGGCACATGATTAATAAACTATTTCATTTCATTAACAAATATACACTTTATGAGTGGTAGAGCCACGTTGTAGACAGTTTTGTCGCCAGCATGAATGGGCCGGCTCGACCGGGTCGTTGCCACTGTCTTACAAAAGCCGACGTAAAGTAGGGGCTTGTGCTTGCGCTCGTATGGTGAGTGAGATATCCGGAGGCCCAAAACGGAGGGGGAAATTCCTTCCGAATTTTTTCCCAATCCCTTTATTATACCTTCCCTTTAAGGTCGGCAACAGGCCTATATGAAAGTCGCAAGTTCGAAACCTGCCCCAAGAGCATGCACCTCTGATTTATCTGAGTATTGTGTGTATTAATTGTTAATTATCCTGCATACTTAAGAAGTTCTCCATATGAATTTTGAAGGCATATGAAGTCTACAAACCCGCATTATTATTATTATTATATACTTATCCGTAGATCTACAAGTACCACGAGCACGACTCTCTGTTGGAGAACAAAGAGGAAGAAACGCTAACAGAAGAGGAACGGAAGGCCGCGTGGGAAGACTTCGAGAACGAGAAGAACAAACCACCACCTGCACCATTCCCTACAACATGGCCGATGCACAACGGGATGGGTGAGTTTAATTCAGTCCTTCATCCTGGCTCAAGTGACTACACAGCACTTGATGGTGGAAAAGTACTTGATTATTATTGTACTCCGAATTGGATAGCGACCATCTTCCACATGGTGGAATACCAAACATAAAGGCTCTTGAGTACCGTTGGGATTGCCGAGTCGTTTCAAATAAAAGCAGTCCAGAATACGAACACAAGAGTTTATTACACTGCACAAGGATAATGAGGAGTAAAGCATTAGTGAAAGATAGTATATAGGCTCAAGCAAAAGACATAATATAGCTAAGTGTGGTATGATTGGTACAGAGCAGAGGTTAGTGATACGTCTCGTGCTATCTGCTGAGCGGTTGTCAGCTGACTGTCTTGTACCTGAATAATGGTGCACGGACCGATCGCCGATCGGACGCAATCGGGCGTGCTTCGGCTGTGAGCCGAGCGGCAACCGATCCGGTCTGGCGACCGCTAATAACTATTTACAGCGCGACTGTCCAGTTTTTCATTAATCATCATCATCATCATCATCATCATCATCATCATCATCATCGTCGTCATCGCCACAAGACGTCCACTGCTGAACATAGGCCTCCCCCAAACATTTCATTTCTAGACCGACCTGTTGGAAACGGCCTGCATCCAGCGACTTCCTGCGATCTTTATCAGGTCGTCTGCCCACCTTGTAGGTGGACGTCCAACGCTGCGCTTGCGATTAATATTTATCAAATATTATTTATTACAATATTAATGTTAATTAATATTTTGTCACAACAAAGTATATTAATAAAATCTTAGTATATGTTAATTTTGAATATAAGTTTGGTGATCATTTAGATTTAAGTTTGGAAATATGTTGTAAATATGTATGTATGTTAATTGTTTTGAATATGACCGACGGCTCCATACCCACTTTGTGCAAGGCAATCACTGCAATCCATTCACACTACATTTTCTTTAACACCCCATGCCATATTGTAATTTGATATTAAACACAAAATATATGTGAAATGGCAGGAAATTGAAAGAAGTTCTTCTTCCATTTTATTTATGGATTCGCAATATTATGCATTCCACCAATGACAAGTATAATTTATTCATAAGAATGATGAAATATCGGTGTGGAAGTTTTCAAGGTCTTGTTGCAGTTTTGGTGTGAATTCCTTTCAGTATGATGCTTAATTTACTTACATATTTCAATATGTCCATACACTGTACATCACCGTCAATGTTTATTGCACAAATCCACAGCACTTTTATTTACTTTTATTAACAAACAGACCATTAAACTACTTTTTGAAATAAGTTAAAATAAGCGATGAACCACACTGTCAGAATTCCCGCCAAAACTCGCCGAAGGAAATTTTTAACATAATAAACGCGTTCTAAATTCAAAATAATTAAAGAGTTGAAAAAAAGAAAAGTTTTTATGTAACAGTATTTATGGCCCGACTAGTTTTAGACCACTTTAGATGTTTGTTAATTAACAACGCTCTAAACGGTTGAACGGATTTAAATGAAAATATTGGCAGACATGCTAATCATAACCAGGACATAAACTATTTTACCCCGGTAAAACGTCTACTTAGGTGAAGCTGCGAACAAAAGTTATTTAGTAGTTATTAAGTAAATGAATGAGTGTTGTATTGTGACTTTTGTGTTGCAGTCCCGGGGCTGCTGGCCCAACAACAGCAGCAGCTGGCGTACGCGGCGCTCGCCGCCATGCTGCGCAAGGACATGCCCAACATCAACGACAACCAGATACGGGACATGGCCGCGCTCGTCTACAACTCCAACCCGGGGGTGAGCCGTCACATACACACACACACACACACACACTCACTCACACACACAAACACCCACCCACTCACACACACACACACACCCACACACTTACACACACACCCACCCACCCAGTCACACTCACACACACACACCCAGTCACACTCACACACACACACACACACACACACACACACACACACACACACACACACACACACACACACCCACCCACTCACACACACACCCACCCACTCACACACCCACCCACTCACACACACACACAGACACACCCACCCACTCACACACACACACCCACTCACACACACCCAGTCACACACTCACACACACACACACACACACCCACACACCCACTCACACTACTGTACTACACGTTCCACTGCTACTCTACTGAATCTGAGAGCTCAAGCCGCACGTCCACCATGCTGGTATAATGCGAGTTGGCAAATACCACCGAAATTCATAGGGCACACCACAAATTAGACAATGTGATTGGTTTATTTTCGGAAAAGATGTGTGATGTGATCTGTACACGCGGATTGAGGTTGTTTATTTAGATTTGTCCTTGTTCACCATTATTGTGTCTACATTGTGTAAACCATAGAAAAGATACAGTGGAAAGCACTTGTTACTAGTTTGTATTAGGTAGGCAAGTGTCGCTGCTTTTCTCTTACCTCATTATTCTACTATATACTCAAAAACAAAAGTTTAGTTTTTTCCTGAACAGATTTCCCTCATACATATGGGCGATTGAATTAGCTTTAATCGTATTTAAGTCGATCCATTTGTTTAGTCGGTAAGATAACACAGACAGACAATCAAGCGAACAAAAGAGTCAAACGTAATACCACCCTTTTTGTCAGAGTTTAAATAAAAATGCTACTAGTATTTTTTTTTAAGTTTACTGTACTACTATTTTTTTTTATTACTAATGGTTGTCACACTAACACAAACGTTTAACTCAATATATTTTACGTACATCCATGCTGTTGCCATGTTAGTCTTAATGTATTCTGTGTTGGAACCATACCATCATAATGATAATATGGTATTTATTTGTTTAGATGTTCGGTGGATATGACTATGGTGTAAGTTCTAATGATATTGAAATTTACTCGTGTAATGTATCTGCATAGAATTTATGTCACCTCACGCTTATACCGTTTCAAACTAATTTAATGGTTGCAAGTTATTTTGCGCTTCAAACAATACATCGGTAGGTGGTAGGTTCCTTGTATGACCATCTGGGTTGGTACCATCTCTTTACCGAATTCTGCCGACAATCAGCAGTGTGTAAGCACCGTTGTGTTTCGGTTTGAACGACATTGAAGCTAGTTAATTTATTACGTAACGAGCCTTAACATCTCATGTATCGCAGTACAGTATCATGCAGTGCTTTGTAATTCAAGGTTCTGTGTGGTGATGTTTCTATTTATGGGTTGCCGTAGTGCTTACCAGCAGGCGAGCAACTTGCTCGTGTCGACATTCAAGCTAATAAAAAAAACCATCGGTTATTATGGCGCGGCCGCAAAAACAACGTCGTATTACCAACCCGTTTTTGCTGTGCGTTGTGTTCGCTATCTATGGAAGACGTTTTTTTGAATCGCAAATAAAATTGGTGATCACTATTAAAATTGATTGAAACGGGGTTTACACACCTTAGTAAAGCATGACACTTTTTTTTCCTGGCATGGCATCCATTGCACCTGATGGTGAGTAAAATACTGTCCTAGTAATGTTGACCAACGAGAGATATTGCATGTCGCGACTGTCGCTATAATTATGCCGGACAGCACATTATTTTATATAACTTAGACAAATGTTTCTAAACGATAGAAAACTACATAAACTTAGACTAAAATTAGGCGCTTTGGCAATATTTGTATAAGTAAAGTCTAATAACCTATTTTATTTTATTATTGATACACATCTGTATCATAGTCGAAACAATGGCGTGTTCGGGCGGACAAAGTTCTGTGTAGGTAAGTTAGATACTCAGCATAAAGGTCAAAGAGAATTGTACAGTACTGTGTATGACTGTCGATATTAGTCGTTTATGGTTGAATATAAATAAGAATAGAAATGGTACTAACCAAGAAAAGGTAACTAAATAACTGATAAATAATGGTGTCTCTGACAAAAAATAAGTAATTCTTATTAAGGTATTCTGAGACTAACTTAGATTATTCAGAATTGTCGCCGCAACA
Source organism: Amorpha juglandis (assembly GCA_949126905.1). NCBI lineage: Eukaryota > Metazoa > Arthropoda > Insecta > Lepidoptera > Sphingidae > Amorpha > Amorpha juglandis. Next base: position 4,336,905 of record OX421380.1, read on the forward strand.
TGTCCATTATATACAATAAAATTATGCATAAATATATTGATTTTTAGAGATGCTTTTCATGTAATATTTTGAACTTTGTTTTTAGTATCTAAATTGTATTTTTATTACTGCTAATATACTCTACATTGGCGAAACTATCGAAAATCTATGGGGCCATAATCTAAAATTAGAATAGAATAGAATATAATTTTGTGTTGTTCCACAGCTGATGCAAAAGATGGGTGATATATACAAGTACGCGCAACCTGGCATGATGAACCCCGCCATGATGAATCCGGCTATGAATGGTGAGTGACAATAAATGGTTATATTTACTTATGACATTATTTAGTTTCTATATAGTTGCTATGTGAAAGTGATATTTAATGATAAGATAAAGTAACGTAGTATTTTAGCCTTATTGTGCTGCTACACGGCTCTCCAAATATTAAATCGATATGATTCTGTGTTCAAGCTCCAGTTTGGCTAGTCAATAATTAGTTTGAATTATGCCATTCGATAAATACGCGTTTTGCCTGGGTTTTGGGTGTATTTATTCTTATTTTTTTTATTTATGGCTTTCGCAGTATTATGCATTTAGTCAGTGTCAAGTATAAATTACTCTCAAGTTATTTTTACAAGAACGATGAAACACGGGTGCGGTCGATTTCAAGGTCTTGTCGGAGTTTTGGTGTTAACTCCTTTCAGTACGATGCTTAATTATTTCAATGTTTCCATACACTGTTCATCACCGTCAATGTTTATTGAACAAATCCACACCACTTTTATACAACAAACACAACTCTAAACAAGTTTATGAAATAAATTAAAATAAGCGATGAACTGCATTGTCAGAATTCCCGCCAAAACTCCACCAATATTTTTCTCTGTGTGTTGTGAGAGCGAAAGTCTTTCGTAGTTCCTGACACCCACGACACAAGACTCGTATGTTACTGTGGGGTCGGGGATGTGTCTATGTGTGTGACTGTTGGGTGTATTGATGTATTATTATGTAATGTGTAGCGGCTGGCAGCGGCAGCGGCATGGGCAGCGGCGGGCTGCAGTACGAGCCGCCGTGGCAGCGCCAGCACCAGCACCAGCAGCAGATGCGCCTGCAGCAGCTCTTGCAGCAGCAGAACGTCAGTCACATACACACTATCACAACATCATAGCAAATGAAGTCGCTTCCCCTTTCTGTGCGCTTACACTTTTTAAATCATTCAACGGATTTTAATGCAGTAGTTTTGCAGTTAGTCGGGCGAAGTGGAGGCGTTTAAGTAGCAAGGCGGACCCTGGCACTAAGTCGGGATAACGCAAGGCAGAAAGGAAGAGTTTTGCAGTAGTAAAAGGAGAGAATAAGTTTTGGGCCTCTGGAAGTCATATTATAAAATGCAATAGTCAGTTGGTATTTTCCGTCGGTTTTTTTATAATTTAATGGTATTACTCCCGTAGAGTAAATTAATTTATGCTGTAGACAAAATTACTTACTCTGGTGGTTTTATATTACAACACCCCAGTAGTATTTTATAAATGTTCGTGTTAAAATGTGCGTTGTCCCCAGCACATGGGCGCGAAGTACTACGCTGGCGGACTGGGCAGTCGCGACCCCGTGGCCATGGCGCTGCAGCAGCAACGCGCGCGGGAGATCATGCTGGGGGGCGGCGGGGGCGGTGGGGGCGTGTCGGGGGGCGTCGCGGGGGTGGCGGCGGGGGGCGTGCCGGGGGGCGCGGGCCGGCCGCGGGGTCGCCCCCCGCTGCAGCCCCGGGCGCCGCCCTCCACGGCACAACAGGACATCGTCAACCTCGACTCTGACTAGGTACTGCATGTTTTTTTTTTATCCTGGCTCGGCAAAGTGACTACGCTACACCTGATGGTAAGTGTAGCGCAATCCAAGAATAGTGTCGACCAACGATAAACAATGTATCCATCGTAGGTCGGCAAGATCATGCCGGCCTGCCAAAGGGCCATGGGGGAGGGGAAGGAAAAGGGATGGGAAAAGGGCTAGGATCAGGGGGCAAGCCCCCTGGGGAGAACCGGATATACACTGGCTGACCCTGGAACGCGACCCACACAAGGTGGGCCACTATGGCAGGTTTTAGCACCAGTGTACGGTGGTCGCTATCAGGTCGGATACAAGTATCCTCCCACCAGCTATTTCATTGCCATCCACCCATACCACACATGCAAGTACTCTATGGCAAAGCAGCGATAGCTCAGCCGGGAGTGATATGGACTGTCGAGACGAACGTCGCAGGTTCGAAACCAGCCCCAAGAGCATGAGCATACACCACTGACTTTTCTAAGTTACCTGTATATTAATTGTTAATTATCGCTTGCTTTAACGGTGAAGGAAACATCATGAGGAAACCTGCATACCTGAGAACTCGATAAGATTTTTCGAAGGTATGTGAAGTCTGCCAACCCGCATTAGGCCAGCGTGGTGGACTAAGGCCTAATCCCTCTCATTCAGTAGAGGAGACCCGTGCCCAGCAGTGGGACGTATATCGCACTAATAATACAATACTGTTGTAACTCAAAATATATCGAACTTGACATAACATTATAATCTTACGTAAAATTTAATTCCTCACAAGTCATTAAAACTTTCGTAAAAATACTGTAAAAAATTAATAAGTTATGGCACTATAAGACATTATTAATGACTGACTGATCGCCTACCCCCGCTCTCAATATTGCGTCATCTTCAGTTGCGACCAACAGTGACCGAGGAAGCACGCGCCGCTTGGCGCAATATTACGAGTTGCAATGTTATTACTGAATCAGGTATGTAAAATTTATATTTCTATTTTGATTTAAGTCTAAACATGACTGTTGTTATTCGAGTTATTACACTATTACTGATTGACACAAGCAATATTTAAAATAATATTTTGACTTATAACACTATTATTGATTCAATTAGTAATTTTTGATATAATACAGTTTTGTTGAATCATAACTTTAAGTAATTTTTTGTATGGTTTATTAATGAATTAGCCATAATATCTATTTGTAAATAACAGTATTATTTAAAACTCAATCGAATGTTTATCAGTGTTATGAGAAAAATACCTACTGAGTATTATAATTTCATAAATTTCGAGTTACTACAGTCTTTGTGACATACGTATCAAGTACGAGTATGTATTGGACTATATAAATAATTGATAATATATTTGTAGCCCGCTTCTAACAGGTCGGTCTGGAAATCTTTGGGGGAGGCCTATGTTCAGCAGTGGACGTCTTGTGGCTGATGATGATGATGATATTTGTAGGTTCAATATGCATCGTGGACGTTTACTTGTTGGTATGGCAACAAACACTACAAGTTGTCCCCATAAAAAAAAAGATAATGATGAACTTGTCAGGAATTCGTCACCGTCATCATTTTCATCGGTGAGTACAATCAATGAATCTACTACCCAGAGAGAAGGCAATGACGTTACGAAAAAACAATCGATACTTTCGGTGCCATCATCATCTACAATTCATCCAGTACTTCAAGAAATTGGCGTAAACAGTTCAGTTATGGAATCCAACCAAAGGAAATATTACATTACACTCATTCATTCAGATCAGAGTGACTTTGATGATTCCGACCATGAGCCACATTTCGTTCTCTATTCGCAAAGTAAAGCTCCCAGTCTGCTCCGAGGTCGAACAACAAAATCTAGAAGTAGTTCTTCTTCTAGTAGCTCTTCTTCAAGTAGTTCTTTGTCAAGTGGCTCTTCATCAAGTAGTTCAGATGAAGGAATTCTGGATAATTTAAGTCCCATTGCTCGAACTAGTGGGTCGTCTAAAGAATCAAATATTTCGTCGGTAGACCAAAACTATAATACTAGGGGCAGGAAGAGGGTGCGTAACGTCGAAAACTGGAAACACCAGGTACCCAAACGACTTTGGAATACTGGCAAAGTTTATGAATCGGCAAACAAAAAACAAGTACCAGCAAGAAAAAATGGTCCGACATGTGGCGAAAAGTGCAGGTTATATAGGTTTATATTTTTTTGTTATATCTAATTTCATAAGCAGTGCGAATATTTTTGTGTAATTACGTAAGCAATTGACAGAATAAATATTAAAATAAATAAGTATTTTATTTTGGAAGGTTTATTTTGTAGTTTAAGTACAAAATGTTGAAGAATAAAAAGTGTACCTTTACCACTTATTTTGTGATCAGTATTAGAAATTACTGTTTTTGTTTAATTTTATTATTTTTTCAAATGTTTACCTCCTTAGTAATAAGTATAGACAAGGTCCAAATGTAAATTTTCTATTATAAACACTAATAAGAATAATCTGGATTTATTTAAACAAAGGACCTACCTATAGACGAAATATCAAGAATCAGTTTTGTTGCATTTATTTTGTTGTAAGTACAAGAAAATCACCTAAAATAGTAGAGAAAATTTATAATTCGAACTGTCATAACACAAAATAGTTCATCAATAACGATGTAACTAAATATAATATTTTATTTTGAAAACTGTGTTTGGTGTAATACTGTCTTAACTCAAAATTCCTTAATAACTTCACTATTACAATATTTTTTTTATATTTGTTAAAATATAATATCTTTCATTTTATTTTAAAATCTCATAAAGCTTTTATTTCATTAGTATCTATAATAGGAAGTGAGTAATGCGTTTTTCGTTGATTCTGAAAAATAATCGATTTTGAGTTACAACACTATTGTAATACTAGTGCGATATATTACAGGGCTAGTAAAAAAAAAGTACTCTATAGCGTAGACAAACTTAATTTTAACATGGATTACTCACGAATTTGTCTGACCAAATACGTCCTATAAATATTTGCCTGATACATTGTAGATTTCTGAAGTGTGAACTTCTTTTAGCAAGGTACGCATATTTTTAGATGAAATAAAATCTCTGAACTCGCGACACCGTTACCGAGACGCTTGAAGTGAAGTAAAAATGTACCAAGCCCGCATAAACGCGAAGAGAGTAGAATGTTCTTTTTTCATGTCGAGTAGATGTTGTCGTTATTTTGCTTTTGATATTGTTAAAAAAAATGAGTATCGACAAAGAAAGAATTTTTACTTATTTTATAATTTGGAACAATATATTGCCGTATAAATGTACTAGGCTCGCATAAACGCGAAGAGAGTAGAATGTCCTTTTTTCATGTCGAGTAGACATGTCGCCGTAATTTTGTTTTTAATATCAAATAAATACCGACTAGGCACAAGACTGAGGATCGGACTGGGAGATCGTATCTTGTTTCGTAAGTTTTCACTTCTGTCGGCACTCCCGGCGTGCAATCCGTATTTTTTTTAAATAATAGTACTACTTAACCGAGGAAGAACCGTTGACCGTTCTGATTCCACATTTAAGGCAATTTTAAGTATATTTTATGAATCCCTTTTCAGGTATGCGCGACGCGAAGTGAACAGATGTGTACAGTGAATGATTATAGGTGCTACCCTCGGGTTGGGAGCGAGGCAGGTTCCGTCCGATCCATCTGGGCGTGACGTCCATACCGACCGACCTGCCGAACTCAAACGTTGGCCAAACCAGTGATATGAAAGTGTTATACATAGCTTGTCGCCTCGAGGCTTGCGCTCCGTCGCTACATATCATGAATCTCATTTCCTCCACGTCCTGTGTTGTCGAATATAACCTCCAAAGTTTCGGGCACGACATATCAAATTAAACTCCGGTCTTATCGGTTTCATGATGCGAGAGCCTTAGGCGTACACTGAAGTGGCGCTAGTTGTCACATTTTAAACTTCGGCGGTGGGTTTTGTATGGCAGTTGAAATGTGACACCGATGCGCGCGGAGTCGGGAGACATGTGCCTCCTAAACACTCGAATATACCTGTAGAACAAGAGTTGAGCATTCCACAGTTGCTTGAACGGCTCGTCGTCTGTCTGTATATCGTGATAGCATCGCCTCGACGTAGCTACGTGGCTGTAATATCCGAGGTAACCGTGGTTATACATACTCTGTTTTTGTAATAAGTATAGTCGTTTTTGTACATCTCTCCCTGGTGAGAGGATGCCCCTAAAAAAGGAATAAAGTGTGAATGGGACACAAAGGGTTTTGTACAACCCCTTTCTTTTTAGTAGAATATCCGCTTTAATAAATGAATAACACCTTATATTCTATGAAAATTTCCAGCTATATATAACGATGTAAAAGTTGAGCTTTTTAAAGGTGGTACTGGGTACAGACAGACGGCCTATGCATAGGATTAGAATTCAATTCACCCTTTCGGTACAGAACCCTACCTTTAGCAAACTTTGTACACTGAACGCTAAGCGAAGCTAAATACGGCGAATGTGTAACCACTGCAAGCCTGAAGCTTTTAAAGCGACGCCTAAAATCCGCAATCTTAATAGTTCAATACCGAAGGTCAGAAAATTGTGTAATTTTTTTACCGAAGGTGTCTTCGGGAGAAGTGATGTATCACGGATCATCACGGATAGGTGACGAGTCGTAAATCTGCATTCCAATATACATGTCATTACCACGATATTGGTCTGAAGTACAGAACTTTATACATATTATCCATGATAAAATGTACAGTCGTCGTATCGATTTGTATAAAAAAACAAGCGTGATAATGTTTACTATGTAGACGGACGTGTCATCATAGTTTACATAATGGGTGTTGCGTTAAATATTGCACTTAATCGTGGCACACGAAGTCTGTGTATGTATTATACCTGCGCCAAACATAGCTTCAAACGTTTGAACATATATTTGGAAACCTTTCAACATACAATTGGTCATATGTTTGTCGCAATAAGTGTACCTGTCAGACATGCATTGCAAAAATGTGCGCTCACAGTACTTGGTTAGACGACAAATAAAATGGACGTTGATTTTGTGCACACGCTATGCCTATTCTATTTATGTGCATATTACATGTGCAAAAAAAAAAAAAAATATTGCGAGAAGGCGCGATGCTATGATGAGTTTCGTTGCCTGAGTCAATTTTGATGTTTTGAATGTACGACAACCGCTTCGCTTAGTAACGCACACGCAACTGTACTTTGTGCAAGTATATTAGGCTACCCAAACATTTGAACTTTGAACGCTCTGATGTGCGTTCAAAAACCGACACGGGACGGCAAAGTGCAAATGTTTGTTCAAACTTTACACACATGCTCAAATAACCGTGCCACACTTCGCGAGTTCGCGAGTTGTTTGTATTTGCGTATTTGAAGCTATGTCTGGCGCGGGTAATATCCGTGGTGCGTGGACTAAACATAATTTTAGAGAGACAATATTGCCTGTGGAATGCTTGGATATGTCAAAATTTTACTATATCTCTCAGTACAGGAAATTAGTATGTAAGTTACATGTGAGTAGTTAGATAACTTTTGTGTGTCTAAACATCGTACTGTCGGCAAGGAGAGAGTATGGTTTTATGAATGACTTGTAAATTGTAATATGTCTGCACGATACGCACCCACAATATACAGTACTACGATCAAAGTTATACACTTCCGCAATATTTACCTTTATGGATAATAGCGAGATCACATAGTTCAATTTTACTTCATCGATTGTATTGAATTACCAAAAGTTGTATAATGGTTTTTGTTGATCAATCCGATTGTTAGTCTGTTAAGACGGTTCATATTGCATGCGATTTAGCATTTAAGTTTTAGTTGATCAACTAAAATCATGTGAACCCGCTTTTAGTACGAATATGCAAGCAATCTTCACGAATGACTGGTAAGTTACAAAGTACATAACCAAATATGTACTCTGTATTAGATCACGATCATCAGTCACAAAGATTGCCTAAGCGCATAATTTTAATCGTAGTCCTATATTTATGCTATTTATATAGAATTTTAAATGCCAACTGTAATTTTAATAGTGGCTTCACACAATCGTCTAACCTTCAAATAAATATTTGGCCGTGATAAGCGTTGGAGGGGGACATGTGTGAAAGCAATTGTGCCGATGAAGACTCCTACGCAATTTGGTTTATTTTCCTAAAAGTTTAGGATTTATTCCTAGATATGTGATGGGGTGACCTGACTAGACGTAAATTAAAACTAGAATAGGAAGGTTTGACAATTGTGTGGCTATGCCTTAAATATCTCATAATAGATCGCAATGTTTTTTATCTTTATATTATAAAGGCAGAAATACCTCCATTGTTTGTTATATCAGTCTGTGCAATATATGTATGATTTTCATTTTACATTGATTTTCATAACATAAACCAGAGATTGTAGACTCAAGCAGAATAAGGATGTGGGTACTGGGGACCATTTGATATAAATGTTGTTTGCGAATGAATGGATGTGTACAGCGACATTCAGATCATGTCGATCCTTATTCTGATAGTCGAACAAAACGAAATAATATGGCACGTATTTTAATATAGTAATCCATTTTGTTATTGAATATTTTAGCGATGTAAAAATATTTTATCTTGCCAGAATATGGACAGTAAGGATATGTCTTGTCGCGCCACTACTTGAATATAAACATGATGTTTGTTTGTAAAATTACTTTGGCATTTTTCTAGAAAAATATCAATTTTAAACAACTTACCAATTTCATGATACAATAAAGTAAATATCGTCAGTTTTTCGTCGGTTAGATAGTTTTGATAATATGGTCTTGATTCAACTTCTAGTTGAGGCGTGGCAATGTACTAAATCGTGCGTATTTCGACGAACAGAGTTCTAAGTAATTAAGTTAGAAATTCAGCATAAAAGTCTAAGCAATTTGTTAATTATTCTCAGTTATGTATGACTGATGACATTATTTTACTCTGGTGTTTATAATATATTGGTTAAATGTGATTAAAAATATATAATGACACTAAGCAAGTTAAGATAAGGTAAAATCTAAGTTAGACATTATGAGTTTGTTACTGACATTACTCAGAACTTTGTTCACCCAAAAACTTATTACAAATGTTTAATATGCTCTATACTACCAAAAAAAAATATCACCACAAGCCAGCATAACATTGTAGAATATTATCATATAGTTTGTATGCTATAAGCATGATAGAGGCAAAATATGCAATAGTTAATAACTGCTCATAAGATTGCGGACTCGAAGTCAGCGGCAGCGGCGCGTTTCAATGCATAGATTTAAATGGACCTGGCCTCGAAGGCAGCGGCGCGGCGCGGGCGCGAGGAGCGACGTACGAGCGGTGCGCGTCATTCGAGCGGTGCCCGCGCGTCTGCATTGACGTAGTGTTGTGTATTTTCAAAAATGCCCGACGACGTGGTAGAGCAAATTATTTCAATGATTTTTTATATGGAACATCATATTCAAATCAATTTCGTTCGCGAACAGACACTAATTTCCCATAGCACAACACTACGCCGCGCGATCTGTCCGCTGACGTCGAGACCGGGTCTCCGCCGCTCCCGCGCCGCCGCTGCCGCCGCCCAAGCCCGCTGACTTCGAGTCCGCAGCCTAAAGGTTAAAGAAAATTGAGATTTCTCAAACTTGTACACTAACCCCCGTATTCATAAACGTTACTGTGAAACGTCATAGTAAGATGAATATTGACGATTTATCTATACGTCATTGGTTAGATTTTGGCGCTAAATAAAAACAGACCAATAATATACAAATAATTCGACACTTGGCATTTTACGTCATATAAATACCGAAATATTTCATCAGAATGATTAGAAATACATTTCTATTTTCAATTCCCAACTTTGAAAACATGCTCCTGAATAATTGATAAAATGAAATTACGTCGTTTTGATTGTATGAGCGGATTGTATGAGCAATGCAAAACTGTATGAAAGGCTTGTGTTGTTCAGTATGGCATGTATGAGAGCATATCTAAACAATATTACTAATAACTGTATGACTATTTCTTCATGGACACTGATGATACTGAGAATATTCGTTTTTTTATAGTGTACTGTATCCATGGTTACATGACTGTATTTATTTGCCTGCGGTGCGCTCAGGCGGTTTAGTTGTGATATTGCCTAATCTTAAATTTTTGTATACGTTTATTTTTAATGAGTCATTTCTGTGACTTTAATCTTAGATGCAAACTTTTTATAGTTATATTTTAGTGTAAACTAATGTAACCAGTGTGATGTGGTAAATACATTTAGTTTGAATTTGTAATTAATAGCAATTTGATTATGAAAATGATTTCTGCAATTTTACGCAGCTGGGCTAAATTCATTATTGGTTTAAAATAATTCTCATTGACATACTTTACACATTTTTCAGACTTATATAATTTTATAGTCTTTTTATTTTAATGTAATGAAAGAACAGTATTTCACTTAGATTTAAGATATGTTATCCATTATTTCGCACATCAGTTTAGAAAGTTTATTTATGTGTTTTTTATTTTTATATTAGTAACACATGCTACATGGATATTGTGAGGTGGCTACACGGTGACTCGACAAGTGATGACTGCTGTAATTGTTTCATTATTTATGTAATATATAATTGTAACTGTAGAGAACTTCCTATTATTTTGTAGTACAATCAAAGTATAATAAATGATTCAGAAATGTGTTTGTTTGGTTTTATTCCACAATATATAACACAATAAATTACTGTTAAAATATAAACATAAGATATAATGCATAATTTACATAATTCCACCATTAGATGGCTAGATAGAAGTTTTATTTCGGCTTATGTACATCACACAGAGTAATATAAGTATAAAATAAAATAGAAAATAACATGGTAAAAATAGCTCTGTGGTACATTTAGCCGAAATCGGGCCCCAGCTCAGCAATGTGAAGTACATTGCTGAGCTGGGGCTTCGATTAAGCAAAGCGCTGGTAATTCTGCTGGCACCTGGTTCTAACAAACACATCTCATAGCAACAACATTATGCTAAGCTTATTTTCGTCCTATGATGTGATAGGGGGGGAGCAAGCCTTTGGCTATATCAGGCATAAGCACGGACTGGTCTAATACTAAGCATTTTGTCATATTTATTGATAATCCACTGTTTATCAAAAAATATCGATTTTATCCAATCAATAAATATCAATTTAATCCCTGGAGATAGAGCCCAAGACCGTGTAATCATTACAACTGGGCCACCGAGACATTCATACACCAATATTGCGTGATGAAATTATGAATAAAAAATAAAGCTACTCCCACCATTATGACGTCATTAAAGTGATTGTACTTTAAATTTGTTACAATGGAGATAGTTGTTTTTTTATTGTAGGTACTGAATGGTACAATTTTGGTATTTAATATGATTGGATTCATTATGGTACAACCATCATTCTGATATTCACATATTTTGGAGATACACATGATCCGTATCAATCTGCCTTATAACTAATTATTATGTACCTATATAAAAGGCTTTGTATTTCCCCAAATAATTCGGATTGAAAGACCGGACCAAGACAAAAACAAGCCCACTGAGTTTGTCTAGCTAGATCATCTCAGGGCTGGGTCAGAGGGGGATTTGGGCCTCCGGATATCTCAGTCACCGTATGGAAAGCAGCAGCACGCTCCTTTACGTCGATCCTCTGTGAGACAGTGGTAACAACCCGGTCGAGACAGCCCATTTATGATGTAGACCAAAACTGTCCACAGCGTGGCTCTACCACTTTCAATGTATGTGTCCTTCTTTTTTTCTAAGTTGATGACATGGTCATTGGCTACTAAAATTGTTTTTTATGTAGTGTCGCACAATGAACTGCGGGCCGCAGTTTGACGACCACTGCTCTAAAGTACCTATTACAATAATAATAAATAACAATAAGTAATCAATCTTTATAAATTCTTATCACTCAAACATTTAAATTTGGTATACCAGTCTTGAAACCAAATGATACTTCCATGTACTTTAATAATCTACGCGCCAAAAAAGTAGCATTTTCAGATACGAACACATCTGAATTCAACATATCGAGATTGTTGTTTGTCTGAAAAGTTATTAACTCCTCCGCACTTACTGCCATTTCGTTCGCTGGTAAGCCGCCAGCATTAATAAGTATTACACGTCGTTGTTTTAAGTCAGGATGCACTTGCCAGAGTTGTTTCTTCGCCCACTCTAAACAAAACAGTCTACTTGTGTCTATAGCTAATATTACAAAATCAATGGCAAGTCTTCCTGTCAATTCAGCTTGCTTGACAACTTCTTCGAGATGAAATGATCGTAGAACAACAAGTTTCCATGTATAACTTCCCTTTTTGTGCACTTCTACGAGAGCATTTGATATTCTTTCGATGATTTCCACATTCAATGATAAAATCATCACCGATACAGTGTTTTTGCAACTCAGGGGACCGACCCACGGCGCCACAATAAACTCCTCTTCGGAAATGGACATGTTTTTAAAAGATATTCAATATTAAATATTTCAATATCATGAAAAACAACTGACCGATCAAATACATAGTCCGTTTATTTCGAATATTTTGAAATTGACATTAGTAGTACTCGATTTTTTCTAAAATGCCAAGGAAACCATTTCGTAATGATTTAAATATTATTGTAATATTAGGAATAGTATATAATAGTTTACAGTTAATAGCAGTTAATTAAGTTCTCAAGATGATTTAATTTTAATTATGAATAATAATTATGTTTCCTTTTAATTTTCCATAAAATCAAAATAATTGTGTAACCGTGTTAGTCAGTTAGTCCCAGACTACTATAGAGATGCTACATAACGCATGTGTTACGTTTTTCTAATCTCGAGATTTTTAGCAAAATAATAAATATCGCATGTCCAAAAAACATCGGTGTAATCTTCAATCAAACATATACTTTGATAAATTCCAATAAAATTAATGATTTAACTTAAGTTGTGTTTGTTGTTTATACATGGTGTGGATTTGTACAATAAACATTGGTGATGAACAGTGTATGGAAACATTGAAATAAGTAAATTAAGCATCGTACTGAAAAGAGTTAACACTAAAAACTCCGGCGAGACCTTGAAATCGACCGCACCCGTGTTATATAGTTCTTGTAAAAATAACTTGTGAATAAATTATACTTGACATTGGCAAAATGCATAAGAATGCCAAGCCATAAAAAAAAAGAACAAGAGTCTAGTTTATTTGTCTCCGGTCTCTGTGTTCGAGACTTGGCAGCATGGTTTTCGACCTTAGCCGGTTCCAGTACGGAACAAATAAAAAAGAAAACAAAAAAAGTAATTCGACCTTTGTAAGAGTTTTGGCGGGAATTCTGACAGTGCAGTTCATCGCTTATTTTAATTTATTTTATAAACTAGTTTAGAGTTGTGTTTGTTGTATAAAAGTGGTGTGGATTTGTTCAATAAACATTGACGGTGATGAACAGTGTATGGAAACATTGAAATAAGTGAATTAAGAATCGTACTGAAAGGAGTTAACACCAAAACTCCGACAAGACCTTGAAATCGACCGCACCCGTGTTTCATCGTTCTTGTAAAAATTACTTGAGAATAAATTATACTTGACACTGGCTAAATGCATAATACTGCGAAAGCCATAAATAAAAAGAAGAAGACCTTTGTAAACAATGTGTATTTTGTAATAAATTGTCACTTACTCATTTATGTGATAAATTTTAAATATTACAAATGCGAAGACGAGATGATAACTTTCCAGACAATGGCTTTGAAGCGTGGGGTGGCTATATGCAGGCGAAAATTGCAAAACTGGAAGAACAGTACACAAAAAGCGCGGGAAAAGCAGAAACCTTGTCTTGCATCTTTAACGGTGTAAGTATTTATGTTAATGGATACACTACACCTTCTGCAGATGAGTTGAAAATTCTCATGTCGAGCCATGGTGGCGTTTACCATGCATATCAGAGGAGTGATGATTTTGTCATTGCCTCTAACTTGCCGGACACCAAGGTGAAAAACATGAATTTATCTAAAATAGTCAAACCGGAATGGATTACGGAAAGCATATCAGCAAATAAATTACTAGATTATAGAGCATATTTATTGTACAAGAACTCAAGAACTCAACAACAGCTTAATTTTCAAACCATTGTAAAGAGTAGTACTACTGTAAGTAATTCTGTATTTAAATCACCCAATGGTGATAATGAACATAATATTCCTAATACCAATAAGTCACCATCAAATGCAAAAAACGCTAGTAATGGCCACATTTCACACAGCAATAAAAGAAATGATTTCGATGAAATGATAAATGCTAATCAAAAACAAGTTACAAAAACTGCTGTAGACCCAAATTTTATATCAGAGTTCTATAATAATTCAAGATTACACCACATTTCACAACTTGCTGCATGTTTCAAACAACACATTAATGACTTAAGAAGTGGCAGCAATTTCATATTTCCAGCCCGCAGTGACCTAAAGGACAGAGTTCAGGCCTTACATAATAATTTTTCACAGTTATATTTTGAAAAAGGAAAAGTTATTATGCACATTGATATGGATTGTTTTTTTGTGTCTGTTGGTTTGAGAAATAGACCAGATCTTAGGGGAAAACCTGTTGTAGTTACCCACTCAAAGGGAGGACAACCTCGATTTAAAAGACCTGGAGTTGATAGAAGTACTGAGTTTCACTTATACAAGCAAAAACAGGCTAAGAAGTTGGGTAAAGCAACGGGTGTACCAGAAGATGAAGTAGAATTTGAAAGCCGAGTTGATAATATAGCAGATGAAGATGACAAATATGGATCAATGAGTGAAATAGCTTCTTGTTCATATGAGGCAAGGGCTAAAGGAGTGGGGAATGGCATGTTTATGGGTGCAGCATTAAAACTTTGCCCAGATTTGCAAACTATTCCTTATGATTTTGAAGGATATAAGGAAGTAGCATATACTCTGTATAATACCATAGCACAGTACACATTAGATGTAGAAGCAGTATCTTGTGATGAAATGTATGTTGACTGCACAGATCTTTTGAAGGATATAAAAGTTAGTGCTCAAGATTTTGCTATGGTTCTAAGAGAAGAAATAAAAACTAAAACAGGATGTCCTTGCTCAACAGGTTTTGGAGGCAATCGTCTTCAAGCAAGGTTGGCTACGAAGAGAGCTAAACCAGATGGGCAGTTTTTCCTCACTGAGGACCTAGTTGAAGATTTTATCTTTGGTATTGAGCTAAAAGATTTGCCAGGGGTAGGAAGGCAGACTGCTCAAAAATTAGAATCATTGGGACACAAAACATGTGGATCATTGCAGAGTCTTACTTTAAGTACATTGAAAACTCATTTAGGAAACAAAACTGGAGCTCAGTTATTTGATCAATGTCGTGGACGAGACCTTTGTCCTTTAACATTTTACACTGTAAGAAAGTCTATATCAGCAGAAGTAAACTACGGTATACGGTTTGAAAATAATGATCAATGTTATGAATTTTTAAAACAACTATCAGCAGAAGTCTATTCAAGAATGCAACAGTTTAAAGTTTTGGGAAAATGTATAACCTTGAAATTAATGGTCAGAGCTGAAGAAGCACCTGTTGAAACAGCAAAGTTTATGGGGCATGGTTTTTGCAATGTTATTAATAAATCAAATACTTTAAATACAGCAACAAATGATATTGAGGTAATTACTAGGGAAGTTTTATCTATTTGTAAAAAACAAAATATAGACCCAAAAGAAATGAGAGGTATTGGTATTCAAGTTACTAAATTAGAACCAATTAATATTAAACCCTCAAAAGGTGCTATTAGTACTTTTTTAAGTAATAAATCCATTAAATCAGAAATCAAAAATGAAAACAAAGACCCAATTGTTTCTAAAAAAATTATTTGGAGACAATCAAATGCAAAGACAAGTAATAATCCAACAACCCCAACAAAAGATAAAGTTAATTCATCTCCATTAAAGAAATCACCTATATTGGGAGCTTTAACTAAATCACCAACAGTCAAGCGAAGAGGTAGACCTCCAAAAGCTTCTAAAAATCAGTCCAGTTCTAAAAATCTAATGAGTAAATTTCTTACTGGCCAAAACACCACAAGGGATACTCCTTACAAAGACCCTATGGTAAAAATAGAAGTTTCTGGATACAAAGTAAAAGAAGAAAAAAAAGCTAACCAACAAACAATGATCAAGAAAGAAGAACCTAAAGGTTTCTTAGGGCTTCCTTGGGATAAAGTCAGAGAGTTGTTAAGAGCATGGCTAGATAGTGGGCAAGTACCACTTTCGTGTGATATAGAGTTAATTGCTTCATATATTAGAGAAATGGTTGTAAGAAAAGAAATAGACAAAGTAAGTATATTGATAAATTTTCTTAGAAGAAGAACTTCTGAAATTGGCAGCTTAGAATGGTTGGAAGCATATACTCATGTTGTTGATGAAGTGCAGAAAGTTATGATCTTTGTTTATGGTAAAAAATTGTTTATAAATGATTGATTGTAAATAGATGTTGTATGGAAAACTGTGATAAAAAAAAACAATTTTTGATGCAATTCGTTTATTTTTAATTGAGTAATATTTTCTAGGACTACAAAAGGAAAGAGAATTTTATAACATCACATTTTAATTCCGTAAAATAAAAGATATTCCTCATAATACTGCCAGTTTAGAGGTACTAATGGTACATTAAGCTAGACTCATTGTGAGTGTATACTACGGAATATAAATATATTATTATGCATCAATTGGCATCTAAATAAATTTAGCATATTGAAAATTTAAAATTCTTTTGGCACACATGCCTCAGTTCAAAAGTATTTTATCGAATTTTGAAAAAAAAAAATATTTATACAGACATAATATTTTAATTACACAGAGTATGAAGACACATTTTGGGTAGGTATACTTATAAAATTCGCAAGATGGCAGTTAGTATCACTATACGTTTTATTTAAGCACTTTTACAACACCTAATAATATATTGTGGTAGATATTAGTGCGAAAGTGTTTAGAAGTAAGGTGGAATGTGAAACAAAACTTTTCGGTTTTACATTTTTGATAAAGATTCACACTGAAACAAATTGTAACACAATCTTTTAACTTGCTGTGTTCAGTGACTTTTAACGCCAGAGGGAGCAAAAGAAACTCACTATAAATGAACTCACTCACTCACTCACTAAAAATGATTATAAAGTAGTCACAGATAACAAAATATTCGCCATCTACACCATCCACCATGTCTTTTCCTACTTCGACATTGGCAAAATTGTCTAACACAAATGGAGCCATAATACAAAATTGAATTGTATTATTATAGGCCCTGAATCTCTCTAAATAATGGTGTTAAGGTTACATTTGTCAATTTGTATAATTAATATGAGAACTGTTGTCATTGGGCACTGCCATGCGATATCATTCCTCCTTACTTCATTACAATAGTCTTTCACTTATCAAGTCTACATTTATGAAAGATATAAATTGTGATGATTAATTGATGTCAAATTTACCATTTCATAATCTACAATTTATTATCACAGTTGTTTATTGCAAACAAAATAATTGTGTAGGTACCTACAGAATGAATAATTTACTATTATGTTATTGAACAAACACTAAATCCCACTATAATTTCGACACTTAAAATTTTATTATGGTTCTAAGTATGCGTATTTGCGCTGTAGTATAAAAATATAGTAAATTAAAAAGTATGCTTATACAAGCTCAGAGCTCATGGCGACACTTAAAATTAAATGCTTTGTGACACTTGTAATACGACAAAAACATTTCCTCACGAAACATGTTATTACTTCTTAGATATATTAACTAATCCCGTGTTAGTATGACGAATGTAGCGTAAAAAAATATTTTTAATGGCATTATAGTACAGGCTGTTTTAAAAGTTACACACCAGGTTGTATTACATGATTACTATTCTTAGGTAGGTACTATTGCTGTTGTGCTAAGTCATCTATTTCTGTTTTGAAATCATTTTATATTCTTTACACATTTTTTTTATTGTAATAATTAATTGGTGTTTCACAATTTGGATATAAATTATTTTAGTTCCACGGCTTTGTCTTTGTATGCGCCGAATTTCATAGCAATTATAAACTTCATTTGCTGTTTAAAAACATGTCACCATAGATAGCGAGAGCAACAGCAAAAACGGTTTGGTAATGCAAAGTTGTTTATTACTGTTGTTGGTAATTTACAACGTGGTGTAGTACCGCTGCATTCTTTGTCTCACAGATGCCTTTTTTCGAATGTTTGATATGAAACTCTATCATGTAATGCAACCTGCTGCGAGATTATGTTCGCGTCTCGGCGGTCGCGTCTCACGCATTGGAGTTGGCAGATATGGTGTGCTTCAATTTGGAGTCAATGATAATCTCGTCGCCGGACCTTATGTTGTAAGAGTACAGCTGCTTCGTTGGATACCTCATCTCTTCTGGTCCCTGAAAACAGTATTTCACTTAGCACTTCATCCGTCTATGTATTGTATAAGGATGCTTGCTTGTTTCAGTTATTCGCTCTTGCGCATTTAAAGTCGTCGTTGTCAGTCTATCTAGTTTCTTGACCTATGATTATGAGCGTAACGCGGACGGACGTTCGATCGAATGCATGTATGCTCCTGGGTAGTGTTATTATTTAAAAACACCCAAAGGTGCTTTACTGATATTTAGAAACATTATTTTAGCTAAAATTTATATCTTTCGTTCATAAAGTATGCAGTTTATACTTAGCAGAAAATGATAAACGTAATTCTGAACTAACTGATTCTAACTTATTTAAATTAATTCGAAAACTAAATTTTGCTATCAATGAATGTTCGTGAACAAGGGGGTAAAAGTATTTCTAATCAAGAAAGAGACAAAAAAATCAATGGAATAAATACTGCGCGGCGGTATGTAAATAATACGATTCGATAATTAACCGCAAACCAAAAACGTAAAGCGCACTCATAATACTGTACACGTGTGGTTTAAATCAGTAAGCGACCGCAATCCCCCTCTAGAATTACGTTTATTGGATGATTGGCAGTATTGCTTTACTCAAATGCCAGCACTTGATATAAAACCGTGTTGTAATATACTTACTGAACAAGGGAAGTTATTGCACATTGCCTTTGATTGATTTAGCTTTGAAATATAAAGGATATCAATGGAAAGTAAAGAGTGAATTTGAAAACAAAGTAAGTGTGACAATCATAAAATGGCAGTGGTGATATTTAGAACTAATCGAAATTGTACCTATAGAAAAATTTGTCAAAATTGAAAATTGTCCAATGATAGTGACAATGCTCAACTCATCTACCCAGATTATATTTGTCGCACTATACTACCTGTGATACAAAGACCTAAGTAACTAACCATCTATCTTGAATCTACATTATTCCGAGGGTAGTTTTAGGAAATGGCCGAAGAATAAAAAAATTAAGGAATTATAATACTAACATACCTACGGTCCGGTCAATTTAAAGTCTGTGATAAATACCCACCTGAGTATCTCTGAGTTCTTGATCAACATAAAACAGTCTCATTTTAGCTGCAGGGAAGCCCGCTAGTCTCTCTAGCCGCTGCTTCAAGTCTGATACGGTTCTGAAAAAATATAAGTTCATAATAAGGCACCTTGTTAAGTTTTTGTTTGGATTTTAATTCTATTCAAGTTATTATACCTAATACTAAAATACGATGACGCGCCGAGTGTATATTTCACTCCAATAGGTCATTTGTTTGGAATCCATAACCAAATAAATACTTCGTGGGATTCTAAGCAATCTTAGCCGACAGAGCGGACTTTATGCATAACCCAAGTAAATCTCACTTGTCCATATTAGCAACGTAAGAAAACATTACTGTTAAGTATGCTTTAGACTACTTGATAGAGTAGCAGCTACTGGCCGCATCTAATTAAAATAACTAAACGTCAGTGAGTAACCAAGTGACAAACGTTTGACTGTACTGACTACTCTACCAAGTAGTCTAAAACGTACTTAACAATTACTGACATAGGAAAGAAGAAAACGGAAGAAGCAAATAAGAACGTTACCTGTAAACGTCGACTGTGCGCACTTCGCTGGTGTCACCGCAGGTGAAGGTGATCTGCACGCGCTTCTCCGGCCTCAGGTCCACAGACACCAGGGGATCCAGCTTGCCGTGCACGTTCACCAGCTCCCAGTACCTGTAATAGAATCATTTAGAATTCATAGGTTCTCCAACTTTGAGAATCAATTATTTTCTAGCGTCCACCGAAATTACTTTATTTTAAATATCATCATGGCATTACATCGTCCTCGCCACTCCAAATCACTTCATTGCTCTTTTGAATAACAAACCACCGCACTTTAAATATAATGTTCAGTAATTTCACTGGCGTCAATGTCCTGCAAACAACAGTATTTACCGACTGCTGCTTAGCGGCAAATTTACAAAGCGAGAGTACCTAGATGACCTGACCATGCTAAGGATCTATCTCTTAGTCTATAAACACCCCATCAATCCTCGATTAACATGGTTGCCTGTGCAGTAAAATTCCAAATTGAATGGCGCGGCACATCATTTTAGATTTGACAATCTCTAGTACTTCACAATGTCTCAGTAACGACGCTATAAAATATCTAATGACTTGCAATAATGTGATTAACTCTATTCTCACGTCCTACTATCATATTACCATACATGTTAAGTAATTTAGGTCGAGCCGATATAAGTGCGAATCGTACGCCCCCACACCTCCTTATTGATAGGACCTTCTGCTGACCTCTTGCACGCGTCTCGTATATCACAAAGTGTTAATGTTTATGAGGAATCCTTGCAGGTTACGGCACTTGCCAACGGCGGAAAAATCCACGATGTACTTACCAAATGCAATTTAACTACTACTTGGGTGTATATAGGTGATGCGGCCAATTTGAAAATTGTAGTCAATTGGTTAAAATGGTCAGTGATTACATTCCTAATTTGTTATACCTAAGTAGTATTTTCGTAAACTTGTCATTAGATTCAATTTTACCGTTCAACTGGGTCTTCAATGAGATTGCTGGAAACGCAGTACCTACATTTTCCTTATAATATTTATTTATTTAATAGCCCGGTCAAAATAGACAAGTCATGACCCTTGCATTAATTCACAAGCTGAAAATTTACAGGTACGTAAGGGATACCACTAATGAAATTCTGAAAAGTCCCCATTGATCCCGTGTGTGTCCAAAAAATGTTACCTATATATTTGTATTCAAGACAAGGTCGTAAATATGGGTTTTTTGGCCAAACGGTTAGTTTTGCGACGAAAATAGCTCAGACTAAAATTGTAGATAGGTATCAGGTAAAATTATCTACTAGAATTGTCGTTATAAGTACTGTTTCTCCATTTACCATTTCTGAGAAAAAGCTACATCAGGTGACCCCTACTGCCCAGTTTGCCCAACAATACAAAAAAACGCTACTCTCGCTACTCTCTTATTTTTCGATCAAGATTTGTTTTTCATGACAATTGACTCGCCTGTCAGGTCGATCAGACTCCGGTTTCTCCATGTAGTATCTGATGAATGCTCTCTCAGCGGAATCCCGTTCCTCCACAGGGACAGCTCCGCCTCCGTTGAGGGTCCGTACACGTGGAAGCCTGGCCACCAGGAGCAACCGCCTCTCGTGCTCTGTTGACTCGAAACGATCCCATAGAGGCCAACCCTGGAGGAGAAATATGCGGTTTTGTAAAATATTTAGATTTGTATTTACAAATATTAGAAAGAGAATGTGGTAGGTAAGCTAAACGTACTTCGTAAGAATTACGGTATCTGGAGGTATTAAGTGGTAGAGCTACCCAGTTTTGTCTACAGCATAAATGGGCCGGCTCGACCAAGTTGTCACCACCGTCTTACAGAAAACCGACATGAAATAATAAACTTGCTGTTGCGTTTCGTACAGTAAATGAGAGATTCGTAGAGATATCCGCAGATATATGATTATTATATTCGGAGGTCAAAATCAATATCCCTTTCCCAATTCCATAAGAATCCTTTGCCTGGCAACGCGTCCATAATCCTTCTGAGTTCGTGGTGTACAGGGGCGGTGGATATCATCATCAGGTGACCCACTTGCGCTGCTCCAAAAATATATTATAACTCAACTGATAAATTCAAAACTTTTTTAAACCTAATCAAAATGAATAAAATTTTAGTATAATCTCGATTAAGACAAGGTTCAATGTCTTGTGTACCCACGCAGGTGTAGAACCGTATGACATTTCAATTGATAATACAATTATCAATTTATCTATGTTAAATGAGATTTTTAAATTAATATATTTTTACAAATATATATGTATATAACAGACTAACAGTATATTTTCTGAAAATTTCTTTTAAAATTATTTTATTTCTTCAGCATATAATTCTTAAAATTCTTGATCTTATGCAAGATATAATGTCTATATCTAAATTTTAGACTGGGTCGGCACGAAAAAATATTACGTAGAAATATTGCGTACTAATAATGTTGTTAATGTTGCATATAAATAGATATTAAAAATGTAAATTATATCTTTACTACGATACTGAATACGGAAACTAACAAAACAAGCACGCAATTAAATATAATGGAATTAAATGTCACGAAGTCATGACTCTGGTGCGTGAAGTATGATCATCGGAACAAAAAAAAACTAGCAGATTTAAATTGAATCGGTTTTTGTTTGTCTCAAGGCCCGAGGATCAAGTTTCCTTGTATAGGATGCACGAATATATTTGCAATCACGTTGACCGATGCTAGATATGTTATGGACGCGAGTGTATCGACTTACTACTATGGATTGTACAATCTTGTAAAAATAAGTATTAACAAATTCTACTAGGTATAGTGGCTTAATAATCAGTTGTATCACTAAAACATCTAAATAAGTCTTATACTTATTGAAGTACAGTCAGTTCAGTCATGATCTCCACCACCCTAAGGTCGACTAGGAAAAAATGCCTAAGGCATTATAGTCCGCCTGTATACCATGTGTACAAAGCTTTAATAAATAAATAAATAAATAAGTACGTTTTACTGCTCGGCTCGAGCCTCTACTAATGACAGGTGTTAGGCCACAGTAAACCATGCTGGCTTAATGCGAGTTGTCAGACTTCATATACCTTCGAAATTATTTTGGAGAACTTCTCAGGTTTCCTCACGATGTTTACTTCATCGCTAAAGCAAACGATATTAATTAACAATGAATACACTTAAACTTAGAGAGGTGTATGTTCTTGTGACTTGTTTCAAACTTGCGACTATCGTCTTGACCGTTCGTACCACTCCCTCGAGTTATAATTTAATCACAACCGTAAAAGTTAGAAACTCTACAGTCTACATAAACATTTAATGAAATATGAAAACGGGTCAGTTGGGTACCGTGGGATGAAGATAAATCCCCCTTTAGTTTCGGCATTATTAAGTTGAGGTATAAACGAAATAAGAAAAACTTTACGTCACTTTCCCACGGTATAGAGTCGTTTCTTGAAAGTTAGTCCGATTAATGAAGTCTACATAGAATATAAACTGATTCCAAACGAACAAGTGAAAGTAGAAAATGTTAATGAGATAAAAAAAATATAAAATTCTGAAAGATACTACTGCTGCAGTTATAACTCTATTATTTAACAATATTAGGGTATTTGACAATGACTAAGTTTATACATTATTTTATATGCAATCAAGAACAAAACGAAAAGAAACAGTTTTGCGAAAACAGAAACAAAAATTGTGACTGCATCTCCTGGAACTTGAACACCCAGTACCTCACGGGTTTTTCAGCCGGGCCAGTAGATCACTGAGTTGATTATGAAGAACAAGATATATGAATATAATAACATGTCTTACATACAACGTATGTATGAGCTAATCCAACAAGATATATTAAAGGATACTGCTTAGAAATCGCGGAAACAACTTTTCCTCGTCTTATTCGAATGCAAACAACTCATCGTCACAGCGATTAGGCGAAAAAGAGTAGAATATAAAGTGAGGTGATGAATCTGTACTGCGTTGGGTTTCTATTATTGTGGTCTTTCTTTGTTCAGTTGCACCAGACATAATGGGAGATACGTTAAGCTTTCCCTTGAGACTGGCGATATGTTTGTAGAGCAAGGGCCATATTTTTGAATCCTTGTTAGTTCAAGATCATTTACCATCATGTGAGTGCTTGCTTGATTACCGGTTTATACTATAAAAAAACTTAACGTGTAGGCGAATACTCTATATATCCACTTTACGTATAAAAACATGCTATTTTCGTAAGAATGGCAAAACAGGGATAAGATATGATAAAAACTCATTTTAGCTATTTGAAAGTTTTGTGTTCCTAGATTTTTTTAATGTTCCTAAACAAAGAATAAAAAAATAAAAAAAACAAAGAATAAGTATAGCTAGTCACTATACAAGACGAAGCAAGATATTAGCTTAAGTAAAGAAGAGACACACGTCCATTTCTCTTATGTACGTACATACATAAGCAGTCTCGCTATTACTACTTTTCATTTTTATTAAAAAAGGTCTCCAAAGTTCCACGAACGAAACAGACTGGCACATCAAAGAACTTGACTCCCGTTTTCACGCTATTGTTTTCAGCAGCACCTATTATTACGCGAACTCTTTGTTTCGACGACGCGACTATAGCGACGGGCACTTCTACGCGCGTACGTTAAACCTGGCTGACCCGTTTTAACCAAATATGGAAAGCGGAATCGTTTTGCATGCATTGCACTGTGGTGTTTATTTTACCGCATATTTTATGTTGTTTTAATTGTAACCGTCGCGACGACTAGTTTTTGCTTTTTATGTTGACGCATTGTTTATTTTGGGAAAGCGACAATGCATTAAGTTTGCTAAACTATTTTAACCGTCGACTTGATTCTGATTTTATCTGTTATACTGTCCTTTTAGGACATTAGTTTGAATATTATTATATATGACTAAGTGTCAGGATGATTGTACGTAATATAGGTCCGGATTGCTTTTATTAAAGACATTTATCTTATGGAACCATTTCACTGCATTTCGCGAGATTTAATGCCGCTACGTGATTTTCTTATAACGTGGCAGCGTTACGTCTTATTGCAACGACTTCTCATGTAAACTCATTTAGTCATTTTATACATGTCTCAGCGAGACCACGTTATATTCTCAAAAGATTATATTACCATATCAAATGTAACAATTTAACGTAAACCACGTCTTTTGTTTTTAAGAAATACGTTCAGGATATACCATTATCTTTAAATGTAGCATGTAATAAGAGTGTTAATTTGATGAATTTTATGTCCTCTAAAGATTTATTATGTTACCCACTTACCTATTGTATATATTATCTGCGTTATCTAAAATTATCCCAAAAAACTTATATCCAATTCTGAAATCAATGTATCTTATTTATTTTACGGCATACACTGCAAGTGCCTAGAATTAAAACAGCAGGTGCACCGACCGTTCAATTTTTGACGGGTAACCCCTCAGGTGATCGAAACGAGGGTGCCTGAGTCAGCACAGCCGGACTCGGTGACGGGCATTGCACAAAACGCATACAAAAAAATAATAACATGTTCCGCTCCGATCGGTAACAGCACCGATATGACTCATTAATTTCTTCAAATACACCCACTACTGATGTTATTTGGCCACGACACGCAAAGTTATATGGATCAACGAACTTGACGGACATATCAAGGGAATTGTGTTACGGTCCATGGGAAATGTTGTTAAAATTTGTATTATATCATATAGCAGTCATAGCTTAGCAGGGAGTGAAACGGACGTCAAAACGAAAGACGCAGGGTCGAAACCAGCCCCAAGGGCATGTTACTCTGACTTTTCTAAGTTACGTGTGTATTCATTGTTAATTATCGCTTGCTTTAATGGTGAAGGAAACATCGTGAGGAAACCTGCATACCTGAGTAGTTCTCTAAAATAATTTCGAAGATATATGAAGTCTGCCAACCTGCAATAGGCCTGCAATAGTAAACTGCCCTAGTAATTTTGCTGGTGGGAGGATACTTGTATCCGACCGGATAGCGACCACCGTACACTGGTGCTAAAACCTGCCATAGTGGCTCACAGAGGTAGAGGATCAGGGGGCTTGCCACTTGATCCTCACCCTTTTCCCATCCCTTTTTTCTTCCCCTCCCCCTTGCCCCTTGATCTTGCCGACCTACGATGGACACATTGTTTATCGTTGGTCGACAATATTCTTGGATTGCGCTACACTTACCATCAGGTGTAGCGTAGTCACTTTGCCGAGCCTGAAAAAAAAAAACTACGGCCTAACCCTTCTTCATTCAGTAGAGGAGGCCCGTACCCCCAGAAGTGGGACGTGTATAAAATACACTGCTAGTATTAATAAATGTTATTATTACTATCCATCGCATTGCTAGGTACGACCAGCTCCAGCAGGGTCTCCGGGCTGTATTTCGTGATAGAAAAATCCAATATCACTTAACGAGAAATATAAATTTATGAAGATTTTCATCTATACAAAAAATAATTCTGCAACGTGAATACAAAGAAACCGAACTTGGCGAAAATAAAGGATCACGAATAACAAGCTATATGTATCTACATAAAATAATATTATGTTAGTCATCAGTTTAGTTTATAAGTAAATACTTACGGAAATAAATATTGTGTGGATTATAAATTGTAACATAGCGTGCTTATTACGTAGTAAGTTAGAAACAAAGAAACATAATGGATAAGAAAAATTAAATGTACGAGTATTTAGTAGTGTCGTTGTTCTAGAAACGGAGATTTGTAACTAATTAAATTGAAAATTGTTAAAAATAATATTATAACAGCAGTACCCGGCAGACGGGCAAGTGAGTCACCCGATGGTAAAGTGATTTCCGTTACCAATAAACACTATACCTATGTATGATAGGTGCGCTGTCGAACTCAAAGGTAAGGAATGGGGATTGGAAAGGGCAGTGGCTTTTAGGCTTCCGTAAATATCATTCACCGCACGAAACGCAACAGCTAGCTGCTATTTTACGTCGGATTTTTGGCTAGACAGAGGTTCTCTATTTCTCTCCCCGGTCGAGCTGGCTCATTAATCTTGTATACTAAAACTGCCAACAGCGTGACTCTACCACTTCAAAAATAGTATTATTGTATAATATTAACTACATAAATAGCTGACAACATTGTGAGGAAAACTTTTCCTTTGTACACAAAGACGTTAAATGGTTTTTTCTTTATAAATACGATAAACAAGTACTATAACTAATGAATCACGAAACTTAAAAATAAAAAACTAAAAGTTCATGCAATTGCGTATCGGCTGTAGGTATGTTTTCCCTTTAGCAGTCCGGAAGAAATTAAAACACTGATTATATCGACATCAGATTCAAAGATTCTTTTTAACATATTTCAAAGAGAAGAAGATTCTTAATCAGTCTGTTTTTTATGTATGTTATGCTATCTCCATCATATCTGGACCGAATTTGATGATCCTTTTTGTTTTCGATAGGGTGTAATACCCATTTGGTCTCATATAATTTTGATTAAGATTTGAAGAGGAGTACGAGAAAATGTGGGAAATTCCACAACGGACAATAGCAAACGCACTGCGATTCGGAGTTTGTAGTTTTAAATTTTTCATGTTATTTAAACGAAACCTCACTATGATATACTCATTTTATCCCTTGAGTCGGCATCAATAAAAAATGCAGAAAATATTATGAATCGTCCAGTAAAACTTTATTATTTCCTCCCCCATACTGAATAGATTAATTCATAATACATGAGTTATGACAGACTCATGTATTTTCGCATTTCCTGGTCACGAACCAACCCAGAATAATTTATCTATACCAACAAAAAAATTCCACTGCCGATCCACTTTCGTTGTCTACACGACAAGCTATAACAGTATGCATCAGATAGTGAGTGTCATAGGGGCATTTGACCCAAAAACACAGAGCGAACTAATGTATGCATAGGTCGTACCGAGTGCGACGTCCACGTGTCTCGCTAGCCAGTAGTATACAGTGCTAGTAGCTAGAGCCTAGACAAAGAGTCCTCAGTCATTTGCAGCCTTTGTAGGTAATGTAAGGTCGCTTGTTGCGTATCTAATAGTGATGTGAATAAGTTAGAATGCGAATGTGTGCGAATGCCGATAATATTGGCAAGATTTTCTGACATGTCTGGTTAAATGCTAGAATTAATACAAAACGTCATTTCCAATTATTCTTATAGGATAACACATAAAATTGGCGCTAGAGCCACAATTAGGTCTTCTTAGTTGTCAGGTGTGTAAAATAAAGCAATATTTTATTATACATAAAATCACGTGGATATAATACGCAGAAAGTATTGTGAAAAATCCGTTCAAGTGCTGAATAGATGTGGACTAAAGGTTCCGTACGCACACACTTCGAATTTGACATTTCTTTTTTGTTTCTTTTTTAGAATTTTCAACATAGCAACACAATATATGCTGTGAAAGTGTTAGAATTCAAAGATGCTCTACTTTAAAGGTGCATACATATACAGACAGCTAGACGTCGTAATACTAGGTTTCCATTGGCACATGTTGGTTCCATTATAACAATATGCCAACCTCCTCGCAAAAATGGAAACCTGCGATACTTAAATTGTGAAATAACACACAAAAACTGCCTCTATCTGTTTATTGCCTAATGCGTGAAATATTTCAAAATAAGACGACATCCTTCACTATAGCCTACTTATTTGTATTTTAATCGATATTTTTTAGGAATCTAGATGACACTTCGAATATTATCGAACACGAGTATGTAGTCGGTAGCATCACTTTTATTTATTGATTCATTGGTAGGTGTTATAAATGCGTTTATGACGTGATCGACCATTTTATCCTAAAATTGATAGACAGATATAGATAGATGATTATGATAGACTGTGCAATGGATGTTATGGCTGTGCTTACATACATACTGTACGTGTATTCGTGCCTTTATATGTATCTTTGCCAAGTACAAGTCTATAATATTATATTAGCTGGATACTTGAACATTATGCCACGAATATGAAATTCTCACTGAGTCTTGTGGTACTTAAGTATCCGGAACTACACGGGCATTCTATCTCACAACACCTAGATCCGAAACAAATATTTGTGGACTACACTCACTAGTCTATGTGTAGGATCGAGCCCGCGGTCTCTCGGTTCACAGGCGACTAACTCGCTGACTGGGTTTCGGAGGCAGTCATCTTAGATTCAAGGCAACCATGCTTAAGATAAAGACAGAATTATCACTTACAGCGGACATGTACAAAAATAATTTTAAAATACATTACATTTTCCTTATACATAAGCATTTATTTATGTTATGTAATTCAGTCTTTGTTGCATGCAAGCTTGAACACTCGCGCACAAAACCACATACTGCAATTAGGTCAACAGGACGTAACTTTTAACGTTTCTAAACGACTGTACTCGGGTGAATAGAACGTTTTTACAGCAGTTTTTTATTAATTTAAAATAATTTTGTTTTATTTGTTTCTATGTGTCGTTTGGTCCCTTGTAGATGATCGTCACATATTCAGTATTGTTGCCACCTAACATTGTCATGTCAAATGATTTTATTTATTTATATTTTTTAGCTATTCATTTATTTTGTAGCAGCCTACTTAGACTCACAAACCGTGCGATTCAGGTTGGACAATTTGAGTTTTCGATTTGAATTCTCACACATGAGTTTATTGTGATTGGAATATGCCGGGCATAGTGATCGACCCCTATCATATCATGAGATGGAAATAAGCTCGATAAACTGTGCATGTGTTGCACCTAACCCTTCCGGGATTACAATCGTCAATTTATACTAGTCAGATTTTAAAAATACCCTACCATAAATTCCGCGTTGTTTAAAACAATTATTGCATGTTGATGTAATTAATTCCAGTGTTTGTATTTACGGTAGGTTGTCAAAAGCAGTGTTGAAAGAACATAACTAGTATACACCGGATAGAGTATGAAATTTACTGGGTCAGCGGGTTCACCGCCGCGTCGCTCTGCCAGCCGCGCCGCCGGCCGAGCCTACAGCTGCGGAGCGCATTTCCGCATCAATATCCATAAATTTCTTATTACTGCGGTGTTGTTCGTCACACGATGCACTACGATCTTTGGGTTGTGCACACAGCTTGTTTTCTTTATATGTCATATTTGGAGCGAGTATTGGTGTCCCTCTACCGAAAACATTACAACTGTTTGTAATTCCTCTGAAAGTCAACAACTTTTGTTTCCATTTTATCCACACCGAATTAAAATAAGTCGCCGATAATTTAGGAAAAATATTTTTATTATACGTATAGTTTAAAGTTAAAAAATAACTGCCAGAGGTATCTCTCAAAAACTAATGAAAAGATTTTATACTTAACTGGAATAGGTGCTTATCTTTTTTAAGTAAACGTGGGCGATTGAAACTAGTTTATTAATCTTCAAAACATTTACAGCTATCTCAATAAAAAATGTGTGTTTGGGACTTACGGTTCATCTAAGCATAAGTTGGTAAAAGTGAACAGTAGATTAAATTAAATGGCAAAAAGTATCTAAATATTACAATTATAAATAAAATTTGGCACTTATTTGTAAAGAAAGAAAATAACATTGATTATGTTACTTGGTCTGTACAAACAACGACGTAATCAGAGAGCAGAGATCGATAATGTTTTTAATTTTTCTATAATGAAATTTTGAGTGAAAACAAATTACGAACTTCGGATAACAATATCTAGACTTCATAGATGTGACTTACTGCCGTCCCGTTTTGCAATTAGCGCAAAAATCAACGCAACGCGCACTATAAAATACCTATACCGCGATCACAACGTCTACATAGTGAAAATTGGCACGCTTGGTTTCTATACAGATCCATGTATAAATATTTCATAGCTGCTATACTATCCCTGAACCGCAGTCTAAACCCAACGTTCATTAGCAAGTTTTGTCGATTTATTGACAGTGGCATTATCACATCACATAATATTTCAACTTGCCAACCACAAAGAACTCAGTAATAAGCGTGGGTTGGTATATATCCTCACACGTTACTGGAAGAACGTTCACCTTAAATATGAATCATGTGTGAATCTTAACTGGTTTGTTTTGAGGCAGGTAATTTTGCAATATACTGCACAAGATCTGTCTGTATCATTGAAACCGGGACCTCTTTGACCGCGACAAGATGGTAGCGGAAAGAAGAGCAGAGATGTCAATTGTTACAGACGTTTTGCGTTCCATTTACAAACATTATTATTTTAACAATTATTTTAGATAGCTACTAGGATTCATCTTATTCCTGTTAGGTGTTGTTCAACAAAGAGTTGTTAAGCGATGTCTCGTAGACATGTCCTCTAATTTCGGAGTTATTAAAGCCATCTACTATATAGTTCTCTATTATACATTAGATCATTAGAAAGACGAAGTCTTGTGAATTATAGGTAGGTTTCATTAACGTTTACAAGAAGGTTGTCACTTATTCACTGATTATTTTCACATGAAGATATATCAGAGGCACATTAGCGTATGACCAAGGTTTGCTGATATATTTGGGATAAGTCTTTGGCAGGAGTAGACGATTCATTGACGGAAGAAGAGGAAAAACTGTTGCTTATTTCTTAATGCAAACAAAGTCTTATTTATGGATTTTAGAACAGTATTAACGATTTGTTAAATACTGTTTCTTAAAATATGATACAGGCTTTGACCAATGTACCTTTTGTAAAACGAAACTGCACTCAACGGATTTTACATATATCGTTATCGATTTGAAGCAATTCACTCCAATCCCTAGTAATGGACTATATACTATAATGGACTATATACTATAGCAATTAACGTAAAGCCCCTGAAGGTCGGACGGTTAAAACGATCTCCGATTGCAGCGTGTCTGGCAGTCGTTTTGCACAACCGCAACACCGCACGGGCTATCACACGAGTTGCATTATATTAACGGACTATAATATCATCTGCTAATGCATTTGCACATTACTCATGTATTTCTAAATATTACGAAATGTTCAAATTGTCTTCATTTCATCTAGTATCCGCTTTCAGTTTGCACTCTGATGTAAGTTACACATTTATCTTCAAAGGGGTAAGCAATGGTTTAACTAGTACGCTTGCTGTTTGCCGAGGTTATTTCCGTCCCGTGACGTGGTAGTTGCGAAGCCATATCGATTACGAATTCAAACTTCGCAACTCGTGTGATTTTTGCACGCAAATTTTTTCTGCCTGCGATTTGTACCAAGGACCTCTTCGATTTCTCACCCTAAATAGGTCTAAGATAACATAATATAACGGGTTCGATTCCCGCACCAAAACAAATGTTTGTGTGATGCACAAATATTTTCTCGGGTCTGGGTGTGTTTTCTCCCCAAAAGGGTTGACCTCAAGCAGGCGGTCGACCGTAAAAACTACAAGCCAAATCTTTCTGTAACATGTGTCAAAATCATTTTGCGTTGACCCCACTGCGAGTGGGAGAAAAAGAAGAGTTGAAAGGGAGGTTTATTAATGCCGTTTTCATAAATAGTCATTTTAATTCATCTATGACAATAATAATGAAAAAATATTTTTAAACAGTATTTCTCGTATCGTAAAGGGTTTAGACTGTGCTTGCACTTGAAAATTAATTAACACTTTCTGATCTCGCGGTAATGATGTGGCATTGACATTTAATTTTATTCTTTAATATTTAGCCTTTTACTCCAGTCATTTTAGTAGTTTCACCTCGGAATTCGAGATACCCGGCTGTAACTCTGTAAATACTTGTGTATTGACACCCTAAAAGTTGTCTCAAAACCTACATATGGTAGCGTGTGCGCAACTATTAAATTTCAAGGTCAAAGGTCACAAAAATCGCTTTTTTTGTAAATATCTCATTTCCTATGGGTTTTTTGCTATTTATATCCATTATCAATATTGTAGAATACAAAATTCTCTACAAATTTTGTTTAAAACTTTTTTTCATACGGTGAACCGTTTTCGAGATAGAGGGCGGAGAGCGCGCGGTCACAAGTCCGTCATTTTGAAAGTTACATAAACGAAATTTTGTATTTCGGTTATTGACGTAAAATAAATAAATACGTGTTTCAGGAATTTTGGAAATTTTATTTATTAAGGGATGAAAAAGGGGGTGAAAGTTTTCACGCTATCACGCCTAAATCACTAAACCGATTTTGATGAATTTATCTACAGAGACAGATGGAGCCCTGCAGACGGTTACAGGCTACTTTTATCCCGGAAAATGCTGTTCACGCGGGCGGAGCCGCGAGCAAAAGCTAGTATAACATAATAGTTAATAAAAATTGACAAATATTTATAATCATTGATTTATGGATAGTTCATCAACTATATATGGCGCGTTTTCGACCGGAGGCACCGTTTGACCTGAACTGATCCTGTGACCGCGCGCTCTCCGCCCTCTATCTCGAAAACGGTTCACCGTATGAAAAAAAGTTTTAAACAAAATTTGTAGAGAATTTTGTATTCTACAATATTGATAATAGATACAAATAGCAAAAAACCCATAGGAAATGAGATATTTACGAAAAAAGCGATTTTTGTGACCTTTGACCTTGAAATTTAATAGTTGCGCACACCCTACCATATGTAGGTTTTGAGACAACTTTTAGGGTGTCAATACACAAGTATTTACAGAGTTACAGCCGGGTATCTCGAATTCCGAGATTCTTACCTAATTTAACCTAAAATGACTGGACTATTTCAAGTACCTACAATAACAACGCAACCGTTTGGGAAGTGCCACTGAAAGTGTTAATGTTGAAACATTTTTAAGCAGCAAAAAAGGTTTTTTGACTTTTAAATACCAGCAGCAAGCACTATGCAAATTTATTGTATTCGCATGGAATATATTTTCATGTCGTGAAAGTACTGCAAGTTAGCGCCAATTAGCTTTTTAGGGCTTGATCTCAGAATGCCAACCGAACCCTCTTAATAAGTCTAGACCGCATAGCGCCTATCTGTCCGTCTATATGTTTGAGCTACTTTTAAAGGCCTCTATTTTTTAAACCGTATTAGTAAACCAGCTGAAATTTACACAAATATTTATTTATGGCGGATATCGTAATAAATATAATAAACAAAAATAAAGCGAGCGTTACGGAACCCTGGCCTCGGTACGCAAGGACGATCGTACTTCGCCGGATGTTTTGTATAATATTAAAGGTACCAAAAAATCACGAATGTTGTATTTATTGAATATGTCGCCTAATAGTTTTACTCTCAAGGTCCTTACATCCTGAAATAAAGACTGAAATGTCCTAACAAATTAATATCTATTTTAATTCCTTATCAACAAGTACCAATTACCGTTATAGAATATAATCGATTAGCTAATTCATATTTAATTGCATCGTTTTGAAAATCTAAATTGTAATAATAAAATCAATTAATCGTTTATTCAAGAGTCACTCATAACATCAGTCTGAGATGCCCATTATTCGAATTATGATCGAGATATCGCGAGTGCCGACTGTTGACACGAACAAGGTTGTCAAGAGTAATTCATGCATCGCAGTGAATGACCCGACTCGATTTTATTACAAATTCGAAATGATTCATGCAACGATCACTTGGCTTTTAACTGCATCGTTTTTAATGACAGTAAATTTTAATTTTATTGACGACATTTATTTAATGGAGATTGCTATTAGAATATATCAGAATCTAAAGACAATCAAAGAGATAATGGTGAATAGGTACTTCATCTCAGAGTTTGAAAAGTAGAAGCAGTAGTGCTTTAAAATCTATAAGACCTTATATTGAATATGGATTAAAGACATAGATTTGTAGCAAGTGTTCGAATTACATTTAATATGCTTGAGATCATTATTCATTTGACGTAACGTGTAATTTCTTTCTATTATACGGAAAAGAGCATAAATGTGACCCACGATAAAATTTGTTTCCACAGCTGTTGTATAACGATAACGTCACAACGCTGTCATTGTTGCACTAATTGTACAACAGATTATTCAATATCGTTGGATACGAGCCAAACAAAACCATTTAAATTATACACACATTGATTTACTTATTAGCTCCTTGCAGTCTGTCAAGTCAGTCGTCAGTCAAGTACGTAAAAGAACATGGTTAAAAATATACTCTTTAATAACGCATTCGTATTTTCAGTAAACCTTGAATATAATGCAACATTTCTCAGTATTACCTCACTCTGCATCATATTCACAAATTGCCATACTGTCATACGAATGTGTTCATTATGTGTGTAAATTAAAACAAACTGTTAGCGCACCCGCACACTTTCACATTCTGTGTTGCGTGACCGTCACTTAACCCGTTTAGATGCTTCACACCGAAATGACCTCAAAATCTAGCGGGATACCTATCAAATTCCGTTTGGGACACGCGCTGAATAATCTATTAATGTCACTCTATAGGACATTGCAGTAAGTTAGTTGAACAAAGGATTCACGAGACGTTGCGACGCAATGTTTCGACTCACACGTTTCACCTTGAACTTGACCCTAGCAAGTAGCAACACTTGTGGGCTGTGGTCAATACCAATAATTTGCGACGGACTCAAGGTAGGTCCGGTTTTTTCCATACAACTTGGATCTTGTAAAATCAAAATTGTGTCATCAATTTTCTAGAGGATTTTCTAGTTTTTAGAGGATTTTAAGTCAACGGTCCAAACGTAAATAAAAAATTGATCGACGCATTTTTGATGATCTTTAAGTTGTGTTAGAAGAAGTTAGTTGCACAACGAAATATAGTGTATTTGGTATAAAAATATTACTATGATTTATAAAAGAGCCATTTACAATTAATATGAAATTTAAAATCCTACACAACATTTCAATAGCTCAAAAATTTCAGTAATGCAATCGAAAGAACTGTCCGAACACTGGTAGAGAGTACAAAATGTACAGGGTTGGCAACTCTCATCGTAACGCGTGACGAAATCCCGCGTGCCCGGAGTACATTGCACAACGGCTGGCGTCGAGTGGGACGCCACTATATTGGGAAGACCTTCACCCGCATCTCGCAGATCCCGAAGGATGCGGGGGGAATTAAAACGTTAATAGCGTAAACATCGTTCGGTCGGCGCCCGTCGCGTTGCCGCACCACACTGACGTCGCCAAGGTGATAGTATTACTACATCGTAAACATACCAACAGCTCAGTTTAGATTTGTTATATCATTCAGAATTGAGGTTACGTTTGGTTATTTCGGTCGTTGCTTTTCTTCTTGAAAGATATATACCAAATGCTCCCGAGTAGATAGATTGGTTCTCAAGTCATCCGTTATGGTAGAGGAGTATGTATGACAAACAAAATTAATAAAAATCGTTATAATGTTATACCGCATGAAATAAACTATTTCAATTCAATTATTTGTTCATCAACAAGGCTTGTATTACTCGCACGTAACCTTGGAATGCTTTTAAGATACGTAAAAGTAAAGATGAGTCGGATAATATCGGCTTATACTTATTCAGTAACAACAGTTTCGTAGAGTTCCGGGCAACGTGCAAGCTGTCGAGGTCATCTAAAGCGTTCACTAAAAGCAACCTCGATAACAATGTATTTCGAGATTTGTTGGTTAATATCGAAGCTGTCTATCAGAAATATTAAAATTAACATTTACCTGGACTCGAAGACTCTTGAGAGCAGGAAACCGAGCGAGTCGATCCACTTCGTCCCATGTGGCCAGACCGGTGTTATTGAGGTTCAGGAAGCGAAG
This sequence comes from Amorpha juglandis, assembly GCA_949126905.1. NCBI lineage: Eukaryota > Metazoa > Arthropoda > Insecta > Lepidoptera > Sphingidae > Amorpha > Amorpha juglandis. Next base: position 4,373,432 of record OX421380.1, read on the forward strand.
ATGTCTGCAGCGATAAACTCAAATGAATCATATTATCTGCAGGATTTAACGATTTCATCGTTATCGTTTTTGGCGACACTTTTTATTCTCCACGTAAGGAATTAAAATTAATGATTTGGGTTTATCCCCGCCTCCGTAAATTAATTACAAAGATGAATGAGGATAATTTTTACTAAAATTTTCGACTCAAAGTTAATATCCACATATATAATATTGAAGAAAACTGCATTATTAAATGTACCTAGATATTAAATGCAAAATAATAATATGATTAAAATACTGGTACTGAATTTGAAACTTACTGGAAAGCATCTTGACTCTTCTTATTCGCGTTGGTATCTCCACATTTCTCACACGGGTCCGGCTCTAGGGTTTTTATAGGACATTCATTCACCAGAAGTGTCTCTAGATTAGGAAACGCATAACCCAGTTTGGAAATTTCTCTCCAGCTGCTAACAGGGTTTCCAGAAAAGTGCAATTTCTTCAACTGGTCATGAACAGGTTCCGACAGATCCGCAATGTTAAGACGAGAGCACGCTTCACATCGATCCTTTTCATCTACTTCCTGACCACTGAGGTCCACGTACGAGTACTCATTAAGACTCAAATGCAACTCTTCGAGAGCTGGTAGAGCTTTGAGTAGCGCATGAACGCTAGGCCAGCCGACGTACGTGGAGTTAAGAACTAGATAGCTGAGGCTGTCCCATCGCGGCCGGAGCGCTTGAGCCGCCTGGATCTGCGCTGACAGCCGATTGAAGCTCAAGTTCAGGAAGCGAACTCGCGGTGTCTGTTCTAGTATTGCAAATACCTGCAAAGAAAATAATAAATTAGACTGCGTTAAAGCCTTAATTACAGAACGTCGACGTTGGCTTATGTAGGTATACAGTGAATGGGTGCAATACTGCAGTAGTTGGCTCTAGAGTGATAAATTACTACCAAACGCAGCACGCGATGGTGTTGCGTGTATAAAGCGCTAGTGTGAAAGAATAATTCTGTATTATTACAGAATTACCACGTAACGTTACGGAAAGTAACACTGATAAACAATAATTGGTTCTCTTAATAACCCAATGATTATGAAGAGAAGCCCGGTTCCCATGAACGCGGCTTCTCTTGCGAAATACTTGTTGCAATCGTTGATAATAAGGCTGGCAATAATTACTTACTAGGCGTGCTATTGTACATCAGCCGTTTTCTTTAGTAATTAGATTTCAACTGCTCAACTACCTATCTTTAGTAATTTATTTCTTACTACTTTTAGATATTTATATTCACTTCGGTTGATTTTCTTTTTGCAATTCGCCATTCAATCTCGTAGACATCTTATTATACTTATTTGTAGAGATCATTTGATCTACAGTATTTTCAGTAGATATAATAGCGATCAATGATTCCGATCGTGCGTCAAATTTATCAGCTTTATGGTCATCTCAGAAATAAGGTTTCATTAGATACGATTCATAAAGTAAATCAATTAACCTAGTTTTTGAAGAAGGTTGTGGCACTTAAAACATTATAGGTGATGTTGTTCTTATGTGGTGACGCTTGTTTGACGTAAACCTGATTGAGCTTCTTTTAATTACCTCGCATTTCTCTCTTCCTTGAAAACTTACCTTACCATTACAATTGCGTTGAAAACTTTTACATCTTATTTCAATTAATTAGGTAAGTATTATTCCTAATTTTGTTATATTACTAATATAAAGAGTACCGGCTTACCGGCTTTGACAAATCATGCGACAGAGTAACATAGATTTCGTCTGTATGTAATCCGTTACCTCCTCCCACTCGGTGAGCTTATTATTAGCCAGGTCCAGCTCGACGACATCGGCGCATTTGTCGGCCAGCGCGCAAGCGTCCCCGGCGCAGTCGATGTCGCAATCGTTCAGCACCAGCAGTGTTGGCACGCTCAGCCGCGGCGACCGCTTCGGCACGAATATCGCCACCGGCATGTCATCTATTGGAGGGTTAACTTCACCCTTAGCGCCGTACTTGCGCTCCAGGGCTTCTAGCAGCGACGGCATCTTTGTATCTGTTGGAATGCAAATTTAGGATATATGTCTGTAATATACATGCGTTGTTGTAGCGTAAACAAGTGTCAATTTCAATCTATAATGCTCGCGTAACAAAAGTAGTGATTAGTAATAAATAATCCCAACAGTCACACACACAGTCATGACCTCAATTTCCAAAATCAAAACTTAATGTCATGTGTATTCTAGACCTCTCATAATATTCTAAAAAATAAAATAATCTTGTCGTAAGTTTTTTCAAGAATCTTAGTTGATTTATTCTTTTCTTCTTTGATACCAAAGATTGTTACCAAGTAGATTCTTGTGATCAAAAAAGAAATAATATTTATCACAAAGTTTGGTTTTTTAACGTTAGTGAACAAAACGACAATCGATTAATAGTGTTGGAGAGCACGTGTTTCTATAATAAAACGAATTAATTACAATATAACCAAGCATTACCACTTGCCTAATCAAATTGAGACATCGAAGGTCTAATTGCGAGTGAACATAATAGATAGGGAGCCGTAGAGTAACCGATCCACTTGACTACTATCAAGCTCATTTTCCGTGAGTAGCTTCGTTTCGATGAGACGCCCAACAATTCCCTATGCGAAAATTCTCTACTGTGGTAGCTAACAGAGGTAGCAAGGATTAAATACGTCGATTTGATGAGTCCCAAAAATTTATTACTAACAGGTTATTTTTTTGTTAAATCTGATGATAACTATCTAAATTATTCGAAAAGATATTTGTCCTACAAAATGTATGGTTTGATCAAAGAGTCCCCCCCTTCCAACATGTATCGATAACGAGGTCATCAAAAATGATTACTAACCAGCTGCTTTTTTTTTTTGTTACTTACTTAATATGTATATAATTCAACAGTCATATTGTCCTACAAATTGCGTGGTACGTTATCCCGGTCCTACGCTCAGAAATTGTTAATACCACAAGACCATTTTTCTCATTACTAACTGTAGGACAAAAGTATTACATAATAGGTTAGTGTGTTCTCTACCCAAATGAAACAATGTCCTACAAGAAAACAGGTATGTATCACTAGTCCGACAAGAATTGTAATTTTTTCGTTTTCCTATTGGGGTATTTAATTTTATACATTATTTTGTATTTATTGGATAATAATACCAATTATAAACTATTTTGCGAAAACAGAATTGAAATTGGTTAAAAAATGAGGTTGTTGCTCATGTTTTAAATGTTGGTATGAGCAAAAGTGGGCGTGTAGTGGGAAAATCTCACTATCTCCCTCGCACGCGTGCATCGTAATGGCGAGACCTTGCTTGTGACGTAACATGCCATGTCGTGTATCCTTTTTCCGTCATGCGATAACTAACCCTTCCAGCAAATTGAAATGGATTGTAACTTATTTATTTTTTACTTAATTTATATAATTCTTTCATTAACAGATTTCGGGAAACGTAACTTATTGGTTAAAATAATAAAAAAAATCTAGTCAAATACCCTTTTGTAACATACGAGACAGTGAAAACACCTTTTTTTAAATAACTTATTTTTTTTTTGTAAACTAGTACAACAATTAAGTAAATAAATACAGTAGCTACAAAAATGAATTATTTATTTAAAATTTATTATGTATTTACATATAAAAAAAACAATGGGTTGCACTCCGGCAGAAGTGAAAACTTAAACATTAACGTTGTGCATTTTTGAATATTTTGGAATGAAGAGGGAATAATTTCACACGAATTGCTTTATTTATCAGCATAAAAGTACTATCATTTACATATGTGATTAAACACAATATTCATTTATTGCGCTATCGTACACAAAAATATCAATTTATATTACATAACAAAGTCCGGTCACAGTCATGTCAAAGTCCGGTTAAAGTCCGGTCATAGTCCGGTCAAAGTCCAATCAAAGTCCGGTCAAAGTACACACTATCGTAGACAAAAATGACAATTTAAATTACAGTACCTGGGCGACCGAGCTCTGCTCGGCTGAAAAAAAAAGTAGTATTATTATTCGCCAATAGATGTCAGGAATTAAGTCTAACCTCAAAGCAAACACTCATTGACTTCGTGTTACTTAACAACGCCATCTGCTGTTGTGCTCACAAAAAAGTAGTATTATTATTTGCCAATAGATGTCAGGAAGAGTCATTTTTTTCTTCCAAGTTTATGTTTAAGTTGATAAAACACGAATAAAATGACATTTCCTAAAAATGATTCCTAGCTAGATCGATTTATCGCCCCCGAAACCCCCCATATACTAAATTTCATGAATTTCGTTAGAGCCAATTCCGAGATTCCAATTATATATATATATATATATATATATATATATATATACATATACAGGACAATATGACTGTTAAATTATATGAATATTAACTAAGTAAAAACAAAAAAATCTGCTGGTTAGTAATCATACCTATTGGAAGGAGTGGCTTCCAATAGGTATCGATAACGAGGTCATAAAAAATGATTTGAATATTGTCCTACAAATAAAATAATAAATTTTTGAGTATCATCAAATCGAAAAATTCTATCCTTGCTACCTCTGTTAGCTACCACAATAGAGAATTTTCGCATAGGGAATTGTTCGGCGTCTCATCGAAACGAAGCTACTCACGGAAAATTAGCTTGATAGTAATCAAGTGGATCAGCTGGCCCAGGGACTCCGGACCAGTACCTTGTATGCCAGAAGATAATTCTTCAAAAGATGGACTTTGGGGACCATCAAACCAGTAATATTCATATTTATCATCAATTATTGCCCATCCGAAATAATTACATACATGTTGGAAGGGGGGGACTCTATGATCAAACCATAAATTTTGTAGGACAAATATTTTTTCCAATAATTTAGATAATTATCTTAAGATTTAACAAAAAAGTAACCTGTTAGTAATAAATTTTTCGGACTCATCAAATCGACATATTTAATCCTTGCTACCTCTGTTAGCTACCACAGTAGAGAATTTTCGCATAGGAAATTGTTGGGCGTCTCATCGAAACGAAGCTATTTACGAAGATTCAGCTTGATAGTAATTATTTTTACATCAAGGATCTGTACTACTACTTTTGAGCGTAGGACCGGGATAACGTACCACGCAATTTGTAGGACAATATGACTGTTGAATTATATACATATTAAGTAAGTAACAAAAAAAAAAGCAGCTGGTTAGTAATCATTTTTGATGACCTCGTTTTCGATACATGTTGGAAGGGGGGGACTCTTTGATCAAACCATACATTTTGTAGGACAAATATCTTTTCGAATAATTTAGATAGTTATCATCAGATTTAACAAAAAAATAACCTGTTAGTAATAAATTTTTGGGACTCATCAAATCGACGTATTTAATCCTTGCTACCTCTGTTAGCTACCACAGTAGAGAATTTTCGCATAGGGAATTGTTGGGCGTCTCATCGAAACGAAGCTACTCACGGAAAATGAGCTTGATAGTAGTCAAGTGGATCTGGTTACTCTACGGCTCCCTATCTATAAACTTCCTTGCCGGTGAACGCGTTCGACCGGCACACTAAACGCCTATCCAATACTCGTATAGCGTGTAAATGCTTAATCGAGCACGATTTATCGTACCCATTTTATTTTCAAGGGCTTCTACGGAAAAACCGATGTTTCACAGCCGCTCTTAAATTTCTTTAGGATGGACTGAATAACGTTGTAAATATATGTTTTAATAATAATGTATAATAGTCGCTAATTTTCTATTTTTCAATTCGCCTTAACCAATTTGTTACTAAAGATACGCCAGTAAATATGAAAGTCAACAAAAGAACTCTCATCTGCAGTAAAAGGTATACTGGCTACGAGATTTGATTTTTTTCAAGTAAAGCAAGTACAGTAGAATCCCGATTATCCGGATCAATTAAAACCAGGGGTATTCCGGATAATCGAAAATCCGGATAATCGATTTCAAAGTCAAATAAAACAATAATCAATTTTTAATAACTTTTTTGTTATAGAAATGGACATGATAAAAAAAATCGAGTAGCCTATGTAATTTAAAATGTTGGTTGGAAATAATTTGTGATTAATCTTTGACGTAATGAATCACATTTTACAAGGTGGTAGATCCCTCGTATGCGAGAGGCCATCTGGGTTGGTACTACCGCTTTGTCTATTCCTGCCGCCAAGCAACAGTGTGTAAGCACTGTTGTGTTTCGGTTTAAAGGATATTGAAGCCAAAGAAATTACTGGGCATTATGAAACTCAACATCTATGTCTTGGGGTGACGAGCGCAGTTCAGCACCATCCAGTGCTTTGTAATTCAAAGTTCTGTGTGGTGTTGCTTCTGCTTATAGATAGGCGTGGCTCTTACCATCAGGCGAGCGCCTTGCTCGTCTCGTCATTCAATCAAATAAAAAAAATCTTTTCATTGCGGCCAAGTCCCTGATACTTTGCTGGTGGGAGGATATTCGTACCCGACCGTATAGCGACCACCGTACACTGATGTTAAAACTTGCCATAGTGGCCCACCTTGTGTGGGTCGCGTTCCAGGGTCAGCCAGTGTATATCCGGTTCTGCCAAGGGGCTTGCGACATGACTTGATGGTTGGTTGGGGCGGGTACAGTGGTACATTCTTGTATTATTGTGCCTGCCATCGGTCATCCGCCTGTCCTGTCGCAGGCCTCTCGATTTGCTTCTTCCCTCCGAAGAGGGAAGAAGCATTAAACAGGCCGGTATGATTCTGGTGACCACCGATAAACTCATTGTTTGTCGGTGGTCGCTGTTTTTTTGGACTGCACTACGCTTACCATGAGGTGTAGTGCAGTCACTTTGCCGTGCTCGGATAAAAAAAAAATACGCTTCAGATGTAATAACTGTATGGGGTTCAATTTGTCCTGTCTTTCAAACCATTTAAAAGCGCTAGAGCTCCAATAGCTTCACATACATCACCAGTTTCAGTCTCTTCTTCATCTTCTTTATCGTTACTTTTCAAATTATTGTTAATGATTTCTTCATCAGTTAAAATGTGGAATTCAGGGCAGTCATTGAGAGATAACATTACTCTTTTTCGCTTAGGCATTGTAGATTTCTAACGCAAAGCGTAAACAGAAATGTAAAAAAATACAACCTATTAGTTGGATGCTATCAATTAAAATGAAATAATAGCAAACACTATCGCGCACACAAATGAGAGCAGCACTACACTTCAGAGGAAGGAAAAAAACTCGTCGTAAAATGTCTCGTTGCGCTGTCAAATCATTTTTACGGAGGTAATTAGAGCCGTGAAGAATGAGTCCGGATAATCGGATATCCGGATAATCGAGGTCCGGATAATCGGGATTCTACTGTACTCAAAAATAATGCTATATAGCTGTGATACATTATTTGCTTTTATTCAAATTTGCTGTTGCTACACTCATTTGATAAGCCGCAAAACTAACTTGTGACTGAAATGGGGAAAATTATAAAGACACTGAAGTAAAAGATAAGTTGAATTAAACTGCACCGAAACGCATTGCTACGTGTGAATTCTTTAAATCTTATAGTTTCCATACGTAGTATACTTGTAGAAATAAATGTAAGCGATAGAAACATTTAATCTGCTGTACCTCCGAAACATTCGCTACAGTGGGTAACTATTTAGCTTTTAATACACGGTTAATGTCAATGGTAGGAATAAAAAAAACAAAACCGCCAACCATAATGATGTTGTAATAAAACCTTGTCGCCATCGCAAGGGCGCCAAAACTGTGAAATAATGATTTCCTTCTTGCGGTGACGAAATATCACAATTGCGGCAACTTGTTAAGATTTTGAGAAATCAACTACCTGCCTAATTATTTCCAATTGCATAAAGCATGGCAGTAAATATTTAAAATCGATTGTGTGTTTTAAATATCTGTATCGATAATGATTGAGTGGCTAATTGAATCGAACGAAATTATTTAAATTAAGTATTGCTTAATGTTAATGATTTATGTGATCTCTTTTTGAAGGTTCGTACCCAAAGAGTGCTAACGACACTCTAAACTATTAGTAAGTATATGTAGAGCGGATATCTTAACAAAAAAAGTGTGCATGTGCAATGCACATACGGCAGAAGTGAAACTTCAGAATTATTGAAATAAATTAATTACCCAACGAATTTTAATAGGCAAAAATGACACATTTTCCGAAGGCTTCGTTGTACGCCGGCGCAGACACGTGATAGCATACTTATAATCTATATCATTCTCTTGCAGGGTAAATCCTATTTATGAATATGTTTGTCTTTGTCGTGACGCATTTTCGTTTCATCGAGTTTCAAATCACAACGATTCTAAAGAAGTTTCACTTCAAAAATAAAAAGTAATCAATAAATATATCACGGAACCCTCAGTACGCGAGTCGGAGCACATCGTCGATTTTTTTAATACGTCTACTGAAATTCACATGTATTCGTAGTATGTTAAATTGTAATTTAAGTATTTCGTTGTTCTTATCGATCATTCTTTTTTACCATTTCCTGGTGTCTAATTAATCATTCTAATTAAAAACTGCACTAAGGTTGTTGCAACGGATTGTTCATCGCAAGGAACAATATTAGAAGGGGAGTTTCAACATCGGATTGTTTCGTATTTCGCTCGTGTCTATGTGCAAGGTCAGGGTATGCACTCAATCATAATTGCTTGCTTGTTTTATTTACCACGCCTAAGTAATTTAGAACGACAATGCTGACCGCTCCAGTTGATTTGGACGGTAAATAGCAATATCAAATTGTCATTACCTTTAATTGCAAATGCTATTGCGGCATTTAATTTTGTTAGTTTTAAACTTACATACAGTTCGACAGTATCCTACTAATATTATAAAATGTAAAAGTTTGTTTGTTTGGATGTTTGTCTGTCAATCACGCTGAAACTACTGAACGGATTTTGATGAATTTTGGTACACAGACAGGGTATGAGCTGACTTGGGTGATAGGCTTTTTATCCCGGAAAAGGCAGATCACGCGGGCGGAGCCGCGAGCAAAAGCTAGTTGATTATAAGCTCATGTCTGTATCCACGAAGGGGTAGGTAGAGAGTGAAGTGGAGTAGGTAGGAGAGGTGCCACTAGTGCACCCACAGTTCGCCGCGCTAATTTCCGACACATGATATATTGTGTAGTTTATGTTTTTTTAGACGCTAATTGGTTTCTTTAGTTCATTATTTTGTCTTCCGCTTTGCTATAGTATGGACAATTAATATTTCCAACTCCTCCCTAACCTTCTATCTGATTAATTTCGTTGCGGGACAAAGACATTTACGCATTCGCAGAGACTGTCTGAGTTTCACTGCTTGGTGTCGACAAAAATGCGTGCCACTATTGATCCTGGTGCACAGGAGTTACAGTGTGTGCTGGATAGTCTCTAACCATTCGATATAGAAGTAAACATAAAGTGTTAGGGACATTATTTCCCACCATATTTTACCGCTACTCAAAATTAGGTTTATTCAGTTACGGCCTTTCAGCAAACGGACGGTAGTGTTGATCCCACCGATAGACAGAGTAGGCTTATTAATCAGGTTCCATTTGGACCCTTTGATCACGGAACCCTGAAAACGAGGCGAAACGAACGGAATGTACTGTAGTTGGTTAATGATTGTTATCATTATGCATGTTCGAGCTCAGTGCATTAATGTTAAGTACAAAAATGCAAGGCCACGGCATTTGCGCCATTATTACTCATATATTATTATCTCATTATATAGTTTTTTATTTGCTTAAATGATGAGACGAGCGGGCCGTTCGTCTGATGATAGCATTAGACAATACACCTATGCATAAAAAGAAGCAAGATCACCACAGAGAGCTTTGAATTATAAAGCACGGATCATACAGTGCCACTACTGGACTAAACACCCAAACTTCACTGGCTTCAGTGTCCTTCAAACCGAAACCCTACACTGATGCCTAGCGGCACAAATAGACAAAGCAGTGGTACTAACCCAGACGGCATTTCGCGTACATAACTTAGTCAGTCAGTAGTCATCTTATAAAAAGAATTTTGAACAGGATGCAATTTAAACAAATGAATATCGACACGATTGTATTATTGCGAAAAAATATTACAGTGCTTTTTTTATCGCTAAGCAGTCTCATTTGTAGAAATACTTTTCAACCGAGGTTAGAAGGGTTCAAGAATTTACTTATTACTCCCTTGTTTAAGCCTAATTACGAGGTGGAAACGAATGTGACCTTCGTTCCACCTGCCCTTATCCCGCAGTTAGGTCGGCGCAACATGCTTTTAAACACATGTTATAGAAAAAATTGGCTTTTAGTTTTTACGGCCGCCCGCCTGCCTAACGGCAAACCCTCTGGGGGGAAATACCCAGATTAAAAACAAATATTTCTCACACAAACATTTATACGGAAATCGAACCCAAGGCCTCTCGCTTCACAGCCGGCTATTCGTCCACTGCGCTACAGAGGCTATCAAAACAAATGGATAATGATAATATAACAAAGTCGTCATACTATTTGGCTGTAGCCATATTCCAGAAGGCCATGTTCTTAACCCTGGAACCAAATTAGCTTTGTTACGCGTTAGTGCGACATTTAATGGGCGTCATAAAATAACCGGTTACAAGGAAACATTTTTACATTGATTATGTAGGTCAGTTATCAAAATTTTTATGTTATCGGCTAAATTTGAAATTCGTATGCATGTTGACGAAACCGAAAGTAAACTGTGAAGCCAAGGACCTTGTCAGTGATATAATATTATTAAACTATTTACAATAGGTACCCGTAGTAAAATATGGAAGAGTGACCATCAATTTTTTTTATTTTTTTTATCCGGTCACGGGTGACTGCATACACCTGATGCTAAGTGCAGTGCGACAAACAATGAGGTTATCGGTGGTCACCAGAATCATGCCAGCCTGTATAAATGCTTCTTCACACTCTGAAGAGAGAAGAAGCAAATCGAGGAGTCTGTTACAGGACAAGCGGATCACCGATGCAGGCACAAGTCCACAGGGATACAAGGATGTACCCCGGTACCCGACCCAACCAACCATAAAGTCATGTCGCAAGCCCATCGGTAGAACCGGTCATACACTGGCTGATCCTGGAACGCGATCCACACAAGGTGTGGCAGGTTTGTGCCGTTAAAAGCAAGTTGTAAAAGCAAAAAGTTATAGCTTTTTAAGAACTTCTGAAGTCAAGGTGGTGTTAATGGAGATCAAAATAATATGAGAAAGAAAAGTTCCATATGAACATTTAGTTAGACAAAATATAGTACTAGTATCGATTTACTAAAGCGTTTATCAGCTCAGCTCAGAGATAGCCTAAATTAAACATGAGAACTGCGAGTGTGATAAAAAATGTTACTACATTATGTGGAGTGTTTTTCTGGATTCAGGCCTTTATCACAGAAAGAAACATTGTTTTCTATTCTACACTTTGCAGACTAGAACTCTAGACTCGAGTATTTTTTTATCACAAATAGAATTGAAATCAAACTGTGCTCCAATTTTCATGAATTATCTTCTTCTATGCAATATCTAAGTGATATATGAGAAGAAGTTATAGCTCAGCGAGAAGTGGTACGGACTGTCAAGACGAAAGTCGCAAGTTCGAAACTAGCCCCAAGAGCATGCACCTCTGACTTTTCTAAGTTACGGTCCGGGTTCCCTGGGCCAGCTGATCTACTTGATTACTATCAAGCTAATTTTCCGTGAGTAGCTTCGTTTCGATGAGACGCCCAACAATTCCCTATGCGAAAATTCTCTATTGTGGTAGCTAACAGAGGTAGCAAGGATAGAATATTTCGTATTGATGATACTCAAAAATTTATTATTTTATTTGTAGGACAATATATTATGACTGTTAAATTATATAAATATTAACTAAGTAAAAACAAAAAAATCTGCTGGTTATGACCTCGATATTTTTATGACCTCGCTATCGATACCTATTGGAAGCCCCTCCTTCCAATAGGTATGATTACTAACCAGCTGATTTTTTTGTTTTTACTTAGTTAATATTTATATAATTTAACAGTCATATTGTCCTACAAATAAAATAATAAATTTTTGAGTATCATCAAATCGAAATATTCTATCCTTGCTTGTAGTATCTGAGGGCTGCGTTAAAAATACCTTAATAGCATTATAATGCTATCAATATAAATAACATGCTATTACTAATGACGCAGATAAAGTGCAGAGCTTGTACTCTGTAATCAACAGTGTGTGACGTACACAGATTGTGTAAACTGATATTACAAATGAAAAGGATCATTAAGTTTACTCCGTCTTCCTTAACGGAATTTTATAGCCTCAATGTGACATTATAATCGGCCTATTGTGCTTCCCCGATGTCTCAAGGCTCCGGTAATTTGAGTGGGTTCGGACTTCGGGACTCAATTCTAACAAGATGGAATATTAAACAATACCTATTGCATTCATTCTATTGTCTATCAATCGATAGATAAGTTCGTTGATTGAGATGGAATTATACATTTTCGAGAGAGATACTTTTGATGAAATAAATGTTCGTGTGATCCATAAATGTTTGTTTCGGGTCTGCGTGTTGTGGGACAAGTATTTCGTAGTTCCTGATACCCACAAAACAGGTCGGCCTTGTTGAGGGGTCAGGACTATGTGTGTGATTGTTTGGTGTACCTATTCCTTATTATTTAGTAGTACGTTAAGTAGTAAGTACGATTACAACTATGAGTTTGCAAAAATAACGAGTATTTTTTAACGTGTTGTTGCCAAAGTTTTTAAAGTAAAGTAAATCTATGTACCTAAACGACCTGAATTTTATAATATAATTTAACGAGTAGTTTTTTTCGAGTAGAGTTTTATAATATAATTTAAAGATTTTATACTCTTATCAGAACTATTATCATAACACAAGCTTACGCCTGTAGTTACTGAGTACTGTACACCCACGTTTCGCTGTACTTATATCCTCCCCATGATGGCTGTCGAGTCTATCGCCTTATCCTACCTGAAAATTATTATTACCTTACAAATATAAAACACCCTTTGCTCGCGGATAAGCCTTCTGGAAGAATTTTTCTTGACTAAAATGTATTTTTTTATCCTATATATATTTATTTACTAAAGGTTCACTAAGCATAATAATAAATACCGGCATCGGTAATCAGACAGACAACAGTGACTCTATTATTTTATTATTAATCTATATATATAAAAATGAATCGCTGTGCGTGTGTCTCGCCAAAACTCGAGACTGGCTGTACCGATTTGGCTAATTCTGATCTTGAAATATTTGTGGAAGTTCAGGGAAGGTTTACCCGGTGAGAAAAAATGAGTAACATAAATAATAAGTAAAGGAAAACACTAAAAACGACAACTTAATTTTCCAATACAAACTGTTCCTGGGTATGAAACACTTGATGTCTTTTTGATTTGAAACATCTATAAGCGTAGGTATAAACCGGATTGTTGGCGTTGCGAAGCTTGCCGTGATGACGGGTCGCCACGCTATACTAGACAGGACTGGCACAGGACAGGATAGGGACAGGACAGGCACAGGACAGGGACAGGACAGGACAGGACAGGGACAGGGACAGGGACAGGGACAGGGACGGGGACGGGGACAGGGACGGGGACGGGGACGGGGACGGGGACGGGGACGGGGACGGGGACGGGGACGGGGACGGGGACGGGGACGGGGACGGGGACGGGGACGGGGACGGGGACGGGGACGGGGACGGGGACGGGGACGGGGACGGGGACGGGGACGGGGACGGGAACGGGGACGGGGACGGGACAGGGACAGGGACAGGGACAGGGACAGGACAGGGACAGGACAGGGCAGGGACAGGACTGTCCCACCGGGGGGAGGTGAAAGACGACCTGACTTAGGTCGTCGAAGTCAAGTAAATGTGCGACGGGCTACCTCACGTGCAATGGTGCAGTACCTCACTTAATTGCATTTAATGTAAATGAAAAATTTGTATTAAGTTTTGCCCACATTTTACACAAATATATGTAGGTGATACGAAGTTCACCGGGTCATCTAGTTAATAATATTTATGTTATCATAGGAAATACATACAATTTTCCAATGAACGTATCGTATATTGCGGTCAGTGCAGCGTCACAAATCATTAGTTTCGAATTTAATATCGCGTTCAAACTTGAGTGATTTCATTAATATCATTCAATACTTAAATTAATTATTACTAAGAATAACTTAAGCAATATATTAAAATTATATTGTATGTAAATTGCGCCGAAATGTTATTTTGTTATATATTACGTAATTACAGTTCGTTCGGTAACAATTAATGTTTAGGTTAGCGCTTAGATACAACGTAATGGCGTGTATGAGTAAATTCACTATAATATTTAACTATTTATTGTTTAAGATTGTAGAACGCGTTGGTTAAATCTAGACAGATCCAAGGTCTTAGAACAACGTGCCAGTTTAATATATACCTAACTACTTCTATTTATGTGTTAAACTATCTGTCTCTCGCGGTTTTACCCGCTTGCATGCTACTGCTCCTCTCCTGTGGGTCATAGCATGATGTTATATATAGCTATGAACCCACGTCTCGCCAAAAAATGGTCTCAATAATGATCTTAATCTTTCTAGGCGTTCAAAGTTCCCAATTGATTACATAGTGACCAAAAAAGTATCCAGCTGTTTAATATCAGTTGAATTATTGTAACTGTTCCGTATTTATTTTATACGGACTCTTTTCCAGAACGATTGACTTTACGACCAAAGTCTCCCGTGCACCCCTGGGAGTCCACCTGGAATAGTTTGGGAAATAATGCTGTAGACAATTAATGTCTACAATGTTGCTTTGCAACTCACAAAGCGCCTTGTATTTCATTTCAACATATAATCTCACGCCTTTATCTCCGAAGAGGTATGCCGAGGTGCAAACTTATTCTTGTCACATGATGTGATAGGGGGCGATAGTTTAAGATTGTTGATGCTAAAGGCGACGGTAATCACCTAACATCAAGTAGCACTAGCATTCGCTTTAGATAAAAACTCGATTATTTATCATAGAATTCATAGAAGGCAATAAATAAACAAATTAGTCGCAGCCATTCTCTGACTTGCATGGTATAATTTACTACTCTATACAAATAATCTCTATAGATAACAAACAATAGCGTTCATTAAATTTAACGGCTACTAAGTACTGTATGGCATTGCGCTGCGCTCGGTCTATCGAGATATATACGATATTATGTCTCAAAATGTCCAGTAATTTTACTAGCTTCAGTTACCCCCGTATTCATAAACGTAACCTCAAAGGCCTCATGGCCTTAAAGTGTGGCGAACGCATAGTGACGATTTTTATATACGTCATTGGTTAGTTTTTGTTTTATTTGGTTTAACTATATAAAAACAGACCAATCATGTATACGGAATTCGACACTTGGCATAGAGTTTACTGAAGTGTTGTTTGTGAATGGCTCC
Organism: Amorpha juglandis; assembly: GCA_949126905.1. Lineage (NCBI taxonomy): Eukaryota > Metazoa > Arthropoda > Insecta > Lepidoptera > Sphingidae > Amorpha > Amorpha juglandis. Next base: position 4,388,852 of record OX421380.1, read on the forward strand.
CAGTCTTATAATACCCAGTAATTTTACTATCTACAATTTTCTTCAAACTGTAACAAAAGTTAGATTACTGCTTAACAACAGAATTACCTCTATAAATAGAATGTCGTATTTTAACAGATTTGTATGAGCATTAGAAAGGACCTCGAAAGACCGATTGAGAAATAATAGCAAGGGCCAGGCACCTCCATTGAGAATAATGAGGGTCTTACTGAGACAAAGGATTTTTCGAGGGATTTGGTATTTAAATGTCGAAATATACGAGACAAGAAGCCGGAAATTGGTGAATAAATTATTGATTTCGGCGCTCCTCCAATTACGAGAAATATAGAAACATTTATCCATAGAAGGAAGTTTTATCCAAACGACCAAACCTCCATCATGATAATAAGATTGGTAAAAGTAATTGAAGAATGACTGAATTAAATGGAAGACAATTTATGCGCAGTAGGCAAGTCGTGGCTGCGAAGCGGGAGGCCGTGGGTTGGAGACAAATGTTTGTGTGATCCACGAATATTTGTTTCGGGTCTGGGTGTTGTGGGACCGCAAGTCTCTCGTAGTCCCTGATACCAACGACGAAGGTTAACCTAATGTAGGTTCAGGAATATGTGTGTGACTGTTGGATGTATTTATTTATTTATGTTAACGATCGCCTTCAGCAGCTATGAATATCAAACTCATCGAAGCTTTGCAACTTGTACATCTTTTGTTATGGATAATAATTAAGAGCAGCTTAATAAGAGCAAAGACTGGAAATATTTCACCGTCAATATTTAAACATTAAGAAAATTTATAGAATGGATGGAAATTAGCTTAATCGCATAAATGGATTTTTATTAAACAATGGCGACGGTCGACGTCGCGACGGACCAGGGCAGCGAACCTGAATCCCAGACTGCTAGTTGCAATGCAATTTGTCCAATATCATGTGGTGGTTTGGAGAAGTGTCTACCATCTATTTGATTTTAGAACATTGAACCTGATCCTTTGTTACTTCAGCATTCTGCAGGAACGTGGGGTCGATGGACTTTTTTGATTAGTACCACTGTTTTCTTTAATCTGGCAAAACATTTTCGATCCACAGCATATTTAGCTATTGTTTTAATTTTAGAGGCATCTTTCTAGTTACTTTTGTTTGCGTTGAAATTTATCCACGTGTTATAGAAAGGGGTGGTCAAAATTAAGTAACGTATAGTGTATTTCACCACCTGTAGTACCAAAGTCGATTGCATTGCTAGGACATAAAAAAAACATGTTCTTTATAGAATGAGTAACATGTCGATATTCGACTTGCAATTTTGGACAACATTAAATGATAAACAGTGACACCTCAGACATCCTTTCATTGCGATCTTGTTTTCTTGAGTCAGTTCGGTATTTTTTTTTATAGCATAGGCCGGCAATCGAGCAAGTGGGTCACCTGATGGTAAGTGATCTCCACCGCCCATGTACGCCCACCACCAGAAAAATCATGGACGCGTTGCCGACCTTAAAGGTAAGGGATAACTAGGTATGGGGAAGGGGGGGCTGATTTGAGCTTCCGGATATCTCACTCACCGTACGAAACGCAGCAGCAAGCCGCTACTTTACGTCGGTTTTCTGTGAGACAGTGGTAACGACCCAGTCGAGCCAGCCCATTCATGCTGTAGACAAAACTATCTACAGCGTGGCTCTACCACTCAAACACAACTCAAACAGAATTTTATGTCTGCATGAAGTACGATTAGTTAAATATCTTGTATTTGACAAAAAGCTAGTATTGTAAAATGGTCTTAAGTGTTGGCGCAGCTTTTAATAGCCGACGAGAGGCAAAATCGGCTTTGAAAATATGAGAATTTACTTCTGTGGAGTAGGAATGAACAAAAAATCCAGAACAAAGTGGCTACCAACTTTTCTTTTGATAAAATCTTCTTCCATTTCATGTTACAAAGGAATTGAAAACAAGCATACTACTATTATTACTGTTTTTAACGTTTGTAGACAATGTTTTTGTAGACAATGTTTTTAATCGTTTAACCTATAAATTATTGTGATTTGTTACTTATTTGCAATTACTTAAATTGTTTGACAACTTGTTGTGTTTGTCTTGCGTTTACTCAAGTCCATAAGTTGATAAGATCTTTATTTATATTGTGGTCTAACTAGATCACAATAAGAATACGAGATATGCGTATATTTGCCTAACAATAGGGCTGATTGTGATGATAGTATTTACAAGTTCTAGGAAGTACCTACTTATATAAAACGCAAAGGCAGACATATTTAAAAGTGTTGTAAAGACATTTCAAACGCCATGATAGTATACGGCTTTATAATTCTTATTAGAATTTACTAGATTATTTGCTTTATAGTAATGAGTGCGCAATTCGTAATTGAAGTCACCAGAAGAACTTTTGAGCACAAAGTTATATTAGCTACAGATGAAAAAAGAACCAAGGCCACTGCCATCATTTTGATTAATGAAACCGTTTATACATGAATAGTAGGTAACACAAAATGCATACAAAAACCGATACAATGATGTCGTATTTAGCGACACAACGCTTCCAAATTGCCCGTGTGTCCTTCGCAAGCATCCACATAACCATTACAAAAAACTGTTTACAAATCCAATACTGAGATAACTAAACTGCGCAGTAGGTAAGTACGTGCGCATTTGCAGTTGGGTTTTATTAGTAAATGACGTTTCAGTCTCTCCAACATCATATTTGTATTATTCTACTACAAAATACAAATATCTATCATCCTACGCCACTCATTCCGGTTTGTAGTTAGTACTAATCATCGTAGGACTCATCCTACGCCATGAACTTAGTATACTGTAACATAATATTATTTTCTATATCTTAGAAGCAGATTTGGTAAAGGGTTTGAGATTTGTCTGACTCACGCTGAACTTCCTTCGAATCCTACAAGAGAATTCTATACACGAAGGCTACTAGTTTCGCTAGTTGGTTATTTTAAATGGTATTACAATTTACATCGCTACGCCAATAAAAGCACACAAATCTATCCGAATACAGATTTTATATGTAATCTATTTAACTAGTAAATATATTTAGGATTTCTAATACGTGCATAGTTTTCATCAGATATATTCTACAAATACCGAGTACTTACTACATTAAACATAATAGCTAATTATCATTTGGAGTAAAAGATAACAAAAACACAATTATTTAGGTTACGTTTGTTTAGGTCAATGTTAAGTTAATTAAGGTAAAGTTGGATTATAAACATAGGGAATTTGAGGTTTCTAGGGCTTAGGGAAAGTTAAAAAAATATATAACTAAATTTGTACGTTAAGAACCCTTGACATGCGTAATTAAAATAAAAAAAATGAATTAAAATAGGCCGTCTGGGTAGCCAGACGGCCTATTTCATATTCCCGACCTACGTCCCACCGCTTTGTCTATTAATGTCGCCAAGCAACAGTGTGTAAGCACTGTTATGTTCCGATTTGAAGGAATTTGAAATTAGTGAAATTACTGGGATTATGAGACTACATTTTATGTGTCGGGGTGAGGAGTACAGCATAATTCAAAGATCTGATTGGAGTTACTTCTGCTTGTGGTCTGGCGTGTAACTTATGGACAACCTGTTAGTCTGATCAATAAAAAAATAACGTTAATTGTTAGTCATTTACAATTATTATTCGATTATTTCCACCCTCTTTTCCCTCTTTTCTTCGCGGGAAAAATGTAATGATTTATGCTCCGTTACTAAATACAGAAAATACTATAAGCTCCGTTACCTGCCTGCCTGGTATAGAAATAATCTTTATTGAAGTTTCTGAGGCATAATTGAATTTGAAGAAATTACAATGTCAATTAAGTTAATTATCTGAGTGGGTCAATACTTATGTGCCTGCTATAACTGTAATTTTTGTTTTCTTGTCGTGAAATCTTTTCCTATACCAAACATTCTTTCTCTCTCTTCTTCATTTCATTGTTGTTGACATTTGGCCGTAATAAAAGAAAATCATTAACACATCATTAAGGAGCTGTTTACATTCGTCACACGGTTGTGCGTTAACACTGCGATAATAATGTTGTAACGTGGATATCGAAGGTCGGTGCAGATAAACTATGACACATCTACGTGGGATGGATGCACGTGGTTGAGCATATTTAGATTACAAATTGTACGTCATTCAGTTTCCCGGAAAGAAACATCGTGGTGCAAACTTCTCCTTTAGTGGAAGTCATGGGGAAAAAAGTAGGGCAGAAGACCACAAATGCGCTGGAAAGACGACGTGAAGAAGGTAGCTGGTTCGAATTGAATCCAAAGAGCGACGAAATAACATCTCATCACCAGAAGCATCAAGAAACTGGAAATCATCCAGTGTATGTTAATAAGAATGATTGATTTAAAAAAAAAACAAGGTACAAAATGGTAGAGGCGGTCTGGGTTGGTACCACCGCTTTGTCTATTTCTGCGGCAAAGCAATAGTGGGTAATACTGTTGTGTTTCGGTTTGAAGGACATTGAAGCCAGCGAAATTACTGGGCATTATGAGACTTAACATCTTATGTCTCGGGGTGACGAGCGCAGTTCAGTGGCATGCAGTGCTTTGTAATTCATAGTTCTGTGTGGCGTTGCTTCTGTTTATGGGCAGGCGTGACCATCAGGCCAGGCTCACCAAAAGACCACAAATGCACTGGAAAGATGTCGTGAAAAAGGTAGCTGGCACGAATTGGATCCAAAAAGCGACAAATTAACATAGAAGCATCAAGAAACTGGAAATCATCCATTGTATATAAATAAGAATGATTGATTGGACAAAAACAATACTAGGTCCATAGTACTTTTTTGTTGTTGTTAATGATCCGGCTCGGAGGACCGCGGACCGGTTTATCTTGTTAGGTCACGTTTTTGCATCTAATGTTTACTATGTTTGAGTAATCATTGTATTCCTGTTATGTATAGGTACTATTTTATAAAGCTGATTATGTTTGTTAATCCTTAACTTTGCTTGAAAATCATTGGTACGATTTACGCACGTAATTAAATAAATAAATACACCAACAGTCACACACATAGTCCTGACCCCACACTAGGTTAACCTGTATCGTGGGTATTCGGAACTACAAGGGGCTTGCGGTCCCACAACACACACACCCAAAACAAATATTTGTGGATCACTCAAACATTTGTGTCGGTGCGGGAATCGAACTCACGGCCTCACGTTTCGCAGCCGGCTTCTCGCACACTGCGCCACGGAGGCTGCCAATTAAATTAATATAAGTTCTAATTATATTCGATATTGCACTTACCATTGCGTAAAGTATTTTATTTCGTTATGTACTATGAGTGTGCGTTAATTTCGCGGCACGTTCGCAAGGACAGCGGTTACTATTTTTGAACGTTATGTTGCAACGCGGGAATTCCACGCTTATAATGCTAATGTACCAAGATATCTTTTTAAAATCTAGAGGTTTAACTGTTGTTTGAAATATGGAGTCATTTTTTTATTTAAATATCATAGGACTTTTTGTTACATTTCAGAATAATATTTTTTCCATTTACACAAAATTGGTACCTACTAAATGTTTACGTAGACAAAATACTAGAAGTTATTTGTTTTTAGACCCAAAAAAATTAAAAAATCATCTTATGTAGGTATTTAATTTAATTGAATAACGAAGATTGATGATGAAAGTTGTTCGCCTGATCGTAAGCGCCATGCCAGTCCATAAACAGAACCAACACCACACAGAACTTCAAATTATAAAGCACTGCATGGCACGGAACGTCTCGATGATGGTACCTGATGCTTATCAAGATAAAATAGTGAATTCTTAGCATGTTACTACCAATTTCACAAAATTTATATTTGTGAACAAATAACGAATGTAATACTTGAACACCACAAAGACTTGAGATAAATAGATTACATCAAAAGATTATATATTCCTCGATATGTCATACTTTATATTTGTTAATACCAGAAGTTATATTCTGAATAAAATTGTTCTGATTACTTCATATCATTGTACGTTTTTGTTACGCGGAAGCATTCTGCATGTGTGCAAAATAGATTATGTAGGTCACGGTTACAAACGATAGGAGCAATTTTGTTACAAAATTTGCTCATATCGATTCTTACCTCGAAAATGATACTCCTTTATTAAAATCTAGATAACTGCAGAATATGTGGCGTCTGTTAAGGTCTTAGTTAAAATAGCTTCGGGCAACGAATACATCGTTTTAATTATTTTTTTATTTTTTTTTTATTGCCTTGATAGGCAGACGAGCAAGCGGCCCGCCTGATGGTAAGCGGTCACCGCCGCTCATGGACGTCGGCAATGCCAGGGGCACAGCCAAGCCGCTGCCTACCACTAATTATATTATTAGGCACGTTGTTTAACTATCTAGATACGTAAATAGATTTTTAATAACAACAAAACAAAAGACTATTAATTTAAAATCTCATAAGTATTGCTTATTAGTTATTTTAATTGTCGCAGTTATGATAAACTTTAATATCAGAACTAAGTTTGAAAAGGTTTCTTTGTCTATTTACTTAACTTCGAATAAGACATAAATAAAATTGGTGTAAAGTATGTATGTAATCAAATTCATTAAATAACCGCGCCAAGTAAATAATATAATAAATAAAATAATACATCTAAGTACATCTTATGAGATAATTACGTCAATACTGGCTAGGAATTTACGTAGAACAAGGAAGTTTGAATCCAAATAAGAAAAGCTAACATATTATCTTCACAAAGAAACTGGTTTCATTTCACGTGTCTTCGATTTGAATAATTTGATTAATACATACTCAGTAATAACACGTTTAAAAACTAAAAAATATATTTGGAAATATAGTTACTTAGTAAGCTCGTTTTAGTATTAAAATCCTTAAAGCAAAATGTGATGGGAAACATTTTCATGAAAACTGACCTTTATAGGAGAATCGTAGTAAACAAAGGTATTTTATCGCACTTTAACTAGGTGAATTATTATCCTCAACGTTCACTTGCACGTATGTTCACGATATTTTTATTAAATCAGCTGATCACATTTTAATGCGCCTCACAAGGATCCTCACACGATCTTGCAAACGCAATGAAATAAAGTGACACTTGAATGTTTACATCAATACACTGCACAGACGCAATGACTGTTTCCACTCACACACACAAACTTATGTATGTGTTTAGGTGGAAAATATTGACTTGCAGTGGTGGGGACGAGCAGGTCAATGACGTTACCACGTGCTAGAAAGAGATGCATTTATTCAAATCATTTAGGAGCTTTGAAATGGAAATACAACAAACCAATTACACTCGAGCAACAACACAAACGTAGAAAGTATGTGTGAATTCTAGTAAATTCAACTAATTGCGTTGATATTAGTCGGTGTTTTTCGTTAATGTAATGTAATAACAACAAAAAAAAATCGATGAGAAATGCAAGAATTTCCTACCAAGAGTGGCAATAACAATTGGTATAAATATTAAGATCTTATAAATGCTAATGAATTGTAGAATTAGAAGTATACATTCTAAACAGACTGAATTACCTTACATACCTTTTAATTTAAAATCTTAATATTTTCGTATTATTTAGGCATTTTATTTTTTTGTTACACAGTAAATTTAGTGTGATTTAGTGTCATCTTTGACGTTCGTAAAATAATTTGCATTATGAAATCTGACAGTGCTGGATAATGCTATTTTATCGCAAACGTTTCTGGCCAGTATTTTTAAGTAAATAATGTGACACGCATTTTATTTAGATGTGTACAAAGTGGTGGATATTATTAAGTGTATGTGTTTATTATGTATTGTGCAACATAGAACGTGTGGTCTTCCCTTTTCCTTTGAAAAAATGTGAACATTAGTAAAAATGGAACGTGAGTTTGGCGTACGTTTGACGTGAAGATGTCAAATTAAGAGAGTCAAGTTATTGCTTTCGCGCCGCGCTACAATCGCCGAACACTGCACTAGAATACCATCACCTCGGATCCCCAGGGCTGGGGAAGAAGCTTAGAGGAGGCGCCCCAAGTGGGTCCCTATCTTATTCCTATTTCAGTCACGAAATTTAAGTTTCGCAACAAGCATAACTCGAACGAACGAAAATACAGACCACTTTATTTCAAAATATAAGAAATTGTGAGGTTTTTAACTTCCTACAACCTTATATACTTTTTACCATAATGTAAAGTGTTATTGCTGAAGTCGATGTATAGGCGATTATATTTTTCTGTTTTCTCATCTCTATTATTGTCAGTACTGTCAAAGTGACATTTGAGGATGTAAAAAAAATATTTATAAAAATTGATATTTTTAGCATAACATAGAGTTTTACTGTTTTGTCTCGTATCATATTGGTATTTAAATATATTGCTATTTCTCCTTATATATCATGTTCAGTTTAAAAAGTTTTATTTATAAAAAAGTCATACAAATACCTGGCTATTTACATTATCGAGCTAATAATATAGTAATCTTTGTTTACATTGCTAGATAAGATAAAAACAGAATAATTTTGCGCTTGACGGTTTATAAGAATTATTAGGAATTATTGTGGTCGTAAGAGCAAATATTTGTGGAAGAATTTAACTTGTTGTTAAGTGCTAAACAAAGTAAGATTGTTTTTATTTTATCAATTTATTATTATTTTTTACTTATGATACATACGTATTGGGTTTATGTACTCCTATTTTTTTGTTATAAATAATTCACAAAGTTTTTATTACATCCTACTTTTTTTGTTACTAAGGTTTTGGTTATTAAGAAATTACATGCACAATATCTACTAATTATTTCTGTCATTTTGTCTACTAAAAAGTATATTTGTGAACCCGATATGATAGACTAAAAAGTTTAAATCTTTGAAATGTTAATTGTTGGTGTTTCTTTTGCGACACTTTCACTATCGTTCACAATTGAGTTGCTCTGAAGTATAGGGCCATCTTAAGCCATAAAAGGAGACCCCTTTGGCACTTGGGGTGCTTTTAAGAAAGTAAAAATACTTTTACTTTTATCCGACTATGGTGAAGCAAGGCAGGATAATAATTTTGAAACCCTTTGTATGTATTTAAAATTTAAATAAGTATGTATGTATGGATGTTCCACTGTAAAGTCACTCCAGCTAAACCGATTGTGATAAATGAAGTGTTTATCTATTCATATTTATCATTGTGATTCAGTTGGGTACAATATGTACCCTCCTAGCAGCAGAACCCCATTTTAAAGTGTGATTAATAAGGTCGGCAGGATCTAAAGTTATTTTCCTGGTTATTTATATAATATGTTTTTAAAGCAGCATGATTCCTTTTAAAGTCTGGCTTGGATCCTTGATATTATTTTTGATAACTTGTTTTTATCAATTTGACTTGATAAATATCAGTTCTTTATTATGAAATATTGTATGTTTAATCCTCAAATGCAGCCATTATCTTATCTTAATGTTTATGTTAGTGTATTTAAGTACCAATGCTGCTGTAGGTGTTTTTGCTGGGGTATTTTTTAAATGTTTTTTAATTAGTTTAACCATACACATGGTGTTAAAACCTGCCTATTTGCCACACACCTTGTGTGGATTGCGTTCCAGGATCAGTGACTATATCTGCGACATGATTTGATGGTTATTGGGTGGGCATAGGGGTACATCCTTTTATCCCTGTGCCTGCAATGGTCATCCACCTGTCCTGTTGAAGGCCCCTCGATTTGCTTCTTCCCTCGTGAAGAAGCATTTATTTTTTTTGGTTCAAAATCAGGTGTAGTGCAGTCACATTACTGTGCCCGGATAAAAAAAATATTTACTGTACAGACAAAGTTTATGTTTTCAACTACATTTATTTGTGAACATAAACATTGCATGTTCCGAAATAGAAGATTGCTAAAGAGCATAACTTTAATCGTAATTAACATGCACTGACGCCTGTAATTCCCGAAGGAGTAGGCAGAGTAGTAATCAGTACACCCACATTTCGCAGAGCGTATTTCCGTCCCATGATGTAATAGGGGGCGATCCTATTCCCATACCGGGCACAATTCCAAACTCCGGGCCGATACTGAGCATTTCGTGACAGAGAAAAATCCAATATCATTTGACCCGACTCAGGGATCGAACCCGAGACCCTCAGTACAGCAGTCGTACCGCGTACGCATTACAACCGCGTCACCGAGGCAGTCTTTAATTTGAACGTAATTTGTTTTAATGTATTTCTTATTTTTAATCTCTTACATAGTTTCATATTCATGTTGCAAATTGACGTCATTTGTTCTGCAATCTATTTTGAAGCTGTGAATGAGTCGTAATGTATGAAATATTCTCGTCAGTTGCATTATTTTTGTGGGTTTTCATAATTAGACATGACAATCGTGACAGCTTAATAAGTATATTGTGGTGATATCTTATTTGTAAATATTTTTCAATGACTTTACACGGTGGCGCAGTTGTATTGCGCATGCGGTACGACTGTTATGCTGAGGTCTCTGGTTCGAACCCAGGTAGGGTAAAAGTGATATTGGGGTTTTCTATCACGAAATGCACAATATCAGCCCGGAGTCTGAAATTGTGCCCAGTATGGCGATAGGCTGGCCCCCTATCACGTCATGGGACAGAGATACGCTCGGTGAAATGTGGATGTACTGGTTACACCTCTGCCTACCCCCTCAGAGATTACGGGCGTGAGTGCGTATATATTTATTAGTTCTTTAAATATTAAAGAATATTTGCATACAAAGCGGATACAGTACCTTACGTATAGCTGCCGTCGCGCGTCGCGGTCTCTGGACTCGGTCGCATGCTGACCTACTTACCTCAAAATACTGATTTAACTTTAATTAATAAATTAGTCCAATTCTGTTACATACACACTCAGAGTCAATCCTCAAAAACATCATTAAATGATTAATATTAATTGTAACTACAATTAATGTTATCATACTTATATTTATATTTATTGAAATATAAAAACATAAAAAGGGTTTTTTTTTAATTTAATATAATATTCAATGTAATGTACATAAACCATTAAATTATATTAATATAATTAAACCATTATGTACCTCAAGGGTAATTCTCAAGCAAACAAAAAGTTAATTGCAAGGTCATTGTACACAACAATAATAATTGTTCGCAGAATGATGAAGGTGTCATTCGGGGGTCTGAGAGCTGTTGGAACAGTTCTGACTGTGTCCAAACTAGGTGTGCATGTGCGTGCAATGTCGTCTCAGGCTAATGGGTCCAACTTCTTTTTTAGGCAGGTGAGTTTATTCAAAAAAGAAAGAAAAAGAATAAAAAAAGAAAGATAAAGATCGCAGGAAGTCGCTGGATGCAGGCCGCTTCCATCAGGTCGGTCTGGAAATCTTTGGGGGAGGCCTATGTTCAGCAGTGGACGTCTTGTGGCTGATGATGATGATGATGATGATGAGTTTATTCAATCTAAGATATTGTTTTAAATGGTGTGTTATTTAAATTTGGCTCTTGCGATATACATTCTAATAGTTAACTATCGGTAATTAAGTAAAAAAAAATTACGTCCAGATACGTCCTTGTTTGGGTACTAATAAAGGTTCAAATATGATAAGTAGGTACTATTTTGTAATTTGCTGGATCGATTTTTTTAATCCGAGCACGGAGAAGTGGCTGCACTGCACCCGATGGTAAGCGTAGTACAGTCCAAAAATTTAGGGACCACCGACAAACAATGAGTTTATCGGTGGTCACCAGAATCATAACCGCCTTTATAAATGCTTCTTTCCTCTTCGGAGAGGGAAGAATTTTAAGAAAGACACAAGAATTCGTATGTTTGTGTTAATATTATCATTGTTCACTTACACGGAACATAATTTATATCAAGGTTTTCTTGTGTTATTTTGTAATTAAGTGCCTGTGACAGATCGTATCGAGTCCGCTCCCACTGAAGGCACCAAAAGCTATCTATGGCTTGACATGTTTAAGTAGAGGGAGTCATCAAAGCCGATGGTCTTATATCTGCCTCTAGATTAGGCACAGGCATTTATCGTATTAGGTACCTACACTTGAAGGCTGGTGGTAGGCTATTCATATCCGCCCGGATAGCGACCACCGTACACATGGTGTTAAAACCTGCCATAGTGATCCACACTCCTTGTGTGGATCGCGTTCCAGGATCAGCCAGTGTATATCCCTGTCGCAGACACCTCAATTTGCCTCTTTCTTTTCTCAAAACGTGACCATATACCTACAACGTGTTACAAAAATGTGTGGTGAAATTCAAGCAAAGTATATTGTATGCTATTAGTATTTTACCCTTCGTAATATCAAATGCGATTATTTTGGTAGGATATAAATAAAGTATTTTTTTAATCGATTGATTAACATGTTGATATTCGACTAACAGCTGATACGAAAGGCCGTTACTAGGCAAGCTGGAGTACAATGTAAATAACTTATAGTAATGTGATCAATGTTATCGGGGTTAACAAAATGGTGATTTTAAGGTGAAATATTAGGATGTCTAGATTCTAATAGGATCTGGTACATAAATACTCATTGTGAGGTGTATGTAATGACCTTTAAATATGACCACACTTTTCTGTAACAAATGTTTTTTTTTATTTGATTGAACGACGAGATGAGCGATGCTCGTCTGATGGTAAGCGCCACGCCTGCCTATAAACAGAAGCAACACCACACAGACCTTTGAATTACAAAGCACTGCATGGCACTGAACTGCGCTCGTCACCCCGAGACGTAAGATGTTAATTCTCATAATGCACAGTAATTTCACTGCCTTTAATGTCCTTCAAACCGAAATACAAAAGTGCTTACTGTTGCTTGGCGGCAAAAATAGACAACGCGGTGGTACCAACCCAGATGGCCTCTCGCATACGAGGGACCTACCACCTTGTGTATATAAATGGGCGTCAGTGCATAACTACTACTACTACGGTCACATTGCCGAGCCAGCATAAAAAAAAAAACTAAATATTTGTATTCCAGCTGTTCGACTCTGTGAGCTGCACGTATACCTATCTCCTAGGTGACACGAAGTCTCGCGAGGCGGTGCTTATCGACCCTGTGTTGGAACACGCCGAACGAGACGCGAACCTAGTCAAAGAACTCGGGTTCAACTTGATTTACGCTAGTGAGTACCTACTACTATCTGAACACCTAAGTGACAGGGCTTTCGTATCATCATCATCATCATCATCAGCAACAGGACGTCCACTGCTGAACATAGGCCTCTCCCAAAGATTTTCAGACCGACCTGTTGGAAGCGGCCTGCATCCAGCGACCTCCTGCGATCTTTATCAGGTCGTCTGTCCACCTTGTAGGCGGACGTCCAACGCTGCGCTTGCCAGTACGTGGCCTCCATTCCAGAACCTTTCTGTCCCATCGGTTATCGGTTCTGCGAGCTATGTGGCCTGCCCACTGCCACTTGAGCTTGCTAATCCGCTGAGAAGCGTCGTATCGATATCATCCAATGCAGTTGGAAGCGACTGTGTCGGCCGTAATATGATCCTTCCTATCCTGGACGAAATCCTTCCCATCATTTCCCATATCCTAAACCACTCCATCGCCTGTGCATCGTTTCCTACAGCTTGGAAAGAAGCTAAAATCATTCCTATCCCGAAAAAATCCAACCCTTCAACCTTTACCGATTTCCGTCCTATCTCGATCCTACCATTTCTTTCCAAAGTGCTAGAACGCTTAGTCCATTCCCAACTTAGTGCATTTCTGTTTCAAAATCAACTCCTAAATCCTTTCCAATCCGGTTTCCGTCCTGGTCATAGCACGACCACCACCCTGGTTCATATTACGGATGATATCAGATCCGGTATGGAAGATGGCAAGCTGACGATTTTAGCTCTGCTAGATTTCAGTAATGCCTTCAATACCGTTGATTTTGATGTGTTGCTCAGTATACTTCGCTCTCTTAACATATCTCCAATGGCAATTGAGTGGTTTCAAAGTTACCTGTTTGGACGCCGGCAGCGGATTTGCATCGAGGACAAATACTCCTCTTACTGCACCACTTCTGCCGGAGTGCCACAGGGCAGCGTTTTATCTCCTCTTCTCTTTGCAGTTTTCATCAACTCTATTTCCCACCAACTTCGGTCTTCCTACCACCTTTATGCAGATGATCTCCAAATCTACTCTCAGGCGCCATTGGGCAAGGTGACGGAGGCTGTTGCCATGATTAATTCCGACTTGAGTTTCATCTGCGACTGGAGCAAGGCATATGGACTAAGGATCAATCCTTCTAAAACTCAGGTCATTATCATTGGTAGCACCAGGATGAGATCCAAATTAGACTTCTCTCACATACCAATGGTTTCTTGTGGTGGTACTACCATTCCGTACAGTGATACTGTAAAAAACCTTGGACTGTACATAGATAAATCGCTTACCTGGGAACCGCTGCTTAAAGAACTGAGCCGCAAACTGTTCGCTTCAGCTGGGTCTCTGCGTAGATTACGCAACCTTTTACCTATACCCACTAAAATTTCGCTTGCACAATCCCTTCTCCTTCCCATCCTTGATTATGCAGATGCCAGCTATCTTGATCTCACTGAACAACAACTAGACAAACTTGAGCGACTTCAAAATTTTTGTATCAGATTTATATTTGGATTGCGCAAATATGATCATGTTTCCGAGTTTCGTGCTAAGCTCAAGTGGTTACCCATACGACTTCGCCGGAATGCCCACATTCTTTCTCTTCTCTACAATATCCTTTTCTTTCCTCTTACACCTTGCTATCTCAAATCTCGCTTCCAATTCCTTGATGCAACGCACAACAAGTTTCTAAGATCATCAGAGAACTTGACTCTGAAAATGCCGGCGCATTCCACTTCCTTCATGGACAAATCCTTCACTGTTCAGGCTACTCGGTTGTGGAATGCTTTGCCGGTAGATATAAAACGAGCCCAATCACTGCCAATATTTAAAAAGATGGTGAAGAATCATTACCTCTCCAACTAGGTGATTGTATGTGTTGTGCTTACGATTTTATCATAATTATATTTATTATTTGTATGTATTATGTATATTATATTAGCTATCTATTTAGTATATAGTATTGAAAATAAAAGTATATACATGTAGTTTTCTTTTATGTACCCTACCCTTTCTGGCTCCTACTATTTCTCCATCCCATGGTTGCCTGGAAGAGATTGCCTTCAGCGATAAGGCCGCCAATTGTACTTCTGTATTGTTAACTGTTTTTCTTGCATGTATGTAATCCAATGTACAATAAAGAATTATAAATAAATAAATAAAGAACATTGAACATCATTCAGAACTTTGAATTACCCAGTACTGCATGCACTGCTATGCACATGTCATCTCGAGATATTAAGTGTTAGAATGTCCAGAAATATCATAAGCTTCAATGTCTTTCAAATTGTGTTTGGCGGTAGAAATAGACTCGCACTTGACTGGAGTTTATTCTGCTTTACCTTTACTTCACAAGTAGCTGTTTACCAAAATATCAGCACCTGTATCTTTAAATTTAGTTTTAATTAAGTATACAGTGAGATCCCAAATCCGTAATAGTAGGATAGTGGGAGCCCAAATCCCCTCCCCTTCCCAATCCCTAATTATCCCTTTCCTTTAAGGTCGGCAACGCGTCCATGATTCTTCTGGTGGTGGGCGTACATGAGCGGTGGAGATCACTTACCATCAGGTGATCCACTTGCTCGATTGCCGGCCTATGCTATGAAAAAAAAATATATAGTGAGATATATTTTTATGTTAGTTAGTTATCGTTATGCCAGTAATAAATGTTTTCTTTCTTTCTTTCTAATCCGCAGTGAACACCCACATGCACGCAGACCATATAACTGGTACGGGGAAGTTGAAATCTCTCATGACCGGCGCTAAGAGTGTGATAGGCAAGGCGTCAGGCGCGCAGGCTGACGTCCACCTCGTCGACGGTGACGTCGTCAAGTTCGGAGACTACAAACTGGTGGCCAACGCCACCCCGGGACACACCAATGGATGTCTCACTTACGTATGTCACGACCAGGTCAGTACATCTAGTCTCTTCTACTCAGTACTATAATTGTGATAGGCAAGGCGTCAGGCGCGCAGGCTGACGTCCACCTCGTCGACGGTGACGTCGTGAAGTTCGGCGACTACAAACTGGTGGCCAATGCCACCCCGGGACATACCAATGGATGTCTCACTTACGTATGTCACGACCAGGTCAGTACATCTAGTCTCTTCTACTCAGTACTATAATTGTGATAGGCAAGGCGTCAGGCGCGCAGGCTGACGTCCACCTCGTCGACGGTGACGTCGTGAAGTTCGGCGACTACAAACTGGTGGCCAACGCCACCCCGGGACATACCAATGGATGTCTCACTTACGTATGTCACGACCAGGTCAGTACATCTAGTCTCTTCTACTCAGTACTATAATTGTGATAGGCAAGGCGTCAGGCGCGCAGGCTGACGTCCACCTCGTCGACGGTGACGTCGTGAAGTTCGGCGACTACAAACTGGTGGCCAACGCCACCCCGGGACATACCAATGGATGTCTCACTTACGTGTGTCACGACCAGGTCGGTACAACTAGTCTCTTCTACTCAGTAGTATGTTTATTTTATAATAGCACGGCAAATTGATTGCACTTCACCTGATGGTAAGCGTAGTACAGTCCAAAAAACTAGCGACCACCAACAAACAATGAGTTTATCGGTGGTCACCAGTCATGCCGGCCTGTATAAATGCTTCTTCCCTCTTCGGAGAGGTGAGAAGCAAATCGAGGGGCCTGCGACAGGATAGGTGGTTGACCGTGCAGACACAGGGATACAAGGATGTGCCCCTGGATTGGGAATGATTTGGACCTCCGGATATCTCTCACCGTACGAAACTTAACAGAATGCAGACCACGTCAGTTATTCTTGAAAATATCATCAACCATTCAAAAATTATAGCCATTTTTCTAAACCATTGTCTTTCAGAAAACCGATATAAAGTGCCGGCTTGCTGCTGTATATCGTACGACAGCGAGATATTAGGAGGCCCAAATCCCTCTCCCTATCCCAATGCTTTTCTTTTAAGGTCGACAACGAGTCTATGATTCGTCTGGTATTGTAGCTTCATGTCGGTGGAGATCACTTACCATCAGGTGAACCGCTTGCTCGTTTATGCCTATGCTGTAAAAACAACGTCGGGGGTTTAACTGTTAGATTATAAACTAGCTTTTCCTCGCGGTTCAGCCCTCATGATCTGCTTTTTCCGGCATAAAAAGTAGCCTATGTTACTCAGTGATAATGTAGCTTACTAAAGGCAAAATAATTTTGAAATAGGTCCAGTAGTTTTTTTTTTATACTTGTATCCGACCGGATAGCGACCACCGTACACTGGTGCTAAAACCTGCCATAGTGGCCCACCTTGTGTGGGTCGCGTTCCAGGGTCAGCCAGTGTATATCCGGTTCTCCCCAGGGGGCTTGCCTCCTGATCCTAACCCATTTCCCATCCCTTTTTCCTTCCCCTCCCCCTTGGCCTTTTGACAGGCCGGCATAATCTTGCCGACCTACGATGGACACACTGTTTATCGTTGGTCGACACTATTCTTGGATTGCGCTACACTTACCATCAGGTGTAGCGTAGTTACTTTGCCGAGCCAGAATAAAAAAAAAATGATAATATGTTATATATAAAAATACAAATCTTTCCTCTTCATAATATAATTGTAGATATCCACTATTCTCATTACAGGCGCTGGCTTTCACAGGAGATACAGTACTAATCCGTGGGTGTGGTCGCACTGACTTCCAAGAGGGTAGTTCAGAAAATCTATACAAGTCGGTGCACGAGAGAATATTCACGCTACCAGACCATTATATACTGTATCCGGCACATGATTATAAAGGATTAACTGCAACCACGGTCGGCGAAGAGAAGAAATATAATCCAAGGTTGACCAAATCGTTGGAAGAATTCATTAAAATTATGGAGAATTTGAACCTGCCGTACCCTAAGATGATAAGTGAGTTGTCTGTTATTTTTAAGTCTAATCTGTTGAGTATAAGTTTGGCCTTCGTCCGTCTGTCTGTGGTACCCTAGCCCTTAAAGGAATGAAATTATTTGAATTCGTTTTTTTATTAAGATAGTGTATTCGAGATGGTCCTTATACTGGGTGGCAAGGAAACACTTCCTAAAACGAGGATAGGTATTAGTGATGATGATTACAGACATGATACTACTAAAATTGGGTGCAAATACGCAATAACTAAATAAATTGATTTCATTTTGCTAAATTCATTAAAGTTGGTTAAATTCCGTACTCTATAAAAAAAAAAAAATGGGTGCGTGTACTTATGTACGCGCGTGAGAAGTTATACTTCTTTGTTATTTATTCAATTTAATAGCAAATATTAAAAATTAATATTATTATTTGATGTTCAATTTTAATTTTTATCACAAACTTTTTATTAAATGTTTTATTAAATTTATTTCTTTATTTTGTGAATATTAAATAACCAATAATAAGTATTTAACATTAATAATTTAATAATATTTAGTGTTAATTATATTAAATAAAAGTATTTTAATTTATATCAATAAATAATACATACGGATAGTTAACCTCAATTATATTGGAGCACTTGAAAAAGTATATAAGCACAATTTTTTTCACTAATATTCACAAAGTAATATCAATCAAAATATTCAATTTAAATCACTACTGAATATAATAATACATACGGATAGTTAACCTCAATTATATTGGAGCACTTGAAAAAGTATATAAGCACAATTTTTTTCACTAATATTCACAAATAGTAAGTAATATCAATCAAAATATTCAATTTAAATCACTACTGAATATAATTTATTAGCACATATATAAATTATAAAGGACATTGTCAAAAATGGCCTATGAATCAACACGCATGAAACATTTACTATAATAATAATTATTATTTATAATGTACATTATAATTATTATTATAGTAAATGTTTCATGCGTGTTGATTCATAGTTTCAATAGAACGGACACTTATTAATTTCGAAAACAATTTAAAAAGTATTCACTTCCGTCATAGTCCTCGGTATTATAATTTTTGGTTCAAATTCGGGTTTTTAATAGGCAAAGGTATTGTAGCTCATACAGCCAAGTCTTTGTAACAACACTCTTAAGCTTCGCATTGTTATGCATTTCGCCAAAGACAAGTGTAATTTATTCTCAAGTCTTCACAACAACGATGAAATATCGTAACATTAATAATTTAATAATATTTAGTGTTAATTATATTAAATAAAAGTATTTTAATTTATATCAACATATCCACTCGACATGATAGAAGTACATTCTACTCTCTTCGCGTTTATGCGAGCCTGGTACTTTTTACGGCAACATGTTCCGAATAAGAAAAAACCTAAAGAGTTTTTCTTTGTCCAAATCGTCATTTGTTTATTAATTACGGCTACTTTCACTCTCATCATTTTTTCTTAACGCGCCTAACTTCATACTGTTAATTTTTTGTGTCACAGGTGCGCGCGCATCTTAAAATTTCACTCTCATCATTTTTTCATAACGCGCCTAAAGAAGTATAACTTCAAAAAAACATTCCCTACGTATGATTATGCAAAATAGAGCTTTAAATTATAAATATAAGTTAATGAATTATCAAAATAAAATTAATATATTAATTTTTACTTGATGAGGGTTGGAATGTTATTGCATATTTGCATCCAATTAAGTGAGAACTTGTGAGAAATAAATGGACAGTGCCGCCATCTGTGTCTGCTGCGGTCAAAACGTTTATTTTGCTTTAAATAAGATGGTATGGCAATCATTTGACACTTCAACGAAGGTAATGCATTTGTATTGCCGGGTTTGCGTGATAAAATGTTGAGTGACTTACACTACGAATAAGAAAGCAAGTACAAATATTATAAATATTTTAAGAATAGTTACTTCGGTATAAAGTTAGGTTTGGTCGTATTGGGATTTCAGTAAAGAAACCACAAATGATTAGTTTGTCGAGCCTACATAGGTACTTGGTTCGCAAATGTTACAAGAGATGGCGTTGTGCTTGTTTTCAATCAACTTTTTATTTTATTTCAGACAAAGCGGTCCCGGCCAACAAAGTGTGCGGTCTATTCTAACAGTCGACATTATTAGTTACATGTAATTGACAAATTGGGCCTTAACAATCATTTTAATAATCGCCAATTCGGACATTAGATTAGAAATCAGTTTGTACTAAGTCAGTGTTGGTTTAAATAAATAATTTCAGAGGTCGCCAGTGAGCCTTATCTTAAGCTTATTATCAATTAAAGAAATCTTATTAAATCAAGGATTTTATGAATCAACTGTAAAATATTTTATAAAAGAAGTATGTAATGGACAGATTTTTTATATTTTTGTTAGATTTTTTACATCTCTTACTATCTTTATAACTAAAGACGGTGGAAGAATTAATCACTATTTTAAAGTTAAGTCAAAGTGATATTGAGGAGATATTTTTTTGTTTGTGAACGTTATAAAATGTGTCAGACACTGGCAATTCACTTGTTATATTGACAAAACATATACATAAACATTATTTAGTAATTATTTTTTATTTATTAATCTGCTCAATAATTATGACCAACGCTTAATGACATGTACTTTTCAATATGTTTATTATTAAAATTTAAAAAGCTATCTATGTTTAATTAATATAATTTTAATAAAAATAATAATTTTTGTACGATTCCTTTGACATGTCAAATATTTTTTAAAATGGCGGCTATATAACCTCAAAAACGTAGTTTAAAATACACTGGTTAGTGATTACTGTAATTTCTATACAAAATTTTGTAATCTGGCAAAAGACTATATTGTGTACGTTCAGCAACAATAGAATTAATGGGATCATTGTTAAACAAATTCCAAAGACAATTAATTATAAGTTCAATGTACAATGAAATTCTAAGATTTTATTTAATGTCTAGATTACAGTCAATGCCTGTGATAAAAAAAAAAATGGGTGCGTGTACTTATGTACGCGCGTGAGAAGTTATACTTCTTTGGCATCATTAAAAAATAGTTTTTAATTGCATGCAAATAATTGATTACAATAATAATAAGTATTTAACATTAATAATTTAATAATATTTAGTGTTAATTATATTAAATAAAAGTATTTTAATTTATATCAATAAATAATACATACGGATAGTTAACCTCAATTATATTGGAGCACTTGAAAAAGTATATAAGCACAATTTTTTTCACTAATATTCACAAATAGTAAGTAATATCAATCAAAATATTCAATTTAAATCACTACTGAATATAATTTATTAGCACATATATAAATTATAAAGGACATTGTCAAAAATGGCCTATGAATCAACACGCATGAAACATCTACTATAATAATAATTATTATTTATAATGTACATTATAATTATTATTATAGTAAATGTTTCATGCGTGTTGATTCATAGTTTCAATAGAACGGACACTTATTAATTTCGAAAACAATTTAAAAAGTATTCACTTCCGTCATAGTCCTCGGTATTATAATTTTTGGTTCAAATTCGGGTTTTTAATAGGCAAAGGTATTGTAGCTCATACAGCCAAGTCTTTGTAACAACACTCTTAAGCTTCGCATTGTTATGCATTTCGCCAAAGACAAGTGTAATTTATTCTCAAGTCTTCACAACAACGATGAAATATCGTAACATTAATAATTTAATAATATTTAGTGTTAATTATATTAAATAAAAGTATTTTAATTTATATCAACATATCCACTCGACATGATAGAAGTACATTCTACTCTCTTCGCGTTTATGCGAGCCTGGTACTTTTTACGGCAACATGTTCCGAATAAGAAAAAACCTAAAGAGTTTTTCTTTGTCCAAATCGTCATTTGTTTATTAATTACGGCTACTTTCACTCTCATCATTTTTTCTTAACGCGCCTAACTTCATACTGTTAATTTTTTGTGTCACAGGTGCGCGCGCATCTTAAAATTTCACTCTCATCATTTTTTCATAACGCGCCTAAAGAAGTATAACTTCAAAAAAATGGGTGCGTGTACTTATGTACGCGCGTGAGAAGTTATACTTCTTTGTTATTTATTCAATTTAATAGCAAATATTAAAAATTAATATTATTATTTGATGTTCAATTTTAATTTTTATCACAAACTTTTTATTAAATGTTTTATTAAATTTATTTCTTTATTTTGTGAATATTAAATAACCAATAATAAGTATTTAACATTAATAATTTAATAATATTTAGTGTTAATTATATTAAATAAAAGTATTTTAATTTATATCAATAAATAATACATACGGATAGTTAACCTCAATTATATTGGAGCACTTGAAAAAGTATATAAGCACAATTTTTTTCACTAATATTCACAAAGTAATATCAATCAAAATATTCAATTTAAATCACTACTGAATATAATAATACATACGGATAGTTAACCTCAATTATATTGGAGCACTTGAAAAAGTATATAAGCACAATTTTTTTCACTAATATTCACAAATAGTAAGTAATATCAATCAAAATATTCAATTTAAATCACTACTGAATATAATTTATTAGCACATATATAAATTATAAAGGACATTGTCAAAAATGGCCTATGAATCAACACGCATGAAACATTTACTATAATAATAATTATTATTTATAATGTACATTATAATTATTATTATAGTAAATGTTTCATGCGTGTTGATTCATAGTTTCAATAGAACGGACACTTATTAATTTCGAAAACAATTTAAAAAGTATTCACTTCCGTCATAGTCCTCGGTATTATAATTTTTGGTTCAAATTCGGGTTTTTAATAGGCAAAGGTATTGTAGCTCATACAGCCAAGTCTTTGTAACAACACTCTTAAGCTTCGCATTGTTATGCATTTCGCCAAAGACAAGTGTAATTTATTCTCAAGTCTTCACAACAACGATGAAATATCGTAACATTAATAATTTAATAATATTTAGTGTTAATTATATTAAATAAAAGTATTTTAATTTATATCAACATATCCACTCGACATGATAGAAGTACATTCTACTCTCTTCGCGTTTATGCGAGCCTGGTACTTTTTACGGCAACATGTTCCGAATAAGAAAAAACCTAAAGAGTTTTTCTTTGTCTAAATCGTCATTTGTTTATTAATTACGGCTACTTTCACTCTCATCATTTTTTCTTAACGCGCCTAACTTCATACTGTTAATTTTTTGTGTCACAGGTGCGCGCGCATCTTAAAATTTCACTCTCATCATTTTTTCATAACGCGCCTAAAGAAGTATAACTTCAATAAATTTTTATTCCTATAAAATTGTTGAATTTTAAGCAAATATGTCTATTGATAGATATTAAAATTTAATATAATGTTATGTATAATTTGTTAAATAACTATTGTTGGATTTTTAAATAGAATTTGTTGGATCATAATGACTGTGTGTGATATTATAATTTATTTATTCAAATTTATTATGTATCCCTCTTACTATCCTACTTTCGACTATTCCTAAATACCCGCTCATCCCAAAATTATTGATCTGTCGCCAACGCGCCCATGGTTCTTGTATTGTGGGCGTAAATGGGCGATGAATATCGCTTACCATCATGTGACTTGTTCGTTTGCCGGCCAATGCTATAAAATCACTTTTCCGGTTGCACTGCACGTTCCTACCATTAGATGTAGCCAGTGGAGCAATGTTTCCCAACGTGGGGCCCACGCCCCACAGGAGGGCAATTTGATAGTTAAGGGGGGCAATTTAAAAATGAACTCGACACGACTTTAACCCTTTCGCTTTGGGTTATATAAATGCAATGCTAGATATCGGTGACAAATTAACAAAAAAATGTTAAGGTGGGGCATGGCCTAAAAAGGTTGGGAAACACTGCAGTGGAGTATTTTAACATACGGCGCTCAGGGTATATAGGGTTTGCAGCCCCATAAATTCAGGGTACCCCCAGTAACCCCCTTTTCGGGGTATCAATGAAAACACGAGCAAAGACTAAACATCAGTATCGGTCCGCGTCTTGATAATAGAAGGGTAGGTACTTTATCATTTTTGTACCCGACTGGATAGCGACCACCGAACACATGGTGAAAAATCCGCCATAATGGCTAGTTCAGGCAAGTCGCGTTCCGGGATCAACCAGTGTATATCTAGTAACTATAGTATAAGTGGACAGACGACCTGATAAAGGTCGCAAGAAGTCGCTGGATGCAGGACGCTTCCAACAGGTCGGTCTGGAAATCTTTGGGGGAGGCCTATGTTCAGCAGTGGACGTCCTGTGGCTGATGATGATGATAGTAACCAAGTAAAGGCAGGCATAATTCTGCCGTTTGTTGAGGGATGCATTATGTCTTGGCGACCGACATTTTATTCGGACTTCATTGTACATACCACCAGTCACTTTGCCGAGGCACGATGGACGGCAGCACGGGTGGTCGGCCTCGTTGCTGCCGTTGACGCCAAGGGCGTCCTTCGGTGTGCGGGGGCTTCTGAGCCCCCCCCCAATAGGAGACGGGCCGCTAGGCGGCACCGCGCAGGGGCGGTTCCGGCTGAAGCCGGGGTGTACGCCTCGGGAAACCCGGGGCCGTCCTTAATGCGCTGAAGAAGGTCACCGCGGGGTTTTAGTTGGTAGTTACCGACATAGGTTGTAATATAGTGTTTGGGACTCTGCCATTCGTGTTTCATCTGGGGTGATGAAACACGAATGCCAATCACTCTCCTCGCGATCCCAAGAGAGCCGTAACATGGGGGTTTTCGATTGGCCATCTGCAAAAATGCAGTTTCGAAACCAACAACACATTGTAAAGCCTGTTACTGAGACTACCTTCTATAAGACACGACGAAATTAAATGATAGTAATAAATAAAGTGATCTTGTAGTTCAAACAGCGGTACCTATAGGTCACACAGAATTGCCATGGAAAATTTGCAGTGCCGCTGTATTTTCGCTTAAAGCTAATTGGTATTTTCTATTGGTAGTTTAAGGATTGTAATATTGTAATGATGCATATTCATTTATATACCTAGTCCATTGATGTTGTTTTTCATTCTTACGTAATTTGAAAAAGTACAACAGAGTGGGATCTAGATAAATAATATAGCGCACATTCCTCCTTTTATACATATACTAGCTGTCCCTCGCGGTTTCACCTGCATGTTATAGCCCTGCTCCCATTGGGTCATAGCGTGATATACATATAAACCTTCCTCATGAATCACTCTATGTATTGCTGAAAACTGCATTAAAATCCGTTGAATAGCTTAAAAGATCTAAGCGAACAGACAGCGGAAGCGACTTCATTTTATACTATCTAAAGATATAGTGATTTGGTTTAAAGCAGTATCTATGTAGTTAACACCCGGAGTGTTTCTGTCATCGACAAATGATATGATTCGTTATTTTACAAACGGTGTCGCCTGTTTGTAATGTCAAGCACTTTATAGAATCGAAAAATGCCCTAACTTATTGTCCATATCTACCTAGGGTATCGGAATCCAAGACGTCCGGTCTACAGGGACTATTGAAGGCGATAAATAATATACGTATTTCCTAATCATTTCAAAGGGAGAGAACACGTGCCCTGGATTACTTATTTGCCAATTATTGATGCCCGGCACATGGCACAATAATTTATATTGTGACTTAACCCGCGTTATTCCGGACCCCTTGGGTGCTCACGGGACCAACCAACCAATCAGAATTACACTTGCGTTAATAATAGTAATTTTTGGATTACTCTATGGTATAGTATATACACTGTTGAAAACAGGGGCACCATGCATAAGCCCTTATACACCAATGGTCTTATAACGTGTTAGAGCTATAAAATTAAATTAGGTTTATATTGGCCATTTTTTATGGGTTACCATAGTTACTAGTTGTTAGACACCTAGTTCAAAATTAAGTTAGAATACGTTTTGTAATACATATACCAAATAAAATATAACATGTTCAAATACAAAAGTCACCACTCAGGTATATGTATATATTGGAAGAAAGATGTGAATAATTTACTTGCGAAAATAGGTAACTGTCTTTATGTTAGTAAAACTGGTCGTGAGTTCTTATTCGAATGGTGTGAAACAGGCTCTTGAATATTGATTGTTAGCACACGGTACTATAATAATTGTGACATTCTAACCCGCGTCGTTCCAGACCCCTCCTGAGACGCCGCTCGCTGACATTAACAGAATGTCTCGACACAGGGGCGGTAATCACCGGATTCACGCCCTTCACAACTGCATTGTATTTGGTACACTTTGCTCTTTTGGGTTTGTAGGATCGCCTAATTGATCTAGTATTCCCACTGATTTTTTGGACTGTCAGATATTTCGCCTATAACTCATCCAATTTAAGTATCTTTACAATTTGTTTGATGATCAATACTTGAATATGGATGTGTATCCTGTGTTAAAATCTTTGATAAGAAATATAAGGGGAAGTCAACCAATTTCTACTATAGAATAAACATTGCACAAAATATTTGACAAGTAGCATAACAGTACCACCCATAAATTTTTTAAGCACAGACCGGTATCGTCAAAGGGGAAGGCAGAGGAACTTATGTGAAGTGCACAGGAACATTAGAAACAGTTCTGTAACTTCTTTAATGCTGAATCGATTTAAAACCTCTCTAAGAACCGTCTCGATGAAACCATCTTTCTAGCAAAAAAACCGTATTCTGACAAACTGACAGACTTAAACATACGTATTTTTTGTTAGGTGTTTGTGGTTTAAAAATCATATCACGTGAACGTATACGTAGCTAGTCCTAATCGTTACAAACTTAAAGGCTGTTCTCAGTAGTTAGTAGTTGGTCTCAGTTTGTATTTTACCTGACGCTAAAGTTTTGCTACCGTGTAAAAGCATGTGCAGCGAGATAGCGTTAAGAATTGTTAGTTATAGTATGCAGACCTCATGTTCATATAGAGTGGAGAATTACGTTTTAAAGGTTTTTCATCATGGTTTGACACGGGTCGACAGGGTCCATTGGCGTTACCGAAGCGGCACGTGTTTTAAAACTACCACCGGATTCAAAACGATCCATCTTGAGAAGACCCGGTGAAACAAACTCAAGTGGGCTTCCTTTACCGCTGGATTCAACGCGGCGCGACCCAGCCCTGAGAAGATCCAGCTAGACAAACTCAGTGGGCTTGTTTTTGGTCCGGTCTATCAATCCAATTTATTTGAGGAAATACGAAGTATATCTCATATATATAATTAATAAAAAGGCAGATTGATACGGATCATATAATATTGGAAAACCATAGTGGCTCATTCCAGCAATTAGCGTTCTAGGGTAAGGTAGTGAATATCCAGTGACTTCATATAATAATCGAGTCGAGAGACGCATTGTCTCGTGAGAAAACCTGCATGTCCAATACGCCATATATACGTATGCACTCACGCCTGTAATCCCCGGAGGGGTAAGCAGAGGTGTAACCACTGCACCCATAATTCGCTGAATGTCCCATGATATCATAAGAACGGTCTAAAAGTGTCAATAGCGTGGCTCTACCATTCATAGGTTTTTCAAATGAGGTATAATATATAAAATCTATTTGAATTTCACTACTTTACAAACACAATTGGTCGTTTTCGACCACGGCTCATACTTAAAAATATCAGATCAGTTCGGTTTCCATTATTCGGTAGAGGATTGTTTATATCGTCGGCAACTTCTACAAGTTCTCATGAAAAATATTCCGTGTGATTTGATTTCCTGCCAAGTGTAATGCGACATTTACATGGTACTATAGAAAATTGCGACCTCACAAACGTGGTAGCTGCTGTAATCTTATAAGTTTCTAGGTGCATTACGTGACCGCTTTTCTTTGAACCGAATGTTTCGGGGTCAAATGTTCTACATACTGCCCTAATTTCTTGTATAATTTCCTATAATTTCGCATGCATGACATTTCTATTTATAGCTTATGATTGAATGATGAGACGAGCAAGGCGCTCGCTGGTAAGCGCGACGCCTACTCATAAACAGAAGCAACACCGCACAGAACGTTGAGTTACAAAGCACTGCATGGTTTTGAACTGCGCTCGTCACCCCGAGACATAAGATGTTAAGTCTCATAATGCCTAGTAATTTCACTGGTTACAATGTCCTGCAAACCGAAACACAACAGTGCTTACACACTGTTGCTTGGCGGCAGAAATAGACAAAGGGGTGGTACCAACCCAGACGGCCTCTCGCATACGTGGGACCTACAACTTAGTAAATTGTAATTTTTTTATTTCATGCTGATAACTGTTAGAAATCGAAGGAGTTGCAATTTAACAAACAATGGTGCTACGTAAATATGTTTGGGGTAGAAGATGCGCAGAGCGGCGATGCTTCACGAGGTTGGATCGTGAATCGATACTCTTCATCTATTGGATAGCTGCCGCATACTGTAGGCGAGTAGTTGGATTTGAAATGAGAGGCCGCGGGTTCGATCCTCGCACCCAGATAAATGTTCGTGTAAGTCAGTGTTACCAGATCAGATATTAAAAAAACCATAGGGTGACGCTGAAAAAATTCGTAGAATTCCGTAGACTACCTCTGAAAAAAATCCGTAGATCCACTGAATATTTCGAATTAAAATTACACATAAATCCAAATGCTGACGAATGAGTATTGATAACTAGGATCGCCAATTATAAAATGATTTTCGTTTATGCAAGTAATTAAATCTACCCACTGGGGTTTTATAAGGTTAATGGACATATATAAAGTTCAAGCGCCCTACATGATGCATGAATGATCCTTGTAACAAAATGCAATTCGTCGTTTTTTTAAATAATCCGACTCGGCCGGGTTATTACCACCGATTATTTAAAAGAAAACTGACATAAAAAAGCAGCGTTGCGTTTCGTACGGTGAGTGAGATTATCAGGGGCCCAATGGCTCTCCATCTCCCAATCCCCATTCCTTTATTTTGCGGTCGGCAATGCAACCTGACATCGGTATTGTTGGTGTTCATAGCGATCGGAGATCAGTTACCACCAGGACTTGCCCGTTTACTGCCCTCTGCCATAAAAATCCCATAAGAGATAGCTACTAGCAACCAGTATGTTATACTTATTTCCATATTTTTTCCTTGATGTAATAGAAGGCGAGTTGGTAGTCATTTGCCCACACTAATTCTAATAGCAGCGACTCACGTTATTAATAATGAATACATAAATACATAGTGTAATAATGCAGTTACAGTATTATTACACAACCCCGTATGTATTCAATATAGAAATGGACGACAAACGGAATATAAAGTACGTGTTTCTCGCCCCTAAGTTCGTCCGCAACACACCCTCTTGGAGCACGTAGCTCAAGTGACGCATTTTATGTCATAACAAGCTTATGCTCGCGGGTGCGCTTCCATAAATAATTTTTATACGACGAATAAATAACGAAGGTCCTCAATTCGAAATGGATATTTTTCGATATACCCGTAACGGGGATATACTGGAACTTTGTCATTTATGCAATGGTTGATAATTCTTTCACTAAATCGCGAAATATTTTTTTTTTAATAAAAACAAAATGAAGTCAAAAAGACTATGAGGCTAAAAATAAATATAACGAAATTTTGAGTAGGTGCTTTTAATATCAATGACCAATTTATCGAGTGGTAGAGCCAAGCTGTAGACAGTTTTGTCTACAGCATGAATGGGCTGGCTCGACCGGATCGTTACCACTGTCTCACAGAAAACCGACGTAAAGTAGCAGCTTGCTGCTGCGTTTCGTACGGTGAGTGAGATATCCGGAAGCCCAAATCCCCTCCCCTTCCCAATCCCTAATTTTCCTTTAAGGTCGGCAACGCACCCATGATTATTCTGGTGATGGGTGTACATGGGCGGTGGAGATCACTTACCATCAGGTGACCCACTTGCTCGTTTGCCGGACTGTGCTATAAAAAAAAATGAATATAGTAAACTGTCATAGAACGGTTCAGTATTTTATGCCGAGATTAGTCTAATTAAGTTTAAGATTACATAAGCGTATTTATGAAAGAAGATGGAGCGAGACACTCGTAAAAAATGGATTTTCTTGCTTATGGTTTGGTCTGAAAAGCCTGAACTCCAAGATTAGACATGCACCTCTAACCCGGGAGCTTACCTCGGACTCTGCAGACAAACATCTGAGACTACTATTTTAATATATAGATTTAGCAATATTGGACAATGATTCTCCAAATTACAAGATATAAAATGATAAGAACTTAGTAGTCATGTCATTTTGTATTGTAGTGTATGATTGATGTGCTTATGCGTATGTCTATGGTTATTTTGCAGGAGGGCCTGGCCGAATAAATCGAAAACCAACTTATACATAATTTAAATGTTTTTTAATGTTGAGTCATATTTCGGTCGTCGATTTTCAGAATGTTTCTTTACTAAAATAAAACTAAACAAAAACTTTGCATAGAAAACATGTTTATTTTGATTACAGCGTTAATCATTTCTTAAACAACTTTAATTTTTTATTTTTCTCATCAAAAATATTTAGTACTTTTTCGGGCGTGACGTTCTCTATAGCACATTTATTTTCTTTATGTGGAAGAGAAGTACTTAAGAATCCCTTATCACCCATAGTGGAACTCAGCCACGTCGTAGTAATAGTTAGTATTCTTTGGATATGTTCTCTCTACAAAGCTAAAAATCTCAGCTCACATTCGGCTAAGCTAATTCGTATGATAATCGCAGCTTAGTAGTATGTAGAGATTGACCAAAAATCTTTTCTTAAAATGTTCCTTCAGTACTTCAATTAGTGTACTTTTAATACATTTTTATTATTCATTCGTCATTTTGTATTGGGGCGCGGAGTTTTTAATTATTTATATTCTTATTATATCGTTAAAATATATTCGTATTTAATAATTTTTGAGACTTTAAAATTAATCATGTATGATTCCTCGGCTGTACATAATTTAATTCATTTCAAAATAAATAAATTATCTAAAAATAAAATAATAAAATAAATAATAAAAATAAATATTTATGTGCATATATTTAACTGCCCACTGTCCACCGTAGAAGGTTGGCAACTTGGAGTGGGTGAGTCAATTCGGGGATGGGTCAACAAAACACAAGAGAATTAGTTTATCTACGTTGATAAAAACATCGATAGAACGACTTGGTATATATTTTATCCGATTTTATTTAGCGATTTGAGCGCATTTGCTTAGGACGTGAACTTACTGAGTGTATATAAAAATTTTACTGTCACACCAAATTTACTTATATTTTGTCCTTTTTAGAGCTTACACCGACTACGACTGTCTGTCCGTATGTCTCAACGTTTATAGAATTTGTGTTATTATGGCGGATTTCATAACAATTTAACAAAATTTCAGGGACTGCCTCTTTTGTAACTGACTCATGCTCTGAAATTTTATAAATCGCGTTCCGTTTAGTGTTATCCGTAGATGAGATTTCCATTTCCCTAATAATCCGGAATCAGAGTAGTTAAATAATTTATAAAACCTCTCCCAGTTCTATTTACCTGAGAGGTAGGAAACTCGACTAAAACGCATGATCATGCCAACGGAAATTAATCTCATCCATTCACAACTAAGAATTACATACATAACATTGTCAGTACATTTATGAGCGTCTTTTCACAACATTGAACAACGATTCTCACATAAAATGCAATAATATCCGGAACATTTGTCTCCCGGTGCATTCATGGGTTTACTGTAAGGCCCTCATGAATACCGGACCGTCTGCGCGTCGCGACGCCCACGTGACGTCATCCGGCACATCGAACTAGGCATGTGCCGTTCGATACTGAAAGACCCGGTATGCAGCGGACTGAACTAAAATTCGAAGGTTATTCACTTCGTCAATCTTTAATTGTCTTGAGCAAATGTTTTATATGTGCAATTCTTGCATTTTTATGAGCAAAACAAAGAACCTCTCATTCGATTGAATTTTAAAAGACATTTTGTACAAGGCCAGTAAGGTGAAATTGTATGTGGTTTTGGTGTTTGGCCAACGGGAATATTGCATGGACGACCTCTGATTACATAGTTCCTTATTGGGCTGATGCCATGTTTTGCTTTAATCTGGTATTGGATCATGGCGACGAACAATAAGTTTAGTCTTATTACTATAAAAAAAAAATTGGTGTGTGTCGTGGGACACCAGGTATGAACGAAGTTCCTTCGGCTAATGTAGAATCGACAAAAATTGTAAAAAATACAAATTATCAACTAAAATAACAAAATATGTCTCTTTATTTTTGTTTGACAACATAAAATTACATAGAAATAGAATAGAAAAATAGAAATAAAAAAAAGACGTGTAGCACTCGGAGACTGCCGCGGTAAAGCTATTGTATAGCATTTTTTATCAACTTATGTAATTATAAATAATAACGAGCTAGCGTATTCTTTTAAAAATCGAAGGAGATATAAAAATACTTCAAGTATAACTGGCTGAATGAATTTCATTTAAAAAAAGGAACTAACGCTGGCTGGTTATGCGACGCTTTTAACGCTTTTTTCTTACGCTTTTTTCTTACGGTTTTACTATCACATTTTTTTCAGTTCGGTCACGCAGCAAAATCCCTATCCCCTCCAAGCCTGCCGTAAGGAACTTCGTTCCAATAACATTCTCATGAATGCATTGTAATACGACATAAAATTCGTTTATGTATTAATTTTTAATTCAATGAATAGTTCCTACTATAAGGTAGGACAGGAATAAAACTAGATGCTGTCGTGTTTAGCATCTTTATTATCAACACGGTTTCATTATTTAACATTTTAGTAAATGACACGGTTCACTTTATAACTTAAAGTACATTTTGAAATAATTAGACACCAATACTGTATGGAACAGCATTTTCACGTCTCAACTGTTACAAGACAACTGGTTATAGTCTGAACAACAGAACACCTCTTTAATATCTTTTTTTCCCATCACTTTAGTATCCTATCACGGCTATGTGCCTGACATGTATTATTATCCTCGTATGCGAGGCCGTCTGGGTTAGTACCATCGCTTTGTCTATTTTTGCTTTCAAGCAACTGTGTGTAAGCATTGTTGTCTTTTTTTTGAAGATCATTGAAGCCAGTGAAATTACTGGGCATTATGAGATTTAACATCTTATGTCTTGGTGGTGACGAGGGCCGTTCAGTGCTATGCAGTGCTTTGTAATTCAACGTTCTGTGTGGTGTTGCTTCTGTTTATGGGCAGGCGTGACGTTTACCATCAGGCGAGCGTCTTGCTTGTCTCGTTATTCGATCAAATAAAAAATGGTATATATTTATACTAGTAATTATTAATTCTTACCTGTTCAATGTTCATGGCATCAACTAGACTAAATTGTTGAATATGTGTCACTAAGAAGTAATATCATCAAATAGTTCACTCGTTCAAAGACCCGTATCATTTAGTTCTTGTTCCACTCCCGAGACTTGTCTACATGCAAATATCTAGAACATTCTCGGCGCTGCGTCAAGTGTTCTATCTGCAGATGCCTTAATGGCTCGGCTTGGTTCACTTCAAAATGCGATTTGGTATCTCTTACGTTTACTATAAAATTCCTAACTAGATGAAGTAGGTGAAATCTTATTTATCCTGTTTAGTAAAAATCAATCTAGTAGAGCTGTTTTCTCTGGCAGATAGTTCGATAGATATAAATATTTTATAAGAAACTCTTTCACCTGTCTTTATCTCACTCGGAGTGGGGTCGGCGCAACTACATGTGCCAGGAAGATTTCGCTTGCAGTTGGCCAGCCGGTCATACGGCTGCCTTCCTGATGTCACTCTGAACAGAAAACACCCAGACCCGAAACAAATATTTGTGGATCACACAAACATTTGTATCGGTGTGGGAATCGAACCCGCGGGCTCTCGCTTCAGCCGGCTACTCGACCACTTCTTGACGGTTGCTGTCAAAACAAAAAATCCAAATTGGATTTGAATGTTTTATTTTATGGAGCGACATTTTTAGGCCCAAATAATTCTGCTGATCGTTAAGTGAAGCAATATCTCTTGACTATTAGCATTAACTGCAATGTACTTATTTTTATTATTTGATTTAATGACGAGACGAGCAAGGCGCTCGCCATATGGTAAGCGCCACGCCTACCCATAAGCAGCAGCAACACCACACAGAACTTTGAATTACGAAGCACTGCGTGGCACTGAACTGCGATCGTCATCCCGAGACATAAGATGTTAAGTCTTATAATGCCCAGTAATATCACTGGCTTCAATGTTCTTCAAACCGAAACACAAAAATGCTTACACTATTACTTCGGCAGAAATAGACAAAGCGGTGGTATCAACCCAGACGGCCTCTCGCATACGAGGGACCTACCACCTTGTCTTGTACTTATCATCAGGTACATGGTGACTGCTATGCCAGGATAAAAAAGATAAAATTATAAAGCATATAAAACGATCAACACAACGTCCATTACATATTCCACAGCCCCGGCTTATAATAATATTTTATGGTTAGGTGAAATTTATTCGCGGCTTGATATTAATGTAATTATTCATATTATTATATTGTCGTTTGGGGACTGTTTGAATAATTCTGTGACAATAACCTCATTACACTCGCTTCAATAAGATGGTGATGTAATAGATGGGAGACAAGCAGGGCCGTTTTAATATGGGCCCTGGGAGACAAGAAATTAGTGCCCTATTGCAAATTAAAAAGAAGTGGATAACAAGAAAAAAAATCCTTTATTATATTCGATATTTTCAATCACAAACGAATAAAAATAAAATAGGTACCTACATTTACATTAAAGAAGCATGACTTAGGTACATTATAATATATTTTTTACCAAGAATTTTATTTACTAAAGTGAGTGTTACTAGCAGCGATAGCTCAGCGGGGAATGGTATGGACTGTCGAGATGAAAGTCGCAGGTTCGCAGCCCCAAGAGCATACACCACTGACTTTTCTAAGTTACGTGTATATTAATTGTTAATTATCGCTTGCTTTAACTGTGAAGGAAACATCGTGAGGAAACCTGCATACCTGAGAACTCGATAAGATTTTTCGAAGGTATGTGAAGTCTACCAACCCGCATTAGGCCAGCGTGGTGGACTAATGCCTAACCCCTCTCATTCAGTAGAGAAGGCCCGTGCCCAACAGTGGGACAGCAATTAAAATACAGGGCTAGTAAAAAAAAATGAGTGAGTGTTGGTGAAAGGGGGGAATAAAACGGTGTTTCTTAAGTTACAAAAATGAAATATTTTGTTCGTATTAGCGAATACCATTTATCAGTCTTTCGAGGGCCCTCTGAGTCGGGGGGCCCTGGGCACGACTCCCATGTGCTCATATGGTAAAGACGGAACTGGAGAATATTCTACTACATCATAATAATTCTTATCAAGAGGATAATTATAAATATTCTTAATAAAATCTATAATAAAACTCAAAGGTGACTGACTGACTGACTGACATTAGTGATCTATCAACGCACAGCCCAAACCACTGGAGGGATCGGGCTGAAATTTGGCATGCAGGTAGATGTTATGACGTAGGCATCCGCTAAGAAATGATTTTGATAAATCTACCCTCAAGGGGATAAAATAGGGGATGAAAGTTTGTATCAGATCACGCGGGCGGAGCCGCGAGCAAAAGCTAGTATTGTTATAATGTACAGGGAGTTATAGGTTCTATTAAAAATACATATGATATACTTTTAGTAAATTATGCTAAAGTTAAGAATTAATGGTCAACTGCAGCACACAGAGAATGTAATTCACTTTAAATTAGACAGCCTCCGTGACGGAGAGTAGCCAGCTGTAAAGCGAGAGACCGCGGGTTCCAACCCTGCACCGAGATTTATGAGATGACCAAAAGATGAATTCGTAGACCCTCGACAAAAACCGACTTCATAAAGCAAATCCAGTAGTGGATCAAATCTTTGCTGTAACCGAGTCCGGAATTCTTTATGAAATGTCAATGAAAAGGCAGGTGAGTGACAGACTGATATATTTATAATTTTAACTAAAAACCAAAGGAGATCGTCACATTTCTCCCCTTTAAGTCTACCACTTATAACTAACTTTTTAAACCTAACAAACTTAAAGTGACAAGGTATTTTAAACAGAAATTGTACATTATAACCAACTAATGCTGGGCCTGCAAGAATGCCCTTTTAGCCCGATGAAACGCACGCAGTGCACGAGCTGATGCGCCCGCCGGAGGTGGCGATGGCTCAGGTGTACGCCACTCAGGACCGGCGCGTGGCGATGACACCGTCTCTGATGCCTCACTCTGTACGAGCGTCTTTTGTACACCGCCACTCCCGCCGGATACATCCTCACACGCTACACCTTCGACTCCATTACCAACCCCTGAATCTGCGCCCTCTGTGGTAACCGCGCCGCCCATACGAGTTAACGAGTATTTATTTCTGCTACCCGTGGAGATGATCTGATCGGCATGCCTACGCCACTCAACTCCACTATCTAAACCTACTCTATAAGAGACGGGCCCGGTTCTTTTAATAATTTTGGCTTCAGCCCACTTATCTCCTCCCACCGAATAATCACGAGCTAAAACCGTATCGCCAACATCAAAATGCCTTTCGGAGCCCGAAACTCTGGCTCGTTGACGTTCCTGCTTTTCCCGAACCGTGGCCGCCACGTCAGGACGCAACATGTCCAAACGGGTGCGCAGCCGACGTCCCTGTAATGCCACGGCGGGCGAAACACCTGTCGTCGCGTGGTCAGAGTTTCTATATTGCAGGAGAAACTTGCTCAACGCTATGTTTACATCTTCCCTTTCAAATAAAGCTCTCCTTAATGCTTTTTTAACTGTACGAACAGCATTTTCCGCTGCTCCATTACCCTGAGGTCTATAAGGAGCCGAAGTTGTATGTTTAATACCA
Source organism: Amorpha juglandis (assembly GCA_949126905.1). NCBI lineage: Eukaryota > Metazoa > Arthropoda > Insecta > Lepidoptera > Sphingidae > Amorpha > Amorpha juglandis. The sequence continues at coordinate 4,425,677 of OX421380.1, forward strand.
TTATTAACACAAAATATCTCAAACTCTTGAGAAGAAAACGGAGGGCCATTGTCTGTTACAAGCTGTGAGGGTAAGCCAAAACGCGCGAATATACTTCTTAAAACTTTAATTGTAGAAATTGTGTTTGTGGTGCGCATAGGTACAACCTCAATCCACTTAGAATGCGCGTCAACCAAAACAAAATATCGCGTACCACCACAATCCGCGAAATCAGCGTGTACACGTTGCCAGAGATGCAACGGAAACTCCCAAGGGTGCAGCTGCGCCCGTGGCGGCTCGTCGCGTACACTATTGCACGCGGCACATGACTTACATAACACTTCGATGTCCTTATCCAAATTTGGCCAATAAATGTAACTACGCGATAAACTTTTCATTTTGTTTATACCCAAATGACCTTCATGAATCTCTTGCAAAACGTTTTTTTGCAAAACTAAAGGAATCACTATCCTGTATCCATAAATAATACATCCCTGGTCAACTGAAAGGTCATTTTTCCTACTAAAATACGGTTTCTCCGCATCGCAGCTTGGAACCGATGGCCAACCGAAAAGTATATACCCTTTTATCTTACACAGCAACGTATCACGTACTGTCTCTTTGGCTATATCTTTACAAACAACGGGTAGACAATCCTCAACTAAATTTAAGTAATCTACAGCTTCCACGGAGCGATCCTCCTGAGGCAACGGCAGTCTGGATAGAGCATCAGCTGGACCGTTGTCCACCGATCGGACGTATTCAATCGTGAAATCATACGCGGCCAAACGCGCCGCCCATCTCTGTAAACGACTCGCGGCTGTTTGCGGAATTCCTCCTTTATTCCCAAAAATGTAAGTGAGCGGCTGATGGTCTGTGCGCAACGTAAATCGTCTACCATAAAGATAATAATGATGTTTTGTTACACCAAAAAGAATCGCCAGAGCTTCTTTATCGAGCTGGCTATAGTTGCGCTCAGACACACCGAGCGTGCGCGATACACAACTAACAGGTCGTTCGCTACCGTCCGAATATCGATGCGCCAGTACCGCACCTAAACCGTATGCGCTGCTGTCCACGGACAGAACTAGTTCACGTCCCTCTTCATAGTGGGCCAATACGCGGTCGCTCAGGAGACATCGCTTCGCTTCAACAAAGGCCTGCTCACATTTTGAGTCCCATTCCCAGCAGGCACCCTTCTTGAACAAACTATGCAATGGATGTAATAAGTTACTTAAATTAGGAATAAACCGCCCATAATAATTAAGCATACCTAGGAAGCTTTTAAGTTGTGAAACGTTATCAGGCCTAGGTGCGCTAGAAATGGCACTCAGTTTATCAGGATCCGGCCGCAAACCATACTTACTAATTATGAATCCTAAATACTTCACATTATCCTGCATAAAACAACACTTTTTAATATTAACAGTCAGTCCCATATCGCGTAATCTAACAAGTACAGCTCTCAGATTTTCCTCGTGTTGAAGTCGATTCTCTCCAGTAACACAAATATCGTCAAGAAAAACGACACACCCTGGTACCCCGCGCAGAGTCTCTTCCATCAGTTTTTGAAATTTCTCCGGAATACAGGACAAACCATAGGGTGTACGACGGTACGCGAACGTACCAATATGCGTAGTGATGGCTGTAAACGGTTGTGAATCGTCTGACAATAAACACTGTTCGTACGCATGTCTCAGATCAATTTTGGTGAACCTCTCACCCCCGCTTAAATTCGCAAACAACTCGTCAATTCGTGGCAACGGATAATGGTCCCTTTTCAATTTTGGGTTAATAGTAATTTTGTAGTCGCCACAGATACGAATTTCGCCGTTCTTTTTGACCACGGGCACAATCGGAGTACCATAGTCTGAATAATCTACGCGATAGATAGAACCGTCTGCCTCAAGTCTTGCAAGTTCACGCTCAACTCGTGCGCGCAGTGACAGCGGCATAGATCTCGCACGCACGTACACTGGTGTATTATCGGACAACTGTAGTTGTATGGTTCGCTTACATACACCAAGTTTATCGCAAAAGACATCCGGAAACTCTTTACACAATTGGTTAACAAATTTATCATCACTGATTTCGTTGAGGTAAATATTCGTTATTTTTAAAGCACACAACCAGTCTCGCCCTAAAATAGGTCGCGCTCCGCCCCGTATAACATAAAGTTTCAATGCATTACATTTAACACTACCTAGACTAACGCCGACCTCAACGTAACCAAGCGATTCAATCCGAGCACCCGAGTAGCTATGTAACATTAAATTGTCCGTTTCGATCTTTATATATGAAAAAAGGCGACGGTACATGTTCTCACTAATCGCAGAGATACGACTACCTGTATCAACCTCAAACTCAATATGTTTCCTATCGATGCACAATTTAATAAAATATGGTTGATTACCTCGGGCTACCAGTTCCATATTGAACATAACATTATCAACCGAGTTGTCGTCTACATAATTATGCCGACCAATGCCCCCCTTTTTGCACATAACTTTTAGATGACCTCTTTGGCCGCATTCGTCGCATTTGTAACCTTTAAACCGACACCTAAACGGATTGTGCGACTTGCCACAACGCCAGCATAGGCGCGCGGCCTCTGAGCCGCTCGCGTCCCTTGCTGCCGCTCCACCTGCTGTGCTGGAGGCGGGTGCTCTTGAAAATCGCGCTCGCGGGCCGGTCCGACTACTGCGCGCGTGATGCAGGCTTTCGCCCGCCTCGCTGCCCGCCGCCTCCAACGAGTCTGTCTTCACCATGGTAGAGCTGCTCACCTCGGCATGTTTCTGAGCTGCCTCGAGAGCCAAAGCCAATTCTACCGCCTCCTTATATTGTATATTCCTTTCTGCAAAAATTCTCGAGCGCATGTCGTTGTTCAACAATCCAGACACAAATTGGTCACGTAGATTTTCTTCCAGTGACGAACAGGACTTGCATTTGCTGAAATTGCATGTGGCTGCAAGATGTTTAAGTGCCTGTAGGTAACCGGTGAGAGACTCGTTAGCTTGTTGCCGACGTAATCGAAACACATGACGTTCGGCTATCTCCGAACGCTGAGGTTCTAAATGATTCGACAAAAGCTTAATCAAATCATCATAAGTGTGATCTTCCGGAAACTTAGGTGCACATAAATCGCACATAAGGGAATAGGTTTCCGCCCCTACTACCGTAACCAACATTGAAACTTTAAGATCATCCCTTATGTCATTTAGCTTGATGAATTGTTCAACACGCCGAACGTATGCTGGCCACTGCTTTGACTCCAAATTAAAAGGTTCCAATTTACCGATCGGCATATTAGCAACCAAAATAAACTGTTTTAACACGCGTGATAGCTCTTAAATAATTTATATTTTATTTCTCGTCGCCAATGAAATGTCAATGAAAAGGCAGGTGAGTGACAGACTGATATATTTATAATTTTAACTAAAACCAAAGGAGATCGTCACACTTTACATCGCGTGCGAGGTTGTTACAAGAAAGTCAGAAGGTCAAGCTCCGTGCTTAAACACTATATGACCTAGATTGCTTACATAATTCAGTATAATTCCAACGACTGATGTTAAAGTCGACCCACTAGAGTGTAAAGCCTTGGAATTAAAAATTTCCTTATGTAATCGACAAGATGTTGAGTTTTTTACTGTTTGGAGAACTTCGTGGTGATTGTTATTAATAAGGGGTCACTTAATATAACACATTGAAATAAAACTAATTCAAACGGACTTTATCGTGGTAATTTATTTTAATTTTGGTCCTGACATTTTGAATGCTTTTCAGCTTTCGTGGTCACGGGATGGACTGAGATGGAGATTGTCCCGTTAAACTGAAGATAGGCAATGAAACATTAACTTTTCGGATAACGTACATCCCAGTCCACCCCGTGACCACGAAAACCTTTCGAAACGTTGGGAAGGTTTTTAAGTAATTTATATTTTTTTCGACCAAAATAAACAATTTAAAATCTTTATCGATTTTGGCTTCCGAATCACAAAACTTTCTTGATATACTTGCAATTATTCAATAACAATATCTACAGAAAAAGTTCACCCAGGCTTGCAACACCGCAGGGTAAATGGGATAAAATGGATATGAAACGTATTACATCACAGGCCGGGTCAACTTGATCAATATTCGGTGTCATAACCGGGACATTCTCATGCTTGCCAAAATAAACCCGATGCCTTGTGCACTTTATTTCCTGAAGTCGCATCATTGAAGTTTATGATTGCTTTTTATTCTATTCATGCCAACTTATGTATTCTGGTGGGAGGGTACCTACCTTATTAAGGAATTAGAAGGGAAGGGGGTTTGGCTCACTCACCATACGAAATGTAGCAGCAAGCCGCTACTTTACATTGGTTTTATACAAAGCCCGTTCATGCTGTAGACAAAACTGTCTACACCGTGGCTCTACCATTAAAAAATATATCACAATTTTAGCTCTACTAATGCTGACTAATTATGACGCGAACGCAGGTTGTTAGAGACGTTTTGTTTTTGAATATATTTTCTCAAGACCTGATCTCATTTCGGATTTCCGAGCATACACAATACTAGCATACTCGTAGGATCGTAAGGATTTACACTGACATGTGTACATACAACATCATAAAACGCATTCTAGACCAACTGGCTTGCATGATCAATATCAATCCAATCATAGTCGAGACAGTGGTCGACCTGTGTTTGCTAAAATGTTTTGCACACATGCCTAGTTCGGTACTAGACTCAAATGTTCATTGCAGTGCATCACTAGATTGTTGGCAATACAGTTTTGAATAAATTCCTGAGAAATTACAACAAACATTGTAATTTTATTTGTAACAGCGATGAAATTATCGGATTCAATTTAACATATCATATCAAATACAGTAGTGGTCATGGATTGACTCTTGATGCAATTCGATCGAAACGTCGGGAAATATAAATTCATATAAAAATGTGATTATACGCCTGTATCATTAAATATGAGTAAATACGATTGTAAGAAAGAAAATGAATTATCTATATGCGTCGCCTCAGAGTTACGGCCATTTTGAACGAAGTACATAACTTATACCAATGGATAATATACTAATCGACAATAGACTTATAGGATATATTATTGTCACCAATATCAAAAGTGTGTGCAAAATTTCAGGTCATCGGCTGAGTCAAACTTCTTTAAAATTGTGTTGCAGTTTAAAACCTAGTAAGTATAGGAATAAATAACTTTAATTTAACTATGTAATACTATTTTCACCACAAGTCAGGCTCCCGAGAACCCTCACATTACAAAACATAAATCAAGTCTGTAATTCTAACCTCAACATACAATGCCTTTAAAGCAAAAGCTTGCTCTCACGCGGAAATTTCTCTTGTAATTAATCATCTTGTCCCATCGCGAATGAATATATAAAGGCAACTCAAATGACATTTCACTTGAGACAATTCTATCTTATATTACTAGCTATTACTCGCGGCTCCGTCCTTTTTAACACGCTTTTATTAGCTTCATACGTATGTTAGTATGTTACGGAATCTTTGAACATGATTTTGACCTCATTCAAAACGTCGGATTAAAACGAAATTTGGCATACTTATCAAACACCGATGATGAATATTTATAAAAAAAAAACTGCGCGTTTTTGCGTGTTTTTTTAAATGCCTTTTTTTAATGCTTAAAATATGCCCATGACATGTGTCGTTTCTGTATTGTTAAAACATAAATTGAAATTTTGCATTGAATCCTTGTGCCCTATATCATTATTACACACTACACTTCGCAACGATCAAACCCGAGAAAAGCACGTTCTACACACACAAACGTGCTTAAACTAGAAACCTGAACCCATTGCGCTATAGAAAGGCACAAAACGTGGTGGTTTGGCCGTGCCCCTGGTATTACCGATATAAGCGGCAACCACTTAGCATCAGGCGAGCTGCTTGTGCGTCTATCTAGGTAATAAAAAAAAAAAAAAATGGAAGCAAGAAATCTCAGAATAATTTTACATTCGTATATAAATAGGTAATCGCTAAATACTCGCGCGATTAGGATATGCAGTTACAATCGAGAAACAAGAGTAAACCGAGTTATTACTACTTAATTACAATTTCATGAAATGACAGCTTGCTGTTGTATTTCGTACGGTAAGGAAGATATCTTGAAGCCCACATCAAGATTTCTGTTTCTTTCCTTTTGGCAACAGACCTGTGGCCCTGAAGCTAAGACTATGTAGGGAATATTATTCAAGTAAATACTAAACATAATATGCATATGTAATGATCTGCAAATGAATTACTTATGTGAGAAGCAATAATAACACACGAGTTAAAGACCAGAAAATTAATATTTAAAAATAAAAAAATTGGTTGTCTGTAAAGTCGGTTTACTGACGATAGTTGAACGTGACAACGTCTTAAGAAAATACTAACGGAATGGTAGCGTTTTTCGAAAGAAAATTTTAATTTCATTTGTTTAATAGATTTGTATGTATATAGAGAAGGAGGTAATTGGAAATCACAATGAAATTGATCAAGTTAGATTTATTTGTACGCATAAATACAATTATGTCAATTTTTTTTTACAATTTAATAATTTTTACAAGTATAAATGTGCGTTGAGCAATAGCAGCTGTCCACGCAGACGCATCGCTCACTCAAGTAGGAGAGAGACGGATGTCGAACGCTGCCGAACGCAAAGGCCGATTGTGCTTCTTTGTCGCTCGTTCCGCGCTCTCGCTTGCACTTCAAGCCTTACATGGAACGCCTCAGAGCGAGGTAACGCCGCATGAGTCATGTTTTTTCGTGCGTGCAGTCGGCTTTATCAAATTATAAGACGTTGTCACGTCAATAAACAGAAAAATTAAAAATTATACGACAGGTCATTTCTTTTTCGAGAGCAACTAATTCGACCGAAACAAGCCCAATGAGTTTGTTTCCCCGAGTCTTCTCAGGCGAGTCGCTTAATCATCTGTCTCTCTAGGTAATAAAAACTCGAAGCGAACCAACTCAAAACAATACTCTACAAATAGGTAATCACTAAATACTCGATTGAGATACGCGAACAATTTCAATCTAGGAACGAAGGTATTCCGAGTTATTACACACTCAATCACGCCGAAGTGAATTCTCGCGTGCAATGTGAGTGACTAGTGAATTAAGCGAGTAAAGGCAAGGCTGTTCGGCTTAATGCCTAGATAACGAACCCGTAGACCGTTCCGGGAACACTATTATCCCGCATCCCAACTCTTAGTACATGTGTTTAGGCTAAATTAATTATATGGGTTTAGGAGTTATGCGCCTTGTAGTTTTGGAGTGTTGCTGGTGGGTATAAAGCCCTTATTTATTAAGTTTAGTTTTACCAACAACATGACGTTATTATGTATGTGCCATAGTAGTCTGACAACAAACAACATTACATAAGCTCACGCCTGTATCTTCCAAGAGGTAGGCAGAGTTGCAAGTAGCATCCACGTTTGATATAGTGATTATTTATAGTATTATAAAATGAAATTTAGGTACATTCTAGCACGGAATGTATTTTTGTGTGGTTAGAATTTAGATTCATCGACTCATTGGTCTAAATAGTGACAACGTATTAAGGCCGTCAATTCTAGGTCCTGAGTTCAAATCAGGCAAACATTTGTGTTGCAATTTTAATTCAAAATATCACACATGAGTTGCACAAGATTGGAATTTGTGTCTGGTCGGCGTTAAGTTCGCTTCATTCGTGAGACGGAAATAAGCGTGGCGAACCTTAAGTGCACCTCTATCTACCTCTGGGCCTGCACGCGTGAGCGTGAGCTATTTAGATAGATACATTACAAATATGAATATGAGATATGTATTCTGCGTGCAGTTTCTCCTCGGTAAAGCCGCATTTTTCACCTTTCCTCGACAAATAGCATAAGTGACAGGATTTATGCCATAATTTCGCTTTCAAATGTATTATGGTAAAACGCAACTCATTGTTTTGAGTGCGTTCTTTTATCATTTTATTTCTGTTAGAGTACTTATCAGTTACTATATACAGTTATATGTAAAAATTATGAAATTTGTTCAAATTGTTTTACTATAAGTTTATAAACGCAGACGGATTTGTCTAAATAGGATTTAACGCTTCCTTTAAATGTGGAAGTGCCTAGTGCCTCTCTTTACATTACATTCACTATATTCCACAATGTAAACAAAAATCTACCGACTTTTCAGATACCTCTATTGTATTTAGTGTATTGACAGATCCAAATGAATCACTTTTTCGCAACCCATGAATGTGCGGCCCGCTGTGTACATTCTACCTCACATGTTATGTGGCCCTTGATTAGAAAAGTGTTACGACCACTGGTCTAGAGCATCGATCCGACAGGATTGGTAATACTGTCTCACAAAAAACTCATGGAGTGATAGCTTGCTGCTGCATTTGTGAGGGAAATATCCGGAGGCCCATCTCAAAATTCCTCAGTTTTTCCTTTAAAATTGGTAACACACAAATGATTGCTATGTATTGTGGGTATTCATTGGTGAAAATGTGGTGACCTACTTGTCGTTTGCCAATAAATAAAATCAACTCTCGTTGTCATAATTTTATTTCCTCCATTTTTACACTGAACTAAAACGATCCTATATTATTATATTCCACGGTCACATGAATACACAGCAACATTTCAGATTATGTCCATTAATTTGACGTCCTTTGTCCACTAAGTGAACCTACGAGTGGATAGATATCCCACGCGGTCGATAGAATGGTTTTCATTTCGGACACAAATTCATAACAGAAATTGTTTTGAGCTATGACAGCTCCCTTAGGACATTTCGACCTGTACACTTCGTAAATGCCGTTTAAATTATTGAAATATTATTTATTCGCATTTACATGGGTTTCTGTTATCGCGAGGGGATTGTTTATATTAATTTATTGATCACTAACTTTTCCACGCAGCTCCGCCCGCGCGTTCTGCTTTTTCCGGGATAAAAAGTAGCCTATGTTACTCAGTGACAATGTAGCTTTCTAACGGCAAAAGAATTTTTGAAATCGGTCCAGTAGTTTTTAAGTTTATTCGTTACATACAAAAATACAAATCTTTCCTCTTTATACTATTAGTGTAGATAAGGAAGCATATTTACGGAGGGTATAAATGCTGTATTAATAATTTCATGAATTTAAACAGAGTTCTTATATAATAAGTAACAATAATATGCATATTTTGATATAAAAAAATTTGGTGAATCGTCACTTAAATTCATTTGTTGATGTATAGTGTTCTCTTCGATTTTGTACAATGAATCAATGTTTTCAGTCAAAAAAATACTAAGTTACGTAAAGCAACTCATAGCTGACAGTACATTTTATAGTATTTCATCCCTAATTTTATTTGACAAGAGTGGATTTTCTTTATATCATCATGCTTATATAAAACGGGACCATCCTGGAAGAAAACTCTATCGAATATAAAACTAATCATCCAAATCGGTCGATATTTAGCCGAGTTATATTTGAATATACATAAAAATGTAAAGAATTGAGAACCTCCTTCGTTTTCTGTAGTCGGTTAAATACTAGTGATGATACTGTGCTATACTGTTATCTACATATAATTTGTATTCACAACGACATTACCTTGATATCATTCGTTTGAATGATGTACCATCTATTATTTAAATTATGCCAAGGGCTCAAGTTGGACGCCAAAAATGTACCGACCTTGGACATTGAGAAATAGCTCCGTCACAGTGATAAATAAACTGAAATAAATTCGTTTTGATACCTATCTATTTTTTATATAACATGTTATATTTTATAATAAATCATATCATATAGATAATATGAGGTCTGGATTAAAGAAGCATCTAAATAGGACGGCGACCACGGCAATAAGGAATGGGGCTTTGGGCCTCCGGATTTTTTTTTTTTTATCCTGGCTCGGCAAAGTGACTACGCTACACCTGATGGTAAGTGTAGCGCAATCCAAGAATAGTGTCGACCAACGATAAACAATGTGTCCATCGTTGGTCGGCAATATCTCACTCACCGTACGAAACGCATCAGCAAGCCGCTAATTTACGTCGAGTTTCTGTGAGACAGTGGTAACAACCCAGTCGAGCCGGCCTATGTGTGCTGTAGACAAAACAGTCAACAGCGTGGCTCTACTACTCCATTCAAAATTCAGTAGATTTAAAACATATTTTTACCCCAAATTAATTTTATTTTAATATATCCAAATAGCAAAAACCCGTAAGAAAAATGATCCCGATAGTTTTGTTAACGTTTCAATATACAGACGACGTTATGACAGCTTTTCAACACAGATACAGAACTGTGAAGACGATACAGGCATTGACAAGGGCCGAATGGCAGGCAAACGTCGGGCCTTTGTGTAAGAAATGATATAACGTAAAAAAGCGATTTAGAAGCAAACCTTAGTTCGATGTATGTATTATTTTTTACAGAATATTTTTTTATTTGCCTATATGACAAGACGAGCAGGTCGCTCGGTTGAAGGTAAACTTAATACGCGTCACGCCTGTTCATAAACAGAAGCAACACCACCCAGTATTTTTAAACACAAAAGACTGCATGACACCGCACTGTCACTGCCTATCAATTCGAAACATGAGATGTTAAGTTTAAGTTTTCTAATTATAAAATAGTTGTTATATACAAAAATAACTTTGATTTCTCAAAGACGTTGTGAAAAATAAATTATTTTTGTGGTCACTAAACTAAAATATTATGTAACCAACAATATCCCCTATCTAAAAACTATACAACTTAGCTAATTGAAACCAATTTTCGTTGGCAGCAATACCTTGAATTTGTGACGATCTCCTTTGGTCTATTGTTTGATTATGAATAAATCAGTCTGTCACTCACCTAGCTTTTCATTGACATCTCATTGGCGACGAGAAATAAAATTTAATTATTTCTAAACTATCACGCGTTTTAGAGCAGTTTTTTTGGTTGCAAATATACCGATCGGTAAATTGGAACCTTTTTGATTTGGCGTCAAAACAGTAGCCAGCATATGTTCGGCGTATTGAACAACAATATGCGCTCGAGAATCTTTGCGGAGAAGAAAATACAATAAAAGAAAGCGGTGGAGTTGGCTTTGGATCTCGAGGCAGCAGAGAAACATGCCGAGTTGAGCAGCTCCACCATGGTGAAGAGAGACTCATCGGAGGAGGCGGGCAGCGAGGCGGGCGAAGGCCTGCATAATGCGCGCGGCGGACGGACCGGCACGCGAGCGCGATTTGGCGAGGCGGGCGAAGGCCTGCATAATGCGCGCGGCGGTCGGACGGGCACGCGAGCGCGACTTTCAAGAGCACCCGTCACCAGCGTGGCAAGTGGAGCGGCAGCAGGGGATACGGGCGGCTCAGAGGCTGCGGACCTATGCTGGCGCTATGGCAAGTGGAGCGGCAGCAGGGGATATGGGCGGCTCAGAGGCTGCGGACCTATGCTGATGTTGTGGCAAGTCGCGGCAGCAGGGGATACGGGCGGCTCAGAGGCTGCGGACCTATGCTGGCGTTGTTGCAAGTCGCACAATCCGTGTAGGTGTCGTTTTAAAGGTTACAATTGCAACGAATGCGGCCAAAGAGTGCCTGCATCTTAAAGTGATGTGAAAAAGGGGGGGCATTGGTTGGCATAATTTTGTAGGCGACAACTCGGTTGATAGTGTTATAAGTTAAATAAGATAACATATGTTCAACATGGAACATGGGTTGATTGATAATGGAGTCGAAGGTATAGCGTGTGTGGACGCATCCAGCGGAAGTGGCGGTGTACAAAGGAACACTCGTACAGAGTGAACCATCAGAGACGGTGCCGTCGTCTTGAGTGGCGTGCACCAGAGTCATCCTACCTCAACCTCCGGCTGGCGTATTAGCTCGTGCACTGCGTGCGTTTCATCGGGCTAGACGAGCTTTCTTTCAGTTCCAGCATTAGTTGGTTGTAGTTTTCGATTTATGTTTTTTAAATGTCTTGTTACATAAAGATTGTTAGTTGTTTAAAAAAATAGTAATAAGTGGTAGACTTAAAGGGGAGAAATGTGACGATCTCCTTTGGTCTATTGTTTGATTATGAATAAATCAGTCTGTCACTCACCTAGCTTTTCATTGACATCTCAGAATTATTCCAGAATTATCCACTTTATAGTTTAAAACTTAGAGGGAGGGATCTCATTTTTTTGTCTCCTTTGTGTAGCGGTTCATAAAATACACCTTCCATCCAAATTTCACCTATATAGTGCTAATAATATTCAAGTAAAATAGCTGTCACATACATACACACATACGGTCAAATGGGCATGACAAAATTATTTTTGGAACGAAATTCCTTACGGCAGGCTTGGAGGGGATAGGGATTTCGCTGCGTGACCGAACTGAAAAAAATGTGATAGTAAAACCGTAAGAAAAATGCGTGGAAAAATTGCGTGGAAAAAATGCGTGGAAAAAATGCGTGGAAAAAATGCGTGGAAAAATGCGTGGAATAAAACCGTTAAATGAGACGTGCGCAGGCGCGACAGTCGCATAACCAGTTTGATATCTAGCACACAAAGTTAAAGTCGAAATTCCGTAAATAAAACAGATGGGTGTGAGACTTACGACATTTGGAAATGTAGACGCGGTTTGAAATTTGAATTTGAATTTTTGATTATAGAACACGGCCGTCCACCGTTTAGTAGCCAGTCTAAGTCTAAATTAATAAGTTTTTATTTCTATTTTTCTATTCTATTTCTATGTAATTTTATGTTGTCAAACAAAAATAAAGAGACATATTTTGTTATTTTAGTTGATAATTTGAATTTTTTGCAATTTGTGTCGATTCTACATTAGCCGAAGGAACTTCGTTCCTACCTGGTGTCCCACGACACACACCAATTTTTTAATTATATTTTTAAAATTAGTTTTTGACACTCGACTATGGAACGCTAAAATGCGAAAAAAAAAACAGTTGAAGCGACTTCTGAACGGCAGTGCTGAGAACCATCTCATTATTACCAGCTATCTAAGACAAAAAAAAAATATGGTGATAAAATCGACTTGGCTGAAATCAAATCGTTCGAGAGCCAGATCCAAAGACAATCGTTCCAATATTATATCTCTCTTTTTGTTCCGACGGGTTTATGAAAATATTAAATCGGCTTTAGAATGCTGTTCCATCGTATATGATTTTGAACCGACTTCAAAAAGAGAAGATTCTTAATTAATTCGTTTATTTGTTTTTTTATGTATGTTCACACAATACCGTCAAAAATGCACCGATCAAGATGATCCTTCTTTTGTTTGAAATGTCCGAGGTAGTGCCATATATATTTGGTTAAGATGTAATGACGAAGTTTATGAGCAACTCCTGAACGTAATGCAGTAAACGCACCGCGATTCGGGTTTTTAAATCGGCGTCGCTTATTCTTTAATATTGATTAAAAAAACTTCACAATTTTAAAATTTCACTTAGCATTTAAACAATGTTCAAATGTAGAATTAAAAAATACAAACAACATATCGATTTACCCAATTAGCTACGTTTCAAAGAGGGTTTAACTAACACGAAAGGCTAGCTTCGATGAGTCATTGACGTAGCTTAGGTAACTAAGTATGTACCTACTATTGACTACTGACCACCGAGTATTAAGGCTGTGACTCATAACCGCCCTTATTAATGTAGGAATAAAACATTTTTTAGCATATGCAGCCAGCTAATATTCCATAGTTACGAAATGACTGACAATAGTACCTAAAGCGAATATAAAAAAATGACGCATCATCGGAAAATCCAGACAAAGCCAGACGAAGACATTGGCTCCCCTTCGATAGAGTCCTCATTGTGCTGCGTTTTTACTACTGCGCGTGCGTTATCCTCCCTCTTCCGTCTCTTACTGACACATACGCTAACGTATAGTGCGTCTCTGTCCCAGGAGGGTCGATCTATACGACGCTAGGTACGGCTACAGTGTCGTACCGAGCCAGTACGCAGGTTTCTGGCGTTCGGCTTAAACGTCAGTCCTACACAAGAGTCGAGGAAAGCAACGCGGCCGCAAACATGACGCGCGCCGTGCTATTTATAAGTGTATTTACCATATTTTTGGACGTCCTGCATGCTGGACAGGTAAGATTTTCGCTTTTTTTCCTACTTTAGGCAGGTTGGCTGACAGTTGGTCGGTTGGATGTTTGCCGTCGGCACTAAGTCGAAAATCGATTGACCACGTTCGTTTAATGTTTTCAAGGCGTTAAATAGTAGCGTGCTGAAAAGAGCGTTGACGCCGCGGATGCCATAAAAGTTGTTTTCGTAAGCGTTTACTTGGGCGATTTTTTTGTTGGCATATTCAGGTTGCGTAACACGTTGGTTGACGTGTTCGGAAAATTGTGGTGGGTTTTATATATTTTTTTTCATTATTAATTGTTGCCAATGCGGCTTTTAAACTGGAATGTATGTTTTTATGAAATTTGGGCAAACGTGAAAAATAAAATTCAACTGTATATTATCGATGTAAGCCAATTTCCGTAGCTCGTTTTTCCACATTATACCCATATCATTAAAATAAAAATTATTTAAGACAGATCATATAGTTACATTGCAGTAACCTCAAAATCTTAAAACCTTAATTGCATAATTTAAAAATTACGCAATAGGTAAATTGCAATTTTACAAATATTTCGTCAAATGAACCACTATTTGGGACTAAAAGATACAAATACCTCGTGATTTTCATTAATTACTATTTTATTAAAACATAAATAAGTTATTTGATAGGCAACGATTTTCTATTTTAATATAAAACGCAAAAATGATTTATAAGATTTTAAATACTATAATTTCCCATAATTACCACTTAAAAGCAACATTCTGCAATTGCCGATTTATAAAACATATAATATAAGGTCGCTTTATCCCCGGTGATGTAGGCAGAGGTGCAACTATTGCTGCACCCACTTATCGCCAAGCCTGCCGCAAACCAAGCACAAATTTCAATTCCGGGCAATTTTTGAGTCATTTTGAATAGAAAACTCAACTACCATTGTCATTGCCCGATCTAGGAATTCAACACAGGACATCACGGTTCTCAGCCTTAGTACGCTACCACTAGTCCAATGAGGCGATCTATATAAGAAAACTATATATCTTTCAATCGATTACAAAAAGTAATAAAGATCAATACCAGACGAATGTCTTGAAATAAACGCATGTACCAGTAAACGGGGATATAAATAGAACGGGTATTAATAGGTTAATGTTTATAAAGCTAAATCAAAGTGTATATCTCAAAATTATTTGCTGACTCATGGGGTCGTTCGCCATGGCATTCTACAATTGATGGGTTAACGACATTGACATCAATTAACCGCACCCGTGTTTCATCGTTCTTGTAAAAATAACTTGAGAATAAATTATACTTAACACTGGCTAAATGCATAATACTGCGAAAGCCATAAATAAAAAGAAGACATTGACATCTTGTTCTACAAACATATC
This sequence comes from Amorpha juglandis, assembly GCA_949126905.1. NCBI lineage: Eukaryota > Metazoa > Arthropoda > Insecta > Lepidoptera > Sphingidae > Amorpha > Amorpha juglandis. The sequence goes on from OX421380.1 coordinate 4,441,116, forward strand.
CCAGAAAGAAGGATGGCGATGTTGCTCTTACTTTCGGAAAGGTAAAGACATACAGCTTTTATATTTGAAATAAGATTCTGCACCAATATTTAAAAAATGTTGACGGGGCTCTATAGATTACTTTTACTTCGCATAATCCTTAAAAAAAAAAGATGTCATCACATTTGTTTGTTACAGACAGATGGGTACTGATTTTAGTTAAAACTTATAACAATAAATGCTATTTTATTAAAGATATGCATAAGAATGATTTCAAAAGAAAATTTAAAACTAACTACAGTGCAAATCTAAAAATGATTTGCTGACTCACCGGGTTACTCGATCTGACACGTCACTCACTTGATGACGAGTTGGTTATCAACTTTGAGATAATATTTTAGAAAAATAAAAAAAATTGGAATATACAATATAAAAAAACCCCGACGTCTACCAGAAAAATGTCTATAACTATAAAATTATTGAATATGTTTTCTTTTAACATGGCTAAGAATAATATCGATGAACCAGTTTTTAAACAATGCATCGCATTCGAATCGGTGCATTACTTAAGGCTCTATAATGTTACAGGTAGACACATAAATAAAGTTTTTTTTTGCAATATACAGTACAAATAACCAAACCGTTATAAATTACTGACGTCGATTAGACAAACATCTGTAACTTTTTAATTACTGAACATATTTCTTGTTAACATATCTAAATACTATATCGATTAAACTATAGTTTTTAAACAATCAAAAACTGCATGCGACAGACATACATACATGACTTACAGTCAGAGTAAGGGATAAAACTTATAAAAATCCTTTTTGTCTGGGGCTTAAATAACAATAAAATTAAAAAAGGAAAACATTAAATGCAATTATTAAATGTATCACAAATTTTAAAATAATGATTTTATAACTGGCATTCATTTTAAACTTATTCCTAAGGTTTCCCAGGAAACTACAAATAAAATTATTTATAACAGAAACTAGAGCCCACCTCCTAAAATTTTTGTGAACTCCTTGGGCTACAGTTTCCGACGCTCCGGGATTGATAGGTTTTAAATGTTTATAGCTCGGAATTAGGTATTACAGAATAAACGCGTAGTAGATAATAATATGGCTTCAATAAAGGTTTTAAATATGGCTTTTGCAATATAAAATCGTAATCAGCTTCAAGCTTTCATTCTAATTATGAATTAATTCGAGTTGCAGTGGTTTACAATTATTTTATTAGTGGAATATATAAACAAGGGGGAGTTGATTAATTATCCGAATTAAGAATGAATTGACAGTAATTAATAGATGAAACGAAATTATTTGGTAATTTATTCATTTTAGAACGACTAGCTCTTAGATTATTATGATGAAAATATCGTCAACAATTATGTGTTCCAATCCGATTATGTGATTACCAGATATTACCAAAATGAAATTACCAAAATTTCATTTTGAATATAAAGTGGTATTTGACGTTTACAAGTATTAGTTAATATATATTAATATAATTATTATCTACATGTACTATAGATTATTTAAAGATATATATTTGTTTATCCCTTTGGAAATACAGGAGTGACATTTATGTTATGTTGTAATCATTAATTAGAAAAAAAACCTAATCAGCCAATGTTGTATGACTGATGATGTTCGGGATAGGAATTTATCTCTCATAAGGCAGCAATCTCGTTTCCTATCACATAAAAAATATACCTAATTTTGATGTGCAATAAGAGTTAGTGAATATACTTAACCCCCCCCCCCCTTGTAATTTTTTGCACTGTCTGCTAATGGTACTGTTTGTATAAATTTAACAATGGACCGCATTTAGTACAAACGAAAAAAAGTTAATAGCGGAGCAATGTTTGAACAAGAATGATGTAATCCCGAATGGTTATAATTATAACGTGGTTCCTAATGATTAATCAAGACTCTATATACTACATATCATCTTAAAATGGTTGAAAAATATGCACTGATTATCGCAATATGTTTTAACCAGTAAGTAATTAATGTCAGGATTATGCGAATATGCTTATTTCATATGAATTACTATGGTAATTTATACAGATTTTTCAAAAATAGGCAAGATACTCAACTAACTAATATAACTTAGTACTCGATTAAGCGTGTCAGCGATGCCGTCGGCAATTCGTTTCATAACACATAGTTTAGTTTTTGAAGTGAAAACTTCTTTAGCGGCGTTGAGCACTTTTCTTGGGATGGGTATAAAATGTTAAACTCGCGTCAGGACATGTGACCTGATCGAAAATTCGTGAGACGGAGTGTTAAATTTTTTATGTAATTTAAAATGTAATTTTTGTATACGATAGCGCAATAAATGAATATTGTATTTAACTAAATAAATGATAGTCCTTTTATACTGATAAATATAGCAATTCGTGCGAAGTTATTCCCTAACCATTCCAAAATATTCAAAAATACACAACGTTAGGGTAAGCAGGGGGAATGGCGCTCATGGGGTAATGCCTCGCACCTCTATAACTCTATGAAGATGGTGCATAACAACATGCCCCTATACGTAGAACGGAGGAGGTGAAGTGCCTCTAACACGTAGCAACGCGTAGGGGCAGTCGGCTGATAGCAAGTGACTGTGAAGTGCGTTTGTTTGTATGCGGCTGCGCTGAACTAATTTTCGTCGAGATCTTTTTTTGGTAAGTTCAGAATTTTGATATATATTAAATAGTTAACATAGCTTTCCTAGGTATTTAATCATTATATTTTATGATGAATGATGATGATAATGATAATGGATCTTACTTGTTATATTGCAAAGAACAGGTTTGGGCGTCATTACAACTTCGCCTGAGCGGCATTACCCAATGACAGGTGTAATGACGCTCAAACCTTCTTTTTTTTTAAATGTTTGCTACTGCTAATGATTTTAAGTTAAATAGGATTCCTTTTAAAAAGATGATTAATTAATAGTTAAAGTTTATGTTAATCTTTTAAATTTTAAAATAAAACATATTATTAAAAAAATATAGTGTGTTTTCCTTAAGTGAACGCCATTCCCCCTGCTTACCCTAATGTTCAAGTTTTCACTTCTGCCGGCACTCCCGAAGTGCAACCCGTTGTGTTTTTATTAGGTCTTTTAATTATTACGTTTTACTATGTGATAGTTCATTCGTCTGCGAGAGGCTGGCTGGTACCGCCGCATTGTGTATTTTTGTCGTCAAGCAGCAGTGTGTAAGCACTGTTTCGGCTTAAAGTACATAGAAACCAGTGAAATTAAAAACTACCAAGAAACTTAAAATCTTATGTCTCCAGGTGACGAGCGCAGTCCATATAGTTCTTTGGAGTTCAAAATGTTGTATGGTGTTGCTTCGATTCATAAGCAAGCGTTGCTCTTTGCATCGTGCGAGCAATTGGTTCGTGCTAATAAAAATAAAAAAGAGCTGAAAACATAGTACAGGGCTATCTTTTCAGACCTAGCAAAAGCACTTGTATTGCAAGATATATTCATAAAATATTTTCGACGCTTGAACACTTCGATATATCAAATCCTGATTCGATTTCATTATACATATCGTGCGACCTTCAAATAGAAGGAAAGGCAGATGTCACACGAGCCCTTCTTTCGCCGTTGCGCATCAATGAATATAATATGAAGTTACTGAGAAATCCAATCAATATGTAACAATGAGACGTACGATGAATCGAGTCGAACGTGAATTGGGTTCCAATTTCAAATAATTTATTGTGATCCTTTTTTATTCTTGCGAATATTTTATCTGATACAATAATGGTCTAAGATCCCGCGGAACATTGACCTTCACCCATCTGTTTACCGGATGAAAATAATATTTTAGGGTATAAAAGGTGTTGCTGAACACATACAAATAGGGTTGCCTAAAAAAATATGGTCAAGGATAGGTTTTGCGATTTTTTTTTTAAAAAAAAGAAGATATTATTTCACTGACTTGCTCTCCAAATAAATGAACCTTCAATGAAAACCTACAATGTATACTACCTGCAAAAGCTAGGAGCTAGATGAGCACAATTACCACTTTTTAGTTACCTGTTTGCACACGGCAACCAGGTAGTAGTGGCTAGAAAAAAGTAGGCAACCTATTTTTTGCAGATAGTATACATTGTACACTTTTCATTGAAGCTTAAATAATATAAGGAAATAATAAAAAAAAAAATATTTTTTTTAAATGTTAATTAATCATATCCTTGACCATATTTTTTTAGGCAACCCTATTGGTATGTGTTCAGCAACACATTTTATATCCTAAAATGTTATTTTGATCCGGTAAACAGATGGGTGAAGGTCAATGTTCCGCGGGATCTTGTACTATAAGGTTATTCTTTGAAAATCGTCGGCGCATTAATGATGCTCGAATGTCGATATAAATTAATTAGTCAGGTGTATCGATTTAATTTGTGGGTTTGCTTTGTTTATATTAAATCCACACTAATATTATAAATGCGAAAATGTCTGTCGGTCCGTTACGTTTTGACTGCTAAACGGCGAAACGTATTTTAATGAACTTTCATAAGATGATAGGTTATATCCTGGGTAAGGATATATCATCTTTCCTGGACATCGGGTACCTTTTGTCCAGGAAAAAGAAATTTGGTTCCAGAAAAAGATATTCATGCGACTGGAGCCGCGAGCAAAAAAGCATAAATTAATAACTCTCAACAGCCACTCACATAATCCAAGTGGAAGAGTTTAAGTCGGAAGGTAGATTCTGGCACAAGACCGGGATAGTGCCGGGCTTGAAGAGTCATACACGTTCCCCACCGTAAATACGAATATTTTGTGTCGTCAGCATCTGGAACATCCACACTGATAATATTATTTTTTGGATCACACAAACATTTGGCTTGGTACGGGGAACGAATCTGCATGCTCTCATTTCACAGTCGGCTATTGGGCTGCTTCTCCACCATGGCTGTCTTTTTCTTTCTAACTGGCGTTATTCCGGTCTAATACCAGGGTCCGCCTTTCCATCATGATTCGACGCTATCTGTTATTATCTGGGGCGACCCGCCGTCTGACCTCCACATCCAGCAACGGGAACCAAGTTTAGATATTCGTTTATCAGTAGAGTGTACCACATGCAGGTGGGGTTGCTTCGCACCTAAGATGTTGATGGCCCACTTACACTCTACCACCAACGCTGTTAAATTATAACTATAAATTTTGAGGTGTATGCCTTTTGAGTTATTTTATAAATTAAACAATCTTTATATCTGTATCGTTTAAAACCCGACGTCTATTAGTAATATATCTGCAATTTTGAAACCGCATATAGCTAAGAACTATCTTTATTAAGCCAGCTTTCAAACAAAAAAAACCCGCGTTCAATTCAGTCTACTAGCTTAGGCGATACAATGCCACATACCGACACACACACACACACAGACAACCAAACTTATAAAACCCCTCTTATTGTCGGAGGTAAAAAGGAACGATGAAAACAAAAAGTATAGGAGCGGAATAACAATTCGATAAAATGCAAGATTGCCAAATGAGATTCAATTTATTCCAATTGATTTATCATTCCATCGTTAAACCCGACTCCATATGGCAGGTTTTATCGCACGATAAAATAAGAACTCTGCATCAGCTCTCTCGTGAACGTTACCAGTTTATTAATTGAGATTCTTTTAAACAAAGTTTTTTTATTTGATTGGATGACGAGACGAGCAAGGCGCTCGCCTTATGGTAAGCGCTACGCCTGCCCATAAACATAATCAACACCACACAGCACATTGAATTACAAGTCATTTTTTTTTCATGTATTGAGTTATGCCTAAGTCGTAGAACAAAAGTTGTTCCTTATGGGGTCAGCTATCTAGTCCTGCGAGGTTGCTGGTGTTTTAAAAGTAACCATGTATATCCAGTGACTTCAAGTTAGCATAATTTGACAGCCTCCGTGGCGTTGTGGGCGAGTAGCCGACTGCGAAACGTGAGGCCGTGGGTTCGATTCCCTCACCGAGCAAATATTTGTCTGATCCACAAATATTTGTTTCAGGGCTGGGTGTTGTGAGACCAAAAAGTCTCTCGTAGTTCCTGATACCCACGACACAAGACTTGTATCTTACTGTGGGGTCAGGACTATGTATGTGACTGTTGGGTGTTATTTATTTATTAAAAAAAAAAAAATGGACTGCAGTGTAATTATAATCAGGTGCATTGTAATCAGTTTGTTGAGTCAGGATAAAATGAATGGAAGTTATTAGTTTCAGAATAGAATCGGTGTAAGCCATCCAGTTGCTCGGTGTTACGGTTTTATCGATGTGCCTTTATGGGAGCTGCGGGATTTGCGAGCATTGTTTAAAAATGGTTCGGGCTCCTTTATTCGAGACGTGTGCGTACCGATAACGAATACGCCATAGACAAGATTAATTGTGGCTTTATCTCAATAAAGGTTCGCCATAGAGCGTTGGATGCGTTAATAAAATATAGTAGGAGGATATTTTGGGCTATGTCGTTGACGCTACATCATGCAATTTTAACGCCGGAATCGAAGAGAGAGGTTTCTGCTAGGCCTTTGTCACTTTGTTAGAAATTTTTAATAAATCAAATGTTGTTAATATGAGGAAGATTATTTATTAGAAGATTTTTCAAAATCTATTGTCTAACAACAACATATAAGGGTTTTCTTTCTAATTTCTTTGTAAACTATGAATATATACACAACTATGCCAAGAAGGCTATCACAAATAAAACGTATCTGACAACCCTACTCACATTCACAGCCAAACTAGAAATCCATTTACTGTGAGCACTGAGCACTATCCAGTGGCCACAAAGGATAACGGCACAATACCAGACTCAATGCCTATTACGTATTGAGAGTAACTGAAACTCACCGTCCGATTGTACAACCCTAGCGCTATGACGTAATAGGGGCTAGCTCAGTCGCAATATTGATGCCTTCTTAAACCTATATATTATTATACAGTTCTTAGAATAGATGTACTAGGATTTGTAATAGGTTCTTTCAATTGAAATTTAGTTTTGCTTTTACATAGCTGTTGGCAAGGGCGAAGGTAGAGTAAAAGTGAAGCTCAACTTTGTATCGCTATCTCAGTTTGTGATCCGATCTTTCGTTCATCCGAAAAGTCTAAGGGTATCTGTGCTACTAGAAAGAGAGATCGGATCACAAACTGACAAAATTCAGCTTCAATTTGGTAACCGAAATATTGCGTCCACCTTTTCCGTAGCTTCGTGTAGTACCTATCCAGACGGACTCTTAGATACAGAGGACCGGATCCTAGTTAAATTCAAATTTTAAACGAAACTCAAACAAAACCTTTTTTATTTTAACACGTAAGAGACTAAGTCATCCTTGAAATTAAATATGAAAACCGCAACCAACGTAAGATTCTATATAGCTACGTCTTCAGTGAGAAAAGCTCTTTGAAATTTTATTCCCATGCAAGATGTCGCCTGCTGCAGTGCTAAGTCGCTGTGAGTGGGATTAGGGCCACGAAATAAGCGTGCTACTTCACTGCGGTTTAATCGAGTGAAGTGAACGTTTCAGCTACGCAAACAGCTAGCAGATGCTGTTAAGTGGAAATTCTAAGAGTTTAATGTCTTTGTAGTTTCAAGTAGTAGTATAATTATATGTTTGTGTAGCTGTTTTACAAATTAATGAAGATTGTTATTTTTATCTTTTTGTACAGTCATAGTTTTATTGGGTTACGTAAAAGCACTGTTATGATATGCAACTTTTTTTTGTACTATATAAGTATCATTTACGTTGGTAGCTTCACTTCTTACACATTATTAAAATATCTCAGTCTAAGAAATCATATTGCATTCATTTTATGATAAATACGCTTTGATCTGACGAAAGAAAAAATTAATCCGCCCTCAATCTGTACCGTTGTACTGAAAAGTCAAATGATAATCGGCAAAGGCAAGTGCTGATAATTGCGGATTATCAGGCTATTTTGCTCGAAGAATCTTGAACATTTCCCATAAATGACTCGCTGTTTCCTTGGCCGTACACTCAAAACGTCTTAGCGGAACTTTACCTTGTGTGTTAGAGTCTTTTGTTTGGAAAGAATACGAAGAGTTGGGCCGAGCTGTGTAGGTTGCGGATAGAATACACTCGTATTTATTTTTGGAACGTTCCAGAAATTTAAATTTTTTGTTGCATTTTTTTAGTATACGGCAAACGATCAAGTGGGTTACCTGATGGTAAGTGATTTCCACCAACCATGAACTCCCATTATACCAGAGGAATCAAGGATAAAAAGGAAATGGATAATTAAGGGATTAGGAAGGGGAGGAGATTTTAGACGTCTGGGTGTCTTACTTACCGTTAGAAACGCTGCTGCTGCGACTTTACGTCGGTTTTGTTTGAGTGATAACAACTAACAACCCGGTGAAGCCGCCTCATTGAAACTATTGACAGAATGGCTCTACTACCTCTATAGCGTTGCTCTACCACTCCTAAATCCATGTGTGTTCGTAAATCTAAAATTTGACAATGATATATCAGTCATGCCTGGTCGGTTGTTTTCATCATGGGATGAAATTTAGGTACCCAACCACGCTGGCCGATTGGCCCATCCGTCGCATTTTGTTGGACATTATAGTACACTACTTGGTGTTATATTGTTTTTATTTGCTTGAATAACGAGATTAACAGGTCACTCCCTTGATGGTAACCGCCGGCCTGCCCATAAATAGTAGAAATCCTCCTCACAACTTTGAATTACTAGGTACTTCATGACTGCACTGCACTCATCATCCCGAGATGTAAAATGTTTAGTCCTAGAACGCGCAGCAATTTTACTAACAATGGGCGTGTTCAAACGAACTAAGTTCTGAGTAGCTAACTCAGATAGCATAAATTATTTTATTGAAATAACCACGAACTTACTAGGTATTTAACATGCAACGTCGCGCTGCGCGGTTATAAAATAAAAAACAAATTTTCAACACCATGTATATCCAGCTTAGTGTGAGAAATTAATTACTTTTATGTTTAGTTTTCTTCTCTTTTCCTTTTTTATGCCTTTAAATGTAATTATAGTCAGTCTTGAATGTAAATATAATGATAAAGTGGTGCATTAAAGCTATTATGGCTAGTCTAGACTAACTTAATCGTCCTAGCCAGGACTACTGTAAATAATTGTTACAGTGTTTATTTTGTTTGAAGGTACTGTCGTGTTTTTATTGTCCTTTAGCAAGAAGGTTAAATCTATCTATAATCTACAAACCACATGATTTATTATGGGACTTTAATTGTATTAGTGATAACTAATTATAGTTTAACAGCTTTATTTTTGAATAATTGTTGTTTTCTATGTTTAACATGAATGAGAATTTTAATATAGTTGCTTCTATTTCAAATAATAACCTTGTAAAAAGTATAATCATCTGAACAGTATTCTTTTGGTTTATAAAATGACTCATTTAGAGTAACTACTCATTTGACAGAACTTTCCTAAATTGGTTATAAATCCCCTTATTACAAAGTCAATATATCTAGACCACCTTTTATATACTCTATGTATTTACCAAGTACCTTGTGAAGAACACCCAACGTATCAACTGAATCAGCACTTAATAAACTATAAGTTCTAAGTCAGAACAGGGTCAGGACTTTGTAAGGGCCCTTTGTTGACCTTCAACGTAACTGCGAAACCTCTCCATGGCTCAAACTTCATTATAGAGGTATTGTTACACACGTAACAATGTCAGAGCAGGCATAGGGCCCAATGGAGCGGCAAATAGGCCTTTCTGCCCCAATTGCTGTGTCGACGGGCCTTAACATTGATATCCTTGCAGGGTTGGTATTAATATATTTGAGATTAAGTGAACGAGCTGAGTTAAATCAGCCGTTTGGAAGATAGGTTATGTGATCCTTATCGGATCTTGATGGATTGTCTTCATATCATTTTGATGTATCATTAACTTTTCGTTGAACGTTTGCTGGAGCTATAATAATACTTAGGTTTAGTAGTTAGATAGGTAGTGGGTTTTTTGGATTGTGATAGTATCTATCAAATATATTGAAACCTAATATCTAATTCATGTTGAGCTCAAAAGTTCAAAATAAATAATTTATAACTGTTTTTGTGTTATTGAATACCTATACTTATTTAGTACTTGTATATCTATTGGCAATGAATTTAGTTGGCTTATTTATTTAAGTACGCAGTACTAAGCAGTCTAATACATAAGTTAAAGTCAGTTAAGAGATAAAAAAATGGCACTATGATACGTTGTCTCCTATTTTCCACCTGCCCTTATCCCGTTAGTAGTAGGGTCGGCGTAACATTTTGATGACGCACTATGACACTATGAAACAGTGAGAAAAAAATATGAAAGTATTTCTGACTGTAACTTATAAAAAAATCAATATTGTAAAATAGGCCAGTTTATTAAATATGGAACGAATAATTTAATAAATAAAGATGTGATGGGTTCTTTTACTTATATTAAAATACATGACACATCATAACATTAAAATTCAAAAGGTCATCAGCACACCAATATTTCAGTGTTAAAAATGTAAAAAACTTTCTGTACTGAAGACTAATTTTGTTGAACAATTTGTTCATTAATTTATAGCTACTGTGGTTAGTACCAATTTTATTTCGAAATATAATTTTCCAACACGCTACCGTTTGACAGTACTAAATATTGCAGGTGTGGTAACTTTGTTAACTCGCGTTTCTGAGGCGATAAAATATTGTCAGGATTTATTCCAAGCCGTGGAAAAAAATTCAGGGTTACCTCTTGAGTAAATTGATGCGAATTTCAAATGGGATTCGGAAAAAACACTCATGTTAGCTTTAAATTATGAATAAATATTTATGCGTAATCCGTTGGGAGATGGGTATTTTTTGTTTGGCTTCGGATATTGGGAGTTTTATTGCTGTTTGTTGAGTCAATATTGTTCACGTACAATCAAATTACGACTATGGATTGTCGAATTGATGTTTCATGTATAAAATGTGAAAACTTTGTTCGGAACGTTTATCTTAGGTTCATTAATATTTTGCCGTTTTAAAGAGTTTTTATGGTATAAAAGATTAATTAATTTTGAAAAAATACAGACTGTATCTTGGTATTTTCACAGTAATATTATGGTCCCTTGTTAAATAATACGCTACTTTTAAGTGTTCCAAAGTTCCAAGTTCCAAACCGGAACTCTATTAGGAAAAAAAGAAAGGAAAGCTATTTATTTGTACAGCCGACAACGCGCATATGAGTGTATCACTATTTTTTTGTTTAATTATACAATTTAAAATTAATATTAAAAAAACTCCAATTGCGCGCTGCAGCTATGACCACTCAGCGTACTGCTGTGTTATAGTGCTTACCGCACCACAGCGCTGATTTTCGGTTGTATACAAACTGGTCACCTATTACAGAGTGTACGTAGTTTTTTTATATGTATGTCTGTCTGAATATCCAGATGGATGGGATAGACAGCCATGTACTCAATGATTTCTTATGTTTACGCGAATAGTACTCATTGAAATAAAATTAATTTAAACGGATTTTATCGCGGTTTTTTATTAATTTTGACCCCGAAATTTCAAGTTGAAGGTATATAATGTAACATTAACATTTCGGGACAACCTACACCTCAGTCCATCCCGTCTTTTCAAAGGCTAAAAAGCTTTCGAAACGTCGGAACCAAAATTAAAATGATAACTCGCCGTAAAATCAGTTTAAATTAGTTTTAATTCAAGATAAAACATCTTTCTGATTCTTAAGTTTTTTAAAGCCAATATTTTGTTATTGGATTTAAAATCTAGCCACATCTTACACCGAGAGAAATGTCTTCGGCTCGGATCGAGAATTGGATTATCCTAGTTGACTTTTCTTTAAAGCCGTCCACGTTGGGAATATTTTATCAAAATTATTTTGCTTTGCATTTAAACATTAACTTCTATTTTACATTACGTAAAGGCAAATGGTACGGGTGTTAGAAAGTGCTATTTATTTGTGGTCGTAATAGGTAATTGTTAGTATAATAAAAAAATACCTAAAAGCCTGTTTTGAGGTACATCATCATCATCATCAGCCACAAGACGTCCACTGCTGAATATAGGCCTCCCCCAAAGATTTCCAGTCCGACCTGTTGGAAGCGGCCTGCATCCAGCGACTTCCTGCGACCTTTTTCTTTCCTGTTTTGAGGTACGCAGCCGAGATAGGAAGACTACGACACGTGTCAGTCAAGCGATAAAAAGTCCGCTTTGTATGAAATATTATCGGAATGGTCGCGCGTCGCGGTGCTGTCTCCATCGGTGACCTCAAAACATACCTACAAAATTGCATACAAAATTATGTGTCGCTGTAGTTACGTGTCGGGTCTCTTGTCTCGGCCGCGCATCTTGAAACAGGCCTTAACAGTTAGCTATTCATATTATTATATTCTTGCTTATACATTCATTGTAATTTGACTCTAATTACAATGGGTTGTGGTACCTTTTTACACAAAGCTGATATATTTTTTTATAAGCTTGAATGACAAAACAAGCAAGTCGCTTGCTTGCTCGGTAAGCGCCAGGGCTGTTCATAAACAGAAACAACACTACATAATTTTGAATTACAAAACACTGTATGGCACTATTCTGTTCGTTACTCAGCTCCGGGGCATAAGTTGTTTTGTCTTTTAATGTCCAGTAAATTCAATAGATTCATTGCCCTTCAAATCGAAACACAACAGTGCTTACACACTGCTGCTAATGTCGGCAGCAATACTTACGCTTTACACTAACATTTGTCAAATTTATATATTTAGCCGCAGCGCCATTGTTAATGGATGTGACAACAAACACCGTTCCTAACCGTTCAAAAACCGATGTCAATATATAGCTCGATATGGCGATAGAATCGCCACGGGACTAAAATATGCACGTGGGTGAACTGGTTGTTCCTCTGCCTAGCTCTTTAGGCCCGGGTTTATGTAATACCAATCACAGAGCGCCGATCGGAGTTTTTGATGTGGTCTATATTATGATTGGGACTCTTTGAAACATATTCACATACAAATTTTATTATCACTGCTTGTGGAGGTCATGCATGATAATCCATTACGCAGATATCACTTCTGTGATAACTTATTAATATAAATTGAGCTGCTTTAATTTCAAATAAATGTTATGAAACCTCGAAGCTGTCAATAGCAATTGTAAACTTGTTATAAAAAGAGTGACGTTAGAGTTTCTTGCTTGCTATTCTCCAGCGACACAGCTTTCAGTTATATAATAATGTACTCTGTGGACACAGCCTGCTGAACTGGCGCGGGCAGTGGAGTTTTGACGGAATCTAAATAATGTAATAATGTAAATAACATTGTATGGATTAAATTAATATTTTTGAATTTTTGAGTTCTGTAGCGCAGTAGGCGAGTAGCTGGCTAGTGGCTGTAAGGCGAGAGGCCACAGGATTTATTCCCCCAACGAAACAAATGTCCTGGGTCTGGGTGTGGTTTCTTCGCAGAAGCGTTGATGTCAGGCAGGTGGCCCGTCGTAAAAACCATGAGCCAATTTTTTATGTAATAAATAAAAATAAAATAAAAAGCCTTTATTTGTTCTTAGTAATTACATTTCTACGTGTCATACGTACATCTTGACTACATCAAGTGAGTAAAACCCTCCTTCGTGATGCATCTACCCAACCAAATATAATCTTAATCTACTTCTTAAGTTACTTAAATCTAAATCAAGAACCCCGATTGGCTAAAGGGGAGGGCCCCCAAGGATGTCCAAATTATGATCATGATTAATTATTAAATTTTTTATATAACATGCGTTAAAAAGTATGTTGCCTCGACTTCACTGTGAGTGGGATAAGGACAGGTGGAAGAAGAAGAAAAAGGTTAATTATTAAATAGCAATATGTTTCAATGGTAAATCCATAGTACATAAATACAAACACCTTCATTCACAGGCTTCATCAATACTCGTATCCAATAAATAGGAAATCGGATTACTGCCACATGGCGCAGTATCGAATCGAACTGTGGGCCGGAAACTCCATTGTTGAGTGCTCGGTTGAGCGTTTGTTACATTTAGGGTTGTCCGTTTTACGAATTATCAATCTCATGAAGAAATAAATTCTAATTTTGTCTGTGCGAGATTTTGAATGCAGAATTGGATCAGTTTTGTATATTTGGATGACATAGCTGGTGGTGACACTAGGTAGTAGGTGCCTCATATCTGAGGCAGTTGTGTTAGTACCGTCACTTTGTCTATTCTACCACCAAATAACAGATTGAATGCACTGTTATTCGATCTGAAAAACATTAAAGCCAGTAAAATTACTGGGTATTATTATGAGACTTAACATCTTGTGTTTATAGGAGACGAGTACTGCGTAATTCAAATGATGTTGCTATTGTTTCATCAGGTGAGCAACTTGCTATTTGGGTCATTCTACTTTTAGGGATGAAAAAAAAAAAATAAAAAAAAATAACGCATTGCATATTCTTTAAAGTTGTATTGTATTTATTAGTGTAACCAGTTAACGAAAAAAATAGTAACCGAGGTCGTTTCCGTTTTTAAACCCGAAAATAGGGTCATAAACGTAAAATGCTGGTAACAGAGGTGATGCTCAACATAACAGAAATGACGATATTCTAAATAGTTCTTGTTTACAAACAGCAAAACGTACATTATAGACTATATTTTAATAATAAACATGGTCATTAACTGGACTCAAAAATAATTATCTAAAAACGAATAACAGGTAAACATAAAAAAAATCTTAAAGATATGATCACAGAAGTGACGTGTCTTTACTGTTAACTTCTAACAACAATGGCGTATATTATTAGAGATCAATTACTTATCAGGTAAATACCGCTTATAATTATTCTTTAATCAGAATTATCTCTCAGTTTTATAATTTTTAAAATATATTTTCATCGGAAGAGTCAGATGCCACTATTTTGTGACAATTTAGTATTTTTTAAAACTTCGAACGTCTACTGTATATATATAGCGTGTGTTAGAGAATTACGATGGGATGATGGAGGAAGAGCTTGAATTTCTTCAGAATAGATTTATAATCGAATAAAATCGAAAGTACAAATGGTACACGACTACTGTGTGAAGTATTATCTGAGGTTTGGATGCCGCAAAGTTTACAACTTGTACTTTTTCCGCATATTTTACAAATATATTTTTCTGCAAAATCAATGTGTAATATACCAGTTTCTTCATCAATTTGCCTCTCTCCATAGTTGATAGCCCGGTACTGTAGGTAAATATATTTAAACGTTTCATAAAACCTAGTAACTTTGAAAACAAGTAGTCGGTTAAATCTTTACGTCATAGATCTATTATAATGCATTTTGTACGAGTGAGTGAAAGATCACTCTATTGTCTAAAAGATTTAGTGTTTCTTTCAGTCAAATATTCTCCATCTTAATATGTCTTCTGTTTTTAAAAAAACTCTTATTAGCTTCAGACGTATGTTTTATTTAACGAAATCTTTGAACATGATTTTGATCTCCTTCAAAACGTCGGATTAAATCGAAATTTGGCATACTTATCAAGGACCAATGACAATTCAATATTGTAAAGAAAAAAATAAAAAAAATATATATGTTTTCTATAAAATGAAAATTAAATAAAAACAGTAAATAAACATAACATTCATGTGACGATCACAGAAATGAAAAACTTTAAGATGAGTGGCCACAATTTATTGTAATTCAAGTTTAAACTTTTTGTTGCACTCAATCGTATTAACTGACATGAAACACATACAGGCTAAGTGATTTTATATTTTAATTTGAAAATCTTACCTTAATACAGCTTGAACAGATGTGATGCACAAACTTTTACACTATGAAAATTGCATGGAAAATAGTTTTTCATTAAAAAAAACTAAAAAGTTCCCACACTTTGAAGCCGGCATGCGAATGACAAGTAGGTGGTTTTGCAACATTATAAAATTGAACAGTCTACAACTAATGTTACTAGTCAATTTTTTCCTATTTACACTTGATAACCTAAGTGATGATTAATTTGTAACAAGAGTAGAATCAAGTACAGTTACAAGTGAACTTCACTGAATTTAATTTACTTTACGGACCAACATTACGACTGTATTTTAGACTTAATCAAGAAAGGAAAATGTATTTCGTTAACTATTTATATTTTTTAATGATGTCTAAAGCCAACAGTATACGAAATACACACATAACAGAACGTGACAACTACTACGTAAATCACAGTTTTTTATTTTTTATTTTATTTTTGTGTTTGATTGATTATAACCGATTAAACTTAAGGTCGATTGCAATCGAAAGAGCTAAAAATGAGTTCACCAAGTAAATATAATTCATTTATATTCCTTATGCACACTTTTTTGGCTGTAGAATAGAATCACCCATTTAGGGTAGACCGGGGACAATTGTAGCATATTTTGGTTAGCGTTAAATTTTGAGTTTATTATTAATATTGTGTCAAAAGTGTCAATAACCATTGATACGTAGTTTATTCGGCTATAAGTTCGCATTATCTTTAGACGTGTAGGAATAATACAATCATAGATATTAAGCATTAAAGCGGACTGAGTGAACTGGTACAAATGTCCCCGCCAGTGGGTTAATTGTACCAGCGATGTAATTTAAAAAAAACTCAGTGTTATCATTACATAAATATACTTCTCTAAATGGTAATATCCCAACAGAATAGCTTGTAATCTAATGACAAACAAAATACAGTAAACTTCGTAAGGTTAATCAATATAAAAATTAAAAACATAAAACAATAGTTTTCTCACCCTAAACGATAATAACTAAATTAAAGATTACAACAAAGTATTCTTATAAGTTCTTATTAAGTATTGACCATCATATTTGTGGTGTCGTATACTTATAATTAGTCAAAAACAACGAAAATCACAAATCAAAATATTGTATGGTAAAGCATTTGGAACGATTGTCCCCATGGTACAATTGTCCCTTGCATACTTAATTTTCTAATTTTTTTTATTATGTATAGCTACTCAGTCCAGCACAATTTTATCCCATCGATGCCAAAGCGCCGGGTGTGGATTTTTCTCTTTTCTTTTTACACGCTTTTTATTAACTTCACCTGTATGTTTGTTTGTATGTTTGTAACCGACTCCTTTGGGCGCGATTTTGACCCACTTTAAACGGTCAGATTTCGTTCAAACTTTGTAGATTTATCGAGGACCGATGACAATACACTAATTTGAAAAAAAAATTAATAATAATAATTTAATTTAATTAATTATTGATATTCGGGTTAGGAATTAAAACTATACTCTCTGCTACAATATATTTTTATTTTAACTAAAAAATGAAAAATAAATAATAGTTCAAAAAAAACTAAAAAACACGCTTTTATAGTGTCTAACTAAAAAATGGAAAATAAATTTGAAGAAAACAATGTATTTTATTGTAAAAAAAAGCGTGGGGTGTATGGTTATAAATATTGTATTGACAGATATGTGTAGAAGGATTATCATTTAGATAGTATCTTAAAAAGCACCCCACGCTTTTTTTTACAATAAAATACATTGTTTTCTTCAAATTTATTTTCCATTTTTTAGTTAGACACTATAAAAGCGTGTTTTTTAGTTTTTTTTAAACTATTATTTTATATCTAATTAGAGAAACATGGCACAACCTAAACATAGACCTAAACATAGCTGTGTGTATAGATTTTCCGGTTTGGATTTCCTAATATGCTTTTTCGTAGAAAAGTATCATTCGACGTTCTATCAGTCTTTTTTGTTCTATAACGCGGCATCTGTTAAAAAATAAACTTTATGAATAACAATGGAAAGTATAGTTCAGCCATTTTTTTATTTAAGTTTTAACTTGAACAATTCTTAAGACGACATGATACCAATACCCAAACCGAATGCAACTATTTTTCATAAATTCGTCAAAAATTTCGTCATAAATTCCAAACCACTCCTATGAAAGACACGTAGTCCGATTTGTAAAAAAATAAATAATAGTTAAAAAAACTAAAAAAAAAACGCTTTTATAGAAAGTCTAACTAAAAAATAGAAAATAAATTTGAAGAAAACAATGTATTTTATTGTAAAAAAAGCGTGTTAAAAAAAGACTATTATCGCTGAATTGCGTCTCTTAATACTGCAGTTCCCAATTATTAACAATAAGTACAGTTACATATATTTAATCCCAATGATCTTTATCTTCTAAATTCTAACTGCTGGTGTGCCTGTCTCGGTCATCCGCCTGTCCTGTCGCATGCCTTTCGATTTGTTTCTACCCTCTTCGGAGTGTGAAGAAGCATTTCTACAGGCCGGCATGATTTTGATGACCGCCGATAAACTCATTATTGTCGGTTGCCGCTGGTCTTTTTGGAATGCGCTTCACTTACCATTAGGTGCAGCGCAGACACTTTACCGTGCTCGCTAAAAAATATAGTTAATTAAGTTATGAATTAAAGTTATAGTTAAAATAAATATATATATTATAAATAAATATATATATAATATGGGGTCAATTTTACCACGGGGACAATTGTACCGTTACAAACGTCCCCGAAATATTGCTACAATTGTCCCCATATACTCATTTCATGGATAATATAAAAAATCTCCTAAATTCAAACTTGAATCTAAATAAATACGTTTACAAATAAGAGATACAATAGTGAGAAATGTTTAAACTTACACTGAGTTAAAAATGATGGTTTGATTTCCTGCTATGACCAATGATAATAGATGGAAAAAACTTACTTTGACTGCACCAAAATTTCATCTCGCCGTCATAAGCGTCTGCGTCGAGCCACACGCGCGAGCAGCTGATAGTTAGTCGGCAAGCAACCAAGGGGGGCGCCAAGGGGAATGGAATGTGTGTGTGAGGTGTAGTTAAAAAAATATTCCCCTTGGTACTACCGTACCCTGCTACAAATGTACCCGGTCTACCCTACTTAAACAGTTGCAAAAACACGAGCTTTACTCGCTATAATCACGTCCCATTTAAATAAATATGGTTGGTGGAACATGGAATGCACTCGATGCACCCATAGATAGATGTAGGATCTATGGTGATACAAAAGTCAGTGTTAGTGTGTGCCCATATTTTCATTAATGATTTCCGATATGCATTTGATATAACAATGCTAAGTGATTTCAGCATATTTGACAACCCTAGTGGCACTTGCCAGATTTTGATATGGGCCAGTGAATGTTGGGTAATGTACATTGAAGTTAACTCATAAATGTTACAGTGGTCAATGTAAATGGATGTTGTTTACAAAGCTGGAAAATTTGATGGAGTGCTATGTTATGTACACGACTTCTCAGTTTACTTTGGAAAAGTTACTGTATTTCTTAGATGATGTTTGAATTATGGAAATCTGGTCGCATTTTTTGTAGCACACTGACTTCAGAAAGGAGGTTTTCAGTTCGTCTGTGTATATTTTTATGTAGCCTAGTATGCTATGTAAAGTCCCATACAATAACACAATTGCGACCGTGAGCTGTTGTCCGTGTATAATATGAGTTTAATTTTTGACTTCGTATTCCGTCACGAGATTATAATTAAATTTTTAAGGGGTCATATCGCAGCTAAATTCTATCAAATGATTTTGTTTCCAACAATATCAGTCCACAATTGGCGGAGGAATTGATATACAAACATAAAAAAGGAAAAAATATATACGCGTCGAATTGAGAAAGTCCTCCCTTCTTTGAACTCGGTGTAAAAAGCATGATTAGCAAAATCGTTCAAATAATTTTTGGTGTTCAAATAGATTTTACAATTAACGCTACAGTAATTGTGATTAAACAGTTACAGTGTAATTGCGATTACCCCGCCAAATGAGTTGCAATCAATGTTGTTATCTCAATGAATCCCCTGGATCTATTTAATTCCTCCAGTTTATACAGCTCAAGCCATGGTTTCCACCCGGCATTCATTAAAGAGCTTACGAAGAAATGTTTACCGATTTATTTACCGCAGAATGTTATTTTAGATGTAAATCCTGAATATGGTTCGAATCAATTTCGTTAAAAATAATGTTTGACCGTTTAGAAAAGTGGGCTATGACTATGGATTAGAAATTAGGATATTTTTCGACCCGGTTGCGGGTTCAATTATTCCTCTGTGGATTTATTTTTGAGGAAAATATTGGATCTATCTTTACGGCAGCGTTTAATTTCTTACAGCAAATACTTTCGTTTTAGCTTATTTGAAAATAATCATATTATTATAAACTACGTTTTTTCTCAAACCGTCCATTAGTTCCATTATATACGTCAGAATGATCGACCTGAAAATCCTTTGTCGAGTCTGATACCAAACTTTTCCTTTACATTTTCCTCTCGGAATGTCAGTACTGCAGTAATTGGACTGTGTACAACGGTACAGTGGTCTTTGTGAAATATATCGAAATAGAACATTCTATTAAACCTGTATTTGCAAAATAACTATGGTCACCTTGCGTTAAATATGTCGATAAATTTTTGTTTGTTTTTTCCTTTCTCTTACCATATTTACAACTTCCACAAAATAGGATTTTAATGATGCTATAAAAGCAATAAAACCCGTTTGAACGTAATATATTATTTTCGATCACATCTCGGTAAAAAGAACAGTGCTTCTGTAAAAGGTAGATGCTCAGATCGAGATTTGCATACATTTTAGGCAGACACTAGCTTTTAATCACTGAGATTCTTGATTATCGGGTAAGGTCGTGCCCCATTTTCACGGTAGGGTCACCACGACCCATATTATAAATAAATTCCATTAACCGAACCAAAATCACGCAGGCGCCGATTACTTGTACGAGTCGAGTGTCCCGTATATATTTACATACATCACTCCCTCTTTGGGTCTTCATTAAATATGACCAAGGATCGAGCGGCGTGGACCTCGCCCTAAACGTTGTAAACGGGATTTCTATAATGTACGCCACTGGTTTAGCACTCCGATGTCTTATATCGTCTTAATTGAGTTGTCCTGTACGTTAATTGGTACGGGTTTTGTTTGATGGGAATATTTTATGGCTGTTAATGCATGGGACATGATCTATATTATATTTGTTGGGGTCCTATTAATGGACGACGATTATTATTCTAAGTGGTAGGTTTCTCGTATGCGAGAAACCGTCTGGGTTGTTACTATGGCTTTGTCTATTTCTGCCGCCAAGCAACGTGTAAGCACTGTGTGTAACATTTTGTTTCTCGGAATGACTGAACGCAGTCCAAGGCCATGCAGCGCTTTGTAATTCAAAGTTCTGTGTGGTGTTGTTTCTATTTATAGGTAGGCATGACGCTTAGCATTAGGCGAGCGCCTTGCTCGTTTTGTCATTCAAGCGAATAAAAAAAGACTACTCGACGTATACTCATCTTGATAGACTCCGTGGCGCAGCGGGCGAGTAGCCACAAACATTTTATCCTTCCGTAGATGCTCATCCCCCTGACACAAGACTCGTATCCGAATGTGGGGTTCTTTGTGAGTGACTGTTGAGTGTATTTATTTATTTTTATTTCTTACAGTCCTATGAAGTTCTAATACCACGACCCATCGCGTGTCTTAATCCATATATTGAACGTGTTTAAAAATCTGGAAGCAAATAAGTTTGCAATGACTATGTGATCATATATTAATTCTTAAATCTTAATATTGTTAGAAGTTGTAGCTTAGACAACCCTACAGATATGAGTTAAACCTCGAAACCAACTCTCTCTCTTTCAAACTATATTTAATAAAGTGCGACATAAAACAAACCACCACGGTCGATAAGACTTAAGATGTTCGTAAAACACTCGGGAGGCTTGGGCATTGTAATGGCATTGTAAAACTTTACTGCGTGTGGAATTCGCTGGCGTCAGGCGTTGTGAGTGCAGTGACCATCGCCAACTCGTTTTGTGAATAGGGTTACCAGATTAAAAAATATAAAATCCCGACAAGAAGCCTTATTTATACAAAAAAAAAACTCATTGACTTTTGCGACAAGCACGCGGAAGTATTTACCACATTAAAAACACCGGCCGGAATCCTGACAAGTGCTTAAAAGTCCCGACATGTCGCGACAAATCCTGACGTCTGGTAACCCTATTTAGGATCAATAGGTTTGTCAAACCGGAATTAGATAATTATTGAAATAAAGTGACATAATATTTTTTTAATTCTTTCGTTGGTATTTGATGTTGGGGACATTGTTCTTATGGATATTAATAATAAAAAAAACAGTAATGTCAAAGTATGTGGTGATAGCCTAACGGGGAGTGCAACGAACTGCCGCGGCCGACGCGAATGTTCTAGGTTCGAAGCTACTCCCCAATGACTCTTTGACATTGCGATATTATGTGTGTTGAGAGTTCTCTCTTAAAGAATTTCTAAGGATTGTGTAGTCTACTATCCCGCAGTTAGCCAATGTGGTGGAATAAAGCCTAACACAGTAGAATAGGCCCGTGCCCAAGAGAGGGACCGTTGAATGTAAACATTAGTCTATTTAAAGACATTTACCTGCAGTATGCAGTATCACATAATACCTGTATGTCCGAGGGGCATGTCCTATGCATAAAGTAGCGTAACTGGATTCACCACCACTATGTAAAGTGCAATGAACTCAGTAACATTTTTTCATTTGTGAAGCCAATTTAAAAAGCGCAAATTACCTCAATGTTTTCCCAGAGAAATATACTTTTAATTAAATAGTAGACGCAGTAACGTGCTCTGAATGTTGACATTAAAATGAAATAAAACACGCGATAAACCCCCTGAATTGTTTAATTTAACGGGTTGCCGTCGCGATGACGACACCGAGTACAAAGATTTGTTTCAGTTCGTATTATTCGAATCATGTACTTTGATTTAAGGCGTAGAATAGGATAAGGCTGATAACTGCATATCTACGGATAATATAAAGCCTTCGTGCTTCCTTCGCGTGCGTGGAACGTGCTGTCGAGCTATAATCAATGTCTACCGCGTGAAGTGTTACATCCGTCTTAGTAAAAATATGCAGGTTCGATTTCTAGTTTTTAAACATATATTAGTTGTGATTTGTGCTACATATCAACTCGGACGAATTAATGGATTATGAAGGCTACGTACTTAGATTTATTATTTATTATAATGTCATTATATAACCGCTTAAATGTTGAGATGCTATATGAATCGAATTATAATAAAAGTTGATTTATTACCTAAAATAGAGAGTTTCGATCTGAAGGTTTCTTGTGGAGGGGCATTTAGTTGTTTTTTGATTCTGGAATACTAAATTTTTTTTTTTTTTAACATATATCTTTAGTTCTTCTATACACAGATTTTTGCGACAGAATACGAATCATCTCTGAGTGTTCAAAAACTTTGACATGAATTTGAGTTGCGACCATACCTTAATCGAAACAGTGGCAGTCGGTAATATCTGTTTAAGTACTATACACTTTAGATTGACGATGTCATTACAAAAGGCGATACCGTTGATTCATTCACCCTCTCGGCAGGCTCACGCTCCAAACAGGTAACGTTTAATGAATTTATCTTGTCAGGGGCAACATCAACCGAGTTTACGAACAAATTACGAGCGTAAAGTTTGTCCTGGCATGTTCGAAGTTCGCTCGCGCTTGCTGAAACTGTCGTGCGCTGTATTTTTATTGCGATAGTGTACGCATTACAAAACTTATTTGTGAATGATAGAGGAATATATATCTTTCGTTTTATTTAATTGAATGACGAGACGAGCAAGTCGCTCGCCTGATGGTAAGTGCCTGCTGATAATCGGAAGCAACACTACACAGAACAAAAGCACTGCATGGCATTGAACGCGCTCGTCACCCCGAGACATAAGATGTTAAGTCTCATAATGCCCAGTAGCAGAAATAGTGCAACGTTGAAATTCAATCTGCATAGAATAAATCACTTTTGATGAAACAAACTCTATATTAAGTTATGTGTAATTCCGATATCCATACATAGTAGTCATGTGACAATTTATTTTTTAAAGCTGATCCCAGCAACCGCTCGAGTAAGTCATCTGATGGTATATGTGATCTCTACTGTCCGTGAACATTCACAATAATAAAGAATCATGGACGTGTTGTCGACCTTAAAGAAAAGGAATATCTAGGGGATTCGAAATGGGTTTAGAATTTAGGCCTCCGGATATCTCATTCATCGTACGAACGCGAAAACGAGCTGCTGTTCCACGGCAGTTTTGTGACAGTGGTCTAGTCGGCCTATCTATGCAGTAGACATTTTTTTACAGCATGGCTCTAAGGACTGACATAGTCAAAACTGACTCGAAGTACCTTAAATAAATAAGAATAAAAAAAAGCATGGCTCTATAACTTTTAACCTATAAAATTAAAGGTTATGTTCTAAATTACTACATGCAAATTTATCATAGAAGATTTGACGAGTGAAGATAGATGTTTTTAGCTTGACATTCTGCCAGAATCTTGAGGACCCATACATAAATGAGTTGTGAACTTGTGAAAATCAATAACGTGCTAAGGGTTTGAAGCCGACTTGTGGCGAAGTCGCGTGCTCACTTTATTTCATTAAATGCGGTTTTATTGCCGCTTCCGACTGCCATAAAGTCTCCTCAAGCACTCTTAGTTGTGTAAAATAAAAGTGAAATATTTCGGCACGTGATGCTCCAGCGTTTGGAAAATATAGTCTACATTAAACGCAAAATTGTACGTTATTTCATGTACTACTTCTTCTTGGATTTTATTTAGCTCGTTTACGTTATTTAGGGTTGTATTCTTTGTAAAATGTGGTTTGAACATTTTGTTTGCATTGATATTTTATAGCAAACCTCGTTGTGCCTCTGCGACTATCACTGGCGTAGTATTTCTATGTTAGTTTCATCGGTTGTTTTGTCATTATCTCGATCCTGTTGAAGTATTTTATGTGAACTTATCGAAGATTTGGTTTATTGTCGTCGATTATTATCGTTGTCGTCTAATACCTTTTTTTTTATTGAGTAAGTGAAGAGACGTGGAAGACGGTTGCCTGATGGGAAGCGATACTATTTAGAACTCAGAATTTCAAAGTGCTGCATAACACTACTGTGACGCCAAGATATATGTTGTTAAGTCTCATAATGCACAGAAAATGTTTTAATATCTCACACCTGAGCACAGTGCTTAGACACTGTTGCTTGGCGACTGACTACCCGGCATCTCTCATACGAATGACTTATTATAATGAATACTTATGGGATAATTTCTATTAACGCGCGATTGGCATGTTTTATGTTCGAATATGCGTATTTTGCACTGCGATTAGCCGTGAGCGAGTGGCGTGCAGCACTGCAGCGGTGTCACCATGAAACGGAGCATGTAGGTTAAGGGCCCTCAGCGCTTTGTTAGCGCGCTCTAATCACTGGCGGCTTGAGAGCACGCGACTCGCCGCTTGAGGACGCCACTAGCGTTTTGTGTCTGTCGTCTACGCCATATCTTACGCCTACGCGGTGTCACTGAATGTGAATATCATTAAAAAAAATTAGAAAGAAAGAAATAGAATTTATTGGCAGGCATAAGGTAATTTACAATTGCTGGCTTATCTGGCATAATTACTGTGTATTAAAAATGTCCAGTTACTCCAGTTAGTACAACAGCGCGAGTGTCACATATGGAAGTCCTGATTGCGGGCTGCTATGCATTATTTACTTAACAGTGAATAAGGATCTGTACATACTTTTTAACGTCCTAAAAAGGAGGGTGTTATAAATGTCACCTCTTTGTCATTTGTATGTGTTTGTCTGTGACATCATAGCATCTAAACATAGGCACCAATTTGAATGTTTTTTTGTTGACAGCTGGTTTAATTAAGATGTTTTTCAGCTTTGTTTGAAGAAAATCGTCCAGCCGTTTAAAAGTTACATAATATCTTTTACTAATTGACATCGGGCGCTATTTACTGCTAGTTTACGACATATCGTTACTTATTCAACATAATTATCATTCACAACAACCAAAACCGCTATCAGATTCCTTTCCGTATGATCGATGGCGAACCCACCCTTAAATCACAAACAAATCATTCATATCATGATTTATATGGCAATTATATTCACGAATGTTTGTGTGATATGTATCCGGTAATCACCGTCCCGAATAAAACCAACGTCCGAGTAACCCCAGGCGTATTGGCGCCGGTAATAAATGTGAGAAATGTCATGATAACCAGGCCATTGCAATAATCAAACCGCACCGCAGACACTGTTTATGTTTTCCAATAAATCACAAACGGGAATTCCATCTCGATTTGGTAGGAAAGAACTGGCCGCTATCCAAACTGACTCGATACTAGATGCGGCATTGCAGACTTTTACGAAAAATAATATCACATTTCTTCGATGTACATCTTTATATTCCGAACGTGTATAGAAATAAGGTTTGGAATGGTTCGGTAAAAACGTTACCAAAATGGCCGCCGACATAGCAACCGTATTGTTTTGGGGAAATTTATGGTTTTACTGTCGTCCCTGCTTTGAATTTCTAATTGGTTTCCATGAGATCCTTTGTGAATTTCCTAATCTTTTTATTTACAGCGGAAAACTTATTATTAACGATTGTGTTAAGAGTTTTTAAGTGGCGTACGATTTCATCTGTTTGAGGTTCGGACGAGATTGCTTCTTTTAATTCTATTTTGTGTTTCAATGTTTGTTTGGGACGACCTTTAAGCTGCCGATTCATTGCGGTGACTGCAACCTTTATAATTATATAAGTTTTATTACATTATCCAGGATTACTGAGAACAGAATATTCTTGATGGTTATTTGCACCGATGTTGTTTAAACATTATGATTCCATTTTGATTATAATTAAATTGTACGAGGATATAAAACTAACTGTATCTGGCATGTGTTGCAATGTCAAGTAAAAAAAAAAAGTTTCAGCAAAATTTCAAGACAATCGGATGAAAGGTTTAGAAATGGATAGAAGCAAAACAAAGACACATTCATTTTTATTATTATAAACACAGATAACTACTTACATAGTAATTATAGGTTTCAGTCAAATGTACTGTTTTATTCCGACAACTAATTGATTTCTCTAAATGACTAACTACCCTTCGGTCTACGCTAAGATTATTAGAAATAAACTACGCTGTTATTAGTTATTTATAACCCCGATAAACCCTAATTGCGTGGATAAGGTTTCCTTCTTTAATATTCAATCGATGTTATTAAGCTTAAGCGAGGCTTACGTTATTTCAAGATAAAATATTACAGTTTTTTTCCTCAGAATCTGTTAAAGATTAAGTTTAAGATACGTTAATCTCTCCTGGAGCCTACAATGTAAGGCATATTCCAGAAAGCTACCTAAAATAGCATATTCTAAGTGGTTTCCATTTTTATATTCATTAATAAAAAAAATCTTAACTTAAACAAGAGCTCGAATTGTAGTCTTAGAAAATAAGACCAAATGAAAATGCTGACAAGTTAATAATAAGGTGCTCCGCCTGAGCTAGAGCGGGTCGGGAAGACGACAAAACTCATTTCCGGTCCGGCGGCGGAAGCTACGTCAGCCAATAAGTGAGGAAAAATAAAATAAAATTTAACTCTTTTGCATTTGTAAAACGTAATATTTCGTTCCGAAGAGCTTCTGGTGTTGTAAATTGTTTCTCTTTTCCATAACGATAATGGATTTGTTTGGAACAATTTCGTGTTTTACTTTTCACTTTTGTAATTTTTTCAGATTGTTTTTCTTATTTCTACTTTGTTTTGTATTTATTACCATAGGCCGCAGAATTCGAAATACGTATAAATGAGATGAGTCGGAGAAGCTAGATAAGTTACGCGGGAGCGCCCGGAGGTTTTTAAAAAAAGACAAGTCTTCACAATGAAGCTTTATTACGAACTGAATTACAATTGACAAATTTCCTTATTTATACCTGTTCATCTGTTGACAATGAATGCTTAGATCTACGCATTATGATCATAACAAGATCACCGTCTAGACGCTAGGCTAGCACTTTTTATGGTCAACATAATTTGATATTAAGAGCTTTAGACAAAACAAGAATATCATATTACAAATAGATAGAATTACATCTGAGTACCTGTGTCAGCAATTGCAATGTCCTTCATATAGTAAATAAGGTTACATCACATTAGCATGCGGTTATAATGTCATGAGCGGGAGCGGGGTGCATAACTCCTCCCCCCATAGCTTCGAAATTATCAGAGGGATGTATATTTCTCTGATTATTTCGACACACAATATATTTTAAAAAGTTATACTTATACGCTATACACACAAAAAGGAACAGAAATATGATTACATATAATAATAGAGTAGCTGCGCTAACACTTTTCACAAAAATGCCTTTTTCACGAATTTCCACTTCACTTTCACTGTTCTTCAACAATTCGTTTAGATTCTGTAGATTTTTCAACTCGGCAGCATCCAAATTTATTGGTTTCCATCCTGTTTGTGGCTCTATAGTCGTTACTTCTGGAAGATCAATAATTGGCAGTTTTCTGAAGTCCATTGTGCTTATTCCCGCATAGTGGGATTTCAGGGTAACGTTGTCTATTTTGGCGTCACAGTGATCGTCAAGTGTGAGGAGGTAAGTCCCTTTTATGCTTTCTTTTGTCATTTCATTATGACAGCTTTTTGTAAATATAGTTTCCGCTTTGCTGTAGAGAATCCATCTTCGTTTCTCTATTGGCTCTATTTTTATAGAGTTTATTTCAACTGGTATGGGTTGACAAGAACTGGTGTTGTGCGAAAATTTCATCAATGATGTTATGCATGTGTCTTCTAATGGTAATTGAGTATCATCTTCATAACATAGGAACGTCGCCTCATAGAGTTCGCTGCACGGCTGGGAGAGCGAGACCATATTTGACCCTCTTACTAGGAGGTAGGGATATTTTGGGATTATGATAATTGTTTTACCAAAGGAATTGGTGATGGGTATTGGAATGATTTTGTAATAAATGTATATTTCATTTTTAATTATAGGTATGTCCAAAATGAATGTTATTTGACTTCCTTTTGAATAAACTTTTATCTTAATACATAATTCTAACTTAATTAAATTATCATAGTTTACTGGGTAAATGAGTTTATTAAATTTCTCTATTTCTTTTAACAAAATTAATAATTCGTCAGAATTTAAAAGTGACTGGTGTAAAGTTTTTAATTTACTAAAAGTAATACAAGTTTCAATCTCTTCCAACCGAATGTACAATAATTGGAAATTGTGCAAAAATAAATTATAAATATTAATAAAGTTATGAATTGTTATATTAAAATTACTCTGGTTTATTAATTTTCTCATTTCCCATAATTCTTTATCTATGTTAATAAAATTATTGGTTGTTGAGTTATTTATTTTCAAAAGTGATTCAGACATTTCTGATATCAAAGTTACTTTTTTGCTTAATGTATCTTGACGTGTTTGTACAGCCTTAATTAAATTTTCATATTTGATAGCGTCGTCATAATCTAAATTACCAGTAATAATTTTAATAATAGATCCTAAAGGATTCAGAATTCCACGTTTAATTCTAACTTGAGGAGCTAATTGCTTAAATTTTTCAATTGTAGAGTTCATTATATAATTTATTTGAAGCTTTATATTAAGTAATTGATGGTTAGGTGGTCTATTCTTAAAATATTTTCCAACATGATCATTTAAATTAGCATATCTATTGATGTTAATTTCTAATTCCTCTTTTGTGATACTTAAATCTACAGTCTTAATTATAGTCCATTTATCATAACTTACGCTAGCTTCGCCTTGCTTCACGACCAGCACCCCTGGATTTTTCTCAATCCTTTGAAGTTGAAGGGCGTGCGTACTGGTCATCAGCAGCACTAACTCGAGGAGGTACCTGTGAAGGTCGTTTTACGTCCTTAATAGGTACAGTTGTATCTCGATGTTTTATTTTAACAGGACATGTATTCCTGTTAATTTCACCAGTGACTTGTGCTTTTTGGAAGCGAGGTTTATCTTTACTTCGCCTCGTATTAACACCTTTTATGAAAACTGTGTCACCTTCTTGTATATCAAAGGAGGTTTCACCGCCGCGTTTGTCTATCACCTTTTCTTTGTTAGCTATTAATTTATCTGTTAGATATTTATAAAGATATTTTGTACGTTTCATGTGATCTGCTACTAATTGTTGGGTATACTGTCTGTTAAAGTCAACATCAAACATGCTGTTAGAATCAGTATGTCCGAATACAACTTCAAAAGGTGTAAGACCGGTTGCTGAGTGTATAGTCTGATTATAAGACATAACTGCGTATGTCATAATGTTAGCGGCATCTGTTATCTTATGTTCGTATTTCGCGATACGATATATTTCTAAAATGGTAGAATGAAAACGTTCAATTAAACCCATGGAATTAGGGTTGTGCGGAGTACCTATGTGAAGATCTATCTTATAAAATTGTAATGTTTCTTTCAACAAAGTATTCTTGAATTCGGAACCAGGGTCAGTATTTATTTTAGATGGGACACCATAAAATGAAAAGAATTTAATCAGTGCACGAACTACCTCAGGTGTAGAACGGTTGGGTACTTCAAATGCTTGACCTAATTTACTGAACGCATCCACTATAGTAAGGAAGTATTTCCCTTCTATAGAAAATAAATCCATAAATAATTCGGTAAAAGGTTTTGATTGGGTTTGAGTCAACTGTAATTGTGGCTTTAAAGGTTTACGGTCATATTTTAATGATTTACAAGTTTCACAAGCATTAATAATGGTAGAGACTACTATATCCATATTTTTCCAATAGTAGTTGCGTTTCAGTTTCATTAGTGTTTCTTTTATACCACGATGGCATGTTGTACCATGGTGATACTTTAGTACAATCGAACGTTGTTCATCTTCATTTTCCACATATATTACCCTTTTAGTACATTCATAAAAATGAACAGTATCTTTTTTGAACAGTTTAATAACCGCATCTGTAAATTGGTTTCGGTGTACTTGATCTTCGAAATAAAAGAAATATTTAACTTTCGGCTTAATATATTCTAAAAGGAAACGTTTAACAAGTTCGGGATTATTTGAAGGTAAGTGAACTTCTAAAACTTTCTGTTTATCACGTGACAAATCTTTCACTGATGTTTGATTTCTATTCCAAGTAAAGACAAGTATTTGGTTCGGTTTCGTATCTATAGCTTCATCAAGAATAGGAATACCGTTAGTGTCAATATCGTCAGCAGAGTGAACTGTTTCCGGTAATGAACTAGCTGTTATTGTACTAGATGAGGGAGAACGAACTGGATAACTCATAGTTTCTTCTGAAATTGAAGGAGCAGATAATGTTTCAGATGAGTCTGATATCACGATTGATTCAGTATCATCTATGTTAACTTTCATTGATGTATTACCGCTTTTCTTGGTAAGTACATTCAATCTTATACGTGAAAGAGCATCTGCATTACTATTTTGTTTTCCGTTCTTGTATATAATGTCGAAATCAAATTCAGACAATTTTAATTTCCATCTAGTCAATTTGCTTCCAGGTTCTTTAAGTGAATTTAACCATGCTAAAGGTCGGTGGTCAGTATATATTTTAAATTTGCGTCCGTATAAATAAGGACGGAAGTGCTTGACTGCCCACACTATGGCTAGTAATTCTTTTTCCGTTGTACTATAACGTGTCTCGGCGTCGTTTAATGTACGACTTGCATATGCAATGGGTTTATCATTGCCAACTGTTCCTTGTGAAAGGACAGCACCTAAAGCGAAATTCGATGCATCCGTAGTCAAAATAAATTCTTTGGAAAAGTCCGGAAATTGAAGTATAGGGGAATTAACAAGTAATTCTTTACATTTCTGGAAAGCATCAATGTATGTTTGAGTAATTTCTATTTTATTTTTCTTTTTAAGACACGATGTAAGAGGCTGTGTAACCTTGGAAAAGTCTTTAATAAATTTTCGGTAGTAACCGATCAAACCTAGAAAACTTTTAATTTCCGTGGATGTTCGTGGAAGTGGGAAATCCAATACCGCTTTAATTTTATCGTCATTTGGTTCTAAACCGTTTTTGGTAATCTTGTGCCCTAAGTATAAAACTTCTTTACGTAAAAATTCGCATTTGTCCAAAGTCATTTTGAGATTAGTCTGTCTGAGTCTGTCAAAAACTTTTCTAAGTTTTTCTATGTGTTCCTGTAAACTATTTGAATAAATTATTATGTCATCTAAGTAAACGAGACAATGTATTCCTTGCAATCCTCTCAACACGTTATCCATTGCGCGTTGAAATGTTGCAGGTGCAGTTTTAAGTCCAAAAGGCATGCGACTAAATTCGTAATGACCTGCGGGTGTAGTGAAAGCTGTTTTGGGTCTATCATGTTCCTCTACTTCAATCTGATGATACCCACTTGCTAAATCCAATGTACTGAAGTAAGTTGATTTTCCTAACTTGTCAAATAAATCGTTAATGTGAGGCATTGGGTATCTATCGTCAGTAGTTAAGTCGTTCAAACGTCGGTAATCTATTACCATCCTAAATTTTTGTTCACCTGAAGCATCTAATTTTTTTGGGATAATATGCACGGGGGCACTCCATGGTGAAAAAGATTCTTGAATAACGTTATCTTTTAATAATTTATCAACCTGTTTCTGTATTTCAATATTTTGTGATGGTGGAAGTCGATATGGTCGAACATAAATAGGATCTTCATTCCTTGTCCTAATTTGATGTTTAACTTGGTTACTAAATGAAAGGGGCAACTTGTCACAATAAAATATGTCCCTGTATTCGAAACAGAGCTTTTCTATAGCCTTTCGTTCCTCTGTATTTGCGTGATTCAAGCGTAATTTGGAAAGATTTTGTTTAAGTAATTCATCAATTTCGAAATTGCTTAAACTCTCATCTGAAGTAAAATTTGTTTCGCAAATGTTGGTATTGAATCTAGTCGTAGGCAGTGGTTCGCAAAATTTTATTGTCACTCTATTTTGGGAGGCGTTTTGAATGATGGTAGTGGCATATGAATCTATGCATGTAACTATAGCACTGGGCATACGTACATTATCACCAAAATCTTTGAAGTTAATAATTGCATCACCATTTTTTACGCTGGTAGGTACTTTGATGCGTGTTTCAGTGCGGGGTTCTAATGTGACTTCGTATGGAGGACTGTATACTATTGGTATCTCTGTATCACGTGTATGCAATATCTGATTTTTCATATCAATTGTTGCGTCTAACATTTTTAATAAGTCCGATCCGATTAAACCATCGTAACGACTATCGACATCGTATACATAAAATTTATGTTGTTGAGTACTTCGGAAAGTTTTCAAAAGTGGTATAAAAATTATTTCATTATGTGAGCTACGAGCATGAGTACTAATAACTTCAAACGGTTCGTAATATTTATAATTGGAAAAATATTTATCAGCTTTGGCTGGGCTAATAAAACTTCGAGTACTACCAGTGTCTATCATTAAATTCGCGTCAATTTCGGGTATGTAAATATGAGGCAATTTATTTATTCTTTTACAGTTAATCTGTATTATTTCGGATGGTCGGTCTTCGAGGCCACTATCCGAAAATTTTCGGATTCGTCTAAATGTTCCTCATCAGTGGGATTCATGTTTTCAGAATAAAAATTTTCGAGATCAATCTGTTCATTATTATCAGAAAAATTGACATTCGAGATATCATTGTTCAGATCATCGGAGTCCTGCATTATCTCAGCATAGTTATCTGAGTAAAATAAATTATTATGATCGTTATCCGAATCATGCGTGATCATATTTTGTCTTAGGGGACGGGCAGTACGCATAGATACATCAGTGTCTTGTATATTACGTTGAGGTAGGCTTTGATATGGAATACCAAACTTAAACTGTTGGTTTGGTGCATTGTTGAATGGTCTCATTTGAGTATTATTAAATTGTGGCCTATATCCCTGTTGGGGCACTATGCCAAACTTAAAATTGTTTTGGGGATAGTTGACATTTGGTCTAAACCCTTGTTGATTCGGTAAACCAAATTTAAAATTGTTTTGGGGCTGTGGATAATTCGGTTTGGAATTAAAGCCCTGATTTGGACGACCAAATTTAAATCCATTTGAATTAACAGGCCTGAAATTATTGGATAATTGATTTGGCATTCCAAATTTAAATTGTTGATTTAAATTATTTAAAGGGTTTGGTCTAAATGTCGGCTGGAAATGAGCTTTATTCACATCTGAATTAGTAGGTGGGTAAGAATGTTGAGGTGGCTTTACAGCACCTCTATTTTTATTTTTCGCATTGTATTGTATTTGGAAGTTTACTTCTTCCATTACAACACTAAGTGCGCTTTCAAGACTTGTGCAATCTTTCAATCTTACAATTCGTATTAAATCTTCTGTAAGGTTGTACATAAACACGTTTAGAGACAAATTATTATAAATTATCATTTTTGCTGCTTTAATATTTTCATCTAATAATAAGTTTATCTTAGAAAGAAGAGCGCTGCGTATTTGTTGGATGCGATTGCAGAATTGCAAGTAGCTTTCGCCAGAATTGATTTTTAAATTTTCTAATTCAATGGCTACGCACTCTTCAGATCTAGGATCTCCAAAATGTTGGATAAGAACAGATCTGAGCTGTTCCCATGTGGTTATGTCTTCGCGTTCGCTTAATAAGCCCGCGGCTCTACCACACAATCTACTACTAATGCACTGAAAAACGTATGTGGATTGTACAGGATTATTTACTTCACCAAAATTTCTCAAAATATATTCACTTTTTCTTATGAATAAGTTTAATATACTTTGATCTCCATCGAATTTTGGAATTAAGCATATAAAGTCTTTGGGAATCATTTGAAATTCACCGTTGCGCGACATTTTTTCACACTTATATATAACACACAGTTATACACACAGTAAATTAAAATAAAAATTAACACACAGTAAATAAAAAAATTAACACAGTAAATTAAAATTCTCTATTAATAAATCAAAATTCAATTATTTCAATCAAAAATTCAAATATTTCAATCAAAAATTCTTATTTCTTAAAATTAGCCTGCCTATTTTTGTGCAGAAGTCAAATAACTTTCGACTATTTTTGTTCAAAAGTTACGGAGTTCACCTTTTATTTAAAATTGTGTCGTACAAAATCAACCACAGGAAAAATAGCAAGGATGAGACAGGAAATGTAAAGAGGTCTACTTACAATCCGCTCGATCCCATGCCTTCTCGTAAAGCTGACTTCGTGGGCGACGACCTTCGGTTCCCGCCGTTTATCGTATTTATTTGGTTCGAGGATATCCGGAGCTATGCCGCAAGACCGATGCTTGTGTACTCGCAGACAGAGCTTTACAGTCGCGGATATCCTACCGGCTGCGCCAGATAAGTTACGCGGGAGCGCCCGGAGGTTTTTAAAAAAAGACAAGTCTTCACAATGAAGCTTTATTACGAACTGAATTACAATTGACAAATTTCCTTATTTATACCTGTTCATCTGTTGACAATGAATGCTTAGATCTACGCATTATGATCATAACAAGATCACCGTCTAGACGCTAGGCTAGCACTTTTTATGGTCAACATAATTTGATATTAAGAGCTTTAGACAAAACAAGAATATCATATTACAAATAGATAGAATTACATCTGAGTACCTGTGTCAGCAATTGCAATGTCCTTCATATAGTAAATAAGGTTACATCACATTAGCATGCGGTTATAATGTCATGAGCGGGAGCGGGGTGCATAACTAGCTTGTTGGGCCGTAGTAAATAAATACACTTTATACTGTGTTATAGAACTATAACAAGTTATAATATTAAATGAAAATGATTACATTGGGCGACGTCTTACACCGAAGTATTATTTTTTTATTTTTACATATATAATGGTACTTGAAATTGACCATAAACAATAATAAACATAATTTTATCTTAAAACTATACATATAGTTTACAAATGAGTTTGTTTTATCAATAAACCTTAATTTATCTATGCCAACATTTGCAAATGGAAATATAAATACTATTTAACTAACGTGTCTTATGATGACATTTAGGAAACCAACCTTATATCTAATGTTATATGACCAAGTAAAGCAAACAATATCCTGATTTGGCATATTACGGTGAATTTGAATTGGCAAGGTTATGCTAGGGAGGTTGGCACTCCTCCAGGCTGGCAGTATGTCGCCCGTGCCATTTCTGACACCACGCATCCGGGTTGACCTACTTTTTGAACAATATTCTACTTTTATGTCTCCTACTTCAGGGTTGTTGGTCGTTAAGGCGTAATGTTAGAACATGGGCGCTACCGCAATGTTTGGAATTTTGGAACTATTGTTTCATAGAGGTCGTGGAAAACGAATCCGCAACGAACTGCAGATATTCAATAGAAGGCCTTATTGCAAGTGATTAAGGTTTGATTTAAACTAAAAGTACACGGTGGGTTTCGATTTACAATACAATACGAAATACTCTAATGCATACACACATTAATAGAAAATAATGAAAAAAATCTGACAGAAAGTTAAAAAAATGCACAATGGGCGGTCTTATCGCTTTAAGCGATCTCTTCCAGACAACCCAGCATGGAGCGAGATGGTTTAATTTTGTGAAATGAAATGAAATGAAATGAAAAAGGACGGTGGTGCATAAAATATTACATTTTTTTATTATACATTATTATTTTAATCATATATATTATTTACTCGTACTACCATATAAGATACATAAGGGTACTTATTAATCGAATTAGGCAAGAATGTTATTTACATAAAATTACCAGTGGCAATGTAATTACCTAATGTAAATGAAAAAGAGGTAGTATTAGTGTAGACACTAAGCCGAGCTGAGATAAAAAAACGAATATGAGAATTATCAGAAAATAAAGAGACGAAAATAGGTGTCTTTATTCAGTGAAAGCAAGGTTTGGTTACTGTTTTATTATGTATGAATATGTACAATGAATAAATTGTTACGTGACTGCTCAGCTTTTCATAAGAAGCTTAACGATGCCTAGTCATGAACATCTAAAAATCTATATTTTATTCCACCAATAAAATAAGCAGAAGAAATTGTCTTGTGAAATTGTTCGTTCTCCGCGAGTATTTTATTTTTTACAGCCGCAGGAATAATGCCAGCCAGCTTTTGAACACGTTTAAAAAGAGAAATAAAATAATGTCAGAGTTGCTCTCGTCGCAAACGATACGGCAATACATGATTCGATAGCACGTTGTCGCAAAGTCACACCAGTCCATTTATTTGTATAGCTTCTGTATGTACTGCTACCGACGTGACGCCAGTACAAAGTTATCGCTAACATTTTGCTGAAATGTTTCGCGTTTGCATTGCAATATCTGAATACGGAATAAGAAATGCTGAAACTATGCGTTGACATGCTTCTAAAACAAACGTTTTATCTTCTTGAATTTTTTGTAAATATTGGAAGGATTCGACTAATTAGCTATTTAAAAACTTTTATTTCGGGATTTAGATAATATGTAAAATTATCATTAAAGAAATGTAGGCCTGTAAGGTTCGCACCAAATTACGTCGCCGACTGTGTACTTTTTAAATCTGTATACATTTTTAAAGTGAAACTTCTTTAGAATCGTTGTGATTTGAAACTCGATGAAACGAATATGCGTCACGACAAAGAGACAAACATATTCATAAATAGGATTAAGCCTGCGAGAGAATGAGATAGATTACAAGTATGCTATCACGTGTCTTTGCGCCTGCGTACAACGAAGTCTTCAGAAAATGTGTCATAAACAACATGGTGTATTCACTTGTTTTATTTGCGTATTAAATGAACAAGTTTTGTAGTTTTTATAGTTTACTTAGTAATATTTTTATTTTATAATTTAAAATAGTGATGGCAGCCCCCGACGAATTTTACGTAAATTATCTCTCGTCACATTAATTATTTAATAAAAAATATATTCATATATTCCATACGCTGGTCTGTCAGGGAAAATTATTAATTAAATAATCCTTTTCTGTTTCAGGTAAGCTTTATTCTTGGATTCATATTTCATTGAGACCATAAAGGATAAGTATTGGACAAAGGTATTTCGAATAGTGGCTCGTTAAGGCGTGTCACGTTCCAAAGGCAGCCAGTGTACATTCAGTAACTTCAGGCTGTCATCATTCTACTTACCGTCGAGGGAAGCAATGTTTCTTGATGGTTAAAATCATATTTGGACTGCATTGCACTTAACACTAGGTGTACTCACTGGAGCGTGCCAGGAAAAAAATACAATTCAATGTTTTAGGTTAGGTATTAATATAACACTATCTACAGCGTGGCTCTTTCACTACAATTACTATTTTGGCACTAAGGACATAGTGAGGCACCTATACAACGCTAATTAATTGTGGAAAACGGCTGATTAATTAAATATACCTTTGTGACGTAAAGTACATTAAAATATCGTATTTTAAGTAAATATTGTAGGCAGGTACTGTAACATACATTACATTCATTCATACAGCTAAGTTACATTGGCAAATCCATTTCAAAATGGCGGATGGCACGACTCCGTTGCTGCGGATTGTCCGTTCTTATTTGAATGCTATTCAAGTTGGAA
Organism: Amorpha juglandis; assembly: GCA_949126905.1. Lineage (NCBI taxonomy): Eukaryota > Metazoa > Arthropoda > Insecta > Lepidoptera > Sphingidae > Amorpha > Amorpha juglandis. The sequence goes on from OX421380.1 coordinate 4,479,575, forward strand.
TTTCCTTTGAGAATTGTTCGCGAAACGTACGCGTCGGTCCGCATTATTAATTTAATATACTCGAACACAGGCAGGATTTTATAATTATTTTTAATCGTGCCCGCTACGAGGCGTGGCACCACCGTCGCCATCTTGTTGAATATTCATCTTGCGAACAATTCTCAATTTTTTAAGACTTTATTTTCTGAACTAATTTTGTTTAATGAGCTTATTATACAGATTTTAGAAAGTAATTTGTTTGCTATGTTTTATTTTAGTTGTTATGTATCTCATTTTACATAATTTAGGTTACGCTAAGTCTGTCGCTGCTTATGATGACTATCTGTTCTTCTTCCACCTGCCCTTATTCCAGTCATAGTGGGGTCAGCGCAACATGCTTTTTAACAGATGTTACAAAAAATGGCTTGTCGTTTTAACGACCGGTTACCCGCCTGACGTAACCCCCTGGAGAGAAAAAATACCCAGATCTGAAACAAAAATTGTGGATATCACCAACATTTGTCTCGGTCGGAATCGCGGTCTCTCGCTTTACAGCCGACTACTCGCCCATTGCGCTGCAGAGGCTGTCAATGTTCTTAAAAAAAACTTTACTTTATATTTAAAAAAAATTAAAACTCTAGCTCTACACTGACTCACCTAATCAATAATCTTGTTCGTGGTTTTTTTTTAACAAACGGTGCCCTTAATGGTAGGTACATATTTCACACCGGCCGGCCATTTATTTCTTACAATGAAAAGCACTAAGGCGTTTCAGCCATTCAGCCTTGAAATCTTGATACATATCTCGTAAACCACAGTGGCTTTAAACAGCACTGTATTATAAAATATTCATTCCCCAGACGTCTCCATGTCGTGTAAGATCCTCATTTCAGATCTCATCTGTCAGATGGACGTGTTGTTTTACTTTTTATTATATCTATAAACCTGAGGCGTGACCTTGTTAAATAAATACTGGGTACATAAACTCAGACGTGGCACGAATAGTGAGTGAGTGGTAGAGTGACGCTGTAGACAGTTTTGTCTACAGTATGAATGGTCAGCTCGACCGGGTCGTTACCACTATCTCACAGAAAACCGACGTAAAGTAGCGGCTTGCTGCTGTGTTTTGTACGGGGACTGAGATATCCGGAAGACCAAATCCCCCTCCCATTCCCTATCCCGAATTATACCTTTCCTTTAAGCCGGTAACGCGCCCATGATTCTTCTGGTATTGTCGGCGTACATGGGCGGTACTTGTAACTCTTGTGGACTCATTTATAAATAGGTAAGGGTAATACAATGGGCGGTCTTATCGCAACCGGCTAGTTCTTCCAGAAAACTTTAGATGAAAATGATAATAGATTGGCTCTACCAATATATTATTATTAAGATTACAGAAAAAATATTATTGGCAATATATAAGATTTAAGGTGATAGTTCATTTGAAATTAATTATTGATGGACTGCGTGGATTGATTTACAGTTTCCTGTCAATCTACCTAGGTTTAAGTGTAATGTAACTTTAGCGTCTACCGTTACGTGAGCCGCTTATCTAAACTTCAGATTACTTTTATTTACTTAGGTTGTTTGCCGTAGAGGTCACTACTGTCTACGATCGATAATGTTTGTCTAGCAACTAAAAGCTAGCTACAGTGTCTTTACGCCTTTAAAAGTAAGGAAAGAAAAAGAAAATAATCTTTATTCTTGTCGACTATCTTATATTCTTATTAATTTGTAGATGACTGTCAATAAGGCAATTTTAAATTCTGTTGATAATATTTTACATATTAACGTCGCAATATAATTTATGCTTAATCTATATAATATATTTAAATAGACATACATAAAAGCGAAATAACAGGCACTCAATCACTGATTAATCACGATATCTCAAAAACTACTAGGGCCCGGTATGAAATGATTTGTAGAAAATTACGCTTTAAAGCGAAAAAAGTGGGTTCACGCGAGTGGAATCGCGGGCATCAGCTATTTCCTTATGAAACTCACATAAGATAAAAGCGTTCGGATACGCACTCCCGTTAAATTTTAACATGACATGAGGATGAAGAATTATTTCATTTCCCGAATGTGTTCAGGCGTTCGCAACGCTATAACTCACGGATATTGCCTGACTGATGTGATCCGGATGTTACATCCTTGTGTTAACGTTGAGATATTCTATCAGATATTTATTAAACAAGGAATACGCTGTTGCTGTAAAAATGCTTAAGTAGAAAATAACAAAAAGGTTATGTAGATGGTTGTTAATAATGCAATAGACTTTGGAAATTGCGACATATTTTCGAAGTTGTAAAGACTAATTTGTAGTTCAACACAACAAGGTTCTTTAACAGGCCTATACATAATACAGTAGCTGAAAAAGTGAGGTTATTAATCATGCAGCCAACAGAATTTGTTGGTGTAATTCTTTAGACTTTTTGTTTAGAGTTCATTACGTAGGGGACGCAGTGCGTCTTGTGATTAATATAAGCCGTCGTCCCTCGGTTCATCAGTATTCCGCCGGGTTTGTCTCATCACACCGCATTATTCCGACAACACCCTGTATTACCTGGCGGAATCTCAGGCATTCTTTAAATGGATGTTGGCCTTTGAGAAAATTTGTTCCCTTCGAATTTTGTTTTATGTGTGAAATATGTAGATATAGCCGGGATGTTGCGGTGAGGCTAATAGCCGCGCTTTGAGGCTATAGTGGATTATGTTGTGATGAGTATCCGAATGAATATGTCATAAGTAAGCAGCTAAAAGTCAATTTCATTGAGAATTAGAGCCCTAATTTTTATATCCTTGTACGGTAAAATGACTACACTTCTCCTGATGTACTAAGAGAGACGTTATGTTCCTCATCACTAATATTATGACCAGAAGTAACTGACCCCAAACCCCGAATCTTGAATCCCGGAACGCGAGTAACCCGAACCAGCTACTATGATGGGTAACTTTTCTTCTAAATATCTAATTTAAGAGCTTAAACAATTTCCACAATAATTACACCTACATAACTACCTTCTATTACAATTTTGATTTTAAAAACTAGAACGTTAACTAAGCTACCTTTTTGACCCAAGTGCCACTAGGTACCGTAGTACACTTTCTTTGGTGTAAACACCTATGTACCACTACAATTTGATAAAAAAAAAAACTATAACGTTAACTAAGTTAGTTTTTTTTTATACAAAGCGGCACTAGATCTTAGGTCCCATGGTACCAGTTAGTCCCATATACTGCCCAACTATTCTCCTCACCTCCCCGGGTCATTTGTTTAGTTCATATTTTAGCGCGAATTCCGAGATTCTAGAATAAAGTCCTCTTGCAGGTTCCAATTAGTCTTCCGAACGTGTTTTAAAAAAGGAAAGTTCGAGCAGCGCCATCTCGTAGTCGCGTCCCTTATAAGTTTCCAGTTCAATGAAGCCTTTGTGTAGTCGATGTGAAACTGAACTACGTTTCGCATTTTCTACAAAGACTTTGTTGGTTAGAAATTTGTTCTATCAGAGATAAAGGACAATTGCAGGCTGCATTGAGCTGGAAACTATTGGATTGGTTATTTCAACAATGTAGGCTCTCGGTTCGATTTCAAGTCTTGTTTCTACTGTTTTAATCCTTTTGTGGAACGTTTAGTTTTTTTTTGTTTATGGATGTACGTAAGCTTTTGAAAAACTGGAGTAGTGTTTATGTATTCCATATTAACTATTTTATCAGTATATGATGGATTAAAAAGATGAACTGCTTTGGTGGTGCAGTTGTATTGCGTACGCGGTACGATTCCTGTACTGAGGTCTCGAGTTCGATCCCCAGGTAGGGTAAAAGTGATATTGGATTTTTTTATTACGAAATATTAAATATCAGCCCAGAGTCTAAAATTGTGCCCGGTTTGGCGATAGGCTCGCCCCCCTATCGCATTATGGGACGGAAATAAGCTCGGCGAAATATGAGTGTTTTCGTTTCACTTCTTCAGAGATTACAGGCGTGATGCGTAAAAAAAATGAATTAAAGATTATATGGGTAAATCTTAAGTTGAACCACAGAATACTTACTTTAGGGATGTAGTTCATTTATTAAATATACATATAATATGATATTGAGCATGTATGTCATCCATTATTGATTATTTTTTTTGTCATGTTTCTTCCTACACCGAAAATACCACAAGTACCAAAATAGTCGTAACTGGCTATTCATGAATTCTTAGCAAGCAATTGTGCTGACTAACGTAGCTTTATATGTTTTATGAACATCCTCCTCTTTCTGATCCCGTAATTATCCCTTTCCTTTAAGGTCAGAAATGCGTCCATTATTCTTCTGATATTGCGGGTGTTCATGGGCGTTACCTTTTGCTCGTTTGCTGGCTTAAGCCATAAAAAAATATATATGCCTACCTAACCTTAGTAACATTTTTAAAAAATGCCATTTTACAAAATTTGTTCCTTATTGAGGAAATATTCAAAGGCCAGGGACGGTATCAACATTAAAGCCCCTAATCCTTTTTCCGAAGAAAATAGATAACAATTTTATTTGGAACCGTATAGTTTGGGAAATAAGGTTCAGAATGTAAGGTACTCTTGCAAACTTAAGGCACCTATTAAGTGGCCCTAAATTTTAATGCGGCCCGCGACACCTACCCCCTCAGTTCGCCATGATCCCTTCAAGGGCCTATCAAGCAGGCTATAACTCTGAATTATTACTTGAAAAACCATTTTGAGTTCATTATCTTGGATGTTTTAAGCTCGTCGAACAATCACAAGGGAAGATCGCTTCAGTCGACAAAAAATTTCAAAGAACCTTGTCGAGTTGACGGCAATGACTAAGTTGGGCTAAATAAACACTCCAAGTTTAAGCTGTATCATGTAATACCCTTGGCTTCAAATTAATTCCTTAACTCGTTTTAGCGAGACCTTTTAGTTTTCTGACTATATTTTGCGTAGTCCAACTTCTTGAAATAGAATTTTGAAGTGATATTGTCCTAAAATGTTTTACTTACATATACTTGTTTAACTTGGCTACTTTGTTGCTTATCCTTTAAAGCTAGATTGGCTTAGTAACTAAATAAAGCTTTGATTGAATTGAAAGTAACCTTCTTTTTATATTACGTGCATCTTTTACGACTGGTTTGCAGCGTGTGCTTAGAAGTAAATTCAAATTAGTATAAATAGATATTTCTGCTATGTAATAGAAGTTGTATATTTTTTAAACTGGACTATTTAGATAGTATTATAGTAATTTAAGTTCTGTGTGTACTGTATGGACCTCGTCTTCTTGAAATGACTAAAAAGGCCATTGAAAGGGTGTATAAAGTAAGTCGATGCATCGATTTCAATAAGACCTATAGAAGAAATCTTTATTTTTGAATTATCAGTGTTATTTTTTGAAAGTCTGATTTTAAAGTTTGTTAAACTTATTATATTTTTGAATTTTCTGTCTTTTTAGTCTTATATCTAAGGAAACTGACGACATACATGTCATACAATACGAATATTCAACGACATACAATGTGTGAATCAACTGTAATGAGACGTGGCGCGGGCTCCATACAACACGACTCCTATCAACTGCCCTTTATACATTTGTCAAAAATAAATGTAATTTGAATTAGGTAGGTACCCTATAATGTATATTATTAAATTAATTAGGCGATAAATAAATATTAATAATATTGATGGCAATCCGTAACAAAAAATGTGCAATCGTCGGTAAGTAAGCATCGGTTTTCGTTTTAATTTTTTTACCTTTCGCCACTGGTAATGAGTTAATTATTAAAGCAAATTATATAAAATGGTGTCAGTTCCAATCGACCCAATCGTATATTCCTCAAAGTACACAGATTACACATAACTTGCAGACTCATTACTAATATCCACATTATGACAGGCAGTATCATCTATCGCGTCTATTATATCGAACATAACATTTTCCACGCTCTGAAGTACACCATAACGGTGATATATATCGATATATATCGATATGGATTCACAATGACGGTCACGGCCTCATCCTCTAGGGCATGAGTCGACGGTTTGCGAATCAATTAGGCAAGGATCGGGGTAGCCAGATTAGGGAAATTTATTATGATGGGAGTTTTGAAATCACTGGCGTTGTGGAAAATAATGATATGGATTTGTAGAGATTTGAACATAAATTATGCAATAGCAGCAGCGTTAACGTCTGAATGTTAATCGGTAATTGTTCCTAGACATAAAGGAGAAAACGGCGTAGTTGCACTGGAAACCAGTTTTACGAATACGTAACAAACTTGTAATGGTGTACCCAGGTTGCAGATATGTGTTAGTCGGTTTATCAGATTCATATATGCAGTAAAAATAAAAATAAAAGTAAAAATCATCTTCAAAAGCCTAAAATAAAATAGTTAAGCTTCAATTAAGCCAGCAACATATAAATTAAATTTTAGGATATGATCTCAAAGTAATTTATACAGGGTTAATTTTAAAACACCAGCAACTTCGCAGGACCAGATAGCTGACCCCATACGGAACAACTTTTGTTATACGAGTTTGGATATAACTCAATATATTAAAAAAAAAATGATTTTACAAGTTTTTGTTGTGTAGTGTTTTTCTTCGTAGACTGCGGCGCGGCGCGGCTTGCGCGCACGACATCAAAGGCGGCCGGTCAGCTGCTCGGGCGACCGAGGTCAAAGGCGCTAGCCCGGTTCCCCACGCTTCGCGTGTTTGTTTACGTAATCTGCGATGCGCGTTGTAACATTCAAGACGGAAATTAAATGAATACTTATTTTTGTATGAAAATAAAATCTAACAAATTATCAAAAGTCGTAGAACAAAAGTAGTAGCTTATAACCTTAGGAATCTACCCCTGCGAGATTGCTGGTGTTTTAAAAATAACCCTGTATTTTCATTACTTCATTAATGTCGTTTGTTGCTCATACCTTCCATATATCGGCAACATTACATTAAACTTTATTTGAATCCAAAATTTTAATATATTCAAACACGATTTAATTAACTTTCGTTCGATCTGATAAACGTCGAATATCGGGAGAATCTTTTCAATTATCCGTTGCCACCAATACAGGAATTTCCCTTATCTCGAAGAGGTTTTCTCATTAAAACTTGGATCGACCCTTTGTAACGACCTGCGTAATGGCTGAACCAAACTTTTACCGAGGCTACTGGACTAATCCAAATTCAGTGTTACTTGCTGATTATGTCTGCTTAAACAGCATTAGCTTGGTATTTTTCTTGCTTGTGCTGCTGTTTAATATCAATATGATTAATAATGGTTCAATAGAAACTTGTTTACCAATTTATATTTTGGAAACTTTTGTCCCTATAAAAAAATCTAATAGTTAAACGGAACATTTATATTTTGATGCTAATTATTGTTGTATTCAAAATAAAGCTACTATTACTACACTTGAAATTACGAAAGATTGCTTATCAACCTGTTCTTCCAAATTGTATATAAAGCTGAAATCTCTAGATTTTTATCAATTGTTGAATCAAACACATTATAAAGGAGTAATATGGTTGCATATTTACATAAGTTTCGAAATATTTCAAAAGCAAAATAAACCACAATGATCTACGTTGTATTCAATAATGCAATTTTTTTAACATTCTTAAATTTACTCATTAATTATTCCACTCGGTACATTTATTACTTTGTACAATGCGTCAAAGGTATGCGTCGCTGTTTCAGGTAATTTCTACTCGGCAGGCGTCCAATTTGTCGCTCTGCTGGCGGCACAACTTTGTTCTACTTTGTACGGCGACGTTGTCACTGTGATACCGAGAGTGCTGATTTAAACTGTGTTTACTTGCGGTTTATGGTTAAAGTTTTCAAGTAAATTATACACTAGCGTCCTCTGTTTGAGTATTTATTCCGTTCTTCATTTAAGTGCTCTTGTCTTTTCTGTGGGTATGCGGTATTGGTTTTGTTTTCATTTCGCTGTTTTGTTTGTTTGATTGTATTTACTGTAAGATTATATTGCAAAACGACTTTGGCTGCATAATATTGACTTCGCATGTCTCTTCTGAATTACATTTGTTCGGATATATAAATAAAAATCTTGTTTATACATGATACTATTTAGATCGCTTATAAAGCATCAAGCAAGCATACATGTTGACTATCTACATAATAAATGTGCCTTCCGGTTCCTCAGGTAAACTATGTTTGTTTAATTGAAGAGGATTGCCATGAGGAATACGACATTGTTGTTTTATCCTGTTTATAAATTGATGTTCCATTGTGATTGTTTTATTCCCGGAAACTTCCTCTTAATCCAATAGTAAATTTCTGATTTGTTCTTCTTTTATTGATACAGTATGTTTGATAAAGAATCAAGATTCACAAAGTTATCCATAAAAAGTTTATCAAAGTTGATGTTTAAGGAAAATGCAAATTGAAAACCGCGAAATCGAAAAATTATCCATCCTTGTTTGAATGCTAAATATTCAGAAAGAAATGTGAAGACAAATGAATAATTGGAAACAATAAAACTTCTTGTCACATCTGAAATGGTACTCGTGAAGTTTGCGGTTGAAGCGCGAGATTTTTTAATAAAATACAACCACAATTCATTCCTGTGTTTGTCATATAAAAATGTCGTTTTGCATAGAATTTCATTTTCATCTTAATGACGATATTGTGCCGAGGCAAATTACTGCTCATGCATTCTTCGGCACAATATAATCGCACATGTTATAATAGCTATTGCATCCGGCTTCACCCGCGTTAATGTCCTTTTTATAGAAAAAGAACCGGAGGAAGTCTTCAATTTAACGCGTATATTAGTTTTTTCATTTTGTATGTATCAAAGTAAAATTTGAAAATCAAACCTACAAATGTTGCTATTTATCAGAAACATTTGCCATCATAAATAAAACGTTATTAGTACGAGTTATTCTAGTCAGTATGTCAGGGCCAAGCTACTTCCCTCTCGAGATAAGCCGCGACCAAGTGCTGGCTTAATGAGGACCGACGCGGTACACAAGTTAAATTAAAAAGTCTTAATGAACTCCCCCCGGTATTAAAAATCGCGACTTTGCACGTGAACTTGACGATGTTTGACATTTTGATATTAACTCGTGCGGTAAATGTTCATGACGTGTTTTGAAATGCGTTTTTGTCTATCTTAGACATGTTCACGTACGGACGGTACAGTCGAATTTTATATATTTTATTTATTTTATTATTAGCCCTATATATTATATTCGTCCCACTGCTGGGCACGGGCCTCCTCTACTGAATGAGAGGGATCAGGCCTTAGTCCACCACGCTGGCCTAATGCGGGTTGGCAGACTTCACATACCTTCGAAAAATCTTATCGAATTCTCAGGTTTTTTGTCTTTTTTTGTCAACACGATTTATAAAGTAACTAGAAAGAGACGAAAACAGTGTACCTAAGGCCAAGAAATTTTATAAGTAATGGTCACTATATAGAAAATGTAGGAGTTGCTTTACAATGGAGCTCTAAAACTAAGTGCAGTCTACAAAAAATGATGATGGCTCAGTGATATAAGAAACGAAAATGCTATATAAAGCAAAAGATCAGACAAGCTCTTGAAAGTAATCCCATCCAAATTAATTAATACATTTAATTAAATAAAAGAGATTTTATATAAAATCGGGCTTTTATTAAATATATATACGAGGTAAAATTATTCCGTTAACAAAAAACTTGAAAATATTAACAATATTGTGTAGAGTTAAGTTATTAGGGTTGCTGCTGACCTAATTAAACATTTAACAACCAAAGGGCGTCCTTAAGATTGTATTCATTAAAGGACCTAAAAGTGGAAGCATAGTACAGACCGACAGCCATTGTTACTACAAAGTAAACCACAGAAATAGGGCGGGTGATATTTTGAGACACAATGGGGACAGCCACCACCTTTATGGCCGGCGCTCATTGACGGCATGGGACGGCATGGCACGGCAGGTCATGCTGCGGCATCCCGCGGCGTCCCGTGGCATGCCGTGGCATCCTGCTGAATGCCCAGCCACTCTCTCTCTCTCGCGCACCGCGGCAATCCGTGGAATGAAACGGCATGACACGTCTGGCCGGAGCATCCCGCGGCGCGTCGCGGCATGCCACAGCATCCCGCGGCACGTCGCGGCACTGTGGTATTGAAATAAAGTAACGTGAATTCTAAACTCGTGGCAATAAGATTCAAAATAACTTGATTAGTAATAAAATCCTTTGCCATGCCATGCCGTGCCATGCCGTCTATGAGCGCCGGCCCTTAGTCGATACTGTTTTAACATTTGATTAAACAGCATTCTGTTAGAAGCACGATAAAATTCAAAACTAGTTTAATCTCATTCTAGAACATCTTGATATGTGTGTTTTATGTTAGGAAAAATTCTCAAGTAGTAAAATGGTAATATGTCATGGTAGTAATAGCGGATTCACATGGTTCTATTTTTGTTGATCAACTGACTTGATCCAATAAAATCTGTACGGTTTTAGTTCATTAATTCGATTGAAAGTCCGTTTAAACGGACGGAATCGTATGCGATTAAGCAGTTGATCAACTAAAATCGAACTGTGTGAACTCGATTTAAGAAAAACATGTCGGCGCATAATTGAAGGTGAATATTACTTATGTATTTATTTCAATATGTATATGCGTTAAATATATTAAAAAGGGATAAGGTTATTACAAAGATCCAGTGGAATATAAAATTTACTACAATAAGAAGATGCTGTTCGATTAAATTTTGATAAATAGTACTATTTTAAAGATAGCAGATAAAAAATATTTTCTATATTACTCAAAACCAGTGATAAATGTTTTCCCAATCGTAAAGGACAAATCTTATAAGATTTTCCTAAGTATATTAACGTAAATGTAAACGTTACATTACGTATTCTGAACTGAAACTCCTCGAAACTTGTTCCCAGAACACAAAGAATAAGAGAATTGTGTCACGTTTTAGTTACGAAACAAAAGTTGGTGAGGACTAGGACGTTACGAGGTAACGTGAACTTTGTACAATGTTGGCGTAGTAAGGAGTTATCTTTCTACACTCGAGTATATTTTTGTAGAGGAAAAACGCTGCTTAGAACTCGGTACCAAACGCTCTGTGTTGATAATCAACTGCGATATGGTATTTGAGTTCATCTAATTTTATATAGCCCAGAATAATACGAAATGAAACTATTTTATGAAAACAAAACTAAAATTGGATAAAATATGCAGCAGTTCATGTTTTAAATATTGCTATAAGCAAAGATATAGAGACTATCCCGCCCACACACCCGCCACTGTAACTCCTGTGAACCAGGATCAACAGTGGCACGCATTTTGTTGACACCGAGCAGTGAAGCTCGGCGAGTCTCCTAAATGTCTTTGTCCCGCAACGAAATTAATCAGATAGAAGGTTAGGGAGGAGTTGGAAATATTAATTGTCCACTTCCCTCCATAGCAAAGCGGGAGACAAAATAATGAATTGAGGAGGTATTAACCTCAAGTGTAAAGACAGTTACAACTGGAGAAGCCAGATGTAAAGCACCACGGATGTCTTTAAGTGGGTCCTATCACGCGAGCTGTTACACTTGATTCCAATAATAGGTATGGCAAAATCGCCGGAAAGCACGGAAATTCTTTCTAGTCTCCACAAGATCCATATAGTATACAACTCCAGATGTTATTTGCATACTGTCTAACATAATGTTACGCTCATGTTGCCAGAGACTACACTCCCAAAGAATATGATGTGCGGATTGTTCGTACCGACAGTTTAGTGTAGAGCATGGGCACGCAGGCGAATCAACCAACCTAAATGAAAACAGTTTGAACTTAAAGTTGCCATGACCCGTGAGAAATTGGGAAACACAATGATCAACTTCTAGCCAAGTTTTTGTTAGGCGATCGCGAACCGACGGAAAGTACTGATATAGATGCCGTCCCTTAGTAGAAGTATCCCATCGCCATTGCCATTCGTTTAGTAGATCGTTATAATTTTCGGAGCACGATTTGAATAGTCGATCGATTCTTAATAGCTCCCGCGACGTAACAAAACTTTTGTCTATATTTTTATTCGTTGAGTAATACATAGCGGCGCGACGCTGTACCTCCAGATCGACTGGAAGTTCACCCGCAAGGACAGGCAAAGCTTCGGTACTAACTGTTCTATACGCCTTACACAAGAATATCAGCGCCAGGCGTTGGCTTTGGAGCATTTTTCTTCGCACGGCACCGATAGTAGCCCTATCAGCCCATACAGGTGATCCATAACATATACATCCCAAGTAAGTAGCTCCGTAGATGACTTTTAATGTGCTAAATGATAGACCCCACGTCGAAGTCGATATCCTTGTCAAGGCATAAAAGTTTCGTTTAGACTTTTCGCCCACGTTTTTAATATGCTCCAAAAATGAAAAATTTCGTTCTAAAACTAGCCCAAACATTCAGAAACTTAGTGCAATTTATATCGCAAACAAATTAGCAAGAATACTGTATGTCCATATTAAGAAACTATATTCGCACAAGCACCTATAACTTAGACCATTCAACTATATCTTTAAAAGCGCCTCAAACCTCAAAAGTTATCGAAACTTGTTCCGTTTACATCGCGCCAAATGATCGCGGTACCTTTACTAAAGAGTCCTCCACCCGCCGCATCTTATCTCCCAAGTGCTCCGTGCTTTTCACTTGCGCCGTCGCTAGAGGGCGCTCCACTCTCATTACCATATTTGGAGATACGACGCTTTTAAAGTCAATTTTAATGAAAATTAGAATGGCAAAGTCGAGTGGTCTTCGTCGTGGGCTTTGCAAATCGAGATTGAATTTTTTGCATTATGTTGATGATGGACTGTTTTTGTATGAAATAAAGGAGCGGGCAGGCTTGGCATTAATGACATAGTAAAGAATTGACTGAGCTCTGATGCAGAAGGCTTTATATGCGAAATAGGAGCCCGAATCAACTTTGCCCAAACATAATTTACTTTAAACAGCGGTCAATTATCTTCATCAAGGAACAGAAATACGCAATAAAGCAAATACTGACACACAAAAGGATCTTTGTGGTGTGACCCTTGACCCTCATAACTGAGTACGCATAATAAAAAAAGTGCTCAGTTACTATCATAAATGGACTTCATTGCATGTAAAGTTACTGCGTTACTTATAGATCGTTGAAAAATACTACCTTTGCCTTTTACAATACTTTTCTAGAACATATATTTACGACTAGCTTTTACTCGCGGCTCCGTCGCGTGATCTTTCTTTTCCAGAACAAAATATTTCCTATATCCTAGTTCAGATCATGATCTTCCTGTGTATCAAATTTTATCGAAAACCAGAGCCGTTATGACGTGATTGAATAACAAATATCCAAATTCACGAACTCATAAACACAAGTATCCCAACTCACAAACATCCAAACTGTTTTACATTTAAATAGTAGTAGAATTAAACAACGAACCGCTATCCATTTTACATTTAAATGGTAAAGAGGGATATGAGTGATATATTTTATCAAAGTTCATTTTAACAGCATTCATTTTATTCCAATAGAGCGTTAAGGCGTGGACGTTAATTCAATTAGGCACTTATCGCTTTACGCTCGAATTCGCATGAAACCTATTCACATATTTAATGAAGAGCAAATAAGAGGGAGTTGTTTCTTTTAAAAGTCTGAAACGGGATGAACCGTTGTTGGTACTATAAATACTGATAATAATAAATTACATACAGTACTAATTAAAGTTATACGCTCTGGGAATATTCGTAGAGACATAACTTTACATTACAATAAAGGAAAAAAAATATCTCGTGTGATCAGGCGCGGTCTGCCGGTAAAATTGGTTGCATATTATTAATTCCTAAAAAACAAAGATCTCCGACTTGCATTCGTACGTGGTCTTTTATTTTAACTCTGAATATTTAGACCAAATTTTCATTTGTATATTTCTAAATACCCGAATAAATATTTTTACGTTTAATTTTTAGACTAACATGTTCTTATTTCATGTATATTCTGGGAAAAAAAACAAATACTTACTATATTTTTCCGTTTATATCTTCATTGCGTCACGATATTACATTTACGAGACAGGCAATATAGCCTTTATATTTGGAACACGAATGTGCCTCGGAAGCACAATAACAACACTTCGTCAACTCTTCAAACAAGATCCATTTGTATGATGTATATAGATATGTTCCGGCGTTTTCCAGCTTTTGTTGACTAAATTGTTTTGGAGTTCCACTGATATGTGAAAATATGTAGAAGTCGTGTATTTAGTAAGATAGTGACAAATATGCGATATTATATTTTGAAATGACTTGCGTGTGTGAGAAGAAACAACGTAATATAAATCTCAATATCGTGTCTATTCCTTGACATAGAACTTTAGATATTTTTGCATCATAAACATATTGAACTGCTAGGTCCTACTTTATAATATTTATCGTTTCTACTAGTAGTTTTTGAACATACTAGTCTCTACAATAGATAATATCTAAAATCTATTTTCAAATCACAAACCTCGCTCATTCTTTTGTATTAGTTGTAGGGTCGTAACTCGACCTATTTTCTATATTTTTTCTTATAGCATATTTTATAGTATAAAAAATAGCTTTCTGCATTTCTCTTTCAATATGCCAAATCTCACACTCTTCGGCAAACGGGCAAACGAGCAAGTGGGTCACCTGATAGTAAGTGATCTTCACCGCCCATGTATGCCCACAATATCAGAAGAATTATGGGCGCCTTGCCGACCTTAAAGGAAAGGCATAATTAGGGATTGGGAAGGGGAGGGGTATTTGGGCCTCCGGATATCTCACTCACCGTACGAAACGCAGCAGCAAGCCGCTACTTTACGTCGGTTTTCTTTTTTTTTTCTTGTGCTGCGATTGCTGTAAGCCTGACTCTAGTCGGCTGTATACAGCTTCACCGGACTTTCGGGCGAGCGCTTTAGGCGCTCTCAGCCCTTGACTAGGTGACCACCGCTGAGGGCACCCCCTTTGGGGTACGAGCCTCGGCTCAGGACGGTCACCGGAGAGGGCAGAGACATCTGCGATTGGGGTTTAGGGGATTTTTAAAATCTATTTAATGATTATCATCATTATTAACATCGGCTCGCGGGCCGGTACTAGGGTCGGGGGCGTTGCGGGGAACGCGGCGCGGTCCTCGGCGGCGAGGACGGTAGGTCGGATTTGTGAAGTGTTTTTTCATGAATTCCTCTCTCCTTCGGATGGCCAGAGTGGTCGCATCGTCGGGGTCAGTGAGGACGCTACGCGGACGTCTCCACTTTGCACGGTCAAAGGGAGTGTATATTGAGGCTCGTCGGACGAGCGGATAACGTCGGTTTTCTGTGAGACAGTGGTAATGACCCGGTTGAGCCGGCCCAATCATGCTGTAGACAAAGCTGTCTACAGCGTGGCTCTACCACTCATAAACCTCCTACCGAACACTCACTCCCGCTCACACTCTAGCGCAGTCATAGGAGTGCGAAAATGGAAGAGAGACTTAGTGGTGGTCCGGACGGCACTGGGCGGTCTGAGCGGAAATGGCATCCAAAGCGAAGAAATTAAGATAATTTCGGCTCACCACGAAAAACTTGGTAATTTTCAAAATAGTGTAAGCGTATTATTTAATACAGTTACTATGCAAAGTTTCACGATCATAATAATAATTGAAGTATTTGATTAATAAACGTTTGGAGGTTCACGTATCATGGCCCGATATCTTACGGTCTAAAGCCCAGAGTGCCGGGAAAAGGAGCCCACGATCAAGATCAAGACCAGTTTGGAGTTATTGAGAAAATTGTGTTTTTGCCAAACATAGCACTTTAGTATTAATCCTCAACTTTACCATTTATTTTTATTACAAAGCGAGAATTGCAGTATTTTTAATATAATACAAGCTCATGGTAAGCCATTTGAGGTATTATAGGGCTCCGAATTGTTCTCTACACGTATTAATATAGCTTACAACACAATATCTAATAAATCACACCATTACCGACAATATTCGCTGACCGAAATCATGACGTATAAGTATATGTTTTATAGAAATCGAACGGGGCCTTTACGAGCGTATCGTTATCATCATATATATGTGTCGACGAGGTCTCATTATGAGACGCTAAGGCATAAATCACTGAGAATATTCTCGATAAGCGTGTGGCGCGATGTAAAGACGGAGATGTGAATGGTTTCCGAGAGGTGAAGCGGGGTAACATGTAGATGGCAAAGAGCACCGATAAAAGACGGAAGAATTTCAATGGAGTTTTGAATAGAATGTTAGATTTACAAATTGCAAGACATAAGTTATAAGCTATAAGTTTCGTTGGTCTGTCGTTGTAATGTTAGGTGGAGCCATGTTTTCTTAACTTTGTTTTTAAGATTTGAAAAAAATAATAGCAAATTTCCATTCGTTATCCCCGAAGCGGTAGGTAGAAGTGTAACTAGTGCACCCACGTTTCCCAGAACGTGTATTCATCCGATGAAAAGCGTATTGCCATATCAGGTACAAATTCCAATTCCGGACAATGCATGTGTGAGTTTTGGAACCGCAAATTCAAACACAAATTGCCATAGCCTGACCTAGGACTAGATTCCAGAAACTCATGGTTTTCAGCCTTAGTACCAGTAGACTAATGAGGCCATCATAATCGACTTGGTAGTAATCAAGTCTTTATTACTTGGCCGGATTAGTTATCGACCCATTATGATAACCTACTTGTGATCGTTTTTTTTGGTGTGGACGCCTATACTCATAGCCCGACTCGAGTCGGCTGTTTTCAGGTTCACCGAACTTTTGGGTGACCACTTTAGACTCTTTCAATCCTTACATTTAAGCGACCATGCTGAGGGCACCTCCTGTGGGATACAAACCTCGGCTCAAGACATTAGCTGGAAAGAAGGCAGAGACATCTGCTATAAATGTTTTTGGGGATTTTAAAGACGAGTCATCATCGGCTCGCGGGTCGGTAGTAGGCTCGGAGCAGGGGAGAACGCGCGCGATGCTTTCGACGACGTGGACGGTAAATCGGTCTTGTGAAGTATACATGTTGTTTAAGTTCGTATGTGTTATGCTTACGGGAGGTGTGGAGTTTACCATCAAGCGACCTACTCGTATCGTTACTCACGCTTATAAAAATACTAGCGACCCGCGCCAGCTTCGCACGGGTAAAAATCACATTACAAATCTTTAAATTTAGTGTGTCGTATGTATTATACATATAACCTTCCTCATGAATCACTCTATCTATTGCTGAAAACTGCATTAAAATCCGTTGAATAGTTTAAGAGATCTAAGGGAACAGACAGTGGAAGCAACTTCATTTTATACTATGTAAAGTATTTAGCCGCTGCCTTCCACACTTTGTACCACGGTTTAAAAAGATGCAATAAAATCGAGTGCCGCTAAGGCGTCGTTAGCGTGAGATGCTTATCTCCGCATGTTGGGGTTAATGCTTCTATCGCGCTACGGGGTCATTCCTATCAAGTTAATCGATGAACTCTGACTTTCGAACTTTACGTAGGAAATTTATAGTACCTACAATATGTGCAAAAGTACTAATTTTAGTATTTAGTACCTAAATAAATACACCCAACAATCACACACCTGACCCAACAGTAGGATACGAGTCTTGTGGCGTGGGTGTCAGGAACTACGGGAGACTTTTAATATTTGTGGATCACACAAATATTTATCGGTGCGGGAATCGAACCCCTCGTTTCACAGCCGGCTACTCGCTTACTGCGCCACGGAGGCTATGCGTGGGATGTACCTGCAAGATTTATTGGGAGCTGAGTGGGTAAATGTCATAGGTGAGTGCTTGTTAGGGCATCGTTGAACGCGCTTTTACGAAGGCCACTGCGGATGATAGGGTGTGGATCGTGGGTCCATGGGCTAAAGGTGATGCATAAAGTTGGAAATAAATGTTTTAATTTGGATATCTACACTAATATTATAAAGAGGAAAGATTTGTATTTTTATATGTATAACGAATAAATTTAAACATTACTGGACCGATTTGATTTCTTCCCTCTCCGAAGAGGGAAGAAGCAAATATACTGGCATGATACTGGTGACCACTCATAAACTTTTGTTTGTCGGTGGTCGCTAGTATTTTGGACTGCACTACGTTTACCATCAGGTGTAGTACAGTCACTTTGCAGTAAGGATAAAAAAAATGATGTGATCCACTTGGCCAATTGGCGGCCTCTGATGAAAAAAAGAAATATACATAGAAAGAAATCACATGTCAGTTTTACTGTACGTTTCAATTTTCTACTAAATAAGTACATAAAACGATATCACGTTATTTAAATCAGCAAGTTACACGGAGGGCTCGTAAAAGCTATGTTGTTCAAATTAATCGGACTAGAAACATATTTCTTACAGATTTTTATCTTCAAAATAGAATTTCTTTGTTGCCTGAATTTCATATTAAAGAGCCTGTCACGCTTGACACATAAATTAGGATGAAACGTGTCTACTTTGCGAGTATCTGAAGATTCGGAATAAGATTATTTACCTTCTACTGGCATAAAGGAAAATAAAAATGTAATAAAGCCGCCCCGAGTAATAAAATTTCTCAATTTTCCGATATCGTTATAAATACACATAGCATATTAAACTTCTAATTTCCATAGATTAAATTTTCTTTATTATTCCAGTAACATCACTAACAAATATCAAAAAATATGTGTGTATGAATATAGAAAGATAGTTCTAAATTTGTTTGTCCTCCAACTATATTTCTGTTAGATGTAAAAATGGCGTGTGTACCTAGGTTCCCCTATCGACGATTTATTGCATATGTCTAGACACGGGTAATAAAATTTCATAGATGTACAATATGAAGTAGATTTGATTTTGTCAATAGTAGCTGTATTGTTTTATAGTAAAGCGTTTTATGCGTCACTTTTTGCCTGGCAAATAACAACATAGAAAATAGGGATTGGTATAATATACAATTCAACCTATTCTTGCATGGATGGCTATGTGTGTGATGTGATTGTATAGAGACAATGATTGTATGCCTACTATTTGTTACATTGATACGTCACTATGATTGTATAGCTTTATATCGCTGATTAAAATTATGATAATCTCTGATTTATTTTGTTATGTAATTATAATTATTATTAAAAACTTGAACAGGTTTAATAATAATACAATAACTATTTAGAAAAAATTGTAGAAAGGTATAAATAAGGTAGAATAATTATTCCCCTTCAAACTCCATTCCTATCTTTAAGGTCGGCAATCCATGATGATGCTTCTGGTATCGTGGGTGTTCATGGGAAATGGAGCCACTTTACATCAGGTGAATCACATCCTCATTTGCTAGCCTTTTCTATAAAAAACACGTCGTGCCCCTAACAGCGGATGAAAAGATGTAACCTCTAAATTGCCTGCCAAACATATTAAATGACTGACTGCCTCGGTGGCGCAGTTGTATTGCGTACGCTGTACGACTGGTGAGCTGAGGTCTCGGGTTCGATCCCCGGGTCGGGTAAAGTGATATTGGGTTTAATCACAAAATGCTCATCAGCCCGGTGTCCAATTGTGCCCGTTATGGCGATAGGTTCTCCCCCTATCACATTATGGGAAATATGAGTTACCTCTGCCTACCTCTCCGAGGATTACAGGCGTGAGTATGTATGTATTAAATGATTATTGTGTAAAGCGTAACATACGCAACGGGTCGAGACCAATAACCTCGTCACAAAAACCATAATTCACAATGAGATTTGACCAACGGATTTGACATTCACGGTTGGCATATGTTAAATAATACTGAACACAATTAGAATCCACAATGCGGTGACCACAGCAGCATTATTACCGAAACGTTTTCGCTATAAATCCGTACAAACAGACGTGCCCCGCCACTCGCCCGGTTATTTGCACCGTTTTGATGGCAAAAGTTGGCTTTATGTTCATTAATTTCCTAAACTTGCGTTGTAAATTACAGGACCCTTTTTTATATGTGATCATTAGTCATCCTCCGGGTATTTTTTGGTACGTGTTAATCTTCTGAGGACAATATTAATGACTTCTTTTGTTAACGTCATTTGTTTTACTGGATAGTTTCATTAAATTCTGGATTCATTTATTTTGATACCCTATAATAGTCTTCGCCAATCTTTTGTACGTCAGATGTCTAAAAGATTCTATTAAGATGGACAGAAATCCGTATGAATATTTAATAATTTTATGTATTATACAGCTCTATATTTATTGTAATATCTTACTGCTGGGCTCGGGCCTCTTCTACTAATGAGGGGTTGCGCATTATTCCATTACGCGGTCCTAACGCAGATTAGTAGAGTTTACTTACCTTCGTAACTCTTATAGAGAACTTCTCAGGAATGCAAGTTGCCTCACGATGTTTCTTTCACCATTAAAACAAGCGATAATTAACACGGAATACACATTTACTTAGTCAATTCAGAGGTGCATGCTCTTGCAGAAACTTATGACGTTCGTCTTTGCAGTTTGTACCACTTTTTCCTGAGCCATCGCTGCTTTGATTATATAAAACTTAGATTAACTGTCTAATCCACTTGAATAACCTGCTTCCGTGGACATTTCTCCACCCAGATTCTTTCTTCCATATTTTTAAATTCGCTTACTATCATTGGTCTGTTCTACGGTTTATATTAACTTTTCCATACGTAAAGCTGCATATCCCACTCGGCTGCATCTAATTTAAAACTTTCTCTTAACTTCAATATATTTATTTTTTAAATTAAATATGTTGGAGAAGTTTTTATAAAACTTCAAATGAAAAGCGTAAGTTGAAGGTTTATTTAGTTGGAGATAAGTTTGATACGACAGGACCCCGTTTTTGGTAATTCCATATTATTAATAAATCTGAATGTTATAAATAATATTATCGATATGATTTGATAATCGCTAGCAGTAAAGACGTAATACATTGTAGCAAATTTATATTTATATTTCTTTTGTATTTTGTTCTATATATGTGTATAGAAAACAAATGGTTTGAAGAGGAGACAAAGTTGGATAAATGAAGTGTGCTAGAAAAGGTGCCTAAGACATCTAAAGCATCTCATATAACCCGAATATAAATCAAGTATGTTTTATATATCCTTTAATATCCCCCTACTATGTCTCACTATATACCACATGTCTTGCTTTCCATCTAATATCTTTACTTTTGGCTATTTCGTATTCATCTCTTATGATCATCAGAACATGATTAGCCATTATTCACCTACTGTTGCCTATAATAATATTAATAATAAGTAGTAATTCAAACATATTAGATAATAGGATATTTATAGCGGACAGTATAAAGAACATTTAGCTTATGTAACAAACTCAGCCTTAAATAAAATTTAATTTAAAGATAACCCAAGTATATCGCCGCAAGGTGATCAGAGAGTTTATGAAATGTATGCCTTGTTCAATTCAGCAGGTCTTAGGAATGCCTTAATGTTCTGTTGCCTCCGGCGAGTATGTTATCTAGTAATTTATAGTTTAATGTAATTTAACAACATGCCCATACCTTGCTACAGGCGCAGCGTAAAATAAATAAGCGGGTATAGTTTCTCGTTGAAATAAATAATTTTTATTTGTATGTCAGTTTTTTTAGCACCGATAAAAAAGAGCGTTTTTGTAAGTTCAATTCGTTTATCTGTGGCATCGGAGCGACTAAACTAAAGGACCCATTTGAATGTTTTTTTATCTAAATTAAACCAGATAGTTTTTAGCTATGTTTAAAGGAAAATTGTTCAGCAATTTACATATTGCAGATTATTTTCTATTTGTGTTAGGAAAGGTTTAACGGTTAGATTAAATGTAATAGAGAATTCTTACAAGTTTGGATTGTAATAGAATTGGCATTGCAATAAAAAAGCGAACCAGCTGCAGTAGAAGAATTGTGGACGCGTGACCGACCTTAAAGAAAAGGAATGGAGTTAGAAGGGAAGTGCGATTTGGGCCTCTAGGTATCTCACTCACCGTACTAAACACAATCACTTCAAGTCGGTTTTCAGAGAGACAGTGGTAATAAACCCGGTGGCAGCGATCTATTCCCGCTGTAGACAAAAATAAGTGGCTACATAGTGGCTATACCATTTAGAATTACTACGTATTATTTTATAACCCAGCCCCACTTATATACACATCAGAAACTGCAAAATAATACAAAAGATCCCAAATGTATCCCTATTTCGCGAAATAAGATTACTTAATTATTTTCTGCACTTCACAAAGAGACTGCATTAATTACATTAGCTAACAAGTTTCGCGTTTCATTCCATGAAAACCGTGTCAGAATGTAATCACTACCGGGGATATTGCAACGGCATATACACGGTGTCGCCTCAAACAAAAAATACCGCATTTTTGCGATCCCCTTCACACCTAGCACCTCTAAAAGGTGCATAGAGAGTCTCCCGCTAAATGAGAAATTCCTTGAGAACATAGGAAGGGCAGTCGACAACCATAGGGATGTCTTATAGCTTATCGATATAACTCTTATCGATATAACTATTATCGATAGTCACGCAATTGAATTGGAACGTGTAAATACTATAATGGAGACAAAAATCCAAGAACAATTTTTATTACGGACTCTTTTATAATTTGCATAGTGAATAATTTTACGAATGGTGAATGAAAATGAATGTACCTTTGTGATTAAACTACGTTATGAAAATTGCGAATATTCCTTGTAGGGATAATTAAATTGCATTATTCAAATTAGAATTATATCAGAGCTGCAATTCAGTTTACTTTTTAATTGATTAAGTCACGGCACGCTACTTTCTTAGTCAATGTTTTACAGTATAGTTTTTTAACACTCGAAAAAAAGAGGGATGATTTGATCGTCAGTTTGGATCGTTTTAGATGCTATTTTTATTTGTTTGAAAATTTGAGATGGTTTAATCAAGATGTTTTTTAGTTATTTTTAGAGAAAATCTATTTAAAAATCATGTACGTTCTTTATAATACGATAATACATTGTTGCGTATGAGTCCGAAGCCATCGCTGATTTTAAACTGACTCTAATTTTTTCCCATATCGATATCTTTATCGATGCTATTAGCATCCCTACTGCTGTATATAAAGGACCTATTTAAAGGGAGTATTAATTCGAGTTCAGGTAATATGGAAGTTTATTAAAGAGAGTGGAATTTTTCGCGTTTTTCTCACCTTGTGACGGGCGGCTCGAGTTAATTTGCTTTGAGGTCACAAAAAATTTTATAGGCCTTTTTATGGCTTCCCATCTTTAAACAGAAAGATTTGGCAACATTAAACTGACGTTACTAAATATTTTATGATAAAAGCCGAATTTAGTTATTTAAATATTCTGTTCGCAGAGAGAGGGAGAGAGAGAGAGAGTTGATGACAGATGGGTCAGTCGTAAAATCAAGAAGTCAAACCTTTCATATCAAGTCGATTGAACCGACGCGACGCGACGTATCTATATTATATTTTGAAAATAATAATCCATTAATAAAATAGACATTAATAATATATTTGTAGGTATTGAGATTTGTGCGTGTTAAAATATGATCTTTAGGGAGCATAACGTTGTTAACAAGATAATATCTATGTGCCACCGTTAAATAATACACTACAAGCGAAAGGCAATTGGTTGCATAGTTACGGAGATAGCAAACAAACAAATCAAGTTTTGAATAAATGCACGTAAACCTATGTAGTTAGTGATATTTGCGGCTCGAGTACGAGTAAGTCGCTCGTATGAATATATATCCGACAGAAATATAATAATAACGCGCTCCGTATAACGCTTGGTATGAGTCGCAAGCGCTCCATTCCAGAATGTTCTTTATCATGTCCTATGCAATTAGTTGTTTTAAACAAGGAAATTTCTCTTGTATCCCCACCCATCATAAGTAGATGGGCTTTGCCAGACATTTATTTGCTAAACTTCAAGGTTGTCTCCAACTCCATTCAGCACTTATCCTATGCAGTCAACACCATAATATTGATTGAAATAAAACTAATTAAACTAATTTTTGAGTGGTAGAGCCACGCTGTAGATAGTTTTGTCTACAGTATGAATGGGCTGGATCGCCCGGGTCATTACCACTGTCTAACAAAAAACCGACGTAAAGTAGCGGCTTGCTGCTGCGTTTCGTACGGTGAGTGAGATATCCGGAAGCTCAAATCCCCTCCCCTTCCCTATCCCTAATTATACCTTTCCTTTATGGTCAGCAACACGCCCATGATTGTTCTGGTGGCGGGCGTACATGGGCGGTGGAGATCGCTTACCATCGGGTGACCCACTTGCTCGTTTGCCGACCTATGCCATAAAAAAAAAACTGATTTTATCTCGGTTTTGAAGATTCAGCCTTCGTGGTCACGGGGTGGACATCAACGTCGGGATCAAAATTAATAAAAAAACCACAATAAAATCCGTTGAAATTAGTTTTATTTTAATGTTTCAAGTTATATTCGCGTAAACAAAAGAAATCATCATAATATTGTACTAATAGATTTTTTGTGTATAGACATTGTTCATGCCGCATGTCAGTAAAATGCCATAGCCTTAATGCCAAATGCCAAAAGCCATGCCAAATGATGGGATTAGTTTTGTAATTTAGCTGAGAAAATGACACAAATCAATTCGTATTCACAACGTTAATGCGTGTTCTATTTACATTTAGTAAGACTCTATGTAGGATCAAATAGGTCAGAAAGCAATTTGTAATTTTACAAATGGATTTAAGTTATGAGTTTGTTATACTTGATGTTATTCGTGTGATTAATATGTTAAGCGACTCGATTTTCTTTCACCTCAATATAATGATTTATAAACAAAGAGAATATTAATTTTCTACAAACAAGAATATTTTAAATAGTACTGAGTTTATGGGTTAAAAGAACTATGTACCGTGTCAGTCTATTTAATCAGAATATCTGTTAAAACTACTGAACTACCGAGGTGAATTTCTTTTAGTGAGTAGTAGGTTTTAGAGGGACACGTGAGAATAAATAGTCTTACTACGGAGGGTCTTTATTATAGCAAATGAGTAACTGGGTCACCTGATAGCTTACCATTATTTCCACCGACAATGTACACCCATAATACCAGAAGAATTATTTATGGGCGGTTTGCCGACCTTAATTGTGAAGGCCGAGATTGTGAAGGCGATTTGACTCTCCAAATATCTCATTCACCGTACAAGACACAGCAGCAAACCGCTACGTTATGTCGGTTTTCTGTGAGACAGTGGTAACGACCCGATCGAGCCCGCCCATTCTAGCTGTAGACAAAACGGTCTTCAGCGTGGCTATACTACTCAAGTTCGGACGTAATGGAAGCGTTCAAGGAAGGCGGACCCTGGCGCTAAGCCAGGATAACGAAGGTAGAAAGAAAAGAAAAGTACATGCTACTAATATTATAAACGCGAAAGTTTGTAAGTATGGATGGATGGATGGATGTATGTTTGTTACTCTTTCACGTAAAAACTACTGAATGGATTTTAATGAAACTTTACAATAATATAGCTTATATATCAGAATAGGACATAGGTTACTTTTTATCCCGGAAAAAATAGATCACGCGGGCGGTTCCGCGAGCAAAAGCTAGTTAAAAATATATTTCACCTGACAGTAATTTCCCCGCAATAAATGTAGTATACGTGTACGTATTTATACAGTTATTTATTGTTGTCCTACACCCCGCGTTAACTCCACGATGGAATATAATTTTCAGGAATACACTTCCATACAATTGTAAGCGGTAAGCCATTTACGGCTCTGGATTCAGCTAACGATAAATTGGATATTATCCTGCGGGATGTATTGTATAATGTATTAAACAGATTTGATTCGCTGGATTTTGTTTATGAGTGAAAACGAAAGAATTTATACTGTTTTTCTTTATTTTATACTGATTTTATTTTCTTACTAGCTTTTGCTCGCGGCTCCGCCCACGTGATCAAATAAACAAACAAACAATCAAACTCTACAGCTTTATAATATTAGTATAGATTTGATTTTGATTTGACAACGGAAGCCTTCAAATAATATTATTTTGGTAGCTTAGCAACGGAAGCCTTCAAATATGAATAATTTTCCCCGTTTTTGCAACATTTTTCACTGATGCTTCGCTTCTAATGGTCGCAGCGTAATGTTATATATCCTAAAGCCTTCCTCGATAAATGGACTATCCAACACAAAAAGATTTTTTTAATTCGAACCAGTAATTCCTGAGATTAGCGCGTTCAAACAAACAAACAAACAAACAAACAATCAAACAATCAAACTCTACAGCTTTATTATTAGTATAGATAATATAGCTACGAACTATTTCGATTAAACCTGCTTCCAAATAATAAAGATATCCGAATGTCTATTTGTTTTCAAACAAATAAAAAATTACAACACAAAACATGCACATATATTTTATATTTACAAATATTTGCCATCAATGCGTCCGGAATCAAGTTGTCTTCGCGTAATAAATGTACGCCGCGAAGCCCGGGGCATGAGTCCGTAATATGCATCGTCATGGCACGGGATCGTTCGGTTGGCGATGCTATCTGACAAGCAATATTGGCCTCTGCATAGGATTCCTTTGGCTTGTGTGTCTGGCTTTCACTGGCTGGAATAGACAACGGCCCTACGTGACTGTGAAATTATAAGTAGAAGAGTGTTCTTGCTATCGGGTAGTATTTTTTGCTTGTAGTTATGCCTGCATAAAATATTTTTAGGATTCCTTTTCTCCTCTTAGAATTCGAATTTTAAACGCCGACGTATGTTTCATTAATTGTAGAAGTGCACGGATTCCTTTCATTAAGTAGATTTAACAAAAAAATTGTATTTAGCAGAAAAACTCCCAATTTTTAAGAAAGGTATATAAAAAAACACATATAAGTGGTTGTCTATGTCATTGAAATACATTAACATTAATACAGCTTCATGAATTCAACGGTTTGGTTTAGGCGTTGATGAATCAGTCAGTCAAGATATGAGAAACTGATTAGTTCAAATGATGTTGATGAAATAGATTATTTTTACCTAAGTATCAATTCGTATTGTAGGCGTATATGCGCGGTGGAGATCACTTACCATCAGGTGACCCACTTGCTCGTTTGTCGTTATAAAAAAAATATCATATAAATCAAACCGAATCGTTCTCTCTTCTTTGAAGCCCATGCATAACTCACCAGTCTTATATTATAACGGCAACCGAGGTTATACGTCTTCCATAACTTTCCAAACTAACACTAAAATCTTCACAAATTAGAATTTACTTTCCAGCGAACAACAGTTAAGTAGATTTTCTTCATACGAGGCCTCGATATCTCTCAAAACTATAAAACAAACTCTCGGGCGTAACTTCGTCTATTAATTTCAAGTTTGCACGTTTTGCCTTTGTATACGTTCTGTACGAAGTTCAGAGTGTTGCGAAGCAGGGAATTGGGTGCGGGTATATACCCCGTTCTAGATTTCACTATATCGACCGGTTATTCCTGCCCTCAAATCGATTCTTTGAACGTCGTTTACGTGGATTAGTAGTAAAGTGCTGGAATTACGTGTTGGCTAAGTAGTTGATATGTATGTTAGCGTTATTTAAAATATGAAAGCAAAGAACTGATGAGAATGGGAAGAGGATCGAGATACCTTTCGAGAACAAAAACAATACAAATAAGAAACGAAAAAACATATATACTTTCTATACCATGTTTTATGCAAATAAATGATTATCATTATGATTAAAAACGAAATAAAATTTATATTGTAATGCAAAAGACCTACGGCTGAGTTTTTTGGTGCTTCCTCTCATATCACTGGGCATTTCTGAAGCATCGGTAGAGACATAACAATGCAATTTGTCTATTATACGTGTATAGAGCCCTTTGTGGCCTACTTGCAAAATAAACGTTTTGATTTTGAACTTCTGCTTTTGCCAATTGTTCAGAGAACAGTACCTTACTTCATAGGATCCATGTTTCAATGATTTTTATTGATAGTTCGCAGTATTTTAAATCAAATCGTTATATTAGATAGTAGCTTTGCTATAGTTATCCGTTAATACTGTAAGCCTTATTTTAATTTTGTATAGTCATACTAATTTCCCGTCACTTTTCAGCGCATTACGTTTAAGCTGTTTTAATAGTTTTACAGCGGAAAGTTTGTTAATTTTCGAGTGCTAGTTAAAATGTTACACTTACGTAACATCTCCACTCCCGACGAGTAAACGCAGAGAGTTAATTACGCCGGACTACTTTGAAAGTTTGTAAAAAACCTTGGATATCTCGCTTAGATACGAAAGTAACTCTAATTGCATTTTAATTTTGAAGGTTTAAATTGCACAAAAATATTTTCTTTACTCATATTCATTTATTATCTAAAATACATACATACCCACTCACACCTATATATAATCCTCAAAGGGGTAGACAGCGGTGTAATCATTACACCCACATTTTGTTTATTTCTATCCCATGATGTGATGGTGGCGAGCCTATACCAGGCACAGTTCCATAATCCGAGCTGATATTGAGCATTTTGAGATAAGAAAACACGATATCACTTTAGTCCGACCCCAGGGATCGAACCCGAGACCTCAGCACAGCTGTCGTACCGCGTACGCATTACAACTCCGCCACCGACGCAGTCTAAAATAAGATTGCTTTAAGGCTTTATAAATACAAAATATTGATTAAGTCTAGCTAATTGTCTGATTCACTCGGATTAATAAGGCTTAGCTCTTGCTCCATCAACTAGCCGATCCAGAATCAAGATAGGTGTGAAGGGATCACGGGCGGTTATAGCGTGGGCGATGAGTGGGTCGTCTCGAGACGATGGAATTAGCATGAAACTGACAAGTGGGCACGCAGCCCCGTAATAAAACAGGCACTGATATACTGGTTCGATTATTCAACTCATTTTGTAAATGGTTGTAAGCGAGATGATGCCGAGCGTTCGTATGTTTTAACAGACTTAAAAAAGGAGGTTATGTATTCGACCCGTATGGATGTGAATTTTGTATAAATAATACATGTTATCGTGAGTGTAGAAAATTCTAAAGAAATAAATCAATTGGCCGAATTATTATTTTTTCATTCTTAGCAGGGTGTCCATACCACTACAGGACGATAAAATATTTTTTCTATGTTAGCCTAACTTTATATCACAATTTTTTTTTAGCGACAACTTATTATATCTTTGTTTTGAATGTAGAAAATTTATAAAAATCAGTCCATCTATTCTCCTATTCTGGTTTTAGGTTTTCTTACATCACTACTTCCATAATAAAATACTTAAAATGAGTTACACTGTGTTTATTACTTTAAATATCACAGTTCTTGTCAAGTAATAAATAAATAAGTAGGTTATACAGGTAACTTCCCTATAAACAAAATGAAACTGATATAAGAACCCATTCCGTACTGACCCCAATACATTCACTTTCACCAGTTTCGATACATTTCTTCTCACATTGTATATTTAGCGAATTGTAACGATTACCGGTTCGATTCCCGGGGTCTTTTTATGCGCAATACTTTAAATAAATTAGGACCCGCGTTATACGGGCCAAAGCCTTTTTTCCCTTCGGATAAATTGTATGATCCATTTCTGATGTTTCTTCTACCGAGAAATAAGTGGCTTGTGGACAGATCCTCCTATTGGTGATCTTTGACGCGTTAACTTGGGTTATGCTAATATATCTGAAGATGAGGGTCGAACGAAGGTTGAATTATCAAGTACACATCATAGCAAAATGTTTGATGTTACAAATGTAATAATAGCATCTGTTATGCGTCAATGAGATGATGTTATTGTAGTTGAAAAGGATGCTACAGATCGGGTAATCTTTTTGCATAGTTAATGTTGTGCATTTAATGTTTTTACTTTGAATTTATTATCCTATTTGCCATTTTTTATTAAGAAGAAAATATTTGATAATATTTCCTTTGTTTGGAGATTATGAATATGCTTAATTACTTCCCATATTTTTACGCCTTTTTCGTCAAAAGAAATGTTAAAAGGAATATTACAAATATACCATTTAAATTTATAAAAAGTTAATCTAGATTTAGATAGTACGTACCATTCTATGAATAAATAAAAGTATAATGAAACTACAAATGATATAGCATGAGCAGGTAAAACTAATGTTATGTTAATTTATATTCAACTATATCTCACTGAAATCAACAAAAGTAATTGAATCGTGTGAATAGCGATTGAATACGAGGTCACCGTTGCAAGGACGAACGCTTGAACCGTAAGCAATGAACTGAATCAATAATGCTATCAGTATCAATACTCTATTCAGAGAACACATCAAAGGATCAGCCTCCACGGTAACCGAGGCTCGATCCAACACAATGAAAGCTTTATCTTCCATCCTGCTCTTGACTACTACTTATCTGCAGATAGAAAGGGACAGCAATATATGTTTGATTACTGTAAAGATATTTGCCACCTTGCTGTAATATTTAGGTATACTTTATGACACATAAACCGTTTTTCATGTGGGTTTATGTCAAAGTTTTAAGGCGGGTCATTGTTGTTATAGCAAATTGAAGTACGTATTATTGAACAAGTTTTATCGGAGCATTTGGGTTTTATAACATATTTAATCTGAGTAGAAACGAGTGATAAAATAATTATTTCAATATATTCTGTTTAAACATTCATGAGTGGCAGAGCCTCGCTGTAGACAGTTTTGTCTACAGCCTGAATTGAGCAGCTCGACAGGGTCGTTACTGTCTCACAGAAAACGCGACTTGCTGTAGAGATGATATATCCGGAGGCCCAAATCCCCTTCCTTTCCCAATCACTTAATTATCCATTTGCTTTAAAATTAGCGATACGCCTTTCATTCTTCTGGTATTACCATCTATCCACTTGGTCGCTTGCCGGCCTATGCTATAAAAAAATCTTACAGGTCGAGGGAGACTATATATTTAAACATAGATGAAAGCATATACATAGATGACATATAGTAATACAATTAAAATTAGGCGCTTGGCAATTTTCATCTATTTAAAAAATACGTACGTTTAATGATCATCATCTTATACATATCCATACGTGCAATATTAGATTATGTACAAAATTTTATCTTGAATGACTGACCGGACCCTAATGTCCAGGCATATTATGTCGTAAAAAACAATGATTGCTTGAGCGCATAATTTAGATTTTTACAAGGTGGTATGTCCCCCGTATGTGAGAGGCCGTCTGAGTTGGTACCACCACTTTGTCCATTTCTGTCGCCAAGCAACAGTGTGTAAGCACTGTTGTGTTTCGGTTTGAAGGACATTGAAGCCAGTTAAATTACTAGACAATATGAGACTTTACATCTCATGTCTTGGGGTGACGAGCGCAGTTCAGTGCCATGCAGTGCTTTGTAATTCAAAGTTCTGTGCGGTGTTGCTTCTGTTTATTGGCGTAGCGCTAACCATCAGGCGAGCGTTTTATTCAATCAAATAAAAAAAAAGACGCTGTTTCTATATTTTAACTGCCGCACCCCGTGGCCGCACCAGAACAATCAAATTATTCAGTCGTCCAATAGGCCCAGACAGTGCGTCAGTCGATATACACCCGGATATAGACGCAATGGACAGCAAAGCCTGGATTAATCATAATTACCTATGTCATAGTCATGCCAAATATTGGCTGGGCAATAATGCGGGCAGTCTGCAAATGGCACGGTATTAGAGCTACACGGTTGGATGAGTGCTCACTCGGGCGTGCCATCTCGTGGACGACAGACGTTTACAATCATATAAATATCACATATTGATCAAAGGTTAGGGTTTCTTTAATGTGTGTATTTAAGGTTATTTCTTTTGATGTAACTGCTTCTGAGAATCAAAAATATAGATAACATCTATGAAGATAATACACATTTAAAATTTTAGACATTCGCAATTTGTATTGTAATATGAAAAACGGCTATCCAATGCGTCATATTTAAAGTTTTAAATACCATTTTTTTTATTCCCGACGTTTGGTGTGAGTTGCATCAGCCATGATCACGGGTTGTCTCTGTGTGTTTGTATAAAGAGACTTCTAAGTTGACTTCTAAGTTACGTGTATCATCATCATCATCATCATCAGCCACAAGACGTCCACTGCTGAACATAGGCCTCCCCCAAAGATTTCCAGACCGACCTGTTGGAAGCGGCCTGCATCCAGCGACATCCTGCGACCTTTATCAGATCGTCTGTCCACCTTGTAGGTGGACGTCCAACGCTGCGCTTGCCAGTACGTGGCCTCCATTCCAGAACCTTTCTGCCCCATCGGTTATCGGTTCTGCGAGCTATGTGGCCTGCCCACTGCCATTTCAGCTTGCTAATCCGCTGGGCTATGTCGGTGACTTTCGTTCTTCTACGCACTGAGACGTGGCCTCTGAATATGGGCCGTATAAGACGGCTCACAGTCACTCAGCGAGCTATGGAGAGAGCTATGCTCGGTGTTTCTCTACGTGATCAAATCAGAAATGAGGAGATCCGTAGAAGAACGAAAGTTACGTGTATATTAATTGTTAATTATCGCTTGCTTTAACGGTGAATGAAACATCTTGAGGAAACCGGCATACCTGAGAAGTCATAAGAATTTCAAAGGTATGTGAAGTCTGACAACCCGCATTAAACCAGCGTGGTGGACTAAGGTCTAACCCCTCTCATTCAGTAGAGGAGGCCCGTGCCCAACGGTGGGACGATGTAAGGAAAATCATACTCCAAATTATACCAGGCTGGTCTTAAATAAATAATAGTTTAAAAAAACTAAAAAACACGCTTTTACATAAAATCCAACTAAAAAATAAAAAATAAATTTTAATGAATTCGAATTAGGAATAGTGTACAAAATTTAAAAATATATATAAATTAAGAATAGTGTAAAAAAGAAAAAATATGTATTTTATTGTAAAAAAACGTGGGGTGCTTTTTAAGACATTATCAAAATGATGATCCTTCTACTCATATCTATCAATAAAATATTTTTATAACTATTGACACCATGCACCCCACGCTTTTTTTACAATAAAATACATATTTTTTCTTATTTACACTATTCTTAATTTATATATATATTTTTAAATTTTGTACACTATTCCTAATTCGAATTCATTAAAATTTATTTTTAATTTTTTAGTTGGATTTTATGTAAAAGCGTGTTTTTTAGTTTTTTTAAACTATTATTTATTTTTAATTTTTTAGTTTGATTTTCTATAAAAAGGTGTATTTTAATTTTTTTTACCATTTTTTGAAGTGAAACTTCTTTCGAATCTTTGTGATTGGAAAATTCGCTGAAACGTCAAAATGTCACGAAGGAGGTAGGAAAGAAACAAGTTTTACGAATGGCTTGTTTAACAAGCCATTTGTAAAACTGTACCCGATCAATCGGACAACACCCATAGTTCATACAAAGCGTCGGAGGTAATGATTCGCTGGAGAATCTTGACATCGCGATGTAGATGTGCCAGTGGCGCCATCTCTTAATTTTTTTCTTGTTTTATTTTAATGTGTCATGTAGACTATAATCCAATGTTCTATTATATTGCTGCCACTAATTGTAAATAATATAAAAAAGCGTGTTAAAAAAAGTGTTTTGCGAACATCCCTTACTACTGAAGTAATTTCAATAACAGTTATAGGTAATAAATTTGTAATTTATAACAATTATTCAATGAAATATTTAAGGACGTTTTAATTTTTACAATATTTATTTATTTTGTTCTAAACTCGTATCAAAATAACACAACAATACAACCAGCGCCACCTTTATTGCATTTAAGCTACAAGTTGACAAGAAAAAATCATGAGATGGCGCCACTGGCACATTTACATCGCGCTGTCAAGATTTTATCCGACGTTTTGAAGTAGGTCAAAATCACGTTCAAAGACAAGTTACAGACAAACCTACCAACATTCAAACATACAAACATACCAACATACCAACCTACCAACATACCAACATACATACGTCTGTCTGAAGCTAATAAAAGCGTGTTAAAAAGAATTAGTATTGACAGAAGTGATTCCATAATATAATCTCACAGCTTGCCAAGCAACATAAAAAGGCACTTCCAAAAAAGAGAAAAATATAAAGAACACAATCCAAGAAGCACGACAGCTGCGACAAAACGGCAACTTCACAATTTAGATCGTCAAAAAGTCCTCAGCATCAATAATTCATAAGAAAAAAACACAGTTTCATACATCTTTTGAAAGTTAACCGCCGCGCGTCGAGAATTGTGAAAGATATTTTTTCTTATAAACGCGAAGCCGCTTCCTCCTTTTCCCGATGAATTGGCATCAGTCGATGTCAAGTTGAACAAAGAAAAATCACTGTACATTTACCCGCAGCCAAAAAACCGTCCCGTTTTAAAGCTTACGTCTTTGTATAAGCGAGTTCCGAATTCGGGCTTACCGCCTGTTATTTATGTGGGTTGGAAGATAGATAAATTGGTGGAAGTATTTTTGAAAATAATCCGGTATGATTGCATTCAATGTTTTATTGACATGGGCACGGCTTTTAGCAATCATATGAAATTCTAATCTAAGTATTTACTAAGGAGTAGGTCTCTCGTTAGATTCTGGGTACCAATAACAGCATTGTCTAATTCTGCTGATAAGAAATAGTGTAAGCAATGTTGTGTTCATCATTCTAGGTCGGAAATGCACCCACGATTCTTCTTGCATTGTGGGAGTTTATGAGCAGTGGAGATCACTTAGCATCAGGTGACCCACTAGCTCGTTTGTATGCCTGTGCTATAAAGTATCTGTACATTTCAGTGCTACGAATGAAGTCTAAAGAAGCAATTAACAGAATGGCGAAATAACGATGAACATTAAGGTGTGCCCACATCTCTGGTTGGATAACATTTACTTTATACTCTTGTTACGTCAGATGCCATGTAGCTATGTTGATAGTTTGTTGTACTACTATATAAACCGCCTCGTGACCACGAAGGGTGAAAGGCTTTCGAAACGTCGGGACCAAAATTAATAAAAACCGCGATAAAATTCGTTTAAATTAGTTTTACTTCAATATTGTATAAACGTTTTATATACTGAAATTATAAATTTATTTGTCTTGAATAGCAATGTTAATAAGAATTACTTACAGGAGATAAAGATGTACCTTACAGTGTAGATGTTATGCCTAATGGAGAAAACTGCGCAATTTTACTATTAACACGTTCATCGCCGACTAATATTTTACAAATTATTACATTCAGGCCGTGCCGGTCACAATGCCGGTCAGCGTACTTACGTATATACCCATTTATGTCGTCAATGTTTCAAATGTTTCAAAAATCAAAAAACCAAGTGGTTACAGGTGTTCATTGGGGCCGCGCCGGTCATATTGTATGGTTGAATACACAGCTTTTGCATTTTGCGGCGCGAACGGGCTTCGCAAAGTAGGCACGCCAGACGCGTGCCGGTCATTTTGACCCCCCATGGCCCCAATGGGTAGATCAAGTGCCGGTCATTTTGACCCACCATGGCGATGAACGTGTTAAATCGACGTTTTCATAATAAATTCGAGTAAACATTTTGATTGCTCGTCACAAACATGTTTATAACATAATCACCAAAAGCTCCTCGTCTTTGTATACAATTACTCAGAATCGCCCTTATCTTAAGCCAATAAAATAGCGTAATGGCAGTTTCTCTCCAGAGGGTAAAGTTTGCATTTGACCTTACGGAGCCGCAGGGTGCCCAGACACCCTCCCGGGTAAAGCTACTCTATCATGCCCTTAACGACTATAATTTACAGATAATAGAGTTCAATATCCCTTGATATCATTGTCGTGTAAAATGTAAACCAAAACCTACCTTCAGCTACTGTAATTAGGTACATAATCAACTAGTTGCAATTGATCAGGTTCGATAATACGAAGCTGATCTAGACAAGAAGCCGTTGAATTATGGACTCTATTTACATTATTTTAAGGTTGCTTATTCAGAAACACGGGGTTAGTGACAATTTTCAGGCTTGGCCACCCCAGTTGTTCAGAACATAAAGTTGAAATTTTGCGGGCCGCTGTTTTTATACAAGGTTAGTTTGTTCACGAAGCGTGCTTTTTGTTATTTTCACGTAAATACCTTCGGGACACTGCTGGGTTAAGGCACAGTAACGGTCTATGTATCGAATCGGGAAGGGTCGTATTTGAAATTCAAATGAGCTTTTTGTTAGTAAAATTGTAGTTTGTTTTTACGCAATATATCGGAGAATTTGTTTAGCGGGCAAGTAACTGTTGTCGTAGTTTTGGGATTGAAGGAATAACTTTACTTTATAAATAAATTTGAACTCAAATTCGAAGTAGATATAAACAGAATTCAAGAAAAACTATAGGTATATAAAAGACTATTACATAAAGGTGTAGTCAAATTCAAGCAACGTGTAGTGTACCATACAAGTATTTCACCCTCCATAGTAGTACTATCCTATACACCCTCCATAATAGTAATCAGATTGCATTGCGAGGACATAAATAAGGCATTTTCTTTTTCATCGAATGAGTAGATACCATCTCGATATTTAACTTGCAATTTAGAACAACACTAAATAACAAACAGCTGAGCTTTTTCTCACTCTAACATTGCTACTCGCTCACACACTCCATATAATAGAAGTGTGATCGATGTTATCAATCGTAATAAGCGAGTAGTTAAAATGAGCTTACATTTTGGATTTCGAGATTTTAATACGATCCGCTCCATAAACACTCACTGTCAGGTGTATGTAACGAACCTTAAATATTACCACAACTTTCTTTAACACGTATAAAACAAATGTAAGAAAGAATAATGTAAAATAAATACGAGGTTTGATGCAAATACGTAATAAATTTTCAATTTACTATCAAATTTATACAGCATATTTTAAAATAGTATATCGGATGCATCCGACCCACACAATCGATCGTCTAAAGCCCAACATTGCGCGGTGTCGCAAATGTATGCTAATGTTCTTTATCACATTTGCTCCAACGAGGCCTGATCGAATTTATACGATGTTTTGAAACGTAATGCCGGATTTTGTTTTTGTATCGGTTCACGTAAAATGTAATGCAGAAAGGGTTTCAGTGGTGTTGTCTGTTCTGCTTTGTTTGAGATTTAAAAAGGATTTACGGACGCCGATCCCGACGCCTGGTTCGAAAAAATACATATTATGTTTTCAAAGGATAAAGATAATAAGGTTTACTTTCATAATGCTTTTTATGTTTACGCGAATATTATACATTGAAATAAAACTAATTTAAATGGATTTTCTTGCGGTTTATATTTTAATTTTGGTTCCAGGCGTTTCGAAAGCTTTACAGCCTTCGTGGTCACGGAGTGGAGACCACCGTAAAATCCGTTTAAATTAGTTTTATTTTAAGGTTTATTTTCATTATAACATTTACACCACGTAGGGATATATTTATTAAAAACTTATGCACTAATTCACGAGTACTCTTTATAGAGTTTACTAGATGACCCGGTGAACTTCGTATCACCTACATAATATTTGTGTAAAATGTGGTCTAAACTTAATACAAAGTTTCTTTTACATTAAATGCAATTAAGTAAGGTACTGCACCATTGCACGTGAGGTAGCCCGTCGCACATTTCATTGACTTCGACGACCTAAGTCAGGTCGCCTTCCACCTCCCTCCGGTGGGACAGTCCTGTCCCTGTCCCTGTCCTGTCCTGTCCTGTCCCTGTCCTGTCCCTGTCCTGTCCCTGTCCTGTCCCTGTCCCTGTCCTGTCCTGTCCCAGTCCTGTCCCTGTCCTGCCCCCGTCCTGTCCTGTCCCTGTTTTGGCCTGGCCTGTCCTTTCCTGACCTGTCTCTGTCCCTGTCACTGTCCTGTCCTGTCCCTGTCCTGTTCTGCCCTGTCCTGTCCCTGTCCTGTCCCTATCCTGTCC
Source organism: Amorpha juglandis (assembly GCA_949126905.1). Taxonomy (NCBI): domain Eukaryota; kingdom Metazoa; phylum Arthropoda; class Insecta; order Lepidoptera; family Sphingidae; genus Amorpha; species Amorpha juglandis. The sequence goes on from OX421380.1 coordinate 4,517,410, forward strand.
CTGTCCTGTCCGGTCCTATCCTGTCCCTGTTCTGCTGTCCCTGTCATTTCCTGTCCTGTCCTCTCCTCTCCTGTCCCTGTCTGGTCCTGTCGCTGCCTTGTCCCTGTACTGTCCCTGTCCTGCCCCTGTCCTGTCCTGTCCCTGTCCTGTCCTGTCCCTATCCTGTCCATATCCTGTCCCTGTCCCTGTCCTGTCCTGTTCTGTCCCTGTCCTTTCCTGTTCTGTCCTTGTCCTGTCCTGTCCCTGCCCTGTCCTGTCCTGTCCCTGTCCTGCCCCCGTCCTGTCCTGTCCCTGTCCTGGCCTGGCCTGGCCTGTCCTTTCCTGACCTGTCTCTGTCCCTGTCCCTGTCCTGTCCTGTACTATCCTGTCCTGTCCCTGTCCTGTCCTGCCCTGTCCAGTCCCTGTCCTATCCTTATCCTGTCCCTGTCCTGTCCGGTCGTATCCTGTCCCTGTTTTGTCATGTCCCTGCCATGTCCTGTCCTGTCCTGTCCTGTCCTCTCCTGTCCCTGTCTGGTCCTGTCGCTGCCCTGTCCCTGTACTGTCCCTGTCCTGCCCCTGTCCTATCCGGTCCTATCCTGTCCCGGTTCTGTCCTGTCCTACCCTATCCTGTCCCTGTCTTGTCCTGTCCCTGTCTTGTCCTGTCCCTGTCCCTGTCTTGTCCTGTCTTGTCCTGTCCCTGTCCCTGTCCTGTCCCAGTCCTGTCCTGTCCTATCCTGTTCTGTCCCTGTCCTGTCCTGCCCCTGTCTCTGCCTTGTCCCTGTCCTGTCGCTGTCCCTGTCTTGTCCTGTCCTATCCAGTTCTGTCCCTGTCTTGTCCCTGTCCCTGTCCCTGTCCTGTCCTGTCCTATCCTGTCCTGTCCCTGTCTTGTCCCTGTCCCTTTCCTGTTCTGTTCCTGTCCTGTCCTATCCATGTCCTGTCTAGTATAGCGTGGCGACCCGTCATCACGGCAAGCTTCGCAACGCCAACAATCCGGTTTATACCTGCGCTTATAGATGTTTCACATCAAAAAGACATCAAGTGTTTCATACCCAGGAACAGTTTGTAATAAATTAAAAATTAATTAAAAAAACATTGTTCAGCGGACAAAATTGTGAATCTAAACCATTCTCAGATCCCCTTGAACACACACAAAAAATTTCATCAAAATCGGTCCAGTCGTTTAAGAGAAGTTCAGGAACATACACACTCACAGAAGAATTATATATATAAAGATATTAAAACCAAGAGTAACTGATCGTTTCTTGTATCCTTTTTGTTAAACTAGGTTAGCATTTAACCGTTAATTAAGAGATCATCATCGATCTTATTAACTGTACCATCTTGTATAAATAGCCATATAACATTTCCAAAGTTCTTCATGTAATGTTGAATAATAATTTTCATTTGTTACAGGTAAGTCTTGGAAGTTTGAAATTTCATCGGTGCTCCGAGTGACTGGTTTAATTAAAACGAACTAACTTGGAACAATTCCACGTTTCATCACTGGTAATTCTTCATTGAAACTTTGCTTCGGTATTTTTGTTCGGAAATTTTCTGTGTTTTTGTTGGAATTTCAATATTCATTTGAACAACGTGTCTGTTTGTTTAACTTGGTATTCTTACATTGTATTGGTTACGTATAACTTTGTTCAATGCTTTTGTTGGAGGCACAGCATTAAGGTTGAAAAGTGGATTTATTTTTACCTCTATAAGTGCGTCTACACTCCTTAGAGATTTGGCGGCACCGAGAGGCGTGGCAGTCAAATCTATTTGTCATGGTAATGTTGACGTATGTCGTAATATACACTATGCCATATTGCTGTGACTTAAAACAGAAAATAACTTTAAATAACATGTCACGGTGTAATGCTATGGGATCTGAAGAGCGGATTTCTCCGTGACATTACTAGTAGTACTATACTACTAGTCGTTCTTGACAGTATGTCACCTCTCGGTGAGTGTATGTCACTAGTGGACATTTGCATTACTGTCCATTGCCTAGCATTACCAGTGGTACTCCCAGAGTACAGAAGTACCATTTCTAAAAATTACAAAATTATTGAAAGGTTGTTTAAGCATAAATGAAGTAGGTTTAGGAATCAAATGTGAAAAACCACGACAGTTCTTAATCTCAAGACAGCTGCGTTAGATGAGTTCTTTGAGATTTGATAGGTTATTTTTCAGTTAGGGTAAAATAAGAGTTACTTTGTACTTTCACTCTTAATTTTATAAATTCTAAATTGGCACGTATTAGGCTAATTTCTATCATGAATTCAGAATTACTATATTTTATTTCATATTTTTATATCAAAATTCGTTTAAAGGCTAACTCATATTCCATGGCGTTGTGAAATTACGTGTCATATCTGACTCCGTGAGTCATGAATGCGTGATATTCAGTTTCTTGCATGTTTTTTATGGGGGCGATAATAATATGGCGTTACGGGTCTGAGGGTGCGGGCTTCCCTGATAAGCTCGTCGTCTTCATGCCTTGAATAGTCTAGAAGTGCCCAAAGCTATTTGCTGTTTAGATGACAATAGAGTTTGTAGATGTTTTATAGGGGTTATAAAACGTTTTGTTGCCTGTTGAATGTTAAATAAAGCCGTTGTCTTGAGCGATTGTCGTTTTCATAAAATGAATGTCTATAGTATTCTTAAAAATACTTTTCTACAAAAATAAAAGCAACTCAAAAAAGCTTTAAATATAAAAATATTAAACTGAAAGTCGGTTAATAAAGGGGAAAGTTCTCAATTCGTCTGTATTGTATTGTATTGTAGCTTACTTTTACTAACTTTTTGGTTTTCGACAGAGTTTACACCAAGGGTTGTCCACACAAATTTGGTTTTGATGATGAAGTATGAGCAAAATGGAAAACTCCTTAACGATTAGCAACAATTTTTTATAGCATAGCATAGGTCGGCGAACAAGCAAGCAGGTCATCTGATAATAACTGATCTCCACTGCCCATATAGAGTGAATATCCTTGCCTAATACCTCTTTTTATAGCTATTGGTTCTGTAGATTCGGTTCTAAATAGATAAATAATAACAACATGATGCTGCACAATATTCTATAGCAAAATAGCTACATATTTTTCCCCTTTGAACATTTCTCGTACATATTTAACCGAGTCCGTAACTGTAGGATTCCTAAGGGCGTTTTTCACGTGTATGTAACATCATTATTTCTACGAGTTTATTATACACTGCATCTAATCCTCAACTTGAAAGAGCCCCGGGGTGTCATTCGGCTATTACATTGAAATGGGAGGTCGTTCGCTTATCGCGTTATTGCAGGGACGAAATAAGCGAAATATGCTGGTGTAAGCGGAATAAATCTTCTCGTAGTGCAATTAGGATTTGCTTATCCAATCTCCAGGTTTAGATTCTGCTATCGATTTACGTGTCAAGCGCTGAGATGCGCTCCTTAAATCGGGTTTCTGAGTTTTCGTGTGCCTTCAATGCATCGAGTGAAAAATTTAAATGTGTTTTTATTTATTTATACCAGATGAAAAATTAAATATGGTTGAGTTTTTATTAAAGACGCAAATGTTCAAAGAGGCAGAATTTACAGAAAGAACTCTTTCGTATTCGTTATGAATTCATGAGCTTTTCGGCTGATGAGTTCTATTTATTATTTAAATGGCGAGTTATTTTATGTTTTATTTCAAAAATAAAAGTTAATAATGTTCAATAATTCAAAGACTAATTTAAATATGCGTCTTAGTATAAAAAATAGAGTCAAGTGTTCATTTGATTGTACTTATTTTATGCCGTAATTTTTACAATTGATACATATAAACATGAATGTTTGCCTGTATGTTATGAACTAAGCTCGACGAACTATGAGTGCACTAGTTGTACCTCTGCCTACCTCTTCGTGAGCGTGAGCTTATTTTATGTATATCGGCCTCTGTTACAAAAAATACTAGCTTACCTCGCGGCTCCGCCCGCGTGATCTGCTTTTTCTGAGATAAAATGTGGACTATGTTCATCAGGGATAATGTAGGATTCTAATGGTGAGAATTTTTCAAATCTGTCCAGCAGTTTTTAAGTACAAAACAAATACAAATAATTTCTCTTTATAATATTAATTGTAGACTACGAGTTGAGATAACAGAAACAACGACTAAGACAGTATCCTACTAATATGATAAACGCAAAAGTTTGTAAGTATGGATGGATGAATGGATGTTTGTTACTCTTTCACGTAAAAACTACTGAATGGATTTTAATGAAACTTTACAATAATATAGCTTATACATCAGAATAAGACATAGGCTACTTTTCCCGGAAAAGCAGATCACGCGGGCGGAGCCGCGAGCAAAAGCTAGTATGCTCATGATTATGTTTATTAGTAAGATTTCATGATGCAAGCTATATTCGATCGCCACCATGTGCACTGACGTAGACGCTTTCCGGCCTTTAATCGGTTTACGTCATTTTTATTACCGGCATAAAATTTACTGTTTCGATCTTAAATTCGTCATGACTGAGGGTCATTACCCTATGAAATGGGGTGATTTGACTACCGCTGAATTTTATTAATAAACTTTTGGAAGTGTTTTGAAAAATATTTTAATCATTATGCGTCTGTGAGTCTTATAGTAGCTATGTATGGATAATAAAATATTTAGAAGTAAACAATCGACCCAAAAGTTAAATAAGGAAAAATATTTGAAAAGAATAAGTAACTATAGTCGTCACCTTTGATTTTTTTTAGATTATTATGTTCCAGTAATACATGGAATTGTATTAAAAGTTAGCCAGAAAAATATTTAAGTCAAATGTAAAAACCTCCAGCAAGCCTCCTGCTGCGCCACGGAGGCTGACTGCCTGTATTTGTTTGTTTAAAAACTATTCTGTTTTGGTTTGGTTTTGAAAAGTTTTTCACCAAGTGTACGGTGGACGCTAACTAGTCGGGTACAAAATGTATCAGGTACCCTTCTAAATACACTCTACAGTCACACACATAGTCTAGGCCTTAGACAAAGATATATATCGTGGGTATTAGGAACAACGACAGTCTTTAGTCTTACAAACACCCAGAGCCGAAACAGATATTTGTGAATCAAACATTTCTCTCGGTACGAGGATTGAACTACCGGCTATTCGCCCGCTGCACTAGCTGTCTATTAAAATTTGAAATGTTTGCAAATACAGTATTTTATTTGCTCCAACCAAACAACTATACTATGGAGAGCTAAATAAAATCCTTACGTGTACAGGATTATCCATTTAGAGTAATTCTTACTTAAGTTACTGAGGATTACTCCGGCTTAGGTTCACTGAGAGGTGAAATAAAAGGAATTCGGATTGAGTGCCGGCATCAAGAAGTCAATTTAAGTCTGTTAGGGATGAGATAAATACGGGATGAGTTACCATTGAGCCGTATTTTACGTACTCGTGTGATTTAATCAAACCCAAGTTAACAAGTAGCGAATGACTTTGCTATGGTAAAAGTATTAAACAATAAATAAATTAACGCAATTGTGTTGTTTATTCTATTGCTAATTTATAATCAACATAGTATTAGACTCTCCCTAGGCTACATTTATGTAGTGGAAGGTTAGTGCGTTAGTCTTTTGGCTAGTCTTAAATATTGTATAATAATATATAGCTATTGAATATTTCGAAATTTATTACTCAATTTTTTCAATCACTATTGACAACCGCTTTTTGTGCTTTCCATAATATTTCTACAATACTGCTTCAATAGACATCAAGAGCCATGCTAGTGGAGAAGGCAATAGCCAGACAAATTTTCGATCACACGGCCGTCGTGTTTGGAAAAAGTGCGGTACGGTTGAGCGACAGCGGAGTCCCGGGGGAGTGATTACTGTCCCGGGGACGGGATCGACCCTCCCCCGCGCGTCAGTAATTCGCTCGCTGTATATAATGTCCTCGATGCACACATAAACACATCGCTTAATGTGTTTTTTTGTAGATAAAATTGGATCCAGTCATGTGTATTTTCGTATCTCATATTTAACATAGAAATGTAAGGGATATTTTTGTAAAATCATGTGAACGGTGGAGTGACTGGAAGTGGCTCAAATCCAAACGATCTCTTTCATATAGTGGTTCTAAGTCCATGTCAAGAAATTGTTTGTTTATACTAGTTAAATTGTCTATAAAATATATACAGGCCAACATATTATACATTTTCGAAGCTATAATATTTTTAGGAACAACAATAAATATATACTTACCTATCCGTAAGACAATATTATCCTGTCTAGATAACATACATTAGGGGTGCATATTAAAACAACAATCATGCTCATATTTTTTTTAAACACTGCACAATATTTAAGCTTATAATTTAACAAAGAACTATACAAGCCAAGCCACCTGATAAATTACACACCCCTTAATACTATAAACTCCATTTTCACCAAGCCCTCAAGCTTTGTACATTTCACCTATTCCATAAAATGTTTTACACTCCTGTAAATTGGGCGTACTTCGCAATTTCAACGTGCTGGATAAAATTGGGAGAAAAATAAACCGGGATTAACTGTAAAGCCCGGGAAAATGGGCGCGTGCCACAGCACGGATTATTATAACGGAATTTATGTATATAAACTGTTAATTGTATGTGAGATAATTAGTGTGTGGTTTAAGATTAGCTCATTAATACAATATCAGATTCAATATTCATACAGTATTCAGGTATTAATACAGTATCGGTTTTAAAGTGACAGCCTCCGTGGCGCAGCCGGCTATGAAACGAGAGACAAATGTTTGTGTGATCCTCAGATATTTGTCTCGGGGTCTGGGTGTTGTGAGGCCGAAAGTCTCTCGTAGTTCCTGATACCCACGACACAAGACTTGTATCTTACTGTGGGGTCAGGGCTATGTATGTGACTGGTGAATGTATTTAAAAAACAAAATTAAAAAAATAGTGCTGTAAGTAAATTCGGAAGCCATTAGACTGAAAAATTATATTAGCTAGCAGATTGTACCACGTGCAGGTGCCTACTTTAGGCCTGAGATGTTCTATAAACCAACAAAAATCTGAAATTATTGATAAAAGTTTATCCGCAAAGCGTCATAATTCAAAAATAAATATCAGACTCCTAAAAATAAAACACAAACGATTTCCAATAAAAAATGAAAACGCCGAAATAATATCTGTGAAAATTTTCGCATTGGAGCCAATCGGGCTCCTAGGCAACAAACGGAATCAAAGGAAATTTCGGTTATTCAAGCTCATTGTGTGGAGCATTGTTTGAGATCTTTTGTCTTCTCAAACAGCGCAAGCCAACCGGCACAGAGGCCTGGAAGTCTGCGGGTTCATTAAGCAGATGATCCCTGTTTTGTTACTGATGATTAATTTGGGTTGGAGTAACTTATTAGTTTAGTGGTATGAACTATCTTATCTAAGGCTGAGAACCGTGAGGTCTTACGTTCAATTTCTAGGTCAGGCAACCACAATTTGAGTTTTCATTTCGAAATATCATATATGAATAATTGGCTGGGAATTTCGGTTTGGCGGTAGGCTCGCCTATCACATCATGGGATTGAAATAAGCCCAGCGACATAAGTTGCACATCTGCCTAGCCGTTCGGGGATAAAGGTGTGACTTTTATCCGGGATAGCGGTGATAACCATAACTTTATCTTATGTATGTGTGTCGAGTACCATAGTTTCGCTTTCGGAGAATTTACTTGCGGAGTTATATTTCAGATAGGTTTAGTAGTAGCGTTGTCTGAGAAACCAATCGAATGTTCACCCAACTTACCTACCAAAATTTGAATATGATTTTTTTAATGCGAAAAATAACACACAAGTTTCCCGGGATTGGAATTTGCACCAGACATAGTTGACCCTTACAAGTTTGTTTTAATGTAATAAGGGTATTCAGGGAGCTAGCGAAGCAACTAAACAATTAATGGATCCGATAAAATACTCACAAACTTTGACATTATTGCATGAGTTGATAGCTGTTAAATTGGATCTATTCATTTGTTGAGGATATAGATGAACTAATCAATCTCACAGTCAGGTTGTTGCAATAAATGAAAAAAAAAATGGACCAATGAGGTTTTTCTTCTCTCATTGTATATTCCCCATCTAGCCAGTCCTCTGCAAAAGGTTGCTGTAGCGAAATTCAACAAAGACATCCAGTGAAATGTGATCATTATTGTTAATAACACTATTCTGAAACTTGCGCTGATCCTTACGTTTTTGTTTAATAAAAACGGCGCGCTGCTGTTTTCACACAATGACCCCAATTATATGTTGATTACGATCTATTTAGCGGTAACTACCTTGCGTGGGTGTTACCCTAGAATTAAGTTAGGTATAATGGGTTAATTTTCAATGAATAGATGTTGAGATTAGGGTCGCCAGATCGCAAGACCGAAGTATATGAATAAAATGTTAAATAAATAAATAAAACACTCAACAGTCACATACATATTCCTGACCTCACAGTAAGACCTGTCTTGTATTGTAGGTATTAGGAACTACGAGAGACTTTCGGTCTCACAACACCCAGACCCCGAAACAAATATTTGTGGATCACACAAACATATGTCTTGGGTGCGGGATCAAACCCGCGGCCTCTCGCTTCACAGCCGGCTACTCGCCCGCTGCGCCACGGAGGCTGTCAATGTCGGAATTTGGTGGTTGTTTTCGGTGGAAATAAATATTACTTAATATTTTCAAAATCAACAGCCACCAAAAAGATCCATATATTAGTATCATCATGTATCCATGTATAATACACGTCATACGGCTGGGCACAAACCTCCTCTATTGAATGATATAGGTTTTAGTCCACCACGTTGGCCTAATGCAGGTTGGCTGACTTAACATATCTTAAAGAATCCTGTTAAGAGCTTCTTGGGTATGAAGGTTTCCCCACAATTTTCTCATCGCCGTTAAAGAAAGCGCTAATTAATACACACATAACTTAGTTTAGAGGTGCATGCTCTTGTGGCTGTTTGCGAACCTGCGACTTTCGTCTTGTCTGCCACTCCTCACTGAGCTATTGCAACTTTTTTGTCGCCTCTTATAATAACTCTAACTTTAATCTAAGGATAGTGTATTCTGTACTTACTGCCTCAGCTACTTTAAACATATTAATAACCAATGGAGAAAGCCATTTATTCCCTAATACCATCACAACATAGTAGCAGTAAGTAATACCTTTTACATTATCCACAAACAGTGCCAAGAAATACGGAGTAACCGACATACGACTGTACATAATACACTACGGAATACATAATATTTCCTATCCTCAGAGAGGTTTCGAGCTCCATACATAGTCAATGCGATGGACCACCGGACCTTTTATCTGATGAAACACAAACCATTTTGGACCATAATGTTTGCAAATTTTATTCTAATTCGGTCTGGTATGGAAGATTTAATAATATGTAGGGTTCTGGGCGACGTTTTCTCTCTTGTTCGTTGGGAAGTAGTTTTGTATAGCTAAGGCTAGTGGACGAGCAAGTGGGTCACCTGAAAGTCTGTAGGCATGTATAATGTAAGTGATTTGCACAACTCGTAAACAGCTACAATATTAGAAGAATTATGGGTGAGTTCACGATCTTAAAGGAAATAAATAGGAATTTGGGCCCTCAGCAGTCTCGCTCGTCATACGAAACACAACAGCACTAATATTATTTTTTTATATCTATTGTCTAGTTGTATTGTTTTCATAAACACCAAAGGGATTGTAACTACTTTAAATAAGTATAAAAGTTAATTCATGTTCCAATTGCTTTTATAAATTATAATAGAAGCACTATCGCTGCGTTTAATTTCAACTTCGCTGACTCGATTGTAACATTAATTTAAAATACAAACTTAGACATCATCTTTCGTATTTTCCTACAGACCACTATTCCCGTCAGATTAATAAATGTGATATAGAAAATATAAAATTATACCAAAATCTCAACTATTTTAATCAAGTAATTTTCGGAACGTTGCTTTTGTTATTAGATTTTGCGGTTAGGATATTTCAGCAGATTACGTTAAAGTAGAATACCAAAATGGTATTACAAAGGGTTCCACACTTACCCAGCTGAGTCATTTTAATTGCGTTACAGGAGTATCGGGTTGTACGATGATATAACCCAGATATTAATTTAATGAATATCGAACGTTCACAGGGCGTTACATGAAAACCTGAATATTATTAGTTAGTCAGTTTAATACATTTTATTCAGTTTGTCGTGATGCGTTTAGCCAACAGATTTAAATTGGAAATATATTCGTAGAGCTGGCTTTTTTGTTTAATTTTAGTTCTAGAATTTGATTTTTAAAAAAATTCAATCTACTTTTGTGTGGTATTTTTAATCCACTTCAATTAAGGAGTCTCTATTCGGTGCGTATTCTTTTTTATGTAGTATCCCTGATAGGTAAATATAGATGACTCGGTTCTTTAATTTACCAACGTTATGGGCGTAGGACATGCCAAATATCTCAATCAATTATTTACTTTCAAAATGGTTATTTTTAGTAGCTAAAATCAACCTGCGGTTGCACTGAATTAAGCTTTATTGTTCATTACTGGCTTGTACTGCTACTGGATTGCATTACTGGCTTGTATAATGCGGTGTTCTGATTACATCTACACTGACTCGTTCCGGAGAGTCGTCAATGTATATTCAAGATCTTTAAGCTGGGATAGTTCTAGCAACCGTCGACAAATGCAACGTTTTTCGACGGTCGACATCTTATTAGGATTGTACTTACCATCAATTTCAATGTACATCTGCCATGCTAGGATAAAATAAAATACAAAGAAATTACAAAACATTTAAACCAACACATTTTCTGCATACTTGGAATATTCAATAGGAGGAAAAATATTTTCTAGTTCCTAACAATGTTTAAATTCAGCTTATTCTGAGTTTGCCGCCGTATCGCGTATAACTCGGAAAACAACACAATGCATGGAAAGTAGACAATTTTCAACCAACCCGCCACATACTGCCTGTTCATTATTTCGCGTACCCATTCCCGCCCTCCGTTTTGTCGGTGGAAGGAAAGAAAAGAAAATGGAACGCGTATATTTGCCCCTTATCTTTTTTCTTTTCTTTGGCAACAGTGACGAGTTGCATTGGCTTTCGCGTTGATGAATTTTTGTGCTGCATTCGACAATCTGATAATGAACCGCCATTTTCACGTTTTCGTTTGGCTTGTTTCGGTTCGGTCGACTCGTCTCTTAGGGATTATATTGACTGCATCTTTTTTTATTTAATTGAACTAGTGACTGAGTAAGTGCCACGCCTGCCCATAAACAGAAGCAACGCCAGTCAGAACTTGAATTACAAAGCACTGCATGACCCTGAACTGCGGCCGTCACCCTGAGAAATTTTAAATTTTACTGCCTTTAATGTCCTTCAAACCAAAACTCAACAGTGCTTACACACTTGCTTGGCGGCAAAAAATAGACAAAGCGATGGTATCATCCCACACGGCCTCTCACATACGTGGGACCTACCAACTTATTGTATCTACTCGTACTATACTTATTTATTTTAATTATTTAAACGTATCTAAAGAAGCTAAGGTTAATAAAGAAATACAAATAAAATAAATACATTCACACACATAGCCCTGACCCTACACTAGGTTAAACCTGTATCGTGGGTATCAGGAACTACGAGGGACTTTGGTCCCACAACACCCTGACCTGAAACCAACATTTGTGGATCACACAAACATTTGTCTCGGTCAATCGATCCCACGGCCTCTCACTTCGTAGGCATTTACTCGCCCGCTGTGCCACGGAGCCTGTCAAATTTCCATAAAAGAATTTAGTAACACGAAAGTAGTATTGACGTGGTAGACAAACTCCAAGAATGGTGTGGTCAGTTTTTGAGGAAACTGCAGAATAACGTCTATCGCATATGTTACGTTAGCCATATTATACCAAGGTAGTCCCGCGCACGGCTCAAAAAGATGGCTTACAAAGGCTTTTGGCGTACATTGATTTTATATCAACGAAATTAGGCTTAATATTAATTTATACACAGCAGCTGCCCTTTTTTCTAGAACTATCTATCTCTTTGTGGATTTAAAGTTATAATTCATGAATTTACTTATCTGTATTCCGTTTTCGGATTAATTAACAAGATCATTACCTAGCTATATCTAAAGTACTTGGTAGGTAACTATTCAGTTCGAGTTTGTGTTAAAAGCAACATAATATATTAATGTTCAAAGGTTAACTTAACTAGCCTAGCGTAATACAGCCTAGTTTTCGCAGTAAATTATTTTAATTACTAGACGAAGGCCGCGTGGGATTGATACTTTCATTAAAAATCCACTTTAAAATGTTTTATATTTATAATCTTTACAATACACAATTAAATAAAAAGCAAATGAAGCATTTTTATCAACTTATCAACATTCTTTAGATTTTTAAAATGGATGTCTAACTAATATAGATTTTCTGTGGCTGTATGTTTTCTGTGATAAAATAAGTTTTCATTGTTTGTTTCATTTCTACAGCAATTCAACACTAACATATTGAGTTGTGTATAAAAAAACCTTGCCCGTTGCCATAGCGACACGTTTTTATACCGCCGCGCTAGTGGTAATTGGATTTTGCTAATTGGTGTCCGGGCATAAGATAAACCCCAGGGAGTTGAGAACATTGTATAATTTTTTTCATTAATTATTTTCAGCGTTCGTGACATAGAGAGCGATTATCCGGCTGCAAAGCGAGAGGTCGTGCATTCGATTCCCGCACTGAGACAAATGCTTGTGTAATCCATATTTATTTGTGTCGGGCCTGGGTGTTGTGGGATTGTAAGTCCCTCGTAATTTCTGATACTTCCTATACAGGTTAACCTAGTTTGGGTTCACATCTATCTGTGTGACTGTTGGGTGTATATATGTTTTTATTTAATCAAGAGCAAACCAACGTTATAGTCTATTTCACATCACTGCGTTTTATCCATTAGTGCTGTATTTTCTACATAGGTTCTACTAATAAAGAGCTTCTACATTAATTAACTTTCTCGCAATAGAAAAGGCTTTTTTAAAGCTTGCATTGTTCGCCGACGCCATATTGTTTTGTGCTACGCTAGTTTTCTGATTTCAACGCAGATCGACTCTTATAATAACCCCTCTTCTCGTTTTATAAAATTAAAACCAGCATTATATTAGTAATTTATTTGTAGATGCGGCGCGGCGTTAGTTTCATGGTTTTTGCGTTCGTACATTTTATGGAGCGGTCGGATACATTTTTTTTCTAATTTGGCACAAGCCCATATTTCCCGTCTTGTTTTCTGTTTTTGCAATCAGTGTATAAAGCTTTGGATGTCGCGTTTATAATTTGCTTTTCATTTCCATCGAGGATTTTTCCTGTTTGTAGGACATCTAGTGTCTTGGATGTGCAGTAATTTGTTTGGAGGATGCAAAAGTTACCAGCATTCGTTGAGGTTCGAGATAGCTTTTTGGTTAATTGTTTATTACAAGTATATTAATAATACTGAGATAACAAATATTTATATAAATTCTTTCTCAGTAAATGGGTTCTTCTATAAATATTATTTGTTTTATACTGCTTGTATTCTGTTTATCTTTACGGGTAAACAATTTACATTATTTATTTATCCTTGTAATGGAAATGCGTAGGGTTGTTTTATTTTTAACCCGCTCTCAAATATTAATGAACAAGTGTGTGTAATATGAATCAAGTAAATTTAATATGTTTATAATTGAGTGAAGCTTTTACGAGAGACATTATGAAATTATTATACATCAAACAGAGCATCTCTGTACCACTGGCTCGGAAAATATCTGTTTCAGCTACCAGGGCAACATAACCAAGAAGATAGGATATGTCTTGTTGATTCCAACAATTCAGCTTTAAATTCCGCTACGTCGAACTAACTACAAATGGACTTAGCTAAATTTACGTAATTGTGTTTATTTATACTATTTACTTTTGTGTCTTTTTGGAAACAGAATTTTAGCTTATCTAACACATATATAATACATACTTTTAACATATAATAATCGATAGTTTCATACAGTTTGTCAGTGCACAAGAAACTACAAAAATAATAAGTAAATCGTTTTCAAAACACGAACAATGTTAATGTTTTAAACTTCGACACTTTCACATAAAATATGGCAAACACAATTCCATTCAGCGTATTTCAAATAGTATACCGTTTGCAAGGAAATTCGGCATCGAGCTGGTGCACTGTTGAGACGAGTCTCGATCCAGATAAAAAGTTTCGAGCTCAAACATTCGGCTGCATTTGGCGAACGTCTGAATTGGTATTTGTATTTTATGTGTGGACTAGCAGGCCACGATTACGTTTTGCTTTGAATGTAGTTTCTATAGAGCGTGTTGGATTTTTGCTGAGAGGGACTTCTAGAAATCTAGGGGATACAATAATATTATTTTATGTTTTATATTATGCTGATTCATATGGAAATTTACTTGGTGGTATGTCTCTTGTATGTGAGAGGACGTCTGGGTAGTTAACATCCCCTTGTCTATTTCTGTTTCAAAGCAGATGTGTGTAAGCACTAATGGGTTCCAGTTTGAAGGACATTGAAGCCAGTGAAATTACTATTGTTGTGAGACTACAGGTCTCGGTGTGACGAGCGCAGTCCAATGCCATGCAGTGCTTTGTAACTCTAAGTTCTGTGTGATCGTGCTTCTGTAACATGCAGTACTTCATAACTCAAAATTGGTGTTGCTTTTACTTAGAAGGAGCGGTGCCGGCCCGCGACCTGCTGGTCTCCTCATTCTTCTTTTTCTACCTGCCCTTACCCTCACGCACTGGAGTAAGCGCAACATGTTTCTTAACACATGTTACAGAAAGATTTGGCTTATAGTTTTTACAAACGGCCGCCTGTGACATTACCCCTCTGGGGAGAAAACACACCCGGGCATAAAAAGCATGTCGCTACGACCCCACTGCGAGTCTATTTTCGCCGGGGAAAACAGTGCAATATGTGGTTATTGCCATTTATTATTCAGGAGTCGTAACTATGAAACTACGCGCTATCAAAAAATACTCCAAAGTATTTTTTATGCAAAATATAAAACGGCATTCGGCGTAATATAAGAATATTGTGGGACAAAGGAAAGGAAAGAAATTGTATGCTGCCATAGTTTATTCTTAGTGGAAAATTTCCAACTGTTTTACAGTATGAATTTTGAAATTTGTTGGGGAAATTTTATTTGACACCGAAGTAACGTTGAATATTGTTACACTGTAATAGTGTGAGGTTCGTACCTCGAGCTTGTTGAAAAATGGTTTAAAGGTTTGAATGCTTGACGTTATAATTTGTAAGATCTAGGTGGATTAAAATTTAAATATAATATAGAAAATATAATTTCTACGGTACGAGGATGTGTAAATTAGGAAAATAATTCCATTATTTTAATATTCTTTAGAGATTGCTACATCATAAAGTAATTCCATGTGCCCTTAATTTATTAGTAGATTGTCTGTACTGGTTGGCTAGCGTCCGCACGTTACTTATGGTGACCACTGAAAATACTATTGACAAATAAATATTTTTTTCTTTCTTTCTTGAGACTGAGGTCTATCCTCTTTTTATTAGTAGAGGAAGTCCGTGCCCAGCAGTGGGATATCATAATGAAATACGTATTTTACTAACGAACTCAAACTACTTTTAGTTTCAGAAATTACTTGCAACCAAAGCCGCTAGTAAAAACCAGTTGCCTATACGAAATACGTGAAAATATTTTATGAAACGATGAATGATATTTATTTATAAAACTTATTGCACATATGTGGAAAAAGTCACTAAAGCGGTTTACTCAAACTAAAAAATCAACCACAGATTCATTGAAAAACCTGCCTTTCATCGGATGCGGCTTTCTTTCGTTCTGCCTTTTCTGAGGCATGTATTCCACATTAAATGATAGACCGTTTACATTATAAATAAGTTTTAAAGCTTTCAGCCGTCCAAAGGCCTTTTAGTCGGTCTCGTATAGGTTTCGTCTGATTTTGTTTGCTATATTCGGTCAGGTCATGTGTATTTCAGCTGCATTTTTATTCATCAGAGAGTATATTTAGAGCGTTCTTCTTTGTGCCGTCTTCCTAACATTTATTTCTGGTTAATATTTATAGCTTTTGTTTGTTACTTCGCCCATATGAAAATCTATGTTTTCGAGATAGTTTACTTCCTAATATTTTAACTGTTTGTTTATTAACTGACGACGAAAAAGAGGGGTGTTTTAAATTGTCTGTAGGATCGTAATGTCTACATCAACGAACCGATTTGAATGTGTCTTATTTTGTTTAGTCACGATGATTCCTATCTTTTTTCGAATAACAACTGTAGGTTTGGTACAAGTTTTCTAAAACTAGATAGTAGTCTAAAACTATGTTAGTTTTCGTTTACTTTCCATACCTAAAATAAGTTGCTAATATGATCATTTTTATATCTCGAACACAAAATTAGTTTTAGCTTCTCTTGATATTTCGATAATAGTTATTTTATAAGATTTCGATAACTATGAAGGTATTTGTAACCCGTACTAGTCCTACAGAGCAGCAGCTTGATATGTTTTTGTAACTGACTTCGGGGTTTTAGCGATATAACGTGTAAGTGTATTATAGGCTACAGTAGCTATTTAATTCCAGTATAGGGTTTCATGATATAAAATCGGATAAACTAGCTAAATTTAAATTAAAAATAAATAGCTCTTTCCACGCTTTTTCGCTTGCAAAACTGCAATTTACATAAATCAGACAGTAACGCGCTAAAATCTTTCTCGCGTAGAATTTAATGAAACAATAAAATATGTTCAGTATTTACAGAGGATTTCGTTTTATACTAGCTTATTTGCGGAATAAAAAGTAGCCTATGTCCTAATCCAGGTCTACCTGTGTGCCTGCCTGCACCCACGCTTCACCGAGCCTATTTCCGTCCCATGATGTGATTGATAGGCGAGCCCATAGTACTACCGTGCCCAAATTCCAATCGCGGGCAACTCATGTGTGATTTTTCGTATCGAAACTCAAACAAAATATGTTGCCCGATCTGGGAATTGAATCCTGGACCGTACGGTTCTCTGCCCTAGTATGCTACCACTAGACTGTATACACAATGAGGCAATATACAAAATGTAATAAAAACCCTGTTGGCGTTTTCTTTCTTTCAGATGTAAATAATATTTTCTTAAATGTGTTCATTTGTCTAAGCTACTGCAAAATTATAATATTTTGCTTAAAATACTAAGAGTATGGGAAGGATTATACCTGGAGTATGGAATTGTGACCGGTATGGGAATGAGCTCGACTGCCATCACAGGAAAGAGATGTAGGAAGACATGTAGGAAGGAGACAGGCTCGGCGAAATATTTTTTAAAAAATTACAGATAATTACGGTAAATACGGCTAATTGATACGACGGTTTAATACATACAGTATAAATGTTACAGTCATCGGATTTAAGGGAATAAAATTCAGAATTATAGATCGAATTACAGAGTTGGCTCTGTAATTCCGTGTGACCTCATTTACACTATCGCACCCCCGTTGTCCACTAAAAATATTTTATACAATTTTATTGCGACATTCGAACTTTTTACTGCATTCGGCTTTAGTGCAAACCAATCTCGAAGATATTTTACGAACTATAAAACAAAAATGGTAAGATGGAACATTTCTCAGGAAATTCCCTTAAAATACAGTTTACGACGATTTATGATAACTCGTAAAACCGTTTCGGTTTGAGTTAGTTGAAAAGTTGCGACGAACGGGTGAAGTTAACAGTTCCGGTTAAATATGGTTTCATAAAAAATTTACATCAAAATGGTAAATTCTTTTCTTTCCCCCCGAATTTGCGTAGAGATAAAAGAACTGGTACGAATAGCTAAGACAAATTAATTCATATTTTTCGTACTCAAAAAATATTTCACGCATTTCAGCGTTTTTTTAAACCACCCAGTGAAGAAAAAATAGGTGGGAAGTTTGTAAGACACAATTACTTTTAAATCCGAAAAGACTTATGCGAACGAAGTCGCGAGCAATAACTACATAGTTCTTTATGAAGTTTGTTGCCTTTTTCAGGCAGGGATATTTATGATAGCTAATAACTTTTTTATAGAAGTCCTTAGTTGGTGAGATATGTGTCCAAAGTCGTGAAAAATGGGTCCCCTCTAGCGTTTGAATAACGGAATGGAAAATTCTTAATAAATCAAAGATAGTATAAATTAAAAGGTAGTTCCGACGAACATTGGTTTCAGTGTGCTAGTTTGTATTAGTTTTTGAGATATGGGATATTTTCTGTAACTCTCCGGAATCCTTTACCGTGCGTGGTCCGACGCGCATGTCCCGTTTGTTTACATTGTATTGTTACTTTGTTTCTTCACAGTCCACCTCTTTTTCTTTTATTTGCCAATTTTCCATTTTTTTTTCCTCACAGAAGTGGTGGTTTAAAAAATAAGCTGAAATAAGTGTTTCATGACTTGTGTCGCAGAACATTAATACCAAGTTTCAACGAAGTTAGGTATTTCCCATTAAATTATGACTACTCTTTTTGGAATGGAGTACTAAATATCTTTCTTAGAGGTTTCATTATTATAGGAAATAACATAAACTAACCAAATCAAACCGATAAAAAGAAAAAAGTATATTCTAATCAGTCCATTCGTTAAGTCTCTGTGATGCCACTAACACACACTCACACACACGTACGCACGCACACACATATACACACGCAAGCGCTCAGGCATGCACGCACACACACGCGATCGCACGCACGCGCACGTATGTATATTCAGATAAACAAAGAAGTCATACGTCTTATAACAAGCCTCTGTGTCGGCGGTTAAAAGACTATCTAAATGTTATCTTTTTAGGACCAAGGGTTGGTGTAGGCGTGGTTGAATCCGTCAACCAGCATTTATAATATAAAAAGTGTAAACATATCACACAAAAATTAAATTTGTATTGAAATAAAAGGTAAGAATAGGTTGAGTCAATCCATTGCGAAGAAAACATCTCGTGACACAATGTATTGCGTAGCCTTGTTAGATATAAACGTTATTAGCCAAAAACAAGTGTAATTTGTGGTTTCACGCAAAAGAGTAATTTGTCTGCAATGAAATAAGACGAGGAAAACATTTTCACGTACAGGTACGGTGTTTGTAGATTAAAGGAACTTATTTTCCGTCTTCATTTTGTTGAGTTGCTCTAGCTAGCTATTGAAATATTACTCTCCTAGTTCTAATTGTTTTGTTTTTTTTTATTTGATTAAATGACATAAACAGAAGCAACACCACACAGAACTTTGAATTACAAAGCACTGCTTGGCACTGAACTGCGCTCATCACCCCGAGATATAAGATGTTAAGTCTTAAAGGTCCAGTAATTTTACTGGCTGCAATGTTCTTCAAACCGAAACACAACAGTGCTTACACACTGTTGCTTGGCTGAAAAAGATAAGCGGTGGTACCAACCCAGACGGCCTCTCGCATACGAGGGACCTACCACCTTGTAAAGTTGGTTTATTCACCTTAACTGGAAATAATTTGAGAATAATTTTGCATCCAACCATCAATTGCAGAAAGATGGGTATTTGTTAAGTATAAGTCTGTACGTTTATTTTGATAACGAAATAAAATCTATTTGTCTACTAACCTACCTAAGCGGACTTACGAAGAAATTACTATAAACCATATCGTAAGTTGCTTACTGTAAAAGTTATTAAACTACGTAAGATGTAACATTCAAGATCTGACCATTTAGGTCACATCTAGAATTTTGTCCAGGTTGAAACGGATATGAGCCACTTACGCTAGTCTTACGTAAGTACAAGTAGTCTTAGTAAGTAAAAATTGGAAATGTAATTAAGGCTACATTAATATATTATTTAATTATATTTTACTTTGTCATTTTTACACTTGCCATGTACATCTCTGCATCACCCTAAGGTTGACGGGGAGAGAATGCTTATAGCATTAAGTCTGCCTTTATACTCCATGTATATAAAGTGTAAATAAATAAATAAATATATGTGACTTTCAGTCTTTAATATTGACGTTAACCGACAGCCCATAAAATACCCAAATAAAGTCTGCTACGAAAACAAATAGTCAAAACAGCGTGTAAATCCATCATTGGTCCGTAGAAAGCTGGTGTGATAATATAATGCCCCGAGGTGTGGATTGCGGCGAAATTTCGGACGCCCGTCGCGCCGGCCGCTTACTCACAAGCATAACGAATGTTCTGCCATTTCTTTATTTGTACTGCTTACAACTTCATCTGCGATAAATGGACGGGTTTTATGATGTATTATTTGATATTCATAATCTGAGTGGAAGATTGAATAAATAGCCACTTCCCTGACGTGTATTTGCTGTGAATTGGGAATTCTAGATACATTTCAAGTGCCTGAATTTTCTGTGTTTTTGCATTTCAGTGCCAGAGTTTCCAGATTTCATGTTATTTTGTGTTTTGCTAGTTTCTAGGTCAATAAACATGAGTTGACCGATATGTAGTGTATCCGATATGGGGATATGTCGGAATTATCGGTAAAAATATTAAGATGCAATGATTGTATCCATTTCAATATACCTAAATCCTACTAATATTATAAACGCGAAAGTTTGTAAGTATGGATGTATGTTTGTTACTCTTTCACGTAAAAATTACTGAATGGATTTTAATAAAACTTTACAATAATATAGCTTATATATCAGAATAAGTCATAGGCTACTTTTTATCCCGGGAAAAGCAGATCACGCGGGCAGAGCCGCGAGCAAAAGCTAGTATTTTAAATATTGAAGCTGAAAAAATCGCCTCCCAAGTTTATTGGTAGCATACATACCCTGAGAAACCATTCAAATCCCAGATCAAGCAATCACAATTTCTTTGCTTTTTTATCCTGGCACGGCACAATGACTACACTGGAATTGAATTAAATACAGTGCTATCCAAGCATACTGTTGACAGTCAAGAGACTTTGGGTCTCTCGACATTGGCAGTGGCCAGATTAATGCGACTCGCCTGAAGCAGCCACCATGGCGAGTTTATCACCATGTGGACGGTGGTCACACGAAAAATCACATATGAGTTGCCCAGAATTAGTATTTGTGCCCGGTATAGCGATATACTTGTCCTATCACATCATGGGTTTTAACTAAGCTCGGTGCGTCGTGTGCAGTAGTTGCACCTCTACCTACCCCTTAGGCATATAGGCATGAGCTTATGTTATGTAAAAATATCTATCTATACGAGAAAACTAAGTATTAGTGAGTTTAGAAGTTAGTAAAAGTACCTACTTAAATTCCTTTGTGTTATTCATTATTGTGGTTACGGAAGGTGGAAATGAAAATGGCGCGCTATTTTACTGATTGCTTTGTCTAAGTTTAATGGAAATTGGTTTAACATATTCATTATTTAATGGTTTTAATTCATTATAAGATTAAAAATCGGCTGGACTGCGTCGGTGGTGCAAAGGTATTGTTTACGCAGTACGACAGCTGTGCTGAGGTCTCGGGTTCGATCCCCGGGTCGGGTATTTCATTCATAAGAATGCAGGTCAAAATATAATATTCTTTCCTTAAAGGCCGGCAACGCATTTGCAAGCCCTCCGGTGTTGCAGATGTTCATGGGCGGCGGTGATCACTTTCCATCAGGTGAGCCTCCTGCCCGTTTGCCCCCTTATTCCATAAAAAAAAAAAAAAAAAAAATAACAATACACCCAACAGTCACACACATAGTCCTGACCCCACAGTAAGATACGAGTCTTATGTCGAGGGTATCAGGAACTACGAGAGACTTTCGGTCTGACAACACCCAGACCCCGAAACAAATATTTGTGGATCACACAAACATTTGTCTCGGTGCGGGGATCGAACCCGCGGCCTCTCGTTTCACAGCCGGCTACTCGCCCGCTGCGCCACGGAGGCTGTCAATATATTTAAATTAAAATAGTCACTGCAGACCTAACCACGTCAATGGGAAATTAAATCGATGAACGAAAATAGCTCGACTGGCACATGTTTATTACAATCGCGTGACCTGAAGGGTTCATAGGGGCGCGTCAGGGCCGAATATGTTCCGAGGGGCCACACCTACCACGCCAGATATCTTATAAAATAAGGTTTAGGCGGATGAGGTGCGTCAGATTCATTATCGTTTAAGAAATTTTGTAGATACTGTCTTTTGCTCGACGTTCCGCCCCGTGAAATTCTTTTTCTGGGATAAATATATCGTCAGTGCAAAGGCAAAAATACTTTGAAAGAAAGAAACTTTAATGCGACGAAAAACACATAATTACAAACAACGTACAAATGGTACGTTTACTACTTACTTACTTTTGAGTGGTAGAGCCACGCTGTAGACAGTTTTGTCTACAGCACGAATGGGCTGGCTCGACCGGATCGTTACCTCTGTCTCACAGAAAACCGACGTAAAGTAGCGGCTTGCTGCTGCGTTTCGTACGGTAAGTGAGATAACCGGAAGCCCAAATCCCCATGACTCTTTTGGTGGTGGGCGTACATGGGCGGTGGAGATCACTTACCATCAGGTGACCCACATGCTCGTTTGCCGGCCTATGCTATAAAAAAACGTGCTTATATCGTACCTTTGGTACGGTGAGCGAGATATCCGAGACACAGATTCCTCTTACCTTTCCGATCCCTTAATTATGCATTTTCGTTAAGGGCGGCCACCCGCCCATGATTTTTTTGTATTGTGACCGTATATGGGCAGTAAAGATTACTTACCATTAGGTGAACCACTTGCTCGTTAGCCGGCCTGCTATATAACGCGTTGCCAATATTACTTGAAAATGTTAATCAAAGAATTAGAAAAGAGAGGAGGATATTTGGGCCTCCGGATATAGGGGTATAGATATGTACTTACTGACGCTACATCCACTGCGATGTGATTAGCTTTGGAATGCCTGGAATTCACACCCTCTTGATCTAACCGACATATTCCATAGGAATGGCGAATTCGAAAGTGGTAGAGCCACGCTGTAGATAGTTTTGTCTACAGCACGAATGGGCTGGCTCGACCGGGTGGCTACCACTATGTCACAGAAAACCGACGTAAAGTAGCGACTTGCTGCTGCGTTTCGTACGGTGAGTGAGATATCCGGAAGCCCAAATCCCCTCCCCTTCCCAATCCTTAATTATCCCTTTCCTTTAAGGTCGGCAACGCGCCCATGATTATTTTGGTGGTGGGCGTACATGGGCGGTGGAGATCACTTACCATCAGGTGACCCACTTGCTCGTTTGCCATCCTATGCTATAAAAAAAAAAAAAAAAAATGGCAAATCAATACGTCATACTAATTAATTTGATCCAGTTAATACCTAGGGCCTTCCTTATAAACGTTACATATGCATTGCTTAGTTAAATACTCTTTTGTCTTTCTCTGTCAATTCGATTTATAAAGTGGGCAGAAAGAGACGAAGATAGTGTTTAACTAAGCAGTATTAAGAAAGTTTAGAATTAAGGCTGTCTTTTGTCTTTTTATGTCAACGCGATTTATAAATCGGGTAGAAAGAGAAGCTAACAATGTTTAAATAAGCAAAGCTTAAAATGTTTATAATAATTAAGGACTCTAATGTTCTAGGTTTTTTTTGTACTTTACAACGTGTTAGAGCAACTAGTCAGTTATGTTACAGTATGAATTGTTAGAGAAAAATACTTTTCTGTTAGCGTTGAAGCCAGCGGTAATATCATGATTTGTATACAATGTCACGCGTTTGAAAAAAGTGATATCTGGTTTTTCTATTACAAAATGCTTATCAAACTGGAGTCTGGATCTTATGGCATTGGGCTCGTCCCCTATCACATCATGGGACTTTCATGTTAATTATCATGCTTTATATCATGCAAAAGGATAATTAACGGAATTTGGATCTAAATATTCAATCACGTATTAACGACTGAACGCATTTGAATGAATTGTAGTACAAAGGTAAACCATGACCTAGATTAAAAAATAAGCTACTTTTTAACACTGACAAAGATATTCATACGAACGGAGCTGCTAGCAGAAGCTAGTACTATAAAGAGAGAGTTTGTTTATTCGACACAGCATTCTACAAATATTCTCTGAACACGTCTCAGATCGTCTGTCGTCTCTTAGTGGGGAAAATATGAAGTTATTTGAAATTCACAGATTGCATTACTAGACTAGTGCTTGTAGAGAAAATAACGTTTCATTCCAGAATAAATAAAGAGTTAAAAGAACTTCGCTGTTATTTATTTTAGGGTCAAAAGATTTAATAGAGAATTTTTGAAATACATTCAACTAATCGAAGCAGCGATAGGCTAACGGGGTGTAGCCTGGTTTATCAAGATAGAGGTTGTCGGTTTGATCCAAATTCCTAGGGAAACACTAATTTTCTAATTTAGGTTTGTATTAATTGTAAGTTATTGCTCGCTTTAATGATGAAGAAAAATATCATTAAGTAATTTGTATACCTGAGAATTCTTCAAAAGAATTTCAAAAGTATGTGAAGTTCACTAGCACTATCTACAGGGTGGTAGGTCCCTCGTATGCGAAAGGCCGTCTGGGTTGGTACCACCGCTCTGTCTATTTCTGCCGCCAAGCAACAGTGTGTAAGCACTGTTGTGCTTCGGTTTGAAGGACATTGAAGCCAGTGAAATTACTGGACATTATGAGACTTAACATCTTATATCTCGGGGTAACGAGCGCAGTTCAGTGCCATGCAGTGCTTTGTAATTCAACGTTCTGTGTGATGTTGCTTCTGTTTATAGGCAGGCGTGGCGCTTACCATCAGGCGAGCGCTTTGCTCTTCTCGTCATTCAATCAAATAAAAGAGGAAATAACGAGAGTAAAGAATTTTATAATCTAAAATATTACAAATATTTTGTAATATGACGTCGAGTCACCGTATTGTTTGGTCAGACTTTACGAAGTCATTTTCGTACAAAAAGACTTAAGTCGGCGCTTGTTCTATAGATAGAGTTTACACCACCGAACCTAGTTTAAGATCAAACTTTATGCCTGTCAAATTCAGTCCACCCCGTGACCACGAAGGCTGAAAAGTCTTCGAAACGTCAGGATCAACATTAATAAAAAACCGCGATAAAATCTTTATCCATTATTTCAAACTGTATGCCTGTTTGATTTAACATAACTCATAATGAGTTGTAAATTCCGTGCTATTAGTTAAACTTTAATATATTACCTAGATGCGGGTACGTAATTCTGTTATACGGGTACTGTACAGTGCATATCTACTTTGTAAGTTCAAGCAGTTTTGCATAATGTTATGAACTCCAGTCAACTTCCTACAATGTGAATTACTTTCATCTTGTTACGTGTAACGCTGGGGAATGTACAGAAAGATTACTATGTGCAATGGCTATGGCATGAAAATATTTAATACTTAATGTAGCTTATACATTATAAAATGTGATTGTAATATTTTTTTGGCGGTAAACATTTATAGTGCGAATTATTTTCAGAACCCAATATAGGTCTAAAGTATATTTGAGCTAAAAAAACTTCAAAGAATATTATGCTTCTACATGTAGTTTGTTTGTGCGAAATAAGGGGTACAGTCCGCACAAACAACAAATTTCATTATTCGCCATTTGTAGCTTACGTAAACATCGTTAAAATAGATAGTATTAGTTCAAATCCGATACTGCCTCTTAACTCCACAAAATGTGAAATACATTTTATTTACGAACTGTTCCAGTCGCGAATAAAATCAAGAGGATTCTAGAATTCACCAACTATGTTGCTATTTTAATAGCTTACATAAACTCTGAAAGCGGCTTTTATGGTTAGCGCTCATAAAATTTTAAACATGCACTCGTCTCTTAAACAACACATTTACATAGGTGTAAAATACAGACATCGCTTTTAAAAATTGTGTTACGTGACACCCTGCCCTTAATACGCAAATACGCGTTCGTACACGCGGAATAAACAAAATTATCATTTTTTGTCGCAAAAAAATCAACGTGAAAATAAAAAGAGAATAAATTGTGGAGATAGGCAACATATGGTGCAGTCGCCCCTTGTTCCAACCGAGTGAGTCAGTCGCCCCGGGGCAGCACGCAACTGGGGCGGCTGCCCCATTGTTCGGCTTCGCTGTACAGGTAAACACAATTTGTGTTACACTTTACAGTGAAAATCAATATCTAGTTTTATTTAAATGAACTTGTGTCGCGTTTTTTATGAGATTCGCGTTTATTTTACGGACGAATTAATTTTTTGTGATTCATTTTTCTTTACAATATGGTTATTTTTTTGCGGTAAGGATTTTCGAAATAACTAATGCAACCGCAGTCGGGGCTTCCCACAACACCCCTTATAAAACGGGGTGGCAAACGTTACTCATCATAATTTCGATACAGTGATTCATATTCGTGGCAATTCTATATTGTAAATGTAAATATTGTTCGAACAATAACTTGAAAAGCAAATGTGCATTAGTAACTTTAAGATAAGTGATGTCCAATGGCCATAAACACTCACAACTTGCCGAACTTAAATAAAAGTATGGATATTTGGGCCTCTAAAATAGTCACTCGTACAAACCAACGGCAGGCTACTATTTTCGGTTTTTTCTATCTTTGAGACAGTGGCATCATTTCGTGCGATTGCCATTCATGCAGTAGACAATTTTCTTTAAAGCATTATAAACTAACTTGCCGTTTACGAACGGATTTACAGATGGTTTGACAGAACTCTCGCCTAGAGAAGCGAGAGTTGTTTCCAAGCTAGAGCTTGGGGCGTGGAAAACTAATTAATCCTGATGTTAACAGGATACGACCACATCGCGACCTCCGTCGTCGTTGACACGGCTCACTTCCACCCATCCAGCGAATAGTTTAAAAGCTTTCAGCGTAATAATTTCCGGGAAATAATTTATGAAATGAATTGAAACTTAAATTGATGCAGCTTTATTCAAAATGCAAATGCTGCGGGCGGTGTGCCTCTACGTAAAACGATAGACATGGAAGTTATTTTTGAATTGAAATTAAATTTAATTAGTGTTTAATTTAATTGTTATTAAATGAAATGTTATTGTAAATTTTATCCTACGTATATTATAAATGCAAAAGTTTGGATGTTTGCGAGTGGGCGTTTGTTACTCATTCATGCCTGAATGGATATGGATGAAATACAAATGCCATATAGTTTTTGTTTTATCCTGTCTCGGGAAAGTGACTACGCTACACCTGATGGTAAGTGTAGCGCAATCCAGAATTAGTGTTTACCAACGACAAAAAATGTGTCAGTTAGATCATAACAGAGATAGGAGATAGGCTACTTTTTAATTGTTATATAATATAGCTAAAATCACATAACTGCCAAGCATTCTCATTATTCAGCCTCTATTGTCACTTGAATTTTCAGTATATTTTTATTATATGACTATCCGTGTGCCCGATGGGATTTCCCAACAGCGACATTTCAGAAACAACTTTGAAAGTTTTAGAAGCCTAAATAACAACTTCTACGTTTCTAATTTAATGTGACGTACTTCACATACAAACTTTCGTCCCTTTTTTGCCTACTCTCTAAAGAGATAAACTTTTAAAAATCCTTTCTTGTGCTTATCTACGTTGTATAAGTAAATCTTGTGCAATATTTTATGATTCTAGACCGGTTTAGACTTTGCATTATCTATGATTTCTAGAGTTTTACTAAGGCAGTTTCCAATATTTAGTTTATCGACATATTTACTTACTAGCAGTTCATTTGTGACACATTTTGTATGAAATATTTGTCATATAAAATGTGTCAATAATTTACTGCTAGTAAACACATCTATTGGTAAAAAGAATATTGGGAACAGCACTAAGTCGATCATTAACAAGCATCATTGTTTCTACCTGTGACGTAAAAATATTGACAGTGAAAATGTATTGATTAAAAATTTCAATACTATAAGTATATACATTCAAAGTCTTCTCAGAACACGCTATTTCGATATAAAAGCGTTCTATATTCAACCAAAGATTTATCAATAAAATATCTGTCAGTCGTAGTTCGCGTGATAGAAACCACCAATATCTTGGCATATCACTGATAAATCACATGATTTATAACTTTCAACTAGGATACTAGGTCATACAAATATCAGAATACGAGTTGATACAGCCAAATCACGCTTAATGATTACCATACGAAAGTGGATAACTTGCCAGAACTGCTTAGTGATGCTTCATTTGAGCGTCCTTGGAAACTACGAGATGGTGACTAGGTTAAAATGACAGATAGGTGGGTTTGTTATGAATATGAAGGATGTTTAATTTCATATATGTTGTCTATTGTATGTAGAGTTAACGTGGCCGTTCTTGTGATCAATTAATAATAATAATACAGGCGTGTATCGCAGACGTACTGGTAAACGTGGAGCTAATGCGAGCATATTTCTGTCTCATGATTTGATAGATAAATTCCAATCCCGGACAACTTATATGTGTGATTTTCCGATTTTTCTCAGAAATAAATTGTAATTGCCGGATCTGGGAAATGATCCCAAGGCATAAATGTTTCTCAACATAAATACGCTGCAACTAGTGCATGAGACGATTTAATTGGTTATTAGAATATGCCTAGCTGTGTTCATTGAAGGTTTTAAGTAGATCAATGTAAGTAGCAGTTCTAGCAAGAAATCCATTTAGTAAAGATAAAATGAAAATACAGGTCGCTCGGTCGTAGCTATACAGTCCTAATTACGTGGTAATTTTAATTTTAAAACTATGTACTAAAATAAAATAATTTATAGGATGGTTATGAGAGTATTTTCCTTAATACACACAACAAAAAAAATACGCATTTATCTACTAAATTCTAAGTTATGCCAGAATTGTTACATTTTACCCCGTCATTGGGGTAAACGTACACATTGTTAAAACGTCTATTCGCGTTGAAAACTTAGTTGGTGGACATGACAGATGGCGGAAGCTGTCACTGAATCGGACATGAGTCACGACCCACGAGTTATCCACTTTATTGGAAACTGTTATTCATTTTCACCGAGGTGAGAGCTTATAAACGGATATAGGTTGTTATTGAAAGCTTTTTTATTTTAAACTCGTGTACAGTACTAAAATTTTATTTTAAAGTTAAGCGTTACGTATTCCTAATAAAAAATTGAGAGTGCTTTGAAAAAAGAGGTTCTTTTTCTTTCTTTCATATCTCACTGCAGACTCAGATTTAAGCACGCTGAAAGTTTACAATTTAATACTAATTAGAATTATCTATTTACAATTGTTAACCAAGTCCAAAAAAGAACAGAGGTTCGTAATTCGTAATGATTTTTGGATTTAGTTAATTAAATTTTCGTTCGATAATCAGTGTCAGCTACTCGCGTACTGCGCCACTGTTGTTAAAAATGATTATCTCAGTAACTAACTAACTAGCCCCCTCAATCAATAAGAAGGTTTCATAATAGCTTCAATTTTACGCTGTCATTACAAACCAAATCGTATTATCATAATAACTTCGTTAATAATCTTGTCACATGAAAATAAGTTACTTTTATTTGTACATAAAAGAAAATGAACGAAAGTCCTTACAGGGTTTTGATAATGAAGTTCTCTGGCGTTTAATTTAATCGGTTCATATATTTTTATATTCTGTAGAAATATCGACACTTGTTAGTCCGCAATTTATGCCAAATGTTTGAAATTGATATTACGACCCAGTTAACTCCCGACATGACACTGCCTTAAAAGCCAATTTGTTAGTTTCATATCTAGTGACAGTTTGTATAAGAAGATTTAGTTGTATTTGGTAGACAACCGATATTATAGCATAAATGTGGATAATTATTTTTTTTATTGATACCAGATCTAAATGTCACATCTCTCACTCTTTGCATATTTAAAATAGAACCTGTGACCACAAAATCTCTAATTCTAAGAAAATTTTATCGTAAAATACTGCTTTTCGATATCGATCAAAAATAGTTTGGTGTACTGTATAAAGAATAGCGAGAGCTAACCTACTCGTACAATAGCACACTCAATTCTTCCGAAACCATATTCTTACCTTGAATACCCCAATCAATATCAAATAAAACATGATATTCCCGTATGATTGGACGTATCTGCGATGAATTTTTCTAACACATACGCTCCTCGTGTAGTGAGCTGTCAGCTACATGGCTGTTTTTCCCATCTACATCCTGGCAATATCGAGGAGAATCCAATCAATACGACAGAGGCTTGGGCTGATTGCCGCTTTCAATCAGTCGGTTTATGTAAGTGGGCATACTGAATTTATTTTCCTGCGTACCTCCGCTTTGGTTTAAATTGAAAGAATTGTTTTTTGTATTTTAGCTTTTATGATGGCCTTTGCCTTGTTTTGAAAAGGGGTATTCATGTACAAGCTTCATATTTTAATGTTCTTTTTTGTACTGAACATTTTTTGTTTCTATACCAGCACCAATCCCACTGCGAGTGCGATAAGAGCACTTGGAAGAAGAAGATACATGTTTATATACGCAGTTTTAATTGAAGATTCATAGAGAATACACTAATTTGCACTTTTGTCCTGATATAATACTGAAATCATCAACTTCATAAAGTTATTTTTTGAAATAGTGACATCCATTATTTATATTGAATTTCATTAGGGTTTCACTATTTTCAAATTGACCTACTTCGATTTGTGTACTATTAATTATATTGTATGGCATGATGAAATACGAGCAGTAATAATTGAGACTGCATTTCCTAATTACACTTGTGTAATTACGTATTCATGAAGATGGTTATATTTGCAATTAAAGTAAATCAGCGTAATGATGCCATGATCGGGTAAAATTTATAATCCTCGTCGTAAACTGAAATATGAATGTGCGCGTTAATTTCACTGATTAAAACATCAATAACTTTATTACGTGGTCAGTGGATAAAATGCCGTGGCCGCCCTATACTTTTGTTTTAAATGTTTTCCACCGAAATTATGGCATTGCAGCAATTATTTTCATTTAATTTCTCGAATTGTCTGAAACATCGCGGTGCCGGTATTATCATTTAATAGGTCCGGTGCAATTTCAGAATTAAATTTTCTACAAGCTGATTTTATTTAGCGTATAAAGCCAATAAATTCTAAACTTCTATAATGGACGAAAATAGTTTCCTACCAAACTAAGCTTACACTTACGACCAGTTCTTTGTTATCGAGAAGTTCCTTGCTTTCTTTATTTACGGACTTTATATCACACTACTTTAAAGTCCATAAATTTCAAACCACGTCTTCTGTTTTTAAAGTGCAATCAATTCCTCTGGCAAAAACTATTTAGGTATGTTCGTGCAAGTTTCTCTATTCCCGCGACGTCTTTACAGAATACCAAATACTTTATTCGTATTTTCGAAACGTGAAAGCATTGAATGCTGTTGAAGATGTGTATTGAAGTGACAGCCCGGTGAGTTTCGATCGTAGACCCGCAGACTACGCAGGAGTATTCTGTATACAGCGCTGTACTTCGGCACTCACGCTGGCGCTCTTTCGGAAATTGCAACGAGTTTTGCTTGATTTTCACCAACCATCCATTCCGAAAGCCGAACGAGCGCTAATTGCTCGCAATCTATTGCTTTTTAATGGGTTTGCTCCAATCGGAATGTTTATTTGGATTATTTTTCCTGTACTCCTGTAAACGGTGACAATAATGTATTTTGTAACTGTCTTTTACGTACATTTCTGAATTGTTCTGTAAGTTCGTTGATTTATTTCACTTCTTCTTCATACGCAGATTTTGATTGTTTTGCCGTTACATATATGGGGAGGTTTAATGTATTTTAAAAAAACCTTAAACATTGAAATTATTTCTGCAATAAGTTTTGGGTAACGTAATTTATTGATTTAAATATAAAAAAAATCAAACTAACTGCCCTATTTCTAAGAAATTTCCATTTTTCATACAGTGTAAGGTAAAGACATTAGACTGCCATCAAAAATTCTAACAACGTTCTAAATTCAATATCGATTATCGAATCGCGCGGGTAACGTAAAATCGGTATGAAAACGATGGAAAACAAGATTATTGGGAGTGATTCGCCAGCGAGCTCACTAGCTCAATTACCGTTCAGTCAGCGGTAGCAGCGTCGCTCTGTAACGACGGAACATCGGCACAAATGAAGCTATTAGATGCGTAGAATAAACTCCCCGGTTTATGAATAGGCTTTGTTACAACGCCCTGTTTGTTTGCGATTGAAGTGGTGAATTTCTGTGGGTCTTTGGGGAAATTAAATGATCTAAAATGTGACGACGTTGGGAATATTTACTTGTAAGTGGTATAAGAGTATGAGTATTTTTACTATCCTGAATAATGAAACGAGATTACTCCCTGATGATAAGCGCCGCGGCTGCCCATAAAGAGAAGCAACACCACAAGAAACTTGAATTACTAAATATCTTTGTATGATACTGCAATGCGCTCGTGACCCCGATAAATAAGATATTAAGTCTTATAATGCCTTGTAATTTCACTGCTGCTTGGCGGCAAAAAAAGACAAAGCTGTAATAGCAACCCAGATGGCTTCTCGCATACGAGGGTCCTATCGCCTAGTAAATTTGTTATAAATGTTATTATTATCTACACTAATATTATAAAGATGAGAGATGTGTATGTTTGTATGAAACGAATAAACTTTAAAACTACTGGACCGATTTGAAAACTTCTTTCACCATTAGAATCCTACATTAAGCTTGATGAGCATAGCCTTTATATCCTGGAAAAAGCAGATCACGCGGGCGGAGCCGCGAGGAAAAGCTAGTAAGTAATATTATTATAACATGTGTAGTAAATATGATTAAAGATAGTTATGGAAGTCACCCTTAAACACTTATTATGTGTTTGTTTGACATAAATAATAAGTCTTTAAACTGAAATAAAACTATAATAACAATATCGTTTGTAAAACCTTACAAAATCTAAATTAACAAAAAGGGTGTCTGGAAAACATCGTCGGAGACATTAACGACGTCAGTAATAGTTGTACATTTTCTTTTTTGGTCATTATTATTTTTTGTTATCTATACTAATAATAAAGCTGTAGAGTTTGATTGTTTGTTTGTTTGTTTGAACGCGCTAATCTCAGGAACTACGGGTTCGCATTGAAAAATTCTTTTTGTGTTGGATAGTCCATTTATCGAGGAAGGCTTTAGGATATATAACATTACGCTGCGACCATTAGAAGCGAAGCATCAGTGAAAAATGTTGCAAAAACGGGGAAAATTATTCATATTTGAAGGCTTCCGTTGCTAAGCTACCCTAATAATATTATTTGAAGGCTTCCGTTGCTAAGCTACCCAAATCAATACTAATATTATAAAGCTGTAGAGTTTGATTGTTTGTTTGTTTGTTTGATCACCTGGGCGGAGCCGCGAGCAAAAGCTAGTAGTCTAATAAAATTATCTAAGATCGGTCAATACTTTCTCCTCCAATTCTTACGATGATCTACCATTCTACAAAATCATCGTCTTTTACAAAATAAATCTATTCGTCTTCTATATTTTTAATGAATAGAATCTCTATTTTATTTTATTTAATAAATCTGTGTATACTATACAATAAAGTAATATCAAATGCTGCTGCTTCAGGCACCATTTGTTACCACACCCCATTTACTTCAACAGGGACCCTCATAAAACGTCTTTTGCAGCGAAATATCGAAATGACTAATAGCCACCTTGATAAATGCATGACGGTGATCCATCGGTCTACAGTCTAGACGGGCCAGTATCGATCGACTGCTGCCAACTGCAACTGCTCATTGTTTAATACAGAATGACTGCTTTATGCTAATTAGGCTTTAATTACAAACTGACAAGGGGTGTTTTCGTTCAATATTTTGACCGTAAATACGTGACTCATTCGTCTGGTTTCGTATTCATTTGTCCTGCAACCGAGGGCTTTAGGCTCATTAATTACAAAAGGTATTGCTTTATGTAAATGAGGATTTAATGGAACAGGCAAAAATGTACTTTACGTGTACTTGCGGACGATATTTCAAAGATTTGAAATGTTTACCATGACTGTTTATGTAGTAAACTAGCTTTTGATCGCGGCTCCGCCCGCGTGAACGTTTAAAATTGACAAAGTTTCATACAAACTTTCGTTCCCTATTTTATCCCCTTGGGGGTAGAATTTATCAAAATCCTTTCTTAGCGGATGCCTACGTCATAACATCTACCTGCATGCCAAATTTCAGCCCGATCCCTCCAGTAGTTTGGGCTATGCGTTGATAGATCACAATGTCAGTAAGTCACCTTTGAGTTTTATATATTTAAATTTTAATTTGGTTTCAGGAAAAACTTGAGATGCTCGTAGACAATTGCACTGAAGTACTAATCGGTTACAGGTTACGACTTAAGCAATCTTTGCCACGGTCAGCCATTGAATGGGTGTCTGCCAAGTCGGAAGCCTTTGGGCGGCTTGAAACCTTAGACCTTCGATTGGTCACAAAGTATTCGTTAAAGAATAGAACAGAAAACATTTTTTTGGAATTGTTTCGTTTTATTAGTCAGAGGTTTCCCCAGAGGGATTAACGTCAGGCAGGCGGCCGGTCGTAAAAACTACAAGCCAAATCTTTTTGTAAAAAATCATGTTGTGCCAACCCCACTACGAGTGGGATAAGGGCAGATGAAAGAAGAAGAGTCAATAAGGATATGGAGGTCCTTAACTGGATTATACAAGCGAAGCAAATGGTTTGATGCTGTCTCGACTAAGTTCCGTGTAAAATAATATAGTATGGGTTTTAAGAAGTCCTAATATAAAACAAAATTACATGTGTGGTTTTCTATTTCAAAAAATCTCATTCGATTTTTTTCGCAGAATAGACGCATGTTGGACGAGTTTCGTTGGAAACAATATCCACTAAAATTGTCACACGACCAGCTGTTAAGCTAATCCTCTCCATCAATCTGTATTGAACCTGCCTGATGGGCTCTAGGCTGACATGCTTGATTCAATATGTATGCAGATGCAGTGAACTGTCAACACTCTGTATATTTGTTGGTTAGTGTCTTACCATAATTGATAAATTATTATTAAATACATCATGTTATACTATCTTCCACACCTGGGTATAGGCTTCCTCTAATAGATATTGCAAAAAATCCTTAGTCCACACATTGGCATAATATAGTTTGGTAAAGTTTAAATCTCAGAAAACATTTTCGGAGACAGAGAGACAGACTGTTTCCTCAAGAGGTTTTCCTTCACCGTTGACAAGCGCCACAAATTGGTACTTCTGAAATTGCCTGTTTTATACGTTATCTGGTAGATTACAATCTACAAGAATTACAATTACATTGTGAAGTACGTCCTTTAAATTATGTCAAACATTTCTAAAGTAATGCTGACTTTTCTATTAAGTTTGTCTCAACCAGGAGCATCTTAGTTCTTTAGCTGGTTCTTATCGTCGTAATTCGTATCACAAACCATCGCCACCTTAATTTGAGCAAAGTCAAAGTAAATAAATACACCCAACAGTCACGTACATAGTCCTGACCCCACAGTAAGATACGAATCTTGTGTCGTGGGTATCAGGAACTATGAGAGACTTTCGGTCTCACAACACCCATACCCCGAAATAAATATTTGTGGATGCGGGAATCGAACTCGAGGCCTCTCGCTTCACAGCCGGATACTCGCCCGCTGCGCCGAAGAGGCTGTCAAAGGCGTGATAAATCACTTCTTTAACCTTTACATATATCTCCACGTCTTTTTATATTAACACGATATACCGTCGCATTAATTATACGGCGCTTCGCTCGTCGAGTGCTTACCTATAATGCAATATGACGTCGCTGCACCCGGTTAATGAGCTCAAAGTGCTCGATCTGTCGCTTACACGCTCGCGGGTAATGTAACACGTGTCTGCCTTATAGTTTAATTAATAGTTTAGCCACGCTGTAGACTGTTTTGTTTTGAGTGGTAGAGCCACGCTGTAGACTGTTTTGTCTACAGCATGAATGGGCTGGCTCGACCGGGTCGTTACCACTGTCTCACAGAAAACCGACGTAAAGTAGCGGCTTGCTGCTGCGTTTCGTACGGTGAGTGAGATATCCGGAAGCCCAAATCCCCTCCCCTTCCCAATCCCAAATTATCCTTTTCCTTTAAGGTCGGCAACGCGCCCATGATTCTGATATTGTGGGCGTACATGGGTGGTGGAGATCACTTACCATCAGGTGACCCACTTGCTCGTTTGCCGACCTATGCCATAAAAAAAAAAAAAATAATAATAACTGATGTAAGGATGAAGGTCTGAAGTTGTTCAGTATGGATACATCACCTAATAAAGGTAAAAGATGTTAGGAACAAACTCGATGTTAATTAGGCTTTAAAGATCGACCGAAGTGTAGAATGTAGTAAAAAAGAATCGTACCAAAGCAGCCGGAATGCAAAAACATAGAGAAGAAGTAAATAATAGCAGTCTCTCATTTGATTTATTTTAACCTATTTTTAAATTTTATGCCTGACTGCTTAGCTGGTATAATTGCGCACGCGGTTTGACTGCTCTGGTCTCGGGTCTTATTATATTATAGTGTTATTGGGTACTTCTATCATGAAATGTTCAGTATTAGCCTGGTGTCTGTAATTGTGCCCGTCACGGCAATAGGCTCACACCCTATCACATTCGACGGAAATAAGAACGTATATAACGCGAGTGCGTTATATACGTTTGTGTGTATATCACCTACATAGTTGAGTTGATAAAGACTATAACATAAAGTAGATTTTATAAAAAACAAACATACCGATACCGATATTGCATCCAACTTGAGCATTTGCTTCTTTTGATAATCACATTATACAACAAAATAGCTTGTTAATAGAAAATTTCAATGTTGAGTGACAGAAGCACGCGAGGGACAGGCAGCGGGCTTGCGTGGCGAACGGGGAGATTTTTTTATTTTTATAAACGTGACGTACGACGTGAAAAGGAAATAGGTCCCTATTTTAGAAGTTTGATTGTATTTTTTCGTGTTCTTAATGTTTTTTTTTTGTTGGAGAATTGTTTTGTTCTTATTGATTGAAAAGTAAGGTTGAGTTTATTATGTTCGAATTTCAAAAACTTACTTGGACTAGAATTGTTCATATATGGAAACTTGAGAAACCGTCTTATGTTTCTAATTTATTATATTTTATTTATTTATTTACACTTCATATACATGCAGTATAAAGACGGACTTAATGTTATAAGCATTCTCTCCCACTCAACCTTAGGGTGATGTAGAGATGTACATAGTATGTGTAAAGGAGACGAAGGAAACACAGAAAGAAACATATTTTGAATATATAAATAAAATAAATCCGTTATAAGGCGTAACTGAACAGACCCAGTTATACAATTGAGCTGTAGCGGATGAGTGCACATATATGAAACAATCGAATCAGTTCATTCCGCTTCGCTAAAGATAGTGGTCGTGAATTATGGACGAAAGTGAATTATTTTGTTATGCCGTCTTTATATTAATATACTTAAAAAAAATAAGAGCAGAATATTAAACTAATTATTTAACCAAAGGTTCTTAGGATTTGATAAATTATATTTATTATTTTAAACAATTCAATTAATCAATGATTTTTTATGTTTACGCGAATATTAAACAGTAAAACAATTTAAAAGCATTCACGGTCGACCCCGTGATCACGAAGGCTGAAAAATTTCTAAAGGTTACCAAAATAAAATAACAAACCGCGATTAAATCCGTATAAATTAGTTTTAATTCAAATTCTATTAATTGTAATAAACCTATTGTAATAACCTACGATACGTCCACACGACTGTTGTTTAGATTCCGACGGAACTAATACATCATACACGATCCGTTCAGTCTTTCCAATCAGGTCAATACGATTGAATTGCTTCAATCACTCGCTCCT
The DNA here is from genome assembly GCA_949126905.1 of Amorpha juglandis. Classification (NCBI taxonomy): domain Eukaryota; kingdom Metazoa; phylum Arthropoda; class Insecta; order Lepidoptera; family Sphingidae; genus Amorpha; species Amorpha juglandis. Next base: position 4,555,225 of record OX421380.1, read on the forward strand.
AGATCTTGAGGCCAGATCCATGCTTGGTAAGGATTTATATCACAGGAGAAACTGAAGGTAAAACTCCAAATGTATGGTAGCCTTAAAAGCATATAGCATGCGCATTTATAAATACACATATCTATAAATAAAAAAAATTGGTGTGTGTCGTGGGACACCAGGTAGGAACGAAGTTCCTTCGGATAATGTAGAATCGACACAAATTGCAAAAAATTCAAATTATCAACTAAAATAACAAAATATGTCTCTTTATTTTTGTTTGACAACATAAAATTACATAGAAATAGAATAGAAAAATAGAAATAAAAAAAAGACGTGTGGCACTCGGAGACTGCCGCGGTAAAGCTATTGTATAGCATTTTTTATCAACTTATGTAATAATCTTTTAAAAATCGAAGGAGATATAAAAAAAAATTGGTGTGTGTCGTGGGACACCAGGTAGGAACGAAGTTCCTTCGGCTAATGTAGAATCGACACAAATTGCAAAAAATTCAAATTATCAACTGAAATAACAAAATAGGTCTCTTTATTTTTGTTTGACAACATAAAATTACATAGAAATAGAATAGAAAAATAGAAATAAAAAAAAGACGTGTGGCACTCGGAGACTGCCGCGGTAAAGCTATTGTATAGCATTTTTTATCAACTTAAAAATAACGGACGGCCGTGTTCTATAATCAAAAATTCAAATTTCAAACCGCGTCTACATTTCCAAATGTCATAAGTTTCACAACCATCTGTTTTATTAACGGAATTTCGACTTTAACTTTGTGTGCTAGATATCAAATTAAGTTTAAAAAAATTATGTCGTGACAAAATTTTTCGTTCCAACTTTTCGTACCAATTTTTTCCGTCTAGCCCCCTTTCGCAACGCGCGATAAGGAACTACGTTCCAATACTTCAACTATAACTGGCTGAATGAATTTCATTTTAAAAAAGGAACTAACGCTGGCTGGTTATGCGACTGTCGCGCCTGCGCACTTCTCATTTAACGCTTTTATTCCACGCATTTTTTCCACGCATTTTTCTTACGGTTTTACTATCACATTTTTTTCAGATCGGTCACGCGGCGAAATCCCTATCCCCTCCAAGCCTGCCGTAAGGAACTTCGTTCCAATAATAATAAATACACCCAACAGTCACATACGTAGCCCTGACCCCACAGTAAGATACGAGTCTTGTGTTGTGGGTATCAGGAACTACGAGAGACTTTCGGTCGCACAACACCCAGACCCCGAAACAAATATTTGTGGATCTCACAAACATTTGTCTCGGTGCGGGGATCGAACCCGCGGCCTCTCGCTTCACAGCCGGCTACTCACCCGCTGTGCCACGGAGGCTGTGTTTGTTTAAAATGTTTTATATTTATGCTCATATTTAAAACTTCCAAATTATTTTCTAAAATAATAAGCCGGATCTAAATCCGTCACCCGCAGCCTGCGACCTTGTTGACACGCCCGTGACGGCCTGTTTATTCAACGTATAAACGCTCGTTAAAATCTCGTCGCTCGAATCTATTTACACTGGAAATGCAATTTTCAATATTGAATGTGTATTCACTCAGATCCGTTAATCTGTCCATATTTTGCTAGAATATTATAATATTGAATATTACAGGATCCGTATGAAGTAAAGCTTAATGTTTTCGATCACTGCTCTAGAATTAATTGGGTATAAGAGCTTGCTGTGATGAGATTAACGGAAACAGGCCAATAGAAGATTCCATCGCCCATTTTATGAACCCCAATGTATTTTATACAAATTGCGTGGTTCGAATAAATATTTAGAGTTTTATATAATTCTAATGTTAATCGACTTTTGTACCAAATGTCGCTAGTGCAGCAAAATCTAATATAATATAATATACGTATATAAGGACGTGTTTTTTTTGCCACCATATTAGATTTATTATAAATTAGAGTCAGGGCTTTACAAAAGAAAACACTTCACCCGATCCTCTATCGAACTGATTCTGTTGATCCACCGTTCCTTTCACACTGTGTTTAATATCCTAATCTTAATCCTTTCATATCTCGAAGACTGTTTAGGGTAAAATACTACTACTATTACTACTACAATACATAACTCTTGCATCTGCATATATCCTTTCGGACTATAAAGTCCATTATTACAGGTAGCTGATCGTTGCCAAACTCGGATATTATCTGTAAAAAGGGGGGAAATTAATGGTGATTGTACGTCGTTAAAAATGTCTACGTTGCAGGAAGCTCTAAAAGCCTTGTCTGTATAATTGCATTGAATTGTCCTCATGAGTAGATTTTGTGGAGAATGGAATAAGATTAAAAAAAACTTATGCAATTATTGTCAAGCTAATAATAATTGTGAAGACATTTCAAATAATAACTGCAAGTTTTACAACACAAATTTAAAAGAAAAATCTCAATTTTGTGGATCAGTCAGTAAAGATAATAAGAAATTTGTTAGCGTTGTAGTTGTTCGACTGGCAATTACGTTCAGTTTTTTTTTATTTTTCATATTATCAAAACATAATATAAGAACAATCATTAGTCATGTATTTTGGACACAATGTATAATTTCAGTCCATAATGGGATAAGCAAATATTTGACAGCTTCCATGGCGCAGTGGGCGAGTAGCCGGATATGAAACGAGAGGCTCATATTCCCGCACCGTATCAATTGTTAATCTATAGATATTTGGTTCGGGTCTGGGTATTTAACCCTATAAGTTCCTTGCAGTATCTGACAGCTACGATACAAGTTAATCTATTGTAAGGTCTAAGGTATCAGGACTATGTGTATGTTGTTGGAAGTATCTATTTATTATTATTATTTAATAAAATTCATAATAAAAGTCTACAAACAGAGGTTTACACAATTAATACCGTTAAATAAAATAGTGTCTACATACAATATATTTCGATGAATGCAACATAAGCCTCTTATCATTTAGGTGTCAAAACGGATTGGACGTAGGCTCGTTAAGCCTGTATGCGGCATGCGACATTGTCTCGCACATCTCGATACAATGTCGAATGTTATAGTATTTCGGATTGCGCTCCACCTGGAATAGAGATTTGATCACGCACTTCAGGTTTCGTACGTGATTTTGTCGACACCAGTACTTGTGAATAAATCACTTTGCTCATTTTAAATATTTGATATATTATTTTAAATGGTTATATATGTTCTCAACTACATAATATTTATGCAAGTAGCTCTCTGCTTGCCCATAATAATGATAATAATTAATGACACTTAATTTTACTTGAATAATTATTGTTAACATTTAGTACTAAACTTGTATTTTTACGTCAGTAAATAATTATCAATAAACATTTGTTAAAAAGTTTAGTTTACGTCTTTTATCGTCTGTATTACGGTATTTTAAAGAATTGTTTGACCTTATCCCATCCTCACCTTTCTTTAACAGAACCACGCGTGCTGGTTTGCGCAACCACAGATTCGTGGTCTCCTCCATCTTGGCTGATGGCTCCAACTAAAAAGTTCGTTAAATCTTACTTCTGTCGGACCATTAAGCTGTGAAATAGTTTGTCAGGACACGTGTTCGCTCCTTCTTATAATATAGGGTCCTTTAAACGAAGTGTGAAGAAGCAGTTAGGCAGGCCGGCATGATCTTGCCGACCTACGATAGACACATTGTTTGTCGTTGGTCGACACTATTCCTAGATTGCGCTACACTTCCATCAGGTGCAGCGAAGTCACTTTGCCGAGACAGGATAAAAAAAGCGTGTTAAAAAATTAATATGCAATTTTTACCAAACCGAAATACTACAAAGCTGATAACGTCCAGTGATACCCGCTGCAATCAGGTCAAGCTACATGGTGGGGACAAGTCACATTGGTATTGCGGTTAAAAGCGGCTAAACGAAAAATTCACTCTGGCCACCGCGCCGGAGCGCCGCGCCGTGTCGCGTGCCATTGGCGAACCTACACCGCAATGCAGCCTGACCTATGCGAGTCTAATTTAGCTAATGTAGCTATGTATATGTATAGGCGCTATACTATGTGTTTGAGAGGTTTTGTTACAAGAAGTTCACAATGGGGATACAAAGTGACCTCTTTACTGACATTTAACGTTGAATATCATGTAGCTTGTAGCGCGAGCTAGTAATGTAGGTAATATGTTTTAATAAACTATTTTATCCAAGTTTTATTTTAAAAGATGTTCATCTCTGCGTTACCCTAAGGTTGACTGGGAGAGAATGCCTTTGGCATTAAGTCCGCCTTTATACATTTTGTATATAAAGTGTAAAATAAATAAATAAAAGATCTTTGTCAACGATAACATCTGCAAGTGGTCGTTAGGTTATAAGAATGACAATATTAATTATTTTTTTTAATTTTTAACATCGGATTGCAAATTCGAAGTATATTTTGATTAAAATTAATATTACTTTATATTACGATATAATACACATTAATGTTAAATTTCGAGGCCAACATGCCGACTAGTACAACCGTCCTTTGCCAATAAACATGTTTATGAAATGTATTCATATAAAAACTAGCCAATAAGTTAACATATTTTGAGGCTAAATACGATTAAGGATCGTGTTGCAATATGTATGACTTAAGGATTGATATGCTAGTCGATCTAATTCACAAACATAATATAAGTACATTTGTAAGTAAGTTTAAAACATACTTTGAACAAGTCAATAAAATTCAGGTACCTACCGACGTTAAAAAGCCAAACAGGCTGTTGTCATTTGTTGTAATAATTGTCAGCACTGTTGCCAGCGGCTGTCGCGTCGACTTGGCACCGTCGCCTCCGGACTCCGCAAATTAATCGTTTCCTCGCACTTTTCACCGAATGCTGGCGTTATTCAGTCAATGTAATCTTTTAATGACTCGGGTGAAACGTGCCTTCATAATTCATGACTCGATGCGAATGTTTCTCTGCGTAATCGGCGAGTTATTATGATGACGAATTAAATTTATTGTCAATTGTTTCAATAAATTAATATCATGTTATATTGAACATCCCTAGTGTCTGGCAATCCAGATGCAATCAGCCAGGTTTATAAGTTGTGTCGTATAAATATTCACAATTTTCCGTCCGCTGTCAGTCCGGTCGCAGTGCCAGAGAAATTGGCAATTTCCTGCCATCCACTAGGTGCCCGGAACCATTTTGTATCTACACATATACGTAAATTGTTTTCATACACGTTTCCCGTATAAAATTATTTTATAGCCGGAATAAATCATATTAAATTAAATAAAAATACTGAACATTTTATGCAACTATTTGATTCTAACGTTTATTTATTGCTCAGTCAATTACGATACATATTTCGATTGAACAATGACAAATTGATGTATGATACATATAATCGTTTAATAGCGTAGCTTTTAAGCAACGTCACAAAATGATTATTATTAATTAACTAATATTTTATATTTCAAAATTTTACACAAAATTAAAATTAAGGGACACATGTATTAATCCATTATCAAATAAAGTTACGAAATCAAATTATAGTTCAGAAAACAGCTCCAAAGTAAGTCACGTGCGAAATTAACGATGTTAAAATTAAGCATTTCACTTTAATAACAATAAATTATACTGTCACTTGAAATGGCTTCCAAAATGGCCACTAAATTTTTGCAATTAAATTACGAGAGGACATTTTGTCATGTCGACATCTTAGAGGTCTTTTAATATTAGTTTAATTGACAATTGTTGTCTTTTTTATTTTTTTCGCAAATATATTTTGTTTGCTTACACTCTTCAGTGGCTCCATTAGTCAGGACCGTGCTCAGGGCCATTATCTGATACTGCCAATCTCAATCCCATCTTATAGGCAGTAAAGGGTCTATAGAATAATGATTTCTTATATTTACGCGAAAATTACACATTAAAATAAAACTAATTTAAACGGATTTTATTGCGGTTTTCCATTTAATTTTGGTCCCGACGTTTCAAAAGCTTTTCAGCCTTCGTGGTCACGGGGTGGACACGATAATTAAATAAAAATCCGTGATAAAATCCGTTTAAATTAGTTTTAGGTTTATAAAATAGTTTAAATATTTATAAGAATAGATCGTTATTTAATGCTTGTATTGCTTTTAACTACACCTCAGCAAAATAGATTATATTCTTCTGCTCAGTCGGACACCCGATTACTAAGGTATACCTTTTACAATTCATCGATCCATATATTCAAAGGACAACTCATTTTACTTTTACAGTTAGGTCACCTTTTTATGATAGGTTATTTATTTTAAGATAAGTAAGGTGTAACTATTATTAAATTTGCCAGGTCCACCCGTCATCCGTCTGCGTAGTGACAACCGTGCATATAGTAAATAAAAACTTATTAGCAAAAAATAAAACTGAGTCAGAAAAACTAAACATAGCTGTTTAGTTTCAATCAATCAGTCAACATTAACAATTTTGAGTCGATGGCATCAATCGTTGACTTTAAAATTGTAATGGTAACGACTCAAAATAGAAATATCAAATTATTTTTTTGTATCAGATTTATTTTTGTGAAAAAGATTCCTATTTTTCTCTTTAGGGGTGGAATTATTTCTTCAAATTTAAATTGTATGCTGCAATCCTATAAAAAGAAAACAAAGAAGACTACAAAAAGAATCATCCACACTCGACCTGAAATAATCCGAAATACATACTAAAAACCGGAAATCTCCTCCTTTTTTGAAATCGGTTAAGGAACATTAAAAATACGATTTTAACGAATTCAAACACAAGTACACTTATTATTATGCCCCGAGAAACATTGTTAAATTTGTAATTTCAAGGGTTTATATGAATTGTCCTGGTTAATCCAACTTCAAATCCTAGTTTTTGAAATTTGGAGTTGGCAACCCTAACACATTAGCCTACCCCTTAGGGAAAATAGGCGGGAGCACTTATGTATTGTATTATGTACATATTCCACAGCCAAGTGTAGAAACTTTGATTTATTATTAATCACTACGAACCGTAAGGCAGATTAAATAACGCAAGTTTAGTTAAATTAGTTTTGTGATTATAGTGTACAACTAATATTGACAACTAGTGATTGGATTTTGTACAATGTTTGCGATATAGAATTATCGTTCGATGTTTGAACTTGGATGTAGTTGGAAAGCAATTACGCATTTATTTAATTTATGGTTTACGGAATGATTGCGTATTAGAGTAAAATAGTATGTTTGTATTGTATTACTGAACAATATTTATACTGGGGATGCAGAAAGATGGCATTCTACTACTTATAAAAATGTGAAAGTTTTCGTCCAAAGTCGTGAGAAATGTGCCACCTCTTAACTGTAGACAGTTTTGTCTACAGTATGAATGGGCTAGCTTAACCGCGTTGTTGCCACTGTATCACAGAACTTTGTCCTGGATTAATATCTTGCTGGTCCGTTACATACGGTGAGTGAGATATCCAGATGCCCAAATACTATTTCATTTCCCATCATCATCCATTTGAGTTGGCAACGCGTTCATGATTCGTCGGACATTGTGGATGTTTATGGGCGGTGAAAATCACTTACTATCAGGTGACTTACTCGCTCGTTTGCTATTCTCTGGTATAGGAAAACCTACTTTCTGTTTATGTGATTAAGTCCTTTATCCTATAAAATGTATTTTGTTCTTACGTTGGATAAACACCATTTCTAATATTCAGGACGCGTATGTTGCTTGGAGGGATAAAGGGTTAAAATTTATCTAGCCGTGAAATTATTCCTGTAGTTCTATATCGGATTTGTATAATAAAAATTCTCATGGGTAAATAAGAAGGGCTGGTTTAGTATTTTTAGCTGAAGCCGGCAATCGATCAGTTCTTCCATTAGGGGTGAATTTCTTCTTGAAATTTAAGCGAGCTTCACTGTGGGCTCTTTAGAATAAAAAAAATATCATCACAAATCACTGTCTGAAAGTTATGCGTAGTGACACATAGAAAAAAACATTATACGCGGCGATTTGTAGAACCTCTTATGTTTTTTCGTTGGTTAAAAATAGAGATAGAAAGCATAAAAAACTAAATAAAGAACATACCGGAAAAATATTTAACGATACTAACAATTTTCGTTCGTCAAAAATCCGAATAGAACGAACAAAACCTAAAAACTCTCGACATTTTTAGACCGTTAAAAATCTCGGAACAAATCCGCACGCTGTATTCACAAATCCATTTAACAGGAATAAACAAACTATATGTCATAACATATTCCGAAACTGATGAAAAAAACTAGATAAAAAACGTTTCAAATTATCGATAGGTTCGCGATCTATACATCGCGCAAAAATCCGGCTGAGGTGGTCCGCACTTTGCAAGCCGCTGCCGACGAACTCGGTCAGTGGTTCCGCAAATGGCGAATCACCATCAACCCGTCCAAAAGCGCCGCGATCATATTCGATAGATTCCCAGCTCGTCTTGATCCAGTCCCGAATGTGACCATGTCTAACATGCCCATTCCCTGGACCAAGACAGTTAAATATCTAGGAGTTACCCTTGACCAGAAGCTTACCTTCATTCCCCATTTAAACGCGGTACGCGCGCGAGCCGCATTCGCGTTGGGCCAGCTCTACTGGCTCATGAACCCTAAAAGCAAACTCTCGACCCGCAACAAGATTAGGATTTACACGACCTGTATTAGGCCGATCATGACTTACGCATCGCCCGCGTTTGCGCATGTACACGAAAACCGACTTAGACGCTTGCAAACCCTGCAGAATCGCTTTCTGCGTAGAATTACTGGGGTCCCGTGGTATGTGAGGAATCTCAATATCCACGTGGACGTGGGTTTGCCGACCATCCGGCAGTTCATGAAAATGAACAGCAAGCGCTATTTCGATCGCGCCGCCCACCATCCGAATCCGCTCGTCCGACGAGCCTCAATATACACTCCCTTTGACCGTGCAAAGTGGAGACGTCCGCGTAGCGTCCTCACTGACCCCGACGATGCGACCACTCTGGCCATCCGAAGGAGAGAGGAATTCAATAAAAAACACTGCACACAACCGATTTACCGTCCTCGCCGCCGAGGACCGCGCCGCGTTCCCCGCAACGCCCCCGACCCTAGTACCGGCCCGCGAGCCGATGTTAATGATGATTGAAATCATCAAGTAGAGTCCTAAAATTAGTCCCCTAAACCCCAATCGCAGATGTCTCTGCCCTCTCCGGTGACCGTCCTGAGCCGAGGTTCGTACCCCAAAGGGGGTGCCCTCAGCGGTGGTCACCTAGTCAAGGGCTGAGAGCGCCTGAAAGCGCTCGCCCGAAAGTCCGGTGAAGCTGTATACAGCCGACTCGAGTCAGGCTTACAGCAATCCCAGCACAAAAAAAAAAAAAAAAAAAAAAAAAAAAAAAAAAAAAAAAAAAAAAAAAAACGATAGGTTCGGATCGAAAAACCCAGTGATTGAATAACATCAGGCAATATATCGCGGACTACAATGCGTCCGATCCCTTAGGTAATAAATTTTGGTTTTACACGTAAATCCTAGCGTTTGATTGGTCTGCGGTGACGAGTGCTCGGGCAGAATATCCCGGATTATTATGGAGTGGCAATCACCGGGGAGTTAGTTTGAACTATCAACTATGCATAAATCGTTTTCGTAGCTTTCGATTGGTTTACAGATGCTTCAGTATTTCATACGAGTGTATTAATCATTTTTAATGTTGAATGGAAATTATATGAAAGGAACAATATTTTAGCCTTTTGTGTTTCGTTTTGAAGGACAATGAAGCGCGTGAAATTACTGGGTATTATGAGACTTAATATCTCATATCTCTTGTTGACGAGCCCTGTCATGGTGTGGTTAGAAATTCAAAGTTCTATATGATATTGCTTTCTGTTTATGGGCAGACGTGACACTTACCACCATTATATGTATGCAAAAATTAAATATCCAAATCATAATGATTTAAAAAATAATTGTACAAACTCTTTACATTTGCAGTTTTATATTTTTATACCTACGTCTCTTTAAAATATACCCAATTTGTTCACCGATATTATTTTCAAAGAAAAGGACTTGTGTGGGCTCAGTAGCAATCACTTTTAGGACCCAAATATCCAGTCGACACTGAAATTCTGAACGTATTTCAAATTGAACAGTAATTGAAATACATTTTCTTTCACAATAGACGCGAGCACGGGGTACAGGGCCTACATTTAATATATTAATGTAACATAACGTTTCATTTACGCGTGGTAAGTCGATAACAGAATGTGTATAAGGTTCGGGTCCGTTTAAATTATTATATTCCGTAAGGGTTTCTCTCAGTTCATAGACTTTAGTTTACTTATTATTACAGTATATCGTATATCAGAGAGGGCGTGGTAATTCGAAAGCGATTATAATTTAACATTTAACACTTCATATACATGGAAGGCGGACTTAATGCTATAAGCATTCTCTCTCAGTCAACCTAAGGGTGATGAAATGTACATGGCAGGTGTAAAGGTGATGAAAAAAGTAAAGAAACATATTTGGATATAAAAATGTATATATCATACATAATATTTTTAATAAATACAAGAATATAAATAACTAAGTATAAATAGGTAATTCAAATATATAATACATGTATTATATATGCCAAAATAACGAAATAAACTAATATAATTATTAATAATTCTAATATGGCAGTTGCTTAAGCAACAATGTGGAGATTTTTATTTTACTCAAGAAATTAAAATAGATTGTAAGTTTTTATTTTTTAATGATGATATGATATACACCCAACAGTCACATACATAGTTCTGACCCCACACTAGGTGTAAACCTGTAACCTGGATATCAGGAACTACGAGGGACTTGCGGTCCCACAACACCTGGGTGTTGTAGGACCTGTTGGGGTGTGTTTCAGGTCTGGACGCGAAACCAACATTTGTGGATCACACAAACATTTATCTCGGTGCGGGAATCGAACCCACGGTCCCTCGCTTCGACTACTCGCCCACTGCGCCACGGAGGCTGCCCCGAAAGTGATTTGATATTTTTGAGCGAATGGCATTTAGGTTCCAGTTGGCGTTTAGAAAATAATCGCTTTCTACTAATAGTGGCTGGCATCCCCCATTAGCCGTTATCATTTCTGAACACCATATGGTGTAGTGCAAGCATTTTTTCAAGCTACTAGCTACATAGTAGGTAACCTAGACTTGTTGTATAAGCTACAATAGAAAGCATTTGCCCGACATGTCAGGGACAATAGCCTGTTATTATGTAAGCTATCGACCATGAAACTAAACGCTGATGCTGAAGCTAATAATAGGTGTATAGAAAAGCTATGTTCATAAAGCAAAATGTATATCCTGGGTATAATAAGTACCATCGTTAATGGCTTCCGAACTCAAGTTAAAGCCGATTATAAATTTTAGAATAAAATTTTGAAAGCGAATTATTAAATCATTGATAGGCTTGTAAGACATAAGCCGATTATGAAATGCGCCTATTGGACTTTGTTAATTCTGTATAAGAAACAAATTTGACCACTTATTGCCTTTTCAAAATAATATTTTACATTAAAAAGTTAACAAAAACCTCGGTATGACACGCGCGATTTTAACCTTAGGGATCGCGCCGCCCCCCATAAAATGGTTCGATTCGTCTCTTCACCCTTGTTCTTTCCCCCGACCCTCCCCCGTAAGGGGGTGAGAGTGCGCGCGCATCCAAAATCAATACGGTCCGCGTTACGCACAAACATACGAACGATAGAGATGTCAGGGAATAGTTGTCGATGATCGCATGAGCTCATCGTTAAGGATGAATAGCTGTGTCGATTTAACGATAAATTACTTCTTCATCGTCTCAGATAATTTTGGAGCTTAATTATAAATGAAGGATAATACTCTACGCTGATAATTTGTTGAGGGCATTTGATGATTGTTCATTACAGCCTTTGCCAGGTCCAGTCTTCTGTTTTATTTAAATAAAAATAAAAGTAAATATTTGTTTCGTAAATGTTCTTAATTCACATTTTATATATTTATCTTGATATGTTTCCTCTCTGGGGTGACGTTTTATTTATATCTCACCATATTAATCATTTTATTACATTTATTATATAGAATTATCTCCATTCATTTGTTACGAGTCGTTAAATCAGAATGTACGCAGAGTTACTGCCTCTACGGATTTATTTTATCTACTTAATTCGACATTAACGACGTAATATATCATCACTTACAAAATGTCTATATCTCCACCATAAATATTAACAATAATAGACCTTCTACGCCAATAAACACATAGAGCACTACTAAAATAATTAACCTCCAATCAATAAAGCTCTCAAATCCACTTGACACGGAGCTCACTATTACCTAATAGCCTTGTAGTAACCGCCGATGATTGAATTATCGACAAACCGACCTCGACCTTGGTGTATCCCTAGCGACAAGTGACTACCAAGCATGATTAATTACAGCAAAATTTGTGAATTTCTACGACAATCCCGTATTTTGAATTTGTAATCTGAAGATTTAAATATTTGCGATATTAAACGTCGTGGTTTGACGCTCAATGATTCTGTTTGTTGTTTCAACAGTTGATAGGCTTTTTATGTATAGTTTACTGTTTGTATAGTGAAATGGATTTTGGATTTTAAACAGCATGAAAGTAATAAAAACTGTTTACGATTTTACTTGATTACTGTATGCTCACGCATAGGCTTATAGTTTACATTTTATAATACAAGAAACAAGAATTATTACATTTACTTGTGGTTAGTTGCTCTAAACGAAAGAAACTTAATGAAGTAGAGTTAATTGAAAAAAATATCCACAAAAGCAGTATTGAATACATAAAAAAATTAAAAGCTAAATAATATTTGATCATTTCTCGACACTTGCAACTTCATTTTGCAATGCTCCAAGATAATGTTCAAAAACAACGAGTCCCGTCAAATACTCAACAGAAATCCTATTTCGTAAAACGCAGAACGTTTGTAGTCGAGAAGGCTCAAGAATAGACGCTGAAAGATATCAAATTGGCTCGTTTTTTGTTATTTTAATCACGTCGCATCGTCGAGGGCGAGTGCTCGTCCCAAATTAATTGGATTTTATGGGATCGCTGGCAATTTCCCTTATCGTTTGTTTCCAAATATCAACCGAATAAGTTAAGCATTAAATGAAGTTATATTTATGTGGAGCGTTTCGAATTTGGGTGATGACTACATTTTAATTATATATGTTTTTGGGTGAAATAATGTTCCTTTTTTATTTGACGAAAACGGGTGGCCTTCGATACAATATGCTTTCAAATATTTGTTTTTTGAATATATTCTAGAATCGAAGTAGGTATTCGATTTTTAAATTTAAACAGAAAACCCTGCTAAAAGACAATTTGGCTGTGTATTTTGTTCTGTTATACAAATAACACATATGTATTGTGTTTCACTATATACTCCTCTCCTTTAGTCTTTATTTTATATCGTGGAACAAGTACTTGGAAAAATGGTTGACATCAATTTACGCTGGCTAGTCTCTCCACAGGATTATCTGTGATATAACAACGTAGCTTGATAGCTGGCACGCTTGCAAAATGGCATGGTTTAAAGTGAATTTACTATGTTTACGGTAGAAGACTTGTAATTTAGCAACATATTATTACTGAAGTTACGAAGATATAGTGGAAGGAGACCATAAAAAGATAGATTAAGTGAAAGTGGATATTTATCAGAAGGGAATGGAAGATATATTGAGACAAGAGTAGAGCTGATAAAAAGGATTGGCAGGAAAGTTGTGCCATATATTACAGAACTCACGGCGTTTTCCCCGGAGGGGTAGGCAGAGGCAGTAGGTTTCTATTTGTTAAATGCCATGCAAGTTAGCCTCTTTAGCCTCATTCACAAGATTTTTGAAAAACGTATAATTATGGGAAGGTTATAGTCGAAAAGAAGGATTATGGGTTTAATAAACACATAACCATAGGAGAGGGGTAACCAGTATACCCACATTTTGCCGAGCTAATTCCCGTCCCATGATGTGATAGGGGTACAATTCCAGACTCCGGACTGATACTGAGCATTTCGTGACAGAAAACCCAACATCACTTTTACCTGACCTAGGTATCAAACCCGAGCCTTCAGCACACTAGTCGTACGCCGTACGCATTACAATTGCGCCACCGAAGCAGTATTTTGAGTGTTTAATAAAACTATTTCTGGATATATTTCTGGCTTATTAACTGTTAATATTGTTTTGTAGGCCTAGGAAGTTTTGATGGCATTCTGCCAGATCCGTCAAGCTCTAATGGTAGTTACGTATCGGATGTTATAGCTGTAGCAATTATGGATGTTATAGCTATAGCTACAGCAATTACTTTGAAAGCTGTAAGGGTTTATCCACACCGGGTTTATGATCGTATCACGTGATGTAATTATGAACTATAATCGCTCGCGGCGAGAGCGCAGCGGGTTTCCATCGTGTTCGTAGTTCCAATCATGTCCACACGATGCATTGCTTCTTTTATATTAGAACAATAACCAAAACCGCTTTAAAACCACGCGTGTGTTGCACGCACGTACGTTGTCGTCGTCAGAGCTCATTAGTTGCCTCTCTTGACACACGCTCGCGATTCACTTGTTAAGTTAACATACACACCCTTAAGTTAACATAATCTAAAACTACTATCCGGGTCAGGAAAAACCTTTCTAACTTGTAACTAGTTATTATTAACACACTATCAAAAGTGCAGCACTATAGATCCGGTGGTCCGGTTTGAGCGTTGATGAATCAGTCAGGACAGGTTTAATAAGTATAGACAGAGACTTGTAGTCTCTGGTATAGACTAAGGTCTAAATGTCTAAGTTTGGTATAGAATTAAGTCCAAAAAAGTCTAAGACTAAAGTCTATAACTACAGTCTAAACTAGACGTTAGTGATTCAGCCTAAAATTCCATTAGTAGATGAAGATTTCCCACTCAACGTCGTAAACGAAAGTCATGCTCTGATGGGCCAGCAAACGTTAGCAAGCCGTCTATTATCCACCGATGACTCGGCTGCCCATCATATATTAAACATTTTGGATTGGTGAAAATTGATTGAAAATTATCAATATATTACATGAATCATAAGGTGGTAGGTCCCTCGTATGCGAGAGGTGTGGGCACTATGAGACTTAACATCTTATGTGACGAGCGCAGTTCAGTATGCAGTGCTTTGTAATTCAAAGTTCTGTGTGGTGTTGCTTTGCTTCTGTTTATGGACAGGCGATACATCAGGCGAACGCCTTGTTCGTCTCGTCATTCAATGATATTTAAAAAAACTCATCCCTCCGTTAAAAGTATGGAGAGCCACTTCAAAAAAATTCGCTGTACCTTTATATAGCCCTTCATAAAATATACCTACCATCCAAATTTATCCATATAGCGCTAACCTAGTTGTAAAATGGCTGTGATATACGGACGGACAGATACGGTGAGACGAACAATGACATAGACATGACGTAATTATAATAAGGTTTCCGTTTTTGCCGCCTGGCTACGGAACTTTAAAAATGATACAAAGTAAAAAATATAATAATATCGGTTTGATGCTTGCTATTATTTTAGGCTTTTAAGTTAATTGATCTTTAGATAAATAAATATAAGTAACTAATACAGTATCAGTAAGTACAAAGCTGTGCCGAGGCCGGATGTTCGGCGAAATGTACTATAGAGTTATTCTTACCGTGGTAGTTTCTATTTTATTTTATCAATATATTAATTACTCTGTGTGATGTGTTAGATAAAGCCGAAATAAAACTTCTATCTATCTATCGTCTGAAATAAATTATCAAATCGAGACATTGTACCTACTCGTGGATTGGACATTGATCTTTTGTATGCAGCTATGTTTGCTGGCTAGAAAGAAAATAAAGTGCTGATCACACCAAAAGAAGTACAATGCAAGTTCTTTTGGTATGGATGGTGCGTGATAGCGCGGGTTAGCACGGACCAGTTCGCACCGCCTTACGGTAGGAAGGGACTGGTCAGTAAAAACGCAGACGCGTCCGTACCGACATGCCAAGTAAATTTCTTTTACAGTTCTTTTTTTTATCCTGGCTCGGCAAAGTGACTACGCCACACTTGATGGTAAGTGTAGCGCAATCCAAGAATAGTGTCGACCAACGATAAACAGTGTGTCCATCATAGGTCGGCAAGATCATGCCGGCCTGCCAAGGGGGAGGGGAAGGAAAAAGGGATGGGAAAAGGGTTAGGATCAGGGGGCGAGCCCTCTGGGGAGAACCAGATATACACTGGCTGACCCTGGAACGCGACCCACACAAGGTGGGCCACTATGGCAGGTTTTAGCACCAGTGTACGGTGGTCGCTATCCGGTCGGATACAAGTATCCTCCCATCAGCATCAGTTCAGCATATTAACTATGTAGTTATGTAGGCAATAAGCAAGTAGGTTTGTTCGGGTAGTCGTCGGTGTTAGAACTTCACCGCCCTTTCCAAGTTTATCGTTAACTTGTGTCAACCCCACGCGTCGCGTCGTTCCAAACTTTACCGAGACAAATACTCCATTGATGGAAAATCAATAACATCCTTCTGGCACGGGGGGCACTCTTTCTTCAGATGGTAGACGGTTTTTGAAATAATTCTTTTAAAGGGTCAAATGGTAGACTACCTAGGCTGATCTGTACCAGGTTTAAATCCCAAGTCGCGCTTTGATAATTAGTGTTTGGGTTTTAGATATAAAAAAAATACTTGATTTGGTCGGGATTGGAATTTGACCCCAACACGGCGATAGGTTCGACATGCATATCATTTGAAAAAAATATGATTGGTGATGAATGGGCTTTTAATATGGCCGATACATTAACTAACATAAATGGCACTTGCACAAACATTTGGAAACCAAAGCCTTGTTGCTTGCAATCATTTATAGATTCTGTATGAATTTTAAAGCTGATAGAGTTTGCAAATTTTTGATGGATTTTTAAAATATAAAACGCATGACGTAGAGCCAGGCTAGGAATTGAAAACTTAAAATATTTGCAATAGTCTCAAAATGTAGTAAAAAAAAATGGGGAAATACGTTTGTATGGACACTGTAATTTCGTCTCAAAACATTATTTAGGTACAACATCTATTTCAGTCAATTTATAATGCAATTCTTACTCTGCACTTCCCTCCTTTCTGTAAAAAAATGAGCGTAGACGTCCAAAACGGCATATTTTAGCATATCAAGTGCGCTTTCAAAATTCTCTTTCACTGCACCACTCTTTTATAGTGTAATGTAACCGACCGTTTTCCGACTTTGTCTCTTGTGTTTTTACCTTTTATACCAGAGGTGGTGGATTCAAGGGATATATATCTAATGCGGGCGGAGCCGTGAGAGTAAAGCTAGCTACAATAATCGTACATTGTATATCGTATAAGTTCTATATTTTCGATATCTTCTATACTTATGAAAGGAAATGAAATGAATTAGTTACTAATCATGTAAGCAATTGAAATAGCGCTTATGACAAGTCAGTACAAAAAAAAAAGAAACATATATAGAAACCAGTATCAATAATTAATGCATGTACACAGCATCATCAAAATACACTCGGCAATTACACTAAATCTATTTATTTATCTATTATTTATAGATCAACGTCGGATTAGTATCAACTGATCAGCATTTCCCCAGAGTTCACAATGACCAATAATTGACATGCCCAATAAATATATACGGAGTGGCCGGATTTATTGACAAGCACCGGCGCAGCGGGCGCAACGTGAAATATGGCCAAGTTAAAGTATGTAAGTTATGTGAATGTTTCGTTTCTGTTCACAAATTGTTTCTGTTTACAGATCTTATATTTAAAACGTCTAATATTTATCGGAGCTAGTTATATGGTGAAGTTATTGTTTGTTATGACTTCCTTGATGTATTTAATAGTAGTCTATTAGAAAATATTCGTCTTTGTTTGGAATGTGTGGTTTTGACAAATAAATTGCATAAAATAACTCCTCAAAAATTTCATAGTATTTTAATAGGTATCTTCCGGTATCGAAGGCGGTGATCAGTCAACATCTGATAATCCACTTGGTCGTTTGTCGGGCTCTGTTATAGAAAAGGTACTGTATCCTATTAGATACATAGGGATCAGAACTCGCTTTAAATTGTCGATATATGCAGGTACTCACTGTGTCTCCCAACGTGGTATCAGGAATCGCCCTTTTCTTGTGGATATGGCTGCACGCCGCCCGATGAAGCCGTCTTGAGGTCGATGGAGACCGAGTGGTGGGAGTTTAGGAACATCCCATATCCTGCGGTGGATAGAATAAACCCGCGCGTCGGAGCGTGTCCGCTCGTAACAGGAGTTCGGGCGTGAGAGGCCGACCGTGGCCGTTCGGATTGAGTTCTCGAGACGTGTGTGTGGTGGGCGTGGGCCCCGATTGTACTCGAAACCTGTTTTGTTGGCAGCACTGCGTACGGCCGTTGAATAGTGGCCGTCCCGACATATACCAACATAACGCGAGTTGATCTTTTGAACATTATTTGACAAAAGGGGTTGCCGGTTACGGAACATTCCGCCCACCAAAATACATTAATGTATTTTCGATTAATATGAAACAAATAAACTAACTAACCTAACAAAGGCACATGATTGTTGACCTAAGTCCGCTAAATGAAAATTCCATTGTTAAGTTAGTCGTTTCGAGTTGGGAAAGAAACGAGGTTTGACCAGAGGCCTCGTGTGGCACGAGCCTTCAGCCAAACATCTCGCAGCGATACGGACATCACCGTCAGGACTCGGATACAGTCCCTCAACATGAGCCAGCGGCCAATGCGAAGGAATCGGATTATGCGTTTTATTAGAATTACTGATCCGAGGCCTGACGGCTTTAAATTTGAAAGTGTTTATATATCCCACACTCCACCGAAGTGGGGACTTGAAGGCGGATTGAACCGAAGTTCAATCTTACTGGTATGAGTAGTACCTCGCACATACTCCGTTAAGAGTGCCTTAGCACCAGCGTAATTTGTCCCGCAATCATAATGAAGAACGCCGACGCGTCCGCGTCTCCCGGAAAACCGACGCAAAGCAGCGAGAAACGCAACCGATTGGTGATCCGAGACGGTCTCGAGAAGTACGGCACGAGTCGCGAAACAAACGAACAAACCTAAGTAAGCTTTTGTGATCTTTGCGCCTCGATGCTTACCGATTTGGATACGAAAAGGGCCGCCGTAGTCGGTCCATACAATAGAAAATGGTTTAACGTGATTTACACGAGTGGCCGACAGGTCACTCATGAACGGTTCAAGTAATGATGGATACGTTTCATAGTACGATACACGCGGAGAGTGACAGTTGCGAGTCAACCTAGATGCACTCGGAAGCAGAGCGGGGTGCTTGGGTTCGAACCCGCGACAGGATCTCGCACGGCGACCGCCCACCCTGAGAATCCCCTGCGTAACGAGAAATGGGTTCGACTTACGCAGTGGATTTGATGGTTCTCGTCTTTCCCGCACCTGTCGAATCTCGGTTGTTGAGAACGTTTGTCGAGTGTACTTGGAGACGATCACTATCGCGGCATGAAGCTCAACATGATTTAAGAAACGATTTGTAGAACGAATTTGCTTATGCCGTAAGAATTTGATGAATTTTGACCACCAACCAATGAGGCGTTGAATTCTCCGAAATGAAGAGTACCGTATGAACAGAACATCGAAAAACAAATTCTTCGCATCATCGGAAGTCAAAATTAAAGCGGAACTACAATTGAGCGATCGACCCTGGGGAAAGCGAAGCCAGGCGGGTCCCGCCCACCATAAACTACTGTGGACTCGATCGGAAGGTGACTCACCACGAGAAACGGCGTGTGCTGACTTGTCTGAAGCCGGGTCGCACCATAGAGGGCGTGCCTCCATGGATGGTAAGCACCTCAAGACTTGGTCGCGAGATCGAGGAAATGTACTCGCTTGCTCTTCATTGCTGAAGAGCAAGGACACAACGTCTTGATCGGTGGAAACCTCGGCTGGGACGGTGAGAGGCGCTGACGAAAGGACGCTTGGTTCCTCCACTTCACACAATTTCTCCAAATCGTGATGAAGTGGGGGTTCCTCGCACACGAAGAATGAATGTGGATTAGACTCAGCGCATCCCACATTCCCGACCAGTAACCAACCAAACACCGACTTAAGAGCCGACGGTTGGTTGGGAGCACCTCGAACGGTTCCCGGCAACAGAAGAGAAGCGAAACACTCCGCACCGATCAGAAGATCGATGGGACCAGGAATGTGACAGTTTGGGTCCGCTAACTGCAATTCGCGAATATGATGCCACGAGGAGGTATCGATCCGGATTGATGGCATCTTACCACAAATGCGCGGCAAGGTCAAGGCTTTGATGTTGAAGAGAAGTTCGTTGTTACATCCAACATCAATAGGTACAATACCGGACACTGGAGCTGACGAATGACCCACTACACTTACCTTATGTGACGTTGGAACACTAGTGAGGCCCAATCGATGAACGGCATTCTCGGTAATGAAGTGACTTTGACTACCCGAGTCAATCACAGCTCGAAATGATTGAAAATGTCCGAACGAGTCACGAATTTGAACAATAGCGGTCGACAACAAAACGAAAGAATGTTCACGCATACTAGTCAACGCGCGAACCGGATTATCCGGAACATCGACTGTCGAAGAGATGGACGCAGTTTCTCCGTGAAGAAGTGTGTGATGTCGTTGATGGCATTGGTGACAGCTGAACAGTGACCTGCAATCCTTCACGCTGTGATACGGTTTTAAGCAGTTAAAGCACCAGCGATGTTTTCGCGCATGCTCACTACGTTCCGCAATCGAAAGTTGTACGAATGGACTACACTTATTTATCGCGTGGTCACCTGAACAAAATGAACACTTGACGGATATGGCTACGGGTGTCTGAGAAGATGGCGGAAGAGGCTTCTCCTTAGAGGCGGAATTCTCGGTGTTACTGTTTGAAAGAAATACTGTCGTTTTCTTCGGAACCTTTGAATTATTCGATGACAAGAATTTCATCGGTTTCGATATGTCCGAAGATTTTTCGATACCACTAGTTCCCTGACCACTCGATGAAAAATGGTTATCGCGAATTAAAGCATCAGCTCTGTTGAACAAGAAGGTTTTCAACGTCTTGTACTGCGGTAGTTCAGTAGCCTCCTGTTTTTGTTCAAAAGAGCGCCGAGTCTGGGTATCTAATTTCGACAAAATTAAATAGCACAATACGAAGTCCCACTCATGAGTAGGAAGGTCGAGACTGGACAATACGTTTAAATTCTCATTGATTGAATCTAAATTTCGACGAAACTCGACAGGTGACAGGGATTGCAAATTTATATTTAATATTTCTTTCCAGCACGTAAAAGCCAACTCTCGCTTATCTCGATATCGATTTACCAATGCCTCGTACGCACCACGGTAATATTTACCTTGTATGGGATACGATCGAATAACACCCAATGCATCCCCACTAAGACAAGTTTCGAGATACTGCATACGCTTCGTGTCCGAAAGTGATTCATTATTATGAATCAATGAATTAAATAAATCAAAGAATTTTGGCCACTCTTTTATTTCCCCGGAAAAGGACGGTAGGTTGATTTTCGGTAACTTGACGTCAGATTCCGACGACGTATTCGCATTTTTATCGCACGATTCCGCATTAGATTCGGGAAATAATTTTCTATGGATTGCCAAAATCTCAAAAAGAATATCATCGAACTCGCTACGTATCTCGTCTTCATGTTCGGAATCATCATCGTCGATAACACACAAAATGTTCGAATGGGCGATCTCAAAACTATCAATGAATTTAGGTAACGCAGAGAATTGAACACTAAATAAATCCAACACTGATTCATCATGTTTAGCTAATTTAGCAACTTCTAGAAGTTTCTTCAATCGGTTCAAAGGGAGGGTGCGCTTCCGACGAAGCACAGGCAACTCCTGACTACTCGGGCGATCTAAGTCCGACTTAGTTACACTCACTTTCCGCTTGGTCGTGCGCACGCCCCGATACGACATTCTAAACGATTACCAAAATTACTAATAAAGTGTTAGAATTAAACAAACCTTACACTCACTGCCTACCCCGCTACGAATAGAAGCGTTATATGCGATGTCGAGTCGCAATACGCGCGAGTTGTGGCGGGTGGACTTGCTAACGAGTGAGCCAAGTTACGCACCTAAAGTATGTAATTCACGATTCAAATGAGTCAAAACAAAGTCTATAATATAAATTATAGACCTCCGAGACTTGTTACAATACACACACTTTATACTCACTGTCTACCCTTACGAGCCGAAGCGTGTTGCACAAAACGCGTATGAACTGCCACACCAATAAAAATGTACAAGTTTCGACACAACGTGAAATAAACCGATGTATAATATATATAACTTACACTCTTTCGAGCATTCTTTGAATGGATACCTATTTCCAGCCAGGTAGCAACTAATGATCGAACAATGGGTCAAGAATGATTCATGCATTTGCAACTAAGTATGAATGTATTTTATACCGCTTAGTTTTTTATGTGTAGGCACTTCAATATATTTGTTTTAATAAACCGTTACGAAATGACTTTGAGTGCGGCAGTTTGCCAACTTGTATTACGAATGTAAATGTGTGAGAAACTGAAACCAAACGAACATCAGCGTATTTAAATGAATTTGATGGACGTAGGCAATCGAGACGAATAGATCACAAAAACAAACGTTACGTTAACAAATCAGCTTTGCACGAAATGAAACGTTGCGGCGTTTAACACCGCGTCATTTCACGACTACCCACATCTACGCGGAAAGGCGAGACGCGTCGGCGCACTCAACTACGCAATCGAATTTAACTACGATTTAAATGTTTCACCACAACTAACGGTAATAACGATATAGCCACTCAACCAATCAAACTTTCAATCTCGCCACGTGGTGGCAGGAATTGTATTTTGCAAAGTAACTATGTTGAACACGAATTTTATTACGTAAATCACCGGGAAACACTACGAATTAACAGTTTATGCAAACAATCATGTGCCTTCTCGATTCTTATTTGAACAGCATCAATATGTATGGTACCATCCACGTGTCATGGCGGTCGGAAATGTTTCGAATTTGTCGAATTTACTCAGCGTTCGGAATAGCGAAACAAAATGTTTGCTATTCCCGGGTTTCCGGCACCAAAATATGTATCCTATTAGATACATAGGGATCAGAACTCGCTTTAAATTGTCGATATATGCAGGTACTCACTGTGTCTCCCAACGTGGTATCAGGAATCGCCCTTTTCTTGTGGATATGGCTGCACGCCGCCCGATGAAGCCGTCTTGAGGTCGATGGAGACCGAGTGGTGGGAGTTTAGGAACATCCCATATCCTGCGGTGGATAGAATAAACCCGCGCGTCGGAGCGTGTCCGCTCGTAACAGGAGTTCGGGCGTGAGAGGCCGACCGTGGCCGTTCGGATTGAGTTCTCGAGACGTGTGTGTGGTGGGCGTGGGCCCCGATTGTACTCGAAACCTGTTTTGTTGGCAGCACTGCGTACGGCCGTTGAATAGTGGCCGTCCCGACATATACCAACATAACGCGAGTTGATCTTTTGAACATTATTTGACAAAAGGGGTTGCCGGTTACGGAACAGGTACAATACTGGATAAGACTCAAAATAAATTTTCAACTAATTGACGCATCAAGTATATTTAAGGTACAATATTTTTGAATGAATCCAATAGTCTCATGAGACCAACAGCAGTACAATAAAAGTAACAGATCTGGGAAATTACTTATAACTCCAAAAGTCCGAAGAACGTCCTTCCTATAACTGTTTTTTATTCGAAAAATTTAAACAAAATTAGTCCTTAACAAAGAAATTCAATGGCCTAATTTCTTTTAGTTCTTAATAAAACTCGTTTCGTGTAACCTACCGCTTGAACTATCAAGACTTCAAACATGAAACTTATCAACGTCTTAAATACTTTCAACTCAATTGATCTCGCAAATACTTTTTATGATTTTTTTTTCGAAAAATTCGAACTTGAAATCACTCTCCTGTAAAGTTTACTCAATGTCGCTTAGACATTTTTGCCTTTCAGGCGTCCATATTAAAAGAGCTTCGCACACATTAACATGACGGGCACGTTTAGCCTAACGCTTTTTTAGCTTCAACATGTAAATACGACTTTTTCCCGGCATTCAAAGAGGGAGACAAATGGTTCGCCCGTCAAGCCACTTCGTCGGTCATTTATCACTTGTATAAGGAATCTATAGGTAATCTGCGAGGACCGCATTCATGAACCTTACACGGCAAGTTTCTTTAGCATTTTGTATGTTTATATGCTGTTTGTGTGTTGAGATATATATTCTGCGTGGGAGCTTTCTAGATAACTGTTATGTGCAAAATTCACGAATTAAAATAAAAATCACCAGTAATTATTGTTGAATATTATTATTTTTTGGAATTAATTCAATCGTCATTTTGGTTTAATAGCAGCTGAGAAATCGATGAGACTTGGTTTCAAATCCTAGGTCGCGCAATCACTTTTGTGTTTCTCATGAGTTGCTTAGGATTATAATTTGGGTCCGATATGGCGATGACTCGCCACTTATCACATCAAGGGACAAAAGTAAACGCGGCGTAATGTGGGTGTACAATCTAAAATAGCTTTAGCATCTCTGCTTAGCGCTTCAGGGATGTAGGCGTGGTCTTATGTATTAAACATTCAAATTAAATCAAAACTCGCAGTTTAGTATAGCCATTTCGTAACGTGTAGAACCGTTTAGCTAATGCCAACTAACAGTTGCTAATTTGGTACATCACAACATATTATGATAAATTCATATGTTAATCATCATCATCATCATTATCAGCTCGTGTTAGTCCACTGCTGAACATAGGCCCCTCTTAAAGGCCCGCCCTTGATTCCGATTCTCGGCTAGAGCCGTAGTAGACTCATCCAACTATTACCAGCCACCTTGCGTATGTCATCGCTCCATCTAGCTGCAGGGCGTCCCACATTCCGTTTACCGAGTTGTTATTTATATGTTAATAGTTTAATCAAATTGTCGAGGGCCGTTGTCTGTCATGTTTTATGTATTTTATTATAAGTTTTTCATCCTAAACTACATTTCTATTTAGCATTCTCCATGTACGTGCCCATCATCAATCTTAGCATTTTTCTCATTTTTATCTCAGTTTAAGTTTGTAGCAACATTTTTAAAATAGAAACCTATTTTAATTACACTGGACTCGAGTACATACATATTCATTTTTAACCGCTCGTGGGACGTGAAGTAAAAAGAAGGCGAGGTGCTAAGAGCGTTTAAGTGCAGTAGTCGACTCGCTGACTGTGACAGATGGGCGGTGTTGCCAGAACAATCGCCAACTTTCGCCCACTCGTTTATGGAGACAAATTGTGTTTAATGGTCTTTAGTTGGGTAATTATTTTGGCTAAGTATTTCCGATAGTATTAAGAGTCCGGCTGATTTATTACGGTCAGAAAATTTTAGTAAAATTTTATGAGCTACTTTGTTGCTGTCTCGGAATTATTAATTGGTTAAAATAATTATTTATTTATTAAGTAAAGGCTAGTTTTGAAGTACGCGACCGACACAAAATTCGCGACAACAGTGTTATCTGTTCTATATGCAATGGTATAGTTACGTTTTAAGGCTACATGTGACAGGGAACTTTAACAATTAACGCCTTTTTATAAGAAAGATGTCTACGTTTTTATCTTTACTTTTAGTAATTGCTATTTAATACACGATATTGACGAAATCATTGAGTATCTATGGAACCATAATTTAAAATTAGAATAGAATAAACTGAAATAAGAGAGCGCGTCATGCGACCATTTCCATAGAATTTTCTACAAAGCGGACGTGTCGCTGTCATCTGACCCGCCACACCCGGTCGCGTATTCGTGCTTTGAACGTGTTTTAATACAACATGCCATAAAAGTATAAAATTATAATAATACTAGCTTTTGCTCGCGGCTCCGCCCACGTGATCAAACAAACAAACAAACAATCAAACTCTACAGCTTTATAATATTAGTATAGATTTAGGTAGCTTAGCAACGGAAGCCTTCAAATAATATTATTTGGGTAGCTTAGCAACGGAAGCCTTCAAATATGAATAATTTTCCCCGTTTTTGCAACATTTTTCACTGATGCTTCGCTTCTAATGGTCGCAGCGTAATGTTCTATATCCTAAAGCCTTCCTCGATAAATGGACTATCCAACACAAAAAGAATTTTTCAATTCGAACCAGTAGTTCCTGAGATTAGCGCGTTCAAACAAACAAACAAACAAACAAACAAACAAACAATCAAACTCTACAGCTTTATTATTAGTATAGATATCGTAGACACTATCATGTACTTCTACTCATCTCAAACGAAATTTATGAATTCTATATCATTTCGTATTCAATTTTGTGTAAAATATTTTGTACATTTATATTTCATTAATAATAAACATATTCTCTTTCATTCTATTTCATAAACTCTTCATCTTTTAATATAATCTGATTTCATTTGCTTACCAACGCTATAAAGCAATTTTCATTTTATTTACCTCAACCGCGGACAAATAACTACTTTTCAGCTCAAAGAAGAGAAACCCCAGCAAATCTAGGTATTTAGTTTTAAAGTAGTAGATTTAATTAGTAAACGCTAAGTATAATTCTTAAGTTATTAGCAACCTTGCAGTAGTTCAATTCTATGAGCTTACAAGCGTCTTCGCAGGTGCAATTTACATACATTACCGTAGCTAAGTTTGCTTTTGATTTTAATTCGTCAGCGGACTTCCGCAGCTTGTCTTAAGCTCTAAAAGTTTAATGGATGCTAAAGTGTCTCTTGGTATCTCTGCCGTGTTAAATTAATGGAAATGACATTAAGTTATGTCGGGTGGTTGTTGTAAAGTCGTCAAGGATTTGAATGATTAGACGGATTTGGTAGTCTTTAAAAGATCTTTTCGACTTTAATAATGACTAGCTTTTTATCTCATAAGTGAATTTTATTAGATTAATATTTAATGAATTATTTAATATACAAAACTATTTTTCAAATTGCGTTATTAATATAGGTAGTGTATTTATGTATGTTGTAGTATATTTATGTATCTGCTCCAGATCAGTCAACTACATTTCGAGTTTGAGTTTTTCGATTCCAAAAATGACATATGAGTTGGCGACGATTAAGATTTGCCATCATCAATCATGAGATGAAATATACTCAGCCAACTGAATTATGCACTAATTGCACCTGTGCCTACTTGTGTATACGCATTAGCAAACTTAATAGCATAAATATTAAAGTTTGGATGTTGTCTGTTTAGATATTTCGTCACTCGAATAAAATTTGGCACAAAGGTAACTAGGAAGGTAATTAAAATATAGACTTCAGGGGAAACGTAATGCCTCTAATAGGGTTTCCATGTCTACATACATTTTCATTTTGTATATTCCATTCCCTATAATCTACTTAAATAGTATCGTGAAATTACATTTTTCTGCACTATTTAACACAAATACCAAAGGCTCAATCTTTGTATGTATGTAAGTGAATCCAAAACGAAAAAAATATACATGAGTTAGTTATAAACAGATATAAATAAAACTTATACTTTTGATGCCTTTACGTAACCGTAATTTAATACTTCGGTTTCAATATTGACTTGATCGAAACTTTGAATAATTGGAGTACATTCTTGGTAAACACAATTTATGAATTGTCAAAATTTCAGGATAGAAAGAAAAAAAAAAAATTAGTCGCAATATTAATTGACAACGCATATAAACCAGTACTTAGAATTAAAATACATTTTGCACGTCGTGTTTGTAACATGCAAAGAGTCACTCAGCATATTGCTGTACTGTAGCAAGTACTACACTACAATATTCATTGCACTATAGTTGTATATAGTTAAATAAACTGTAAACACGCTTACAGTAATCAATACCAGAATGTTGCACCACATATGGCTCTTGTTATTTTAGTTAGGTTGAACGGTCATTTATTCAGTAATAAAGGTTATATAAATAACAGATTTTATGACCACAATATAGTTTCAAATCTCGAGAAAGCCATACTCATAAACGTCCACGTTTTACTGTTCTACATCGCTTGTGTAACAGTTTTTTATTATTTTTAATAAAGTAATTTCATTAAAGTTATAAATAACGCTTGCTAAATAGATAAACATAATTGAAACATAAGAAAGCATAAACTTCTCGAGTCGGATAGAATGCAAGCCATTAATATAATTTAAAAGCCTATACTAACACCGTGAACAAAGCAGTGTGGTCTAATAAAAACTTTTTTAATTCCAGTATTGTTATAAATTACATTACTGCGATGTTTTTAATGCCAGTTGGCAACATTTCAACATGGGAATGTCGCCGCAACATTTGCTACAATCCTTAAAATGTCTGCTATAAACTATACACTTCGTAGAATGTAGACTTTTTCTTTGGATAATGTTCTACCTTTGTTTTAGAGCTATATTAGTACGCATTGTGCAGTTATAGACATTTCCGTATAATTTTAAAGAAGGTTAAGTGTTATGTGCCCAAATCCCCTCCCCTTCCCAATCCCTAATTATCCCTTTCCTTTAAGGTCGGCAACGCGCCCATGACTCTTCTGGTGGTGGGCGTACATGGGCGGTGGAGATCACTTACCATCAGGTGACCCACTTGCTCGATTGCCGGCCTATGCTATAAAAAAAAAAAAAAATGTGGTCGAGACGTGAATTTAAATAAAGCTAATTATTAATAAAACAATATCCGTCAATCCGAGATTTCAATAAGAAAGAAAAGAAATTAATTTTGCCGTTACTAGAGAGTAGAGACTGATCTGTATAAATAAAAATCAAACACTGTTCGTTGGTAACTGCATCAATTGAGAACAGCTGGACCGATTTGGCAATGTTTTTTAATTGTTCGTAATACAAATAGGGTTCATATGGAAAGAAACATTGGAACAGATGCCCTGAAATTTTTTTTACTCGTGAAAAACTAAAAGTACTTTTTCAATGAGATTTTTGTATGAACTTAAGACCATAACTCACAATTCCGACGGTGGATGAGTTTTTTTGTTTTGTTCGTTATGGTTCTAGAAAAGTTTCCAGGTGAAATAAGTTCTATACAATCATAATTCCACTGACAATAAACAACTGAAGCAATTTTTCGTCATTAGTAACCAATTTGTAAATTTAAATGCTTAGAACGATTGAGGTCACATACATTACAAATATTTGTTTTGTCGAGACCCTGGTTCACACTTCACAGCTATAAAGCCACCCACGGGAGCGGAGGAGCAGCATGCAAGCAATTGAAACCGCTAGGGACAGCATAAAAATATGAAATTATAAAAATACTAGCTTTTGCTCGCGGCTCCGCCCACGTGATCAAACAAACAAACAAACAATCAAACTCTACAGCTTTATAATATTAGTATAGATTAGGGTAGCTTAGCAACGGAAGCCTTCAAATAATATTATTTCGGTAGCTTAGCAACGGAAGCCTTCAAATATGAATAATTTTCCCCGTTTTTGCAACATTTTTCACTGATGCTTCGCTTCTAATGGTCGCAGCGTAATGTTATATAGCCTAAAGCCTTCCTCGATAAATGGACTATCCAACACAAAAAGAATTTTTCAATTCAAACCAGTAGTTCCTGAGATTAGCCCGTTCAAACAAACAAACAAACAAACAAACAAACAATCAAACTCTACAGCTTTATTATTAGTATAGATTAAATTATTAGGTAGAAAAAAAGTATAATACTAAAATACTTCAGCTATTTTAAGTTCCATTTAAATGGATATGATGAGGTTTTTGTAGACGTAAGCGAGAATATAAGCTGTCTTTTATTTAATTTATACCATAAGTCTCAAAGTTATTTCATCGTCTGCAACTCTGAGAATCAATTATTTTTTAGCGTCCCCCGAAGTTTCACGAAATTGCTTTATTTTAAATATACCTGCCTGTGTCACATGAGTCATCGTTTTTCTGAGTTAAAACTTAAACTTTACCGCCCCCTGAGAGCCTCGCCCACAAGAGAGCGTTATCACCCACTTTGAGAGAGGCTGATTTATACGATCCTTATTTAAAACTATATGACACAGGTCTGTGTCAGGCGATGAACTCTCTGCAACTAAATGAGAGGATTACGTTAGGCCAGAAAGTCGAAATTGCGACATGGTCAAATATAAAAAAACAGCTTTGTACGTCCCTATCGGCTTATTACAAATTTAACAAGTTAATCATAAAATAAGAAATAAGGTCGGAAAGTCGAACTTGCGGTATGGTCAAAATATAAAAATAGCATTGTACGTCCCTATCGGCTTATTACAAATTTAATCATAAATGAAAAGTGTTATTAAACGTCGGGCAATTGAAGTAAATGTGTCTGAACAACTTGACCAAATAATCCAAGTATTAGAAGCGGCAACTTTAGCAATATCGAGCAATTGCGGCGTGTCGAGACCGTCGCCATTCGCCACCGTCCCTAGAGTGCATTCAATACAATATTAAACAGCCAGTGACTTGTAACTTTAACATTTTCGCAAAACAACTTCGTTCACGATTGTTTAAAAAAAAATTGTTGCGACTTTATATTTAAAAGATGTTAATTTTATGCCTGGGCGTCTCGTAAGACAGCATCTATTTATGTTCGTACAAGAGGGTCTAACCTTAAATACGCCATTAATAAACTTATTGTGGTTGATGTCTTTTATACGTATTTTTAAATACAGGATGTCCTTTTTTGTATTTGTTATAAATACGATGAAAGATCTTATGATTATAATATTCTAAATTAGAATACAACTTGGAAATATTATCAACTATCTACTACGACGTGACTCTTCAAGTTTTTGATGGACCTAAAATGTCAAAATTAATTTATCCCTACAACCAGCACAAAATACATTAATGTTTTAATTAATTTGGTCGGTCCCCTCATAAAATGTTATAGATTAGAAGTAATAAATGGTATACGCCACACCAAATCTCGTGTAACGCTAAAAGCTTTATTACAAGAGGCACTTAATCGTGTTATTAATCATTTATTAAGTTAACAGTCCCGTAAATGTTCCGTTTTAATCATTTTCACTTCATCACATTAACTGGAGTGGCTTCGGCCTGTTCATGCACGAATGTGAGAGGAGGGTTCTTTGTTATAAATGATGGGTTATATGTTATTATGAAGATGATATTTCGCAATTACCTAGGGCAACTACAGCATATAATATACGACTATACGCTTCTAGTTGCCACGGAAAAGCTGGGTTCGCGATGAAGACGCGTTAGCAATATCAGTTTTATATAAAGTTTCTAAAAATGTATTAAAATAAGATAATGTTGAATATAATCGCAATTTGTATGTTATTGATTGTTTTAAACTTATATAAGTAAGCGATTTTAATCAGAGTATTTTTTTTATCTACATTCTACAACTATGCGATCTAATTTATTCTTAACTAGTTGTCCCTCGCGGTTTCGCCGCCGGCACGTTACTGCCCTGCTCCCATATGTCATAGCGTGATACTTAAAAACCTCCCAAAATAGTTTCTCTGAATGATTTTCTTTACCATCTAAATCAGTTATATAGTTTAGAAGAAATAATAAATAATAATAATTTGTATAAACAGACAAACAGGCCCAGATAGCGACTTTCTTTTATAAGTACTATGTATTGATGTGGATTCCCTTTTATGACATTTCGACAAACACTTAATAAGCGTGGACCGTTGTCAAATGTTAAGATTTAATGTCTCGAAGCGATTCGCTCTGACACCCCGTAATATTTGTACGTGTGACAGCCACGCCTTTCAGTGTGGCGAAAGGTCATGGAAGCGTTGCCGCGTCTTTAGGCTTAGAAATCTTTTTGGTGGACTTTATAAACGTTACTTAAGCATTTATTAAACAGTATTTTGTCTTTCTCTGACAACATGATTTATAAAGTGGGTAGAAAGAGACTAAAACAGTGTTTCAACTAATTTAAGGAAGCCTCATATTTGGAATGTATTGTACTTACTTAGGTGTCACGTTGCCAATCCAATCTTCATCCAAAATTGAATAAAATATTTTTTATTCAAATCACACCAATTTCTAAAATATTGTTAATTTGTTCTTCCCAACAGTTATAAGTTTCAAAACTAGTCAATATCCATTATGTACGTATCAAACATTTTTGAATGAAGTATAAAATATTGACACCAAAATGCCTTTAAACATTTAATGATAGTAGTCTACAGTGTAAGTACTAAAACTCAGCACGCTACTAGAGTTTGCACTTAGACATGGACTTAGAAGCGCCGCCCGGCCGTTCGTGTTTGCACTTTGTAGACAAGTCGCGAAATGAAACGCCCTGTATACAGAGAATATGTGCTGTCTGTGTGGGGATTATACGCTTTCTAGCGAGAGCTGGGGTTCTTTTTCGGATTGATTTTAGAGTTTGCGTTTTATCTGTTACTAGCTGTCTCTCGCGGTTTCACCTGCATGTTACTGCCTTTCTCCCATAGGTCATAGTATGATATACATATAAACCTTCCTCATGAATCACTCTATCTATTGCTGAAAACTGCATTGAAATCCGTTGTATAGTTTAAAAGATCTAAGCGAACAGACAGCGGCAGCGATTCATTTCATACTATGTAAAGATAAAGATTGTGTTCTAATAGTAGTAGAACGAACTACATGCTAAAGGTAAACTTCCGATGGTTGAGCGTCAGATGTGAAGCCGTGTCTGTGCATTAGTACTATTATGGAAGACCGTTCAACGGTAATATCCCAACACACGTCACGAACTGTTAACTACCATAGTTGGGTGTTGACAGACGAGAGCGTCACTGACGCCAGCGTTGGGCGTTTGATGCAAATATTTGCACTAGCGAAAATAAAACTCAGAATCCCTAGTACAATTTCGTGAGAGCCAATAAAATCGTCGTTCAAACTTATGAAACTCCATCGAGACACACAGCAAATGTTTCAAGATTCGTGATTTATCATCACAAATTCATATTGTAGGATCGGAATAGGAGTTTCTTGTCAGCGGCGCGCTAACGATCCAAGTTTGTGCAATTTGGAGCGCGCCGCGGCGAAAACGCATAACTAATGTTTCTCAGAGAACTGCATAACTAACAATCGTTATGGATTTACATAATCGCGATGAAATATCTGCAAGAGGTTTAAAATATTTTCGGATATATCGATAAGTAAAATAAATGAAAGGCACTTAAGAAACTAATTGAAAAATCCTATGGATCGCACCATAGACAAATTTAAAAAGCAAGTAGATCATTTAAAATAGGGTAGGTACAAATTGCAGTTAAAAAATCATAAAATTGTAAAACGGGATGGTTGGTATTTAAAATGATCCTGCCATTTTGCGTTTAGTGCCCTTTAAAATAAATGATGCAAAAGTCAATTAATTTTCGTCGACTAGCGGGAGCACTTTAAAAGCGCAGCTCTAGCGATTTGAACGCTAAATATTTAAAATGGACTGTAAAAACGCTGTATAAAACGGTTTAACATAGAAATGCAATCCAATTTGATATTACGGGGCTGTATTCAGAATACTGCAAAGGAAATAATATTAATATAGCAATTAAATACCTACTAGAATTATAAAGCACATTTTACATAATTTGCGATGTGCGATGTTTGAATTTAATTTAATAAAAAAACATTAAATATTGATCTATTTTACCAAAAAAAAATATAGTACTTTTAAAGTTTACGCGCCTCTTTCACCACCTCTGATAAATAATACAGTAAATGTTACTTATAATAACACTAGCCCTGTATTACACACGTCCCACTGCTGGCCACTGGCCTTCTCTGCTAATGAGAGTGGTTAGGCCATATGACCACCACGTTGAAAATGCTACTTATGAAATTAAATATGTCACGTTCAAATACAATAATAACTCTGATATCTTTTTGAAAATTTCATTAAATGATGAGACGAGCAAGGTGCTAGTCTGATAGTAAGCCCCACGTCTGCCCATAAACAGAAGCAACACCACACAGAAATTTGAATTACAAGGCACTGCATGGAACTGAACTGCGCTCGTCACCCCGAAACATAAGATGATAAGTCTCATAATGCCCAGTAATTTCACTGGCTTGTCCTAGGCAATGTCCTTCAAACCGAAATACAACAGTGCTTACAAACTGTTGTTTGACGGCAGAAATAGTCAAAGCGAGGAACCTAACTAACCTACCTTGTAAATGGTGGTTAAATCTTGCTCGAATATTGTGAAATAGGCTCAGTAATCCAGGTTACTAAAGAATTTCCATTTTGCCACCGAAAATTTTCTGCACTACAGTAACCTTATCTGTATCGTATGTAGGAAACACTGAAACGTTAGCAATAAACCACTAGTGTTTACAAGTAGGAACTTCTTAATTAACAGTTAGCAAGTCTAGGAGTCTGTGAGAGTTGTGAGATGGGGTACTTGTGACTTGTTCCGTGGAGTGGCAAGTCAACAGGGGTTGGTGACCGGTGGTAGGTTGTAAGAATGTTGTTGCAACATTGTGATTTATTTAGATTTTTTGGGGAATTAAAGTTAGGGTGAAGTAATATTTGTATTTAATGGTCAGGAATCGTCCATCGTGGGGTTTCGTCAATAAGGGAGTTCATATTAGAGTACAAAATGAGAATAGTCAAAGCTTAAGTATTAAAGGACTGCTATAAATATAGCATTGTAAAATAATATTAAAGGCCACAAAAATATAAAATTATTTCCAATTTATAAATTAACGCACAACAGTTAGAAGTAAAATGATGTACTTAATATATTAATATTATAATAAAAATTCTAAGGATAAATTGTTTTCACGATATACATATAAGCACATATCAAAAAGTTATAAAAATAAAAAATTACGTATGAATTAATCACGCTTCTTGCTATTTCAAGCCAAAAATGTAAAAATCTTATCTGACGAAGTAATTCTTTATTTTATGAGCCGTTTCAAAAACGTAAACATAAAGATAGAAAGAAAAGCAACTATGCCGCCCTTAAAACTTTTTGGACATCAAAGCAATGGTAAGCAAGATTAAATGAACCAAATTGTTTGTTCAACTATTTAGTAAGTTTAGTGAATAATTTATTTTCAGAAACCCTTCAGTTTCTCTTCGAGTTTTACACCAACATTAACAGAGCGCCGAGCAATATTACAATTTGAATTCTACGCTTCGGCAATATTTTGGTTTTGACTAATTAGTACGAAAGCAAACGATGTTTCCTTCACCGTTAAAGCAAGCGATAATTAACAATGAATATACACGTAACTTAGAAAAGTCAGAGGTGTATGCTCTTGGGGCTGGTTTCGAACCTGCGACTTTCGTCTCGACAGTCAGTACCACTCCCCGCTGAGCTATCGCTGCATTAAAATGTTGATAAGTATCTACATATTCTAATGTTATAACTTACATACATATACACCCCACAGTCACAAACATAGCCCTGACCCCAGACTAGATTAACCATTATGGGTATCAGGAATTATGAGGGACTTGCGGTGCCACAACAGCCAGACTCGAAACAAATATTTGTGGAACCCACAAACATTTGTCTCGGTGCGGGAATCAAACCCACGACCTCTCATTTCGCAGCCGACTCCTCGCCAACTACGTTACGGAGGCTGTCTGCCCTATATGGGGTCACCATCATTAACCTTCGTTTATGAATTATTTTCGACGACTATTACTTAAATCATAGTAAATATTGTTTAAAGTGCTTTAATTCCAACTACAAGAAACCAAGAATGCATCTTCTAGTTTCTACTCTTTACGTAATATAATCTGACATGTTTATGTGCAGATGAAATAAGTCGAAAGTAAAAAGTTATCAATGGCGAAGCATCTCCTATCTACGAATATAATAGAAGGTAGCGATTATACATTTCACATGAATCATATAAAAATCCTGTCCTATCTAAACCAATCGCCCATGTCTATTAATGCTGGCCTAACTATAGGTACGGTATCGCAGGACATGCAACCTTTTTTTATTCAAACATGAGTGTACAATTTTGTATTTCACGCTAACATTTTACTAACATAATATTAATCAATTTCGAGCCAGTGGTGGTATAAATAATTGACTATTAAACTGCAATAACACCGACTCAAAACTGTTTTATTTTATAATAATTTCTTATGTTTATAATTTTATTTAATATTGCACATTGAAATAAAACTAATTTAAACGGATTTTATCGCGGTTTTTTCGTCCACATTTTTTCATTATCCACCCCGTGACCACGAAGGCTGAAAAGCTTTCGGAACGTCGGGATCAGAAATTAATAAAAAACCGCGATAAAATCCATTTAAGTTAGTTTAATTACAATGCTTTATTTTATTTTTTTTGTTTTTTGAGTCTGTTTTATTTTTGTGTTAAATAGTTTTAATTAATCGTTTATACATAGCCAGGTAGTATAATATTGTAGTGTCCTAATTCCTGTTTAGGGTGCATTTAAATGCGTCTCGCCTCATAGTCCTCCGTTAGTCAATTGTCTTTTTTATATTGACAAGGTGATTACACTGCACCTGATAGTAAGTACCGTGCACTCCAAATTTAATGTCGTCTGCCAGAACTATGCTGGTCTGAAGTATGAGGATATAGGTAGTTGGCTTCTTAGGTACACGATTTTCCGGAACAAGCCATTAGGCTTGATTTTATACGGTAGTGTATAAATACGTTTCAGGACCACTGGTTTAAAAAGATGTATGAGTTTTCACAAATACATGTTTTCAAAATATATTTAAGGATCATTTTATGCTATAGATAGATATATTGAAAAGGAATATATCTATAGCATAAAATACTTTGTCTACTGTAATATTCAATAATATTGTAATTTTAAATTATTCTAAATTCCAATTTTAAGACAATAAGTACCCTCAATTAACTTTTAACCCGTTTCTTTAAAAGGAATTATGAAAAGGGGCGACTGAGCCCATACGTCATTTTTATCAACATTTCAACCACATTAAACCCATTATGTAGTATGTACATTGCTGGCTGTGTTTACAAAGCGTCCATTAGTCATAAATGTAAAACAGCAATATATTATGAACTTAATGGATATATCGCTGTAGGGTGATGACGTTATATTATGGGTTTATTACCCTTTGTTTATCGAACGTATCGACACCTACATCGCATATAGTCGTATGAAGAATTTGACAAGTTTACAGTATGAGCATTTAAAGTTTACTTTTGGCATTACTCAAAAATGTGAAGGAAATCTGAATTTAAATCAAGCTTATAATTAGTGGTGCCCATATGTCATCTTTATACAAACACCATTGATAGAAAATAAATTGTAATTTAAAGAAAAATACTGAAATTACATACTTACGACCTTATGCGTAGGGATATTAGTGCTATATCATTGAGTTACGACGAGTTACGACGATATGCGTAGAGCAAACTTGGCTTAACTTCAAGTTACGCCGGGTTACTACCTTATGCGTGGCTAGAAATGTACATACCATCACGTTGCAAATTGTTACGACGTTATTATTGGTAGATAAATATTTAAGGATAAAAAATTATACACACTTTTAAAAGAATAAAAACATTTTTTCTTTCAAATCAACTTTATTATTAATTTAGGTCACATTTGCCAACCTAAAATTAAAGACAAACAGTTTTAATCCTACATCGTAATTTGAGCTAGATAAACTTTATTAAACTTTGGATAACATAACAACGTAAGGTATCCTAAGTAATAATAGGCAATGAATCAATCGTTACGTAATTATTATTAAAGAAAACAATTTGGATAACAACTTTAAGCTATTTTCCATAACAAAAAAAACACTTTTGCTTAAAAATATAATCTGTCTTAAAATATTCTTTTATTTTTATCTCTTATTTAATCAGCCAATATTTACTATGCTTTCAGCTTTATTTGCACTTAGTGGTCTACAAATTAAGATTAAAAAACTAAATTAATAAAACTTATTTCTTATGACAATAACAAAATTCTGTAGCAAACAAAGCGTGCCTTTAACAAAATTCTTTTTCCTTCAAATCTCTTGCTAATTCTTTTCATAACATATATGTATTTTTTGTTTATTTATTTTTTCTTCTGTCATATTAATTTTATTTGTATCGTAAACATGACATTCATTACAAATATCCTTCTTTGGTTTGTGAAATGAAATATTTAAATTTTGATTTATAATTTCCCTATATTGCCGAGCTGTTTTAGCTTTTTTTGTTTTATTTTCATCAATACACCACTCATTATATAGAGAATTTCAGAACATTTTCGTAAATGTGAATCCACCATCTATTAAAGTTTCGTTGAGTTTTTACGCACATAGTGTGACTCAACTGGTTGAAATGTTTGTACATGCTTTATTACTTCTTGTTTGATCTCATCGTCTATGATAACACCTGTTGAACCGCCACGATGGTCTGGGGAAATAGATCCAGCACCAGAACACCACTTCGACACAGCAGTATTAACTGTTCGCTCTCCTATAGAGAGAGTGTTGAGGAACATCGTTTGATATACTAAAACAATATTAGGCTTATCTGAATTAGACTCAGTTAGTGGTAAGGAATATTTTAAAGTTTTTTTACGTCTATATTCAGCTTTTGTAGTTTTATGAGTATTACACACTTCAATATACTTAGCATTATAGCCCCACTGTGTATGGTATGGTCACCAATCTTCCAAAATGAATGAAATATATTCTCACGTTGCTGGGAACTGAACTTCTAGATATTTAAGCCGACATGTTGACGTACACGGAAGTTTAATAAACTTACTGTCTCTATAGACACTGTCTTTAGTACTCATGTAGGCTTTACCTAAGTTCTTAAGACATTTTCGTTTTATATCTTTCCATTCATCTCACCGCTTGAGCCGCTTCTGGCAAGAAGATAGTGTACCCTCAACAGACGAACAAGGCGAAGAAATAATACTGTTCATGTCAGTTCTGCTATTGGTGCTAGCTGGAGAAGCACAAGTGACCTCTTCGACTCCAAATGGTTCGCTTAAGGGTGAAGGGATAGGTGTTGCATCAAAAAGAGATTGATTGCTATCTACTACGTACGGTGCCTCGGATTCCAAAGCTGCATTTGTTTCATCATATCCTTCGATAAGCATAAAAGTCTTCATAGGTGATTGTTAGATTGTCATTCAACGCTAGTCGTACTTCTTGAGAACTTTTTCTGACATCGTTACAATTACCGCTCCTAGTCGGAGATTCCTCGATCATTGACTCCTACAAATTCAAATTATGCTCGGTTTCATGTTGGACAGGTTCTAAAAACAATACAATAAAATTTTACTAACCACCACAGCTTAAAAGTGGTAAAAAATATTAAATTTATTCATGATTTTAGCAAATACAAAATGTCATAAAGTCTTATTTAATATTGAGATCGATGCATAACGTTGTATGTTCTAGATACGACAATTAGAAAAGAGATTTGGTTATTTGATAACGACGCATACAGTCGTAAGTACTAGTTACGACTCCTAACTTTAAGAAATAAACAATGCATAAAGTCGTAACTATAATGTTACGACGTCATGCGCGGGACTAGATTAAAATTATAAATTTCGAAAAAAAAAATTAAACATAATAAACATCTAATCTAGTAACTTTGTATTGCGATATTATTTCAAGTGTTAATTAAAAAAACAATAATTATTTACCAATTTGACGGGATTCAATGGAGGTTATTTTTTCATCTTCTTTAAGTGCTAATTTTAAAATTCTTGATGATCGTAAGTTGTTCATTTTGATTTTATATATTAATAAGAGATATCACAACGTAAAGTACTTCAAAATACTGTTTTTCTATATTTAAATGACATACTTTATTGCGAGCGCGGTCAGTATCATACGACGGCGGTAACTGACCATGATTGGTCTCGGGCGAACCAATAGCGCAACGCATATCGTCGTACCATGAAATGCTACCATATGCGCGGTATCGATCAAAATATACGACCATATGCGTTTCTAAAACTCGTTAATTAAAAGTAATTTTGCAATTCTGATTTCAGAAATCTATTAAACTCATACAAGTAATTACGATAATGTAAAATATGGATTTTCGATAAAAATGGTGTTACGACCTTATGCGCAGGAGGTGTCGGTATAGTCAATACATGCATTTTTTATTTCATCAAATTACCTCAATTCACTTGTTGTTCATTTGCTTTTCGATTATGTTGGAATATGCTACTTGTCAGATAGGTTTATTTATTTAAAGAAGTAATAGTAAATCATTGAATTTTTCAATGCACATTTTTTTTTTGCCAGCTAATGCATTCAACAACCATAAGAATCGCGGACGCCTTGCCAACTTTAAAGGGATGGGATAATTACGGGATGCGCAAAGGGAGAGGGTGGGCCTTCGGATATCTCATTCACCATACGAAACGTTACAGCAAGCTACTCCTTGACATCAGTTTTCTGTGAGACAGTGGTAACAACCCCGTCTACAGCATGGCCTAACAAAACAC
Organism: Amorpha juglandis; assembly: GCA_949126905.1. Classification (NCBI taxonomy): domain Eukaryota; kingdom Metazoa; phylum Arthropoda; class Insecta; order Lepidoptera; family Sphingidae; genus Amorpha; species Amorpha juglandis. The sequence continues at coordinate 4,595,671 of OX421380.1, forward strand.
TGGCTGAAAATAATTAAATACAAGTTATGATTGGTTTAAAATATAGAAACCAAACTACTAAAGCCCGTTAGGATAGAAAGACACCCTTTGAGTATAGAACAATATAGAATATATCAGAGATCTTATTCGGTATTACGAAATATATAAACCCGAAAGTTTTTTCAACGTCCAGAAGCGAATGGACACAATGGAAGCGGAGCTACGAAACTTTTTACTCAATTAGGCTCGAAGATAATTTCATCCTGTGCCGAAAAAGGAAAAAGAAACCCAAAGCGACCGAGTGGAAAAATATATTCGGTTTTATCTTCTGAAGGCTGTAAATAAGGCAAAATCGTGAATATGACATTGAGTTACAGGACATCTGAGAAACCTGCTTAACAAATCGCTGTAGCTACACAAAATGTAATATAATATGTAATAATATCGTTTCCTTAGTGAAATTTCTACTTATGTAAAAAAAATGCTATTTTATAATATTTGCCGCAAACATTGCCTTAACCAAAACAATCCTTGTGATCAAACAAAATAATGCGTCGTACATATTACTTTTACAATAATTATTTCAAACAAAAAATTGAAATAACAATTAATATAAACCATTAAAACGCTGCCGCGGCCGCCGCGGTCCCTTCTTGTAGATTTTCTTGCCTTCTGTGATTCTTATTGACTTGGTATCCGTAGCTTTAGAATATAATTCATTTAGTGAGGAATATTAAATTTAGGTTAGTGATTTTCACAACCTTAACGTTTTTCGTTAACGGATTAATTTTATGTCAATTTCTGGCTGTAATTGTATAGCCGTTGCATTGCCGTCCACATACATTTCTAATGGTTTATACAGTGTTTTCATACGCGGTCTCCTCACTAGGCAAGCCTGTATCGAGGGGTCCCAGGGTAGGATCATTATAAACTAGGTCTACCATTGAACACACCACATCATCCAACACTTGTTCACTCTTTGTATAGTTCGGTGATATCGTAATTATGGTTTGATGTTTAATTCTAAGTTTTGCACCATATTGCACCAATAGAGTAGCGATAGCCCACCGGGGAGTGGTACGGTCTTTCGAGTGTTATTTTTTTGAATTTGGTTTTTTAGTTTTGTTAAAACTTATTTTTTGTTGTAACATGTGACCAAAATTATTTGTATGCATCAGTTCGATGACCCGTCCTTATTTTGCTCTTGTGTTTATGTCTGTCTTACAGGCCAGACTCACCCCACCTGTCTAGACGCACCTGACAGCTTAGTCTAGCTCATCTTGCATATAAAAATAGCATTATCTTTCTGTTTTACATAAAAACCAGTTGGTTTGGAGTTTTCTTTAGCTGTTTTAGCTATTGTCTGCAAAATTTGGTGAAAACCATTGTGTTTAAACTTAACGGTACTTAATAGGGTTGTGGTAATGACATTGTCAATGAGCAAAAACTTCGAATGTCAATTATAGCACCCGAAATATATACAGGGTTATTTTTAAAACACTGACAACTTCGCAGGAGTAGATTCTTAAGGTACTAAGGTACATTTGCTACTACTTTTGTTCTACGACTTTTGATAATTTGTTAGATTTTATTTTCATACAAAAATAAGTATTCATTTAATTTCCGTCTTGAATGTTACAACGCGCATCGCAGATTACGTTAACAAACACGCGAAGCGTGGGGAACCGGGCGAGCGCCTTTGACCTTGAACTCCCGAGCAGCTGATCGGCGCCTTTGATGTCGTGCGCCGCGCCGCAGTCTACGAAGAAAAACACGACACAACAAAAACTTGTAAAATCATTTTTTTTTAAATATATTGAGTTATATCCAAACTCGTAGAACAAAAGTTGTTCCGTATGGGGTCAGCTATATGGCCCTGCGAGGTTGTCAGTGTTTTAAAAATAACCCTGTATACAATTTTAATGAAATTTGTTGTCATCCCTAGAGATTTTTCCCGTTTTCCCTAGTATTCCGTCATCAAATATTAACCAGTATAGAGTGCGGAGTACCTAATACAAAGTTGTATCCGACAGGATGGCGACCACCATACGCATGGTGTAAAATCCGCCAAATTGACGAGTCACGATCCGGAATTAAATAGTGTATATCCAGTAACTGTAGTTCTATACTTCGTGCACTGTAGTTACCATAAGATATAGTGTAATCACTTTATCAAGATAAAAAAAAAATCTCCATTACAATGATTGAGCAACCCAACGTAACACAAGTTTCCTATGTTACAGGCCAGCAGCGGCGCCGAGCCTCAGGTGGCTGTCCTCTGCGAGGCAGGCAGCACTTACCACCCGCAGTACATGTCCGCCGCCGGCCGGTGGACACCTGACCTCACCACCAAGCCCCACAACTGCCTGAAGGATAAGATGGAGATTCTCGACTACTGCAAGAAAGTAAGATTATTTATTGAGCAAATGAGAACAATAGCAGTGGAATCAGTACTCAACTATTGGAGTGGTCACTGAATGTACCTGGGTCTACGATAAAAGCCATCAAAAACTTATACAGTCATGACATGAAATTAAACTGATATTATATTTTACCGAAAATGATAACGGAAGGAAGAGAGTAGTCATAATTCTATCAACATTATTGTCATGGCTATTTTATACTGTATTCGTAGGTTCACAAACTTGGTGTAAATATAAATGAAGAAATGAATAAAATAAAATCGTTTATTGATCATGTAGCTAATTAAAATACCGCCTATGATACAACAGTACAAAAATTAAAAAAAGATAACTATAAAAAATCATACCAAATTTATACTTTTATACATTTTACAATATTGGTACTATTGAAAAGTTTTCGTCACAACCACTCCGTTTCCAATAACAAGCAGTATAATTATTTGGGAAGTACTTACATTGCGGTTATTTGCTGACTTCGCTCATTTAGACCCTGTTTAAAATGCCATTCATCAAAGCCCAACCAGCTAATATTGGTGACGGTATGTTCATGTGCGTCGGTTACGAATCATTAGCCGCTTGTATCTATATTGTCGGGGTTGCGGTTGTTTGCTATTATCGGCCCTGCGTAATTTGCGCCCGGCAAATCGAGTCCCGTAACATTATTACATCCAGCTTCCATTCTGTTCATATTGAATTTAGCTCGGGAATTGGCTTCTGGAAAATTTCAAAGCTATTGCAGTTTAATGACGAAATCCCAAGATGCTCTGATTATTAAATCTATGGAAGATAATAATTGCGGAATGTGCAGTTAGAACTCGGAGTTCATAAGAACGTTATTCTATTTTAGGTCTTTCAGAGATTGAAACTATCTAAATAAATATAAGTAAAAAATATAATATTTTAATAATAATATCTTTATGGTTAGTTGTTGTTTTTGTATTGTATCGAAATCTTATATCTTATCCTAATTTTAAAACTGCATATCGCTGCATTCGGAAGTATTTGTCTTGGGATATTTTTCAAAGTTATACGATAAACTTTCTAGGATAGAAGCAATAACTTGAGCTCACACGTGTTCTCGTGATATACGAAGTTGTACGTGTTATCCGAACCAAACAACAAATTGCGAAATCTACTTTGATATTGCAAGTTGATGGTACATTTTTGATCTTAGATGCCAGACTATTTCGATCAGCGAACTTAAATCTAATATTCTGTAGAAGTTTTTGTACATCACTTCTAGAATCGCAGAACTAAGTCCAAGAGACAACGTACATAAGACTAATGTACCCAAACCACATTGATGTGATTTTTTAAATTAACTAAATTACTAATCCCGAAATTTTTGTAAAAACATATCCTCGTTGCAATTTTTTATAAAATTAGTTAAGCTACGACGAGGTAACGAAGAGACCAATTTTCTTTCTCATTTATATGACTGATTCATAAATTGTCTGGTTTCCATAATAACATTATTAAACTGTCTTAAATCATCAGAAATGTGAATTAAAGTTCTTTTGAGACGACAAAGAAACTTATGACCCTTTTAAAATATGGCCGAAAAGTTTAACATTTAGTTAGTATTACTGAGATCTGCGCCCCCTTGCTACAGACTAAGTTGATACGAATAATCTTATTACCGTCACTTAGCAGCCAATTTTCTTATAAAGCTTTGTCATGGGCACAACAATTTCATTATTCGAGACCCGAGAGTCTTCAGCTGCGAGTATATCTAAGGCTGAGCTCTTAACGTTAATTTTTAATATATTTTTATGTTGAAGATAAAATATAATGTTTCTTTATTTTATATTACGATATTGTTGGAAATACATGTCATTTCGTGGGGTTTTATATAGATTCTCATGGGTAATTTCTTGGTGATACACCATTCCATCTATACGTTCCAATCTATATAACTATAGTAATTTTCAATCAATCTGAATCTATAGGTCGTTCCCACACATGAGCCAAAATAATAATAATGATTGAATGTCAGGCTGTGGAATAAAATAGTTTAATTGGTTTATTTTTGGATCGATGATGATGATGATGTAGATGCGGATTTTTTTTATAGCGTAGGCCGGCAAACGAGCAAGTGGGTCACCTGATGGATTGTGACTGTCTAATTTAATTTGTCATTAGTTGATCATTAAGACAATCTTTGTGTTTGCCAGGTTTACCCGAGCCACGATATTACTAACATCGTCGAAGCGTCACACTACGTGAAAGTCAGCAACTGGTGCAAGCTAGGAACTAGCAACGCCGCCAAATGCAAAGTCACCAGATGGGTCAAGCCTTTCCGCTGTCTCGGTGTGTACTTATAATAGTTGCTTTAGACAATTGTAACTTTGTATTATAAATAAGTAGCTACTGTTGTTTATACCTTGTTTTTAAATATTTTCATTTTTATATAGTACACCTTAGTATCCAAATAAAATGTTTGTGTATTTTGAATGTCTATTATCTCCTTTTGAAAATTCAACACAAATACTATGACATAATTCCATAAAATATGACTATTTATATAAGACTTTTGAAATAACTAGGAGTACACTTTCTAATTAACCTTTTAAAACGTATCTATTAGCTTAATTATAGATTTATGGTCGCTTGCACCAACACACCTGAAGTTAAATCGAGATTCAAATTACAATTTTTTTTTTGACACTAAAAATATAATTGTATATCATTCAGAGTTAAGATCATGTGTTCGCTTAACGTTGGTGCAAGTATCACAATACTTTTTGAAGTAGCTAATTCCGAATCATCTACAAAGTGCGTTTGGTGGCAGAAGGTCCATTCCAATCGGATGCGCTGCTGGTGCCTGAGAGCTGCCTGTTCGACCACATTCACAATCAGAGCCGGTGCTGGCAGTTCGCCCGATGGAACGCCACTGCTGGCCGTGCCTGCGCCCAGCGAGGACTTCGACTCAGGACCTTTGCCATGCTCCTACCCTGCGGAATCAGCCTATTCTCCGGCGTTGAATTTGTCTGCTGCCCAAAACATTTTAAAGGTTAGCGTTTCTCTCTTTCGTTTAGTAGTTTGTGCTTGTTATTGTTCTTAATTTTTGTCTATAGTTTTATTGTCTCTGAATCGAGTAATGGATGTTATGTTTGCAAATTTTAGTCTTATAGCTTTTAGGTATAGTCGTCTAGTATAGTAGTCTTATAGTTACACTTGCATGAGACTCCTAAATTGGGATTTACTACTAAACTTGTTTACTTGTGTAAAATGTTCATACGATTTGACGTTTTATAAAAATGTTTAGAGGGTTAAATCCGATTTAGGTTTGGCGTGCAAGTGGGCCTTATAAAGTTATAAAAATCTTAGCTACGTTGGAATATTTATTTTTATTCGGTTAGTCTATAATTCTATGTCAGTCTACATGCCTCTGCAGATTTTTGAACTGTTCAAAAAGTATTCAGATATAATGTTTTATATAAATCTACCTCTACTATCTATATCTATATCTATATAAGCGTCGTAAATACCAAGCTCTTACATTTATGAGTATTTTTTTACCTCTATTACAGAAAACGTTAAGATGCACAAGCCCATGGATGTTGGAGTACCAGTCAGCCCTGGTGGTGAAGACATGCTGGCAGCTTCCGCAGCAATGGACGAACGTGATGACGACCTACTCGATGATGATGACGCTTTGGATGATGATGATGATGACGACACCCTGAACCTTAGCGACGATGACGATGACGACGATGCTGATGACGGTAAGTTACTCACAGAAGTGGCATTAATAAAAATACAAGAAAATTAGATTTGTTTTACTCCGGCTCGGCACAGTGACTACGCCACACCTAATGGTCACTTATCATCCAAGCGCAATCCAAGAATAGTATCCATCAACAACAAACAATATATCTTAGCAGCAGAATTATGCCGGCCTGCTTTATTGCTTCTTTCCACTCTGAAGGATCCCATGTTGTAAGAAGGAGGAAACACGTGTGCCGGCAAACTATTCCACAGCTTAATGGTACGGCAGAAGTAAGATTTTACGAACTTTTGACTTCATGTTATCTTACTAAGATACTGGGTGATAATCACAAATTGCAAATAAATCCTCAGAATATAGTAATACAAAATACTTTGTTCTTTAAGATATGGATGAAGACGAAGACGCGGATCTTTCGAGGGACGACGATATTGAAGACGACGATTATACTGATGCCGATGACAGCGCTTGGCCACGACCTGAGTCTTCTTCTTCGCCTTCCACCACAACTTCTACTACTACTACAACCACTACTACTACGGTAAGCATTTAATGTTTGTTAAATTTTTGAAACCAATGCGAGTCCATTGAGACAAAGCAATTGTTAGCCTCCGTGGTGCAGCGGGTGAGAAACAATAGAACGCGGGATTGATTGCCGCACTGGGACAAATGTTTGTGAGATCGCAATATTTGTTTCGGATCTGGCCATTGTGTCCATAAGTCCTTGTAGTTCCTGATACTCACAACATAGATTAACCTAGTGTGGGGTCAGGACTATGTGTGTGACTCTTGGATGTTTATGAAACAAATAGTCAGACAGTGTAAAGTGTTGCGTATAGCAAGAAATGAACTTAAATTAACAAAAAAACATAAAGATATATAATTTATTATTCTGTTATTTCGTTCAAGGTTTCCACGGCTACATCGGACCCCTACTTCTCTCATTTTGACCCTCGCACCGAGCATCAGAGCTACAAGGATGCCCAGCAGCGCTTGGAGGAAACTCATCGTGAAAAGGTAATGCAATAAATTGACGCTTAGATATAAAATTATAAATTATTTTACGTAAGAATTAGAATAAAATATACGTTCACATGTATATTAAAAATCTGAATTACATTATTTCGGTCTTTCTTTTGATTAAACAGCCGATGACAATGCATAGTATTTATTGAGAAAATTACTTCGTTTATTTACATTTTATCTATTGTTTTTCGCTATAGATCACCAAAGTGATGAAAGAGTGGTCCGAACTCGAAGACAGGTACCAAGCTATGATGTCCTCGGACCCAGCCGCCGCACAGACTTTCCGCCAACGCATGACTGCCAAATTCCAGGCAAATGTTCAAGTAAGAATTATTTGTTCTTTAAATTACTGTTTTACTATAATACAGCGTTTATAAAATACATTTACTTCAGGTATTATCTTTGGAGACTTTTAGTATAATTAATGTCGTAGACAAATCAATACATTCAGTCGATGATTAGATGTTTTTTGTGAAAATTGACAATAATTAGACAGAGATTAAATGTTTAAATGTGTAAAAAAACTTAATTGGGTAGTAATTAAGATACATTTAAATACAGACAAGTTTAATCAAATTGAAATGAATATGGATTTACACAGTAGACCTTCAAAATGTTTCGCCTCATAATCGGATCGATAAATTGTTATTAGTTTTATTATAGCACGAACCGGGAAACAAGCAAGAGGGTTAGCCTTATGGAAAGTGATTGCCACTCACCATAAACACCGATAATACTACGATAATCATGGATACAAAGGCGTCCTTTAATCACGGTACGAAACGCAACAGCAAGCTGCAGTGGCCGCGAATACAGAGGTACTCGCCCTGTCGAACCGAGTCTTCATGCTGTAGACAAGTGACTACAGCGTGGCACGTAGACTTGCAAAGCTGCATTTGTAGCTGTTTTGGGGATAGTATTATTCTATATTGGAGAATTGTCTGCTTTTTACAATAGGGATTAAGATTTTGTTAATACATAAAACAGTCCTCAGACAGAAACTAAAACAATATGATATGATAATGATTTCTTATATTCACGCGAATATTACACATTGAAATCGAACAAATTTAAACGGATTTTATCGCGGTTTTTTATTAATGGTTGATCTCGACGTTTCAAAGGCTGAAAAGCCTCAAGTGGTTACGGGGTGGAACGTCGGGATCAAAAATTCCGTTTAAATTAGTTTTATTTTAATGATATGATAATTAACAACGTATGTGCAGTCTCTGGAGGAGGAAGGCGTGGCGGAACGTCGTCGGCTGGCCGCTCTTCACCAGCAGCGAGTCCTGGCTCACCTCGCACAGCGACGACGCACCGCGCTCGCCTGCTACACCCGCTCTCTCCGCGATACACCACCAAATGTATGTACTATCATCATCATCATCAGCCACAGGACGTCCACTGCTGAACATAGGCCTCCCCCAAAGATTTCCAAACCGACCTGTTGGAAGCGGCCTGCATCCAGCGACTTCCTGCGACCTTTATCAGGTCGTCTGTCCACCTTGTAGGTAGACGTCCAACGCTGCGCTTGCCAGTACGTGGCCTCCATTCCAGAACCTTTCTGCTCCATCGGTTATCGGTTCTGCGAGCTATGTGGCCTGCCCACTGCCACTTCAGCTTGCTAACCCGCTGAGCTATGTCGGTGACTTTCGTTCTTCTTCTTCTTGTATGTATTATGCCACATTATATTACTAGTCACTATTGTATTCGAATATTTTAAATATAGGTGACCCGCGCGAATACTTCGGTTGGCGTGATATTGAGTTATCCGTCCATTTGTTGCGCACATACTTAATGCAAATTTAAGACTTATGTCGTTTTCTGATGGATGCCATTATCAGAACTGGACCTAAATGACTACACGGGAAGCACCAGCTTTTAAATAAAAAAAGAATCATGAAAATCGATTCACCCAGTCAAAAGTAATTGAGGACCTCCTCCTTTTTTGAAGTCGGTTAAAAACAGCAGAAAACAGCAAAATGGTTTTGTGTGTGACTGTTGAAGCATAAAAATTTGTGTTTAGGCCCACCGTGTTCAGAAATGCCTGCAACGCCTGGTCCGTGCCCTGGCTGCCGAACGCAGTGGAGCCCTCGCCGCGTGGAGACGTGCTGCTGCCGCTGGCAGGGAAGCCGCTGCTGCAGAACGCACTAGCGCCGCTGATCGTCTTCAGGTAATAGATAAGAGACGGTCATGATTATACGGTAGATTATTTAAATGAATAAGTTACGTTACCTAAAAGTTATTTCAAAAATAGTTTTAAAAATAATTTAGTATCTGGTTTTATATTAGTTAAATGCCAGATGACGCAAACGATAACGTCACCGTGCAAAATGGTCATTATAGTGCACGCGTGCGAGCGAGATAGTGAGATGTCTACACTACGCGGCCACCTTTGCTCATACCGATATCTGAAATAATAGTAATTGCGCGCAAATTTTTGGAGCAGATTTGATTGTGTTTGATTTAGATTGTGATCCAAAGGGGATTATTTTTCTATTGCGAATAAAACAATGTATAAAATTCAACATAGGAAACTATAATTTAATTTCTTATATCAAAATTGGCTTTGTCACATTTGTTACTTTTTTATTTGCCTTAATGACGAGAAGAGCAGGTCGCGTTATTGTAAAAGACTTCTCACTTACAGTATTTAAGACGTTGAATTTAAATGCACTGTGCTCATCAGCCCGAGACATAAGAGTCATCATTTCACAGGCTTAAAAGCGGTTTAAACCGGAACACATCAGTGCTTACATACTGCATGTGGTATCGCTAGTGAGTTTTATTCGTATTTAGACGATATTGATTTAAAGAGACGTGTTAATATAGAAATATCTTTTACTAATGTAGTGTTTACAATAATGGCAGGATGCCGACCGAGCCCTGCAACGTGCCCTGACCGCTCTCCGCCGCCGCCCACACCTCTACGCCAGCATCGGAACTGCTATCGAAGACTATGTACAGGTGAATAGCAACCTCCATTTTCCTTATTATTTTGATAGTTTAAATAATTCAATTTAGATAAATATCATCATCATCATCATCATCATCATCAGCCACAAGACGTCCACTGCTGAACATAGGCCTCCCCCAAAGATTTCCAGACCGACCTGTTGGAAGCGGCCTGCATCCAGCGACATCCTGCGACCTTTATCAGGTCGTCTGTCCACCTTGTAGGTGGACGTCCAACGCTGCGCTTGCCAGTACGTGGCCTCCATTCCAGAACCTTTCTGCCCCATCGGTTATCGGTTCTGCGAGCTATGTGGCCTGCCCACTGCCACTTCAGCCTGCTAATCCGCTGGGCTATGTCGGTGACTTAAAATAGTTACTTAGTGACTTCGGTCACTTACTTTTGTGGTGGCATCAACATAAATGGCGAGTACATGACTCACCTCCGCTTTGCCGACGATATCGTGGTCCTTGCGGAATCGCTGGAAGACCTGAGTACAATGCTCGAAGACCTCAACAGAGTTTCTCAACGGGTGGGCCTCAGGATGAACATGGACAAGACGAAGGTCATGTCGAATGTCCATGTTGTGCCCACCCCGATTACTGTTGGAAGCTCATCTCTCGAAGTTGTCGACGAATATGTCTATCTAGGACAAGTAGTCCAACTAGGCAGGTCCAACTTCGAGAGAGAGGTCAATCGTCGAATCCAGCTCGGCTGGGCAGCGTTCGGGAAACTTGGCAAGGTCTTCTCGTCCAAAATACCTCAGTGCCTGAAGACCAAAGTCTTCGACCAATGTGTGTTACCAGTGATGACATACGGCACTGAGTCGTGGCCTCTGAATATGGGCCGTATAAGACGGCTCACAGTCACTCAGCGAGCTATGGAGAGAGCTATGCTCGGTGTTTCTCTACGTGATCAAATCAGAAATGAGGAGATCCGTAGAAGAACGAAAGTCACCGACATAGATAAATATCACAATAAAATTATTACTCGTTCCATATGAGCTGATCAGGCTTAAAATTCAATTGGTAGCACTTAGCAACAATACGTCAAAATCATTAGATTTCGTTAATCATCAATTACTATGAAAGCTTTTATGATTACAGACGGTCTAAAATAATGCATCCAAAAATATTTGAATAAAAATATAGAATCACGTGATTTTTATTACTTCCATCATCACCCTCTATCAGTTCAATACTGAACTTCCTTCCTATAACATTCTTTAGAGATTAATCTTCGGCTAAGAAATGGTACTAATTACAAAACATCGTGTTTCTCCAGTCCATGCAATCCAAGGACGACATGGCTGTATCCCTAATGTCGATGACTCCCGAAGCTGAGGAGCTTTTGCTGGACCGCATTGAAGCCGAGGTGCAACGCGAGCAAGCCGCCCGCGAACAACTGAGCGTTAAGAGAGACCAGCGTGCCAGGCAACGACAGGACATCCAGAACGAACGGGTTAAGGTCAGTGTTTAATATTTGGAGCCTAAGGAAGGGACAATCACTATCTCCAAAGTCAGTCATACAAAAAAAAAGAAAAATTAAATGTAATTGAAGAAATAATAGATATAGTTCTCGACAAACTTTATGGGCGCTCTGAAGTTAGTCACGAGCAGCATGTAATATTGAGCAACAAACGCAACACTGAAATCCATTCATGAATTTATTTGTGTACATAAAAAATACTTCATGCATTTATTGCATATCATCATGGTCATCTATACCATTTTTAATTTATTAAGAAATTTAGCAACTGAGGTTGACGATAAATATTTTCGATGTTGATGAGATGCTTATTTTACAGACTTCCAACGGTGTCAAGGAAAGTGAAGAGAGCGATGACGAAGCAAGCGAACCCAATGAGAATGAAACAAGTACTGTTGCTCCCACACCGACGTCCGCTCCGTCATCACCAGCCTCTGTTACTCCTGCCCCATCCGTAGCGCCAGTCTCGGTTCATGACGTCACCACTCGCTCCGGATTCACACAGGACACTACCACTACTGTAAGTACCACTGGATATTCAGGTTCTATTGAAATTACCAAATCCAATTAGAATAAAACAAGTACTTTTGCTCTCACACCAACGTCTGAGCCATCATCATCAGCCTCTGCTGTTCCTATCCCATTCGCTGCGCCAATCTATCAAAAATGACAGCTTGCTCCGAATTTCCCCAGGACACTAATACTACCGTTAATAGTACTGATTCAGTTTATATTGAAGCGGGTGGGACTAATGATAATAAAACATTTCCTGCTAATAGATGCCGATGAGAGTCATGCTGTCATTTATAGCCATCGTTTGTAGATTGCGCTGTTCTCTTTAGTCGTAGTAATTGATGTATAAGTAATAGTTATCTGTTTATCTATTCTTATATTCGATACTTAATTATATTCTGTTTTCAGGAAATGATCAATATCACTGTAACTGATGCGCCTGAAAGTGAGACTGCTGAAACGATTGAGGCAAGTGAAACTACAAGCCGTCGATCTACTAACGAGGTAAAATTTATACAAAAACCTTTTTTCTTACATTGATGGTCAAATTCTAGTTTATTTCAGATATATCAGTCCTCGTGTTTTTTGTAAGGTTAATGAAGTGTGTTTTGTAGCAAAAGATGAAGTTATACATCTAGATGTTGCGCATGGTATGGTCAGTTTGTTGAATTAGTACATGATGCGATGACTGTTGCAGGCTGAAGGTGAAGGACTGCGCGCTGCTTTGGAACATGCTGAAGAACGCGCCCCGCCACCACCAGCTCACGCCCTCAAACATGAACTCCAGCACTCGCAGCCCGTGAGTAAACAAAAAAATCAAACGTTATGGAATATTCCTACTTGAAAATACATGCCGAATAAGCCGAACCGATCAGGTGACAGATTCTTTAACAGATCAAAAGAAGCTTTATTTGGACTCCTTGGCACAACGGGTGAAGAGCCTTCTGTGAAGCGTGAGTTCGCGGGTTTGATTACCGTACCGAGTCAAATGTTTGTATGATCTTAATACCCACGATATGGGTTAACCTAGTATGGAATTGGACTGCGCTCAGCACCCCAAGACATGAGATGTTAAGTCTTATAACACCCAGTACATTCACTGGCTTCAATGTTCTTCAAACTAAAACACAACAGTACTTACACACTGTTGCTTACAGCAGAAAAAGTCGGCGCAGTGGTACCAACCTAAACGGCCTTACGCATACGACCTACTATAATTACCTTCATTAATTGGAATTAAAATGTATGTACCGTATTATCGTGCAGGGGTACACGGTGCGCGGCACTGGTGGCACGTGTGGTGTCTACCCTAATGAATGTGTTGTGTTGATGCAGGGTTACACGGTGCGCGGCACTGGTGGCGGCAGCAGCGCGGGCGGGTCCGGCGCGCTGTACCCCGCGCTGTGCGTGGGAGGCGCCGCGCTGGCCGCCGCCGCGTGCGTCGCGCTCGCTGTCGCACGCCGCCGCGACCGCGCGCCGCATGCGCAGGGCTTCGTGCAGGTACGATACACCAACGACCCTTAAGGTCATAGCTCATTAGAGCTACTCGGCACACGACCAGCACCGCCTCGTCGTTCGGCGTCAACTCGACAGGTGGTCCACGGGTGAACGACGCGTTGTTACTTGTGAACGACGCGAGATCAATCAGTGAACCTCGCGTGGCCCGCGTGGCAGCTTGCGAGCGAGGCAATCCGGTGACGATACGGCGTTGATGCAATGGGCGCGTATCCTTAGAAATCCACTTAAAGAATACTGACTGTTCGAGGCAAGGCGGTGCTGGTCGGGTGCCGGGTTCTAATAAGCTATGACCTTTATGCTGTGTTGCACCAACTTACTTAAATAACAATCACAAATGTTATTTAAGTACCGGTTAAGCAAAAATCTGTTGCACACTTTGACAAATGTTATATGACGACACAATTTTAGCTGTTAACCGTAACCTCTCAAGATTCGCTAGTTAAAGGTATTGTTTAAGTTAAATAGCTGTCAGATGGTTCAATATAACCTCCATAGTTATAATTCTCCTAAGGCGTATGTGCTCCAAAATAATATAATGTCCCTGCTTCTAGAATTAATCGAGGAATTTAGTAGTACATATCGGAATACGATGGTGCAACACATTCCGCAGTCAATTTTAAAGTCATCGTTACTGTTATCGTCATATTTGACATAAACCTTAACTATTGCTATTAAGGAGCAAAAATTTCTACGGTGTTTTTATAGCATAATCCGACAAACGAGCAATTGGGTCAGTAAGTCCGATAGTAAGTCTCCAGTCTCCACCACTCATGAACACCCATAGCGTCGTACCAAAATAATCATGGAAGGGGAGGGACAATTTGGGCTTCCACATAACACTTAATCACCGTATTCTTACATATGCACAGTGTATGGGTCCTCTCTGACTCAGGCCTTAGTCAGCACAGTATCGTGTAATAGTCATTAGAGCGCATTTCGACGATAGTGATTCTATTGCAGGCTTTTAGAGTGATTACTCGCCTTTCCTATTTCCATTCTCAAAACCCAAAAGTCAAATAAAAGTGTCTTTTGTTTTAAATCTTTATAAAAATAAATATATAAAAACAATAAAATTATATAAAAATATCCTGACCTTTTACCAGGGGCCAAGGCTAATTTTAAATAGTATCATTTGCTAAGTTAGCGCCATCTTTTATTAATATCCGGTAATCATGTTTCAAATTTGTTTGCAGGTTGAACAAACCGGCGTAGTCGCCCCCACCCCGGAAGAACGACACGTAGCCAACATGCAGATCAATGGCTACGAAAACCCCACCTACAAGTACTTCGAGGTCAAGGAGTAAATGCCCACATTCATTCTGTCACCCAAAACTCCGTCCCACCAGGCCTGCCTCGTAGCACTTTATATCTTGCTATGAACCCTTCACAAAAAAAATCGGAGCTTGTTCGTCTATTTCTAACGTTGAGTAGATCTAAATCAATAATTTTCATAGAAAAATCATACAAGGCAATCTTCACATTTCGATACAAACGTAGGGCTGTTCTACGGTTTGATATACTCTAAAATATAAACAGAATAGCTCAAGAATAACTATCATCAATTTGTGCTGTAGTTTTGGAAAAAAATAATTATATAAAAAGGATTTATGGTTCAAACAGCTGTAGACTACTCTATCCAGACGGGAATAGACGAACTTCTAAATTTTAATGCGATGAGTGTTAGATGCTCCTCAACTCAGGGTGAGTGTTTCCCCACACCTTTATCTATGTCCCCTCGTAAATTTTTTATGGAATGAATGTGTGTGAATATATCTATTATAGAGCAGAGCAAGCCTGGTGGGGGGAGCCCTACAACACCTTATGTTTGTTATAAACTTCATTTAATAAAGCTTGTGTGATTAGTGGATATACATTCGTTCGCCGTATTCCGCGGTCAGTCAAATACTGTTAAGGTTAAGAGAACGGTTTTATTATTTTGTTAATTTTTGCACCAAAATATTTATTATTATTTAATAAGGTTTTAGAATTAAGTTTTTCGTCTAGCGTCCTAGATCTCATAAGTGTCACTGTAGTAAAAGTTTTATAAAATTAAGTTTTCGAGACCGCGGCCCCGTTGGCAATATCCGATGAATTTTCTTTGTTGTTCCTTTACAAACTGCATTTTTGAACATGATATTATTTTCAGCGATCTCGGTTCTATTAAGACTGTGTTTATTTATATTGTTTGTTTCGTAGTTCGTTGGATATGATCAATGGGGTGAGTGGAACAAACGTCCATGGTACGCTGTGTATATAGGCTCCGCGTACAAATTTGAACCTTAATTACTTACTCTAAACGCCCGCTTTCATTTCATTTTTCTAACGTAGGTAGATCATAACGTGAATTTTATGTAATAAAATGCGAAAATATATTTTAATAATAAATGTGTACTTAGCGATGGAACGGGCGGCGAAGCCGGCGCGGGCGAACGACTTCAATCCTCGAATTTATTTCAAATTGCCTATCAACACTTTAAAGCATTCCTTTTTCAAATTTCAGTAGCTTAATTTTATATGAGTGGATGGATTTGTTTATTTTCGCCCAATACCCAGCTGTGTACCTTTGTTCGCCTGCGGGACAATACTCGAGTTCCCGAAAAGGAGAGCCGTGTACTCAACGTGTGTTTGATTACGATTTCGGTACACTTATGATTCTTGGCGTTACAACAATCATAAAGTGATAACTTTCATTCAGTCTAGTCATGAGTAGGGGCATCTGTTTAATCGGTGAAACACTTCGGAAAGCGGTTGTGACGCACCTTGGGTACTCGGTCGCGGTGAAGCGAATAAGCTTAGTAAGTGAGTGTATGTATGGTTATTATATAAGTAGATGTACAAAAAGTAATACATTATATAGATGTTTTAGCGTCAGATACATAGATATAAAGCAAAATATTATTATATATCGCATTCGTCCGTATAAAGTAAGGGCTTGCGCTCGTGTCTAATCCCAGTACCCCACTTAATGTTACGTCGTAGTTAAGATGTAATTCTGCCTCAGTATTATATACATTTAAGCTTATTTGTTACATAAGCTAATTTATATACACTATTTCTATTTTTTTGCGGGCGTGGTGGCGTTACTACAAATGAAGTCATATCAGACCGTCACGGCGCTGCGTTCGTGTCTCTTTTGCTATCTCTCGAAAGGTGAGACTGATTTCGGAAACGGTTACTAGATGGCGTTATAAAGCATAGTACCATGGCAGTAGAGACACGAGCAAGCGCCCGCCCGTTGCTTATCGTACGGCATTTACGTAAGTAACTCACTGTATAACGTAAGATTTATCCCGCATCAAGTAACTGCTGTGTATTTTTAATAATGATATCGAGCCGACCACTTATTTTTTTAACAAAACTTTTTGCTCAAAAAATCAGCTGTCTCGTCGGTATAGAAGATGTTCTACATATATTCAATCTTGATTCGTCGTTCGTCAACAGTCGATGTTGTAGTGACTTTAACTCTGTACCTCCCCAGACGTCCCCCGATCACTGTTTCATGTAATTTATTAAGTCTTATAATAAATGGTTTGAAAATTACATTTGTGTTTACCGTGCTGCATTTTATTGTGAGTTCGAAGTTCAAATTGAATCAATAAATAGAAATTTAAAATATTGGTGTTGTTAATGGCGTGTAACGCCGAAATCCCTTTACCTTACCTTCCTATGTCCTAGAAATTAGCCCTGCCTTTTGCAGCTAGGAACTGATCCTGCATTACACGTATTGAGTCATCTCTCCTGTAGATTATACTGGTTAGAACAATACATAGGTTACGGTGTACGGTAGAATGTATGTTTTGGAGTGCCTACAATGCCTATCCCATTTACTTAAATCATCCTCAGGCGATACAGCGTGTGACCAAAAAGAAACACATGGACATAAGTACCTATACTTACAATGGAAGCTAATTGAATAGTGATTCAGCTGGCAGGTGTAGTGCTCGGTATACTTGTAATACTTATTCTCTAAGCTTCGCATAGGATTCAGCTGGAGAGATGACTAGCTAAACTGCGACACTTACTTATATCAAAGAAGAATCTAATATTTATTTAGAAAAACAAGGAAAAACCTTTTATTTTCTTTTAAGATACAAAAACATACTTTTACTATTATTGTAGAGTTATTGGTAGAGTTGATGTTTCACTTTTTAATCATTTGTTTTTGTTGTGTACTTGCGACTTCCTGTAGCTATCTTCCTACTATATCATCAGACTCTGGTCACCACCTGGAAACTATTCATCGATATGAGCCCAACCAAAATAACATGCTATTAATTATGGAAGGGTCCAAATCGAATCCGAAAATCCCTTTTTTTTATGTTGCCCAGGTAGACAAACGAGCATGTGACCCACCTGATGGTAAGCGGTTGATACCGCTTGGACTTCATGGACTTCAACAATGGCAGGGCACAGCTAAGTTGCTGTGTGCCGTTATAGACCAGGGTAGATAATTTTTGAAACCAAACAAAATAATAGTAGGATGAAACCCATTGGAAAAGGAAGAGAATATAACAAAAATGAAAGTAAAAATAATTTACGGGCGATCGGAGGTCGGGAAGTGGAAGGGGGTGAGTATTTAAGGGTAAAAAAGGTTCATCTCGATTTCGGCAAAACTATCAGTCCTATGGAAAAAAGTAAAAGGCAAAGTTGTAGGTAATAAAAAGAACTTTTTTCACATAACCTCAAAATTTATATGAAAAATTCAAATAACGTTGCTTTTGGTTTTTATTTTTATCTTTTGCAAAAAATAATTTTATTTCACGAAATTTGGTAAAAACTTACCTTTCTATATTTATTTTTTTTATTTCATTTTAAGTCAAATGAGCAGGTCGTATGTCATACGATGACATACGACCAGTGACGCCTCAGTAGACGTGGCCTCTTAATATGGGCCGTATAAGACGGCTCACAGTCGCTCAGCGAGCTATGGAGAGAGTTATGCTCGGTGTTTCTCTACGTGATCGAATCAGAAATGAGAAGATCCGTAGAAGAATGAAAGTTACTAACATTGCCCACCGGATTAGCAAGCTTAAGTGGTAGTGAGCAGGCCACATAGTTCGCAGAACCGATAACCGATAGGGCAGAAAGGCAAGCGCAGCGTTGGACGTCCGCATACAAGATGGACCTGATAAAGGTCGCAGGAAGTCGCTGGATGCAGACCGCTTCCAACAGGTCGGTCTGGAAATCTTTGGGGGAGGCCTATGTTCAGCAGTGGACGTCTTGTGGCTGATGATGTTGAGCAGGTCACTCACCCTATGATAAGGGCCACGGCTGTTCATGAATAGAAGCAATACCACACAAAACCTTGAATTACAAAGTACTGCATGGCACTAGACTACGCTCGTCATTCCGAGTCATGTGATAAGTCTTATAATGCCTAGTACTTTCACTGCCTTCAATGTCCTTAAAACAAAAACACAACAGTCTTACGCACTGCTGCTTGGCGGATCATCAGATTGACGTTTTCCCCAAAGGGGTTGTGACATAATCTATGGGTTGGCGTTAAAACTACAAGCCTTTCAACTTTATGTAATATGTGGTAAAAAGCATGTTTTCCCGACCCCACTGCGAGTGGGATAAAGGCTGGAAGCTAGAATATATCGGGTAGACAAAATTCAGTTGAATTTATTTTAGACCTCACTACCGCAGTACATTAATGCCTCCTTACTATATTAGTAGTAATTTTCGCGGCTCCGCCCGCTTGTACAGTCTTTTCCGGGATAAAACTAGCCTATAACGATCTATCAAAATCGGTTCAGCGATTTAGGCGTGAAAGCGTAACAAACTTACTTTCGCATTTATAATTTTATACATTGTTTATTTAGCACTCTCTTTCTAGGCTCTAATTTAAAATTGTTCATTCGACAGTACTTACTTTTTTGATGTTATTGTATTTTTTTGACTTTTCACCACAAATAATTCTAACAGTGACATCTGCTGTGGTTTACTTGAACTTGCACAAAAAACAGTAAGTACTGCATGTATTGAGGAATAATTATTACATACGATTCATAGATGGCGTTAATAACCATTTGAAAAAGTAGTCGGTAAGTACTCGTTCAAGTGTAATGGTTTAGAATTGCATAATTTGTTTGATAGATGGCGTTAGTAGCAACGACGCGACGCAGCTACACGCTCCTTGCCTTTGTGACAAAACTAATAATTTATTCATTGTTTAGAATTATTCATGGCATTTTAACATTGTTGAAAGTTATATTACCTACCTGTATTGGTATCTTTTTAATTGCATAACGCACTGTGGTATAATCATGTTTGTTTTTGCAGTTTTTTTGTTTTTTATGTGTTACCTATTTGTACGTTCCTTTATAGTGTTCTTTTTATTTTACTACGAACCGAATCCCTATCTCACGTAACACGTGAAAACGTAACGTACATTAGGGCTTGTGCATGTTGCAAGTAAGGATGCGGACAATATGCTTGAGCAGTGCCTATGCACGAGCTACATGCAGGTAACATGTTCCTATTGTTTTATTGGTTGTAGCCGGAACACGTAAAGGCGCGAGTTATATATATTTCGCATTCATCACTTGCGTAGGTGGTTCGTGTCAGTACATGTGTGGTGTTAGTCAATTCCCCGTACAATTCTGTAGATGACATACATAGGCACGTACCTATAGCTTGTGCATGTGCCTCACCATGCGTATGGTACTTGTGACATGTACTAATACTCTAATATTATTTGGTGGCGTCCAATACAATATCATGTCTTGCTACTACCAAGTTACTACAGAAAACAAAAATTAGGGAGTTCTTCGTTAATAATATCTTTACATAGTATAAAATGAAGTCGCTTCCGCTGTCTGTTCGCTTATATCTTTTAAACTATTCAACGGATTTGAATGCAGTTTTCCACCCATGAGGAAGGTTTATATGTATAATACATACATATTATAGTACAAAAAAGCCGAAAAATTCAAAGATTTGTCGTTACAATCATATTTTTACCCGCGCGAAGCCGGCGCGGGTCGTTAGTATTAAATATATTATTACAGCCAGACCCATTTCCTAAATAAGTACATTATATAATAATGATGTATTCGTATAGAGACGAGACGACCGCTAGTCGTCGTCATCAAAACTACATAGGTACATTTACACACACACATACCAAAGCACAAATGATTTGAACTATCTGTATTTCATGGGTCTGCCTTTCTCAAACAAAATCAAAATTATCTTAATTACTCATCTAGACTATATTTTAAGAGACCGTAAACATGATTTGTCTGTGTAATTTACCCAATACTCCATTTTTTCTATGTGACTTCGCTTAAGCAATGGTCGAGCCTACTTCTTTATCTTAATTAGATTTGTGCTCTTTATTTATACATGCTGGATAAGTGGCTTGATTTATTACTAATTTATAATTTAAGGTTCGCGCATATTGCGAGAGTCCGCATCGGATCTGGTCGCAGCGCAAAAACCCGCTCACATAATAATATACAATATGTATACATAAATTATAGCATACTCTGCCGTAGCGGAGCGGGTCGCATTATTGCACGACGGATTTCCGTCCGTGCGATGTGGCGCTCTCCGCCCTGACGCGGCCTCTCATAATGTGCGCCGGCCTTAAAACCTCTTTACAGTTATCCGTCAAATTACTGCTCTTTTGATTGTAAACAATAAAATTATAAGCATTTTTCGATATTAGCAAATAATCGCCAGATTTGTGTTATTTTAAATAACGAATAAAATATGTAATTATACAGATACTTTCATACTAATTTATCAATGTAATTATTAGAGGGGAGATGGTAGCTCAATTACATAATAGCACAGATTAACTATTACGTAGTTACATGCAGTTCACCATTTCCAGCACCATTCCGAATTCGTTTCGAGTGATGTTTGTGAAATCCGGATGGGGAAGGACCTCAAATTTTTTTTAGAAAGTAAAACCTCTACTAAATTAATTGGCAGTAATATAGTTTTGGCATTGCTAATGTCTTTGGGTGACGGTAACCACTTACCATCAGGTGGGCCGTCAGCTCGTCTGCCTGCGTAGGTTAAAAATATGCTCTTATTGGCTATTATAAAACTTGATAAAACTTATGGGTAACTAATATTGATTAATAAAAGTATTTTTTAAATAAATATTGTGTATAATTATTTAGGCAGTGCTTCAAAAACCAATAAATATGAAGAATAATATCTAATAAATACAACCAACAGTCACATACATAGTCCTGACCCCACAGTAAGATACGAGTCTTGTGTCGTGAGTATCAGGTACTACGAGAGACTATCGGTCTCACAAGACTCCGAAACAAATATTTGTGGATCACACAAACATTGGTCTTGGTGCGGCGATCGAACCCGCGGCCTCTCGCTTCACAGAGCCTATACAAACGTTTGTCTCGGAGCGGCGATCGAACCTGCGGCCTCTCGCTTCACAGCTGGCTCCCCGGCCGGTGCGCCACGGAGGCTGTCGAAATGAATAAATAATGGCGTGTAGGGTAGTGCATGCTCTTTCTATATAATATTATTATTATACTCATTCTTATACTCATTCTACATAACCTACTAATAATAAAAATGTGAGAGTGTGTGAGTGAATGTTTGTGAATTTTGATGTTTATTAATCCGTCGTGGCTTAAAACCTGAACAGATTTGACTGATATTGACATACAGGCAGAGCTGACTGTATGAATTGGACCAGGATACTTTTATCCCGCTAGTACGTTCATGATATTACTAAAGGATGACTATGTTAGTATATAGAGGGTACATCATCAAGAACTTTAAATTATTGATTTAATAATTTCTTATGTTTACGCGAATATTATTTATTTTAATTGAAACGGATTTTATCGCGGTTTTTTATTAACTTTGATCCCGATGTTTCGAAGACTTTTCAGCCTTCGTGGTCACGGGGTGCACGAGGTGGAAAAAACCTCGACAAAAGTAATTCTATTTTATTTATTTAAGTTAATGAATTAAGCAAAATAAAATTAATATTTCAATTTTTACTTAATGTGGGTTGAAATACGAGTATTATTGCATATTTTCATATAAATTTGACCACAGCTTTCTATAACATGTTGTAATACAATATGCGTAGTAATCTAATAATAGCATATCATGATCTATTTCGAGTATTTTGAATTATTGACCATGTCACAGTCAGACAACATTTATCAATGAGTAATGAGTATTAATTGAATTAACCGCTCCGCTTTGTTATCTGGCGTGCAATCCAACATGGCTGGTAAAACGCAACGATTTCCTATGTAAATATCACAATATTTGATTAAATCAATTCACATGTATACAGTAGATACTTTAAGGTATTAAAATTTTAGATTTATTTATTTAGGTACTATAAAGCTCTCAGTAATTTTATAATAAAATCCACTGCAAATGTCAAACATAGTGTATATGTGCACCTTACCTATTTCATTTATCAATACAGCGTGTTATTAATAATCGAAAATATCATCATCATCATGAGCCACAGGACGTCCACTGTTGAACATAGGCCTCCCCCAAAGATTTTCAGACCGACATGTTGGAAGCGGCCTGCATCCAGCGACTTCCTGCGACCTTTATCAGGTCGTCTGTCCATCTTGTAGGCGGACGTTCAACGCTGCGCTTGCCACTTGGCAACGTACTTACGTGGCCTCCATTCCAGAACCTTTCTGGGCAGGCCACATAGCTCCCAGAACCGATAACCGATGGGGCAGAAATCGAAAATATAATTTTCTTAATTTCAACCAGGTAAATCTTTAACATTCATGATCTCCCAAATAACAGGTACCTAGTCTAGACGTGTCTAGTTTTCTCGTGTGGAGCATTTTGTGAGGTTTTTCTAATATAAACGGTAACTTCATCCACAAAGTCAATACTAGACGTCTCGGATAGATGATCCAAATACTTATACATCCGTTGATTATTTTTAGCGTCAATTTAAAATTAATATACCTAATCGCTTGACGTCACACCTAGTAACAGTCGTTTTGTGTAGAAAATTAATTTCTATTACACTGTTAAGTATAATAGATTATTTAATATTTTTATTATTATTTGACCCCTTTTGGATGGGTGTGTGTATGCATTGTAACGCCTACGCGATAGCACAGATTTAAATGCGGTTTTTTTATTCCTAATTAAGAAGTGATAACTCAGCGGGGAGTGGTTCCAAGATCCGCTATCTTTTCTAAGTTACGTGTATGTTAATTGTTAATTATCGCTTGCTTTAATGGTAAACATCGTGTGGAAACCTGCATACCTGAGAAGTTCTCCATAAGATTTTTTGAAGTTATACTTCTTTAGGCGCGTTATGAAAAAATGATGAGAGTGAAATTTTAAGATGCGCGCGCACCTGTGACACAAAAAATTAACAGTATGAAGTTAGGCGCGTTATGAAAAAATGATGAGAGCAGTATGAAGTTAGGCGCGTTATGAAATAAAAAAAAAATGATGAGAGTGAAATAAAAAAATAAATAAATAAATATAAATATATATATATATATATATATAATTATATATAGATGCGGTTTTTATTTTATAATTTGGAACATGGTGCCGTAAAAAAAGTACCAGGTTCGCATAAACGCGAAGAGAGTAGAATGTCCATTTTTCATGGCGAGTAGCCGTAATTAATAAACAAATGACGATTTGGACAAAGAAAAACTCTTTAGGTTTTTTCTTATTCGGAACATGTTGCTGTAAAAAGTACCAGGCTCGCATAAACGCGAAGAGAGTAGAATGTACTTCTATCATGTCGAGTGGATATGTTGATATAAATTAAAATACTTTTATTTAATATAATTAACACTAAATATTATTAAATTATTAATGTTAAATACTTATTATTGGTTATTTAATGATGCCAAAGAAGTATAACTTCTCACGCGCGTACATAAGTACACGCACCCATATTTTTTTATTTTATTTGTAGGACAATATGACAGTTAAATTATATAAATATTAACTAAGTAAAAACAAAAAAATCAGCTGGTTAGTAATCATACCTATTGGAAGGAGGGGCTTCTAATAGGTATCGATAACGAGGTCATAAGGATGATTACTAACCACCTGATTTTTTTTTTTTTTTTTTTTTTTTTTGTGGGGCTCTATGCCCCACTCTCGTCCCTCTGATATTATTTTTCAGAGATGTTACCCAGCTAGAAAAATTCTCAACATCTTTTAATATAAAAACCCCGTAATAATGCAATGTAAAAAGGATATATAAATATATATAAATAAAATGCACACATTACAGTGTTTGTCTGCATTATTACAGTAATAAAAGTACAGAGACATAATATATTATAAAAATTTACACAATAAAAACACATACAATTGTAAGAAAACAGATCACACATCTTGTGATTGTCAGTGTCTCTGTACTGTCCTGAAAAATTATTCGTCCGACAACTACACAGTAAAACAGGTAAAATCACGATAAGTATGCCAATTAAAACATATTCTTAAAAAAGAAGCTTATCACATGATGCATACTTATTACTATACTAATACAAATTTTACAATTATTAGGATATAGCATGTCTCCTTCTCTAAAAACACACTTTCCTTGGCAACTAAATTCTCTTAATCTTATATTAAGCTGTATAGTTGCCCCGGCTATTTATTTCTCGACAACACTTTACATGCTATATCCTTACAATATTCTAAAAATTTACACCTTACTGCACCGGTCTCTAGTATCCTGCCTAGGTTTTCTTTACAAATTTTAAAATCAATTTCGTGCTCAACTTTCAGACGTTGATACAGAAATACTGGGCACTCGGTTCCATAAGAATTTCGAACGGGATATACACTGGCTGATCCTGGAACGCGATCCATACAAGGTGTGTGGATGACATAGGCAGGTTTTAACACCATGGGTACGATGGTCGTTAATGGAAATTTAAGTTAATTGACGTCTCTGAGTCCGGCAGTTAGACAATATAATTATCTAATTAATGTCTGACATTTTTAACGGTTACATTATTATAAAACATGTTTAATTAGTCACAACTAACGCTGTACCATTTGCAAAATCAATTTATTTCTCAATCCATTAAATCAGGCGTCGCTTCAATGCGTGTACTTGGCCAGAGTTTCTTGGCCTTCCCCGCCCCTTGAGGATATTATGTCGCGGCAATTCAGAGAGGGTTTTGAATGGCTATTCGCAGTTCATTATAAAATGGCCGACAATAAAAGTTACCCCATGTTAAGTACAATGCATGGTGCAAAGGGGCTGCTACCCTTATGTTGATCCGGAGACTTTGGGGTAAGTACGTAATGCTAGGAAACTGTGGTTGTTCATATCTCGTTTGATAAATTCCAATATATAATACAAGGTGACCCGTGCAAATACTTCGCACAGATACTGTTGTGTTTCGGTTTGAAGGACATTGAAGCTAGTGAAATTACTGGGCAATATGAGACTTAACATCTTATGTCTCGGAGTCACGAGCGCAGTTCAGTGCCATGCAATGCTTTGTAATTCGAAGTTCTGTGTGGTGTTGCTTCTGTTTATGGGCAGGCGTGGCGCTTGCCCTCAGGCGAGCGCCTTGCTCGTTTCGTAAATCAAATAAAAAAGAAGAAAAGTTTGCCAGGATGGTGGCATGGATAAGATTATTAAGTAAACTATTGAATATTGGCATTGCTATTTGATTAAAATCAGACGCCACCCGACTGTTTCGTGTAGGTAAAATTTACAATGGATTTTTTACTGGATCGGTTTATTTACAATTCTAATTCGTTTCGTGAAGATTTTGATCTATGTAATTAAAGATTTAGATATAAGACATGCGAGACAGCTTTCATCGAATTTAATTTATTGGTGTACCCAGTACTACAATCGGGTGATTGAATTGATGTATTATTTTTTTTAGATCATTTATAAGTTATTTAAACATATATTCTTCGACTATCTATATCTTCGACTATATGTGCATGCTATGCTATGTGTGGCTGTGCTTGTAAATATGTGGCTTTATTCCCAGGGTGGTCCTATTTAGGGTTTGGTCAAACGGCGGACGGTGCGGGACGGCAACGCGACGCTGACGGGACGTGAGCAGTTGTAATGCATTAGTCAATATAGAAAATGTCACACAGAACCGTCGCGCTCGACGCTCGACTAACTATACACCGTCCCGTCAGCGTCGCGTTGCCGTCCCTCCCCGTTCGCTGTTTGACCAAACCCTTATATTTGAAGAAAAAGTGCTATTCTTAAGGGGATGCAATCGGGAAAGAAAACTAAAACTGTTGTTTATGCATCGATATTTATGATTATTTCGCTAAAAAGAGTTATATCAAAACATTTTAGCATAAAATGCAACCGACTTAAAAAGCTAATAATATAATCTTGATTCTGTGGTATCAATCATTGACCACTAAACTCGACACCGACTCAAAATTGTTTAATATTATTTGTAGGTTTTTAGTTTTTTTGAGTCGGGTTTATTTTCTGTTTGTGTCTACGTTTCCCCTATTCATAAACACCCTAAATACTCATGGTAAATGTTAAACCAGAGACGCGACTAATTTGTCTAAGTTGAAGCGAAGTCGCTTATTATAAAAACAGTTCCGCATAGTTTCAAATATATTGTTTCTATTTTTATTATATTATAAATAATTATATAATACTTACGGCATTGCTTCTGGGTGTTATATACCAGTTGCAGTTAAAATACAATGTCGACCGTCGACGAATGCAATGTCTCATACTTGATTTTTATATTTTTTAATATTATTACATAAATTCGTTCAAAATGATGTGTTACAAACCATCCAAATTCGATGAGTAGGCCAGTGAGATTTTCCCACTACGCGCCCACCTTTGCTGGTATTATAACATTATTTTATTCTGTTATCGCAAAACAGTTACCTACTTCGTTTTATTTTATGTTGCATATAAAATTTAGTATAACATAGTTTAATAACCTTTTTTGCGGCCAGAAGTATTTATATTTTATCATATTCTAAATTCCTCTGTACATCACAGTAAAATGGAATATTGGATTTTATTTTTGATTGAATGATGAGATGAGCAACGCGCTCGCCTGATGGTAAGCGCCACGCTTGCCAATAAACAGAAGCGACACCGCATAAAACTTTGAATTACAAAGCACTGCATGGCACTGACCTGCGCTCGTCACCCCGAGATATAAGATGTTAAGTCACATAATGCCCAGTAATTTCGTTGGCTTCAATGTACTTCAAACCGAAACACAACAGTGCTTACACACTGTCGCCGGATGGCGAGCGCCTTGCTCGTCTCGTCATTCAATCGAAATCTTTAAGTCTTTTTTACTTCGGGAGGTCATGATGACGTTATTTAACAAGTCAAGTGAAGACAGTCACAGGATCTTTAAGTTTCATAACCAAATTAACAATTTTATGTCGGATCCACTTAGTAGAATATTACCATTGCGACGGAGTCACGGCAAATTATGAATACGTGTTACATAACGCGTAACTGCTACACTCGGTGAGAAAGTGGCCCGACTTGTAAAAATTGCGGAAAAGACCTCGATACATGAGGCCCTAGTGACGGGTAACCTCCGTGCTTGAAGCAATAATAAACGTTCGAGATATTAAGATTGTTTTTATTTAATTGAATGACGAGACGAGGGAGACGCTCGCCTGATGGTAAGCGCCACGCCTGCCCATAAACACAAGCAAGACCACACAGAACTTTGAATTACAAAGCACTACATGGCATTGAACTGCGCTCGTCACCCCGAGACATAATATGTTGTCTCATAATGCCCAGTAATTTCACTGGCTTCAATGTCCTTCTAACCGAAACATAACAGTGCTTACACACTGTTGCTTGGCGGCAGAAATAGATAAAGCGATGGTACCAACCCAGACGCCCTCTCGCATACGAGGGACCTACCACCTTGTAAATATTATTAACTTGTAATTACCATCACCTTGCAATAATTAAATAATATTATATATTGAGATACTGGCGGGAATTGTAACTGGTAGAACCGTGCTGTAGACATTTGTCTACAGCACGACTAGTCCGACTCGACCACTGTCACTGTAAACCAGTGATTCCCAACCTTTTTTAGGCCATGCCTCACCTTCTTTTGTTAATTTGTCACCGATATCTAGCATTGCATTTAAATAACCCAAAGCGAAATGTTCCGGGTTCCCTGGGCCAGTTGATCCACTTGATTACTATCAAGCTAATTTTCCGTCAGTAGCTTCGTTTCGATGAGACGCCCAACAACTCCCTATTGTGGTAGCTAACAGAGGTAGCAAGGATAGAATATTTCGATTTGATGATACTCAAACATTTATTATTTTATTTGTAGGACAATATGACTGTTAAATTACATAAATATTAACTAAGTAAAAAGTCAAGTTGTTTTTCGAAAAATCGAAATATTCTATCCTTGCTACCTCTGTTAGCTACCACAATAGAGAATTTTCGCATAGGGAATTGTTGGGCGTCTCATCGAAACGAAGCTACTCACGGAAAATTAGCTTGATAGTAATCAAGTGGATCAGCTGGCCCAGGGAACCCGGACCAAAAGGGTTAAAGTCGTGTCGAGTCCATTTTTAAATTGCCCCCCTTAACTATCAAATTGCCCCACGTTTACAGCAGTTTTACAGCAGTGTTTCCCCACGTTGGGAAACACTGCTGTAAACCCATGTGAAGTTGCAGCTTGTTGTATTTCGTACGGTGAGAGAGATTGCCGGAGGCCCAAATCCTCCCCTTACCCAATCCCAATTCCTTCCGTTTCAGGTCAGCAACATAACGTCTTTTAAGAATCATGGACGCGTTGCAATACAAAAGTATTTTACTACGCGCTGTGGAGATCACTTATCATCAGGTTTCTTGTTGGCTGGCCTCTGCCATAAAAAAATGCGTGAGTCGATACCAGACATTGTACCATTTTGTTTGTACTTGTAAATGGACAAAAAATATTTCTTTCAAGCGTGGTACGAACCTATTTACGAGATACTTAACTAATGATCATTACATTCATACGTTCATCATTAGATCATTAGCATTTAAGTTTTTATTGGCCGACACGTTTTTGTGTATCCATTACTGAGCATATTCGTGGAGCAACCTATATTTTATCTAAATATAAATAAATGCGGTAATGAAATAGAGATTATTTATGCGGGATTTGAGTAGAGCCACGCTGCACTGTAGACAGTTTTGTCTACAGCATGAGCGGGCCGGATCGACCAGGGCGTTGCCACTGTCTCACAGAACACCGACGTAAAGTAATGGCTTACTGTGAGTGAGATATCCGGAGGCCCAAATCCCCTTCCCCTTCTTTTAATTATCCCTTCCCTTTAAGGAATGCGACGCGCCTATGATTCTTCTAGTATTGTGGGCGTACATGAGCGGCGGAGATCAATTACTATCATGTGACCCACTTGCTCCTTTGCCGGTCTATGCTATAAAAGATCCAGAAGAAGAAGGCATACGTATACACACATGCACCCTTTTATAACATGCCTCTTTTTGACAGGAGTTAAAGATATATAACATATCTTGCGTAGTGATATACGAATTAAATAAAAATATAAGCCGTGTATACAAAAAGAACGCCCTAAATACTTCAGTGACTGTCCGATATTAATCGTTTTCACAAACGGCTCATTTCCTTTGTTTTAGTTAACTTATCTACCCGTGCTGAAAATCCCTAGTTAATTGCGCCTTAAAACTAATCAAGTGAAATTTCAAAGGTTCTAATACGGCTTAGTACGTTAAGCAATTTGTATGTAGATGACTGGTAATCATTTTATAAGGTGGTAGGTCTCTCGTACGCGAGAGGCCGTCTGAGTTGGTACCACCGCCTTGTCTATTTCTGCCGCCAATCGACAGTGTGTAAGCACTGTTGTGTTTCGGTTTGAAGGACATTGAAGCTAGTGAAATTACTGGGCGTTATAAGACTTAACATCTTATGTCTCGGGGTAACGAGCGCAGTTCAGTGCCATGCAGTGCTTAGTAATTCAAAGTTCTGTGTGTTGTTGCTTCTGTTTATCAGACGTGGCGCTTACCATCAGGCGAGAATCTTGCTCGTCTCGTCATTCAATCAATAACACTACAATTATTTCAGCTTTTTGGCGGTAACAACCCCGACGGCCTCTGGCATACGAGGGACCTACCACCTTGAACCTACCACCTGCTAAAATTACTCAGTTAAATCATATGAAATTTCAAAGAGGACTTGCAAGGCTTGTTTTGTGTATTCTCGCCCACGTTACGTGCGAGATGTGGGTGGTACAATCAGACCAATCTTACTGAAACCTTAACGTATTGATTGTTAGTTGTAAATTAGGTGTGGAATTAACCTTTGAGATATACTATTTTGAATGGAAAATCATGTGACGTTCCATATCTGGCAGAGTCATGAGTGGTTATGCATACAAAAATTGTAAACTCGTTGAATTAAGACTTTTTTTTATCCGAGCACGGTGTGAGCATTGTGACTGCCTACGCCTGATGGTAAGCGTAGTGCAGTCCAAGAAACCAGTGACCAACGACAAACAATGAGTTTATCGGTCACCAGTCATGCCGGCCTGTATAAATGCTTCTTCCCTCTTCGGAGAGGAAAGGGGTCTGTGACAGGACAGGCGGATGACCGATGCAGGCACAGTAATACAAGGATGTGTCCCTGTACCCGCCCCAACTAACCATCAAGTCATGTCGTAAGTCCCTCGAGATAACCGAATATACACTTTTTCTTATCCTGGCTCGGCAAAGTGACACCTAATGGTAAGTGTAGCGCAATCCAAGAATAGTGTCGACCTTTCATAATGTTAGTGTTAACAATGTGTCCATCGTAGGTCGGCAAGATCATGCCGGCCTGCCAGTTCCTGGGATGAAATACGGGGTCCCTGCTGACGGACTGCAACTGGCAACCCCGCAGTATCTTATCCCAGGGCCACGGGGGAGGGGAAGGAAAAAGGGATGGGAAAAGGATTAGGATCAGGGGGCAAGCCCCCTGGGAAGAATCGGATATACACTGGCTGACCCTGGAACGCGACCCACACAAGGTGGGCCACTATGGCTCCTACGTATAATCTAGCATTAAAACGGCGTAGTGGATTAAGACTTAATTTCTAATCTGTCTCATTGGTATAGGAGGCACGTGTCCAACAGTTGCATAGTATGATACAGAGCTAGGTACGATTCATTTAATTGAAGTAGTGGCAGCGGCACCGACGCGCGCGTCTGACTCCTAAATCATTCTTAAGAAGTCTGCTTTTAGTGTAGCTTTTAGTAGTAAACAACTTCTTTATATGTTCACGCTTTTTATTCTGGCAGAGGTAGGCATAGGTGCAATTAGTTCTGCAGCAACTTTTGCCGAGCTTATTTCCTTCCATTGTGTGATATGGGGTGAGTCTAGTCAGGTACCTGGCACAAATTCCAGTCCCGGGTAATTCATGCGTGATTTTTCGAATCAAAAACTCATACACAAATTGTGATTACGCGACTTGGGAATCGAACCCAGCACCTAAGAATCCAGAGCCTTACTGCGCTGGTTCTAAACCAATGAAGCATATTATATAGGTATGTATATGTTATAAAAAAAAAAAAAAAAGCCCATACTTTTTGCAGTATGACGTATATAAAACGTGATATACGATAACCAACGGTGTAGGGAAAACACCGTCATATCGAACTAATTCGATTCCAGGAAAATCTAATGAACAAACCGTGTACAGCTCACCTACGCTGCTACTATATTGAAACGACTATCATTTAATATCTACGGTTTCATTCGCAAGCTTCATAAGTGGCAAAGCCACGCTGTAGATATATATTTTTTAATCGAGTTGAAATAACGAAGTTCGAAGTTGAATACCCTAAAGATAAAACATCTAAACAATAGAAATAATCTCACAAAAATACATAAGGAAATATAATTTGAAACTTTTATCTCCCGTGGGTTTCCTGATTTCGCATCCTTATTTTCCTTATCGCATGAGGTTTTTCCGTGGTTCCGAGTATAACGATTAAGATTACCTCGGTAAGCCTCGCGGACAAGGTTAGCTCCTAAGTACTGAATAATGGGCAAAAAGGCAGTTGAAAATCAGCAATAGGCTACTTACTTAGCAATATGCTGAACTGATTCCCATTTGGTGCAAACTGCAAACCATTATTTCAGTGATACCCCCCCACCCCGTGATCACGAAGGCTGAAAGGCTTTCGAAACGTCGGGATCAAAATTAAATAAAAGACCGCTATAAAATCCATTTAAATTCGCGTAAACATAAATAATTTTTTTTATAGCATAGGCCGGCAAACGAGCAAGTGGGTCACCTGATGGTAAGTGATCTCCACCGCCCATGTACGCCCACCGCCGGAAGAATCATGGGCGCGTTGCTGACCTTAAAGGAAAGGGATAATTAGGGATTGGGAAGGGGAGGGGATTTGGGCTTCCGGATATCTCACTCACCGTACGAAACGCAGCAGCAAGCCGCTACTTTACGTCGGTTTTCTGTGAGACAGTGGTAACGACCCGGTCGAGCCAGCCCATTCATGCTGTACACAAAACTGTCTGCAGCGTGGCTCTACCACTCTAAAAAATATTTTATTTTATATTATTTTAGCATCTAGGTACTTATTACTTATATCAAATTTTCCTTTTTGACTCCAAGCTGTGTCCACATATTCTTTCTTTGTTTCAAACTTATCATCAGCGCTGAACCGAGAGTGATTTTAGTACAGAGTGAGAGCGTTTGGTTTGCCTAAACTCAAATGAACATGCGGAAGCGGCTCTAACTTGGGGTCGACGTCTCTAGGGGCCCCTGCGTTCGCCAATCGCTTTATGGTAGGGTCATGCCTGGTTTACAACCGTAAATTAAGTCGAGAGAATGGTGTAGGTTGTACGAACTGCTTGATCTTAGTCACATCATATTCTTCAATGTGGTCATTTCTACCACGAATAACGAAACCCCGTGACAAAGGTTTATTTTATTTGATTGAGGATGAGACGTGAAAGGCGCCCGCCTGATGGTAAGCGCCACGTCTGCTCATAAACAGAAGCAACACCACACAGAACTTTGAATTACACAGCACTGCATGGCACGGAACTGCGCTCGTCACCCCGAGACATAAGATGTTAAGTCACATAATGCCCAGTAATTTCACTGGCTTCAATGTCCTTCAAACCGAAACATAACACTATGGCTTGACGGCAGCAATAGGCAAAGCGGTGGTACCAACCCAGACGGCCTCTTGCATACGAGGGACCTACCACATTGTTCATTGTTAGAAACCAAAAGTGCGTTTGAGTAAATGCGCACCAGGATCAAGTTGTGGCGTGGATAGCAGTTGCTTCGGGCTTGTTAGATTTTAGGATTTTATTTATTTTATGAGTTTTGACTCTACCAAGTCTCTACGTCCCAAATAATAATGTATAGAATGACCGACGTGTAAATAATAATAATAAATAAAGACACCCAACAGTCACACATAGTCCTGACCCCACAGTAAGATACGAGTTTTGTGTCGTGGGTATCAGGAACTAGGAGCGACTTTTGGTCTCCCAGACCCAGACCCCGAAACAAATATTTGTGGATCACAGAAACATTTGTCTCGGTGTGGGGATCGAACCCGCGGCCTCTTGCTTCACAGCCGGCTACTCGCCCGCTGCGCCACGAAGGCTGTCGCCACAGTAGCTCGCGCGGTCTCACCCATCCCTCGCACGCTGTCCGCGCACAATACCCTTTTTGAAGCCAATCCGGGCTGCGCTTTGTGTTGCGGGCAGCTAATGACTTACTTCGATTTTAGGCGATCACTATGTAACGCACTAATATATTGTATTTTTTATGTTCTTACACTATTAAAATGTGTTATTTATATTTCGGTTTTACGTCATAATATTAGTTTTATGTTTCAATTTTGTATTATTTTCACATTGTTGCATTTTCTTCTATGAATTTATTTTATTTTTATAATTGGTATTATTCCAAGTCATCATCATCATCATCATCATCAGCCACAAGACGTCCACTGCTGAACATAGGCCTCCCCCAAAGATTTCCAGACCGACCTGTTGGAAGCAGCCTGCATCCAGCGACTTCCTGCGATCTTTATCAGGTCGTCTGTCCACCTTGTAGCAATATTGTCGACGATTATAGCTAGCAGAACCGATAATCGATGGCACAGAAAGGTTCTGGAATGGAGGCCAACTCATACTGAAGACAAAAATCTCTAGATTTATTTTTATAGCATAGACCGGTAAACGAGCAAGTCACCTGATGGTATGTGATCTCCAAGGCTAGTTCCTAAGTACTGAATAATGGGGCAAAAGGCAGTTGAAAATCAGCAATAGGCTACCTACTCAGCAATGTGCTGAACTGATTCCCATTTGGTGCAAACTGGTGGGAGCAGGTGGGAGGATACTTGTATCCGACCGGATAGCGACCACCGTACACTGGTGCTAAAACCTGCCATAGTGGCCCATCTTGTATGGGTCGCGTGCAGGGTCAGCCAGTGTATATCCGGTTCTCCCCAGGGAGCTTGCCCCCTGATCCTCACCCTTTTCCCATCTCTTTTTCCTTCCCCTCCCCCTTGGCCCTTTTGCAGGCCGGCATGATCTTGCCGACCAACGATGGACACATTGTTTATCGTTGGTCGACAATATTCTTGGATTGCGCTACACTTACCATCAGGTGTAGCGTAGTCACTTTGCCGTGCCAGGATAAAAAAAAAACTGCAAAGCATTATTTTAGCGTCTAGGTACTTATTACTTATGTCATAATTTTCCTTTTTGGCTCCAAGTTGTGTTGCAACAAATAAATATTTTCTGTTTTTATCTTTCTTACCACGCCCACAATACTAGAATAATCATAGGCGCGTTGCCGACCTTGTTTGTTGTAGTGTATATACAGATTTACACGAATAAAGCTTTCTTTCTTAAAGGGAAAGGATAATTAAGGGATTGGGAAGGGGAGGGGGAATTGGGCCTCCGGATATCTCAGTCACCGTACGAAACGCAGCAGCAAAGCGCCAATTTACGTCAGTTTTCATACCAGGATTTTCACCATGTATACGCTGGTCGCTATCTAGTCGGGTTCAAAAAACTAGCAACTCTGCTAAATGTTCATTTGAATAAACGTAATCGATCCATTTATGTTTAATAAGGGGTAAGTGGTTGTAGATAGTTTTCTCTACAGCATGATTGGGCCGACTCAACTGGGGTGTTACCACTGTCTCACAGAAAACGACGTGAAGTAGTAGCTTGCTGATGCGTCTATGGTGAGTGTGATATACAGAGGCCCAAATTCCCCTACCTTCGCATCCCTTTATTATATTTTTCCTTTAAGGTCACTAATGCGTCCATGATTCAATGGATTCAAATGCGTGATCAAGGGCGCTGGAGATCATTTACCATCAGGTGACCTACTTATTCGTTTGTCGATTATGCCATAAAAAATACGTACTGAAAATTCGACAGGCATTCGCCAGCTCTAGAAGACCTTGGAAAAACTTCGTACAGATTTCCAATGTCAAGTTGCCTAAAAAACGTAGTGAATTGTGGACCTCCTTATTATATTCGGTTAACAATTCAAGGCTACAAAGTTATCATTATTTAGTCGAAATTGTTGAAAATTATTACTGAAGGTCCGTCCTAATAAATATATTTCATTGTTTAATCCATTAGGTGGGGTGTTGCGACACAAAGAAGCCCAGTGGGCGGGACGGTGGCGGTGCGGCGCGGCGTCTGTCGTTTACAACTGATACCTAATGACCTCAAAAACGATAGAACTTACAGGAGATTTCCTTTGCTTATGTATATAAAAAAAAATTGGAAAGTTCGGATAACATCATGTTTTATACCAGAGGATAGTAATCGAGTAGGTCACCATCAGGTCAGGACCATCAGGTCAGTGAAACACCGAGAAGAATCATGGATTTATTTTCAAATTTATTGCAAAGTTATGGGATCGGGCAGGTATGTAAACGAGCAAGCGGGTCACCTGATGGTCAGAGACACACCCAAAATACCAGAAGAATCATTGATTTATTTTCAAATGAAATGGAAAGTTATGGGGATCGGAATGAGGAGGGATATGGACCTCCGGATATCTCACTCAACTTACGAAACGCAACAGTAAGCTGTTTCATGTCAGTTTTCTATGAGATAATGGTAACAAACTGGTCGGGCCCATTCATGCTGTAGACAATACTGCTTAATCGTTAAGCTCTACCATTTGTGATTGAACAACAGATTTTTTAATGATGCAAAAAATCTTAGCTTTCGAATAAAAAATCTGCATTCAAATCAATTCATTTGTTTAGGTTCTGCGATGTGCATGTATATATGCAAAGTGGTCAAACTTATAACGCTCCTCTTATATCAGGGGTTAAAATAGATTAAATTAGACCATTTCTAGGCAGATCGCGATCTTGACGACTTATTTCTAAAAGACAATAAGGCTTGTATTAGAACCTGTCGAGTTACATAACTACGAAGTTGTTTAGGCACGTTACAGACTTTTACGGAATAATTTTTTTTTATTAATTCAAGCAGATTCTTTCTTATCTAGAGTGTTCCTAGTTACTCCTGTTAATAAACTATGTGTACAATGTCATAGTCAATCTTATTGTCTTAAGAAATAGTGTATTAATCAATTATTATAAGATTAAAATTTTTGATGAATACAGTTGACACAAAGTGTGGACGACCTTTACATTCATTAAGTTTTTTTATCCCTACTTAAGAAGCTATAGGACAATAAAATTAATAATGTTTTACTTTAATTTTTACTCTACTAATAAGTAATAAAAGCTTGGCAATGCCTCAAGATAACCCAGTTCCAAATAAGGAAATCTTAAAAGATCTGAACCATACAGTAGGTATGTAAACACAAAGCGAATACAAAATTCCAGTGAACCATAACTGTAACTCTACTGAGTGCTAAGAGATGGCGCTGTGCGTCCTAGTGCGGCCAATCTAAGAATTCTACACGTTTTAATACACAAATAGGCAGACTACTCACACTGCTTGCTTTACTCTAGGCTAAAGTAGCCACCTGTCAGAACGAACTTAATCTGTCAAACACAACTCTGAGAAGTTTATAAAGGTAACAGAATAACGCTAGATATATTGATAATAATACCTACTGGGAAACCATAATTCTAAGATCATTAATTTAACAGAATTGCGAATAGTACATTTCGCTGGGTTGCAGATAAAAGTAAAATGACTTTTATTAATTATGTTTCGATTGGTGATATGTTTTACATAATGCGGAATACGACAAAAATTATTATGTTTGGTATGGTTCTAAATGCGTTTAAAATAAATATTATTGAATAAGATAAAGCCATTAATCAAAGAGGCGTTTTTTATAGAGTATAATAATTATTCAGTTTTTATGTAATAAAAATTTATTATCTTGTCAGACATTGTTTTTTTTTGGCGTCAATAATTAATTTGACTGCCTATTGTGATTTCAACAATAAGAACTATATCATGATAATTAAGAATTAATTCTGCATTATGTTTATTAATGGCCTGGTTAAAAAATGATCTTTGGTTGATTTTCCGGATAAATCGCCCAAATTTGAAATAATTCAAATAGAATACAGTTTGTAGGTCACGTATACGAATTACTTAGTTTCGTTAGTAGAATTCCGGGGTCTATTTAGATAGTCAAAATAAATAGTTTTTTGAAATTGGTCTTATGTATAGGTATCGCTAATCCTTGGTCGTTCTGCAGCGACATAGGCTAACGATATTGGCCGGGTCATCACTCAAATTAGTAACAAGCCATATTTGTATTTTAAGAGATTTTTTTCAAAATGTTTATCATCAGCAACATGCATCATCAGCAGTTCGCTAGTTTGAATTACTATTTATACACAAAGGTATAAATTAAATTATTATTAGCCGCTGAATTTGACCATCGGACATCAAAATCCTAAATTATCTATCCAAAATCTTAAATTTCATCCACACCACCTCGACACTGACCTCGATGTCCAGCGCTCCACAACAACTTTTTAAGGTTTTTTTTACCTTGCCCAACCACTCTGTGGAACCAGCTGCCGCCGACGGTCTTTCCGAACCGTTACGACTTGGGAACCTTCAAGAAGAGAGCATATTCTTTCCTGAAAGGCCGGCAAACGCATTTGCAAGCTCTTCGATGTTGCAGATGTTAATGGGCGGTGGTGAGCCTGCCCGTTTGCCTATTTTTCGATAAAAAAAATACCAACATAAGTTCTGGGTCGTGTTGCATTTGTTTGTAGGAAGTCGTGTTGCTTACCACCAGACGAACAGCTTGCTTGTCTCGTCATTCGGTAGTATATAAAAAAATAACCATTCCCATTTATAATAATTATGTACAAGGCACTCACGCCTGTAATCCTCGAAAGGGTGGATGCAGGTGTTACCCGTACCTACACACACACTTCCACCAGCTTGTTTCTATCCAATGATGTGATATGGAGCGTGCCTATCGCCATACCAGGCACAATTACAGACTCTGGGCTGATGTTGAGCATATCCAGCCATGTGATAGATAATCTCAATATCAGTTTTACCTGACCCGGGTATCGAACCTGAGACCTCAGCACAGCAGTCGTACCGCGTACGCAATAGAACTGCGCCACCGAGAAAGTCATTTACAATAATTACTAGCTGTCCCTCGCGATTTCACCTGCATGTTACTACCCTGCTCCCATGGGTCATAGCGTGATATACATATAAACCTCATGAATCGGTCTATCGCTGAAAACTGCATTAAAATCCGTTGAATAGTTTAAAAGATCAAAGCGAACAGACAGCGGAAGCGACTTCATTTTATACTATTAAAGATGTTGGATGAATTAAATTGACCGCGACAACTCTAAACATTTGCAAGATAGATTGTTTCACTTACAAAGATATTATAATAGTTGTAGGTAAACTTGAACGGGTCTGGTGGCTACGTGACAATCGGGGACTGCCGAAACGAGACGTAACTCGATACGTCCAGAAAACCCTAAAACTGTTGATTACGGGCAGCTACGGTTACATTACAAGGAATTGAGACGTTAGGGAGAATTAGTTTTTCAAGATAATCGCTAGAGGATCGTAATAATATATCCGTTCTTGTTTTTTTTATCCTAGCACGATAAAGTTACTATACCTGACCTGATGCTAAGTACAGTGCAGTCCTAATATAATAGCAACTGTATAATGACTTTGTATTTCGACTGTCGCCAGAATTATGCCGGCCTGAAGTTACTGGATACACTGGCTGATTCCGGAACGCGACTCGCTGGAGCGAGCTACTATACGGATTTTTTAAATTGTGCGGTGGTCGCTATACAGTTGTTAAATAAAAAGCAATTGTAAACTTTGAAATGCACTCTACGGTGTTTATTCAGCTAAAGGAAATGATAATTAATGGATTGGGATGGGGAGGGGTATATGGGACTCCAGATATCTCACTCACCGTACGAAACGCAGCAGCAAGCCGCTACTTTACGTCGGTTTTCTGTGAGACAGTGGTAACGCCCCAATTGAGCAGGCCCATCCGTCCTGTAGACAAGACTATCTACAGCTTGGCTCTACATACAAAACATATCCTTCATACGAGGCTCAAAAAATGTTTCACAGTGGTAGCAAATTGGCTTTACCCTCTGACCTGGCTAGCCATGGGCTATAGTAACTAGTTACAAATAAAAAGGCCCTTATCCTTATAAATTGGTTAATCAGTC
This sequence comes from Amorpha juglandis, assembly GCA_949126905.1. Lineage (NCBI taxonomy): Eukaryota > Metazoa > Arthropoda > Insecta > Lepidoptera > Sphingidae > Amorpha > Amorpha juglandis. The sequence goes on from OX421380.1 coordinate 4,635,978, forward strand.
ATTTAGTTTGCATCACTAACCCGATGACGCCGCTGTAACTACTTCTAATAAAGGAAAATACAATGAGGAAATAACCATGACGTTAAATTCTGTCTGTGAGTAATTTTGCCACGACCCACAGACTCGTCTAGGCTTCAAGCTACGTCAGCTGTAAGCCATGTAAGCCAGCTATGGGGTCCTGGCCTCCTTTGCTATTTACGGTTAAATATATGCCGAAAAAGCGTCTACAATACTTTTGGTTCGATTTTGTTTTCATTTAGAGGTGAACCCAATATATTCGCATCCTCATGGGATATAAACGTTACTGCAGTGCGTCGAGCATGTTCTCTGAACACCGTGTGCCCGATTTCTTCGCCGTTATCAGGTCCCGTATTGCTTCCTTCTGGAACGCAATGCGCACTTCTGGTAATGGCATTCTCAAGGCTGTCTGTGAGGATCTCTCAAGTCCTGTGTTCGGGTATTGGCTATCTGTTCACAATAATGCAAACAGAAAATGAGGTTGACAAGGCATACCTAAAGAATTTTTCGGTTATTTTATATTTGTATTAGTTTTAATTTTTATTGGGTTTTTTATTGCCTTTCAATAAAATTATTATTATTATATTGGTATTCGTTAAGATATCACTAATATTCGATCATATATCAGTAATCCGACGAATCGTGATATCCTAATATTCCATATTCACTATATTCATATGTCAGGCGACTAAAATCGGTCGCCTAATAATTATTATTCTCAGTGGATGATACGCGGTGATACAAGCGTGAAAATAATATTAATGATATTCACATATTAGTTGAAATATTGTAATATTATTTGAAAATTATATTAATATTAGCTAGCACCGACAAATATCGGTATTAACCCATCTTTTTTTGGATTCATATTGAGTCATTTGTATGAATCACTTATTATTAGCATTGGACTGCGCTGCCCTGCAACTGCTATGTCTTATATCTGCTGTCAATCGATTTGGTAAAACCCACGACGTCAATTATTGGAATGAATAAAAAAAATAAACGACAGAATATAATAAATACGCACTTACGCCTGAATCCCCGAAAGGGAAGGCAGAGTGTAGCTCGTACCATGAGTCCCATAATGTGTCAGTCCCCTACCGGACCCAAATTCCAGACTCCGGGATCGAATCTGGGACCTATGCACAGCAGTTGTACCACATACGTAATACAACTACATCACAGGCAGTCGACAATATAATAGATCCATTTCAAAAGTAAAAAAAGGGTTTGAAATAAAATAAAACACATTTAAATTGGTCCATTTGTTTGGGGGCTATGGCTCCACATATAAAATAATTAAACTTATGACATCTCTCTTTTTATGGTGGATAAAAAGACAGAACAGGCAACTGTTAATTCGGTTACATCAGTTTTAAACCTAACTGTTTTATTATTATCATGTATTAATTGTAAAACAAATGAAAAACTAATGTGAAATTGTGCAAAAATGCGTAAAACAAATGCGAACAAATACTATTTATTTAATAGCCTGAATAATGGAAAGAATAGGTCGCTCGTCGGGTGGTAAGCGACACGCCTATCCATAAACAGAAGCAACACCACACATAACTTTGAATTACAATTCACTGGATGACACTGTGCTGCGCTCGTCATGCAAAAACAGATGTTAAGCCTCATAACGCCTAGTTAATTTCATTGGCTTCAATGTCCTTCAACGGGAACACAACAGTGCTTACATTCCGTTGAATGGCGACAAAAGAGACAAAGCGGACGATTACCTGATGGTCCTTTGCATACACTGCACCAACCAACTAGAGCAGTCGGATAAAAACAAAATAATATTAAACAAAACTCAATAAATGACTTCAAACAATAATACTGGAAAGTCAAAAATAACAGCTAACTCAAAAACGGTTCATAAGTTTAGTACAAACTTATTTATATTTTTATTTTTTTACTGGAAAGTCAAAAATAGCAGCTCACTTAAAATCGGTTCATAAGTTTATTACAAACTTTTTTAATTTTTCTATTTTTATATTCCCTCTCATTCGGTAGAGGAGGCACGTGCTCAGCAGTGGGACGAATATAATATGTATATAGGGGTAATAAAAAAAAAATGTTGTAGGATAAACAACTATGCAATGGCACGCAAATAACAATACACAATTACAAAATCGCAAAGAATGTGCTGTTACCCGTTTAGGAGTTTAATTTCTTTATTTCGTACTTATCAAATCAGTAAGCTATCAGGCAGTGAATGTATTTATTATTTACTTACCCTAAATAAATAATTAAATTGTCAAAAAATCTAAACCAATTTTATCTGGGACCATACCGCAGCTAAATTTTACCGAATAAAATTTTCTTTAATTAGATCGGTCCACAATTTGTAGAGAAATCGATGTACATACTACATACTTAAAGAGCAACAACAAAAAAATAAGCAACCGAATTTTGAACCTCCTCTTTTTTGAAGTTAAATATGAATTCACAACACTTTATTTACTTCAACCGCGATTTCTTTACGAAAACATAAGGCTTCTTTTTGGCTAACAGTCAGTCACATTTGTGATGTTAATCCGACAAAGTTAACGAGGCCCTATTGTTGAGGCCTAATATTATCCCTCAAATGCTTAGTAATTTCGAGTGACTTATCAGATTAGGCGCGGAATCATATGAACATTCGTGAAGTGTTATTAAATTTAATTTATATGTTTGACAGAGTATATTACTAACGCTACTCAACGACCGATTGTCTAACGCAGCGGTTTGCAAAACTGTAGAGCTACGAAACATTCAACAACAACCTTTTATTTTATAGACCTCTACATATTTTAATGATCATTGCACTACATTATGCGAACAAACATATCCGAAACTTGTATTTTGTGATGAGTTTATTTTCAACTAGCTTTTCATCGCGGCTCCGCATGATCTGCTTGTTCCGGGATAAAAGTAGCCCATGTTCATCAGGGATAATGTAGGATTCTAATGGTGAAAGAATTTTTCAAATCGGTCCAGTAGTTTCAGAGCCTATTCAATGCAAACAAACAAATCTTTCCTCTTTATAATATTAGATTAGATGTGGTCGGATATTTCGTAAATACGATCAAATATTTCCCTTAGTTCATTGACAAATATAACTAATTCACGGATCCTTAGTGACCTTTCCACGGAACGTTTGGGTTTTTAAATCCACTTTAAAAATGGCTGATCTAGCGGTTACTTATTTTATTTGCGAGTAGCCGCCTGTGAAGCGAGAGGCCGCGGGTTCGATCCCCACATCGAGACAAATGTTTGTATGAAATTTACAAATATTTGTTCGAAGTCTGGCTGTTGTGAGACCGAAAGTCTCTCGTGGTTCCTGATACCCACGACACAAAACTCGTATCTTACTGTGGGGTCATTATGTATGTGGCTGTTGGGTGTATTTATTTATTATATACGGAAACTTGTACTCGAAATTAATCCCGCTATTAACTTACGTGAAGCTCTGAATAGCAGAAAGGGCGAAATTTCCTTTTACTACAGATTTACGGACGTTTAGTTATTAACAGTTACGTCGTTCCAGGCCGTCATTATCTAGAACGAAGACCGCATTTAGGTACGAGTTGCGTCTATGTACTGGATCATTTAGACGAGGCCATATCCACGGCAAACTTAAGAATCTGTCATTATAGTAAAATTTGTATTTACATGATAAACTATAGAAAATATAGAATATCTGTTGATTGTATCATAAAAAGGTAACATTTTGAAAAACCAAACGTAGCACAGTACTGACAACTCTGTTATAAAAATAAATATTTTAAGTTATATCTTAGTATGGGGTCAGGACTATGTGTGTGTCTGTTTTTTTTTACTAGCCCTGTATTATACACGTCCCACCGCTGGGCATGAACCTCCTCTACTGAATGAGAGGGGTTAGGCCTTAGTCCACCACGCTGGCCTAATGCGGGTTGGTGTACTTCACATACCTTTGAAACATCATATCGAGTTCTCAGGTATGCAGGTTTCCTCACGATGTTTCCTTCACAGTTAAAGCAAAATGTAAAATGGGTACTTTGCAAATTCGTAATTCGCCGTGGATGTGACGATATGTAGGCAATACATCATTCAGGACATCGAGTGTCATTTATTCATACATTTTACAAGGTGGCAGACCTCTCCCACGCAAGAGTCCACCCTCAGGTGAGGTGAGGTGGTATCACCTCTGTCTATTTCTGCAGCCAAATGCAAAATTGTAAACATTGTTGTGTTTAAGTTTGAAGGATATTGAAGCCAGTAAAATTGCTGGGCATTTTGAGACTTTGTAACTTATGTCTCGGGGTGATGAACGCAGTCCAGTGCCAAGCAGTGCTTTGAAATTAAGTCCTGTGTGGTACTGTATTTGTTTATGGGCAGGTGTGACGCATACAACCTGATCGTTTCGTCATTCAAGCTAATGAGAAATCATAATCCGTTAATCTGGACTGTCTCTATTTATACAATGCCAATAATAGACCGGCTTAAAGCTGTAACTAAGGCTAAATTGAAAGAATGACGTTGAGCTATCACACGATTCTGAGAAACTTGCTAAACTAATTCCTTGCACAAAAAATGTCTGTCGAATCCGAATATGTATTGCGCGTCTCAGGTAATTTTTTTAAATAAAAACTAGTAAAGAAAGGTTTTAATTAGTGCTATATTAAAATTTTTGCAGCAAGATTTCTAGTGTAATTGACATATTAACATAAATAAACTCTATGACCAAAATAATCCTTGTGATGGAACAAAAAACGCGACAAGTCTATTACTATTACAATGTTCAAAAGTTGAAATAAATAAGATCATTAAAAACGTTTCTGTCCGCGTCTTGTCGCATCTCAGTCGCGCGAAACCTCTATTCCGCTAGATTTTTGTAAGATGCAAATCGTCAAGGTCATTGGTCCTCACTAATCTTAATGGTATTTTTAATAGATTGGCCTCGTATAAATGGTCTATTAAACACAACCGGCAAGACATGCAGAAGAAGGAACATAAGTTTGATAAGTGAACATTTCAAAATAAATAACCACTTTAATTAATAAAAAAAATAAAAATGGTAATCATTGATCATTGGAATTGGCAGAAGGGTATCAAATTATTGACTGAAATGTAATATAAAAAAACATCTTAATAATCTAAAAAAATAATTTTATGGAATTTAATATATACATTACGATTATTATATAAGTTTTAAACAATCACTACAAGAAATTTATTAGGTTACTCGGTGTTGAAATTTTTTATAAACAAGCTACAGCACAAAAGTTACTAAAAATATTTGTTAGATTTTTTTTATACGTACTATGCGTCCCGGTCTTCTAGGCTCAGTTCAAGTTGATTTAGACTCAACAGGGTTGTTTGTAAAGCCCTTGCACGCCAAATTGCACTGTGCAGTGCGCATATTGTGTAATGAAAATTGCATATCTTTAAACCGGGCAATTCTTTTTTTTTATTAGCCCTACATATTATATTCGTCCCACTGCTGGGCACGGACCTCCTCTACTGAATGAGATGGATCAGGCCTTAGTCCAATTCTTTAATTGTTTTTTATGATTATTTTTATATAAGTATGACTTTGAGCACATCGTTAAGAGCATGCTGCCTAAAATATTTCGTGCGTTAGCTCCGCCCATCCACCCCGCTACCCTCTGCACTTGTACGCAACGCGTCGTTTCGCGCGTCGCTTGACGTTATAGTAGTGGGCATAAATACACGGAGACTTCTGTACATAAATATATTTTTATTAATATATTTTGTTTTGAAAGACAAATGTTTTGTTGATATAATATAACAAAATTGTATCAGAGCTGTGTCTGTACATTTGATATGTTTAAAAAGTAATGATAAACATATTCGATTACAGAAATATATATTTTTAATTATCTTGTCTGTATGTTTGTGCGTGTATTGTACACGAAAACCCACTGAATGGAAATATGAACAGGATTATCGCAGTTTGTATGCATATTTCCAAACTTAGAATCTTTGATGCTTTTTTCACATTTTTTAACCAATGGAAAAACAGAGGAGGTATATATATATACAGACGAATTGCGAACATACATTTACATTACATTTTGAGTGGTAGAGCCACGCTGAAGACAGTTTTGTCTACAGCATGAATGGGCTGGCTCGACCGGGTCGTTACCACTGTCTCACAGAAAACCGACGTAAAGTAGGGGCTTGCTGCTGCGTTTCGTACGGTGAGTGAGATATCCGGAAGCCCAAATCCCCTCCCCTTCCCTATCCCTAATTATCCCTTACCTTTCAGGTCGGCAACGCGCCCATGATTCATTCTTCTGGTGGTGGGCGTACTTGGGCGGTGGATATCACTTACCATTAGGTGACACACATGATCGTTTGCCGGCCTATGCTATAAAAAAAAGTACAATATATTTGTTTATTATATGTTCACACATAATGCCGCTAAATGTAGACTGGTTACAAAAACATACTCTAGTAGTTTCATGAAAGAAATTAATGTTATTTGCGCCTTTTGAGTGTTTTTTCTTTTTTTCTTCTTCAAAATTTAAATGAAATATATTTTCGTTTGAACAAATGTGTTGGTGCTATTTTAAAGAAAATTCATTTATTTTTTGTTTTATATACACATGGTCCGGGTTCCCTGGGCCAGCTGATCCACTTGATTACTATCAAGCTAATTTTCCGTGAGTAGCTTCGTTTCGATGAGACGCCCAACAATTCCCTATGCGAAAATTCTCTATTGTGGTAGCTAACAGAGGTAGCAAGGATAGAATATTTCGATTTGATGATGCTCAAATTTTTTTTATTTTATTTGTAGGACAATATGACTGTTAAATTATATAAATATGAACTAAGTAAAAACAAAAAAATCAGCTGGTTAGTAATAATTTTTTATGACCTCGTTTGCGATACCTATTGGAAGCCCCTCCTTCCAATAGGTATGATTACTAACCAGCTGATTTTTTTGTTTTTACTTAGTTAATATTTATATAATTTAACAGTCATATTGTCCTACAAATAAAATTATAAATTTTTAGGTATCATCAAATCGAAATATTCTATCCTTGCTACGTCTGTTAGCTATCACAATAGAGAATTTTCGCATAGGGAATTATTGGGCGTCTCATCGAAACGAAGCTACTCACGGAAAATTAGCTTGATAGTAATCAAGTGGAAAAATGGCCCAGGGAACCCAGACCATGTGTATATAAAACAAAAAATAAATGAATTTTCTTTAAAATAGACTATAGTTTAATTTTCTTTTGTTTTTCAAAAAATGACTGTACGTCGATGATACGTCTACCCATTAGAACGTGTATTCAAAAGGAAATAACGAAAAGTGCAAAAAAGAAGGAATAAATACTGTGTATTTATTTATTAGGATGATACTCATGTGTCTATAGAATGGTTTAAGGTCGAAATAAAACAACAAAATCTTACATCTTCACCTTATATTTTGTACCTCGTAAGGATTTTGTCATGATCAACATCAATCTGAAAGACATCATAATAATATACATTTCGTTATATAAAAAAAAAAATATCGTAAATTAAACAACATAACAGTACGTTCCATACAATGTCAGTTGCATCAAGTAAGGGTTATATATTGTCATATTTGCTTTCATGGAACAAATATTATGAGAAATGTTCTCTTTGACATCGTATGGGTGGTTTGTCCCCGAGAGTTGATGGTGGCGAAATATATGCACGATGAATAGCTGTTATGTTTTCAGTTTTCTCGCTAGATTCAAGGTTTATCAAGTTTAGTCTGCAAAAACATCATCAACAATCATCATCATATAATCAAATCATATTTTTTAACATCACTAGAAGTTAGAGCTCAGGATCATCATGATTTTCATCCTTACCCATTTATGTAATCAATTGAGGAATTGGCTATTGGTAGGATATTCCTAACCGCTCGGATAGCGACAACCATACACACGGTGTAAGAACCCGTCATAATGATCCCACACACCTTGTGTGGATCGCATTCCAGGATCAGCCAGTGTATAATTGGTTCTCCCGAGGAGTTTGCGACATGACTCGATGGTTGGTTGAGACGGGTATAGGGATACATCCTTGTATCCCTGTGCCTTCATCAGCCATCCGCCTATCCTGTCGCAGGCTCTTCGATTTGCCTCTTTCCTCTTCCGGAGTGTGAAGAAACATTATGTTAGGCCGGCATGATTCTGGTGACCACCGATAATCTCGTTGTTCATCGATGGTCGCTGGAGTTTTTGGTCTACACTGCGCTTACCATCAGGTATAGCGCAGTCATTTTGCCGTGCTAGGACAAAAAGTAGGTAAGCTGATGGTAAGTGATCTCCACTCATTGGTGATTTATGTAAATAGATTAAATAATAATGTAACAATGATTTAGGTAATTATGTAAATAAATCATCAATGAGTGGAGATCACTTAAGTATGAATAACAGTCGAGCCGGCTTATTCAGATTGTAGATAAATCACAAAAGTGTCTACAGCATGGTTCTTTACATAGCAAAATAATCGTCATTTTGTTTCTCCATGATAATAAAAAGAACATAGATTAGATTTAATGTAAATAATTACATACATAGTTAGTAGTTATTACCCATTATCATATAATAATGCCAATAAAATATGTAATAGTTTGTTTTATTAGCATGAATAACGTTTTGCTAGCCTGATGGTAAGCGCCACATCTGACCATAAACAGACAATATTACACAGAACTTTAGATTACAACGCACTGCGTGATATTGGATTGCGATATTTACTCCGAGACACAAATTTTGCAGTCTCATAATGCCCAGTAATGTCACTAGCTTCAAACCGAAACACAACAGTACTTACACACTGCTACATGGTAGGACAAATAAACGAAGCGGTGGTACCAACCTAGTTGGTCTCTCGCATACGAGGGACCGACCACCTAGTGAAGAAGAAGATAAAGTAAATATTACTTACAATATCAAGTTAGTAATAATACATGACGATTAGATGCATACTTGCTTATAATCTTATTATTAGTATAGTATAATATAATGTTAGAGTAACTCACTCTTCATGCATCACAAAAGTAGAAACTAAATCAAATAATTGCCGAGGCGACTCCACTGACTCTTTGTTCCGGATAACCATCATTCGATTTTCTTTATTTCTTTTTCTAAAAAAGATAGGGTATATAAGTCATTATAATGATTGTTTATACATACTCACGACTGTAATCCCCGAAGGGATAGGCAGAGATGTAACTAGTGCACCCACATTTCGCAAAGTGTATTTCCATCCCATGATGTGACAGCGGGCGATCCTATCGCCATACCGGGCACAATTCGGGATCAAACTCCGGACCGATACTGAGCATTTCATGATAGAAAAACCCAATATCATTTGACCCGACCCGGGGATCGAACCCGAGACCTCAGCATAGCAATACCGCGTACGAAATATAACTACGCGACCGAGGCATTATTATGTATGTAATAATGTAAATAGTTAAATTCTATTTTAGAAATAATATTATTAAAATATGTTATATTATATATAATAATACTTTTAATTTCAAAATGTACAAATAACATTCTAACAAAATACTTACGCTTTTGCTTCTCTCATAATCATTGCAAAGTTTTTGAAACGATTCACTTTCTTTCTTTTTTGCACAAATTATTTATTGTCTGTTTCGCATAGTTTGTCAAATATAATAAACTGATTCAACACTCGGGCCACAGTATAATTATCTACAGTATTCCATCTTCATAGAAACGGATGAATCGCGAGCTATGCCCACGTGACTCGATATACGTGTGCGTTCAGTGTGCAGACAGTCCCGACTGTGCCGCAGTGACGAATGGACGGTGTGTTTTTTTTAACAATAACCACGCAATTTTTTCACTAAAAATAAGATCAAGTACATATTTATAATGACGAGTAGGATGTATTGTGCTGTTTTTGGTTGTATGAATTCGTCAATAACGCATCCAGGGATAACTTTTTTTACATTACCTGGAAACTGTGAAAGGTAAGACTATAAAATAATTTTACTTACTAGTAGGTAGGTACCTAATGTGTGTTTTTTAATGGATAAGTATTTCTTTTTAACTCCCGAAAATAAATGTCTGAATTAATAAATAAAGTAAATAGATTAAATGAAAGTGATGGGCACGAGTGAAATAGGTAGTTATAACACGCAGAAATCAACTTGGCACCTCAGTGGAATGCGCGTCCCCTCCCACCACACCCCACCGCCTACCGCTCTCGCCCTCGACGCGTCATTACGGTCAGTAAATTAAATACTACCGTTAGGCACGCGCCTCCTTCGTGTTGTTTTCGTTGTTATTGTTATTTTTATGGATATAAAACTGTTACCAAAAAATATACCTACATTGTTAAATGTTACCCCTTATTAATAAACGCTGAATAGGTATCTATTGATTAATTATTATATGTTTAGCGTCAATCACACATTTGTCATCTGTGAGAGTGAGAATGAGACAAAACATATTTTAGTAACCAATTTAGTAGGTACGCACGCGAACCCACGCCCATGAACTTCGCTTGAAAACGTGCCCATCCACATTCGCAGTCACAATCACTTGTATTGATAGGTCTCATAAGGGTACTTGAATTTTTTATGCAGTTAGTATATTCCTATGACGTCATTACACCGAGGTGCCTAGTTAACTTCTGCGTGTTGTATAGGCGGTTGATGCGGTACGGTAGGTACGCTTGTGTTAAAACCTCAGGGCATGTGTATTTTGTTTTGTTAGTTTGTATAAGTAATGACGTGGTATTTTATTACAACTTTGCAACTTAAAAGGTACTTTTTATTACTTAGTTGTTGTCGTTATTTAGAATGGGTGTAATGCTCTAACTGAATCCATAAAAAAGTATTTTATAATCACAAAACTAAATGGAATCACAAAGTAGGCAAATGTAATTAAAATGCTGGAGGCGGGCAGCCCTATCGCATGTTTACGTACCGCGCGGCTGTAGGCATTTATTTCTAAAATTCAGCTGAGTTACAATACAGTACAGTGCTCGGGCAGAGCGTTCGCGCGGCATAAAACACGTAGTCTTTCCTTGAAGCACGGCGCTGTACTAACGATAAATAGCTTTAATTATTAGTTACCGTGCACTACTCAACACACTATGAGAAATGACATAAGGTTGAATATTGCGCACATCGTCGGACGTTTATCAATGCACAGAAGTAAATGACGTAAGTCGCAAATCTATTATAATTTATATTATGAGTTTTAATTGATCTAGGTAATTTATATCTTAGCAGTGGATAATAAACAATATTTACTAACTGTGAATATTTATTTTAGACATATAACTCAAGCCATTTATTAGAAACAGCAAAAATTCTACCAAAAATACATCGTTTTCGGAATAAAAATGTATCGAGGGAAAATAACACAATTGTGTAACTGTCTTATTAACGGAAAGAAATAGGACTGAAAAATCATATATTAGAGTTTTATATTCCTTGGATATATAATTGACGCAGTATGGTCATCGAAACTAACGTACAATTTAGGGAGCCTCCTCTTAAAGGACATTGTCAAAAATGGCCTATGAATCAACACGCATGAAACATTTACTATAATTATTATTATTATTTATAATGTACATTATAATTATTTCAATAGAACGGACACTTTTTAATTTCGAAAACAATTTAAAAAGTATTCACTTCCGTCATAGTCCTCGGTATTATAATTTTTGGTTCAAATTCGGGTTTTTAATAGGCAAAGGTATTGTAGCTCATACAGCCAAATCTTTGTAATAGCACTCTTAATAAGAGTTTGACACAGACAAACGTCAGTATTTAATTCGTCAGTATCTCAAAACTCAAGTGTTGAGAATACTGACGCTTGTCTGTGTAATTAAAAACCATTATTTTATTAACCATGATTATGGTTTTTAGTCACAAACAGTCCGATATGATTTCGCAGTACCATAATACGGCTTGTCATGATTTTTTTTTATTTATTTATGGCTTCGCATTGTTATGCACTTCGCCAATGACAAGTGTAATTTATTCTCAAGTCTTCACAAGAACGATGAAATATCGGTGTGGAAGTTTTCAAGGACTTGTTGGAGATTTGGTGTGCATTCTTTCCAGTACGATACTTAATTCACTTATTTCAATATTTCCATACACTGTTCATCGCCGTAAATGTTTATTGCACAAATCCACACCACTTTTATACAACAAACACAACATTAAATTAGTTTTTGAAATAAATTAAAATCAGCGATGAACCGCACTGTCAGAATTCCCGCCAAAACTCCGTCAAAATGATTTAACAGATGACAACATTTGACATTTGATAGTATTTATTGGCCTAATTATAACCTCAAAATCCGAAAGTTTTTTATTTATTTTTCGGAATTCTCAAGTGTCCGTAGTTTTAATTTAGTTTCAATCAAATATATACATTATCTAAAACCCAAAAAGTAAATTCACCTCCCTGTTGGTTCTTAGGCCAACTATGTATGGACGACGAACAATGTCCTTTCTTCAAGTTCATTTTGTGTCACCTTATCGTTATGCACATCAGCATTATTCATTGGTAATGATGATCTACATTATGTATGCGTCTGTTAGTCCATTAGTCATTATTTGATCATGTACACATTTTTATCTGGTGACTGACCAGATGCGCACTGCTAGAAAATTAAATATTAGTACTTATTCGTTAAAAACGAAGATTTCCGAAGCGCTTAAATCTAATGAGACCTGTGCATTGATTTTAAAGACTTCCTCTATAAAATATAACAAGTATACTGATGAACTTGTACCAAATATCATCCTGAACAGAGTCCGGGTTAAGCCACGGTTAGACGAGACGTCCTTCGGCGAGACGGAGCGACGACCTGCGAAATGCGGCTAGCCAGAGTTGAATGTAGCCGAAATGCTCGTAGACAGATTTTAGGATGCCTACGCGTCTGACTGACTGATACCGGCTAAAGATGATTTTTGTCTGCAGTACGATAATTACCTATGTTGAATTTTATACATTACTTTTTAAACAACAGAAATTAATACGAAAGAGAATCTTTTTGTTAAAATACAATCGAAATTGTTCTAAAAATTAGCCCGCAATTATGTTTTTTATAGCATAAGCCGGCAAACGAGCAGGTGGGTCACCTGGTGGTAAGTATTCTCCATCGCCCATGTACACCCACAATACCAGAAGAATAAAGAGCGCGTTGCCGACCTTAAAGGAAAGGGATAATTAAGGGATTAGGAACGGGAATTTGATTTGAGCTTCTGGATATCTCACTCACTGTACGAAACGTAGAAGCAATCAGCTACTTTACGTCGGTTTTCTAGTCAGTAGTTCTTTCTCTGATAGTGCCAGTAGTAACAATCCAGACGAGCCGGCCCATTCATGCTGTAGATGAAACTGTCTGCAGCGTGGCTCTACAACTCATAGAATAATTTGATTTTTAATATTTACGTGAGCAAAGATGGGTGTGTAGTGGGGAAATCTTACTATCACGCTCACACGCGTATACTGTTATGGCCATTTTGCACGCTGACGTCAAGATTTGCGTAGTCTGTCATTTGACAAGTACCCCATCTAATAGATACTAACTTACTTTTGATGAAATTCTTTTTGTAGGTTTTAGGTAACGTAATTTATAATTTGAATAATAAAAAAAAATCAAGTCCACTACGCTATATTTGATGGTTTATCACAGAATGTAAATCATAAAACGATTTATAAATAAGTTTGTTCTACATTTTCTCGCGAACGTGTAAAAGCTGATTAAAAATAAAACACAGTAAGAACTGCTGTAGTCTTTGGAATTTGGTATCTTAAGATATAATGCCCCTAGTGCGAGTTAGTAGTAGACAGTATTGTTAATTTGCCCTACACCCTCCTGCCGCTGTCCCGATTGCCATCTCCTTCACCCTAGTCCATGAATCCCTACATTTAAGGATCCCCTCCCTCTTCCCATGCTTGTTGGTGTGCCTTTTCCTGCCAGCCTATAGCGCGGTGGTTATTCCAAAGTTCCTATAATCTTAAATTAGTCTTATTAATGACAAATGTTCTGTACTTGAACTGTCATAAGCGCTTTTTTAGCCTACATGAGGAATAAAGATTTTGATTTTGAGTTTTTCCATATCTGTCAAGTGTCACATCATCAGTACTCACAATAATATGTATAGCGCCTTGAAGAGTTGCCTTGCCTTGGTTGGTATACGAGCAAGCAGCCCGCTTGGTGGTAAGCGGTCACCGCCGCTCATGGACATCGGCAATACCAGAGGCATAACCAAGCAGCTGCCTACCGTTGAAAGTGATTGGAAACCTATAAACTTCAAACACCTTTGTCGTTAAGGATGACGAGACAGCTATCCCAAGCACTCGCTTTATGCATATCAGTTATATTTGTTTAACAGCAAGTAAACATCATGTTTTGGTGGTTGTTTTTTTTTACTAACATGAATGACGAAACGAGTATGTTGCTGGCCCTATAGTTAGCGTCACGCTTGCCCATAAACAGAAGCAACACCAATCAGAACCGCGAATTATGAAGAACTAGCTGTGCCCGCGAACTTCGTTTCGCCATCAAAAAGCTTTCATCCCCTATTTGGACCCTTTAGAGGCTGAAATTTAAAGAAAAAAATCCTATGTGTGACCCTGGGTCATCAACTATATTTGTGGCAAAATTCATTGAATTCGGTTCACGGGCTTAGATTTTTCATACAAACTTTCATCCCCTTTTTAAACCCTTCAGGGGTTGATTTTTGAAAAACATAGTAGCCTGTGTCTTATTCTGATGTATAAGATATATTATTGTAAAGTTTCATTAAAATCCATTCAGTAGCTTTTACGTGAAAGAGTAACAAACATACATCCATCCATCCATCCATACTTACAAACCTTCGCGTTAATAATAGTAGGAAGGACTCGACTGCGCTCGTCACCCCATTGGATGTTGTCTCACAACACTCAGGAATTTCACTGTCTTTAATGTCCTTCAAACAGGCCTTACAAACTGCTGCTCCTTAAAAAAACTCACTGCCGTATACTCGAGTATCATTGAATTATCCACACTTTTTATTTGTCGTATTAAATACCAATTACCAAATAAATCTACAATATAGTGTTATGACAAATGTGCTTTTGGAATGCAATACTTGTTTTGTAGTATGTGTCGATTGTGTTAATTAACAAGGTTACTTACTATAAGGGACAGTTATGTCATTGTTTTCTCGTATATATTACGCATCAACTGATTCAACGCTTTGAAAAATAATATAGTTATGACACTATGGCATTATATGTATAGGTCTTGTTACTTTTTATATTGGAAAATGAATGTCACTTTGTTCTGATGTGAGTCCATACCATTCATCCGATTGCGAAGAAATTATGGTGCACGCGTCCACTGGTTTTTTTTAGCTTGAATGAAGAAATGAGCCGGCCGCTCGCCTGAAGGTAAGCACCACTCCTGTCCATAAACAAATGGTACTGGATTGCGCTCGTCACCCCGAGACATAAGATGTTAAGTCTCATAATGCCCAGTAATTTCAATGGCTTCAATGTCCTTCAAACCGAAACACAACAGTGGTTACACATTGTTGCTTGGACGGCAGAAATAGACAAAGCGGTGGTACCAACCCAGACGGCCTCTCGCATACGAGGGACGTACCACCTTGTGGTTGGTGTGATTTGGGTTGTGATTCGGGGCTCATAGTCAGTTATACTCACGAATCAACGATTAGCTAGTTATGCAATCCTTTGCGCGGTTCATCGATAGATTGGTGACCATTTAATGGTAGTTCAATTGAGCGTCTCCGTGCTGTGAACTCGTAGAAGTCGGTCCTACTGTTATCAAATGACAGCAGTCGTTATGCTAAGTCTGAGGCTTTCGGGCGGCTTGGAAACTTTGATACTACACTGGCCACTAACTATTCGATCTCGAATAGAATAATCTTCTGTAGGATCTCCTTGTTTAGTTGAAATTCTTTAGCTTTTTATGCACTGGTTACTCGCTGTACTAGGAATTTATAATAGAGCGACATGTTTGTTTTTGCTTTGTTCTTGTGATATGCAATATTTTTTTTATCATGTAAAGTTTTGTGTCTTTTTACTCTTATATTCATTCTCTTGTTGATTACCAACATTCGTAGGCTGATAAAGTCTTTTGAATCCTAATATTAATAGTTTGATATTACTTCTCTCCCGGTTTCACCCCGTGTATGATAGTGCTCCGCTCCCGTGGGTCGAACCGTGATTTTATATAGCTGTGGACCATCGTTTAAAAAAATCGGTCAAGCCATTTAGAAGTTACTCAGAAACAAACAGTAACAGCTTTCCGACCTAAATTACAGTGGAGTTATTTACGAAATGTCAGAAACAGTGTAAAATTTAATGGATTATTTCAATAAATATGTTAAATCTTTATATGTATATGTAGGTATATAACCGTTCGTGTATTTATGTTATCGTGTAACTATTGAACGCTTTGACCGATTCCCACTATATTTGTTTTGTCGAGACGATAGTTAATAGCTATACTTATCATCATCAGCCACAGGACGTCCACTGCTGAACATATGCCTCCACCAAAGATTTCCAGACCGGCCTGTTGGAAGCGGCCTGCATCCAGCGACTTACTGCGACCTTTATCTTTTT
Organism: Amorpha juglandis; assembly: GCA_949126905.1. Taxonomy (NCBI): domain Eukaryota; kingdom Metazoa; phylum Arthropoda; class Insecta; order Lepidoptera; family Sphingidae; genus Amorpha; species Amorpha juglandis. The sequence continues at coordinate 4,652,627 of OX421380.1, forward strand.
TATTCCTTTTTAAAACCTCCCTATACTTATATTATGTATAATATCACAGTACGACCCACGGGAAGGGAGCAAGATTTATTTAAGTTATATCTTTTTGATATATCATTAGATATATCATCTTTTGCATATGATCTACATTTACTAATTAAATTTTAAATACGATCCGAGTCTCAATTGTAGAGCATTTATTATCCTCATAAAGCAACATGCATTTCGTCACGTAATCTTTTGATGCAAAGGCATGACGTACACTCATACTTTATTGAATCCTCTATTCATACATCTCATACTATATACGTGACTAAACCTGCATCAAATAGGAATATAACAATGAAACCAAAGTTTAGACAGTTTTAAGTGTAATATTTATTTAATGATCATTTCTTAGCTTAAGACAGGAAACATTTATAAAATAGCAGCTAATCACAATAATAAAATTATGATAACATTTACAAAACTCTCATTTAGCTTCACTATATCCGTCGAACAATTCTCACCTCGCCTCTCGACGTATAGCTACCGATGGCCGTCCGTCCGTACGATATAAGGTACACCCTAACACACAGCAATGTTCTGATATTGTTCATTTTATTAAAGACAAATAGTTCATCGACGCCGACGATTGTACTGATTTTGATGAGCAATGAATTTATGTTTTATACAGCTAAAGTTTGCTGATGCTTAGTTACCGGATTATATACATTTGTACCTCGATTGTATTCAACAGTTGCGTCATAATGCATTATTTTTTTCTTGCTTTTTCTCGTGCGTGTGAAAAGGACGCACCGCTTCAATAGTCTACTTTTTCTTACATTTCCTTCAATTGTACACGATTCAACTAAAACTAGAGGCTCGGTATTAAATTATTTACGTCTATGAATCTCACAATCTCATTAGAGATCATTCCAGAAGCCACGTTCGTTGAGTTGCAATACAATTGTGTTGGGTTTTTGGTCGACCACTCGTATCACATCTACAAGCAGTTTCAAACGTGGCTTAAAGAATACATCGTACTACTTAATTATCATAATAATGTGCGTTTTATTAAACAATTTGTAAAATACATTTGGTTGTAATTTCGATTTATTAACAACTAGTGAACAAAACATTTATTTATTTAGCGATCTGTTTGACTTATTAAACATTAAGTCTCACACCACAACGCCCTAATAAGGGCGTAGGCTGTGTGTACAAGCGCTTAATTTTATAAAATGTATATAATACAATAATGATTATTCAACATTACATACAAATCGAGCGAATTTAAACAAACACAAAAACAAAGTTTTACAACGTGTTTGCAACATTGTCTAAATGCATCTACCGATTTTTAAATGACTTAAAAATCTTTTTTATACATAATGGCCAATAGGAAAGGAATCAATTTATTTTTCGAAGCATCATTTTTACAAGCACATTGTCCAAACAAGTTGGTTGGGAAAACTAGCACAAATACGACACACAGGCTAGGCTAATATCACAGGAGTGCTGGGAACGGTGCAGAGACTCAAACCAGCTACCACCCACTGAACCACCGGCCACCCGCGCAGCCCCGCACGCCCCCGCCGCGCCACCCGACCGCCCGACCACCCCGCCGCCCAACGACACACCCCGCGCGCGCTTGCTCTCTTACCTACCTATTTACTATTCAGAGGGGGCGAAACGGTCCACAACCGATATATTTTGCGACAATTATTAAGACTCCAAAAGAAAAGGAACTCCGCACGAAACAATTGCACAATCAAGTGATTGATCGCTTTCGACTTATTGCACAATCATTCGATAAGTATGCTTGTTACGGTTACCAACCGCAGGTCACTTACGTTGTTATTAACAACCAATAACAAAAATATTAAACCATTCGCATTCCGAACAATGTTTAAAATTTTGCAAACAAACAACTTCCACGAGTGCAATTAAAATAAATATGCCTAAAATAAATTAACAATGCCACAAAAGATCTTTAAAATAAAGGAGCTGGATTATTGTAACCGAATTATAATATCATAATGGTAACGAAGCTTAAAATGGTGACGTAAGCAATAAGGTAACGTTTAAAGAAAAAAAAAAAAAACAAAAATAAACCTTAAAGCGATAATACAACAAAACATGTGAAATATGTGCCACGCGATCAAATGTTTGAACCAACGCGCACCAACCGTTGGCCACACATTTCCTGAATCACGGTCGGTGACACACGCGAGTGTCCGATATGGAAACGAAATTTCCATCCATTGACACATAATTTCTAACAATTTTTCCTTTGTACTTGCTAACGATGGCCAAACAATAGCAATCAGTTGCTCAATTATACGTGGCCTTAAACTGCTTTGTTAAAATACTCGCGCATGTCACCTCAGTAGCCTTTTGTTTAATGTCCGAGAGATTTATATTCATTTGATCCTCAAAACTAGCAAATAAACAACTAACTCAGTCGCAAAGCGGAATAAAAATTAAGCACATAAATTGAACTAAGCGAAAAGACAACATTGTCCACGCAACCGTTCCCAGTCGTTTTGCACTATCTCTTAATAACTAATATTTACTTTACAGTATAATAATATAACATAATATTTACTTCTTACAACTATGCCTCCAATAAACCGTAGAACTTCCCCCCATATCTCTGGCGCAACACGTCACGTCTCAGCCGCGTCATAACGGCGCAGCGATCAAAATGAGTCCAGTCCCTTCGTTCTATAAAAAAATCATCGTTGAACACTAATTGGACCGCGCCCGTCGGCAGCGCCTGAGCAACTTTCACTTAAATAATACAAAACACGCTAACAAAGTAAGTACTCATCTTAAACAACAAAGAATTGGCTAAACGTCTTCTGTCCGTTTGGGGTAACGTGAAAATCATAAACCTCATCAGTCCGTAGTCCATACAGTCGGGGAGCCGCTAGGGCCGGCGGGACTGCGGGTCTGCGAGTCGGCACGCCCCGGCGGGCTCCGCGCCGGCGGCGGCTCAGTGGCGGTCAGCGCCTCGCTCGGCGCCGTCGCATCACAGTGGAGTGTGGAGGTGCGCGCTGCGGCGCGGTCATGAGTCCAGCACGGTGAGCAGGCCGGGGGGCAGAAGAGGCACGTCCTGTCGCGGCATCTGGCGAGCTAGCTGCGCGCATCCGAGGTTCGCGTCGCCTAATTCAGGAATGGCGTCGAGCAGCGCGAGGCATTCGTCCTCCACCGCTCGTCGGGCTTTCTTTCCCACCCAGGAGTCGTCGCACTCCTCGCGCGCGCGTCGCCTCCGCGCTTCCTTCTCCCGGCGGGCCTCTTCGCTGAGCCGGCAGTAGGTGTTGTTGATGCAGACGGAACGGCGCAGGTCCTTAGCGGGGTCCTCGATGTTCTCCAGCTTCTGCGAGCAGATCTCGATGACGCGCTTGCGCTCCTCGTTGGCTCGGAGGCGTGCCGAGATCATGGAGAGTTTGGGGCGTGCAGCCGGTTCGGTGCGCGGCGGGCCGAACATATCGTCCTCGAAGGCGTCAGCGATGTCCACGCCACGCGCGCTCTCGCGCTCTTCTTGCGGCGTCATTCTGTAACAAACGAAGTGCGGACACATTAGCGTCTATTAGCGACTCGTAAATATTCGATACAAAATTAGAATGATCGGAGAGCGAGAGCACGATCGCTAAGAGCCTATCAGTAGATAATATTACGTTGAACATTATATAAGGTGCGGACACAGTTGACCGATGTGGTGGCCGAAGAACGTTTAATAAAATGTAAAACATCGAAACGCGATCGAATCAAAGAGACGCCCTAATTATTTCATAATGACAAATACTAGGTCAATCAGAGAACAATGCATCGGCGGTCGAACGGGCTGATCAGGTTCATAACTTGTTATAATCCGTCTCCGTTCTCAATAACATCAAAAGTGAGTTTATTAGCGGTCGAGTGCCGACAGACGATAAAGAGCGAACGCCAAAGCGCCTCGGAAACGTACTTTTCATAAACACCCACCTAAAAGATAAATCAGGAGAAATGATGAAGAATCCTGACATAAACATCGCGGCGACTCAGCGAACGGCTTCCAGCGGGCACTAATTAAAATGGTTCCACCAATGTCACAGAGTTCACAACGGTGCGCCGTACGCGCGCGCAATTCGTCACTTTGTCCTCGCTGATGTGAAACGCACAGACAAGGGAAACAAAAATAAACGCGACGGCGAACGGCGTGCGCGCAGCGCAGCGGTCTCGCGGCGAATGACAACATACCTCGCTGTAGATAAGACATTGAAAAAGCCAATTGCGTCATGTACCACTACGTACGTGTGGAGAGGAAGCGGGTGACGTAGGGCCAGCCGTCATTTTAAATGCTATTGACTGAACGCTGAGCGCGCAGCGCCGCGTGTCATGAGTAGCTGCTAATTTGTTTACGGGACAAAAGATCCAAGCGGTGTGTCCGCCAAACGCGGCTGCAATGTCTCTACGATCGGTCGCTGATCGCAGTACATGAGGAAATTATAAAGGAATTACTTTTCCGTATCAACTAGAGCTTATTCGATTGTTGGATAAAAAACCCTAAGTTTGCAGTTCATCATTACATGGAATTAAAAATAACATCAAAAGGTTCATGACATCATTTTCCATTTATAAATTTTCTACGCACGTAGACACAACTGTTCCTGGTGGAATATTCAGAGAATGGAGCACCAATCTCATATAGTACAGCATATAACCGTGCCGATGCCCAAATCTTCAAACTCTTTATTATAAAGAGCATGGAAATACAAACGCGAGTAAAAGTGGTTATTACCGCCACCTACTGAGGTCACCCACTTTTCGCCGCTTCTATTTTGGACCAATAACAGTCTTGTGCCGGTACAATATTTGTAATATACTGTACTTCTTTATTTCTTGTGTTAAATGCTTTTTCTACTTTATTTGCCTTCGTTCCGTTGTAGTTCATTTTTAAGAGTGTTTGTACTGCGACTAGATATATCCTACAATCAAATATCTATTACAGAACCTACACTGCCTGTTTGTCTGTTCTACATGTAAAATGCTCTATTTTCAAAAACATATTAGGATGCTGGCTGACATGTTCACAGAATATAACTCATATTACGGCGAGTATATTCTAACAAATAACTAAATAGGAAAACACACTCAACCGCTATTTTTCCTATAATGAATATTGAAATACCCAAACTATCAGCTAATTCTAAGAAAATCATATAAAGAAACTAAAGTCGAACATCTTCATATGCCAATACTAATGGGAACGATAAACCATGGTACGGAATAACAATATCATAAATAGCACTTCAGGTTCAACAATGTGATGCGACCTTTGCAATTGGACATTAGATGGGCCCTCCGTAGGAATATCTACAAATAACATTAAAGGTAACTTACGAACTTTACCTTTGTAAGAAGACCCTTTTTGGTAAAACATATAAGAGGAATATTTAGGTCTCTAACAAACTGGATTGGGTTAAATTTATTATAAGTTTTTTTCTAAGGACACCCACTAAAATAAATCTACTGGCGGTTGGGTGCCTGAATATTTGTATCGCACTAGATAGCGATGAGCGATCTCGCGATGTACACATGCTTAAACCCGCCATAGTAGCTCGTTCTAGTCAGTTGCGTGGCGGGGTCAGTCGGTGTATGTCCAGTTACTTCAACCATACCTAATTCTGGTGACCATCTAGGGCCATAATGTCTCTCAACGGTTGACATTATATTTTGATTGTATTTACTTTGCCGCAGCCGGATAAAATAAACTTCTCCCTATACCGAATCTGCCCAACACGCAATTATTTGCAGATGATGGTTAAGAGTTTGAGGTGTTGTTTATGGTGATGCAAGGAGGCTAACTTAAATTTTTGGAACCCATAATCTCAGGACCGTGATGAACCTTGTCGTTCATCAGACAAAATAGCGTAATGAGATCATAGGCCAAATCTCGCCTCTTATCCTTATTAAAAAGATTAAGAGGTGGGGCAGTTGAATATTATCTCTTTTTCATTATTTATCTATTAAAGTTTAATACCAATAATTAAGCATATAGTCTCTGCCTGTATATTTATTCGCGTATCACGTAAAAACCGAAATAACGGACCCTCTGAACGGGATTTGATGCAGGCCTCACTATTATGAGAAATTCAACTAACATAGGCTATAAAAATACTACTTTGTATCCCTGAAAATGATATTCATAGGGGCGGAGTCGCGAGCAAATGCTAGTAAATATGAACTTGAATGCCATATTATAAAATACTACTAATAATATATAAATTATGAACATAGCTTCAAAAATGTCTGTTGTGTAAATATGCGTAGTTGAAATAGTCAAAATCATACTTTCAGAATATAGCAAAATATTTGGATATTATTTGAAGGCTTTGAATATTTAAATTCCGTAGCAGCTGGTAGAATGTTAGTTACAAAACCATTGAAAATTTTGAGGATGAATTAAATATTGCTAAACATATTCTGCCTGGCACGATGTTAACAACTAAAACTAAAAAAATCATGGAATCTAGTGAAGACTTAGAGCAAAACAAAATTACGGTTTTTAGTATTTCTAGACTCATAAATAAATATTATGATAACTCTACCTTTATACTCTCGTCATAGACAGTTTGCTTTTTTATATAGCATAAAAACGAGCTTGTGAGTCATCTGATGGTAAGTGATCTCTACCGCCCATGTACGCCCACAATACCAGAAGAATCATAGATGCGTTGCCAACCTTAAAGCAAAGGAATAATTAAGGAATTGGGAGGGGGAAAGTGATTTGGGCCTCCGGATATCTCACTCCGTATAAAACATAGCAGCAAACTGCTACTTAACGTTTTCTATGAGACAGTGATACAAATCCGGTCCAGCCGTCCATTCATGCTGTAGACAAAACCGTCTACAGCGTGGCTCTACCACAAAGAATGTATAAAATGTTTAAATAAATCACCAGAAAAAAATAACATTGACTTGTCAAAACAGGATTAAAAATGCTTAAGACGGTATGATTAATAATCCACCGTTTCATATTTCATAGTAAACTAATCGCTTGCTTTTCAAGTAAACAACTCAGTTTTACATCCTGCGGTCAGTTACCATTGAATAAAATATTTTCCACCATTAAAACTCGTAGAAATGTTAATAGTAAATTCTTACTGAGTATTGAGTTGGCATAATACAAATGAGTTAAAACCAACCAACCACGAGGTCAATATGGGTGAGGAATTAATTCATACCATAATAGAGGTAACGGTTTTTAATAGAGAATAAATGTAATGCTTTAATAAATAGTTAATAAAGACACATTTGCTTATAAAACTCCCCCCGTAATGCGTTGACCTAAACTAGAAGATTCCAATTTTACAGTAACACGAAATCTAACTGTACATCAAAATCAATATCTTTGTGCATTCACTAAAAGTTTCCTACGCAATGAATCACAATAGTGCAGAAATAAACTTGTCTAAAATGCTGTAAAACAAAATCTTAGCGGATAGAGTAACAACTCATAAAAACTGGACGTTTACTGTGAACACGTTCCATCACATCTTATTATCGAAAAGACGTTACACTGTACGTGTTTTTGTTCCGAAATAGCTGTTTGTCTGGCTACAGATTCGCTCTTGTTTTAATAACTGATTCATACCGAATCCATTAATATGAATACCGATATTGCTCATACAATCCAACGGGGTTTTTATTATAGAGCTCTACTATGCGTATTGTAGAATTAAACAGTTTAAAGATAAGAAAAGGCACTTTATTATTATTATAAATAGCGTAATTAAGGTGCTTTTGAAGCCACTCTGGTTTTAAATGAAAACTTAATAAGTTTTAAGCGATATTGAGTTTAAAGGGGTCTCTACACGGGTTCGCCAAGAACGCTTGTCATATGTTACGCAATAATCTATTTTTAACCGACAATTCACATTTTTCTTCAAAGTAAAGGAGTTCAAATGAAAACGAATAATGAAACATCAGATATTACGGTTACGGCTTAGAAATTTACCGTAGTTTTTTGACACAATATAATGGTAATATGTCTCAATATTATTCGTCCTCAATTTTATTATTCATTCATACGTTACGGTTACAAATATCAATCTAAGCCGTATGAATGAGACCTGAACCTGAACTTATTAAAATTCTGCAGGATATATAAGTCAAATTTGTGGAATGTATGCAAAGTTAGAAGCGTTTGCTTGTACTTTGTTGTATCAATCGTAAAGTCGTAAAGCCCAGTGACGTCATTAACCAATTGACAATGCTAAGTTGGTGCAATGACATTCAAAAATGCCAAAGCCGCGTTCGATTTATATTTTTTAAAGACGTGTTTTAAGGCAGAGCACCGACGGGCGACGACAGCGCGCCGGGTGTTGCCGACCCCACAAGTTACGATCTTATAAATCTCGCGCGACTCGCTCCAAGCTACTGCCTACCTGTACTTTCTTTTCTCTGTCCTACTCAGTTTGAACTGATATGTTGAGAACGCTAACTAAATATGGGAGACTTTTTTTGTTGGAACTCTTTCTGATGTTGTTACCACGTTTAACACCTACGGATCGTCCGACCTGCCTATATTATATTTGTTTGGTCACGGTGACCTAGCGCTGTGATCTGTTATAAAATTTTGAATGTGGCAATATTTATCGGTGTACACGGTTGGCTACTCTTGTTATCTTGACTCCGGTGTTACCGTTTTCCTCTTGACGTCATATGATATTCCCCAACTCTAATTTAAATTATATTTATCGCATACAAATATTTAATTGTTTGAATTTTGTTAAACAAAAGATCCTTGGGTGTATATTTTTAAATTTTGTTTAGCTCATAACTGGATTTGTAACTCATTCGCTACGAGAAATTATAACTATAACATTACCAAGATTTTATAAAGTGGTAGAGCCCCGGTGTAGACAGTTTTAAATCGTAAAAGGGCCGCCGGGTTAGTAATACACTCTTACAGAACATTGGTGTGATGTCGCACTGTTCATTTTGTTTGGGGAGTGAGATTTCCGGAGGCCCAAATTCTTCCTCCTCTTCTCAATCCTCATCCTTTCCTTTAAGATCAACAACGCATCCATGATTCTTCTGGTATTATCTGTCATGGACGATGATCACTTACCATCAAATGACGCACTTAATTTGCCATTGCTTAGTTGCCATTGTTGTAAAAAACAAGATCCAAATAATAATTAAATTAAAAGCTATATTCGTTTTAAAACATAAGTCTATATAATCAGATATTTCACCCTCAGAGGCCAACAACCCGCTTGAAGTCCTAATCTTTACAGTGATTGAACTGAAAAACCTTGTGTAGGTCGTGGCCCTTCAGAGCAAGCTAAATATAATGTAAGCGCAATAGCAACGAACTCTTTGTAAGACCTAGCATTTTACATCAAATTGGTAGAATAGAAAGTTTCTCGAGCAATTTTCACTTTTATTGCCGGACTGGCCCAAATTTTGTTCTTAAAAATGTTGGACTAAATATTAGGTAACATGTACGGAAATTACTGTAGGTATTATGTATTTTATTTGAAAAATAATTATGTAATATTAACGAATAGACTTTAAGTCCATTGGTACAAACTAAACTTAACTGAAATATAACATAGTTTATTCCTAATAGGTTGTAATGAACTAAAATAACAAAGCATAGCTAATTTTAGTTATACAGGATTGATACAATGTAGATTAACAGACACTTTACACTAAAGAATGTAGATTAACTTTCATCTGAACTGGACTAAATAAAAATTGCATACGTTCGTTTTAGTTCGTTTCTAGGTTCTAGGTTCGGTTAGTCGGTGACAGTACAATTGACACTAATATATTTTTTATATCGTATAAATATTCATAACCTTTAAGCTTCATTTAACAACGCAGAATAATTTTTATTTCCCGGATCAATATCATAACAACAAATTAAACTGTTTATAGAATAATGAACGTCTAACAACAACAATAAAATTGTTAATTACATCATAATAATCTGCTTACTTAATTAAATTTATAGTTCTACAGAAACATTTAAATGCGGAACAAAACATTTCATTATGTCTTTTGCACCCAGTAATAACTTAATGGTCTCACTAGAGTACGAATTATTTTAAACATTAAGATCTCTTTGGTCTCGAAAATTGATTTAAAAATAGAACTATTTTATTTTTTTATCTTCTTAGTCTTCATTCTTCACTTTGTCGTAGTTGGCATTTACAGCTATGCTGCGTACGACATACAATTACACAGTACAATCTACCAAAAACAACAGTTCTTAATTCGATACAGTTGTACAACAAAATCTCTGCTGTAGAAAGCTCTGTCAAAGATTTCATATCATGTTTCACGATCCTTGATGTAAGATACTTAAGTTAATGAAATTACCTACTATCGTAAAAAATATAATTAAAATAAACAAACCCAACAAAAAATGTTGTGAAGTATATAGAATTATAAAAACGCTCTGGTAAAATATTTATTGAACAAATACTTCTGTGTTTATGTTAATTATAAATATTTTATGCAATATAATAGAACTCTTAAAAATTCTTACCAATTAGAACACCGTACAAGTTATTTTAGTAGGACGCATAACTTTCGTCGACTCTACATCTGAAACGTAGTTCATTCAACAGTAAACAAATAAGTTTATGATATATATTATGCCATATATTTCCATATTATCCATATTACGCTTATCGATACGGCTTATATGAATGAAAACCATATTTGAATGTACACGTGTGTGATTTTACAGCGATCGACTTATGTTACTATCGATACAATGTCGACGTTTCAGTTTGTCGTGTGAATATTGAAAGTGATTAGACAATTTCATAGATTTATGACACGAATCGTAGTCTTATCGATGGAGTTAAAACAAAGATTGTGGTTTCGTCATGCAGAATTGTTATTCAGAGAAAGGCATCGGCACTCGGTTTTGACATGATCTTACAAGTCTTACAACACTAAACACTTGTAGCAGATATTGTGTTATTAAATAGATATTACAAGACGGTAAATAAAGTAATACATTTTCAACAAGGAATTATGGTCGAGGTATCACTAGGTATTAGGTAGGTATTATTATTAGTATTACAATTAGGAAGGTACACCTGAAATATTTGTTACTAAAAGAAAGTTGTAGCAGATAGCAAACTTTACTTTTAGTGGCACAAAGTAAATAAGACTGAATAAAATCACGGTTAGGAATCAATAAGTATACTTTGTCCAAATAGATTGATTTTCTTAAGTTAATAATACTTATTTAAGCAAACAGACGTTTCAAGGTAATTACAACATTGATCAATCGTTATAAACGAAAAATTACGTAAATATGATTTCGTATTATGCACAGCTGGCTAAATGTATAGAAGCAAATTAATGAAAATATAAAGGCGAATAAATATTCATTGGCGAATTAAATTTCTAATATGGAATAATTAAATATTATTTATAGTTTTATATTGTTATTGGACAATATAAAATATTTATAAAAACTACTAATGTTACTGAAACTAGAAACAAACTATAAGCTACTATTTCAAAGGCACATTTCGCAGGCAATCTTCGACTTCGAGGCGTTATTGATCCAACAACTGAAAACATCTAAGTAGCTGCTAGTCAAATATTTAATCTCCTTATAAATACTGATAGCAGTTATATTTGAGGCAGGTTCTGCTTAATCGGGTTTACGTTAAATTGTTTCCACCTTGTTTTAAAAATCTATTACAAATCATATCTAAGCAATGATGGATGCATCCCTCGTGGGTTTGCTACATAACTGTTATCCACATACATAATACATGGAACTTAGATCACCACCCATTCTCGAAAATTTTAAAATTGATGTAAACATACTTTTAATTGCGACAGCACTTAAACAATTTTTTTGTCGTAAGTGAGATAAGTGTCGTGATTTCGAGAATCAGACACTGAAGGGACATGAAAATTTATTCAACTTGATGCTTTATTCATTTGAAATTGTTACAAGCGCGGCTCCACATTTCACGTTGTTCAAACCCAGATTTAATAATATTTATGTTATTCAAAGATGGATTGTTCAAGAAATTATGAGACAAAAAACATAAAATCTCATTAAGATCTTTTGCGCCGACACAGTGATAAAACTTTATTTACCGCTTCTAATTACAAACAACTTTTCTAGGAAAACAGAAATTACGGATCTAAATTTTAATAATACATTACATGATACAAAGCAAGTAAGAATAGCACTATCGATAACATTAACAGAACAAGATAAACTACTTATTTAAAGCTACTTACTATAAGGGCATAAAGAGTTACAATTCCAACAAGTTAAGCAGAAAAGAAAATTAACTTGAAATATGGTAATAATAAAGTTGTCTACTTTATAACAAGTGCACTATCAACCAATTCCGAGTAAGGAATCGGTTTTCACGTAGAAATTTACAAAGGAAATTGCTTTTCCTCATCGAGAAAATTTCCCTTGAAAACCCTCTGAAGAGATCACAATCAGCCGCAGGTGTCGTTGGTGTTGGTAAGAAATAGAAAATCATTCCCTCTCTATCGCACACCATAGAGTATTATAAAGTTTAGTGTACGGGAAACGTGCCAAGTTCCTAGAGTAAAGTGAAAGAATAATACATAATAAACTCACAGAACTATGTACTTCTTTTGTTTGTTAAAATCAAGTTATATGTTTTGTAATAAATTTATTTTCGTATTCTGTAGAACAAATTAGCTCGAATAATTTAACTCATAAATCTGTAGTGTACCGTAAGATAGTCAGGTTTTTAAATGGATTAAAATAAATGATGGAGCATGCGAGCGAGCTGTGGGTAGGTAAAGAGTTAAGTCATCCGCTAAAAATATTACGGATTTTAAATGGGAAAAAACGTCATTTTGTTTAAGCTAAAATATTATCAACAAATATGGAAAATTGGAACATTGAGTTACATTTTGTGTACAACTGTTTACAGACAGTCCGGATATTGCGGGACCTAGTACGTAGTGCCGCATCCATTGTAAGTAAAGGCGAATTCTGGTCGGCAAATATATTCATCAGCTGTGTCAATCAAAATATAACCATAACAGTAAGAGTTAAGGTATATTTTCACTACGGCCACTTTTTATGACCACATTTTGTTATAACAAGATTATAGTAAACCAAATGTTTGTGTATAAATGAGACCAGAAGAAGGTAGAAACGTAACAAAGAAAACAATATCATATTCAAAATGGCGGTTAAACAGTTACGAGTTGTTTCAATGGCGACCTTCTTCGATAAAAATCAAGTCCAGGTAAATTTAAACATGGAATTCTTTTTTTAACCATTATAGAGTTAGTAAACGTATTTCCATTTTTAAAACGAAACACTTTTACTTGTTCATAGCTAATCTACCGCATCCCGAATGAAATCAACAAAGAAGGTATCCAACCAAAGCGAAGTCCAGACTCGGAGTTATAATATTATGTTTACAATTTACTTAATAAATAGAGCACCGCCAATAGTCAATAAGTTAAAAGCACTTCAGCTACTGAGGCCATTACTCGTGATTTATGCCTGTAGAGGACTCATTGCCGGCTGTGGAATGAAACTTATTTGACGCTTCATATAAACTGCGCGATGGACAGCGTGTTATCATTTTGATTTGATATGAATAAAGCTAGAGGTTTTATAATAGTTATATCGTTTGGTATTATTTTATCTGAAGACAGCTGGTACATAGTAGCAACTAACAGGGTTTTTACGTTTGGGTCTTTCATCTACTTATTCAAAGTTGAGAGTATCTTGAACCAAGTAAACAATTATAGGTGTAAGCAATACATAATCTCACGCCAGTATTCACAAAGGGGTAGGCAGAGGTCCAACTAGTACACCCACGATTCGCCGATCGCATTATTTCCTTCCCGTGTCAAGCGGGCGAGCAGGTCGTCATATGAAGCACACATTTTAATCCAGGGCCAACTCATGTACTTATAATACACCAATGAGGCGTTTAAGAAATAATTCGATATTAATTATTTATTTATGTAACCCTAGTTTAAGCTTAGAGATGTTTAGTTGAAAGTATAGTTTCACTGATTCCGTAGTTTAGTTCCACACTCACTAGATGGAAGCACTTATTCCGCCGCCGAGAACTTGTATCAATGTGGATACTTTAAAACGTGTTTGCGATTATAGTATGATCGTAAAACAAATTGATCGTTTTACTATTACATTAAATGATTTTATTTCCAATCTTGATATCCAAAATTACAACTTAAAAATTAAATAAATTGTGTTTTACTTAAACAAGTTCTATTATAAATACCTACTTATGATACAACTGTCATTAAAGTTATCAATGTACTATAATATAATTATACATTCACATGCTATCACTGTCATTATTCGTAATTGATTTATTAAATTTAAATATTATATTAACGGCTCAGAAGTCGAAACGAATTGCAATTAACAGACCATCTGTCATTATAATTTGGTTTCGCTGTAAAGCTTGCTCGCGAATATAATCTTTTAAAGTCGTGTTTTAAACAATCATTGTTTTAATCGTATTAAACTATTCAATAGGAATGATGAAACCGGTTGCTTGCCTGATGGTAAGCGCCAGCTGCCATTCCTGGTCATAAACAGAACTCAGAAGCAATGCCATACAGAACTTTCAATAACAAAGGAATTTGTGGTATTGGACTGCGTATGCCACCCCAGGATAAGTCATATAAAGCCCAGTCATTTCACTGGCTACAATGTCCTTCAAGCCGAAACTCAATATGCTTAGACACTGCTGCTCAGCGGCAGTAGACAAAGCGGTGGTACCAACTACCATCTAGGATACAAGGGACCTATCCAGCTTGAGGTGTCTGTACTATTACCAGTTGTCCCCGTTTTGGAGGGACGTCCCGCTTTTTAATCCTTTAGAATGCCTCCCGAAGGAAACACCCTAAAAGGGATGCCAAAAATCCTACTGTTTATCCATATTGCACGACAACAAAACCTGTAAGGAACCTGTGAGGATCAGAGGTACATAAAGTAATCGATTATTTAAAATTCATAATTTTTGTGATACATAAAATTACTAATTAGCATGAATAGAGCTACTTATAATTGAAACTAATTGTGTGGTGAAATTATTGTAAACTACATTTGAAAGGAGCAACGCGGAGTATGTTGCAATTAAAATATTTTATCTATTCATGCGCATCTTTTAATATAGGTACCGCTGTTTTCGACTTTGTCTCGATTTTTTTAAATTCATTCCCGCTATTCGGAAAAATTAATCTGCCAACATTAGATGTCTGAGTTGGCGCAAGTAATTACACAATACAATTTATTAAATCAGTCACTTTTTAAAAAAAATACCAGATCGTATAGGATGTTTTTGAATTTCCATATAATAAATTAATTAGCTTAGGTTTTAATGCAAAAGTAACATAATACATAATAATATTCGCAACACTGTCTAATAATCTTATTCAAATAATATAACCTTCGTTAAATTGTCCCAAAGTACTAAACGTTTGCTGAGTTATTCGCAGGCTCTGACCTGGAAAGCGGCGGCCGAACTACAGAAGTCATTATATAAGTGTACTCTTTGTTCGGTATTGTGTTTGAAATGAAAAAAATGATCCAATCATTGGCGTTTTCTGTACAAGTATTTGACATTATGAATTGTCAGCCTTTGAAGTCACATCGTTGGTTTTAATGGTGTATTAAGTCATGATCCGCTAAAGGATTATGTTAGTTTTTAGAATCAAACACTTTTAAAAACATGGTGTTTTTTTAGGAAGGCCTTTTTGCATCATATTTTTCGTATTTTTTTCTTTTAATACTATACAAAAATTAACACTTCATAGAATTTATAAAACTTCACCGACGCCATCTTGAAACTTTGTAGATTACGTCTGCAATATTGAATTAAAGAATTTCTCCACCCGTGCATACTTTCAAGAAAGTATTAACACCTTAATACACAACAATTTTACTTTTATGTAATGTTTTATGATGTAATTGTTATGGAACTCTGGATTCCAGTTACAATTCTACTTTGTAAAGTTTTTATTTTACATTATTTGTTCTAATGCTGCGATGAAAGGAAATGCTTGATATCACATTAAATAGCAATTAAATGTTGAGTAATTTGTCAGTGATACGAAGTGCTCGTCAAGTTTAGGAAATAAAATGGCGGAAGTATGGTGATCGCAATTGTTTGATCCAATCGTAATTCTTGAATGGCAATAAAAGTTGTTTTAACAATTTAGTTTACTCTTATAAAGCAGATGTAGCTAGAAAAAGAAAACTAGGCCATAACCCTTGCCAAACACTTTTTATTTGAATACCTAGGTGAATGAAGTGTCTACGTGACAAAATCATTAAATTTATTTATTACTTTTTGTTTATATAAATGGTTTTAAAGTTGTAGTAATTATACGAAAGTTGGCGTAATGTAGTAATAACTACTCAATTGTTCCTTACCTACTTTATTTTAGAATAAGAATACAATATTTTATTAACAACGTTTTATTATTCAGCCATCATTCTTAAAGCTGTAGGCATTCGTATAAACTTACACATACTTATCTCGAAATTATGAAATGATAATAGAAACGTCGTTAAACTAAACTTTTTTCAGAGATACTGTATCCCCTATTCTCAAAATCACAGATTCGAATTTCGTTGTCTCTTTCTCGCACCTCGTTGAAGAATAGAGACAGCATAACCAAAGGAGAATATAGGGGCTGGGTCAGGTAGAAATGGATAAAGCGTTATTTTAAAATGATACGCACTGTCTAATGCCCATAGCGTGAGATAATTTATAAGATAAACCTAGGTCCTACACTGTACGTAAAATTTATATATTTTTTAAACCCCCTATATCGCATAATCAAGAAAATTTAAATCCGAAAACCAGAATCCGTTAAATTTAAATCATTTTAAATCAATACTCCATAGAAACATATATTTTACCAACTGCATGAAGATTAAATGATTTTAAATTAATTAGGTACTAGTCATCGATAGGTACATATATTATACTGTTAAGGACGCTTTCTCTGCTAAGTTCAAAGATAATCGACAGATAATGCTTAACAACTTTTAATTCGATAAGGACTTCATAATAAAACGAAAACAATAAATCTTTAAAACCCAATTTAGAATTTACTTGTAACTGTTCCAATTAGTTTCTGAAGACCATTGTCAAAGTAACAGCGGTTACATCAAACGAAGTCAGGCAAATAAAGTAACAGCACAAACAATTTAACACATTCCAATAAAACAATGAGCAAAGTAATCGAGTCTTTGCCAAGGATATTAACTCCACATAGGCTGTAAATATTTTTCACCAATCTTTCATTGTTGTTAAATTCTAATTTAGTGTAATAAATTGAAACTGTAAAATAAAAGTTAAAAAAAAGTTATTTTTTATTCAAAAGTAATTTAATAATTACCTTAACAACCAAGGAAACAATCCGTAAAAAGTGTGCAACACTCCAACTTCATAAATTCAAAAACAATACAACACGAAACAATTCAAAAATCGAACGTTCTAATTAAACATAATGCCAACCTCAACGAGCTGTATCACATGAAACGATCAACTTAGCACTTGTCCAAACAGCGAGCGGCGCGCGGCGCGGCGCTACTACATCACTGATGGCCACGAGACGCTCACGATACGTGTGGTTGTGACGGCTTCGCACGCCAAACTGCGTTTGTGTTCTATTCCGTACATAAGTTCTTGTGATTTACAGAGGGCGCGCAGGCGGGCGGTCGGCCCTCTACTAGATGCTCCCCTTGCGAAGGATACCTCATTATCCTCAGTGTAATCCGTGTGCCTTTTTGATAATTTTTATTTATAGGGTGTCACTGGAGGTGACCTTTTTGAATATCATAGGGTTATGCGGTTGGATATACTTCATTTGAGGATACGTGTTAATAATACTTCAACAGTCAAAGAAAAACCCTCTTACTCATCGTTTTGAAGCACTATGTTACATGCAAATTTACATCATGGGAAATATACTGTAAAGCGTCACAGGCTTTGCAGTAAATCTTCTACGTGATTTTAATCCTAGATAAACCTGCATAATGATCAGGCTTGCTGTTTGCCGCATGATCTCAAAAAGTATTTCCCAATTGATATTCAAGGTTGCCAACATTCAACAGAGCAACAATAGCAATTGTAGAACATTCATCTCTAAACGTCATTAACTCGGCGTTCTTATTTTAAACGATTACGCCTAATTATTTATTCATTTGAAACGATTTTAAATAATAAATTAAGGCTGCCATACACGAACAATTCAATTGGATTAGATGGATCTGCATCGGTGCGGCCTGATCGGATATGTGCCACAGACATTCATTCTTTTTAACGATTCTGAATCGCAACTATGACTAAGGGTATAACTTCCACACACGATACAAATTGCATCAAAGAAGATGGATCTGAAGGTAAAACTTATCATGTTAAATGAGTTAACTAATCAAGTCTTAGGTTCGAATAAAAAAAAATATGCTTGTATCGAAAGTAAAAATAAATTGCATTCAAATTAGGTAAATCGTCAACAATAAAAAATCATTATGTCACAAACTTCAAACATGCTTGTTAAAGTTACAATCGTGATCCATTGATTTCTAAATGTTATGTAAAGATATCAACACGATTGACCTTCCCAAGGCGTGTCTTCATTAGTACTTAAATACTTTTAAAATTACTTCGACAAATAGTTTCCTCACAATAAAATTTGTGTTCATTTATTTATTCAAGACTAACTACATCATTCCCATTTCAAAGAAAAGATTCCGGGCAACTGGCTTCTACTTATAAACTTGTGGCTTCCGTCGTTTGAAGAATATTTAGGATTTCGCGAAAGTGGCATTCTAATATTTGCAAAAACGTTTGAGCAAATAAACCTAAAATATTTTTGTTCCTATTTTATGGACAAAAGACGTATGTGGCAAATCTGTTTAAAATACACACTTCTTCACACATAAAAACGTTACAATAATGCAAGTGCTTATAATAAACAGAGACATATATTTACTTAGTTTATGCTATTCAAATAAACACTTCCATATTTTGTGCCAATGTGCCAAATATTAAAAAGTTAAAAAACACTGTTCAAATGGGACCCTGGACCTGGATGAAAATTAATATTTTTCTTTTCGAACATGTTCGAGGTAAAATAGTACAAATAGTGAGATTGTATAATAAGAAAGAACATCAAGCCCATAACGATGCTTGGAGACTGTGCGCATACATTTGAATTTGAATGAGAGCCAAACGCAGACAAGCAGGCAGATGGACCGACCCTTGGATGGCCATATTTAATCATGCGTGAAGGTGCGTAATGATAGTTTGGGCCGTGTAAAAATAGTCGGCTTGATAATGAACTATTATAGATACATTATCGAAAGGTCACATAGTTTTGAGTTTTATTTATGTTTAGTTTCGTTTAAAAAAAAGATATTACTCGAATATATTAAATCTGGTGGAGCTCGATCATCAACGTCATCATCAACAAGTCATCTCAACAAAGAATGCAATGAGATGTAGGATGAACAAAAAGTTACGTCATGATAAAAATAATGCTACAGAACAAGCCCGAAATCCCGACAGAATACGGAAGGGACGTCGCCGCAGACCACTGCAACTGTACTGTTTAACCCGAATACTGGAGGATGGTGGGTCGAGGTTCAATAATTGCGGGCCGTCAAGACTTTCACCTTCGGTGCTCGGCCTTGCCTCGGCCGGGCCGCTCACTGTAACTTCCGCCCGCCGATTTGCGGGCCGCGCGGCGACAATGCCCGGTGCGCGCTTTTGCAATCAGAATTTCGGAAAGTGGCACCAGAGCAACGGCCTCCGGCATAACGGTCTTAGAAGTCGCTCTTTATTACGTAATAAGGAAATTTTGTATGTACTCTAAATGAAGACTTGTAACATCAATTGATAGTCCCAAATGTTTAGTGACATTTATATCCGGATTTCAATTCTGAACCCATAACCATTGGTGGCCTATATACGCCCCATCGGCTTGTGTTGGTCCCCTCATGTCGAGGATGTAAACAATCGAAAACCCTTAAATCGGATGTAAATACATAATCAAACTGTATGTAGAAAGTGGTTACGAGTGTTGCCTACTATAACGTGTTTACAACTAATAAAGTGGATTTAGGTCATCAGCTGAGCGTAATTACTTAAGAACACACAATTTTTAAGGACCATAGGATATAAATAATTTGAAATACCAGTTATTGGTACTTTATAACAGGTTATGACGATAACGATGACAAAAATTGTTTTATAATAGGAGCAACTCCTGAACCTACTAACATTTACCATGCAAATACCGTAACAGTAGTTCCTTAAGTTGCTATAACAGGTTTTGTCGACGATAACGTGTCCGAAACAAATGCGTTAAAATTTAGGTCATCTGAGCGTATAGTTGTGAACATACTAATCAACGTAGGAGTCCGCAGTACAAATACGAACAAGGTCGCGTTCGGATCTGTTGCAACGACGGATAACTGAAGCGAATTTTATTTTTAATAATACAAAAAAATATGTTTAGTGAAGCATTGCGATAGCTTTGTTACTTCATTGCCGGTAGCGAGCAGAATAATATTAATACCAACAAGACGTTCCCAATACCTCATTTTCTTGGAATGTGTTTATCCAAACAGAATACAAAAGTAAAGTCGATTTGTATTTTTATCGAGAATATAATTACGTAAGCTTTATCAAAAACCTAACTGAAGACAAATGTTGGTCAGTTGGTATTATACTAAATGAAGTAGTTAGAGATCTTGGACTGCGGCTTTTTTATAATAGGGACCGGCAAACAAGCAAGCGGGTCACCTGGTAATATAAGGTCAGAAGGGAAATAGGACAGAAGTCATAAGCTAAAGCTAAAGTCATAAGCTAAGCAAGTCAAAAACTAGAATAGGGGCTTGCATATTATAACACACGGACCAGCATTAATGAATAAAAAACTAAATTATGTGTTACTAATTGTGATCCGATAATAATCCGTACAGCCCTATTCCAGTAATTCTAGTATTTATAGACCAACTGGATACGTACGTTATATCGATGTTTATAATAGAAATGATGTTGAACACTCCATTATATTCAAATGTACAGGAGCGGCACGTGCCAAATCTTGCCATGACATTTCGAACGCTTCTCCTTTTGCTTGCATGTTCCTGCGAACCCGAATTATTTTTGTTCAAGTACCGCGGAATGTCATGGGTCGTGCTAATTTAAGCATCAAACAAATTAAAATAGACCTTATTACAGGGCACTAGGTTTTATAATATAATTGGTTTTGGGCTTGAGAGGTTTTTCTTGTTGTCTAGGGACGTCGCCGGTTGTAATAAAGTTTCTTCTTCTATTACAAGTACTTAATATCAGTTTAAACGATTTTTATGACACTTGCCTGATCCACAATGCTCTCTAAAACTCCAAGCTCACCCGTAGTGAACAACTCTACACAAAGGAAGTCACTTATGCACGCCAAGTACAAGCGAATATGGTGTTTAAACAGTTATATTAAGGTTTAGATCACCATCCAGACTTAAAAACTTGATGACAGCAACTTCACAGAATATATTTGGTGTTAAGCAATCCACTGTATCCGGTGAACTAATATCCTATAATACAATAGGTTCTGCGAGATAGCCTCACACAAGGCTCTCACATAAGCAAATTTCTCATTAACCGTGATGTCACCCACAATTATACCGTAGTATAAACCCTCCGTAAATACAAAGACAACGACCGATAAAATGTGGAGGTCGGCACTGGTCGCTTCCAAAATCTTTATCACTGACGTCGCAAAATGATAGCGTTTACGCTCTATCGCTCTGATAAACAAACGCGTGCCAATGTGCCTCAAATCTCGATCATTTGTACAGTGTTATGATCAAAGTTATGCGCTTCGGCTATCTTCTTTTTAACCAACGCGTATTTGTTTTATTTTAACTGTTTCAAAAAAGGAGGTACTCAATTCGGAGAGTATTTTTCGCTTCTTTTATTTTGTATATCGATTTCTCTATTAATATGGACGGATTTTGTCGAAAAAATTTGATTCTATAGAGTTTGGCTGCGATGTGGTTCCATATAAATTTAGTTAAGATCTAATGATGGAACACATAAAAAAAAAAATTAAATTATATTATTATTATTATTATTAAATTATACTTAAAAAAATTAAACTTTCCAGTGGACAACTTCAGCTCAAATTTAGACTCAATTGAATTTCCAGAAAAAACCTCTGTATGGTGTTCAAAATCGAGCATTAAAATTGAAAAGACTAATTAATAAATAAGTATGGATATGCAATCGTTGTCCGGTCATCCGAACCTGTATATAATTAAATATTTTAACGCGCCGTCATCAGCATTTAGGTCAGTGTCATCATGTGTTCTTATTTCCGAAATAAATTAAGATTGCCGATGCCCGTAGCTTTAATCGTAGTATTATGATTTTAATAACAATTTCAATTAATTTTTTCTTCCATAGTTCGGTTCCTAGCGGAAACTACGCCAAAAATGATGTTGTCACGGCTAGTACAATGTGGATACTGTTTTATGTACCTGCCTAACTGATTATAATATTCCTTGGAGATTGTATGGCCACTGTCGCTACTCATATTCTTATTTATCAATTATTTATAATGTAACCTCCTTCTGCCGGTCGTTATCCCGACCTTTTTTGTCAGGGTCTGCCTGTTACTTAAATGCTTCCTGCTCCAGTCATGAGCCATCCTCCGTACTATATCCTTGGTATTCTGTACCATAGGGTCCCATATTTTTTTCTAATACATCATGCCATAGCTTTTTGACCTGTTTCCGATATCGTACTTCTAGTTGGATCAGATCTATTTATAAGATATCATCATAATATATATGAACGCACTGACATCTGTAATCGAAGGGGTAGGCAGTGGTGTAATCATCACAATTAAAAAAATATATATATAATTTCTTAAATCCGTTTTAGTTTTAAAAACGTATGGATTTACATATTCATAATATAATGTAAGCGTAACAATGAACTTCAATGAATTTACATTAACTATACAATTCGGGGAATACTACGGTATACAGACTTAATTGTGTCGGACATAATTAGCTTTACAGACAATTTTCCACGTATTTGTTACAATACATTCAGTTCCAATGTACATAGAATTTAGATAACCATATACTAATGATTAAACAAAATGTAATCATTTTACACTGAAATAAATTACTTACATTCAAATAAATTGTTAAATATGGGATTTAATTGTGCTATTGTATGCAAAGATTTAAAGAGCTGTCTTTTCTAAATGGCTGAAAATGTTTTCTTCTCTCATAGCTACGAACAATCTCATTTAAACCAGCTTTCAAATAAAAACCATTCAAATCTTTTCACTCCTTACGATGCCACAGATACACAGATAAATATACAGAAAAACCCATATATACAGACAGAGAAAGACGCAACCATAAAATACCCCCTATTTTTTATCGGGAGTTTAAAAATTAAACAATGATACACCAAAAAAAAGAAATCTCGCTCTAAAAGAAGCATATTTTATATAGAAAAATGCCGTGTCCGAGCTGCACTCAAGCATTTAAATGAACTAATAAGATTAATCATACTTCGTTTACACCAAGCACTATGATATAACGCATTATAGAAACGCATACTCCTATTATACACCTTAAAGCTGAAGCGTAATGATTAAATTCACTTGAACATTTCCTCTTCGCGTGTACGTACCTCGAGGTATTGTCTTTTTAAATTGTCTGAGAAGTGTTGCATACGATAAATGTAACGTTTGTACTATTTTCGGTTTCCGTTCCCGCGTTTAGACAATCCATTACAAATAATATACGGACATTGGTTGATTATGTTGACAAATAAATCAGCATTTATGTAGCTGATAACGCTGATAAACAGTTTTTCGAAGGTAAAGTGTCAGTCACCTTATGCTCATTCGATTATATTTCTTTCTACACGGTAAGTTTTTTTATAGCAATGGCTGGAGTAAGTAGATCAGTTATTTCCACCGCCAATGTATACCACGATATGTGTATACCACGTATATGTACCTATACCACAACCCACGATACCAGAAAAACCATGGATGCGTTCATGGATTTATAGGAAAGGAATAAAGATTTTGGAAGGTGGTGTTATTTGGGGTTTTAGGAAATCTCACCCACCACAAGAAACTCAAAATCAAGCTATTTCTCATGGCGGTTTTTGGAGACATGGTATAAGTTATCATGCTGTTTGCTGGTGGGAGGTTACTTAATTTTTGTACCCGACTGGATACCGAA
This sequence comes from Amorpha juglandis, assembly GCA_949126905.1. Lineage (NCBI taxonomy): Eukaryota > Metazoa > Arthropoda > Insecta > Lepidoptera > Sphingidae > Amorpha > Amorpha juglandis. The sequence continues at coordinate 4,676,916 of OX421380.1, forward strand.
CACCGTACAATAACCCTTAGCAAAATAACAAATAACCCTTAACCCTTAGCACGGTCAATATATGGATGAGTGACCGCTGGTATTTTAATTGAGCGTTTCCGTGATTTGGAGGGCACGTAAAAAGTCAGTCCCGAATGTTAGAAGACAACACTCATTAAGCCAAGTTGAAGGATTAAAAACTTTAACTCTAGGCTGGCGACTACCCATTCGTTATAGAATACACCAGCTACAAATCATATTGTCTCTATTAGCACTACAAAGAGACTCCGGGATCACAGTCAATACGCCACTATTTTAGTGCACTGCTATAACCTGCGCGCCAATATTATTATTACTCTTTCTTCTTTCAAAGTTCTGTGTGGTGTTGCTTCTGTTTATGGGCATGCTTACCATCAGACGAACGCCTTGCTTGTCTCGTCATTCAATTAAATAAAAAAAAATATGGGTGCGTGTACTTATGTACGCGCGTGAGAAGTTATACTTCTTTGGCATCATTAAATAACCAATAATAAGTATTTAACATTAATAATTTAATAATATTTAGTGTTAATTATATTAAATAAAAGTATTTTAATTTATATCAACATATCCACTCGACATGATAGAAGTACATTCTACTCTCTTCGCGTTTATGCGAGCCTGGTACTTTTTACGTCAACATGTTCCGAATAAGAAAAAACCTAAAGAGTTTTTCTTTGTCCAAATCGTCATTTGTTTATTAATTACGGCTACTCGCCATGAAAAATGGACATTCTACTCTCTTCGCGTTTATGCGAACCTGGTACTTTTTTTACGGCACCATGTTCCAAATTATAAAATAAAAACCGCATCTATATATAATTATATATATATATATATATATTTATATTTATTTATTTATATTTATTTATTTATTTTTTTATTTCACTCTCATCATTTTTTCATAACGCGCCTAACTTCATACTGCTCTCATCATTTTTTCATAACGCGCCTAACTTCATACTGTTAATTTTTTGTGTCACAGGTGCGCGCGCATCTTAAAATTTCACTCTCATCATTTTTTCATAACGCGCCTAAAGAAGTATAACTTCAATAAAAAGAAACCTCTACTCTCTTCTTCCCAATTCCCATTTTCCTTAAAGGTCGGCAACACATTCTGGTATCATCTTCTGGTATTGTGGATGTTCACGGTCGAATGATCACGATCAGATGACCCAGTTGCTCGTTTGCCGTCCTCTGATATAAAAAGCCGTGGATATATCATTTCACCTACTGACAGCATTTCACCTTAGAGATGGAACAAGGCCAGATAAAGTTCGAAATATAATTAATACCTCATTAATAATGAGTCTTTATTTAGATTGTACTCTGACTAAGGACTAAGTCATCGCTTGAATGTGGGTGAAGCGAGTCCGACTCTTGTAATAGTCTATTAATAGCATAATGCGGTACATACAATTGATTTGTGAGTGTAAACCATATTTTGAATACTTTGCTAAATGTTAAAAGATGGTTCTTTTTTATTTTGGTACGGCAAAGTGACTTAACCTGATGTTAATTAAAGTGCATTCCAAATAATATAATATCGACCGTCAAGACTCGACTGTCAGCAGAATTATGCCGGCCTAAAGATACTGTATATAAAGTGTAACAGAAAAGTATTGTCAGATTAAATCAACGTGTAGGTACTATAGAATGGGGCCGCAAGCAAAAGCTAGTTATGAATAAAGAATTAAAAGTACGCCAATTACTTTGTTAGAAAAATCTCAAAATAGACAATTTAATAGATTCACATTTCAGAGAGCGCATAGAGCGTTATAGAGTAAGTTTAATATACGCGTGAAATGATCATACGAGCGGAGGTGAGTTGTTTGGAAACTTCCACAACACAATATGATGTGTGTTTAGTGTTTTTAAACATCGTGTGACGTAGGCACGAGTATGGTTATCGGCCGAACTGTTTGTCTACTGGATAATTAGCAAACAAAGAAATAAATCTAAAAAAAAAGACGTGTGGCACTCGGAGACTGCCGCGGAAAGCTATTGCATAGCATTTTTTATCAACTTATGTAATTATAATTATTTATTTATGCAGTATTTTTTTCCTTTGTATTTAATTTTAATTTTGTGGGTCAAGTTCGGGTTCAAGGTCAAGGTCAAGGTCTAGGTCAAGGTCAAGGTCGGGGTCAAAGTCCGGTCAAAGTCTTGTGAAAGTCCGGTCCAAGCTGACTGGTCACTGTGTGACGCCACCTGGGACTTCGAAATGATCGATGTTCCAGGGAGGTCAGCTAACGCTGGCTGGTCGGAGTGGGGGATGTTAGGTTTTTTCGTTACGGAAGTTCTGTATTCGGTCTCGCCGCTCAAGGCCCGCGATAAAATCTATACAATAGCTTAAAAATGTATTTATAGCTTTTCCCGCGACTTGTGTGCGTAAATTACCCAAGAAACACGTCAGTATTGCCATTTTAAGATGAACTCCGTTGTGTATGAAACGTATTGTGGTATTATAAGTTATGCCTGCCACTTATTAACTGATTTTCAGGCTCAATGCATCCCGGTTACTTAGTTTTTTTTTTATTTGATTGAATGATGAGACGAGCAAGGCGCTCGCCTGATGGTAAGCAGTTTTAGCAGAGCTGTGTCAGTCAGTTCAGATCACCTGGATTACGTACCACTAACCTAACCTTTCCTTCAAAACGCATCGACTGGGACACGATTAGTGCAGTAGAATCATTTGCGCGTAGTGGTTCTGTACATTATAGCTTACGTATGCGCCAGCGGTATTTTTATAGATGAAAAAATCTTACCGATATGGATCACTTGACGGTTATTTATTGCATTTTATTGCACTGACACGAGAGTTGCTATATTACTATATTGAAAGGGCTCTACTGAGTGCACCTTCTGTGCATCGCGTAGTAATATTCAGATTTTTACTATTCCGAGTTTCAAAAATAGCAGACAGGGATATTCATCACATATCTGTATTTTGTCACAGACGAAATAGCAGAATCAGGTAAATCCCCTTGGCATTTACCGAATTCTTACCCAAAGTCTATATTACATAATGGGAATCCCTTAACTCTTGGAATTGCATGATTTTATAATAATCTATACTAATAATAAAGCTGTAGAGTTTGATTGTTTGTTTGTTTGTTTGTTTGTTTGTTTGAACGCGCTAATCTCAGGAACTACTGGTTCGAATTGAAAAATTCTTTTTGTGTTGGATAGTCCATTTATCGAGGAAGGCTTTAGGATATATAACATTACGCTGCGACCATTAGAAGCGAAGCATCAGTGAAAAATGTTGCAAAAACGGGGAAAATTATTCATATTTGAAGGCTTCCGTTCCTAAGCTATCCAAATAATATTATTTGAAGGCTTCCGTTGCTAAGCTACCCAAATCTATACTAATATTATAAAGCTGTAGAGTTTGATTGTTTGTTTGTTTGTTTGATCACGTGGGCGGAGCCGCGAGCAAAAGCTAGTAAGTAATATTCGCAAAATGTCAAGTCCCAGTGGTATTGGACTAGAATGACGTTAATACGTGTATTATGACGCGTAATATGCGCGCATTTGTGATTGTAATGCCGGTGACATAATAATATTATGATGTTTTCCTTCATCATGACTGCTTGATGTATTACAATGGAATCGTTTGGAGCACAATTTCTGAGTGGTAGAGCCACGCTGTAGACAGATTTGTCTACATCATGATTGGGCCGGCTCAACCGGGTCATTACCACTGTCTCACCGAAAACCGACGTAAAGTAGCGGCTTGCTGCTGCGTTTCGTACGGTGAGTGAGATATCCGGAGGCCCAAATACCCCTCCCCTTCCCAATCCCTAATTATCCCTTTCCTTTAAGGTCGGCAACGCGCCCATAATTCTTCTGATATTGTGGGCATACATGGGCGGTGGAGATCACTTACCAACAGGTGACCCACTTGCTCGTTTGCCACTTGCTTGATCTATGCCATAAAAAAACAGTTAAATTTTACATCTTTTGTTCGTGACAGGGACAAATAATGCTAAGTCTCAGGATATCTAGTAATGTTATTGATTTCAATGTCCTTCAAATCAGAACAGTGATTAATAAGTTAAGGAGCCTGGCTTTTGATAAATCACGGCGAATAAATGGTCGGCGGCGTCGTGTAGAACATGAATAGGTGGTTCTTCGTCTGTAACCTGGTTCGCTGGACCTTTCAATTATTGTAGATTGTTCTAATTGTCTTGTGCTACATTGTTAAGTAATGAAGGTTGACGCAGATATGAGATCCATTTTGAATGTATATTTTACTGTTTATTTATAAAAATTATAAATCTTAGCGATACTCACTAAGGCTGCCTCGGTGGCGAAGTTGTAAGCGGTACGACTGCTATGCTGAGGTCTCGGGTTTGATCCACGGGTCGGGTCAAATGATATTCGCTTTTTCTATCACGTAGTATCGGCCCGGAATCTGGAAATGTGCTCGCTACCAGTATACCTATTAGTATAGGCTTGCCACCTATCACATCATAGGACGTAAATACGCTGCGCGAAATGTGGTTATCTGGTCACATCTCTGTCTATCCCTTCGGGGATTGCAGGCGTGAGTGCGTATGTATGTACTTACTAATAAAGAATTATGAATATAAAAATGCTTGTTATAAAATCTATTTGTTTTATGAGATCTTTTCTACGACTGTGAAATGATACTGTTAGATATTTTTATTTTTATCTGTGTTGATGGTGTTTATAAAATTGTCATCGGGTAACACCACCTAAAATTATGTATAAAAGAGGTGCACGACTTGGCAGAGCACAGTTCGCATACCGTCGTCGCACAGTGAAGACCTCAGTACCTATAGTGGTCGTTATTATCATGGCCAGCCTTCTGCTTGGCTGTCTGTTACAGTGGTTGTAATATTGTCGTAATTATTCATACTAAGTGTGTATTTAAGTGCATTTGAAGTAGGCCTACTGTTTGTTATCCTGACACGAGTTTGTTCTTTGTGAGTTAAATAAATTAGTTTGAAAGTGGATCATGTTTTTATGCTCCTCCTTTTATTTTTAGTCATTTCTCATTAAATTTGTAAGATCAGAAGTGGGATAGGCTCCACAGCCTATCATCAACTTCTTGATACTTAATTTTTCAAGACATTACTTGATAGCAAATGCTAGAACTTTAAATGCACTTGTGTTGGTAATTACGCGATATGTCTCTTAACTGTGCGATGAAATGCGACTGTCTACGAGGTATTTGGTGAGTCCGTTCCAATTTTATTATTTATCGCCAATAAAATTGTCATGTGGTGTGCTGGTTAGATCATTACGATGATCCATGGTGCAGCAGACCAGTGCCATTCAGTGTAAAATCATTGCATTGCTGAACTTGATGGTGTTCAGAAATGTAAATTAGTAATTATCTACCCGATAATTATTAACAAATCATTGTGCTGCTAAATTTGTTGGTGTTCAGAAAAGTAAATGAATTATTATCTACCCGATAATTATTAACAAATCGTTGTACTGCTAAATTTGTTGGTGTTCAGAAATGTAAATGCTTAATTATCTACCCGATAATTATTAACAATTCTATGTCTCATAAGATATTTTGAAAATAACTTGTTGGCAGTAATAAATTTATTGTGAACATGTTAGTTTACTGCTTATGGATACAAAAAGTCTTACAAATTTTGTTCAAGTCGTAAAGACAGAATGTCCCACAATTTATGGATGTGTCTACACCTGCAAAGTTATTAATTGTGTACCAATTGTTCGCAGAACTTATCTAGGACTGTAATGGACGAGTTCTACTGATGTGGCACCTGCGATGGCATTGAGTGCAAGATATTGGTGCGCAAGAGTTCTCGATCAACTATAACACCGTGCCCACGGTGTGGTGGTGCATCTGTGCGGCGCACAGAGCAGCGTTGAGGGACGACTGTGACCAAACGCATTTACGAGTATTACTTATACGTCGGTAATTAGCAGAAGTTTGGTGAGTTCGCTCCAGTTTGTATAGTAGACTTTATGTACCAAACAATCACCGGTTGCACTGGTTTTGTATGCCTTGTCTCATGTAAATCTTGATGTGCACAAATATACTAGTCTTGAGTGGCACGGACTGTGGGCTGTACTAAAAGAGAGTATGGTTCATGGAGCAGGTATCGCGGGTGATGTCGGTGGGGCCCAAGCTGACTATAGACCGAGTTTAAAGCCTGAAGTGAGTCTTGAGGTTGACCCGCTGTAACCAATGTAAATTTTTATGCGCACGTGGTATTTGGTGTGGGAATATGACCTGAGTAAAGCTTACTTGTGATATGAAATGTCGTTGTGTGCGGCTGTTGTGCAAAGTGATATGTTTTGTGTTGTTCGGTACATTTGGTCGGTACATTTACATTTAGTCGGACGCATTTGTTCATTACATTTGGTCGGTACATTTACATTTAGTCGGACACATTTGTTCATTACATTTGGTCGGTACATTTACATTTAGTCGGACACATTTGTTCATTACATTTGGTCGGTACATTTGTTAGTTACATTTTTTCGGTACATTCGGTACATTTGTTCTGTTTATAAAGTAACTGATATTTTAAAGTCTATGCGCGCTTGCCTACGAGCAGCTACCTGTGGCATAAACCGGTACACGCGGGCTCGCATTTTCGCAGCTAATGGCGTGAGTAGTATTAATGTTTGGGCCTGTGCTATGAATTAGTGAAAATGACAAACAAATCAAATATTTGTCGGAAATCAAATGGCCTCTGTTATGTGGCAGTGTATGGGGAGTGATGGAAGTTCTGATTATGTCATTCACGATGTACTGAAAATTTTATTTTTATTTGTGTTATGTCTGAAGCTACTAAAAGTTAAATCATTTATTTTTATTACTTACAAGATCCTTGTCTGTAGTCGCTTGAATGCATGCTTGCGCCTATAGTACAGTTGGTCACTTCATTTGGTACAGTTCTTTTGAAAAGATGTTGTGCTTCAGACACACACAAACCTGTATAACCATTTTCGATGCTTTCCGTGTGTGTTCTTCCTTATGATTACAGTAGCTCGAACTGCACATATGTATGAATGTGCATGTGCAGAAATTCGAGGTGAGCTGGCTAAAAGAGGTTGCTTTGTACATCTGGTGCTGGGCGCTGGTTATAGCGACGCGCAGCAGCCGTCTGCCAGCATCGGGCAGCAGCCGTCTGCCAGCATCGGGCAGCAGCCGTCTGCCAGCATCGGGCAGCAGCCGTCTGCCAGCATCGGGCAGCAGCCGTCTGCCAGCATCGGGCAGCAGCCGTCTGCCAGCATCGGGCAGCAGCCGTCTGCCAGCATCGGGCAGCAGCCGTCTGCCAGCATCGGGCAGCAGCCGTCTGCCAGCATCGGGCAGCAGCCGTCTGCCAGCATCGGGCAGCAGCCGTCTGCCAGCAACGGGCAGCAGCCGTCTGCCAGTAACGGGCAGCAGCCGTCTGCCAGTAACGGGCAAGAAGCCGTCTGCCAGCGTCGGGCAGCAGCCGTCTGCCAACATCAGGCAGAAGCCCGCTGTACACCATGCTGAAGACATCTAAGGACTGATGTGTATCCATGGTGAACCAATTATCGTTTGTTTTATTTCTAAGAATAATATTAATTTGGAACCCCAAGCTAGGATTCATATTTAGCCTTTTTATTTTGAAACCTTCACAAAAGTGATTATTTAAATTAGTCAGGATTGGTCGAAGCGGTGCATAAAACACTAGCTATTTATTTATGAAATTTTTTAGTATAAGAAAGTGTCGCTTGAGTATACCCATAGTACGATCTAAATAAAATGACCTCTGCAACGCAGCGGATAGCCATCATAATGTTGTGAAATGAGAGACTACGGGTTCGATTCCCGCATCCAAAACAAATGTTTGTGTGTGGCTGTTAGGTTTACTTGTTGCTGAAAATCGAGCTATGTGATTCTGCCGTGTATTTTTTTGTTACCCAGGAGGTGCAAAATGCTCGTTGGGTACGTCATTCAGGCAGATGGAAGCTATGAAGGGCAACGACAGCGGTCTGATGAAGAATACGGCACAGCGTGCATGATGCGGAGTGGCATTGAATAACGGATCCGCCTAGAAATTAACTATTTGCATTGTATTCTTCTAAACTCATTGACACAGCTAGCTATTAATGTGTTCCTGGGTTTTCTTGCATCACTTCTTTTTTCCCGGCTATAGATAACACGTGGCATATGAAGTGATGAGGTAGGGCGTTTTGTGGGTGCTGTGTGTTCTGTAAATACCTAATGTGCTCGGGACGCGCACTTGTCAGGAGAGGCCGTGTTAGATATTTTTATTTTTATCTGTGTTGATGGTGTTTATAAAATTGTCATCGGGTAACACCACCTAAAATTATGTATAAAAGAGGTGCACGACTTGGCAGAGCACAGTTCGCATACCGTCGTCGCACAGTGAAGACCTCAGTACCTATAGTGGTCGTTATTATCATGGCCAGCCTTCTGCTTGGCTGTCTGTTACAGTGGTTGTAATATTGTCGTAATTATTCATACTAAGTGTGTATTTAAGTGCATTTGAAGTAGGCCTACTGTTTGTTATCCTGACACGAGTTTGTTCTTTGTGAGTTAAATAAATTAGTTTGAAAGTGGATCATGTTTTTATGCTCCTCCTTTTATTTTTAGTCATTTCTCATTAAATTTGTAAGAATACAATATTAGCCCTGTACTATAACTGTCGTACTGCTGGACAAGGGCCTTATCTACCAATGAGAGGGGTTAGAGGCTTTAGTCCCTCTCGCTGACCAAAAACGGGTAAGTAGATTGAGATTTGGCGTCTTCGGCAGCACAATGTTTTCGCGCTGCCGTCCATCTTGGGGTCGCACCATGAAATGTACATTACCAAGACTACGCATCACCCGCTGCGCAGCCGCGACCTTCAGCGGTCCCAATTAGTCGCCTCTTATAGGCAGGGGATACCGGACACTCCCCAATAGTGTGTTAGACCGTATCGCAATGGTAGCACATGATAGACAACAGGCGACATTCTTGGCTTTCACTCTTCCCTAGGCTTTCGCCCCTATGTATACGATAATATTTAAGTGGTAGAGCTGTAGCTCTACCACTTAAGTGTACTGTATTCAGATTATTTTACGGCATGAATGGGCCGGCTCAACCGGGTTGTTACCACTATCTCACAGAAAATCGACGTGAGATAGAAGCTTGCTGTTGCGTTTCGTACATTTATATTTTATTTTTTATTTATATTTATATTTTACATTTTAATACTTGATTTGATGTCATCTTTTGTATTGTGTATGCAGCCAATGTTTTTGTTATTTAGCTAAACAACGACAAACGTTGTTATTTTGTCATTTATTATGTGTAATAACTATTCGTAGGAAATATTATGCATACATTAAAGTACCACCGAATTGCTAGCGTAAACAGAGCATAACCAAGTCAAAGTGATGAAAAATGATGCGGGACAAATGCAAATATATTTTACAGATTTAACTTTAAGTTAATCATTCAGGAATCGATCTAACGTCCCTCCACCACGTACATTAGGATATCAAGGTTGTAAACAAGCTTTGTAAAATCCTATTCAGCTTTGGATTACGTGAGTAATAAAGGGCGATAGGGTTTTAAATATTCAGCGTACAGACACGACTTTGTAACAGTTTTATAATGTATTACGTAATGGTGGAGCGAACAGAATCGTGAGCTGCTGCTATATTGTGTACATGATTATTAAGTTCTATATTTTAAGAATATTTTATGGTATTTTCCTCTTAAATTACACTATGTTTTGACATTTAATGGTAAATTTATTGCTTTTAAAATGATTTCATTCACCGTAGCATTCAAACTATATTATTATGTCAGCCGAAACTCTTTCATGTTGGTCAAACTATATTCACTTGTATCCTGTCTTCGTAGTTTAAATTAAACAAAATGTCTTTAACACAATTATACTTTTTTAAATACGCAATATAACTCGGTTAATGTGTGAAGAATAAATTAATAACCTTGCAATTGATTGGTACGTACATTTCAAAATCGTAAAACTAGCAATAAACATCGAAATGTAATATCCATTGAGGCACAATTAATTATATCACGGTCCAGATAAATCGCTTGTTGTCAAGCGGCAACACCAGTTAAACTATTTCACAGATTCTGTGGTTGTTGGGGATTGGAATAATTAACTTAAATGCATTGGATCTGAGTTTCTATGCTCAGAAAATCAAAGGCTAAAGGCTGAGAGGTATAATCAGTACTTTGTAATGAAACTATAATGTGGTGGGCTATTTTAATTTTTTTAATATCTATGAGTGCCATCTACATCTTAGGTTCAAAGCTTACCTCAACTACACGTGGTGCATTTTACTGATAAACGGTCGAAGTAAGGTGAAAATTGCTTCCCAGTGTGGGTTGTAATCAGACACCCCACATCATACCAAATCCAACTATATCAATCCAATACCAACCTCGTCGTTATCTTCTTACCTGCTAGCCTCTAGTTGATCCTAAGTTTCGTTAAGGTTAAATTAACTTTTCATTATTTATTTATTTGTGTTGTGGTAATTGATTTGCGAAAAAAGAATCAAAATAAAAACCTTCTTACAAAGCACCCGCTACAAACTTATCAATTTCTTTAGACATTATAATATTAATATTATAATATTCTGTTTGCGACAAATTAGCTTCAAGGCATATCTGTCTGGCTTCTGTCTATGCATGCTCAATATTATTTTACTTATCATATTTCTTCTATTATCTCTGAAGAATCTCTAAAACATTCTACAGCCTCCGTCCGTAGGCGGTTATGAAGCAAGAGGCTGCAGGTTCGATTACCGCACCGAGACAAATGTGTGTATACTTCACAAATATTTGTTCAAAGTTCCACTGCCATTGCTTGCTAATGGTTTGAGCTACGTCCAATAATTTTATTTATGCGAATTTATATAGCAAAATCATTCTTGACTAAATTATGTAACGCTACAAGATACTTTAAAAAAATCATTGATTTCTTTTCAGTGATTGTTGCACAATGTTAGTTGAAATAATATTATAATTTCATAGTTTAGATTAAATATGATCCAGTATCCTCATTTATTGTACATTAGCGACCTGCGCCGGCTTCAAAAATATGTTTTTTACCACATCACATTACAAATCTTTGAATTTTTCGGCTTTTCTGTACTATAATATGTATGTATTATACATATAAACCTTTCTCATGAATCAGTCTATCTATTGCCGAAAACTGCATTAAAATCCGTTGAATAGTTTAAAAGATTTAAGCGAACAGACAGCGGAAGCAACTTCAATTTATACTATGTAAAGATTATTTAACTTATTAAATTTAATTTATTAAATGTAAAAATAGTAAAATTTCCTACTAACATAATAAATATGAAGGTTTGGATGTTTGTGAGTTTGTAAACTTCGTTGTTTATTAATCAATATCATAACGGCTGAACGGATTTTAATGAAGTTTCGAACACAGGTAGACCATTGTCTATGTTAGGACATAAGCTACTTTTTATTCCGGAAAAGACATTCACGACAGGGGAGCCGCCAGCAAAAACTAGAGCAACTAGACGAGCAAGGCGCTTGCCTGATGGTAAGCGCCACGCCTGCTCATATACGGAAGCAACACCACACAGAACTTTGAATCACAAAGGCACTGCATGGCACTGAACTGCGCGTCACTCATCTGTCTACGTTAGTAAATAGGTAGCAGCTTCAATTGCTTCTGTAGGAGGTATGCTTGTAACCATGGGCCAAGTGAGTAGGCGAAACTGAAGGTATTCTGAACAGAAAACTAGCTCAAGGAGAAGGACGCAACCAGACCTTAGATTCTAGATATGTATTAGGTATACAAGACTTACTTTTAAAGAAAGAAAGAAAGCATTTATTGGTAGATGTTAGGTGGTACATTTATAAATTAACCTACTTACGCAAACAAGAACCAACCCGCAGTTCAAATGGATATACTGATTTCGTTTTACTAAATTCTATAATTTAAACTAATTTTATCTCGTACTTTTTGGAGAAGCGGGCATGAAATATATTCCACGAATTTGCAAAAAAATACAGTATTTAAATTAATTCCTGTATGCTTAAGTAGGTCCAATTTATGTTTAAACATTTTTATAAGTAGTATATGGTAGTAGTGTAATAGTAGTGTTTTCATTGCTTATATAATTTTAACAATGATCATTAATAAATCATTAATAAATATATAAGAAAAATCAGAAATAAAACTCATGCCATGAGTGGTAGAGCCAAGCTGTAGACAGGTTTGTCCACAGCATGAATGGACCAGCTCGACCGGGTGATCACCATTGTCTCAGAAAACCGAAGTAACCGGCTTGCTTTATAGCACGGGCCGACAAATAAACAAATGATCACCTGATGGTAAGTGATCTCCACCGCTCCTAAAAATCCACAATACCCGAAGAATCATGGATGCGTTGCCGACTTTAAAGGCAAGGGGTAATTAAAAGATTGCGATAGCGAGAAACATTTCGGCCTCCGGGTATCTCACTCACCGTACGAAACCCAAAAGCAAGATATCACATAGTTTTTCTGTGACACAGTGGTAACAACCCAACCAAGCCGGCCCATTCATACTATGTATAGACAAAACTGTCTACGTGACTCTACCAATTAGTGTAGACAGTGGTAACAACCCGGTAGTAACTATAGAAAGATTACTTATTATTTCTATTTTAATTTTAGATTACGGCTCAATTTTTGATGATTTCACCAATGTCAGGTTAAATAGCAATGACTAAAAAAGATCAAAACGTAAACATCTTCCTTATCAAAACTATATCCGATTAAATACTAATACGACTTTAGAAATCGTACCCCAGGATTATAATTTCGGCTACTATTGGAAAGTGTGATAGCTAGTAATTATTTCACACAAACTGTAGTTTTCGAGTGTATTGAGTGGCACAGGCTTATTTTATTAGAAAGTCACCTCCGAGTTTACACTTTCACTCGTTTAATTACACATTGTGACGGCGGTTGTTCAATCAATATATTTCTAAGTCTTCTTTACGTTTCGACGTGTCTTTCAAATTGAATAGAATGTTTGTTTGATGGTTAGTAAAGTAAGAAAATTTATTATAATAATACTAATACGCCTGTAATCCCCGAAGGGGTAGGCAGAGGTGTTACTAGCACACATTTCGCCGAGCGTATTTCCGTCCCATGCTGTGACGGGGGGCGAGCCTATCGCCATAACGGGCACCATTCAAGACTCCGAGCCGATACTGAGTATTTTATGATAGGAAAACCCAATATTTTTTGACTCGACACGATATCAAACCTGAGACCTCAGCATAGCCGTACCACGTACGCAGTACAGCTAGCAGTTTCAAGTTGGTAGGTCCCTCGTATGCGAGAGGCCGTCTGGGTTGGTACCACCGCTTTGTCTATTTCTGCCGCCAAGCAACATTGTTTAAGCACTGTTGTGTTGCGGTTTGAAGGACATTGAAGCTAGTGAAATTACTTTTGCATATGAGGGACCTACCTTGTGAAGCTAGCTTGCCTAAACGAGCTACTATGGCGGGTTTTTCACCAGGTGAAGGTACAGATGGGTACAATTATGATCACGTACCCACCCACCAGGTACATACTAATATGTACCCGTGGCCAGTTATATTTACATATGATCTTATTTTCATACGAACGTATTATAACGTATTGAAATCTGCAACCCGTCAGCGTTCTAAATGTAGGTATGTGATTTGTGAATAAAAGGCCAATAAATTAATCTACTATTGCGCCGGATACTAAAATAGAGACGGAATAATATCAAAACAAATCGATATTAACTCAAAATTCATTACCGGCCAGAAATAACGCAGAGATCTCGTTCTTCAAATATATAGGTATAGTATAACATTTTTTTTTAAACATAGGCAGGCAAAGGAGCGAGTTCGTCACCTGATGGTAAATGATCTCCACCGCCCATGTACGCCTACAATACCAGAAGAATCATGGGCGCTTTGCCGACCTTAAAAGAAAGGGATAATTAGGGATTGGGAAGGGGAGGGGGATTTGAGACTCCGGATATCTCACTTACCGTATGAAACGCAGCAGGCGGCTATACGTCGGTTTTCTGTGAGACAGTGGTAACGACCCGGTCGAGCTGACCCATTCATGCTGCAGACAAAACTGTCTACAGCGTCGCTCTACCACTCGAATTTAAATTACACGCTTCCGTAATCTTTATTTTTGTACTATTTAGTACGAATAAATGCGAAAAATGACCAGCTATCTAGGTCTCGTAAGGAACATAACAATCAGTACGTGTACAATCTCATCCCTGTACCGCATCATCGCCTTTTGTATTCCAAGATATTTTTATCGCATAGGTCGGCAAACTAGGAAGTGGGTCACCTGATGGTCAGTGATCTCCACCACCCATAAAGATCTATAATACCTGAAGACGCATTGTCGACCTTGAAGGAAACGGATGATGAATCTCCTAAGGTTGGGAATTGAAAGGGGATTTGGGCCTCCGGGTTGATACCCGGAATTTGTCCGGATTTTTTTCCGGGTTGATACACTCACCGTACGAAACTCAACAGCAAGCTGCTATTTCACGTCGGCTTCCTGTGAGACAGTGGTAACAACCCGGTAGACCATACAGCGTGGCTCTACCACTTATAAAATGAAAACGCATGGCTTAAATCGATGTACTACTGTAGATACAATCACACAATAATTTGACCTAATTTAACACACTTGCCAGTGTTATTGTCTGATAAACAAATATTTAATTTGACAAAATATCAGATGGCGATACGAGTTCATTAATTGATTAAAATTGTTGACGCTAAATCACATTTGTATCAATTTTTGTTTTTGCTTTGTTATTATAAGAAATCCATATTCCGACAATTCACTGAGATTGTTTTTTAAATAAGTGCTTACACTTATCGAATACCTATTACGCTTAACGCTTGTGTCAAACAAAAAGACTCTGAGTTACGTGTAGCGTTGCCGATATTGCCCGAAGTGGCACGAAAATAGCCGACCGCCCGCGCCCGTTCATGGCACCGATACGCGACGAGGCCGCCTGACGTCGACCGTCGACGGCCGAGTCCTTGATTATTAAAAATCAAGTGACAGTTCCATCAGAGGTTTTTCACTTTACTGATTGTTTTAGGTCATTAATTTTGTTTACGTGTTATCGTGTTTAATTCCGATTGTAATTTTGAAAATAAAAGCTGCTACTTCTGTATTAACTAAAAACGGCCATGCAATCAGTTTTAATGACAAATTTGAATTTAAAATTGGAATACGTTCTTGGCGCAGACTTTATTCATGACCAAAATAAATTATACTACATATAGAGTTAAATGAACCGTTATTTATTGTAGGTTACAGTGTAATGAAATAATACAAAACGCTTGTGTACAGTAAACGGCCCACAATACACATGATGCGAGTATCACGTGACGAACTAACAAAAGACGTTGTCGTGTGACGTCACGCCGTTTATAGAAACAAAAATTACGTATGTTAGCAACAATGAGCCAAATATTATTTGTCCGATGACATTGCTTGTCATCATTTCTAAAAAAGATACAGTGGCTGTCGGTACACATTTCGCTTCATTATAGTGGTAGCGTACTGAGGCTGGTAATCGTGAAGTACTGGGTTTACTACCCAGGTCGAGCAATAACAATATGTGTTTAAATTTCGATTCGAAAAATAAAAATAGAGAAAAGTTTATTTTTACCCTGAATATATTTATTATATAAATACAACACAATATATAATAATGCACAATAATAGCATTAATCGCATTTAATATTATTGAATAAAAAAAGCAATAAACGTGACATTAAAAAAAAACATATGGTCGCATGTCTTCGCCTTATATGGTGGCAAGTTCATATGGGGCGAACAACAACATAGCACTGTTTTTCTGTAGCCTACTAAAAATCTCATATGAGTAGGGTATTTCACTATGTCTAATCTTATTTATGCTTTATATGCAAACGACAATTCTAGGAAAAAAAAATGTTTGGCGAAAGCGAAATTAAGATGCAGTTACTATTTTAAATATTGATATGAGCAAAGGTGGGCGTAGTGGGGAAATCCCACTATCTCCCTCGTACGCGTGCACTGTAATAGCATAACCTATCTTGTGACGTAACACGACACGTCGTGCATCCTTGTCTGTCATTTGACAGCTACCCCTTTCAACAGTTTTAAATGTCTTCTAACTTATTAATTTTGGTTTAGATTTATTTAATTCTTTTGATAATAGTTTTGGAGAAATTAGCTCATTTATGTTTTAATCAAAAATAAAAATAATTGAGTCAAATACCGTATTGCCCTGGATTAGAATTTATGCCCGGTATGATAATGATCTCGCCTCTTATCACACGATGGAGTGGACACAACACAACAAACACAACACAACACAGTACAACACAAAACCACACAGTACACAACACAGACAACACAACATAACACAAAACAACACAACACTTCGCTGGCTATTTGCTTTAAATGATATTCTTCTTCCACCTGCCCTTATCCTACTCCCAGTGCGGTCGACGCAATATGCTTTTAACACATATAACTGAAAGATTTAGCTTCTAGTTTTTATGACCGACCGCCTGCCCGACGTTAACCCTACCGGGGAGAAAGAAGACACTAAACAAATATTTGTGAATCACACAAACATTTTGTCTTGGTGCGGGAATCGAAACCGCGGCCTCTCGCTTTACAGCCGGCTCCTCGCCCACTGCGTTACCGACGCTGTTCTTAGATATGTAGATTGATTATATTCTAACAAAAAATTTAAGGACTAAGAACGCTTTTAACAAATTAAAGTCACTAAAGATACAGTAGTCAAAATTATTCCGCAGTTCAAAGTGATGTGCAACAAACTCTTTGTATTACAATAAGACTATTATAATTCTATGCTGCCAACCTAATACAATGATGTTTATAGATTTTTAAATTAAGTCTAATAAGGTGATGGGCGATTTCGGTAGCTCGCATTGCTTTGGGTGTAGGTCGTTCACCCCGCGCGTAATGATTCGGCCGTAGATAAAAATAATAACGTTGAAAATGTAACGCAGAGTAACCATTAACTTACGAAATACGCCTGGCTTAAAGAACGCTTCCCAAAGTTCCTGATATTTCTGGACGTCCAGAGGCGTGCTCGATTTTCGAAAAATTGAAATTAAATTTTGCTAAAAGTAGGTTATTATGTTGTGAATTACATCAATAATATAAACATTATTTTGTTACATAATAATCAATTTATTAACCGTTATATTCATTAATTATCAATTTGTATCCGAATAATTTATAGTTTCATAAAAAAAACCCAGTATATGTTTCTATAAGTGATATCAATATACACAATTGAGACCTATTCCTTTTTTAAATTTGGTGTATCCAGTGTTTATTATCGTGAGGAAACCTGCATACCTGAAACTGCAGTAAGGTGGCATCGTGGACTATGACCTAATCTCTCTCATTGGTAGAGAAGACCCGTGCCCAGCACGGGTACGGGTATACAAGACTGATATTATTATTATTCTATTTTAACACAAAGTTGTGTAATTTCATAAAATTTGTAAAATTTTTTATTTGTAAAATTTCATTATTTTTTCGTGCAACAATGTATTGGTGGATCGCGGCCTACGTGAAAGCGCCGTGTATTTTTAGTCAATGTCACATTGAGGGGTATTTGCCAAAAGTCACTGACTCCATGATTAATAAGATTAATAACTTCGATTGACAATTAATCACGTATTGGAATACTTTAAAACTGTCTAGTACAATATGACAGATTTATAACCGTAGTTTGACAATTGCAATATTTGATAAAGTAGTTAATAATCACAGAGAAAACAATATCATTTAGTGACTGCCAAATTTCTTTTACTGTGACAGATCATTTAAAAATACATGATAACTGCAAAATTGATTATATACAAAAAAAACTACAAAAGTGGTAGAGCTATACAATTTTGCAGCATGAGGCCATCTTGACCAATGTATTTTTTTATCGAGGACGGCAAAGTGAATTCACTACCCTGATGTTTAGCACAATGCAATAAAAAAAAAACCAGCGACCACACAAACAAACAATGAGTTTATCGTCACCAGAATCATGCCGGCCTGTATAAGTGTTTCATTACACTCAGAAGAGGGAAGAAGCAAATCGAGGGGCCTTCGACTGATTGCATTGTCGAATTCATATTTTAATACATAATGGACAAGTAACAATAAAATAACATTTTATTTATTAGCTTGAACGAAGTTACACATCCTTTGCCTGATGGTAAGCGAAGTCAAAAATGACAGAGTCAACATCATACAGAACTTTGAAACACAAAACATTGCATGACACTGGACTGCCTCGACACCCTGTGACACAACATGTTAAGTTTCATAATACCTAGTAATGTCACTGGCTTCAATCTCTCCTCAAACCGAAATACAACAGTGCTTCCACACTGCCGTTTGCGACAGAAATATACAAGGCGGTGATGCCAATATTAGTGATATGAAGGACCACCTAGTTTACTTCATAAAATAATTTTACATGATAAAATCATTCATGCAATGATAAAATGCTTATAAAATTGTAAATAAACTAAATTATTGTTTATATGCATACGACTGGGCAGTTGTCACCCCGTCGCCGCGTCGCGTCGCCTCCTACGTCTAGCGTCTCCCCTGGCGGCACGGCGCGACGCGGCGCGGCGGCAGGGATCGGATTGTTTCCAATCCCTCTCGGCATCCTCCTCCGAAATTACCCTCTCGGCTCTCGACAACCATTGCCACTGTTTATGCAATATTTATATCACATGTCTGTTCGCCAGTTTTATCGCGCAGAACAAATTAGTATTTTTTGTCAATTTTTAGTATTTTTTTTTAATAATAACCACTCAACAGTCACACACACAGTCCGGACCCCACAGTAAGATACGAGTCTTGTGTCGTGGGTATCAGGACTAAATTCGTAAAACAATATGTATTTCACTTTTTTCGCATTTTTTTCTAAAACAATTTGGTGTATGCAATTTGCTATTTATACAACTGTATAAATACGAGTTTATAAAATTGTGTAAATACGAGTTCATCGTGACAACCCTTACTTATAAGTAAAAGCCAAAGAGATTTTATATACTACATACATACTACTTATATCAATAAACTAAAAGTAGCTTCTAATTTATTCAGATGTCACTTATTATCACCTTATATTATTTGAGTTCATCAATCATTTTTCATTGTAAACACGAATCAATCGATTTTCTATATTAACCTATAATAGCGTATCACAAACAAATACCGGTTATTTTGTAGCAAGGTTAATAGCGTAAATCTCGCGTAGGCCAAAGTTATATTACCTGCTATAAATTGCCGCAAATTATTGGCACATTGAAGTCTATGAAGGAGCAACTTGTAGCTTGCTAAAGTCCGGTCGCGGAGCACGAAGAAATTCGTACAATGACCTCTTTACCTACTGACAGTGGTCACAAACATTTTTGTATCCTGTGCGGATTACGTGAAATAATTAGAAAGAGAAAGAAAATTTACAAACTTATTAAATAAATTATTTATTTAGATTTTAAATTATAAGTTATAAAAAACGAGTTACAATTACTAATTCGGCAGAAATAAAAAAAATGAAAATTCAAAAGAATTCGATTCCTCTGTATTCGCCTGTCACATTTATTACAAAAGAATCAACAGTTTTGTCTACATTATCGTCTAGTCTATCTAATTTCGATTCCTCTTTTTTTACGTGAAAGACCACATTTACCAGAAAATCACATGCAAATTAGAACAAACCTTAAAGTCTCAACTAAAAGGTTTACAATCCCTAAGGACGGCGGTCGTTGCATCTGTGCGAGCGAGACTCATTATATTTACGCGGGAGTGACAGAGACAGGTAGTAACAGGTCAAAGTACGAATTTCTTCCTTCTTCGCGTCCGCGCTATAGTAATGTAATTTAAGTGCTAATAGAGTGATTTTGCTTCCAAAATAGTTGAATTTAAAACGGCGTGCTAGTTATAGAAGGAATTAGCTCTTTTCTGTTATTTATTACTTTCCATATTCAGATTAATAATTTTTGTTATTATTTGTCTTCTTGATTTTACTGTGATTACGTTAAAAGTAAAAAACATAAAAGATATATGCAATATCTTTTATCGTTTTCTATTTATATCCTCAATTTTTTGGCATCAATGATTACTTAATTTTCTATATTTGATATACACAATTTTATTAAATCTTATCTTATGTTTAAAAGGTAATTAAGATAGTCATTATGGAAATGATAATTATGTGATCTTCTGTTGCACGTTTATATAACAAATCTTTTATGATTTTATACAAGTTATGCAAGACTTAAAATTGAATTTAAGTTTTTTATAAATATTGCGAACGCGATGTAATATACTCGACCTAAATAAAACTGAATTGATTATTACGCCAATACAATTTTGTTAATCAAACGTAACCTAATGAAGTTGACTTCAAAAGAAAATTTTGCTAACCGATAAATTAGGGCGTTGACCGACAGTGAACTGACAATATATTGTTGTGAAAGATTTACTAGTAAAAGATATAAGTAAGTATGTCTTTACTGTATCTTTAAGCCTACCTTATAGTGATAATACTAGCTGCATTATATACGTCCCATAGCCCGGCACGGCCTTCCTTTCCAAAGTAAGGGAGAAAAAGCAATTAGACCTTTTTCTTTTTAAGAGAGAGATTATGCATAAGTCAATCATGCTGGCCTAATGCTTAGTAGACTTCACATACCTTCGAAATTCTTATGATGAATGCTCAAGTATGCAGGTCTCTACACGATGTTAGGAACGCATAAAGGACGGCAATAACGGAACATTGAGGATCGTGTTCCGTTAGTAAGCCTCCTAGTAAGAACTCAAGATTATTATTGCATTTTCCTTAGACTAGACATGCGAGTGCTTGTAGCAGACATATTAAATCGACCCGTAGAGTATGAAGGTGCGTATGGTGAAGATGCTCTTTATCTCCGACTCTACTCAACTAATTTTAATCAAACTTTTCCAGTAAACTTAGACTATATGTTTTTAAACTATAAACGTCCAGCCAAAATCGATTCGGTAGTTTTTGTGGGAATCCTGAACACAATACGTTTATCTGCAATCTGATTATTTAGTTTAACTCGGAGTGACGTAGCTATGGTTATTTTGCAAAATATATTTTTTTTGTAAAAAATACATAATATGTTTAAAAAAAGAAAACCTGTAGAGGAGCATGCGGGTCATCTAACGGTAAGTGATATCCACCGCTCATAAACTCCTATGGAAAATAATGGATCCATTGCCAACGTTTAAAGAAAAGAGTGGGAATTGGGAAAGGGGATTTGGACGGAAATCTCACAAAACGCAACAGCAAGCTGTCATTTCACCTCAATTTCCTCTGAGACAGTAGTAATAACACATTAAATCAGATTCACTCATGCTGTAGACAAAAGTATCCACAGCATATCTCTGACAATCACATGCATACAGTACTTAATATTCATGATGTATAAACACAAAACAATTCAAATCAATAGATTGAACAAATATACTCACTTGAGAAATTATTATACAAGTTCATTACCATACGCCCGGTGCTCGGTTATTTCACGCTCACTTTCTAAATTTTCTACAGCCTAATGTTATTGGTACACGACACTACATCGTCCAGTAAGTCAATTAAACGCGACATATTACCGGGAGGATGTAAGATCCCGCGGGACCCTCAACATGACCGTAATTCATCAAACTTTAATGATCTTTGTTGATGGGAGGGTACCTGCTCTAATTTTGGCTAGTGACCACTGTGCACTTGGTGAAAAACCATAATGGCTTGTTCAGTTTTCGCTGGTGGTAGGATATGCATATCCGCCCGGATAGCGACCACTGTATACATGATGTTAAAACCTGCCATAGTGACCCATACACTTTGTGTGGATCGCGTTCCAGGATCAGCTAGTGCATATCCGGTTCTCCCCAGGGGCTTGCGACAAGAATTGATCGTTGTTTGGAAGGGGCTTTAGGGGTACATCCTTCTATTCCTGTGCCTGCATCGGTCATTCGCCTATCCTGTCGCAGGTCCTTCGATTTACTTCTTTCCTCTTCGGAATGTGAAGGCATTTATACAGACTGGCATGATTCTGGTGACCACCCATAAAATCATTGTTTGTCGGTGGTGCATAGGCCGTCAAACGTGCAAGTGGGTCACCTGATGATGAGTGATCTGCACAACCCATAAACATTTATAATACCTGAAGAAAAACAGACGCGTTGCCGACCTTAAACCTTAGTCAGTCAGTGTATTATATCGGTAACTTCAGGCTGTCATAATTCTGGCGACCCGTTGCGGGACGCAATGACTCACGGCGGTCGCCATTTTATTTGGGTGCATCAGACTTTGCCGGAATATAAAAAAGTACAAATAGTATAACTACACTGTTTACCACACAGTTCTTATTAAAGCAAATAGGTTCTGCATTGTTTATCGTGAAATTTCTAGGAAACTTGCTTTACTGGAAATGCTGCGTCATACAATGGAACGTATATCCCTAATCCAATATTATTACTAATCGTAGAACAATCCAAGAACTATTATCATAACGTATTTCAATTATAGTCTTACAAGCAACAGTAATATCGAGGGGCCTTTTATTCCAATGGGTACACTTTAAACACCAGACAAAAAAGAACGAATGGATTGATTTGAATGCGTTCTTTTATTCGAAATCTGGTTTAAGCAAGCTGGGCCTTAGCTGTGATTTAAGAAAAGTTGTTTAGGCATTTAGAAATGATTTACAGATCTTTTCCTGATTAACGCCGGGAATACTTTATGGTTAGGTTTTACAGAATAGTAGAACTAGATCCTAATTTTATTAATCAATTTATGTATCACTACAAGGTGGTAGGTCCCTCGTATGCGAGAGGCCGTCTGGGTTGGTACCAACGCGCCGTCTATTTCTGCCGCCAAGCAACAGTGTGTAAGCACTGTTGTGTTTCAGTTTGAAGGACATTGAAGCCAGCGAAATTACTGGACATTATGAGCCTTAACATCTTGTGTCTCAAGGTGACGAGCATAGTTCAGTGCCATGCAGTGCTTTGTAATTCAAAGTTCTATGTGGTGTTGCTTCTGTTTATGGCTAGGCGTGGAGCTTACCATCAGGCGAGCGCCTTGCTCGTCTCACCATTCAATTAAATACAAAAAGCACTTACATCTTGTTATTGTTACAAACCATACCAATGTACGTCATGTCATATAATAGTATGGCGTAGGTAACACAAGTCTGCCCCAAAGATTTCCAGACCGACCTGTTGGAAGCGGCCTGCATCCAGCGACTTCCTGCGACCTTTATCAGGTCGTCTGTCCGCCTTGTAGGTGGACGTCTAACGCTGCGCTTGCCAGTACGTGGCCTCCATTCCAGAACCTGATGCCTTCATTAGGGCATGATCAACACCAAAAGTCATTGAACACACCCCGATTTTCAACAATCTTATATATTATTATAATAAGACACATAAGTCGCATAACAACATTTATGCAAAAATTTGATGAATATCGTAAAAGTCCAAAATTCGCTAAACTTTAAACTGTGAAATGTTGTGAAACTGTCCAATACTATCGTATTGTATTTGAAAATAAAAAACCTAGAGCCTAGGAAAATGTATATTTTCTTACAAATAAGTATCGTACAAAAAATCCGTGATGGTATATGTCTATCTCTTAGGGATAACCCACAATAACCATTTTTTATCCTTTACTTTTTACTAGAAATAATGACGAAGCGATTTTAAGCAATACAGCATTAATCCTTATCCAATTAAGTGCCGTAAATATTTTTTTTTACTAGCCCTGTATTATATACGTCCCACTGCTGGGCACGGGTCTCCTCTACTGAATGAGAGGGGTTAGGCCTTAGTCCACCACGCTGGCCTAATGCGGGTTGGCAGACTTCATATTCATTCGAAAAATCTTATCGAGTTCTCAGGTATGCAGGTTTCCTCTCAATGTTTCCTTCACCGTTAAAGAAAGCGATAATTAACAATTCATATACACGTAACTTAGAAAAGTCAGTGGTGTATGCTCTTGGGGCTGGTTTCGAACCTGCGACTTTCGTTTCGACAGTCCATACCACTTCCCCGCTGAGCTATCGCTGTTAGTACATTGTGCATTTAATATAGATCAATTCCCTTTACTGTAATTAAAGTAAATATTTACTCACATATTACAGATTTCAAATGCAGGGACATAACGGTCGCGTCGGTACCGGCTGGGGGGCCGCAGTGGTCCTTAGCCACAGCAACGCGAGGCCGGGTCTGCTGGTAAATCAATAATTTATTGTTCAATTTTGCATTATTATACACTATTTTGCATTATTATTTTGCTCGCGGCTCCACCCGCGTGATCTGCTTTTTCCGGGATAAAAAGTAGCCTATCACCCAAGTCAGCTCATATCCTCGCTGTATACCAAATTTCATCAAAATCCGTCCAGTAGTTTCAGCGTGATTGACGGACAAACATCTAAACAAACAAACTTTCACATTTATAATATTAGTAGGATAGGAAATGTTTCATTTTTTTATAAAGTACGGAACTTAACCTACTTAAATCTAATGAATTTAGAAAAATCAATAACTAAATTTTTACTTGATGTGGATTGAAATGTTATTGCGTAGGTATTTGCAACCCAATATAGTTGTAATTATACAAACATCAACATGGTACAGTAAGTAACTTCGACGCGGCGATGAATTAAACGAGGGATCTCCTTTGGAAGTTGATACTTTTTGTTTTCATTAATAACAAAGTTACCGCACTGTTTGAACTTTAAAATCTTACCCGGAAATATATACGTTTATATGTTACGTAAACAAACTTCATATTTACGTAACATTCTGCAGAGGCTTCAAATTCAATTCCTGAGTTCATATTGAATTCTTTTGATACTGATACTGCATTAGGTTTTGGAAGCGAAGGTTTTTTGAGTCTCGTACATTTTATAAATAAAAATTTTCAAATTAATTTAAAAAGAAAATTACTCACTTCTTCTAAACATGACAGGTATGAGCTCCTTTAAACTATAATGATGGGAAATTTAGGTGGTAAAAGGAAAGCCGATCGAAGGAAATAATCATGGCTGTGGAACATGCGAGAGTAGACAGGGATTGCGAGCGGTGTTTAATTATTTCTTCTCGAAAAAGATAAAAGTAAGTATGCTGAGCTGACTATCTTAATCTTTACTAGTTGGAGCGGAAAAGGCAAGAAGAAGACATTAACCTTAACAGTTCTCTTTACACTAAACCTATACTATTTGTTTGTCTGTCTGTCCTTCTTTAAAGGCTCTATCTTTTAAACCGTAATAAATAGTAGGCTGAATTTTTAAAATAATGGAGAATAACCTAACAAATAATAAAAAAGCAAAATTTTTACAAGTGAATTTAAAAATAATTAGGAATTATTTGCCACAAAAGAAGCAGTTCAGACAATAATACCATAACGAATTCAAACTTATTTTAAAATAAAAACATAACGCAAACGTTGAATAATTCTAAATTTAAATGGCAGTTGCATAATGCACACTAATAAAATAAAAAGATAAGGTGTAATTACGCAACGAGTTTTTCTTATAAATTAAATATATTTTTACAACTTAACTAAACATTTCGTTGAATCTACAAGTCCTTGAAATAATACAATGGCCTCCGGTGCAGTGGGCGAATAGCCGGCTGTGAATTGAGGGGCCGCAGGATCGATTCCCGCACAGAGACAAATATTTTTTGGCCCACAGATACTTGTTTTTGGGTCGGGATGTCAGGGCACCTGAACTACAGTTAGTTCTAGATACTCAGGATGTGGGTTAACCAGTGTAGGGTCAAGACTATGTGTGAGACTGTTGGGCGTAATTTTATTACCGACTAGTGTTCAACTAGTGGTCTAAATTTGACATTTGAGTTGAAATGCCTGGAAACAAATTCGCATTTATTTCAATCTGTCCCTCGCGGTGTCACCTGCATGTTACTGCCCTGCTCCCATGGGTCATAGCGTGATATACATATAACCCTTCCTCATGAATCATTCTATCTTTTGCTGGAAACTGCATTAAAATCCGTTGAATAGTTTAAAAGATCTAAGCGAACAGACAGCGGAAGCGACTTCATTTTATATTATGTATGTGATAAAGACCCGTGTTTAATATGTTACAACAAATAAATACAATATTAGAAATGACAAACAGTATTTTTCCCCCAACGCAGTGTCTACATTCGATAGCCAAAGCACAAAGTCTAGTGACTAGACTCTAGTCTATGATGTAGACCCAGACGTCATCACGAGTTCACTGCACCGCACCCAACTTTTACGCTTTAATTGTATGCTGATTGTATTCTTACATTAGTGCGATGGAAATAAACGTGAATATTAATAGATATTTGAGTAGTTTCTACTTCCTTCAGTTGTGACTTTGTTGCAATATCAACAAAGCCTAGGAAACGATGGTTGAATCTATTGACAGCTGTGTAGCAATTAAAGTAATATAGAATAATATTTTTGTGATGACTGTCCCATAAATGATCTTTTTAAAAACATTATTTTTATACTTGTAATGGTTTTAACCATAAAAAATAATACTGTTTTACATACATACATACATACATACGCACGCTTGTATCTCGAAGGGGTAGGCAGAGGTGTACCCAGTACACCCACATTTCGCTTAGCCATATCCGTCCTATTATGTGATAGGGGGCGAACCTATCACCATACCGGGCACGATACTGAGTATTTCGTGATAGAAAAACCCAATATCACTTTTACTCGACCCGGGATCGAACCCGAGACCTCAGCATATCAGTCGCAATACAACTGCTTCACGGAGGCAGTAAAACTGTTTTATTCACAATTAAACTGTTAAAACCGTTCTATCTGCTTGTTATTTATCTGACACCTTAGTAGATAATCGTTTGTTTATTAGAGGCAGAAGAAAAGAGCTCATTACCACATTGAATATAAATGACTAATCATGATATCGGCCGTAAAGAGGAATACCCGTTGAAGCGCGATGTAATAGACGATCGTTCTAATAAAGCTTTATAGCCTTAAATACATTGAATTCGTTAGGACTTCTATATTGACGGATCATTTCGAAACGTCGTCGTATCAATTTGCAACATTATTTATGGACTGTGAAGTTATGTTTGGTTCTCATTGTACGAATAAGTTTTATCTGCCACATAACGCGTTTAAGGCCCATTTGTGGAGTACAGTACCAATTTGACATACGTTTGTCAGTTTAAATTAACAGCGTGGTATTGTGTTTTATCTGATAACTGACGTTATTTAAATACATTTATAACCAGCTACACATGACGGTTCAAAGACTAATTACTCATAAGACTAAATATTGAATTCAGAACACGGCACTAAGCGAATTTCCAAGTAATTTAACAACGTATTTGTACGTAACCCAAACTTAACAACGCGTCCCGCATTGACTAATGAATAAATCAATTAGCCATCAACAAGTTCTTGTGAAAAATTGTCCGAAAAGCCGGCGTTTTAACAAATTTTACGGCACCTATTATCTTCTCTTCAACAGCGTAAATTAAACAGCTAGGTAGACACATAAGACTCGACGAATCGACCGACTAGTTGAGAAACACTTGCGAACAAGTTCACCGACTAATCTAGCGACAAGTTGGAAGATTCGAATCTGTTTTCTTTGTCCGTGCATGTATTGCGGATTGGTTGGCCGACCGGTCGAGGTTTCCCACAGTGACATCTGCAAATCGGTTCAGACGCGCAGTCAGAGGCTCAAAGATTCTCATAGGGTTCGGAGCGGGAGGCAGGTGCGTTCGTCCCACAGGACAGGGGATTCAATTGAGAATCGAGCGGAAATATTAATTTGTCAGTCGGCACCGTGTTAATCAACGCATATAGGCGCGTGCTGAGCAATTGGCTTGCACTAAATGCTATAAAAGCTTTGCAATATAAGCATCATTAGTGGAATTTTGAGAATTATTCCGTGATTAAAATTAACATGAAATTTATATTTATATGGGTTTGTAGTTTTAAGTAATGTAAACCGCGTTTTCGACGGTAAAAACGGGTTTGGTAATTACGAATATAATGTTCGATTGATATTTATATATCAGACATTGTACTAATGTTCGCATTCAGATTCGTTACTTAATTTATTATAAAATATTAATATAATAGTATCAGCCTTGTAACTCTATATGGCTGGCCTAATTGTAAGCATAATCAATGCTAGACTTCACATACTTTCGGAATTATTATGGAGAACTCTCAGGTATCCAGTATTCCTTACAATAATTAACAATTTCATACAAACGTAACTTCGAAAAGTCAGACGTGTTTTTTCCCTTTTTTTATTAGCTGGAATGACGATTATTTGATGATAAGGGTCACGCTTGCTCAAACAGAAGCAAACTTCGAATTACATGACACACAGCATTACATGGCGCTGGACTGCGTTTGGTATCCCAATATATAAGATGTTAAGTCATTAGTGCCTAGTAATTTCATTAACTTCAATGTCCTCCAAACCGAAGCATACAGTACTTACATATTGCTGTTTAGGGGCATAAGTAAACAAAGCGGTGGTCCAACCCAGACGGCCTCTCGCATACTAAGTACCCACATACTAGAAAAAGTCTCTATACAAGTAATAATTAACAAATAATAACTGAGTTGAAACATGCTGTAATATTATTATTTTTCTTTTAAAACTCGTATCAAAGCAGCTTGCAATGTGCAAAATGTAAATACTACACAGAAAATACGTCCTTTGATGAAATAACATTACATTTCCTAAATAGTTTTTACCTTTAAATATCAGCTAAATGTTCCACAGAGGGACATATTTATAAATTACTAAAAGTAGTTTAATCTGTTTCAATATTTAGTAATTACTAACGACCCGCGTCGTTCACACTGGTAAAAATATGTTTGTTACGACATCACATAACAAATCTTTGATTTTTTTGGCTTTTTTGTATAAAGCTTCCTCATGAATCATTGTATCTATTGCTGAAAACTGCATTAAAATCCGTCGAATAGTTTAAAAGATCTAAGCGAACAAACACCAGCAGCGACTTCACTTTATACTATGTAAAGATGTGGCCGTACCTGCCTTTAATTACTCAATTTTGTTAGGTTTTATAAATCCGCCTAAGTATCATTTAATAACACCGTTATATCTGTGTTTTATTTGATTGAATGACGAGACGAACAAGTCACTCGCCTGATGATGATGATACGTGATTACCACCTATGAACATCGACAATGCCAAATAAATCGTTATTGCGTTGAATGGGGATCATAGGGTGGGCCGTTTGAGGCTATTTGTCGGGTCTACGGCAAACTTACTAACTGTACTAGACGCTACATTGTAGTTATTTCGTTGGTTTTCTGTGAAACAGTAGTAATATCCCGGTCGAGCAGGCAAAACTGGTTATAACATGGCTTTACTCACTAAATCTACTTCAAGTATTATTTATTATAACTATATTTTATTAAAAAAATTACCGAAAATTGATGTTCACTAACTAGGACGCCATATTCTATTCAGACAGATTACGCGAAAGTAGTTCGAATTCCGAACGCTTGGCGGTGTCGTAAGTTTACGTAACCAGTTTCACAAGAGCTCTTTGCATGTACCGGTATCCACAGTTTCGGTTCTTATGGCCGAAGCAACGGAGGACGGGGAAGGTCAACTTAATGTGGTGATTGACTAAGTACCTTTCACGATCTTGAGGCGCGGCGCGTCACTTTCCCCGCTCTAGTGAGTTTTTTCGAACGTAACATCATGATTACATCAATATCGCATGCGGATCGTTCCGCGTGCAAACTGCACCTGTGAAACGGAACGCATCGTATGGATTCTACATTATTTGGCAGAGAATGCGTTCGAAATTTAAAAACCAGGGCTACCAGATTGTATATTGAATACCAAAGCGCTGTATTATCGATTGTATCCTGTTTCGGTCGCGGAATCTCATGGGTACGTTAGCAAAAACAAAGCCAACGTAAGTAAAACTGATTGAAATTACAATAATTGTATTTGTTTCGATTTATATTAATTGTATCCTAAAAGTGAATTTTGTATTATTTTAGGGACCCAGTGGTGTAAAAAAAATATTATTACTGGCAGTTCTGATTTATAGTCTCGATGAAACGGTGGCTAGGATGTACTGAATAGAAAAATAATTAAAATTTTATTAGTTTTAATAATCAATTGCCTAGGCAAATTCTGTAATTAATTTTTTAATCCAAAAATTTCAAGATTTCAAACAACGAAAACGGCTAACAATTTTTATCCTACCTGAAATTACTAGATATTGTTATACAATATACCTACATTACCTGACACTGGAAAGCGACTCGCCGGAACGAACTATAATAGCGGTTTTTTCACTATACGTATGGTGGTCGCTATACAGTTGGTAAGAAATATGTTTTAGGTACCTTTCCACCAGCAGAGTCAGTAAAGAGATGTGACGAATTGTATTTTTTTAGAGTTGCATCCCCAAGGGGATACCAACGGAACTCTAACACAGAGCCTGCGCCGTATCTTTTTCCTAACTTTAAAGGAGTCAATATTTTTTAACCGTAGGTATGAGGTAATGGTAAGGTAAGGTAACAATTTCACCGAATAATCTTTACATAGTATAAAATGAAGTCGCTTCCGCTGTCTGTTCGCTTAAACCTTTTAAGCTATTTAACTGATTTTAATGCAGTTTTCTGCAATAGATAGAGTGATTCATGAGGAAGGTTTATATGTATATCACGCTATGATCCATGGGAGCAGGGCAGTAACATGCAGGTGAAACCACGAGAGACAGCTAGTGTATAATAAAATAAATGTGTTATTATTACGGATATCCTAGCAAATGATAGAAATAGAAAAATATAATTCAAATTCAACCCGCGATGCGCGAATACGACTCGCAATTAAACAATTTTTTTTTTCATTACACTCTGAGGGTTCGAACAAAAAACTTTTAAGCAAAGGAAAACAGAGACAGAATTACGTGGCGGTTCGCTGTTAGTGTCACGAATGATGGATTGCAAACGTTGCGGGCCGATGATGTGGCGATGTAGCTAAACCTAAGACTAGGGATTGCAATCCGGTGTCATTTTCAATCCGGCCGGATCCGACCGGATTTCCACTGATCCGGCCGGATCCGACCGGATCCGGCCGGATTGATCAAGTCAGGGTTATTTTCGCTTTTCGGTTCAAAATGAACTGTTAGTAAGTTAATCAAGTGTTATTGTGCTTAATATAGGTAGTTTATAAAAAATAAAACATATAAAAAATGTATTTCCAATCTAATGTTAAGATTAGACAACGAGCAAACAAATAAAATTTAGTAGTGTAGGTAACTAGTAAAATTTTAACGATGAAACAAGTAGCTCAATTTTCATAGATTTCACTTTCACATATAGATCAATTATTTTAGTAAGTAAAATTATAAAATCGAATATAATTAACCTTACGTAATTTATTGAGATGAGATCACAATAATTAATAAAGTATTTGAGAATGCTAACTATTGCAACAAACAAGTCTTATATTTATGACAGACACCATCATGATTTGATGAATCTTTGTAATGAATGGCACAATTATCACAATAATGAGTTAGTCTTATAATTTCAACTTTTTAGTTTAATCAACTTACGAAAAATAATTATTTTCAGTAGAATTTTAAGTAATAATTGTCTTAGTATTCATTATACATAGAAAATCAATGTTGATTTTGAAAAAAGGATCGTTGAAAACAAATATTATTAATTGTGTCATCTGCTAGTCGACTTTTAATAGAGCTGCAAATATAGCCTGCGGCCAAAAAGGCCCTTTCAGTTTCTACACTTGTCGGCTTTATTGTCAGCAAATAGTCATAAATAGCAGACAAGTATTCTCTTCGAACTCCGTCAGCACTTCGTCCTTTCAAATGTAGTCATTTACTTTTTTAGTACTTTATGAAAATCTTTCTCTTGTTTAGTATGTAAGCTATAACACATGGTTTCTTGCTGGATTTGTAATTGTAATTCTTCCTGTAATGTCAAATATTTATTTAGTGAGGGTGAATCTAAGTTCTCTTCTACTATTTCTTCCAAATTTTTCTTTAGAGTTATCATCTTGAACAACTCTTTCCAAGATTTTTGTCATTTCTGATCGTATGCCTTTTTTCTTTGGCATAATAAAGTACCTAATAATGCAACAACTCTATTTAAATATCTAAAAATTGTAGCACCGGATCCGGTCGCCGGATCCGGTATATTGGTACCGGATCCGGTGGACGTTAAATGATGCCGGATCCGCCGGATTACCGGATCCGGTTTTCCGGATTGCAATCCCTACCTAAGACCCACGGCGCAGTGGTCCCGATAACCGCATTTGGAACCACAATAAAACAATTTTACGTGACCACTATCTTCAAAGTGACGTATAGACCAAAACATAGTGGTTTCGTACGAATTATGATATACGGTCAGTTCGGAAACGTTCGAACGTAGATTAGACAAACATGTTTTCTATCATTCCTTGTTATTGATCGCATATTTTTTATTTAAATTTATTGACTTTTTTATGCTGAAGGTCAATAATCGAGCAAGTGAGTCACCTTATGGTACGAACAAGAAACATCAGGGGTAACAACTCGGCAAAATACAAGCAAAGTGTTGCCAGCTTGGGTCAACCAAATTCTTTCTAAATATTCAAGTAATTTAGAAGTTGTTTTGTAGGTTAATAATAAGTAGTAATGTTTTAATTAAGTTCTAATATAGATTAACGAGTCTTTATAAGTCTATAGTCTTTGTAACGACAAATTCCGATTATGTTTTTATTTTTTTTCTCCCAAGTGACTTTCCGGTTACGGATGATCACATATTTGTTACATGCACTTATTCATAAAAAAGCATGCCGAAGAGCATAAAATTCGAGAAATTTTATGCTTCTAATTTGCGACTATATAGAACAAGGTCAAGTAAATTGTAATATTTTGTTAATAATAAACTTATCTGTCATATCGTAAAACAAAATCAATTTATTTAATAACAAACCGATAATACGTTTCGTTCAGAAACCAGTTTCAATGACAACATAAAGAGATCCCAAACGCTACACAGAGCTCTCTTACAAGTTAATACTTCAAAGCGATGCTAGGAACATTGGTTGAGTCTACAAACAAAGTGACTAAATGTTATACAACTAGTCTTTTCGTTAATATGTAAAATACTTTGATAAATTGTGAATATTTAATACAACATTCAGAGTAATACGTTATAACGGAACAAAATTAAGTTTTAAGATTTGTAATCGGATTTAACTTCTTGTCATTAGATATTGCATAAATCACAACCTATATAAACTTTAATCTAAATGATGTGCTCCGGGAACCTCCATTTTTATGATTTAGTACGAATACACAAATGTATAGCTGTTCGCGCCTTGTCATACACGTGAGGGAAAATAAGTACATAATCTCACTTTATAACCGTTTTATATTGAATCGTCGTCGGCCTTCGTGTTTTCAAGATAAAGAAAGATTGCCGGAGTGCATACCTTGATTGGTACTACTGTAAGTGTTATTAAGTGTCATTGTCACTAATAAAAAATACAAACATTTTATATGTGATACCAACATAACGCAACATTAGTGATGTTACACTGACATTATCTAATCACATCACGCTAAGAATATGTTCCTCAACCGGCAGGAATGTTAACTAAGGTCGTCAACATTATCTACGTCTCAAGGCTGCTTCAATGTAATTAAAAATTTAATAAACAAATCATTCATGTCGAATATCGCACGTAAATCGGAACGTTCCGTTTGTTTGAGTTTCAATGTAGGAGAGCATATCGTACGAATTCCATTCAACCGGCTAGCCGCTGACGAAATAATGTAATTATTATTTAAACAAAACACGACCTTAACAACTCGTGATAAAGTCCATGTTGATTGTATTAGTTTATAGCCATGGGCGTACATCGAAAACGCACCAAGCTTCTATTTTTAAAATCGATGCGGTGACCGAAGTGGGACATTTGTAAAGATTTTTCAATTAGGGAACAGTTAGAGACATTTATCTTAGTCGAGTGATGAGATAAGTCGATTTTGTAGTTTTAAACATATAACGTAATGTTTTAACATTTAAATGGATGTTATTAGTTTGATTTAAAAATTAACCTTCTTGATGGTGTTTTTACATCTTACTAGTATAGGAGCAGACACTCTTTAAATTTGTACATGATAAATAGTATAATTAACAATTTTTATGAATAAAAAATAATTTAAACGTATAGAATATGAAAGTTTACGATACAATTTGAATTTCGAATACCACTCGAAATACCTGCCCTAAATATAATGAACATTATTGAACATGGATAAAAACGCGAAATAAATTAGAAACTAATATTAAAATTAACCAACAAAACATATAAACGTTCAAATGATCACTTAAAAACAGTGCACCGAATGAAAATGTTAATTAGTACGAGGAGATTTTTAAATAAACACCACGATAATTTAAACGTTGTACGCAGTCTCGATTTTCGCACGCAAACATGGCCGCCTGCCAAAGGGACTGTCCATTACCCACAAAATGGTTTATTTTGCAGATTTTATGTTAGAATTTCAACAGTATATTTTGTTTAACATAATTTAAATGGTAAAACTCGTCAAGAAAAGGTGTGTATGAAAAGGTCAATTAACTCGTTACTCTAGTCACTTAAATATGAAATAGATCATCCTTCAAAATACGTCTATGATCACTTATTAGGTTTTATCTCCTTTACTTCTCATTCATTTCTCAATATTTCGCACCTATTTATTCCAAAGATTTGTTCATGAGGTCATAAATTTGAGACATTTCGTGGTATAATATACGTACTATCAACTAAATCTACTATAAATCAATCAAATTATAAATGAAAAATTGGTGTGTGTCGTGGGACACCAGGTAGGAACGAAGTTCCTACGGCTAATGTAGAATCGACACAAATTGTAAAAAATACAAATTATCAACTAAAATAACAAAATATGTCTCTTTATTTTTGTTTGACAACATAAAATTACATAGAAATAGAATAGAAAAATAGAAATAAAAAAAAGACGTGTAGCACTCGGAGACTGCCGCGGTAAAGCTATTGTATAGCATTTTTTATCAACTTATGTAATTATAAATAAAAACTTATTAATTTAGACTTAGACTGGCTACTAAACGGTGGACGGCCGTGTTCTATAATCAAAAATTCAAATTCAAATTTCAAACCGCGTCTACATTTCCAAATGTCATAAGTTTCACACTGTTTTATTAACGGAATTTCGACTTTAACTTTGTGTGCTAGATATCAAATTAAGTTAAAAAAAAGTCTCATTTGTTTTATTCCACGCATTTTTTCCACGCATTTTTTCCACGCATTTTTCTTACGGTTTTACTATCACATTTTTTTCAGTTCGGTCACGCAGCGAAATCCCTATCCCCTCCAAGCCTGCCGTAAGGAACTTCGTTCCAATAATGTAATCCTTAAAAAAATACCGGTAAGCATAGTCAGAAAAATAAATGAAGACAGACAAGCAACAAAAATAAATCGCACTCCGACTTCTATTTGAGTCGATTATTGCTTCGGATGAAGTTCAGCAAAAAAACAATGAAACACAAATCTACTTTACGTTTAATACATAAAGGTCAGATTCTTTACCAGCATATATTTATTGCTATAGCCATTTTACTCGAATTTGCTTTGAATTCTTGATGGTTTGATTAGATAAATTGTTATCATTAGGATTGGATATATTTGAATGGACTAATAAATTAATTTGAAAATAAAACATCGGCGATGTCTATTCCATTCTATGATGTAGGTTGGGGTCCTTATAATTTTTAGCAACTCTTTATTTCATGATCGATTTTATAACACCAGCGTTCTACTACTGGTTTTCTCAAATTATGTAAAGAGTTTTATTGAAGCCCCATTTCATTTTAATTTTACCCATTATTTAATTGTACATGTGTATAACAGCACATTTTAACACAACATTTGTTCATGTTATTTATATCTATAATGCTGTCTGCTTTGGCAATATGATAATAAGTATGTGGTTTTTTAATGATAACTTCTGATGCTATATGAACATCTTGTAATTTTAGAATATGTTTAATATTTTTTTGAGAGGTGTATTTACCACTCTGTACCACATTGAAGGTAAAAGTGGCCCTTGCCACATCAGCTACCATAGCAATAGTAGCGGACTTTCTCCAGCGCAGTGCGTTCAGGCGTGGGTAACATCTCCGCAATTTCTGCTTAACGATTGTTTTCTTTCTTTATATTATTTTTATTACTTTAAATATTGGCATTTCTTTCCATACTTTCAATTTCCTTGCTTATATATGTTTTAATGTGTATAAAGCAACGATAGCTTAGAAGGAAATGAAAAGGACCGTAAAAATTGAAGTCACTGATTGGAAGCAAACTAAGAGATTTTTCAAAGCTAAGTTTGTCACGTATTAAATGACAATAGTAATTAACTTTAATGGTGCATAAAATATGGCGAGAAAACCTGCATTGAGAGTTGAGCTTTTTCCAAAAGTAATTTCGGAGGTATGTGAAGTCTACCAACTGTCTGCTGCTGATATATGTAGTTTGATTTTACAGATAATATTATGAAAATAATTTAGAATATGGAATGAAATAACTGAATTTATAATAAATTCTTACAAGCGACACTTCCAAAGAATTATTCACAAAATATTTTTGTAACAATTCAATAGCATTGCTATAATGCCAAGAAAGTGCAAATCAAAGGCAGCCTAATGCCACAGTGAATTTGGATAAATATTAGTTGCATTACATAAAAATATTATATTCACTATCCATCAAGATGAACTCAATCGTGTAGGCCAAAAAAACCAAGAACACAGCTTGACCTACTTTAGAAACCGACGAGTTAAAGACTTATAGCAAGCGTGCCAAATTTCATGCTGATCCGTCGTAAAAACAGTTTACAAAGATTGTTATCATAAGTCGAAATTATTTTCTAGATTGGAACGATGTAATTGGATGTAATGTACTGTTATCGTTCATTAATTCGATATCGAAAGACACATTTTGTCGGTATTATAACACACGTAACTTTGATAGTGTCCAAAAGATTGATATTTATATTTCATTGATACAATTTGTGTCTATGAATATCAGCTTTTGTTATGTTATCCTCCTTTTAGTTTTAACCATGATTGACTTATCTTCTTTGTTTTCAATATTAACTTCTAAATAAATGTTTATTTGCAAATGTTTTGTTCTTAACAGTTATATAAGTTTCAATGATATTTTTTGTATCCGCTTCTTGTGCCCTGAAAAATTGCTTTTGCATCATGATATCGTTCCTGGAAATGCAAAAATATTAAAGCGCCAATACGTGAACGCTAAAAAAATAACTTTATGGTATAGCGTTTTAAAGTTGTTTTTTCAAAGTTCACGTAATGGCGCTTTAATATTTTTCCTTTTCCAGTGACGATACTGTTATGCTATATAGCATCAAATTCTGGAGCCGATACTAATGTAGCTAAATTTATCAGGGTTTATAGATGGGACGAGTCATAAGAATGGATGGACAATAGTGTGGGTATTTGATATCCAATAGACGACAAGCAGCGACTGACGAATCAATCGTTTGAAGCGTCGGCACCACGCGCTTCATTACGTCAACCAGAACTATAAATACACAATGTGCAGGTGAACTTCTATAAAATCGTGTTCTAGTCTCTAGAGTATTGCAAGTAATCTATGGATAAGACGTATGCTCGCTTACCTATACATGAAACGTAAAAAAGACTAGAAAGACCAATATTCGAAGTTCGGTTAATGCAAAAAATACATCGCTATTTGCTTATGTCAAACTTAATTGCATCAACTTTGATTGAACTATTCTCCACGCTTTGGTAGCTAATATTGTGGAGAATACAGTACAAAAGATAAAACACATCTAAATTATTTTCTTACACCAAATTACATCCTACTTTCAATACAGTATCAGAAATGAAAGTTAATGAACCGAATTGAAAACAGATTGGATGTGGGGTATCGATAAATTATACTGTTTATCAAATATTTAAATCAAACTTGGTAATAATTAATTAAAAATCTTGGGAAAACTTTATTTTAATTTCTTTTAAGTATAATTTACAAGTGTTTCTTCTATTTAAAGGCAATCATATAGTTACAATCAACAATAACTCAGCGAGGAGTGGTACGGACTTCCGAGATGAAAGTCTAAACCAGCATCAAGAGCATGCCCCTCTAACTTTTCTTAGTTACGTGTGTATTTATTGTCAATTATTATCGATTGCTTTAACGACGAAAGAGGTATCGTAAGGAAACGTACATACTTGAGAATACTCCATAGAAGTTTTGGAGATGTGTGTAGTCTGCCAACCCATATTAAGGCGTGGTGGACTAAGGCCTTACCACTCTCATTCAGAGAGATAGCCCTTGCCGGGCAGTGGAACAAGCTGATATTATTATTATTATAGTTACTGTTCAAACAAGATTACAAGAGTGTTAGATGCATTGTGTTCGTAATAGGAATCAGACGTTAATCACGTCCAATCAATGTACATAGGTATCTTCCAAAGCATAGCACTGAGACCTAAATTACACCAACCATTCCTAGTTTAAAAGTTTGCATGATTTAAGAATCTTAACATCAACAGATATTTAACAAAACAGTGTGAGATGACAGAATCCTCAAATCACAAAAGGTACATTATTTCCCAATTACAACATGGCCTAATTGGAAAGTGCGCACATAATTCAAATTAACGAAGGTCTTATTAAATTTATAACGAGCTCGATTGTCGTGGGCTAATCTAATGTGATCTCACAGCGAAGCCACACCACGGAGGGCTGACGAAATATTTTCACGTTAACGACATCTGGACACCGCGCAGTGGCCAAATGCACTGGGAGTTTGTAATATGAGTCTCGTCACAACTTCAACCTTCGTGTGTCCACAATGTCACACACATCTTCTGAATACAGACGTGTCGTACACATGTTGATCATGTCGGTTTAGAATACAGATTGATTGGCTTCGTACGCATTGAAGTTACTCGGGCCGTAGTGGGTAATAGTGAATACATCCGTTTCATCGACGGTTCCGTTATTGGCCTGGCCAAGATATCGTTTTGTAGTAATACAATGGTAGATTCTTACATGTTCCCTATCTGTTTCTTTTATAATCTGGTACATTTTTATTATTGATGGATCAATTATCGGGTTAAAATTATAGTTGGCTTCAACATTTCGTATCCGCGGATACTAATCAGTGCAAATATTTTAACACAGATTTATATGAGCTCTAGCTTTTTAGAATTTTGACAGAATTTATATTTCTGATCATTGTTTCTTTGTAAAAAATATTAATAACTTCTTTTCAATACTATTAAAATCTTACAACTTCAGTAATATTTCGTTTTAATATTTTCTAGACCATCAACTTTGCCTATTACCTACAACTCAACTACACTTATACTCTCACGTCAGTTAATCTTACATACTTCAAAAGTTTCCCTTCTCATAGTAATTGATTCCCGTTACAGATAACCTTTATAGTGCTCGTATTAAATAAAGAATGTTCGTTCGAAGAGCGTTCAAACGTAATGTAAATATTATGTGTTTACACATATTTGTTCGCGACAAACGTCTCTACACTCCGTAATACATCGATTGAAGGACAATTTGTGATATCAAACTAGTTTCGATATACTTTGATAAGAAAACTTGCCTTGAGGCTATCATCATGATTTGGCTGTTTATGCAATTTTGTATTGATATCTAATAGGCTTGCTTAGTTTTATTGTGTATTATTTTTTCATCGACGTTTATGTTTTTGTTATTAGCTTGTCTAAACTCATGAAATGTGTGACAATACCCTATTTAACAATCTTTGTATACTCATCTTCTTTCTATATATTATGGAATGTTTGGTCTTACTATTAAATGCTGAATGCTTATATCTTGAATAAGTTTTGTTATATCTATTGATTTCATGATTTATTATATCGTAAAATAATTAAATGCTTATCAGACTGATTGTGCCTGGAAGTCTATGCGCCGATAAAATCAATTATGTGATTTCCTTTTACCATCCATCATACATTTAATCATATGTTTCCAATGATGTATCTATTAACTCATTAGTCAGTGAAAAATAAATTAAGTGACCATATTCTCTAATATAAGTCACATGTTATATACATAGACTCACGCCTGTTTCCCACAGGAGTAGGTAGAGACAACGGACTTCCACTTGCTACGATTCTTACACAACTCTTTGGCCTCTTTCACTCTGATTAAATCTTTATGCATGCACGTCGATTAGGATACTTCTGACCTGGCCTTTCTTGAGAAAATCTCTGACTTGATCTGAGAAAGTTCGCCGAGGCCTTACCCCACAACTGTACCATTCACACTCGCCATGTATATTTGTTTCGTCAAACTTCTTTCATCCATCCTATCTACATGCCCAAACCTTAGTATTCCTTTCTCAATCTTCGTCACTACATCTTCTCTCACACCACACCTGTCTCTTATCTCTCTATTTCTTATTCTATCTCTGACATTCACACATACATGTTATATAAAACCAAAAAAATAGAATCATAAACCTAATAGAGTTCGTTTCAATTCATTCAAAAATAAATAAATTACATAACTTTCAAAACTTGTGGAAGAAGTCAAATAACGTAAAAAAGAGGGTCCTTTGTGACGTTATCGCCATTATGGTGCATGTGTGCGAGGGAGATAGCAAGATACCAGTCCTGATACCAGTATTTACATTATTAACAACTGTCTCATTTTACAACCAATTTGGGTGCAGTTCAAAGATTCATTGTTTACAATATTATTCATGTGGCGTATAAAATAGAGAAACATATTATAATGATCTTTGGCATTTCATAAATAAATTCCAATAACTTAGTTAAAACAAAAACTAATACAAATGATTTTACCTTATTTATTTGATTAAACTACGAGACGAGCAAGGCGCTCGCCTGGTGGTAAACGCCACGCCTGCCCATAAAAAGAAGCAACACCATACAGAACTTTGAATTACAAAGCACTGCATGGCACTGAACTGCGCTCGTCACCCCGAGACATAAGATGTTAAGTCTCATAATGCCAGGTAATTTCACTGGCTTCAATTTCCTTCAAACCGAAACACAATAGTGCTTACACACTGTTACTTAACACACTTAACAAACACGATCGGTCTAATCTCGAATGTAGGTCACGTTAGTGACTAATTATTGCTAACTTCTAACTTCGATTT
Organism: Amorpha juglandis; assembly: GCA_949126905.1. Taxonomy (NCBI): domain Eukaryota; kingdom Metazoa; phylum Arthropoda; class Insecta; order Lepidoptera; family Sphingidae; genus Amorpha; species Amorpha juglandis. The sequence continues at coordinate 4,718,306 of OX421380.1, forward strand.
CGGAACATCCTTTTTAAGTCGGTTAAGATTTTTTTTTATTTTATAGCATAGGCCTGCAAACGAGCAAGTGGGTCACCTGATGGTAAGTGATCTCCACCGCCCATGTACGCCCACCACCACAAGAGTCATGGGCGCGTTGCCGACCTTAAAGGAAAGGGATAATTAGGGATTGGGAAGGGGACGGGATTTGGGTTTCCAGTTATCTCACTCACCGTACGAAACGTAGCAGCAAGCCACCACTTTACGTCGGTTTTCTGTGAGACAGTGGTAACGATCCGGTCGAGCCAGCCCATTCATGCTGTAGACAAAACTGTCCACAGCGTGGCTCTACCACTCAAATTGTAAAATTCAATAAGAAATATAACTACATGGAGTATTCTTCAACTACAGTCGACCTTAGTGGCAAGCAGCTAATGAATAACATACCTATAACTCCTAGTGGAAGATCACGGCCGCGACCGTGCACTGAACAACGCATACATAGCTCGCCATCAAGCTAGTCAACTTGCTTAGGGAAATGGTGTGTTACCTGCAATGATACAATAAAGATATTAGTAGACGCAATGTAAATTATATTTGAACTAGCTTTTCCTCGCGGCTTCGCCCGCGTGATCTGCTTTTTGCGGGATAAAAAGTATCCTACCACCCAAGTCAGCTGTCAGTCTGTATACCAAATTTCATCAAAATCCGTTCAGTAGTTTCAGCGTGATTAACGGACAAACATCCAAACAAACAAACTTTCACATTTATAATATTAATGTGATAGAAGTGTAAGTGGGCCACTAACGTCATAGGTGGCGAAGGGTAAAAATGAAGCCGACGCTAGATAATTACAGTCGAATGCACTACATTTTTATAATTTTTGTTGCGAATTGCTAAGATAGTTAGTTTCTTTTTAATTTTATTTTACACACTTCATACATAAATGTATAGGCGGACTTAATGCATTCTCTGCCAGTCAACCTAAGGTGGTGCAGAGATAGAAGAAAGTGGGTGCGAACATAAAGACTGTGTTAGAAGGTGAAATATTATACATATCTTTATATATATAATTCTTCTGTGAGTGTGTATGTTCCTGAACTTCTCTTAAACGACTGGACCGATTTTGATGAAATTTTTTGTGTGTGTTCAAGGGGATCTGAGAATGGTTTAGATTCACAATTTTGTCCGCTGGACAATGTTTTTTTTATTAATTTTTAATTTATTAGTAGTTGTTGAGTTGTCGTTGCGAAGCTTGCCGTGATGACGGGTCGTATAGCGTCTAGACTGGACAGGGACAGGACAGGGACAGGACAGTGAGACAGGACAGTGAGACAGGAAAGTGAGACAGGACAGTGAGACAGGACAGTGAGACAGGACAGTGAGACAGGACAGTGAAACAGGACAGAGAGACATGACAGAGAGACAGGACAGTGAGACAGGACAGTGAGACAGGAAAGTGAGACAGGACAGTGAGACAGGACAGTGAGACAGGACAGTGAGACATGACAGAGAGACAGGACAGTGAGACAGGACAGTGAGACAGGACAGTGAGACAGGACAGTGAGACAGGACAGTGAGACAGGAAAGTGAGACAGGACAGTGAGACAGGACAGTGAGACAGGACAGTGAGACAGGACAGTGAGACAGGACAGTGAGACAGGACAGTGAGACAGGACAGTGAGAAAGGACAGTGAGACAGGACAGTGAGAGGACAGTGAGACAGGACAGTGAGACCGGAAAGTGAGACAGGACAGTGAGACAGGACAGTGAGACAGGACATTGAGACAGGACAGTGAGACAGGACAGTGAGACAGGACAGTGAGACAGGACAGTGAGATAGGACAGTGAGACAGGACAGTGAGACAGGACAGTGAGACAGGACAGTGAGACAGGACAGTGAGACAGGACAGTGAGACAGGACAGTGAGACAGGACAGTGAGAGGACAGTGAGACAGGACAGTGAGACCGGACAGTGAGACAGGACAGTGAGACAGGACATTGAGACAGGACAGTGAGACAGGACAGTGAGACAGGACAGTGAGACAGGACAGTGAGACAGGACAGTGAGAGGACAGTGAGACAGGACAGTGAGACCGGACAGTGAGACAGGACAGTGAGACAGGACATTGAGACAGGACAGTGAGACAGGACAGTGAGACAGGCCAGTGAGACAGGATAGTGAGACAGGACAGTGAGACAGGACAGTGAGACAGGACAGTGAGACAGGACAGTGAGACAGGACAGTGAGACAGGACAGAGAGACAGGACAGAGAGACATGACAGAGAGACAGGACAGTGAGACAGGACAGTGAGACAGGACAGGACAGGGACAGGACAAGACGGGGACAGGACGGGGACGGGACGCGGACAGGACGCGGACAGGACGGGGACAGGACGGGGACGGGACGGGGACAGGACTGTCCAACCGGAGGGAGGTGGGAGACGACCTGACTTAGGTCGTCGAAGTCAATTAAATGTGCGACGGGCTACCTCACGTGCAATGGCGCAGTACCTCACTTAATTGCATTTAATGTAAATAAAACATTTGTATTAAGTTTTGACCACATTTTACACAAATATATTATGTAGGTGATACGAAGTTCACCGGGTCATCTAGTAAATAATATAAGGATACTTACATACATAATAATGAATTAAATATACAAATATAATGACGTCATAGTTTTAGGTATAGGTATCTTATTAAAATTTTATTGGTGGTATGGAACCATCGTTGCACGAGTCTGACTTGCACTTGGCCCGTTTTTAGAGCTACCAAATGGCTAAAACGGAACAGAGTTGAAAATATTTCCAACGGAAATTGGTTTCAATAAGCTAGGTTGTGTAGTTTTTGAGATATAGGTATATTTTCGGTCACACTACGGAACCCTTTACTGTACGTGGTCCGACACACATTTGGCCGGTTTTTATCTTCGTGCAACCTAGTTGTCGCAAATGCGAAATTCATTTTAAAATATTTATTTTCCGATAACCGGGACGAGTTCATGAAACGCTTTAAACATAGATTCTATCGCATTGAGATTTAGTTCTCTGAATTATAAACTCAGTAAAAACTGCTGGTGGGAGGATACTTGTATCCGATCGGATAGTGACCACCGTACACTGGTGCTAAAACCTGCCATAGTGGCTCACCTTGTGTAGGTCGCGTTCCAGGGTCAGCCAGTGTATATCCGGTTCTCCCCAGGGGGCTTGTCCCCTGATCCTAACCCTTTTCCCATCCCTTTTCCCTTCCCCTCCCCCTTCGCCCTTTGGCAGGCCGGCATGACCTTGCCGACCTACGATGGACACATTGTTTATCGTTGGTCGACACTATTCTTGGATTGCGCTACACTTACCATCAGGTGTAGCGTAGTCACTTTACCGAGACAGGATAAAAAAAAGAACATTACCGTCGAAATTACTTTGTTCCTGACCCTGAACTAAAACAAGACTATTGAACGCTTTACTAATGAAATTGTTGCGAACATTAACTATACAACATAAACTAAGTATACTAAAATATTAAGGCCTTGTTCCAAATTTAAGATTATCAAGCGTCAGTGGATCGCAAATAATGTTGCCAAGTGCATTTTTCCAAATAGTGGGACTAGAATGAAAAAAAATATATAATAATATTTATTTCGGCGTAAACCAGTGGATACATAATATTAATAGCATTTGATGTCTTAGCTAGGTTAAGTATTAACCTGTATTACTAAAATGAAGAAGTAATTAAAACAAAATTAAGAAGTTTGTGTCTGTGTCTGTGTACATGAGTGTGTGTATGTATGTATTATACTGTATGTATTTTGCTGTCAGTGTTTTTTTTTTTATCCTGGATCGGCAAACTGACTACGCTACACCTGATGGTAAGTGTAGCGCAATCCAAGAATAGTGTCGACCAACGATAAACAATGTGTCCATCATATGTCGGCAAGATTATGCCGGCCTGACAAAGGGTCAAGAGGGAGGGTAAGGAAAAGGGATGGGAAAAGGGTTAGGATCAGAGGGCAAGCCCCCTGGGGAGAACCGGATATACACTGACTGACCCTGGAACGCGACCCACACAAGGTGGGCCACTATGGCAGGTTTTAGCACCAGTGTACGGTGGTCACTATCCGTATTCGGTCTATGTTATTATCTTCAATAATAATATGAGGATGTAATGAGGAATTCAGTTTCGACGTAGGTTAAGCTAGACAGTTAGGAAGTAACATTATTATGGGAGACAGAGAGGAAAAAAAACGGGACATAAGGGAATGCGTACATAATTGTAAACATAGAGAAGTATATATTTTAAGTTATTCTAACTACAGCTTTTGACAACGCGCCCAAATTACCTAGCGTCAATCAACGCTTTACACAGGGTGCTAACGGGACGCTCTTTAAAGGGCAAAAAGCGGGACGTCCCGCCGAAACGGGGACATCAATACTACTCACAAAGGCATACCCAACGTTAAAACCTATCGATATTATATTATACTACTATTTGTAAGCGTTTATGGTTCAATAAATAACCTATATAACATTTCAAAGAGAAAAATTTGCGGGTATTGAAGTTGACTTAATAACTTTGTTGCTTAATTCATAAGCTATATTATTTACAGACACCAATAATCATGATTCCGGTACTACGAATCAGTGGCTAGGACGTAAGTAGGTCACTCCTTTCCAAGTTTCGTCCCAAACTTGAAGAAAGTACATGTGCCCGAGTACCTGATACGGTCAAGTTCAGTTGAAAGAGTGCACGCGCGAGTCCGGTGCAAGCGACCGCGGCCCGCGTGCCCCGACACCGTTACGCGTACATATCTACCGACAGCCACCGGCCAGCCGAGTTTAATGACTGACTGGCCTGCACAATGCGAGCGTGAAATGTACTTCAATGATTCCGTTCGAAATTTGAAAATGCAATTTCTTTCTATAAGTCTTTCTGATATTGCCAGTAATATTTTATAATATAAAAGAAAGTCGTGTTAGTTACTCCACTTATAACTCAAGAACGGCTGAACGGATTTAACTGAAAATTGGCAGGGAGGTAGTTTAGAGCCAGGAGAAGGACATAGGATACTTTTTATCCCGTTCGACCGCGTTTCAGTCAAGTCACTATAAAACGTGGTATAACAAAAACACATCTGACATGACACAAAACGCAAATGACAGTGGAATAACAAAACTTAAATGACAGCTAAACATAATTTTGTCTTTGGTTAAGTATGGAAAAAAAATTGACAATTATAAAAATGATAGTTAAACGTAATTGATAATATCATCAGTAATTTGTTTTCTCTTTGAATCATCACTAACAATGCCGCGACCAAGACGATCAAATCTTTCCCGACAAAACTATGCATTTGATCATGTGATGATCTTTAGCAAAGTTGTTGTGCATGAGCCCACGAAGGTTTCTGAGAGGGTACGATCAATTTTCGACACATGGCACCACTGTTAGGCTACTTTTATCCCGGAAAAAGCAGATCACGCGGGCGGAGCCGCGAGGGACAGCTAGTATTTTATAAAAAATGCCCGAAATACGAAATATATAACTGATTACAATTGTTTACCTTTTAAATAACACATATATTTTTTTGATAGACTGTACAATAAGTTCCATAATAATTATACATAAATAATAAAATTTTGAATGATAAACACAAGTTTAACGACACACTCACGACTTTTCTTATTTGACTAACACATATGGCAATGAGTGCGCAATTTTGTCAGTTAATCTATATACTAATAATAAAGCTGTAGAGTTTGATTGTTTGTTTGTTTGTTTGAACGCGCTAATCTCAGGAACTACTGGTTCGAATTGAAAAATTCTTTTTGTGTTGGATAGTCCATTTATCGAGGAAGGCTTTATAACATTACGCTGCGACCATTAGAAGCGAAGCATCAATGAAAAATGTTGCAAAAACGGGGAAAATTATTCATATTTGAAGGCTTCCGTTGCTAAGCTATCCAAATAATATTATTTGAAGGCTTCCGTTGCTAAGCTTCCCAAATCTATACTAATAATATAAAGCTGTAGTTTGATTGTTTGTTTGTGTGTTTGATCACGTGGGCGGAGCCGCGAGCAAAAGCTAGTAATGTATAATGTTTTTAATATGTTATTATGTGACTGCCACAACAATATATTTAAACACAATACATATTTTACATAACACTTAAATGGCACGTGTTACCAACATTTCACTTTTGAATTGTGTGTGTAATTAAATAATTCGGCTCGGTGTTATGTGATCGGTACATCGGCCAGTTGTCAGCTTTTATCACTGTTTAAATGCGGGAGGAGCTGGTAGATATCTTATCAACGTATGATAAGGCACCACAAAAACGTATAACTTAACTACGACTCTATCATTCGAGTTAATGCTGTTACTTTGTTTCTTGTATGATTTAGTCGGAATATTATGAGCAGTGAAAAGGTCATAAGTATTTAATATACTTAAGAGGTTTGGTTATGTTTAATAATAGCGAGTGTATATAACAAAAATCAAGATAAACTACCGTTGATATTAATGCTATTAAATAAAGTTAACCGCAAATAGGAGCGTCTTATAGAACCGTTAGTTCGTGTTACGAGTAAACTACAAGCAATATACGTTTTATGAAATCTAATTTTGTAGAATATGTGTACATGCTGTTCGATTGAGAGGGCGTTCCAATGGCTGCGTCGAGCGTCAAACACTGGCCTGTGTGACGATTTCAATAATTTCCGGGAACATGATAATTTTTCCGGGAATTCAGAAAATCCCGGAATATTAAAAAATAAAACCCTAATCGCGACCAAATGTGACCCAAAAACGAAATCGCTTTTCATTACTTCCTGAAAAAACTAACCTAAAATCGGTTTACCCACAAGCCACCGTGTATGCATCTAAAAGTTTGTTAACTCAGTTACCTCCACACAAGTTCGCTCAGCGCGCACTTAATCTCAGATAATTGCTATTTATATCACTATTTCACACATATTACACATATTTGTTTAGCGTTACGATGATTTAGTCCGGCCTAGTTGAACTGGTTACTGGTTATGCATGAATTTGTATCACATAGAATGTAGGAGGTTATAAAAAATGTTATACGACTTGATAAAGGTCGCAGGATGTCGCTGGATGCAGGCCGCTTCCAACAGGTCGATCTGAAAATCTTTGGGGGAGGCCTATGTTCAGCATTGGACGTCTTGTGGCTGATGATGATGATGATGATGAATGTAGGAGATTTGTAGAAACATATTTTGATTGGATAAGAAAGTTACCCACAACAAGTAAAAATTGAGACATTCATTTTATTTTGCTAATTTCATTAATATAAACCAATAATTTAAAATTCCATTTTGTATCGTATATGGGGAATGTTTCAATTATGGCAAAAAAATACGGAATTTAACCTGCTCAAAACAAATGAATGCATCAATATCTCAATTTGAACGTGATGTGGGTAGAAATGTTATTGAGTATTTGAATCATAGTCAATAAAACTTATAGACATATAATATATTCTTATTTATATATATATATATATATATATAAATACCAACTTGGGCATTATGTTGATCCAGCCGGGCCCCCGTACATTACTGAGTCCACCTTTTCCCTAGAATAACTCTACTCCGATTGCGCGTACTCTGCTCGGAGTGGCAACGTCGCTTTCAACTGATCGAGACGGAGGTAGATATTCTATGAGAAAACGATATACTTGCAACTTTTTTTCCAATAATTTTGAACTCAATCAACTCCGCAACGGTCAAATTTCTGATACGCCTACGTACTTATTGGATCCGTTTTATATATTAAAGCCGGAGTATTATGTTGATCTCTGTTCAACTACAATGCATTGGTGATTCCATTTATACTATCAAATTTTGAACTTATGTTGATCTCACATATACTGGATGCGGATATATTCGATATGCGTTGTGGAGTTTTTGTTGGCTCCGAACACCAAAGATTCAAATTTTGCCGCCATTTTCATCGGCTATCGACTTATTGAAGTGAAACTTCTTTATTAGCGTTAGAAAAATAAAATCGTCACATTTTTCCGTTACGCGTCACGCATCACATTTTTCGGTTCGACAGGACCAAGACCGGACTTTGACTGGATTTTCACCGTACTTTAACAGGACTTTGACCGGACTTTGACCGGGCTTTGACCGGACTTTGGCAGGACTTTGACCGGACCTCGACAGGACTTTGACCGGACTTTAACACGACTTTGACCGGACTTTGACCGGGCTTTGACCTGACTTTCACCGGGCTTTGACCGGACCTCGACAGGACTTTGACTGGATTTTAACCAGTCTTCGACCGGACTTTGACAGGACTTTGACAGGACTTTGACCGGACTTGACAGGACTTTGCCCGAGCTTTGACCGGGCTTTGGCCGGGCTTTGACCGGACTTTGACCGGGTTTTGACCAGGCTTTGACCGGACTTTGACCAGACTTTGAGCGGATTTTGACCGGACTTCTTCTGTCTTCGATAATAAAAGCCTTATGTTTAAACTTTATCTAATTTAACTTTATTTAACTAATTTCTGTAAAGTTGCAGTAGATCATTTTTCGAAAAATAGGGTCATAAAGAAGTTTCACTTCTTACGTGTGTACACTACACATTTTTTATTTTTTACTTTTAATTAGTTTCTGAGTTACGGACACCACGTGCACAGCTAACAACACACTTTTTGGTATTTTACGCGATTAGGTTATCATAACGATATTGGTAACAGTTGCAGATCGTATATATGCGTTATATAAAAAAGGAATAAACTGACAATTAGTCGGAATCTGTTTTTCGTGTATATTCCCCGATTATTTAACTACGCCTGGGATGATTTCGAAAATTATTTTTGAAGTGATAACTTCTTACGGGAGGGTGAACCGATGCGTTCCGTAACGCGAGCGCTCCATCGATCAACGGAAGAGAACTGGAACCTTCCGTGACACGTCACGCGGGCCAGTTGACCAGCCAGAGTTAGCCGACCTCCCTGGAACTTTGAGAATTTTCGAAGTCCCAGGTGGCTTCACACAATAACCAGTCGGCTTTGACCTGACTTCAAAAGGACTTTGACCGGACTTTGTCAGGACTTTTATCGGACTTTGACAGGACTTTGACCGAACTTTGACCGGACTTTGACCGGACTGTGACCGGACTTTGATCGGACTTTGACAAGACTTCGACAGGACTGTGACCGGATTTTGATCGGACTTTGATCGGACTTTGACAAGACTTCGACAAGACTTTGACCGAACTTTGAACCGAATGTAACAGGACTTTGACCGGAATTTGACAGGACTTTGACCGGACTTTAACCGGACTACGACCGGACTTTGACAGGACTTTGATTGTACTTTGAATGTACTTTGACCGAACTTTGACAGGACTTTGACCGGACTGTGACCGGACTTTGACAGGACTTTGACCGGACTGTGACCAGACAGGGACCGGACTTTGACAGGACATAGACCTGACTTTGACAGGACTTTGAACGTACTTTGAAAGGACTTTGACCGGACTTTGACAGGACTTGACTAGACTTTGACCGGACTTTGATTGGTAGAGCCACGCTGTGGATAGTTTACAGTATGAATGGGATCGTTACTACTGTCTCACAGAAAACCGACATAAAGTAGCGGCTCGCTGCTGCGTTTCGTACGGTGCGTGAGATAACCGGAAGCCCAAATCCCCTCCCCTTCCCAATCCCTAATTATCCCTTTCCTTTAAGGTCGGCAACGCGCCCATGATTCTTCTGGTGTTGGGCGTACATGGGCGGTGGAGATCACTTACCATCAGGTGACCCACTTGCTCGTTTGCCGGCCTATGCTATAAAAAAAAGACTTACACAGGACTTTTACCTGACTGGAGTGCAGTGCAGTGCAGAGCAATCCAATATTATTATATTTTATCTATTTACTACGCATCTATTCGCTCCGTCTCTGTCCCACTCTTTCCAACTCTATCTTTAGTCCAATCACAAACGATGACAAGCTGTGATTGGCCCATTTGAATCAGATCAACAACTGCTGACATGCCAAAAAGGTGGATTTGTATAAAAATGGCGTAATTATTATTATTTCTGGCCGTGACACTTGTGGCTCCAAACGGATTCACATGTGCATGGGGATATTGTAATGGATCAACAAATCATGACCCGGATCAACATACGTTTTTGGATCAACAAAAAACTGACTATATGGCACGGTTGATCAACAAAGTGCGTGTGGCTATCTCTATATATATATATATATATATATATATATATATTTCTTAAATGACCGACTAAATGCGGATGACCAAAGAACATTTTTATTTTCGTACTTATTAGTAAAAAAAATGAAGATGCATGTTGTATTCACTTCTAGAAAAGAACATTTCCACTTTCATGTATGTTAGTTGCTTAGCATATAAGTTATGTGTAAGGTCTAGTTTAGCGAATCTAATAAAAAAAAACGATCGACCAAGCGCATAACTTTAATCATAGTACGTTTTATTCTTTATCTAATTATTCTTTAGGGAATTTTATGAGGAATGGGAGGGCATACATTTTAAAATAATAGACTTAATCGAGTCAAATATCCTATTAAAAGTCAAAGGGTTTTATGATCCAGCACGAGATTAATCATTTGTGTGATGTACTTTAGCAACCTAACAGGCAAATCACTCGAGTTGTCTCGACGGTATATAATTATGTAGGTTATCGATGTAGGAAGTTAGTGCCAATATCAAACAAGTCTCTGTTTGTATACTATTTAGGATTTATTGGCATATGTTGGTTGTGGTTAGGTGTAACTGGGTGGCATGTTATACTTGTTTTTATTTTATAATGTTGGTAAGTACACACACTGGCGATCCAAATAAATAAATATAAATCACCCTAATAATAATAGTACTAGCCCTATATTTTCCACGTCCCACTGCTATTCACGGGCCTTGTCTACTGAATGAGAGGAGTTAGTCCAGACGCTGGCCTAATGCGGGTTTGTGGACTTCACATAGTTTCGAAATTCTCATGGAGAACTTCTCAGGTATGTAGGTTTCCTTACGATGTTTCCTTCACCGTTAAATAAAGCGATAATTAATTAGAATTTAGAAATTACATTAGAAAAATCACTATTACCTTGTCCGTCAAACAGCAGAGTGAACCACATGCAGATAGATGTATTTGATATTGGGCCTAATGATGTTGGTGGCCTAGTTACTCTACAATCTACTTATATTCCGCATTAAAATCAAGAAGAAAAAAAAATTACATTAACCTAACCAAATATCAAAAGTATGTCTACAAAGTTATTAATATCGATAATCACAAAATCTCCAAATTATATCGTTTAGTTAAACAACCATATTTTGCAATCTCTACTCTCATTCAATACAGTTATGGGGCAAAATACGTAATTAATCGGGCAACTTCTGTCACTGGCCCCCAGCACACAACGGGGGCCACAAAACCTTAGTCAACCGAGCCCCTTCAATATAAACTCTTAACCCCTCGTCAAACTAATTCATACTCTATCTACATGATATTAGATTTAGACTCGTTTGGCGACGTAAAACAGATGAATAATAGGGTAGGGTAGTTTTTCAAATAAATAATCGTAAACGATTGTGGTATTATCCATCGGCAATTAAATTACATTGTGTTGTATTGATTTTACGGACTTCTCGGCTCATGTTGGGATCACAGAGCATAGACAAACATATAGCCTTTAGGTAAGTATTCCTAGTAATATTGTAAATGAGAAAATTGGAATTTTTGTAAGCAATCAAATTTTAACGGCTGAATGGGTATGGATGGATTTGCATGCATATAGTAGATCATAATCCGGATCAGGACATAGGCTACTTTAATCCCAAAAAAAAAATATTTACACAGGTGGAACCGCGAGCAAAGCTAGTGATAAATAAATTTTGTGTTTATAGCTTGAAAATAAACTTTTATTTTTATTGAGTGATGTTACATGGCAGTATAAACGATGTGTCGAGAGCCGTAAAATTAAGAAAACATCACCTTATCGGAACACCGAAATTTTACATAGTTCGATAAGGCCCATCTATCTGCTTTTGATTAAGTTATTCTTATGGGCTACGTAGGTTTAATTTAAGAATATTCGCTCGTATACACTATTCTAAGACCTAGAAAAAACATAGAAAATATGTTTGTACCCGAAGATGACGTCATTCAAACATTTAAACTTTCACTTTTATAGTATATAAAGATTCCATACAAAAAAGTAACACTGGATAAAATTCCTTCGAAATATGTTTATGACGTGGTCAAGCAAACACAAAGGGCATACAAATTCCTGATCCTTACGTCACCACGAAAAGTTCTTTGCATAATGTTAATTTCACTTAAATAAAATAAAAATATAAATCATTCATTTTATTAATATACTACATGTTTTACTTCGATTTTAATAAAAAGCCGGTCGGTCAAGTGTGAGTCGCGCGCCGAGGATTTCGCATCCACTATAAATTTTGTATTTTTTTAAATATTATTTGTTAATATACGTCATAACAACAAATATTATATTGGTTTTATTAAAGGTCAAAACGTAAACGTCTAATGTAAGACGGATAGTAGGGTTCCATTGAAAACTGTAGAATACTGAACTCTAATATAATGAACGATTTATATTTGCTTTTATTTAAGTGTAAATTACATTATGCAAAGAACTTTCCGTGCTGACGTAAGGATCAGGAATGTTTGTGCCGTTTTTTGTTTAATCACGCCATAAATATATTTCGGAGAAATGTTTTATCCATGGTACCTTTTTTGTATGGAATTCTATATACTATGAAAGTGAAAGTTTAGACATTTTAATGACGTTCATCGTCGACTACAGGTATTTTTTATATATTTTTCTAAGTCTTAGATTCACATGCAGGCTTACAATGGAAGTAATTAATTTTCTCATAGTGTAACCAATAAATTTAACCTTTTAAATCCTACTATACACTTCCTACTACTATTTCTTTTGGCCATATCTAATTATAAACGTGAAAGTTTGGATGTTTGTGAGTTTATGAATTTCGATGTTACCTAATCACGCCTTACGCCCAATGCAATTGGATAAAATGTTGCAAACAGAAAAGTCTTGAATTAGTAGATGAGATATTTCCTTAGAAATACATTGACGCGGGCGGAATCGCGAGAAAACATACAGAGTAAATAAACAAAATGAAAGCTTTTTAAATTTTTAATAGTTAAAACCCAGTCTATCTACTCAGATTTTCGTATTTTAATTATTAGCAATTTTTCAAAGTGATGTTAGATATGTTTAAATGTATGTGACCGAGATAGGACGACCGCGACGCGCGTAGCGAGCAAATGAGAAATAGCGACAAGTTCGCTTTGCATGATTTTTTTATACCCAACAGACACTTACATAGTCTTGACACCAACCACACTAGGTTGATCTATATCTCACGTGCTCTTTAGCTTGAGTTATCGTGTTTAGCATTGCATAAAAATCCTCAAACTATTTCATGCCTATTTATTTATACAATGTATGTGTATATGCTGGGAATCCGAAATAAGAGATCAGGTCTTGAGAAAATATATTCGAAAACAAAGACGTCTCCATGACCCATGACCCCATTTTTTGAGTGGTAGAGTCACGCTGTAGACAGTTTTGTCTACAGCATCAATGGGCTGGCTCGACCGGGTCGCTACCACTGTCTCACAGAAAACCGACGTAAAGTAGCGGCTTGCTGCTGCGTTTCGTACGGTGAGTGAGATATCCGGAAGCCCCTCCCCTTCCCAATCCCTAATTATCCCTTTCCTTTAAGGTCGGCAACGCGCCCATGATTTTTTATGGTGGTGGGCGTACATGGGCGGTGGAGATCACTTACCATCAGGTGACCCACTTGCTCGTTTGCCGGCCTATGCTATAAAATAAAACCCGCGTTTTATAATTTAAATATAACTATATTTACTACCTGAAGAGGTTTTATCGTCTCAATGCAAACCATATATTACAATGAGCATTTCTCTTAAAGTTGTAAAACGGAGTTAAAGTAATAAAGTGCTCCGGATAGTGACCAAAATCCAAACCAGTCCGTGTGTATCCAGTTAGTCGCCCCTCCCCCGCAATACGGTACAATACTTTCCGTGAAATAAGCGATGACGAGTGACGACCCACCACGTGTCACGAATGAGAGTCATTGAGTTTGTAGTGAAAATGGTATTACGCGAATGAGGGAACTTGTTAATTTCTCCCTTAATAAGGTGTATTAGTAATTAGGTTTATACAACAGTACTGAGATCAAAAACTTGGGCTATTTTCGGATATTTCGAAAATAAACACGTGATGATGTTGAGCTAATGCAAATCTATATTATGTTGATACATTAGGTTGTGCACTCATTTTTTTTATTTGTTTGAATGACGAGACGAGCAAGGCACTCGCCTGATGGTAAGCGCCATGCTTGCCCATAAACAGAAGCAACACCACACAGAACTTTGAATTACAAAGCACTGCATGGCACTGAACTGCACTCGTCACACCGAGACATAAGATGTTAGTCTCATAATGCCCAGTGATTTCAAATGCTTCAACACAATAGTACTTACACACTGTTGCTTGGCGGCAGAAATAGACAAATCGGTAATACCAACCCAGACGGCCTCTCGCATACAAGGGACCTACCACCTTGTAAAACCTTTCTCTTGAGTAATCGAGCAGGACCGGATGGCCAGGCATTTATTTTAAAACATATTTGTACCCGACTGTATAGTGCCCGACGTACATACGAGTATGGTGAGAAACCTGCCATAGTGGATCGTTACTTCGAGTCGCGTTCCGGGATCAGCCAGTGAATGCAACTTCGGGTCGCCATCAGAGACGTCTTTACCGGGTGTGGTGTGTGTGCGATGCACACGGGCGCAGCGTTCTAGGGGTGCCGACCGAGCTCCACTCACACGCCGCCCATGTTATATGTTCAGTTTAAAAGATTCGTTTCACACACTTACTAGAGGGCACTAGGGTAATTATTGCACACGGGCGCTACATCGGCTAGAGACGCCTCTGGTCGCCATAATTCTGCCGACCGAGATGCCGTGACTCTTGACGATCGATATTGTATTTGGACTGCATTGTACTTACTTTTGTTTAATAGTTCAAACTATTTGGAGTAAATAACTTTTTTTTAATATGATATAAAAAATATCGCAGTTTATTTTTTCTTTTTTTAGCACAGTTTTTTAGCACAGCTTAATATGATGAGTATATATATAGAATACATATCTACTGATGTTATTAGGTACATCTGTTTCGTTATACTTAATTGTCCACATATTTTTCAGATCGTTTTATACAACGTGTGACAGAAAGATGTAATCAAATTCAAGCAACGTAACTATACGTTCATCCAGCGACTTACATACTAATGTAAGTCGCTGGATGAAGGCTGCTTCTAACAGGTCGGTCTGGAAATCTTTGGGGGAGGCCTATGTTCAGCAGTGGACGTCTTGTGGCTGATGATGATGATGATGATAGTGTATGAGACAACTGTTTCACCCTTCGTAGTACCAAATTCCATTGCGTTTCTTAGAAACTATTCTTTTAAGAAATATGTTCGTCTTACAATTTTGGACAAATCTAAACGATAAACAGCTTACAAATGAACTTGAGGTTTCGGTAATGTAAATAAATAATAGTGAAGTGATCGAATTTGGCGAACGTAATAAACGAGTGATTAAAATTGAAGTGAAATTTTAGGATGTCTAGATTTTGATGCAATACGGTATACAACAATCAAATAAAAAAAATTACCCAAAAATGTGACCGCACCTTTCTCTAGCATATTGTATTGGGTTGTATTTTCTGACCTTGAATACTTATCTCCAATGTTATTTCAAACTTTCTGCTGATTTAAATGAGGAAATATTACACCCGTCTTTTCTGGAATATTACACAACATACACACATAACATCACTTCAGTATCCTATAGGGTTAGGCAGATAGTATGGATTCCCACGACGCGGTCCTGACATGCTACTTTCGCTTCTACTTTCCTTAAGTATTTGCGTTGGATTTGTATTAGATTATTTATTAAAAAAAAATACGGGTTGCACTCCGGGAGTGCCGACAGAAGTGAAAACTTATTTTGGCGCAACATTAGATTTATAAAAAAAAATATTTATTAATCGGGAGTTAACAATTGTTGCATTATCGGTTGTTTAAACACTAGGCAAAACAGTTGTTATGAATTTTATTGCAATAAATGTGTTTTTTAAGCTATTGTATAGATTTTATCGCGGGCCTTGAGCGGCGAGACCGAATACAGAAATTCCGTAACGAAAAAACCTAACACCCCCCTCCGACCAGCCAGTGTTAGCTGACCTCCCTGGAACATTGATAATTTTATTTATCTAGACGCGTTCGCGGTCTGCTATATGTACATGCATATATGCTCACACTATATCTGCGTCTCGTAACGGTGTCGCGAGTCCAGAGATTTTATCTCATCTAAAAACATGCGTACCGCGCTAAAAGAAGTTTTCACTTAAAAAAATATGAGAAATCAAGAGACTGTTTGACATGGTCGTGATATCGACTAGATAATGATCAGAAAGAAAGTGAGCGATCCTATTCAAATTTATTCACCATAAAATCTAAAGCGAATTGCTAAATAAAACTGTGTTAATGGGTATCAATCGATAGTAATTTTTCTGCAGAAGTGAATAAGCAATAAATTTATATAAAAAATGATCATGAAGTGAATGATTTTGAAATGCAATTTCGACGTAATCTGGGTCTTCAAATTGTATACAATACAAACGGCTGGATTTTGTATTAAAATCTATTTACAGTTATATTGTTTATCAAGTGTTATTTAATTTTATCGGATCTTATGACGCACGCAAATTTATATCCTCGCGTCTATTTGATAAAACAAACAATATAGGAATGGCTACTCTAATAAATAGCTTAAGGATAAACATAAAATGAATATAATTCCTAAATGTTATATTTTAATTTATAATCTATTAGAGTTGACGACGAATAAACGTCTAACAAATGGAAGCGCGCTCATAAATTCTAGACTTTAATTTAAGCTTTGATGTTTGTAGACATCTTTAATCAACCCTTCGTTCGCTGTCAGTGTAAAAGAAACAATCTAGTGCGATTCACCCTCCCGTACCTCGGGTCCCATGTTACTGTAACCTTTTTTTTGTTCTTTTAATTAATTCTAAGGATATTCATCATATTAATATATATTTTTTGATAATTTCAGCCGTCATCACTGTCAGTAGGGTCGGTGAAACATGCTTTTTAAGACATGTTAGAGGTAGATTTGCCTTGTAATTTTTATGACCGGACGCCTGCCTGATGTTAACCCCTCTAGGGAGGATCTACAAGAGCTATTAATGTATCGTGTATTTACTTAAAAAAACTTTTACTTTAAATTGTATTTTATTTATTACGTAAGTTGAACTTTAGATTGCCCACTCTCGGTCCTACTTTTTTCTATTTCCATCCTAGGAGTAACTCCGAAGTCTGTGAGAGTCTAAGAGATTACCCTGAGTGATAAGGCCGCCAACTGTACTATATTAATTATATAACTAGCTGTCCCTCGCGATTTCACCTGCATGTTACTGCCCTGCTCCCATGGGTCATAGTGTGATATACATACCTCCCTCATGAATCACTCTATCTATTGCTGAAAACTGAATTAAAATCCGTTGAATAGTTTAAAAGATCTAAGCGGACAGACAGCGGAAGGGACTTCATTTTATACTATGTAAAGATGTTTTTATACTTGTATTCCCTGTGTACAATGAAGTATTAAAAAGTAAAAAGAGAATATGGGTACGGATGCCTTAGTACGCCGACTCGCACTTGACCTATTTATATGAACCTCGGTACTGTATCGACACAGCCTACTTTAAATGCAATATATCCAAATCAGGGTCACATTATAACTAAATGGTACAAAAACAACATTTCTTAAAGTAAAAGTGGCATTCTGACCACATCAAGGCGTTTTTAAATAAATCTTGTAACACAAGTTTACGTTGAACCTTGTTTGTTTTTAAGTGAATATGAAATAACTAGCGGTGTTCCTGATGACAATTATCATTCACTAGCTTTTCCTCACGGCTCCGCCCGCGTGGTCTGCTTTTTCCGGGATAAAAAAAGCCTATGTTACTCAGTGATAATCTAGCTTTCTAACGGCAAAATAATTTTTGAAATCGGTCCAGTAGTTTTTAAGTTTATTCGTTACATACGAAAATACAAATCTTTCCTCTTTATAATATTAGTGTAGAAGTGTAGATATACGTTACTTATTTATTTTAGTAATAAATAAAACCAGGTAAAATCTAGAATCTCGATTGTAGAACCCGTTTGTATAACTTTTACAACCGAATTAAAACGGTGAAATTCTCAATTGGTCTGTAATTTATTTAATTTACATACACCATATTTCAATGAAAATTGAATGTCGAACGAATTTGGTGATTCTTTCTATATTCGAAAGGGTGGATTCTTGAGGGCGATCTCATAAAATTTAGTTAACGAAGTAAACGGAGTAAGAACGCATACATAACAGCAACTCAACTGGTAACAAACAATCCAGAGGATACTAACAAAATCCTATTAGTGAGCCTACGTTATCCGCCCTATGTTCATAGAACCCTATATTTCGAGCCTTAACATCTAACTAAATGTTTGTGTCATCCACAAATATTTGTTTCGGGGTCTGGGTGTTGTGAGATCGAAAGTCTCTCGTAGTTCCTGATACCCACGACACAAGACTCGTATCTTACTGTGGGGTCAGGACTATGTGTGTGACTTTTTGGTGTATTTATTTAATATTTATCAAAATAACTAAAATTCAAAAGCTAAGAATAAGGTTACAGAACCCTCATTGCGCGAATCCGACTTGCTCTTGATCGATTTAAGATATCGAATGCTCCTTGTTCCCAAGAAATACACTACCAACACCGATTGCATTAAAAGTAATTTAGCTAATGTTTAGAGGTCGACCCACTTTTTCATTTAGTAGGTCGTTTATCGTGGTCATGCCACTACAACCACTTCGTCATACGTAAGCTCATTTGCTAGAACTGATAAGGTTTGGGGGAATTCCTTATGTATAATGACATTGTAATCAGTGAGAACATGTCATACTGTTTTAATATTACTTATAATGAAATTTGGTTCAGTTGTGGGCGTCAGACAGCGGGTCGCCCCACACAATACCAAGTCCACCGTCAAATCATGGTGGAATGGTGGGCTCTGGCATTAAGCCGGGTTATCACCAGAAAGAAAGACAACCTCCATGGCGAAGTGGGCGAGTAGCAGGCTGTGAAGCGAAAAGCCGCGGGTTCGATTCCTGCACTGAGACAAATGTTTGTGTGATACGAAAATATTTGTGCGTACACAGACCCAAAGGTCTGGAAGTGTTTCCCCCCAGAGATATTAAGGGCAGGCAGGCGGCCGATCGTAAAAACTACAAGACAAATCGTTCCGTGCCATAATGTTAAAATGCATGTTACGCCGATCCCACTGCGAATGGGATAGAGCAGGTGGAAGAAGGACACCAGACAGAGAGGATGATAAAAGAGGGATCTAAACTTTAATCATTCAATAGTGTTGTAGATGCTGTAGGAACAAACACACTTGGTTAAATTTCGACCACGGGCGAGGCTAATAACAGATGTATGTTCTTTACACTAGTAATCGTCCTAGATTTTCAAAGAATTCGAAGAAATTCGGAAACGAGCAGGTTGCTCGCCTGATGGTCAATAGATCTAAGGCGTCTTCTTCCTGCAAGTAGCACGTTCTTCTTATATTAATATAATTTTTCATTTAAAAACCATAACAAACGGCAACATAATAAGTGTATTATTTACCATTCATAACCCAACAAAAAGATAATATTCCAATGCAATTAAGAGCAATGTTAATGACACATTTCTTAATGTTCGACCTTCATGCCGACGCGTGAACAATCCACTCGTAAAAACATTTCAACGTACAATAACGAATGATCGTTTTCATTATTTTATTCTAACTTCCTCCCGCAGTCCCGCCCTCACATATAAACTACCCTCTTTCGCCTCTTATTGGTCGAATTTTGAAATAAAACAAATTACGTGTATTGTATTCAAGAACAACCAAAAATGATTGAATGACTTTGTAGTCAGTGAAATTATTAAATATAAATAATAATACTAGCCCTGTATTATACACTTCCCACTGCTGGGCACGGGCCTGTTCTACTAAATAAGAGAGGTTACTCCATCACGCTGGCTTAATGCGAGTAGGCAGACTTCACATATTATCGAAATTCTTATGGAAAATTTCTTAGGTATGCAGGTTTCTGCAAGATGTTTCCTTCACCATTCAAGCAAGTGATAATTAACAATGAGTACACACTTATACTATAAAAGTCAGAGGTGCATAGTCGGAACTGTTTTCGAACCTACGATTTTCGGCTAGAAAGTCCGTACCACCCCTCACTGAGCCAACACTGCTGTGATATTATTACTTAAGGGGAAACAGTGCCCCGTCCCCTCACCCTTCTCCATGATGCACACCTAAATAAAATACACCATTAAATAACATAATTTATCGTTAAGCTAAGGCACATTTCATCATCATCATCATCATCAGCCACAAGACGTCCACTGCTGAACATAGGCCTCTCCCAAAGATTTCCAGACCGACCTGTTGGAAGCAGCCTGCATCAATTTAGGCACAATTTCAGTATAGAAAAATTTGATAAAATAAATAACCCGAATGGCATGCGTAACTTGCAAATTCTAAGGTTTCCGAGAAACAAACGAGCGCCGCAGACATCACTGTACTAAGTACTTGTGTAAATGCTCTTAGCGCAAAATACGTCGAGACCCAACATATGACGTTAAAGGCCATTTGAAATATTTTTTGCAAGTCTTGATTCGAGGAATCGTTCCCACCATTTATCGCATAACAATATTCCCGAAAGAGTAGGTAGAAGTGCCACTAGTACATTCACGGTTCACCGAGTTTGTTTTCGTTCCACAATTATTGTTCGAATCGTAAATTCAAACACAAATTGTTTTTTTTTTATAGCATAGGCCGGCACACTTGCAAGTGGGTCACCTGATGGTAAGTGATCTCCATCGCACATGTACGCCCACAATACCAGAAGAATCATGGACGCGTTGCCGACCTTAAAAGGAAAAGGATAATTAGGGATTGGGAAGAGGAGGGGGATTTGGGCCTCCGGATATCTCACTCACCGTACGAAACGCAGCAGCAATCCGCTACTTTACGTCGGTTTTCTGTGAGACAGTGGTAACGACCCGGTCGAGCCGGCCTATTCATGTAGTAGACAAAACTATCTACAGCGTGGCTCTACCGCTCACATGTCACAATTGTGATTGCTGACGTGGAATTTGTAACTAGGACTTCACCGGTAAGATGATTCTACCGACGGCCGAAGGACCCAGTGTCTCTTGAAGGTCTACATGATGTTTCCATACCATCACGTCCAATGTAAAAAAAGGTGCCAGGAAAAAAAAATGATTGAGAACCTCAGTTTTTGGAGTCGATCAAAAAGAAAGCTACAAGTATGGCATTTAATAAAAGCTTTTAAATTATCACAGTAGGTACCACGTTATAGAATAAGATTTATCTTGATAGCAGTAATAGCTATTTTTCTGATAATAGTACACAACATAATATTGAGTCGAATAATTAAATCAAATAACTCACGTATGTATTACTATTTGATATTCTGTGCGTCTACTGAATAAAATATGTTAAAATTAAGTGATCAAGTTTATAGACATAAATGCATTGACGATTTCCTCGTTCATCAAGTTTTCAATATTGTAGTAGACAGAAAATACGTTGTTAAAGACTGACCGTGGTGAAATAATATTATGTACAAGTATAATAAACTAATGTTTAATATGTAACGCATATTTAAATCTGTAGGTCTTTTGTCACCGTATCCTCACAAAAAATCACGGACAAAAGCCGTAGTCAAAAAATACGGGTTCTACATTCCCTGTTTACAAGGGCTTTGTGTGACCTCTGCCAGGTAATCCATATATCTTGTGAGAGCGTCTCCTACACTTTGATTTTCAGTGCCTATTCATTTAAGACCATAGCTTCTACGAGTTTCATTCATCTCAATGTACGGTACATCTATATCAGAAAAGCGAGAAATATTTGATCATCTTTTGGGATAATTTATCACATGTACAATCTGTATTTATCTTTTTTGTATAACAATTTAAATATCATTGAGTGTAAACCCTGTTATAATTATGTTGATAATAATGACTGTAAAAATGTAATTTTGATCTCTTTGTGTATCTTTATCTCTGTAGCGTCCTAGGATCGCATGCACTTCCTTTTTTTATCCTAAGTGACTCCGCCACATTTAATGGTAAGTGTAGAAATGTAGCTATCTTGTGCGGCCGACGGGACTTCGGGAATATCGAAGGGAATACCTATGTCTTACCTTAAGGTGCAACCTGATTTAACTCATTTTATCTCATATAATAAAACTATTGTAAACAAGTATAATATATACAGATTTAGTGTAATTAGTCAGTGTATTGATGATGCTATGGATGTTTTGTATAAAAAAGTTGATACTGATCTTTCTTTTATTTAATTACTTGTCTTAAGTGCTATTTTAATTGCTTACATGATCATTAAACTATTTCTTTTAATTTGAAACCTAATTAAATCAAATAGCTATGTATGGAGAAAATCTATTCAGCCATTTAGAAATTCCAGATGTTTGTCTAATTGACGTCGGGGTTTTTTGCGGGTAGGTTATATACAGATAATCTGCCGCCATCCGCCATTTTGTTTCCCCCAGACATGACAGTTGGCGAACTTACCGGTCTGTTGAATACATTTACATAAGGGATATTAATGCATTATCAGTTATATTTCTGCTTCATGTCCACCCGCATGGAGCACTAGGGCGCGGAAACTCAATGGGGAAAGTATGTACTTACTCCCATAACTTTAACATTAATGACATTATTACTAATTACAAACAATTATTATTAGTAGATACTATTTAAACACCCGAAAATATTCCTTTAATATAGCAACTAAGATATAGATTAATAAGAGAATCTAGACGCTATGAATCAAACTGGAAAAACATGACACTCCTTTTTGAGCAGAAATAAAAATAATTAAGTCATAACGTTGTCCGGAACTAAATAAATAAAATCAAATACTCAAAGGAGGTTATTAACATGTTAACATATTTAACAGGAATCTATTGAATGCAACGGATTAAATTTACTATTATGCTAAGGAAATCTATTGTCTACCTTTACAATGAACTCGATTCAACTGTTCCTCATTAGTAAACAACAGGATTTATAACCTTTTAACGGAAGAAATGGAATCAATTTATATTAGTAGTTTTGTGGCTTTGGACGATGTAATATTTCATTTACCTTGGTAATAGCAGATTCACACGGTTCGATTGTAGTTGTTCAATTGACTTGAATCAATAAAAGCTGATTGGATTTTGATCAATTCGTTTGAAAGTCAGTTTAATAGGTTCTGAATCGCATGCGATTAAGTTGTTGATCAACTAAAACCGAACCGCCCGTGCCAAGAGAAATGCTATAGGGTGAATTATCCTTGACCTAGATGGTTTTGCGTTTTTTTTTATTTGATTAAATGACGAGACGAGCAAGGTGCTCGCCTTATGGTAAGCGCCACGCCTGCCCATAAACAGAAGCAACACAACATTACCATCATTACGCTTACCATCAGGCAAGCGCTTGGCTCGTCTGGTCATTCAATAAAATAAAATTACTACTAAAGGTTGGTACTGACAGAGGGTATTGGCATGTAATACAACTGAGATTCAAGTATCACAATAATACAATACGAGTATTACAGCGCACCGCTTGTAATATGATACCATGACTCGCTGACTCGGTCGCCTTGACGGCATTGAGACTTGCTTTTCTAATTTCTTGTATAATTTAACGTTAATAATGTTCAGTTAATATTTTCGTATTTCAGCCCGCTTTCTTGCCTAAAATACTCGATGTAAAACTAGAAAAAATCGAATTATATTGAATTGCATTAGCACCGTAGATATTGGCACACTTAAAACTCAGAAGAGTTTTGTGGAATAAATATTTATTATTATCACTATTTTCGATTACATTCCGATGACCTACTTTTAAACTAAAGGTGAATACACGCTGATTATTGCTTGTAATGAAATTATTACTATTATACTAATCCTTCTCTAGCAAGATAAACGAATGCTACCAGTGTGAAACTAACTAAATATTTGGTTACATCACCATATTTGCGTGGACATTGAGCGTGAGGTTTTGATAAGGCTAACCGTTACGTTAACGTTACGTTATCGTGAACCGGGGCTTGTCGCGGTGACGTTTTGGCAGAGACCACGGTCCTCGGCTTTCACTGCTCTCGATTGCCGTCCAATATATTTTGAGGTGAAACGTAGTTGCCATATGCTGTACAGTATTACAGGTTAGCTCATTATTATCTTGTTACTGAATGGAAAATATTAATAATATAAATTGCAATGCAATTTCTTGATTCAGAATATATACCATGCTCTGTGAAAAAAATGATTTTAAATTGCTCTCTCAATGTTTAATTTATGAAAATATCTGGTGTTTCTATGTTGATTATAATTTAATGACATTATATAGTTCTCAATCTGTTTGTATTCCACTAGATACATCATGTTACAAACATTTGTAAAAAAAAATATTTGTAAAACTTTGTAAAAAGTACATGTCTTCGACTGCTTTAATTAATTATATCTATTCCTAAAATAAACTTATTTTTAGAAGTACTTTATAGTTTATCGAACACAACAGAAAAAAATGACACCGATCATATTATTTATAAAAAAGACTATTTCCTTTAAATATTAGAAGAAAATATGCGATAAATATGACATAACTTCACTTTATAAATTACAGAATGTATATAATATATAGATCGAGGACCTCAGTTGGTAGTTTACGAGATCAAAGCGTCGAAGTAAGGGTGCCTACTTTGTCATAAAAATATGAATAACCCTTGGCCGGGGGTCAAGTGTCTGATTTATTGTTGACCACTACAGTGACCGATGGGTTATATCTGAATTTATCTGGCCCTTTACTAAAACTTGAACTGCGGACACTAAAGATGGCCGACATAAAGCAAAACTAGTTATTGTAGAACATTTGTGAAGAATATAATATCAATACTTATGTAGAGATTCAGTCATTCAGTATTGATGGCGTGTGTCATTTAAGTTTACAAGAGATATGTTTATGCTACTTTACTAATGATTAATCTAAAATTATAGTTTTTATACAATACTAGCTGTCCGTCGTGGTTTCACCTGCATGTTACTGCCCTGCTCCCATGGGTCATCGCGTTACATACATATAAACCTTCCTCATGAATCACTCTATCTATTGCTGAAAACTGCAATAAAATCCGTTGAATAGTTTAAAAGATCTAAGCGAACAGACAGCGGAAGCGACTTCATTTTATACTATGTAAAAATGTATACGATATAGCATAAAATATCGGAAAATGTATATACAATATTCACCTGCGATTGTCGATCAACAACTATCATATAAAGTAGATACGTACATATTAACAAGATTGTTAAATCTAACCATAATTAACTAACGTTAAACAATGTATCATTAAACGCAACGCAACCTTAATGACACACTTAAATCCAAAGCTGTTTAGAACTATAAACTGACAAAAAGTTTTAATTGTCTGTATTTTGCGAAATCAAAGTGGTCTGGTTACACGAAAGTTAAAATTAATGAAACGGTGCCGTAAACTCAATTATTATTTTTTTAAACACTTGACATGAATAATGAGGAATGAATATCCTTGTCATCTTTTACAATACAAAATATATTGTCTAAGATTTAATATCAATAAAAAAATATTGTCTTTGGTCTTGTCACTATGCTCGATCTTTTATAGTACGATCAATTTCGAAATTCAAATAGCGTCCGAACTAGGTAGATCGAACTTCATTCGTACAGTATATACACTTGCATTATTTAATTGACTTCACTGATAAACGCACACAAGGCCGCATTGTGTTGTGAGCGATAAGAATTCACTGTCTGCCGTGCATCGGATTCAATTTGAGTTATATTCTTACCATTACGTGCTAAATATCGAGCTTTTCCTCCCTTAATACAGTACAGCTCGAACAAAGGTAGCATTCATATTAGACTTGCCATCTCGCTCTAGCTCCCTACCCATCCCGCTCTTTACACGTGTACAATCTTTGTTACCTGTTATTCGCTATCCTTGCCGCAAACTATCATTTTACAATCTTTGAAATGGAGGAAAGGAGATGATATAAAAATCCGCTTAAACCTTTTGAATAATGGACCTTCAAACTAGAATATTTATTAATATAAAACATATTATACCATATTCGTAATGGTAAAGTAATAACTATTATTGATTGTATATTTTAAGACCAATTAATTATAACATTAAGATAATCCATTATGTAAATACGGCTATAGAGCGTCCCTTATATGAGGTAATTGCGCCGCGCTGTCGCACGCACGCCTCTCGTCACAAAGAGGTCGGGCCTCTAGTTCCAACATACATGACCATTGCTAATCGGTTCACATTATACTACCGACAAATTACTGCAACTAATTAAGATCATGGATGCGTTCGTATGACGTAATATATTAAATATTTCAAGGTGAATTAATACAAACGTTAAATAACTCAACATAAATTAGAATAAAGTTGTTGGGTGTATTTATTTATTTATATTTCTATAGCAAAATTCCTACTGCATCCTCAGACTCTCATAACCTTTCATCGAATAGATAATCTATTCGATGAAACCAAACACGATATATCTGCTATTAATTTATCAAAAATTGATAACTGTAGATGGCTTGGTAACAGCATCAGTTCATAGTTACTTAACACTCTTGATTAAATCTGTGGCCTTTTTTTTTGTTGACGCGGGGAAAGCCGTTTATTGCTACCGCCCCACCGGGGGGGTAAGGTGGAGCGGTTATGTTGGGTTCTACCGGCCTTACGACCCAGCCCGACCGCTGGGCCGAGTCCCTAACACTATATACACCCTATGCCGGTACCTACCAACTAAAACCCCGCGGTGACCTTCTTCGGCGCATTAAGGACGGCCCCGGGTTCCCGAGGCAAAAAGCACCCCGGCTTCAGCCGGAACCGCCCTTGCGCGGTGCCGCCTTGCGGCGGCCCGTCTCCAGATGGGGGGGGCTCAGAAGCCCCCGCACACCGAAGGACGCCCTCGGCGTCAACGGCAGCAACGAGGCCAACCACCCGTGCTGCCGTCCATCCCGGGGGTCGCACGTACAAAAGTACGTGTACAAAAAGCGTACTAACTGGGCGCTACGACAGCCCCCCGCTGCGCGCCCGCGACCCCCGATGGCCCCTATTAGTCGCCTCTTACGACAGGCAGGGGATACCGTGGTGGAATTCTTCAAACGCCCCCAATCCACAGGGCGGGAGACGCCGGTCAGTCGTCACTCCGGCGCCTCCTACGTCTCCTCTGACGGCGGGAGGGATCGCTGCGCTCGCGATCCCTCTCGGCACTCTCCTTCTGCGAGATTACGGCCTCGCAGAAGTGGGCCACCGCACGCCAGGACCTCCGGCTGTCAACCATGGCGGTCACCACGGCTGGCAGCGAGAGGTCACCTCCGACGACTGCTACGAGAGCGCTGCGCTCTTCGTCCCAGGCTGGGCACACTTCCAATGTGTGTTGGGCCGTGTCCTGCGGACAGTTGTCACAATGGTGACACACGGCTGACTCCTCTGTGCCGGTTATCTGACACAGGAACTGGCCAAAACATCCGTGGCCAGTGAGGACCTGTGTCAACCGGAACGTTGCCGCGCCGTGGCGCCTGTCTAGCCACTGGTCAAAGACAGGGCGCACTGCCGCGACGGTCCTCTGACCCGCTGTCGGGTTCTCCAGCCTGAGACGCCACTCCTCCACGGCGGCTCTGCGGAGGGAACCACGTATGGCGTCCACCTCTCTTGAGGCCGGTCGCTGCCCGCGTCTGAACGCCTCCTCCCGCCAGTGAAAGGTGGCGGAGAGGGCCTTGGCGTCCAGATCCCACGGTAGAAAACCGGCCAATACGCATGCCGCCTCGTATGAGACCGTGCGGTAGCCCCTGATCGCCCGCTGCGCCACTACACGCTGTGGTTTACGCAGCAAAGCGACGCATCGGCTTTTCAGGGACTCGGCCCAAACGGGACTTCCGTACAGGGCCATGGACCGCACGACTCCGGCGTACAGCCTTCGGCAAGGGATGCCAGGACCTTCCAAGTTGGGCAGCAGGCTTGAGAGCGCGCCCGCTGCCCGGGACAATTTTGCCCCCAACCTTTTGAAATGGGCACGAAATTCCCATCGGCTATCCAAAACTAAACCCAAATACCTCAAAGTAGAGCCGATGGGAATCCGCACCCCATCAACAACAATGTGGGCACCGGCCGGTGGCCCCTTCCGAGGCCCGTGAAAACAAATGGCCTCAGTTTTCTCAAGGGCCACCTTCAAGCCCAGCCGCTGAATGCGGCTCACAACGTGGCCGGTGCCGACCGCCGCCAAGATTGCGGCGTCTTGGAACGTCCTGGCTCTCGCTGTTACCAGCGTGTCGTCGGCGTAGCATGTGACGCCGACGCCCCAGAGGTTGGTACCACGGAGAACCCAGTCGTAACCGATGTTCCACAGGAGTGGGCCCAAGACTGAGCCCTGTGGAACACCGCAGTTCATTTCTCTTCGGTGCCACCCGTCGGCGCCCGGATACACTACGTCCCTATTGGAGAGGTACGAGTGCACCAGACGCCGGAGATAGGGCGGCACCTCGTGGTACCGCAGCGCCTCATGAATGCAGGCCCAGGGCAGTGAGTTGAATGCATTGGAAATATCCAAACTCACTGCGATGACTACTTTGCCCTGGGCCACTGCTTCCTCCGCAAGTGCCTTCACCCGCAGAATCGCGTGTATGGTGGATCGGCCTTTGCGAAAACCAAACTGGCAATCGGATAAATTAGGACCGACCCTCTCGAGGTGCTCGACAAGGCGAGCGTGAATGATACGCTCAAAGAGCTTGCAAACCTCGTCGAGCAACACGATGGGCCGGTAGGCCGACGGCGACTCTGCGGGTCGTCCTTCCTTTTTCAGCAGGACGAGCTTCCCGGTTTTCCAGCGCGCCGGGAAGACGCCCTGCTCGAGACACGCGGAGAATAGACTGCGGAGCCTCGGACCCAGGTGCTCGAGGGCTAAGACCCAGACTTTGCCGGGGATGCCATCGAGCCCCGGGGCGGTATTTTTGCCCCGCAGCCGAAGTACTGCCGCCCGCAATTCAGCGGACGAGACCTCTGGGATATCCCTTGCCGAACTCGACAATGGCGCCGACTCGCGGGGCGCCATCGGTGGAGGAGTGGTCTCCACGGTGGCCGGAAATAAGGCCGCGACGACTTCAGCCAGAAGTTCTGGCTGAAGACCCTGCGACAGCGGGGGCGCCGCTGAGCGAAGCTTGTTCATCGCCAAGCGATACGGGCGCCCCCACGGGTCACTGTCGAGGGTCTGTATAAACTCCCTTCTCGCCGCGACCTTGGCTGTTTTTATGGCCACCTGCAGCGCTCTCTTCGCCTCTTTGTAGAGGCCGTAGAGCTGCCGCTCCTAGTGCTCGTGATCCGCCGCCCTTAGACGGCGACGGCGGTGCCTGGCATACTGGCGGCGTGCTGTAACACAAGCCACACGCAACTGTGCCAGCTCCTCCGACCACCAGTACACCTGGCGTCGGGTTGGGAGGCGCCGGACCCGGGGCATGGCGGCGTCGCAAACGTCGGACATTGCCACCCCGAACCACTCCGCCTCCTGCTCGACCCGTGTCGGACCCTCCGGCACGGGGAGCCATGACATAACCAGGGCGGCAAGTTCTAGGGCCTCTTTGTCGAGGCGCTTCAAAGCCCACCGCGGGCCATCCTGATGCGGGGCATTCGGTCCACCACCGGGCTGAGCGATGGCGGACGCGGAGACGTCGAACCTAATATAGCGATGGTCCGATAATGTCTCCACGCCCGCGAGAACCCTCCAGCCCTGGACACGGCGTGCGACGGCTGGACTCGCAAACGATAAATCGACGATAGAGCCGCCATTGTGCCGCACACACGTGTTCACCGACCCTCTATTCAGGATGGCCAGACCGGCTGAGATCGCCCATTCCTCCAGGGCCCCGCCACGTACATTGGTCGCCGACGAACCCCAAGCTACGGACTTGGCGTTGAAGTCGCCGGCGACGACTGCCGGGTGAGGCTGACCTTGCACTACCAGGGCCCCTAGCTGAACGAGAAAAGTTTCGAATTCAGCGAAGGGTCTGTTGGGAGAAAAATAAACTCCGACAACCCAAATATTTCCCAACAGAGCCGCGACGCACCCCCGGCCCTTCACTATTCTCGCGAAAGGAGGGGAGCCAGCGGCACCCTGGGTAATTATGGCCACCGAACCGTCGAGGTCCCCCACCCAGTTATCGCGGGGAGGGACAAAATATGGCTCGGCGACCACAGCCACTTGCACCGACCACTGCGCCATGCTCTGGGATAAAAGATCCTGAGCACGGGCACAGTGGTTGATGTTCGCCTGGAGGAACTTTAAAGCCATTATTGGGCGATCTCCTCAACATCCATCTCGGCCTGCGGTGGGCTCTCCGGGTGCAGCTGGGCCGTGGCCTCAGCGGCAGCTGGTCTCTCTCGTCGGGAAGAGCGCCGGAACTTACGGGAGGAGGCAGGACATGCCTTCCCGCCGACTAAATGTCCAGCAGGCTTTCCGGCTGTTGCGCATATTGCGCAGTTTGGCGCCGCTTCACACTGCCGTGCTTTATGGCCCGGTTTGCCGCAACGGTAACAGAGATCGCTGCGGTCTTCTGCACAATTGCAATGCTCCCGCACGTGCCCCGACTCAAGGCACCGGAAGCACCGCAGTGGTCGCGACTCGAGCACAGCAACACGGGCTGCAACCCACCCAATTAATAATCGGCCCGCCCCTTTGACCTTTTGGGCTGCCTTTATGGGCAATTTGGCCCAAACACTGCCCAGACCTGACCGGTCGGTGCGGATTTGCCCGACCTTGACAACCTCTACTCCACACTCGCCGACCTTGGAGAGGGCCATTGCGACCGTTTCAGGGGTCGCCGTACAATCCAGCCCCGACAGTCGCAACTCCGCAAACTTGGTGGGCCGGGAGACACGGATGTCTTCCGACCCCTTAAAACACTCCCTTAACCTCACGGCGAGCGAGTCTGCTCTCTCCTCACTATTGGCCCCGGGCACCTCATACATCGGGGCACCCGTGGCCGCAAATTTTGGTTTTAACCTTGTAATATTGAGGCCGGCGAGGTTGACTTCACGCTGGGCCTCTGTTAAAACTTGGACGTAAGATAACCCCTTCGCTACTGCCGCCGGTGTCAATGAAATTATGACAGCCGCGGAGCGCGGCGGGCGAAGCTTAGGCTCAGCCTTGCGCGGTTGTTGTTGCTGGCTTGCAGCTGGTGCCGCTTTGGCCTTGGCCTTCTTCTTCTTGCCGGCCACGACATTCCACGGTGTCTCCATAGACACTGGGGCTGGCGGCAGCAGACGAGGCTCCTGGGGCTTAGACGTATGAGCCGATTTAGTCTTCTTGCCCTCAGCGAGTTTACTGGATTGCTCTGTAGGCCCAGCAGCTACGGGAGTGGCAGGGACAGATTTCTTGCCCTTGCCCTTTCCTTTATTCTTTGCTGGGATCGATGGCGCCGCCATGATGGAATTAGGCGCAGTCGAGGGACCAGCTGTAGCAGGCGAAAAAACATCACCAGCAACGGGGGCTGGTTGAGCGGCCCCCTTGCCCTTCTTCGTCCCTTTTCCGGCGAATATACTCACCGCAGGATTAGAGGAGATTGCGGTGGGGTGCGGTAGTGCCGGAAAGTCCTCTCGGTCAGCTTTAGTTTCATGGGCCAACGATGGCCGTTGGGACGGTCCCATGATGACTGACTCAATTCTTGCCAATAGCCGGGCCTCAGAAAGTTCGTCATTATTTCGGCGAGCATGCGACTCCGCCTCAAGTTGCTCGAGGCGGCGGCGGAGGTGGGCGTTTTTCTCCGCCTGTTGAGCGATTACCTTTTCAAGGCGGGCGCTCAACTCCTGCCACTTTTTTGCTTCCGCCTCAAGGCGGCACACCACCTGGCATTCTGGCTGATCCATATATTTAGATATAGTATCGTGCGCAGAATTCAGCGCCTTTTGATATACGCCCTTCAGGTTGCCAGACTTAGCTGAGACCATCTTTACAAGCCTGCCAGCTTCCCTGAGATCATCAGGGAGGATCAATTTGGCTTCGTCACTCATCTGTACAGAAGCGGCACTTGCGGGCGGGGGCGATTTCATAAAAGCGCGAACCCTCTCCGCCTTTTCTTGTTCTGCCTTCTGGCGGGCAGCCTCACGCTTTTGAGCGTTAAGTTCTTTTTGGGCTGCGCCCAGCCCGAAATGCTTGGCCGTCGATGGCGGACGACCTCTACCTCTAGAGGAAGTCCTACACTCAGACTCACTCGACGCAGCACAGTCCGATTGTTCATCTGGTTTTTTCCAGAGACGACGCCTCTTACTACTTCGTCGTGAAGATGCGCAGCTAAGGACAGAGTCGCAGTCGGTCTCTGCATCCCCAGCTGGTCTCTCCACTACCTCCATCTCTGTGGGTTTCGCACCCACTTCCTCTGCTACTTTTTGAACATCTGTGGGCATACGCCCCTCCGCCTATCCGGACCCGGAGCCGGGTACTAGAGCAGGCACCTTCGTCAATTGAATTTTAGGTTTAACAATATCCATAAAATTCCCACGAGTATGGGGGAAATAAACGGTCCACCCAGGCAGTGCCCCCTGTACCTGGGTAAGCCTAGGCGTAACCCGCTCGGAGTTTCGGCTGGACTCCGGCGGGGGATCGCACTAGAGACCGAACTACCCATCGGCCATGCATCCCCTCGCGGTGCGCCGCCGCTTGGGATTCGGGGTAACTTTTTATAGAGGTTTTCTACCTCGCGGCCCGGGCGGTTAAGCCAAGGCCCTCGGTCCGGTGAAAGCGCGAGACATGACCACAGACCTTCCATCGGATTACGATATACGACGGTGACAGCGGAAGAGAGGATCTCTCCCACTGCACGCTCGGCGGCGGGGTAAGCGAACACCGAGCCCGCCGACACCCCCGAGACAGAACTCGGAGGTAGCCCGAAAACGAGCCTAACTAAACAACGGCCGCCGCAATAGGTGACGACCACCAACCAGCCGTTGTCAGGAATCAGCCGTCGGTCAACTTGACCGACGTTGCCCAGGGTGCACCGCGTGGAGGTTTCCTGACTTCGCACCCCAAATCTGTGGCCTGGTGCTAAAAAGGCCAAAGTCCGTTTTTGTATAAAACGAAATTGTAATGCCAGTTTATTGTAAAAGTATTATATTTTTTTTTGTGCTAAAAGGGCTTTAGTGTATTAACCATCTTTCAAAAGTTACTATGTAAAAAAGGCCAATGTAGTGTGCGCTTTCATACAGTTAAGTAAAAAAAAATGATAAAAGGGCTGCAGTATACTTAAACCAATAAGAAATTATTATTTTTCACTTTCCTAGTAATAGAGTAAGAACTAAAACGATCAAAGTTAACATTAGCCCTTTTTGCTGTATGCTGATTCATTATTAAAGCGCTCATTACTCAAAATAATGATTATTGACATTGGCCCTATTAGCACCAGGCCACAGAAATTAGTTTTGACATAAAAAACGCATCCACACTGGTCTCTTTGTTTGGATACTACGATACAGAAATATTATACATAGACAAACAAATTGGTTATACTTAAAGTACCCTGCTTTGTGTCGGTGGTCAAAAAGTAGCAATTGTGACTTTAAAAGGAGGGAAAAACTACGTCTAATAATAAAATTGTCGTACTTGATTATGTAATCATCTAACTATTCTTATTTATACCAGAATTAATTCGCAATGTTATTCTAAAAACGTCAATAGCATAATAAAAATATAACAATTGTGCACAATAATGCAATTACGTGTTTTGTAACGGAATTGATCAACGTTTTCGAATATCGAGAATGCGCTGCAGTCGACATCTGTCTGAAAGGTTTCAACACTTATATGGCAACACTCTAAATTAACTTTAGTTTTTCGTAATTTTGTGGAATGTTTTTGCTTTAATTCCAAGAAATATAAACTCTTTGCAATCTTTACGCGGATCCATTAGAAATAACGATTTTTTTTGCCGATATTATAGATTGATATATCTGTTAATGGCTAATTCAATAAACGATCTTAGATTGAGGTTTCGGATCGATCCCATAAATGAGCCAATAAGAATACAGTTTCAAGGTCAAGTAAAAAACATCTGTAGCTTTTATAGGGCTAAAGAGATTCTTCAAACATAGCTAAGCACCATCTCAATTAAACCAGCTACCAACCAAATAAATACATCTAAGTAGGTTAATTCGATTAGGTGCAACGTCACATCCAGATACAGACTCACACACACACACACACACACACGCGCACACACACACACACACATATACAAACAAAGGCAGTCCCGCACGGTCTCCACTTGAAAAACCACTCTTTTTTTCTCGGGCTTAAAATGTTCGTTTGTAATGTCACCTCTGGTGAAAAGCGAAGCTACGATTTCTAAAAGAGCGATGGCCTAGGAAACCCTTGGTCTCCCCTTAGAATTAACGAGCGAATACCCTAAACGAGTTTATGTGACGGCAAGCAAATGTTACACCTTTAATGTTGCTTATCGTCTGCTTCTTTAGTGGCTCAGTTTGTGATATAAGCACTAAAATATATCATGTCTATTGCCACAGATTAGCACTTAGCTAAGAACCGCGATTGATCTGAACTAATTTAGATAACATATAAATGCTTATAGTGGTTGAGCCACCATGTAGTTTTTTTGTCTACAGCATGAATAACCGGCTCGCTCGAGTTGTTGCCACTGACTCACAGAAAACCAGCGTAAAGTAAGGGCTTGCTTCTACGTTTCGTATGGTGAATCAGATATCCGGAGGCTAAAATTCCTCTGCTCTTCCCAATTCCTTAGTTATACCTGTCCTTAAAGGTTGGCAAGGCGCCCATAAGTCTTCTGGTGTTGTGGGCGTCGATGGGCGGTGAGATCACTTGCCATCAGGTGATTCACATGCTCGTTTATTGGTCGGAATAAAAGTACAGAAAGTGTGACTATCTGTTACATTTTTACGGATAAATCGTTGAACAGATTTTGATGAAATTTTTGTATTATGGTACAAAGCTGGTACCTAAAACATTGAGGAAGGACATTTTATCATAACAAGAGTTTCTCCGCCAGTCGCGAGCAAAAATTATAAAGTCAAAGTAAATTCTTCATTTTCTTTGTAAATCTCAGTCCAGCGCAAGTATTTTGACCTCAATGTATTTGTCGCTTTCCTTCTAAAGGACAGGGACGTATCGTGAATATATGCTGCCATAAACG
Organism: Amorpha juglandis; assembly: GCA_949126905.1. Taxonomy (NCBI): domain Eukaryota; kingdom Metazoa; phylum Arthropoda; class Insecta; order Lepidoptera; family Sphingidae; genus Amorpha; species Amorpha juglandis. The sequence goes on from OX421380.1 coordinate 4,753,835, forward strand.
CCCCATCCGTGTAGATCACGTTTCTCCCTAATCTATTTCGGTCCCTGAAACGATGGGGGCTCGACCCCGAGCCCACTGTACACTTACACCCGAGAAATATTAGAAAAATAATCATTAACTGTGTAACAAATAATTTTGGCATGATAATAATTATTTGACAAGGCAATAATTTTTAATATGCCTCATCGGTCTCGCGTTACGATACGGTTCAGAAACCGGTGAGATCCTAAATTAAAATTCCAGTCCGGTATATAATTATTGTTTAAATTTTCCGATTTGGAAAAATTCAAAAAAAAATTGCCGGTATTGGAATTTCTGCCCGGTTGGCGATTGGTTCATCCCTATCATATCATAGAACGGAAATATACTGGAGGAACTACATATTAGATGTAGATCTGCCTTTCTATTCGCGGATATAACCGTGAACCGTGTTTTAATGCGATATGAGACGAATTTCGTCTAAAATCGCTTTAAAACCAACCTTCACCTTGTAAATTCCAATTGACATTCGTTTTTTGTTTTTCCTAAATAAAACGCACATATTACTCTTGAATTCAATAACCATCGTTGACTTAGTTTTATTTCATAATAAAACCTAGAAAACTTTTGATCTATTACATAACATGACACCTCTACTCGTATTTATTTATTTTCGCTGGTAAATCTACATGGCACGATCTTACATAACTAAATTTCGGTGGGAATTCTGACAATTTGGTCGGGTTCTTATTTTATTAATTTCATCAACCAATTTAAAGTGTTGTTTTTGGTCTAAAGGTGGTATAAGTTTATGCAGTTTACATTAGCAAACATCATAAATGTATGTATTAAAATATGTAAATTCGGAAGGAATTTGGTGCTTATTGTCCGAGCGGATTTGTTTCAAATTTGTTTCTTCAATCCGGTTAGGGAAAATTGTCTAGGTAGAAGCATACTGGAAGGAATTTCTTCAAATATAATTTTATCTTGATTAAACCAGCCTTCAAACATCCACAGACACAGAAAGGTGTCAAACTTATACAACTCCTTTTTGTCGGAGGTTAGAAGCCTTTGCAATTAGCTACGCTCGTACATCATCATATTTACGAACACAGAAACATTTTCATAACACTTGTCATTGGCTCAATACACATGGCGTGCGAAGCTAAAATGATAAAAAACAAAAAGTGGAGCAACGCCGAAGCAAAGGCAAATTCGATAAATAAATAATGAGCAATATAGTTAGGTCGGCACCATGCAGGGATGCTCGTGCCCTCGCCACCGCGCCGCGCCGCCGCTGGCTGTCGACTCTACAGAAGGTTTGCGGTTTTGCATTTAAGTCAAGTGGATACAAGCGCGAGATTGACTGGTGGACGTCTTTTGTTCGATAGGCGATAGTGCGTTACTTACGAGGTATTCAAAAAGACAAGCCTAGTCTTAAGCCTGATGAATAAAAAAGTAGGAAATGAAAGATTACATTTAATTTACGGAATACGTATAATAAATAGTACAAGCTGCTTGGTACGAACAAGACCACATGCTACCACGTGCCAAATACTTTTAAATATGTTATATCCTTATTTCCAACCCTGCTATTTTTACACACTTGTAACTGGAAGCCGTTGTGTAAAATTTTGCATTTACATCTTATCCCTATTTCCTACATTATACTATAAATGTGAAAAATTATGTTTTTGAATCTGGATCAGCCACGCTTTAACGACTAAACAGATATAGACAACATTTAGTACACAGGTAAACAATGAGCTCGATTAGAACTTAAGTTATTGGAACGAAGTTCCTTACGGCAGGCTTGGAGGGGATAGGGATTTTGCTGTGTGACCGAACTGAAAAAAATGTGATAGTAAAAGCGTAAGAAAACAGCGTAAGAAAAAAGCGTTAAAAGCGCCGCATAACCAGCCAGCGTTAGTTCCTTTTTGCCTGCACCAAAATTGTGTGCGAATTTCAGCTCAATCAGTTTTTAAAATTAAATTCATTCAGCCAGTACTTGAAGTATTTTTATATCTCCTTCGATTTTTAAAAGATTACGCTAGCTCGTTATTATTTATAATTACATAAGTTGATAAAAAATGCTATACAATAGCTTTACCGCGGCAGTCTCCGAGTGCTACAAGTCTTTTTTGACGTGATAACGTCTTATAATTCGATAGCGCCGGCTGCACGCACGAAAAAACATGACTCATGCGTCGTTACCTCGCTAGATGTCACGTTCCATTTAAGGCTTGAAGTGCAAGCGAGAGCGCGGAACGAGCGACAAAGAAGCACAATCGGCCTTTGCGTTCGGCAGCGTTCGAGATTTAAAAAAAATAAAACATAAATATTAAATCTTCCACATATCACAACAACGTGTCTGAAATGACAGGTTAGACCAGCCATCCGTCAAAGGGAACATTTTCTCCTATATCAAACACATTGAGGCGGGCTTTTTAAAAACTAGATTTACGAAAAGGACATTGTTCGTCGTCCATACATAGTTGGCCTAAGAACCAAAAGGTAGGTGAATTTACTTTTTGGGTTTTAGATAATGTATATATTTGATTGAAACTATATTAAAACTACGGACACTTGAGAATTCCGAAAAAAAATAAAATACCTACTTTCGGATTTTGAGGTTATAATTAGGCCAATAAATACTATCAAATATTAAACGAATGAAATTAAAATTTTCTTTTGAAAAATGCTACCATTCCATCAGTATTTTCTTAAGACGTTATCACGTTCAACTATCGTCAGTAAACCGACTTTACAGACAACCGATTTTTTTTTTTGTTATTTTAGTTGATAATTTGTATTTTTTACAATTTGTGTCGATTCTACATTAGCCGAAGGAACTTCGTTCCTACCTGGTGTCCCACGACACACACCAATTTTTTTTTATTTCGTAAAAGGATATTCACGTGGGTGGAGCTCCAAACAAAACCAGTAGAAGGTATAATAAATCAATAATGTTTTTATATTAATTTCGTTATACCAATATCTTGTTGACAGCAGCAGCTCAGCTAACATCAGTTATTAAAAACTATAATTATAATAATTATAAAATGCCAAAATAATCAATTATTGATTATTTTGACATTTATAATATCCGGGTAGTGAGCAAACATAAAAATAATATTTTATTATTAATATCAGTGTAGGTATATATCCGACTAATTGAATAAATATTAATATTCGCTTTAAAATAAATTGTATAATATAACCCCACGTGGCTATGCGTACATTTAAAACATATGGCAGTTATGTAGAACGCCTTCTGTACCCCTTCCTTATTTTGTAAAGCCGTGACTGACGGCAGAGAGAGCGGCGCGGCGCGGCGCGTGGCCTCCAGCGTGACGTCACTGAGGTCGCGCCAACTCGCCGCGCGCTTCCTACTCGTTGTGTCAAAATACACCGCTATCTGTCGATTCCAAATTCAAATATTTGTGCTAGGCAATTAAAAACAAATAATTATTTTCCAGATCCGTGAAATCTACATGTTATTAATTAATATTTTATATAGTTACATCACTATTGAATATACTTTACGATGTCATGCCAACAACAAATTAAAACGATCATTGACAAGTATAATTTTGAATGATTAATTCTGAAATATTAAACCAAATGAATTGCGACTAGCGGATTCCTTAATCTGCAATCAATAAAAAACATTAGGGTATAAATGATAAGGACTGATAGCTTATATTTCATACTCCCTATTTCGGACCTATTTTAACTCAATTTAGACTTATGAAACAATTTTTATGAATCAGCCTACTTTGAGTTGGTAATACAGATTCACCATGTTGATATCTCTCAGTTACAAAAATTTTTCATTAACGGCGCCATAATTTTGGGGATATTGGCAGCGGTTTCGTGCATTCATTGCACTAAAAGAACTGCAATGCACGTCCCACGATCCGTTAATTGATACGGAACGAATGAATATTGATGAGATATTTGCTTCGTTTAGCGATGAACATTGATGTAGAATTACGTCCCTTACCAAATATTGAACTATTCGACATTGATATTATTCGATTGATAATCACTCGATTATTGATCGAATAATACCAGTATCGAATACGGAATAAATCGATTACTTAAATGAAAATAATATTATACCAACAGAGTGTGGCAATTATAAGTTGGTGATGGCAACATTTGGAACTGATAGAAAATGTATCTAGGTATGTCATAATAGAAAATCGACCAATGGGCGTTTGACAACGTCACTCATATTTTGTTATTTAAAACGAGTCTTATTGGTATGATATTTGATGGTTTGATAGTATTTATATATTTCTTGACTTTTCGACCAAATTGCATCAGCCGTGGTGAGACGAGTTGACTAAAGTAGAGTCTAATAAATAGGTTTTTATACCTTAAAATTTTGCACTTAAAAGACCCGTTTTAAATATGTATATAAATAACTAAAGACTATTAGAGCCATTGATAATCTCGCCATCACATAGCTGTTGCACTATATTTTATTCGCCCCACTGGTGTCATTTTCTATGTTGTGAACTGGTACGTTGAGTCGAGCTTTGATTACTAGGTTTATTTTTTGATCCACATTCATCCAAGACAATCTCTTCCCCATGTCTGTGATCGTTGTTTTTTTATTTGATTGAATGACGAGACGATCAAGGTGCTCGCCTGATGGTAAGCGCCACGCCTGCCGATAAACAGAAACAACACCACACAGAACTTTGAATTACAAAGCACTGCATGGCTCTGAAATGCGCTCGTTACTCCGAGACATAGGATGTTAAGTCTCATAATGCCCAGCAATTTCACTGGCTTCAATGTCATTCAAACCGAAACGCAACAGTGCTGACACACTGTTGTTTGGCGGCAATAGACAAAGCGGTGGTACTAACCCAGACGGCCTCTCGCATACGAGGGACCTACCACCTTGTCGTGTTTGTCATAGTCTATAACATTTGACATCCACACTCGACAGTTGTCACAGTCACGTCTCTCGGTGCAGTGAAATGATACAAGTGATGACGCACTTTTACAGTATCATCTGGTAGGTGAGTGAGCTCTCAATATGCTAGACATAATAAAAGTAAGAAAGGATATTTGCTACTCGTTATTTCGCAAGTCATGGCCTGTACAGCCACAATATTAAATAGATATCTTCTGAGTATCGTGTGACTCACAAAAAAGTTACCATGTCTAATGTATATAAAGTTATTCTTTTTTATCGTGCCACGACAGTCACTACACTAAACCTGATGTTTAATACATTGCAGTGCAACCAGACCGTCAAGAGACATTGCGTCGGCAGTCGGCAGAATTATGCCGGCCAGAAGTTACTCGATATACACTGGCTAACCCCGGAACTTGATTCGCTTAAACGAGTTACTATGTTGAGTATTTTACCATGTGTACGGTGGTCGCTATCCAGTCGGGTACAGAAATGATAAGGTACTCTCTCACCAGCCTCTTTAAAGTAGCTCAAAATAAGGTAGACTATATTTATGATATCATAAAAGTGCTTATTTTTAATCTTATGTACTATATATTACCTTCAGATTGTATGTTAAACTATAAATAAACCCAACAGTCACACATATAGTTCTGACACCACACTAATTTGTATGAGTATCAGGAACTACAAGGACTTGCGGTCCCTCAACACCAAGATCTGTAACCAATATTTGTAGATTACACAAACTGCAAGAGGCCATTTGGGTTGGTGCCACCGTTTTATCATTTCTACCGCCAATACAGCATTGGTGTGTTTCAGTTGAAGGACATTAAAAAATTCAAGGTTCTGTGTGGTAGTACCTCTGTTTATGGCTAGGGGTGGCGCTAACCATCAGGCCAGCGATGTGGTTGTTGCAATAAAACAAAAGAAACAATGTGATTAGTCTACACCTCTACGGCGCTAGGTGGATGACATCGGCACGGCTTCGATCGACACGACGGACAGGACTGGATGGAATGATGAAGCCGGGAATAAATGAGGATAGAAGAGGCCTACTTCCAAGGATGAAACACGAGCAGGTCAATGATGATGATAATAAAGCAAGGATTTTTTGTGAGAATATAAATAATAATTTTTGAGTGGTAGAGCCACGCTGTAGACAGTTTTGTCTACAGCATGATTGGGCCGGCTCAACCGGGTCATGACCACTGTCTCACAGAAAACCGACGTAAAGTAACGGCTTGCTGCTGCGTTTCGTACGGTGAGTGAGATATCCGGAGGCCTAAATACCCCTCCCCTTCCCAATCCCTAATTATCCCTTTCCTTTAAGGTCGGCAACGCGCCCATAATTCTTCTGATATTGTGGGCATACATGGGCGGTGGAGATCACTTACCATCAGGTGACCCACTTGCTCGTTTGCCGATCTAAACTATAAAAAAAAAAATATATAACAGAAACTGTCCATGTGACATTTGCGTCATAACATTCTTATTTTCAAGTTGCCTGACGCGGCCACGTAAATAACAGTTTTCTGTTACATTTTTGCCTCGGTCATGCGATTAATTTTCTCAATTCAAATGGAGCTTAAAGTAGACATATCAGAACATATAAAATATATTCTATATCAAGCTATTTGTCGTAAACCAATATACATGAATGAATAAAATACCAGCATAATTTGAATTTAGAAATCAATTCAGACTACAAATAGCACGTTGAGGTAAAATCTACGAGAGCATTATTTGCATTGTCACGATACGTCTGTGTCCATTCGGTACAACAAAAACGAATACCGTTAAACTATTAAAACATCGAATTGCCTCAGCCACATTCTATACTCCACAACGATTCATAAAAACAAAAAGTTTTTCGTGATTGCCTCGCGACGAGCAAGGTCGCGTGACCCGTGCCGACACATCTGCATCCTCTCCATTGCACTTTAATAATAGATTTAACTGCACACCGATGCGTTGAAATGGCAATGGATCGGCAAAACGCGATGATACCGCAACGGTAAGTCTGGTACAGAAATAGTTTCATTTCGTGTCGTCACAAGGCACAGTGATTGTCAACAAACGCAATCAACTTTGAATGAAACGTGATTTGTCTACTTATTAGGCAATTATAAACCTCCGGTTTGTAATCTTTAGTACTATTCCATTATGGACAAAGAAATCTTTGAATATTTTTCCTTTCAGTTTATAGAGTCATACATAAAGAGTCGCCATTGTGTGAAATTCCTACAATTTTCACTGAGATTTATTTCTTTATCACGAAAACCGTGATAAATAGATAGATAGATAGAAGTTTTATTTCGGCTGATGTAACACATCATACAGAGTTATATAAGGATAAAATAAAATAGAAAATAACATAGTAAAATAGATCTGTGTATATAGTTGTTATATAATATATAGTTATGTAGATTGTGTACATAGAAGAAAGAAAGACTTTACAGTCGACTTTATATTTGAACTGCAATCACTGTATTAACATGATTTTCCCGCGCTAGACTTAAAAAAACATTCCATCAATTAATTCCCATATGTCATCGAATTATAATATCTCTAGTGTGTCACTCACGATCTTAATATACACATAAAATATATTACCGAAAAAAATATGTTAACATTTGACCTCAAATAGAGTCGTGACTGGTAGCGAATCTACGATTAGTTTAACACGCAGTAAGCAATTTAACCTTTACATGTTCATTTGCATCTACCCATGTTTACAGCCAGTAAAAGGTATGACTAATTGGTAAAAAAAACTCCGCTAATTAGCCATTTATTTCTGATTGATTTGAGAGCTATTTAGAAGTATTCAAAGCGGAAACAAAAGCGGGTCGATTGAACGGACGGATCCGCGCCGCACGAGCCTCATTGGCCGCAGTCATCTAATTAGAGTTCGTTGTATGATATTATACAATCTTACTTATCCGGTCCACATGAGCTGCATTTCAGTATTTTTTTGTTTTTATCCGAGCACGGCATGGCTGCATTACATGATGGTAAGCGCAGTGCAGTGCAAAAAACCAGCGACCACCGACAAACAAAGTTTATCGGTGATCACAAGAATCATTCCGGCTGGTATAAATGTTTCTTCACTCTACGAAGAGGGAAGAAGTAAATCGAAGGGCCTGCGACAGGCGGATGACCAATGGAGGCATAGTGATACAACAATGTATCCCTATATATATTTTTTATCCTGGCTCGGCAAAGTGACTACGCTACACCTGATGGTAAGTGTAGTGCAATCCAAGAATAGTGTCGACCAACGATAAACAATGTGTCCATCGTAGGTCGGCAAGATCATGCCGGCCTGCCAAAGGGCCAAGGAGGAGGGGAAGGAAAAAGGGATGGGAAAAGTGTTGGGATCAGGGGGCAAGCCCGCTGGGGAGAACCGGATATACACTGGCTGATCCTGGAACACGATTCACACAATATGTGGAACGCCTTAAAGGAAAGCGATATTGAGTCTCCGGATATCGAGCTCAAATGCCCCCGATGCAGAAATAAAACTATAACTGATAATTTATGGCAAACAACGCTAATCAACAGTTTTTATAATTATTGTTATGTTAAAGGAGAATAATAATTCCATTTTACATTGTTTCCATCAACATTGAAGTACACAACTACCTTCCTAAGAGTTCCATACATTTTTATTTGAGCCAACAAAAAAGTATTGTGCTATTGTTGCTCGCTATACCAAGAACAATTACAAAAACAAACTCTTTGTAAATACACAGATCTCCCTTACAACCACTTTATATCACGTTTACAAATGTATTAAAGATTCAAGTAATTTAAAACGTACTTTAGAGCGTTCAGGGGTTAGCCAATGTATCATCATCAGCCACAGGACGTCCACTGCTGAACATAGGCCTCCCCCAAAGATTTCCAGACCGAACTGTTGGAAGCGGCCTGCATCCATCGACTTCCTACGACCTTTATCAGGTCGTCTGTCCACCTTGTAGGCGGACGTCCAACGCTGCGCTTGCCAGTACGTGGCCTCCATTCCAGAACCTTTCTGCCCCATTGGTTAATGTATACAGTTAGTATATTCAGGCCGGCATAATTCTGCCGACTGTGTAGGGATGTAATGTCTCTTGCTGGTCGCTATACGCTATATTTGGACTGCATTTAACTTCTCAGCCGTAGTACCCTGCCTAGACCAATGAGGTTATCGCAATACCTATAATCTTCTCACATATTTATTTGTTTTTTTTTTTTCAGTCTGGCAGCCTTTGAGGCGCAGTGTGCGCGTAGCCTGCTGGAAAGCCTCAAGCCGCGGCTTCGATTCCCGCTTCGAGACAAATGTGTATATGATCCACAAATATTTCTTTCAGGTCTGACTCCATTGCGAGTAGGATAAAGACAGGAAGAGGAAAGTATGTCAAAATTGGTCCCATTTTAATTTGAAGACAAAATTCCACCCAAAGGGGGTAATATTAGACATGAAAAACAACCAATGAAGCGACTCAAAAATGGTTACATTAGAACCTAATTTTGTTTATGGTTTTTCAGTTTTTTTTGTTTGTTGAATGTTTGTTTCTCAACTCCTTAAATAATCTAGCTTAGTAAACTTGTAAGCGCGATACGAGTAGCAATTTTCGTGTATATTCTTGCAATGTACTCGCTCACTCCCTAGCAACGGTATGCCGAGGCCGAAACCTCCCAGCCGTGCCCTTGAGCTAGATGCTTCCAATTTTTTATTTTCACTAGAGCTCCTTAAGCATTCATTTGACTTTGGTGACCAACATAATTACGTCTGTAAATTCAAATTCAAATAATGATATTTAAATTCATTTATTTATTTATCTATTTATGCAATGCGTCAATTAAACTATAGCTAAAATTTTATTCATAGGAATTAGGTGTACAAGGAAGCCATAATAGCCATTACATGTAGAATTTTAAGTGTGTAAGTCTAAATGTTTAAGTTCTCCAAGGTCGAAAGTATTTCGACACGATTATTTTTTCTAGCATATACCGGCAAACGAGCAAGTGCGTCACCTGATGGTTAGTGACCTCCACCGCGCATTTACGCCCACAATAACAGCGTTATTTTATAGCATGAATGGGCCAGCTTGGCCGGATTGTTACCACTGTCTTGCAGAAAACCAACGTGAAGTTCAAATTCCCCCCTACTTCCTAATTATCCCTTTCCTTTAAAGTCGGCAACACGTCAATATATCTTATAGTATTAAGGCCATTTATGGGTGGTGGCGATCACTTACCATCCACATCAAATGATCCACATCCTAATTTGCCCCATCTCCAATAAAAAAATATAAGAATCCTACCAAGATAGAATACAGATTTATCTGAGTAGGATGTATTGACCTATAAGTAAAAAAATCTTTTGCCACAAATTATTAAAATCGTGTATTTTTTTTAGAAAGCATGCGGAAAATTCTGCGTGAAAAAGGTCAATAAAAGTTGGTATGGAAAATTATTTTCATTTTATCGGATTAGTACGAGCGAAACGTGGGCAAACATCTTCAGAAATAAATTTATAATGTTTTCCAACGTTTGCGAATAGAAAGAGAAAAATATTTTCTATGATCTTACGAAACGTGACCTTAGAATAATTGTTGCATAAAGCCATAGTTAAAATACACGACAGACACTAATTAGTTTGTTAGATCCTTGGATTATTCAATATGTGTTTGTGTCATAATCTCCTTTCTTGAAGTCCTTTTTTGAAGTCGGTTAAAAAAATACAATTTGACATAGGTATTTACATATACTTGAAAAAAAAGTTACTTACAAAAATATCTATCTTATGTTACTTTGTGTATTGTTTGTCTATAGCATGAATGGGCCGGCTCAATCGGATCGCTGCCACTGTCTCACAGAAAACCGACGTAATATAACAGCTTGCTGCTGCGTTTCGTACGGTAAGTGAGATATCCGGAGGCCCTAATCCCCCTCCCGTTCCGTTCCGTTCGATAATTAGGCTTGCCTAATTATCCCTTTCCTTTAAGGTCCGCAAAGCGCCAATGATTCTTCTGGTATTGCGGGCGTACATGGGCGGTGGAGATCACTTACTATCACATGACCCCTTGCTCGTTTGCTGGCCTATACTATTAAAAAAAAACTTCAAGTTCATGTTGTGTTCCTTATTTTACCATAGATCTAAAACGGTTGTGTTCAAGTACCGTTATGTGGCGAGTGTCGAGTTACTGACTCAGTGATGAAAATTCACAAGTAACGCGTATAGCGCATACACAGGGAAAATGTATCATCCGAGAATATTTGTTCTTAAATTGAATTTTGAGGCAGTTATTAGTTTCAGAGTATTAGATTTAGCGTGAAATGAATGTTATACATCATAAGTATGACGGTTGGAATTATTTCTACGTAGTTTGGATTAGAAAAAAACAAAAAGTTTCAAATCCTTTCAGCAAACACATTTCACGGTCTACAAATTATTTACCGATAAAATGTAAAATAGATTTGGCTCTTATTTAATTGTACACCGTTAAAACCTTTGGACACGCTCTATTCCCGGCATATCAGTTATTAAGGCATTAAATGTGGAACAAATTATAAACTAACGCGATGCAATAAACACAAACATGCAGACACGTAGAACTCGTTACTAAAATACGCATACTCGTGAAATGCAGTCGAGTCCCGCCTTACGATACGCACGCAGTACGCAGGACGCGGGATACGCACGCAGTACGCAGGACGCGGGATACGCGCGCAGTACGCTGGACGCGGGATACGCCACGTACCCCGCCCCGGAATACGCTGCGCCGCGCCCGAGCCGACCTATGCGCGCGTGACTCAGGACACGCGGCAACACTTCCACAATAACACGTGTGCCACAGATCTGTCATTGTAAAATGTAAACTATCTATACAATGATAATGAGACTGAAAGTCTTTCTCCTGATACCCACGACACAAGACTTGTATCTTACTGTGGGGTCAGAACTATGTATGTGACTGTTGGGTGTATTAATGCATTACGAGTAGGGTCGTAAAACACAAAGAATTGTCGTTATTACATAACTTTGTTGGGCCTGGTGTGATTATTTTGATACTGTCACATAATCCGTAGAAAAATATACGTGTTACATAAATGTGTGGCAAAATTTAAGCAACGTGTAATGTGCGATATAAGCATATCACCTGGATTTCATCGGATTGCATTGCATTGCTAGTGCTTACACACGTCTCAGCGGCAGAAATAAACAAAGCGGTGGTATCAACCCAGACGGCCTCTGAAATAGCAAGTTCATTTATTATTTGTGTAGATTAAAATATACATACATCGTGCATTTGGTTTTCAAAGCAACCATAAAAATACATTTGAAATAATATCAAGGCATTAAAATTATTCGTCGTTTAGCATAAATAAATGTTATGTATCACATACAAGGTAAGGTCACGCTAGAACTAGTGCAAGATTAGCTTCTTTGTGATAAAGATGTTTTGAATATAAGTACATCTGAAGTTTTATGTAGTTCTATCTTCCATTACCTCATTCTCTACCTTTTGGAGACTGTATTTTCATAATGTAATATCGAATTTCTTCTCTAGTAAATAACCTTATAATTGGTTTAATAATTCAATATGAATTTAGTTCAATCTTCCATTACGTCTCTACTTTTTGAAGACTGTATTTTCATATTGAAATATCGAATTTCTTCTCTAGTAAATAACCTTATAATTGGTTCAATAATTAAATATGAATTATGTAGGAAATAGAAAATAGTATATTCCGCTGTTCGATTGAATTATTTTTCACTGTATCTCCGCTAAAGATCAAATGCTTTTTCAAATTCAAATTTACTACACTATTATATTTTAATTTAAATATAAATAATTAGTACACATTTATTCAAATACGCCGAATTTTATTCAAAACTAAAATGTTTTTTATTCTCGTTTCTAAATTATTGTAGTGGATAAAATCGTTATTTTATGCTGGAATAGAAAATCTAAAGGAATCGCCGTTGAAATAGCGATATATCGTTGAAAAAATAAACTACTATTTTGATAGAGCACGCGTTTCTAGTAGAATAATCAAGCCCGGCGTAGACCACGCCTAGACAATATTGGCTTTGAAGTAAGGTCTAGACTCTAGATGCTTCATAGATACTTATATATTAATCGAATTCTGGATTTAAAAACATGTTTAGCATAACATACTGAAATAAATGAAACACTAATGAAACCACCTTAGTGTTTGTTTGTAAAAAGTCATAAACTATTAGATTTTTTTCAATTTTTTCCATCATCGCAAATGCCATATTAATATAGATTCGAGTAATCACTCAATGAATACAAACTTCTATGGTCTACTTCTATGGTACGGGTATAAACACTACGACAAGCGTAATGGATTTTTTTTAGATTCTACTAGGTATTGCTCGCGGCTTCACCCCCGTGAATACCTTTTCCGGGTTAAAAGTATTCTATCTAATTTTATATTCTATCTGTTCCAGACCCTGGGATATCTGAGTGACTAATCCATTAAACCGTTAAAGCCTGATCGATTAACAAATATCCAAACTTACAAACACAATCATCAAAACTTTCACATTACAATGATAGTAGGATTAACCGCAGAGACTATACACGCCAAATTCTACCTTAAATACAATATACTTGATTAATACTAGTATGTCGAGTGAATATAATCAGTACTGTTTCAGTAGCCTTGACCTTTAGATAATATTATATAGGTGACTATGACAGTGATAAGCCTTGCCAATAACCGCGCAGTCAAGGGCAGTGGTTCTTTCGAATTACTATTATTTACCTGTAAATTTAAAAATCAAATATTTGAAATCTTTAGAATCACCTCCGATGCCCCGCTAAAGCCTTAAATAGTGATTAATAAAAGATAAATAAATAAATATTTGAATAATAAATTTAATAAAAGAGCCTAAGTAAGAACTTTTTACTTTCCATCTATGTGTCGATTTTGGTTTTGATTCTTATTTAGGAACAGCAAAGTATACATTAAAATTAGTAACTCCTCGAATGTAATTTCTGTATTGTTAAAATATTACGATCCAACAGTGATATAAATCAAAAAGAAATACAAAATAAAGTCTTTGTAAGTGAAATTGCTATTTTCATACACCAATAGTTATAAAATGAATAAAATGAATCTGGAATATATTTCACAACACGGTGTAATCGCTGTAATTGGCTTTCATTTTACTCGCAACCTTAATCGAATAGACGTAGAGCTCAAAATCAGCTCTTTAAAATATTTCTTTGTCAATTAGGACCTATTAGGATGTCATGGTGAAAACACATTTGGTTATGGAAATCTCCGAAACAACGTTAGAAATGACGTATGAATATACAATAATATGTGGAAAATATCTGTGATCGTTTTCAAGAAATGGCTTTGGTCCTTCGACAAGGAAAACATACAATTTTAAGACATGATCTTACAAGGTAAAAATTTAATTTCCAAAAACAGAAATCTACTACAAAAAGAAAATTCATAATAAGAGAATTCTATTATAATAAATTATGACAATCAGTTTATCTATTCCTCACATCTAAGTACCAATTCTTGAAGAAAATTAAAAGATATCCTAGCCAGCAACATTTTTGAATGTTTATAGTTTCTAGTACTATCGAGTATATTTTAGTACTGCGTTTATATTTTTTTTATGTTTTGCACACAAAAAATCAAGAATAAGATTTTTAATTTATGGCCTGTTTCACAAGGACTTATTAAATTCCACTGGTAGCGAACGCTCCCATACGGATATGGTCAAGATAATGATTTTGTATTTTATTGTGGTATATTTTATTTGGTAAGGAACATTTAGATATTGCTTAGTATTTTATGGTACATACAATTATTTTGTTATGAAATACCTAACCTAATCCTATTTATTGAAACTAACATGCCTTAAATATGTTTTGTGTTTAATTACTCGTGCATTGATTTAATTATGTAGGTAATATAGGAAATTAAAATGGCCGTAGTAATATTCTTGGTTTACTTAATGGCTCGCTATGCCGGTGCTAAAGCGCATATAGGAATAAGGAATACATGACAGTTTACTGAAATATTCATCAGCAAAATAGCTATACATATAAATTAATTAATTTAAAACTCAAATAATATATATATTAATTATACTCGTTTTTAGTTATTTAAATAACATAAACCGCTTTTTATAAATGTATGGTCAAAATCATTCCAATCTTACTGAATATACATAAAGGAAAAAAACAATTTTAATTCATACGTCAAATATGAGTCCAGTCCAACTAGTTAATAAGCCAGCTAGGCAACAATTAATCCGAGTCGACTAGCCTAAAATGGGCTTGAGTGTCCAAGAATGAATTAAGTTTGATTTCCCAAATTCTACTGTCTTGAAACAGATATCTTGGGTGTCGCGTGTTACAAATTATAGATTGTAACACGTATGTAGGAATGTGTATTATGTAGGAATTGAAAGAGTCCGCCATTTTGGTTATCTTTTATTTCGGGTCTGGGTGCTGTGGGGCCGCAAGTCTCTTATAGTTTCTGACACCCACGATACGAGTTAACCTGGTGTATGGTCTGGACTATGTGTGTGACTGTTGGGTAATATACTTTATTTACACGCCTCTATGATTTTTTCAATAATAATCCATAACTAAAAGAAATAAGCACCAACATATTTGACCAACAAACAGATACTTAACAGCACTCACGAATAAAAACTCAACTTACATATTTGGCATGGCCATAATGAAGAACGCTTAGCATTCTAAGCACATATGCCCTCAAATCAGACAGGATTAGTACGAGCATAGCGTATTTTGTGAGTAGCTATTAGATTTAAAGGTCACTGGGTTCGGTGGCCAGTATATATCGGTAATAAAAATGTTACAGAAACATCTTTAAATCAAAGACATCAGGTTGAAGTATTTGCTTTAAATTAATAAATATTGGTTTAACTAAAACTTGAAAAACGACTTCGAAAATGAACATTATGCAAATAAAAACAATACATACATAATTCATAAAAATACAAGATAGAACAAAGGTATTTTGGAATTCATTGGTCACTGAATTTTAAATATTTTTAGGTCGGTTTTTGATTTTGTGTATCACGCTGACATTAAAATGAAAATCAGAATTAAATGTAAACCTAAAAAATTCTTATGAAATGGAACGGAACGTATTGTTCCTAAAGCTCATTAGTGACAAATTCCACGAAACATGAACAAACCGCGTTATTTAAAAAAAAAACACGGATCGATTATCACGTTAGTAGTAATCATGACAAGCATCTGTCACTATCGCTCCGTCTAGACGCTAGACGTTGTTTCGCAGACAGCACCGCCGTATTCGTATGCAAATCACTGTATATTCAAGTGTTAGCAATTTGCTAAAACGTGTTACCAATCATATTTAGCTTTGGCTATTTTTTGTATTTAAAAACTTTGATTTTTGAATTTCGAATTGACTGTTGTAGGTTGCCAGTATTGGTTGTGTTCGAAATCAATCAATAGAAGTACTTTTTTAATTGGGTTAAATCTATGATATGATTAGTTTGTTCAGAATGATTTTTGGAGAAATAAAAAAAAACGTATTTTGTATTTTAATAGATCAAGTTCACATAACATTGCAATGCTTATTGTAAAAGAATACGATGACCCGTCTCGTTAAATCGATGCTTAGAAAACTTTCACTTTACAAAACATATAGTATAGTATACCGGTTACATATTATTATAATAAAAATTATATGTATTAGATGATTTTTGATATGCGAATAATTTTTTTTGCTTAATGTCATTTACCATTGTTTTATAATTTTCTGATCTAATATCCTCATTAAAATTCACAATAGTATCTTTTAGAAAAAAATAAAAAAAACTAGGCCTATTTTCGACATGGCTAGATCCTACATGTCACATTATCACAGTATTTACTTGTCAATAGTCATTTTATAGGTATCGATGCGGTAGTAACGATTACAATAAATAAGGCTGAATATTCCCATCTGCCATTGCCTTTTTTTAATTATCAACCTGTACTGATACAACCTTTATATATATATCTATATATATATAAAAATGAATCGCTGTGCGTGTGTCTCGCCAAAACTCGAGACTGGCTGTACCGATTTGGCTAATTCTGATCTTGAAATATTTGTGGAAGTTCAGGGAAGGTTTACCCGGTGAGAAAAAATGAGTAACATAAATAATAAGTAAAGGAAAACACTAAAAACGACAACTTAATTTTCCAGTACAAACTGTTCCTGGGTATGAAACACTTGATGTCTTTTTGATGACAGGACAGGACAGAACAGAACAGGACCGGACTGGATAAGACAGGACAGGACAGGGACAGGATAGGACAGGACAGGACAGGACAGGACAGGACAGGACAGGACAGGACAGGACAGGACAGGACAGGACAGGACAGGACAGGACAGGGACAGGACAGGGACAGGGACAGGGACAGGGACAGGGACAGGGACAGGGACAGGGACAGGGACAGGGACAGGGACAGGGACAGGGACAGGGACAGGGACAGGGACAGGGACAGGGACAGGGACAGGGACAGGGACAGGGACAGGGACAGGGACAGGGACAGGGACAGGGACAGGGACAGGGACAGGGACAGGGACAGGGACAGGGACAGGGACAGGGACAGGGACAGGGACAGGGACAGGGACAGGGACAGGGACAGGGACAGGGACAGGGACAGGGACAGGGACAGGGACAGGGACAGGGACAGGGACAGGGACAGGGACAGGGACAGGGACAGGGACAGGGACAGGGACAGGGACAGGGACAGGGACAGGGACAGGGACAGGGACAGGGACAGGGACAGGGACAGGGACAGGGACAGGGACAGGGACAGGGACAGGGACAGGGACAGGGACAGGGACAGGGACAGGGACAGGGACAGGGACAGGGACAGGGACAGGGACAGGGACAGGGACAGGGACAGGGACAGGGACAGGGACAGGGACAGGGACAGGGACAGGGACAGGGACAGGGACAGGGACAGGGACAGGGACAGGGACAGGGACAGGGACAGGGACAGGGACAGGGACAGGGACAGGGACAGGGACAGGGACAGGGACAGGGACAGGGACAGGGACAGGGACAGGGACAGGGACAGGGACAGGGCTGTCCCACTGGGGGGAGGTGGAAGACGACCTGACTTAGGTCGTCGAAATCAATTAAATGTGCGACGGCCTACCTCACGTGCAATGGTGCAGTACCTCACTTAATTGCATTTAATGTAAATGAAACATTTGTATTAAGTTTTGACCACATTTTACACAAATATATGTAGGTGATACGAAGTTCACCGGGTCATCTAGTAAACAATAAAGATGTAAGGATAAATTAATTAATTAATTTATAAATATTATTTGCTTTAATATTTCACATATTATTCATTGTATGCTCTTGTATTTGTTTGATCTGAATAAAGCATTTATCTAGCTCAAATGCATTTAACTTTATATAATTTTTGTAGTCTTTTACCCGATAGCCTCAATGGTGCAGTGGGCGAATAACCGGCTGTGAACCGAGAACCCTTGGGTTCTATTCCCCCACGAGACTGTTATTTTTGACTACAAGTCAAATTTTTCTGTAAGATGTGTTAAAAAAAGCTTGTTGCGTCGACCCCACTGCGAGTGGGATAAAGGCAGGTGGAAGAAGAATTCTCTACCAAAAATGTTATTGGATATTAAATAATATTATAATTTGTTAACGCTCTGTGATGCATACAAAATAAAATGCGAATATGATAAAATACGGGTACACTACAATAATACGACAAACTTTATTCCGATAGTCACAAATACGAATTTCAAAATACCGATTTTCATAATTCCGAATGGTTTAAAATTCCGAATTTAACAACTCCGATGTATCATTTATCCTATTTTTATAATTCCGAAATTTCAATATTCCTAACGTATATAATTACGATTCTCAAAATACCGAGTTTCAATAGATCGAATAACAAAAAGTCCGAATAAATGGTAATTCGAAACATCAAAAATACGAATTCCGATTATTAAAATACCTATTAATTAAAATTCCGAAATAAAAACGCCTTGTACAACTGAATAGAAAAACAAATCAACACATAATTACTTGTCAAAGAGAAATATAATAGTATGAGGAGGTAGATTTAAAAAAACTAATGTCAAATGCGTTTTAAAAATAATTTTCTTTTCAATAAAAATATTTATTTCGCTGGTCACAATTCTAACCTAACCCAAATGATTCACCAACAATAGAGAGGATCTGGCGCTCGGCGGCCGCTGCCGCGGCACGCTCGCTGCGCTCGCTCGCTTTCGCGCTTAATGGTCACAGTTCTAACCTAACCCGAATGATTCACCAACAATATAGAGGATCTGGCGCTCGGCGGCCGCTGCCGCGGCACGCTCGCTGCGCTCGCTCGCCTTCGCGCTTAATGGTCACAGTTCTAACCTAACCTAACCCAAATATATGTAATGATTATAACTGAATCAAAATCCTGATTTTAGCAATTTATTCGGAATATTGAAAATCGGAATGTCGTTTTTCGGACCGAGAACCCATCGAGCATTTGACTCGTCGAACATATAAAATTCGGAAAACAAACAGATCGTATTTTCAACTTTCGGTAAAATAATTTTCGTAAATTTGAATAATAGACATTATAATTTTTAGGTATTATAAAATTCGGACTTTTGAACATCGGAACATCAAAATTCGGAATAAAATATTTCGGAGTATTTGGGTGTTCCCATAAAATACAGCGAAAGTAATCTAAAAAAAGTATAAAGTTATATAGAAAGTATATAAACATTAGAGATGTGCCGATTATGACTTTGGCCGACTAGCCGATTAGTCGGTTGTAAAGAGGCCGACTAGTCGGCCGATTAGTCGGCCGAGCCGATCACCGTTTCGGGGATATCCGTGACGCTTTGTTTACAGCTGATCCTCGCGCAAGTTGCAACCGCCGCCTGCGAGCGTGTCGGAACCTATTTCGTTTACGTCGCATTGTTTCTTGATTTTTTCTTCTGTATTGTCAGAGCGGTGCTATTGTGTAAAAAAATATATTAATAAATATTTTTGTGTAAAGATAATACCGTTATTATTTATTAAAGTGAAAGAGCTCAATTAAAATTTTATCATGTCAAAAAGAAAGTCTCGTGTATGGATTTTTTAAGAAGTGTAAGAAGTTGGATAGTCGGCGCTCTTTGCCGAATAGTCGCCGACTAGTTGCCGACTACAATAGTGACCGGATAGTCGGCTTTACCGAATAGTCGCCGACTAGTCGGCACATCTCTAATAAACATATATTTACTTTTACAAGCGCTTCATTGGTCTAATGGACGCCTACTTAGGCTGAGGAACCGTATGGTTCTGGGTTTACTCCCCAGGTAAGGTATTTTGTGTTTGAATTTTTGATTCGAAATATCACACATGAGTGGCCCGGCATTAGCATTTTGATGGTGATAGGCCCGCCCTGTCACATCAGAAATAAGCCCAATAGACTACAAGTGCAACGCCTAGTTCCACCGCTGCCTACCCCTTTGAAGATGCATGGGTGTGCTTGTGTTATATGTTATTAAGTTTTAAAGTAAAAAAAAAGGTATTAAAACCATAATTATTTAATGATTTCACGTTTACGCGAATGTTACTCATTGAAATAAAACTAATTTAAACGAATTTTATCGCGGTTTTTATTTTAATTTGGTCCCGACGAAATTAAAATAAAAACCGCGATAAAATCCGTTTAAATTAGTTTTATTATCATGATTATTACTTTATCTTAAAATATGGACAAAAAAATATTTCTTTTTGTATAGGCGTGGTAAAGTGACTACATTGGACATGATGTTAAGTACAGTGCAGTCCAAAAATAATAATGACCTTTAAAAGACATTAGGACACATCTACACTAATATTATAAAGAGGAAAGATTTGTATTTTTCTATATAACGAATAAACTTAAAAACTACTGGACCAATTTGAAATTCTTTCACCATTAGAATCCTGCATTATCCCTGACGAACATAGGCTACTTTTATCCAGGAAAAGCAGATCACGCAGGCGGAGCCGCGAGGAAAAGCTAATATTACAATAAACATAAACTAGAAGATAAAGTGCATAACATTATACTTGTACATAACGAGCGTATTGTCTGTTATTGATTTACGATTACGATTAACCGATAATGTTTGCCGTGAACTTGTTATAGAAATATATTGCTTGAGGAAAATGATTAAATACCGATTAATATTGTGCTAGGAAATAATTATTAAACCCATCATTGTTAACGAACGACCTTGTATCTAGAATATAGTTTTATAGTCAAAGATATTCAGTGCTTGCAACACTTACTTGGGTAGTAGGTGGTAGGTACCTCGTAAAGAATCCGTCTGAGTAAGTCTAAGGATTTTTTTAAATTTATTAATATTCACAAACAGTGATAAAGTCTATGTTACTGGTGGAACGAATATACCACCAACTTCATTTATTAATACTTAATTTTTAAGCGGTCCAGTAATGTAAAATTAATGCGTAAAATACCCAGTACAGCATGGACTAGTACAGTGATTTCGTCTTCCCTATTCGAGCCAGGTTATACCACTTTTATTATACTTCGTGTACCTGGGTGAAGTAGAATAAAGTAAAAGTGACATCAGAAAATATGACGTATCTACTCTAGTTACATATTTACCGATTATGCCAATCGAAATTATGACCTTTTGTTTCTCAGCCACGGGAACACCCAAATACTCCGAAATATTTTATTCCGAATTTCGATGTTCCGATGTTCAAAAGTCCGAATTTCATAATACCTAAGAATTATAATGTCTATTATTAAAATTTACGAAAATTATTTTACCGAAAGTTGTAAATACGATCTGTTTGTTTTCCGATTTTTATATGTTCGAAGACTCAAATGCTCGATGGGTTCTCGGTCCGAAAAACGACATTCCGATTTTCAATATTCCGAATAAATTGCTAAAATTAGGATTTTGATTCAGGTAGTATGATCATTACATACATTTGGGTTAGGTTAGGTTAGAACTGTGACCATTAAAGCGCGAAGGCGAGCGAGCGAAGCGAGCGTGCCGCGGCAGCGGCCGCCGAGCGTCAGATCCTCTCTATTGCTGGTGAATCATTTGGGTTGGGTTAGAATTGTGCGAAAAAGTATTTTTATTGGAAAAAAATATTTTGAAAACGCATTTATTTATATTACATTAGTTTTTTTAATTCTAGCCCCTCATACTATTATACTTATCTTTGACAAGCAATTATGTGTTTATTTGTCTTGCTATTCAGTTTTACAGGGCGTTTTTATTACGGAATTTTAATTAATAGGTATTTTAATAATCGGAATTCGTATTTTTGATGTTTCGAATCATCATTAATTCGGACTTTTTGTTATTCGATCTATTGAAACTCGGTATTTTGAGAATCGTAATTGTATACGTTAGGAATATTGAAGTTTCGGAATTATAAAAATAGGATAAATGATACATCGGAGTTGTTATATACGGAATTTTGAACCATTCGGAATTATGGAAATCGGTATTTTGAAATTCGTATTTGTGACTGTCGGAATAAAGTTTGTCGTATTATTGTAGTGTACCCCTCAGCCACACTTGTCCATTATGCTCTATCGTTTCCAGCTAATGTTCTAATTTATTCTAGAAGTTTCCACACTTCAGTAACTTTTTGATAGATTTTTAGTATAAATTTATGCTTAGTAATTATTAAGTTTTGTAATTAATGGCCTAATTTTGTTGCATAAAAGCGTGACGAAACCAATTAACTACAGTAATTTTCCTTTACTATACTTATGTGATTCTATTTACTATAGATACGAATAACATGTCGTCAGTGGAAAGGCAAAAATACTAAAGCTGAAATACTAAAAATAAAATACATTTTTTTTAAACAAAAATGGAGGCTTCTATTTTATTGAATATTCTTTTTCTAATAATTATGAATGTATACTGTAAAAACCAACTTAAAATGCTCTACCGTAAAGTTCACATAGTAGCGCTTTAGTATTTTTCCCTTTCCGCTGACAATATGTAAATTTATCAAGTTCAAATTAATGAAATAATTTATAAATGGGAATATTGCAATAGGTATTACGTAAAAATGTCAAGTTCTGAAACACTTTACCAGATGTATAATTAATGCTATCTTTCTAACAATCGCATAGCGATCCCTTACGTCATGGCCGTCATAAGAACCCCTCCCTAGCCCCTGCCAAGTGCCACCTAGCGTGCTCTCTCTCTCTCTCTCTCTCTCTCCCGTACGTTTCACTTTGTCAATTGTACAGCGATTAATATACTTTTAACGACCTTATTTCAAATAACAGAACGAAGATAAAACTCATATTTTATTTAAAAGGTAAATAGAGATACATATTCTTAAATGAGGTCAAATTAGGTTTAGTGTAACGGCCTTAAAATGTACCCGAGTCACCAAGGCTGAAGGTAAAATAGTATGTAGACAAATAAAAAGACAAATACAAGCGCTCAGTTTGTTTATCAGCGTTTATAAATTCCTCGTGAACGATGATGTTATAACGTCGGACATAGAAATTGTATCTGCCAGAGCTCCATTTCAACAGTCGTAATTACAAATGTCAGTAGATGCTATATCAATTAGTGCGTGCCAGATGCCTTTCCACGGAAAACCTGTTTCGGTCCTTTTTATTGCCGCATTTGAGCGCAACCTTTGTTTCTAAATAACCGCTTTCATAGCATTTTTATGGCCGGTATTCAAACTAAAATAAGCATTTATGATTTTTTAAAATGTGTACTCATTTACGAGTTGCCATCGCATATCGCATTATAGACGAATATGAAAGAAATGTGCCGACATGAATGTGATCGCTTTCGTCTCGCCTGCCGGACGAGAAAAACTTAGTCGAAGCATTCGCCTACCTGCTAATTAGACAAAGAGCTCGCGATCGCCGCGTCAGTGACAACACGGCACGCAAACATGCACACACTGGTACATCCGAGAGTGAAGCGCAGTGTATCGAGGGACGAGAATCGGCGAGCAAAGTGCGAGATTGCGCGTGTGTCCGCGGACGGATATCGACGAACACTGGGTTCAGTGGCTGGCCGCAACACACGCGGCATTCGCCCGAGCAGCGGGCACGAGCGGCGAACAGCTGATGGGCCGGCTGGCGGCTGGCTCGATGCACACCTGTGTGCGCACTCTCTCTTTCCCGCGCGTCACACGTCGCAGGCGCAGCGTGCGCGTATAGTGCGCACTACGCACTGTGAGCTCGACGCTCGCGGCTCCATCCGTCGCGTCGCACCGCCCGCCACTGGCCGCGTGTGAACGCTCTGATGTGGCAGATATCACAATATGTCGACTGTCGCTACCGATTGTTGTGGCACGCCGGTCGTCGTCGCGCCACCGCGCCGCGCTGCGCCGCTCGATGCTGTTACTAGTTACTACTACAGTTTTTATCGCGGCTCAGTGATCGAGCACGCTGAACCGAACCACACGACACGTGCAACGTTAGCGTGCACCGGTCGTCTAAATCTGCGACCTTATTCGAATCACATGCATATTTCTTGATCTAGATGATAAAATAAGACACATACTCCATTCCTGTGAATATTTTCGTATTAGCTTATAGGTAAGCACAGAATAACTACCTATAAGAATTCGGTAGTTGTAATTAGAATGCCCTGAATTATTCCTCTTCGTAAGTATTGTTCCATGGTGACATTTTGAATCTTGTTCAACAAAATAATTAATTGCATTGCGATAAGCAGTATGATTTATTATAAGTGTCATTTAGTGGAGGTGTGTAATTTAGCAGCGGATGGTGATAGTTGCGAAATTTTTCAAAGTCTAGATAATTCGGCACTGTGATTCGGCTGTGACCATTACGTGATCAGTGGTTTGCGGTGCGGTTGTTTCGGAACTTTCACAAGTTTGTTATACCTACGCACTGATTCGGTAACGAATTCCACTCAATACGAAATGAAGTTGACTTTTTCTTGCCAACATTAACTGGCTTAACATTTTATATTACGCCCTCCTTCAAAAGCTATATCTTTCCCTATCACAGGCACATAAGACACATTTTCCCGTAATCCTTGGCAAATATTATCTTGATACTTTCTCACAGGTCGTGATTCTCCGTTATACGATTATTATCATTGTCAACCCGTTTTGTTGATTGAACATAGACTTCTGCAAACACTTACTAACCTAACCTAACCTAATTTATTATTTAAACTTTATATAAATTTAACATTTATACAGACGGATGTAACTCTCAACCAGTTTATGGATAATGCAAGGAGTCAACGTGTGTATATACATTTATGTCTTATATCTTTGCTAGTTGTTTCAGTTAGTAGTAGTTCTACCTTTATTCAGTTAGCTTTGCATATGAACTAAAATTATATCATTTCAATATCTTTTGTAATCCATTTTTACTTATCGTCCCCAGACCTTGTCTCTGTAACTGCTTCATTGCAATATCTGCTTGCAACACCCGATATAGTCCGGTGACAGATAAAGTCTGAGCATAATTAAATTCATCTACCTAATTCCGTGACTTCCATGTGTAACATGAATGGTACCTTAGTATTATTTCTTCGAATGATCCGGATACCTATCACGTATGTCATGATTTGTGACTCAATTCAACTTAGACGTTACTATGAAGCTAAAGATAATTCTACTCCTACATCCTTATAAGTCTTGCTAGGTGGTTATAGATTTTTTATGTGGTAGAGCCACACTGTAGACGGTTCTGTCTACAACATGAATGGGTCGGCTGGACCGGGTTATTACCACTGTCTGATAGAAAAACGACGTAAAGCAGTAGCTTGCTGTTGCGTTGCATACGGTGAATGAGATATCTGGAGGCCCAAATGGCCCTTGTCTTTCCAATTTCCTAATAATTCCTTTCCTTTAAGATCAGCAACGAATCAATAATTCCGCAGGTATTATGGATACCGATGGCTGAGATCACTTACCATCAGGTGACCCACATGCTCGTTTGTCGGCGTCTGCTATAAAAAAAAGAATATATGTGCATGTCACTGTTGACTTAAACGTATATGATGCTACTCTCACACAAATCAAAGTTATAGATGCTCACGTGCATAGAGCAAAACGTGTAAAAATGAACCGATCCATCTAAAGCAGATCCCAGATCTTATTAATTTATAAATAATAGCTTCGCTTACGATACGGACTAAATGCTATATTATTCCTATTAAATAAATATGTAGTAATGTAGTGCAGTGCATCCGTAGCCCGTGCACAACACGTTGCGTTTCAGTTGCCTCGTGACCTTCGCCGCGCAACGGGAACCGGTATTTCGCCAGAGCTCCTCCGTTACCACTTAGCAAGTGTAACACGTGTAATATTTATTACACTTGTAATATTTATTGCACGTGTAATAACTTCTTAATGTTCAATTAACACGTTATTAAAGTGAAGATTAAGTGGGCCTGATTCATTCTGAGAGATGATAACAAGACGAAGAACAATCTAGAATCTAATCGCTGTTTCAGAAATGTAAACAAATCCCCACTTTTCAAAAGACGTCAAAAAGGAGAAGGGTCTCAATTCGTAATTGATAACTTGAATGACGAGACGAGCAGGCCACTCGCTTGATGGTAAACAGAAGCATCACCACACAGAACTTACATAAAATACAATAGTGAATATTGAGAGTGGAAAGGTATTCAATTGCTTGTATGGATTTTGTTCATAAACTCGATTGAAAGTCAGTTCAGACGGTTCCAGCTGCATGAGATTTAGCAATTGATGACCTACACTTTGTTGATTCTTTAGTGAGTATTATAAACTTAAATGGAAACTAAATATATCATACGTATTTTTTTTTTTTATATAATGAATAGCCACCTTTTGGTTCACAGCTGTTGACCTTCTGTGTCGGCTCTACCAAATTAATTCAAATTATTCGGTTGTAACCCGTTAGTAAGAATTTTATAAGCCCTAAAATAATATGGACACTATTTTCAGTTGCCTGCTACAGTTGGTTTATATTATTCTAGTCCAGTATCCAGTGAATCGATCCAGCGCTGGACTGAATGGTATCGTCTATATTAGTCCAGGTAATAAAAAACTTACAAATTTTAATGTTTTAATAAACTATATAATTAAAGTGATGATAGTCCCAAGAAGCAGTTAAAAAACTACTGGAATGGCAGTGGATATTTAAACTATTATCCATTATTTTTTCTTTTTTTATTCTGTAATATTTATTGGCAGAAATAAACTTATTTTCTTTCTTCCTTCTTCTTTTTTCAATTTAATAACGATGCAGTACTGAACTGTATCTTTTTTGACATAGCAGAGGCCACCAAACGAGCAAGTTTATCGCCAGATGATAATTCATTTCCACTGCCCTAAACACCCACAATACCAGGAGAATCATAGTAGCGTTGCCCGTCTTAAAGGAATGGAATAGGGATTGGGAAGGGGAGGGCTTTGGGCCTCTGGCAATATCACCCACCGTACCAAACAGAACAGCACGCTGCCACTTCACTCTGGTTTTCTGTAATACAGTAGTAATAACCCAGTCTAGAACCCATTTATGCTGTAGACAAAATTGTCTATAGCATAGCTTTACCAATTAAAAAAACTTTACACATTCTAGTAGTAGCTTAGATTAATCTAACAATCCAGCACTGGATTCCACACTGGACTGTTACTGGTATAACGTAAACCGACCATTACGGATAAAGTTAACATTCCAACAGGTTTGTATAATCTAGTAATCCGTGCGTGATGCGTTACACACAAGAATTTAAAAAGTGTATTGGCCTTAGTATCTCCGTAACACGATTGTGTATAAAATCTTATACAACGTCATTGGTTTAGTGCTGTGTGTATAGGAAAAACCGTGGGTTCTTGGGTTTTAAATACCAGTAAGAGCAATCAAAATAAAATTACCGCTTACATATTATTGTTTTAATAAGGCAAGCTTAAACCAAAGGATTAAGTTTCAATCGTTATCAAATCCTAAATATTAATTTTGTCAATATGTTTTTGTAATAATCGAATACCTTTTAACAAATTTTAATTGCTATCAATTTCATCATAATTGCCTGCTTTGGTCATGATATTTTTACAAAAAAATCATCGCCCACCACGAAAGTATTATTGTTATTTACAATACATATCGATGTCGTCCTCACTCGATTATTCCGTAGTTTTTGCTTGCAGCTCCGCTCGCATGTCTTTTTCCGGGATAAAAGTAGCCATATCCTGATCCATCATGATCTATTGCGTGCCATGTTTCATTCAAATCTGTTCAGTCGTGATTGATTAACAAACATATAAATTCATAGACTCAAATATGCAGACTTTCACATTAATCATCATCATCAGCCACAGGACGTCCACTGCTGAACATAGGCCTCCCCCAAAGATTTCCAGACCGACCTGTTGGAAGCGGCCTGCATCCAGCGAAATTTTTTCATTTTTTTTTTTTTTAAATGATATTTTAATAACCATCGTATTGTATTCGTGTACGTGACGGGTGTCGGGTGTAGTGTCGTCATAATGTCGTCGGTGCACCGTGGCTCCGTAGCGCTCGACATAAAGTACGCGCAAGGTTAGCGAGCCGCCAGCCGCCGGCCGCGCTCCACGAGGTCATTGTACACAGATTTGATGTCCTAAATACCTAATACTGCTACAATTATGTTTTGTTAAGACGCATTTTTTATCCCCTCTGAGTAGGAAGAGGACAGTTAAAGTCGAATATTTTATTGGGTCTATGAGTGCTTGTGAATTTTATGAGTATAACAATAGAATGAATTTGATAATAGATGCATGTCTTATTATCAGTAACTAAAATAAACGATTATTATTCAATAATATCTTCATTAGGACGCTAATAGAGTAGCTTTGAATTTCAATAATAAGATACATTTGCATTAATCGAAATAAATATACATGGAATATTTGTCATTGATTGAATTATTTAAAATATTATAGGTATCTATTAGACATCTTTATATTAGTTCTAATACATCTGTTGTTCTTAGAACATTGAAATATGTTTTCCTGTTTATTCGCTAAGGTGGGTCATGACTCATTAAGGGTCATCTATTTTTTCATTATCAAGGCAAGATGGATGTCTTTTAACTACGATTAATACAACGTTGTTTCTTGTTTTTGAGTCAAAACTACTTGAAACGAAAGTTGTACTTTTTAACGGTGAAGCAATTTAGCCTCGAGTTCTTTTGTAATTTTCTTCAAAGAAATCAATAGTTCACTTGCGTATAAAAACTATATTTTGTTTCCCTGAATAATTATCAGTGTAATTATTAAATATTTAATTCTCAACCGTGTTAAAATGGAGGTTATTAAATCTCGACTTGTGTTAAAAGATAACGTAATATCTCCAAGTATAGACCGATTTTGATGAATATTGTTGTGTTCGCTAGGGTTTATTTTAGGGATGTTTTCATATGAGTCTGTTTTATAAACTGCATATATTTACGGCATTGACGGAGTAGAAAGCCGGACAAGCAAAAACTACAAGCCAAAAACATTTCTGTAACTTGTGTAAAATCATGTTGCGTCGACTCTACATCGAGTGGTATAAGGGCAGGTGAAAGGAAGGACGGAATACGAGAGAAATTGGGAAACTCCTCAAGATATTCAGGTTTTGAAGTCGCTCTTTGATGTTTTTCACTTGTAGTTATTAAAAAAATATTTTGCAAGTTATATTTTAACATCTCTTTCATTGTTAACCTATTTCGAGTAACATTGGCTTACATTTGCTGGTACCGTTGCAATATTATAAGTGATAACAGTATTTTGATTGGCAGTATTGTTTTTTTTTACCTTTGTGATACCAACGGATCTATTAAAGAAAGTAGCAAAACTCATTGAAATAAATCATCGGGTTCTCTTTTGAAAATGTTTACCCTTCGCCACAGACTTGATGATTGAAAGATCTATCCTCCCATGTCATTAGCAGAAAATCTATAATTAAATAGTTATTATAAATCTTGGCTTATGATGTCATGTAATGAATCATTGTTAGTAATGCAGAATGTTCCATATCGCGTTCGTCGATTGCATCACAAACACTCCCTCCTTTACACTATTCGTTTAATTTATTTTTTTTTGCTACCCTCTGCTGGGCACGGGCCTCCTCTACTGAATGAGAGGGGTTAGGCCTTAGTCCACCACGCTGGCCTAATGCGGGTTGGCGGACTTCACATACCTTCGAAAAATCTTTTCTCAGGTTGCAGGTTTCCTCACGATGTTTCCTTCACCGTTTTAATTACCCCCACAAAATAGAATATGTAGGGGTTTGGCTGGTATTGCTGAAGTACATGAGCGGCGGTGACCGCTTAACATCAGGCAAGTCACATGCTCATTTGTCTACCTAAGCAATAAAATAACCTGGGTGACGAGCGCAGTTCAGTGCGATGTAATTCAAAATTCCGTGTGGTGTTGCTTCTGTTTATGGCGTGGCGAGCGCCTTGCTCGTCACATCATTCTTTCAAATTAAAAAAAAATCACCGTTTTAACCGAATATTTTTATTTTTACTATGCACACGCACAACTTAACTAAATGTGGACCGAGTTCTTTTTGTTTTCATATGGTTTTTTCTTGTGGTAACCCTATTTAAAGTTGAAAAAAAAGCACTGATTAGAAGATGAAATCGGGGATGAAAGACTAAAACGACATTTATCCAATGAACCAAAATGTTGTAAAAACTCAATGAAATGGCATAAGGGTAAACATTGATAATAACTGTTAGTGTTCCGTACCCAAAAGATGCCAATAAATCCCTATTACTAAGGCTACGCCTTTTGTCAGTCTATATCTACAATTGAAGGGTTCAATATTTTGAAACACAATAAGCACAAGTGGTAGGTTCCTTATATGTGAGAGGCCGTCTGGGTTGGTACCACCGCTTTGTCTATTTCTGCCGCCAAGCAACAGTGTGTAAGCACTGTTGTGTTTCGGTTTGAAGTACATTGAAGCCAGTGAAATTACTGCGCATTATGAGACAGCATTTTATGTCTAGGGGTGACGATTGCAGTTCAGTGCCATGCAGTGCTTTGTAATTCAAAGTTCTGTGTGGTGTTGCTTCTTTTTATGGGCAGGCGTGGCGCTTACCATCAGGCGAGCGCCTTGATCGTCTCGTCATTCAATCAAATAAAAAAAAGCAGCCAACTGAAAATTTTACAGAACATACTATATTACTGTGGATATCCTAACGAATATTTAAAAAAAAATAGAATGTCACTGGTACGGAACCCTCGGTATGCGAATCCGGCTCGTTCTTGATCTTTTTTTATAATGTGATGTAATTTTTATAGTAACCATTTTGTACAGCATCGGACAGTTTCCTTTATGTTTATCGGATGCCGATGGCAGCCGAAGTGCATTATATGCGAAATCTCACAAAAGTTGTTTACAGCTTGTGATAAATCCTTTATTATTTAAATATTTGTTTGTTTACGTATTTCCTTATTTGAAAACATAATATCGTCAGTTCATGTTTGCAGGCCGAGGTGTAACTTTACCGAGTTTATATCCGTCTCATGATATGATGGAAGCGAACAATATCATTTTTTTGTATTTTTATGTGTGATTCGATTTGAAAACACAATCATAAAAATCGTTACATGATACTCATTTAAAAATAAATGCTTTTTTTCAGACATCAATTTAACTATAAAAAAAATGTGACACGTCCTTTTGATGTCTTTGTTTATTTCAAGAATATTGAAGCCACGCTGTAGACAGTTTTGTCTACAACACGAATGGGCAAGCTCAACCAGATGCTACCAATGTTTCACAGGAAACTAAAATAAATAGGCTGCTTTCTATTATGTTTTGTATTTCCAAAGGCCCAAATTCCTCCTTCGCAACCCCGATCCCTTACGTTTAAATTCGTATGGGGTTACCTTTAGAGTCGCTATCCGTGATTCTTCTGATTTTGTGGACACTTAACCACCGGTGGCGACCACTACCATCATACGACCCAAGTGATCAGCGTTAATTTTCTAACCTCTTCAGTAAATAAAAAACCTTGACGAAACAATCGAAAATCGATGGAGCCATAATTAAG
Organism: Amorpha juglandis; assembly: GCA_949126905.1. Classification (NCBI taxonomy): domain Eukaryota; kingdom Metazoa; phylum Arthropoda; class Insecta; order Lepidoptera; family Sphingidae; genus Amorpha; species Amorpha juglandis. The sequence continues at coordinate 4,785,843 of OX421380.1, forward strand.
ATAAAAAAAATATTATAATTACTTATTACCAGTATGTTAAATTACATTAAAACGTGACCCAATCAGTACAGTTGCGCAACATTTGAATCTTTGTATTTATATGCTAACAGGCATCAAACGTAGTCCGCTATCCGATGTGTACTTTGTCACAGAATTGCACGACATTGTAATCCGATGCATTCTGTCTCTTGCGTAGGCGACGTGGCTAGACACAGCCGTTGCCACAGTTTCAATAATGTCGAAAATCGCCGCAATATCATCTCTATATTGCAAATTCATGACTACGATCATCAAAACAGTTATATAACCCTTACAAATAATCGTGTTACATAATTTTCGAATACTCCAGACGATAAAGACTCTCACAAAGACATAGCAACATTCGAAAACTATATAAAATCGGTTATCGTAACAATCTCGGGTCGTCCTGTATTCTGAAGATCAAATGGCGATACTCGAATAATAAATGAAATGTCCCCAAAACGTTTTATTGTTTAATTCTGAAATTATTCCAATACCTTCAGGTTTGGAATTTTGTTATAAAACGTTGTTTAAAGGTATGTGTACAACGTGAATTTTGGAGTATTACAATTGTAATTTTGAACGACAAAAATTTTATTTAATCATGCTTTTATTGGAAAATAGTATCGGATTACAATTGCTTTTTATACAATTTAATGGCAAAATAAGCGAATCGTTTATTTCTTAGTCTCGCTTAATGATAAATGCCTAGCCTACATCTTAATAGAAACACCGCTCAGCACTTTGAATTTTCTTCACACCGGAATACGATAGTGCTTAGAATGTTGCTTGGCGGCAGAAATAGGTAAAACGGTACCTACCTAAATATGTAAGTTATTTATTAAAATCACAGAAAAATACATGCATCAAACCTATTACAGGATGTTCAAATTCTTCTTAAACAAAGACCTTATAAAACAAACGACACAATCATCTTGTTCTCTTCAACATAAAAAGGTTATATAAAATACATATCACGGCAACATTTTACGATGCGAATTTATTTATAAACTTAATACCAATAGCACTCGTTACATGGCGTGAAATTACGTAGGTGTGCGTGGATATGTAACTGAATATTGAACACGAATAAATGTTGATGACATGTGATCAGAGGTAAATAAAATAAATCGCATTGTTATTTTGTTGGGTTATAATAAAATGTTTAATCGCTGAGTGGCCAAATACTCGGCTGTGATAAGGCTGCCCTAGTTTATAACATTACTTAAACCTCCTCACAGCCTCCGTTGCGCAGTCGGCTGTGAAGCGAGTAGCTGCGGGTTAGATCCCCGCACCGAGACAAATGTTTGTGTGACCTACAAATATTTGTTTCGGCTTCTGGGTGTTGTGAGACCGAAAGTCTCTAGTAGTTCCTGATACCCACGACACAAGACTGGTATCTTACTGTGGGGTCAGGACTATGTGTGTGACTGTTGGATGTATTTTTTTTTAAACCTAGGTATTAGCACGCATTTATTTTATATTAGTCACACTGACGAAACTGGCGGATCGCTCACCTGATGGTTAGCATAATATCTGCCTATTAGCAGAAGCAACACCACACTTAATCTTTTTTTTTATTCGAGCACGGCCAAGTGACTGAAACTGACTGCACTATACCTGAAGGTTAGCACAGTGCAGTCCAAAAAACCCGCGACCACCGACAAACAATGGAGTTACTTTGTACCTTTTACTTTGTATTACAAAGCACTGCATGACACTGAACTGCGCTTGTCACCCTCAAACATATATGTTAATCTCTTATTGCCCAGTTATTTCACTGGCTTCAATATCCTTCACATCGCAACACATCAGTGCTTGCAGCTGTGCAAATCGGTACAAAAAACCTATTTTTTTTTTAATGTATTAATTGAACAGAATATTCGATAACGTACTACATAAATAATTAAATTGCAATACGCCAATATGAATCTATATTTGCTCAAAAGTAGCTTAGTAGTAGTAGCTTAAAGCTTTGCACTTTTCTGTGATAAATAAAAGTTTCTTAGAAATAGTTTGTATGTAGAGCGGTATTAAATAATTTCTTTGAAAGAGCTCGCGGCTTGTCTTTTGCTAAAATACAACGATTGTGCGATTTATATTTTAGAATATTGTGGATAACTCCTATTATAATGAATTAAGTCATAATATTATCTGCTGCTACTTTTTTGTATAATTACTAAACAAAATAAAAGTAAGTTTAATGAAAAACAACAAGAGATAAAATATTTTATCATTAGCAATCCTTTTTCTAAGCCGGTGACTTAAAATTAATAAAAGCGTGTTAGAATTACATTTACATTTATTATTATAGATATTAAGACAATTAGAATTATTACGATTATATACGTATTCGTTATAATATTTTTTATGATAACTCTGCTTTTCTGTGTAACTAACACTGTACTCTTTCTCACTTTATTCTTATTACTAACTCGACATAGGTAATCACACCATTCACAGAAAGTTCTTTCTATATTCATCCTTAAACGTTGCTATTTTTATTTATTTTTCAATTATTTTATTGAATGACGAAATCACTACATGGCATTGGAGTGCGCTAATCACCACGAGACATGAGATGTTCTCTTATAATGCCTAGTCATTTCACTGGCTTCAATTTCCTTCAATACGAAACACAACAGTGCTTACACACTGCTGCTTGGCCCCATAAATAGTCATAGCGGTGGTACCGACCTAGACGGCATTTCAAATACGAGGGATCACCTAGTATTCACTCAATCTTTCAAATTATTGTAAGTGCTGTTGTATCGCTGGTGGAAGGATACTTGTATCCGACCGGATAGCGACCACCGTACACTGGTGCTAAAACCTGCCATAGTGGCCCACCTTGTGTGGGTCGCGTTCCAGGGTCAGCCAGTGTATATCCGGTTCTCCCCAGGGGGCTTGCCCCCTGATCCTAACCCTTTTCCCATTACTTTTTCCTTCCCCTTGGCCCTTTGGCAGGCCGGCATGATCTTGCCGACCTACGATGGACACATTGTTTATCGTTGGTCGACACTATTCTTGGATTGCGCTACACTTACCATCAGGTGTAGCGTAGTCACTTAGCCGAGCCAGGATAAAAATAAAAAAAAATGTTCCCACCGAAATTAACTTGAATAATATATTAGTTTCTCGCTAGAAAAATATAATTATAGCGGAAAATTTCACAGTTTCCTGTTGCTACGCACAATTACGTGTGATTAAGAAGTTCGTTTGTTTTATAAAATTGTGATAAACACGTACGCACGCACCGTGCTACCACATTTTGATAATAGTGTCAAATTCGTGTTATCCCATTGAAATAAAACTAATTTAAACGGATTTTATCGCGTTTTTTTATTAATTTTGGGACAACCTACAACTCAGTCCTCCCCGTGACCACGAAGGCTGAAAGTCTTCGAAACGTCGAGATCAAAATTAATAAAGAACCGCGATAAAATCCGTTTAGATTAGTTTTATTTCAATAAGTAACATTCGCGTAAACGTAAGAAATCATCGTGTTATTCCAATTTTGTCTCTTGCGAAATCGGTTTTTAATAGTCAAATTACTATATTTAAGCTCCGAAATATACTTCACACATACATCTTCGCTTGAGTGATATTAAAGTTTCAAAACACGATACATTGCTCGGAAAAAAAAATCAGAAACAGTGCCTTTATAAAACCCTTTTTTAGTTTATATTCTAATTAAAACACGTACTCGCACTTAAATTGCATGCACTTAGAGTTAATGGTATTGTAAAGTATGTTTTTTTCGGTATCAAAATGTTTAATTATAATTAAAAGGAAGTAATAAAATTCGTTGCTTTAAATTGGTACTGACTGGGTTAGCTTCACATATGCCTTCAGGTCTTGGAGAACCCGTAAGCGTCACCCATAAACTGAATAAATATCATACACATTTTGAGTGGTAGAACCACGCTGTAGACAGTTTTGTCTACAGCATAAATGGGCTGGCTCGACCGGGTCGTTACCACTGTCTCACAGAAAACCGACGTAAAGTAACGGCTTGCGTTGTTGTTGCGTTTCGTACGGTGAGTGAGATATCCGGAAGCCCAAATCCCCTCCCCTTCCCAATCCCTAATTATCCCTTTCCTTTAAGTTCGGAAACGCGCCCACGATTCTTCTTGTGGTGGGCGTACATGGGCGGTGGGAGATCACTTACCATCAGGAGACCCACTTGCTCGTTTGCCGGCCTACGCTATAAAAAAAAATAAACACAGAACATTGGATTTTAAAGCACCCCATGACACTCGAATGCTCTCGTCATCCCAATACAAAGTATGTGGAATGAAAAAGTTTGTGAAGAATGTCCATTCTTTTGGAATGCAACAGTATACTTGGTGGCAGAATGAGACAAAGCGGTGTTACCAACTCAGGTGGCCTTTCGCATACGAAGGACTTACCACCTATTTATTTATTTTTATTTTATAGCATATATGTACCGGCAAACGAGCAAGTGGGTCATCTGATGGTAAGTGATCTCCACCGCCCATGGACGCCCACAATACAATAAGAATCATGGGCGCGTTACCGTCCTTAAAGGAAAAGGATAATAAAAGGATTGGGAAGGGGAGGGGGATTTGGGCCTGCGGATATGTCACTCACGACGAAACGCAGCAGCAAGCTGCTACTTTACGTCGATTTTGCGTGAGGCAGTGATAACGACCCGGTCGAGCCAGCCCATTCATGCTGTAGACAAAACTGTCTACAGCGTGGCTCTACCACTCGACCTCTACCACCTGAATCATTGTGAAATCACAAGTTGCTATATCGATGAAGGAAACGTCCACGTCGTGAGGAAACCTGCACATCTACTAAGTCTGCCAACCCTTAAATTACGTGATTTCCAAGTTGCATCGACAGTTCTTACAAAGGGTTATTACAATTAGGGATGCGTTTTAAAAAGGCTGTATCAAGTCGAACGAATGCCTGCAAGGGGCAATTAATTATTCTACCTGCCGGGACAGTATAGAGGTAGCTATTGTAAAGCCAGTCGGGCCTTCCCGACCGTCCATTGTTTTTTTATATGAAAAGAAGATTCACAGTTAACAAATCGACAAGCGTCTGTGTGGATGTCATTTGATACATTTTGAAGATGCCTTGATACATAAACTTGTTCTGCGTTTCGTAAATTAGTTACATAAATCGAGAATTGACGCTGCACCTCTCTCTGAATGGACAAGGCCGAATTACTTTAGACCACAGACAACTCTAGGTTGAGTTGTCTGTGCTTTAGACCTAACCCAAATAACGTGACTCACCCGAATAAGCCACTATGGTGAGTTTTTCACCATGTGTACAGTGGTCGCTATCCAGTCGGATATAATGATCAGCTAATCTCCTACCAGTATATAAAAATGAGGATATTGTAAATTTAAGATATTTAATATATGCACGGCAAAATAAATCAATGGAAGTATAACTCTAAAAACCAAATAATATCTTACACCATCAATGTAAACTATATATACAATTACTGAAACAAAAACAATACATGCGTATTGAATGAAATAATCATAGGCTCACAAAATGCGGCATTTATGCAATAAAATCTCTACATGAGCACAAGCAAATTAACAAACATAACATATTTTCGTTCAAAAGTAACTTAGCCTGGATATAATTTCTTTGATATTTAGTTTCATGTTAACGATACACCCTGAACTACACCTTATTGTAAGTGAGTAAAGTTGAGATTGATTTGAGAAGTTTGTTGATAGCAATCTGTGCGTTCTACACAGTACGGACGCGACGAGCTGTTTCACAAAACTTGAAATGTTAGAGTGGTGATATAAACTGTTCATAACATATACTCGTAGCACTAGACTTTATAACGATCACTATACTTAGCTATTATATTCAAATATGTATACAGTAACACATTTATACCGAATATATTAATAGGTAATTTGACTATGTCTAATTTTATACATTATTTTATATGCACCCGACAATAAAAACTATTTAGCGATAACAGAACTATGATTGGGTAAAAAATTAGGCTGCAGTTCATGTCTTAAATATTGGAAGAAACAAAGGTGGGCGCGTAGTGGGAAAATCTTGCTATCTCCCTCCCACGCGTGCACCGCAACAGGCGTGACCTGCCTTGTGACGTAACATGCCATGTCGTGCTTTTTTGCCGTCATTTGACAACTAGAACTTGGAAGGGTCTAGCAGTGTGACTGTTGGATGTATTTATTTATTTATTAAAGTTATTACAATACAATAATGTCACATTATTTTTTATCCTAGCACGTCAAAGTGGCTACTGTATCGCCGAAGAGGTAGGCAGTGGTGCAACTTGTGCACACACGGTTCACCAAGCTTATTTCCGTTCCATGATGTAGAGTTCGACTTCATTGCAATAAAAGGTGTGAATTCCAATCCCAACTTATTTGCGGCTTTTCAGATCAAAAACTGAAACAAAAATTATAACTGCCCGATTTGGGATTTCAAATCGGGCAGTTATAAATTTTATATATATACTCTTATGAGATATATTTAATTCACTTAATGTAAGCTTAGCGAAAGGACCACGTTCCTAATCTGAAAAATATAAAAAATATCGATAGAAATTTTAGATAAAATAAAATGAAGCCTTAGGAAATGAAATGAAGAGCTCCCAAACGAAACATAAAAACAAATATAAAGGTTTTAACCGCTTATAACAAGTTTTGTAGGGTCCCTTGATATTCTACTTTTGGCTTTATATTTCTCCGTAATTAGTATACGTTGTTCTCGTCGACATTTCGTATTTTCAAGGACAGCTCTATGTTTAAAACAACACAAATGTTTAGTTATTTAATTGGAATAACAATAAAGACTATTTGTGACTTTTTATATGGTAAAGCAAAGGTAAAGGTTGTCTGGATTAGTATGGAAGAAATCGCAGCTAGCCATACGACTGCCATTTGTACTGCTTTTAAAAAAATCGCTATTTACATTCATACGATTCGCTCTTATTTTTTTAAGACTATATGACACTGCCTTTTGAGCAAGAGTTTTCTATTAGAATCTCTTATAAGACATGCGATAACCTCTCTCCATCTAAATTACTCTTTAAAAACTGACTACAGGACCGCTCTACCATTTGATTATAGAACTGAGACAATAGACAAAGTACTGCTTTCTTTCCATTCAATCTCATAATTAGATCTAATGAATATTGGTAATCAGTAGAAAAACTATCAGTACAGGCGAGTTACTCGCACTAGGAACGATAGTGATAAAGTATATGGCGGCGTTGTTCACCACAATCCTCGGTACCGACGACAGCCCGGCCCCGTTTCTACGCCGGACGCTTCAAACGAGATGCAGTAGTGCAACTACACAATAGAATTGAATAGTCAAGTTGTTTGAAGATAGAAAAACAAACATGAAAATTGAATCATAATTTATTGAGAAAATCGCGATCAATCTTGTATACATTGCAGTATAAACAACACAGAACTTCGTTTTAAGGTGGTTAAAAAAAATGTCACCATCAATGTTGACGGTGGTACGTAATGGTTCGCTATAGAAAATGTCTAATACTTTACGAGACCATTATTACAATTATCCTACAAAAATATTGTTAAGCCCAAAATGATGTCGATTGACGATAGGGTCCATCCATATCCCATTATCCATAAGCAATACTTGGACCCGATGGGCGACCGTTATAATATTGACATGATTCAATATTACGCTGTTAACAAACTACATAATAGTTACTTAAATTATAATCTAAGGTTAATTACACGCGAGTTTTTATAATATGTCGAGATAGTTTAGCCTTTAAGTTAAATGTGGGTGGTGTAGTGGGCGTCGTTAAAGGTTAAACACATACATCTTTCCACTAAAAAACAAACCGCAGAACAAAATTCATAACCAACCTTTGTGAATTTATAATTACATAAATTACTGACGATTTATTTAGTTCGGACTTTTTTAAAATAAATACTGACAAATTTTAATACATTGAAAGAATTGGTAGAATACCCAATAATTAAACCTTAATGAATATAACAATGCAATCGGAAAGCTATGCATGTAAGAATCAGTGTAAATAATACGTCATATAAACAGTCGATAGTCCTACACACCGTGAAGCCTACAATCTAATGCCGAAAATATTTATTTATTTAAACTTTATATACATAATTAATATGAATAAAGGTGGACTAAATACCAGAGACATTCTCTATGACTCTACCTGTGGGTGATGCATAGATGAGACAAAATAGATGCATACTTATAAATCGTCGAAAAAGTACTTTAATAACAGACTATGATACAATATTATTTACATAAATACATACAAAAATATAGATACACATAATATGAATCAATATATCAGTTTGCTTTACGCATTCACATGGACTGTGCATTTGGCGTCGGCGGGGCGCGGGGCGGGGCAGCGGTCCGAGAGAGGGAGGGGCAGCCCCGCTAAACGGGATGCGCGCCTCCAATTTACATTTATGAAGTCCCGTAACAGATTCCGGGATGTTTACTTTCGATAATTAAAAACGTCTCAGGTGTTGCGTGCGGGCCAGTATTGCACGCCGCCGACTCAACAATCGACTATCGTGCTTGTGAGCAATCGATATCTGTCTATTTGATAATAGTTTACCCATTTTGAAAATGAAATCTGTTTATGTTAGGATGCCAACGGTTCTAAAAAATTGTTGATTCAAATTTTGAAATCCTTGATGAAGTTAGATTGTTATTGAGGGAATTCATTGATAAATAATTTTGAAAATGGAACATGTTCGACATTTAATAGTACAGTTAAACGACGCGTGATAGCGCGAGCCACGAACGAACCGCAAGCTACTCGGGTACACGACGCAACACGTCTACCAAAATTTTGACGAATTTCTACGAATAAACAGTGTCCAGTGTCTTATAAACGACTAAGTTGCACATCGCGTCGTTTAAATGGACTATTAGATGCAGACAATATTCAATTTTAAAAAAATATTGGCGGGGTACATATTGAAAATGGAACATTATTACGTTATATTTTAGGATTCCAAAACTAGGACAAAGGGCGCGAGAAAGATAAAGACATTATAAAAAGCAACAATGTCTACTTTCTAGTATCATTTATATATCAAAATATGATGCAGGTTTGTAAAAATAGTGTTCTCCAAATCATAAACAACAGTATTAGTGGCACATTTATTTTTCCCCACCGAAACTCGGTGTCGAAAACGGAGCGGTATTTTTCGCGCGACGCTTTGTATATGTTTATTTTATTTTTGTTTGCGTATTCATTGTTAAAAGAAAATGCACAGCTACATATGCTAAAAGGTTTTAAATATAAAGTTTGATACCTGTAACTACGTATTACGTATTAAGGGACAAACATCCGAATGTCCTTTAACACGATGGACATTACGGGAACTGATATAATGATAGTCCTCAGATGTGGTATTAAGTTAGAACTTAGGTTTATTTTTAGTTTAGATAATAATTACCTTTTTTTTATTCTGGCTCGGCAAAGTGACTACGCTACACCTGATGGTAAGTGTAGCGCAATCCAAGAATAGTGTCGACCCACGACAAACAATGTGTCCATCATGGGTCGGCAAGATCACGCCGGCCTGCCTAACTGCTTCTTCACACTCCGTTTAAAGGACCTTACTTTAAAACGTATCTATTAAACAACGTTTTGCGTTGCTTTCTGTCATGTTAAATGTCATTGATCATAGCAAAACATTGTAAAACTATCACAGATATACAATCTTAGGAATAAAGTTATGCATCTCAACAATTTACCTTTATTTTGAATATAATAACCTTAATTTTATTATAATATATAATATGCAACGTATATATTTTATAAGAAGGTAAGTGCACTGTCTACATCAAAATTGATAGTTACAGTTAGAGTTGTCTATTGGCGTGTTCGGGCGAAAAAGTCCTGAAACTGACTATGTAGATCTAAGACTGAGATCTACTGAACTTCGACTTTTTTTTTCATACAAAACTACTAGATTTTGTATGAAAAGTACCACGCTAAGACAGAACTAACAATACGGTGACTTGATCGCCCTGTGAGTTCGACTCACAATGTCATCAAATACAAAATATTTTGTATTACTAATTAATTAAAAAAATTACTCTCGTTTATTTCTTGAAGACCGTTTAAAAAAATTATAATTTTTATGTTCGCTTTTTAAAAAATTAACTACGTGAAATGAACATTCTCACTTTACTTATTTCACTTTAGAAAGTTGACTTTGGTCAGTTCATATCAAAGTTTTAACACAGTCACTTTCTGGACCACTTAAGGTCTATAGACGCCTAAGTGACTATTACTTATGTACAGTATGTACCACCGCTTTGTCTGTTTCTGCCAAGCAACAGTGTGTTAGCACTGTTGTGATTCGGTTTGAAGGACATTGAAGCCAATGTAATTACATTATGAGACAACATCTTATATCTCAGTGTGACGAGCGCAGTTCAGTATCATGCAGTGCTTTCTCATTCAAAGTTCTGTGTGATATTGCTTATGTTTATGGGCAGGCGTGGCGCTTACCATCATGCGAGCGCATGCTCGTCTCGTCATTCAGTCAAATAAAAAAAAAACAACCAACAACAGGAAATGCATCTATCGTAAGTCACCAGAATTATGCCAGCCTGCCTCATTGCTTCTTCACACACCGTTTAACTTCATCCCAACATTATTATAGCTTTGTCGTAAAGCTGTTATATCTTAATCACCGATATCTCCTAAAACCGTTTCTCACCAATCAATAATCGATTACATAACGGTGAAAATCTCCGTCCGTCAGTCCATTTCACCATTAGTAGGACAGGAGCCGCTTCCGTTCACCACATCACTATTCAACGAGCGTTGCCTGCAACTGCAAATTGTCCAGTCGCGACTCGAAGTGCTTGCTTGTATTCTGCATAAATTATACCACCGCACTTGTTAACCTTCCAAACGTAGTACACATTCAAAATGTTTTATTTTGACCCATAATAAAATCCAGGAACGCTATAGCTTCGATCCATTTGTTTGTCTGTTCGTCTGTCTGTATATCAGGTATGTTTACAAGGTTCCTCGTATGCGAAAGCCGTCTGGGTTGTTACCACCGTTGTATCTATTTCTGCCAAAGCACAGTGCGTAAGTACTGTTGTGTTTCGGCATGAAGGACATTGAAGCCAGTGAAATTACTGGGCATTATGAGACTTAACATCTTATGTCTCGGAGTGACGAGTGCAGTTCAGTACCATGCAGTGCTTTGTCATTCAAAGTTCTGTGTGGTGTTGCTTCTGTTTATGAGCAGGCGTGGCACTTACCATCAGACAAGCGCCTTGCTCGTCTATTACTTGTTGGTGGTTTTTTGGATTGCCCTACGCTTACCATCATGTGTAGTGCAGTCACTTTGCCGTGCTCGAAAAAAACATATTATTATGTTAACTAAAACCACAATATAAATCATATAAACTACTTAAATAATGTACACGTTTTATAATTTACATTCCCACATCGGAGTCCGTTTGTATACGTATCCCCTATCGTGTTACGGAGCGGAGTGTGCGTGACGTCACGCTTTCACTACGCAGGTGTCTGCTGTGATGGTAAGACGGTAAGTCACCCACTATAATATAATAAATCATACCATTTGATCAATAAACAGACCACGACGAGTGCGGTTACCATGCTTACGAGGTAAATAACTTAAAGGAAATAAAAAATATGTCAGCATAGATCAACTTTTTTATTTCTATCTATGGTTCTTGATGTACGTAATCGCTTCATTGGTAATCATTGGTTAAGTGGCAACGTTCTAAGGGTAAGTTCCATGAGGTCTTGCGTTCAATTCCTAGGTCGAGAAATCACAATTTGTGTTTGAATTTTTAATTCGAAAAATCACACATGAATTGCCTGAGATGGGAATCTGTCCCCGGATCGCCAGAAATAATCGCGGCGAAACAAGGTGCACTAACTGCACATTTGCCTACCCCTTCGGGAATAAAGGCGTGAACTTACATTTGTTTGTATGTATTAGACTGTACTTATAAAAATAGTATTTTATTCCTCAACAAGTTTTTGCCCGCAGGTCCAGTTGAGTGATTTGGCTTAATGGTACCGTAAAGATTATGGTCTAGAGAGTATATATAGTATATCCAACATGTTCACCAAACCTACATAATTCTACAGCACGCTTCTCGTTAATAATTAAGCTACAAGCTCCTGTTCAAACACAACCACACAAAAAAGAACTAATTTCGTTTACTATCAGAACATCAATTCACTACGAAAATCCTACGAAAGCTCCAGTTTCCGAACATATAAAGCAGCACTAATCAATCGCCAAAAAGCGATCAAAAAAGATTCCGCTGAAATAGGAGCACTATATATCTATATATATCTCATGTATGTACGTGGAATTAAACCGAAAATGGAAAAAATACTGGACATCCAATTCATTGCTGAGGAAAAACCAGTTTGCAAATTAAAAGGCTTAATTATAGTTTCAAATAGGCGAGATTCGAGATGAAAGATTATTAAAACTTAATTGTTGTAGTTAATTCAGTGAATGAATGTTACAGAAAGATTTGACCTGCAGTTTTTACGATCGGCTGCCTGCCTGTCAACCCCTTTGGGAAGAAAACACCCAGACCCGAAACAAATATTTGTGGATCACACAAACACTTCTACTACATATTTATATTTCTTTTTTATGATGATATATGAGAGTGTCCGTGGGCAATAACGCGCAGTGGGCGAGTAGCCGGCTGTGAAACGAGAGGCCGTGAATTCGATTCTCGTAATGAGACAAATGTTTGTATGATCATTATTTTATCACAGATATTTGTTTCGAGTCTGAGTATTGTGAAAGTCTAATTCCTGATGCTCACGACACAAGACTTTTTTTTACTGTGGGGTCAGGACTGTGTGACTGTTAGGTGTATTTATTTATCTGCTTTATAATTCAAAGTTCGGTGTAGTGTTGCTTCTGTTTATGGGCAGGCGTGGCCCTTACCATCAGGTGAGCGCCTTGCTCGTCTCGTCAATCAATCAAATAAAAAAATCTAATAAGTCTTCACAACACAGCAACCTGCAATGACCTCACGCTATGAAATGACGTTGAACCTTTGAAAATATTTAAATAGCTTGAATTTCGAAGTAAATGTCGCAAACATAGAAGATTTATGTTTAGTCTATAATCACACCGACCAGCCTGGTATCAAAGTTTTAAGCCGTCAGGACATACTCCTTTTGACTATCACAAAATTCTTCTTAAAAATAATACTTATTAAAATTGATATCAAAATTATATCTATTTATTAAAACTTTATTCTACATTAGTAATATAGCATAAAATACTACACAATTTAAAAAGAAAAGTATTATTGGCTGCCTTATCAACTTGTATATTAAAATCACATTTTCGATTCACTTCAAAATATATTTATTGAGTGGTAGAGCCACGTTGTAGACATTTTTGCCTACAGCACGAATGGGGCTGCCTGACCGGGTCGTTACCACTGTCTCACAGAAAACAAGTCGCAGCTTGCTGCTCACTCATCCGGATAGCGACCACTGGATAGTGACCACCGTACAGATGGTGAAAAGTCCTCTATAGAGACTCGTTCGAGTCGCGTCCCTCGGTCTGCCAGTGTATATTTTGTTTATTGGGGTATCATGCATTGACAATAATTATTTTAAAAAATTTGAAGAAAAAAAATATTTTATTGAAAAACATAGCGAGTTTTTTAGTTTTTATAAACTATTATATCTATACTAATTACTAATATAATAAAGCTGTAGAGTTTGATTGTTTGTTTGTTTGTTTGTTTGAACGCGCTAATCTCAGGAACTACTGGTTCGAATTGAAAAATTATTTTTGTGTTGGATAGTCCATTTATCGAGGAAGGCTTTAGGCTATATAACATTACGCTGCGGCCATTAGGAGCGAAGCATCAGTGAAAAATGTTGCAAAATCGGGGAAAATTATTTATATTTGAAGGCTTCCGTTGCTATGGTAATCAAATTGTTGCTATGGTAATCAAATTGTTTGATCCAAAGCGTTATCAACATAATATTATTTTTTATCCAAATAAATGTATTGTTGATTAAGAGTATTTCATTGTAAACAATAATTTATAAAGAAGAAATATTTGTATTTTTGTATGTAACGAATTAACTTAAAAACTACTGGACCGATTTGAAAAATTCTTCCACCATTAGAATCCTACATTATCCCTGATAAACATAGGCTACTTTTTATGCCGGAAAAGGCAGATCACGCGTGCGGAGCCGCGAGGAAAAGCTAGTTTATAATATTGCATTGTCATCGATCCTTGATAAGTATACCAAATTTCGATTTAATCTGACGTTTTGAAGGGGGTCAAAATCATGTACAAAGATTCCGTTACAAACAAACATACGTCTGAAGCTAATAAAAGCATGTTAAAAATGTAGAGCTCGAGTGATACATACATGTTTTATTAAATGAGTATATAACTCTGTATTGCACATACACTGGTTCTATGTTCATTATGGTTTATTACAGCACTTTAATTTTGATTATTATGTACACGATACAAGAGTTATAATGTACTCATACAGGTCGATTATTAATAGTTCTTATATTACGTATTACTGGGTAACACAAACAGTGAGAACAAATTTTATGTAAATAACATTACGAAGGGAATGTACTTTGAACTGTTGATTTAAAAAGTAAAATTATTAAAAAAAATAAAAAAAGTGTGCGTCCCGGGACGCTCGACAGAAGTGATAACTTAAACTAATTTGGGTTAAAGTGAGAGCGGAGGAGCCTGCCTACTGCTACCGTATGCGTGAGAGAAAGGGAAGCCAGACAGAGTGGCGCCGTAAAGCGTTACGTTACGGCGCCACTCTGTCTGGCTTCTCTTAACGCGTTAGGTTACGAAGTCCGGTCAAAGCCCTGTCAAAGTCGTGCCAAAGTCATGTCAAAGTCGTGTCAAACTCGTATCAAAGTCGTGTCGAAGTCGTGCCAAAGTCGTGCCAAAGTCGTATCAAAGTCGTGTCAAAGTCGTGTCAAAGTCGTATCAAAGTCGTGTCAAAGTCGTGTCAAAGTCGTGTCGAAGTCGTGTCAAAGTCGTATCAAAGTCGTGTCAAAGTCGTATCAAAGTAGTGTCAAAGCCTTGTCAAAGCCGTGTCAAAGTCGTGTTAAAGTCGTGTAGAAGTCGTGTCAAAATCGTATCAAAACCGTATCAAAACCGTGTCAAAGTCGTGTCAAAGTCGTGTCAAAGACGTATCAAAGTCGTGTCAAAGTCGTATCAAAGTCGTGTCGAAGTCGTGCCAAAATCGTATCAAAGTCGTGTCAAAGTCGTGTCAAAGTCGTGTCGAAGTCGTGTCAAAGACGTGTCGAAGTCGTGTCGAAGTCGTGTCAAAGTCGTATCAAAGTCGTGTCAAAGTAGTATCAAAGTCGTGTCAAAGTCGTGTCAAAGCCGTGTCAAAGTCGTGTCAATGTCGTGTCAATGTCGTGTCGAAGTCGTGTCAAAGACGTGTCGAAGTCGTGTCAAAGACGTGTCGAAGTCGTGTCAAAGTCGTATCAAAGTCGTGTAGAAGTCGTGTCAAAATCGTGCTAAAGCCGTGTCAAAGTCGTGTTAAAGTCGTGTAGAAGTCGTGTTATAATCGTATCAAAGTCGTGTCAAAGTCGTGCCAAAATCGTATCAAAGTCGTGTCAAAGTCGTGTCAAAGTCGTGTCGAAGTCGTGTCAAAGACGTGTCGAAGTCGTTTCGAAGTTGTGTCAAAGTCGTATCAAAGTCGTGTCAAAGTAGTATCAAAGTCGTGTCAAAGTCGTGTCAAAGCCGTGTCAAAATCGTGTCAATGTCGTGTCGAAGTCGTGTCAAAGTCGTGTCGAAGTCGTGTCAAAGACGTGTCGAAATCGTGTCAAAGACGTGTCGAAGTCGTGTCAAAGTCGTATCAAAGTCGTGTAGAAGTCGTGTGAAAGTCGTATCAAAGTCGTGTCAACGTCTAGTCGAAGTCGTGTCAAACTTGTTTCAAAGTCGTATCAAAGTCGTGTCAAAGTCGTGTCGACGTCGTGCCAAAGTCGTGTCAAAGTCGTATCAAAGTCGTGTCGAAGTCGTGTCAAAGTCGTATCAAAGTCGTGTCAAAGTCGTATCAAAGTCGTGTCAAAGCCGTGTCAAAGTCGTGTTAAAGTCGTGTAGAAGTCGTGTCAAAATCGTATCAAAACCGTGTCAAAGTCGTGTGAAAGTCGTATCAAAGTCGTGTCAAAGTCGTGTCGAAGTCGTGTCAAAGTCGTATCAAAGTCGTGTAGAAGTCGTGTCAAAATCGTGCTAAAGCCGTGTCAAAGTCGTGTTAAAGTCGTGTAGAAGTCGTGTCATAATCGTATCAAAGTCGTGTCAAAGTCGTGTCGAAGTCGTGTCAAAGTCGTATCAAAGTCGTGTCAAAGTCGTGTCGAAGTCGTGTCGAAGTCGTGACAAAGTCGTATCAAAGTCGTGTCAAAGTCGTGTCGAAGTCGTGCCAAAGTTGTGTCAAAGTCGTGTCAAAGTCGTGTCGAAGTCGTGCCAAAGTCGTATCAAAGTTGTGTCAAAGTCTCGTCAAAGTCGTGTCGAAGTCGTGTCAAAGTCGTGTCGAGGTCGTGTCGAAGTCGTGTCAAAGTCGTATCAAAGTCGTGTCAAAGTCGTGTCGAAGTCGTGTCAAAGTCGTGTCAAAGTCGTATCAAAGTCGTGTCGAAGTCGTATCAAAGTCGTGTCAAAGTCCGGTCCAAGCCGACTGGTCACTGTGTGGCGCCACCTGGGACTTCGAAATTATCGATGTTCCAGGGAGATCAGCTAACACTGGCTGGTCGATGGAGCGCTCGCGTTACGGAACGTTTCGGTTCACCCTCCCATAAGAAGTTATCACTTCAAAAAAAAACTAGCATAATATTTATGTGTAATATTCCTATAATCTATTAGTTTAAATCCTACTAATATTATAAACGTGAAAGTTTGTAAGAATGGATGGATGTATGTTTGTTACTCTTTCTCGTAAAAACTACTGAATGGATTTTTATGAAACTTTACAATAATATAGCTTATACATCAGAATAAGATATAGGCTACTTTTTATCCCGGGAAAAGCAAATCACGCGGGCGGAGCCGCGAGCAAAAGCTAGTATTTAATAAATTCACTCTTTACTTTATAGTTACAATCCATTAAATAGGTGTGAAAAATACTTTCATACCGTAAAATACAAGTAAATACTATTATTTTGCAAACACGTTTACACAGTCCGTGATTCACGGAATTCGAGTACGAAGGGGCCTTTTAATTAAAGTCGTTATTTTCGATAGTGTTTTTTTTTTTTTTTTTTTTATCCTGGCACGGCAAAGTGACTACGCTACACCTGATGGTAAGTGTAGCGCAATCCAAGAATAGTGTCGACCAACGATAAACAATGGTCCATCGTTGGTCGGCAAGATCATGCCGGCCTGCCAAAGGGCCAAGGGGGAGGGGAAGGAAAAGGGATGGGAAAAGGGTTAGGATCAGGGGGCAATCCCCCTGGGTAGAACCGGATATACACTGGCTGACCCTGGAACGCGACCCACACAAAGCGGGCCACTATGGCAGGTTTTAGCACCAGTGTACGGTGGTCGCTATCCGGTCGGATACAAGTATCCTCCCACCAGCAAATGTTAAACAACATTTTAATTATGATCTGGATCCTTTACACGTTTCGCTATTTGTAAATAACCATAAAGTTTACGTTATGTATGAATTTAAAATGCGTATGTTAGAAACATCATTACATATCAGAACGATGAAAGCATCTAGAGAGTAGAGACTTAAATTTAGTAAAGACTGCACACAATGCCTCGTCTTTTAAATATGTTCAAATACAGGATTACAAGTTTCGGTTTATAAAGTCATTACAACATAGGTATTAAGCAACATTTATTAATATTATTAACTGATTTAACAGTTGAATAAAATTGGTTGTGACAATATATTATGGCACAATTGTATAAAAATATAATTTAAAAGTTTTCTGACGAGCCCCTGTATGACATCACACGAATGGCGCTAAAAGGCTTTTATAGCCGACTATATTACGACGATGATTTATAACGATTCAATCATATTTTATGTAAATGAAGAATCAAACACAAATCTACAAACATTTGAACAAATTATTTGTAAAATATAAGAAAGCACTGAACAGAGATTGATATTAAGTTAATTACCTGGTCGAGCCGAAACGTCCTTTGTCGGTCGACGCAACCAGAGTTCATTGATTCCGTTTCTCTGCGCCCCTTCGCTCCTGCATTAATGACCACGATTGTAGACCCCCACACCATCATACAACCACGCCTTTTTACTGAGCATTTTATACAGTGGCGGCAGGCGGAGTAGGTCAACGTAACTGGATGAACGCCGCCAACATGTGTTTATGGCAATGGCCTCTTAGGCCAGTTCATACGAAAATCAACTATGGGAGTTGCGTTTAAGGTTTACATTCCAATGAATTGAGATTGGAAAATTTTAGTAATTTTTTTTCGTCGTGAAATTGATCTTGGTATGTTCTAAAAAGGTTTTAATTAGATATTAATTTTATTACGTACAATATACGATGCGTTGCTTTTTGTTGCATCGGTTTGGTTAACACAAATTACGTGATTAACTCAATTTGAGTTTATAGTGATACAAAGAAGTCTCCTTGATGCATATTTGATTAAGTACGTGTAGGACACGTTGTAAAGGTCAAACGGCGAAAGGCCGAGTTGCTCTTGAAAATTATTTTATTTTATTTTATTAATAAACTCTACCTAAGATTGTTACAATAATACTTACAACAAAAATACATATACTTGACTTATTAAACTAATTGCACAACCACTTACAGGCAGATACTGCTAATCCAACGACAGACATAATAAAGTATGTTAATATTTATGCATGTTGGTTATTTATATATATTTTTTTAACTTATATCTAACGACAAATGAATTACTACTAATTCGATATTGCATCCAACAATTTTTTTCGAAAGTTGTTTAGAGACATAGAATGAATATCGATGTGGTTACTATATTTATTATACAAGTTACTCATTCTGGTCACTGGGGAGTTTGTGCCAAGCACAGTCCTACGAAATGGAGTCACAAGTGGGTGAATTGGTTTGCGAGGGTAATTCCTTGGTATTCTAAATTTAATCAAGCTAAGAAGTTGGGGACAGTCTACGTTGTCTCTTACAATTTTAAAAAGAAAAATTAAGTCTATGATGTCCCTACGCTTTGCCAATGAATGCATTTTGTATTGCCTGAGTCTTTTGGGGTATAAAACACCCCTCTTAGTTGTTTTTGAAGAGTACACCAAGTGCCAAAGAAATCGCTTCTGCATCCGCTCCAGTCTTAGTGTATGAGTAGCATAGTGCGGTCTCCAAATCACACTACAATACTCGAGGGTAGTGCGTACTAAAGTATTGTAAAGTAACTGCTTTGTTTCCCTCCTGCGAAAGATCTTACCATTTCTTATGAGAAATCCAATCATTTTAGATGCTTTTCTCACAATATAATCATAATGTGGTATGAAGGTTAATTTATTGTCTAATATTACTCCTAAATCCTTGATATTGTTAACTTCATTTAGTGAATTACCGTTGATATTATACGATGAATGAATAATATTATGGTTTCGAGTGAACTTAATGTGGAAACACTTTTTGACATTAAGCTCCATTAAATTGATTGTACACCAGTGAGTTAATCTGTTTAAATCATCCTGTAACAGATCGACGTCGGAGTTATTAGTGATTATGCGAGAAAATTTTAAATCATCCGCATAGAGATAAGGCTCACTATTCTGGAAACAACTAGTAACGTCATTAACGAAAATGTTAAATAAAACAGGTCCTAAGTGTGAACCTTGTGGCACACCAGATGTGATATTAAAAATGTCCGACTGATAACCGTCCAAGACCACATAATAGGAACGATTGCTTAAGTAGGACTTTAGCAAATCCCACATCCTCCCCGAAAAGCCATATGTAGCAAGTTTATTTAGTAAGGTTGAGTGTGAGACTTTGTCGAATGCCTTGCTAAAATCTGTGTAAATTACGTCAACTTGCTTACGGTCGTCTATTGCACTAATAAGGCCTTCGACAAAGGTGGCGAGATTAGTCAAAGTCGACCTTTTCCTTACGAATCCATGTTGGTAGTTGGTCAAGAACTGTTTGAAGTAGAGCTGAACGTGATGACTGATAATAGATTCAAAAAGCTTAGCCAAGCAAGAAAGTATTGAAATCGGTCTATAGTTAGACACTAGATCATTAGCTCCTGATTTATAAATAGGAACAACTTTTGCTAGCTTCCAGATGCTAGGAAAAAATCCAGTAAGTAGTGACTGGCATATAATTTTATGTAAAGGATACGCCAAATTATTCGCACACTTCTTAAGGAATATTGGCGACAATCCGTCTGCACCTACGCTTTTATTTTTTTTTTGAAATTTTTTTTTTATGTTGAAAGTAGATGGATACATAAAGGTTGTTGGATGCACGTAGCACAATTTTGAGTGCGTATTTCTTCTATTCCTCATCTCAAATCTAAAGAATATTTACTTTAACCGCAAAACCGCTAACCTTGGTATATTTACAATTTGAACTTAAAAATGAGTAAGTACTTCTAAAACACAACTAGTAATTTTATTCGTAACAACGATAACAGTTGGTATTAAATAAACATTAAGCATCTAACGCTTTACATTTGGAATTAATAAAACAATTTCTGGAGAGCGAGCGCGGCCCACATATTGATCTCAAATTAACTACAAAACGCTCTCAACTTCTATTAGATAAATAAATCTCAAACGACAGCTTGTTAAGACTTCTCCGTAAGCTTTTACTCTCAATTTCTTGTATGGTATTTTATTGATTTCCTTGCTCGCTCTTGTCTGCCATGGTTAGGAATTTGATATATTATTTATGTATGTTCTTCTTTTTTTTTTATTTATGGCTTTCGCATTATTATGCATTTTGCCAGTGTCAAGTATAAATTATTCTCAAGTAATTTTTAAAAGAACGATGAAACACGGGTGCGCTCGAGTTCATCACCGTCAATGTTTATTGAACAAATCCACAGCACTTTTATACAATAATCACAACTCTAAACTAGTTTATAAAAAAATAATAGTTTAAAAAAACTAAAAAACACGCTTTTACATAAAATCCAACTAAAAAATAAAAAATAAATTTTAATGAATTCGAATTAGGAATAGTGTACAAAATTTATAAATATATATAAATTAAGAATAGTGTAAATAAGAAAAAATATGTATTTTATTGTAAAAAAACGTGGGGTGCTTTTTAAGACATTATCAAAATGATGATCCTTCTACTCATATCTGTCAATAAAATATTTTTATAACTATTGACACCATGCACCCCACGCTTTTTTTACAATAAAATACATATTTTTTCTTATTTACACTATTCTTAATTTATATATATTTTTAAATTTTGTACACTATTCCTAATTCGAATTCATTAAAATTTATTTTTTATTTTTTAGTTGGATTTTATGTAAAAGCGTGTTTTTAGTTTTTTTAAACTATTATTTATTTTTAATTTTTTAGTTTGATTTTCTATAAAAAGGTGTATTTTCATTTTTTTATCATTTATTTTTTTTACCATTTTTTGAAGTGAAACTTCTATCGAATCTTTGTGATTGGAAAATTCGCTGAAACGTAAAAATGTCACGAAGGAGGTAGGAAAGAAACAAATTTTACAACTGGCTTGTTTAACAAGCCATTTGTAAAACTGTACCCGATCAATCGTACAACACCCATAGTTCATACAAAGCGTCGGAGGTAATGATTCGCTGGAGAATCTTGACATCGCGATGTAGATGTGCCAGTGGCGCCATCTCTTGATTTTTTCTTGTTTTATTTTAATGTGTCATGTAGACTATAATCCAATGTTCTATTATATTGCTGCCACTAATTGTAAATAATATAAAAAAGCGTGTTAAAAAAAGTGTTTTGCGAACATCCCTTACTACTGAAGTAATTTTAATAACAGTTGTAGGTAATAAATTTGTAATTTATAACAATTATTCAATGAAATATTTAAGGAAGTTTTAATTTTTACAATATTTATTTATTTTGTTCTAAACTCGTATCAAAATAACACAACAAAACAACCAGCGCCACCTTTATTGCATTTAAGCTACAAGTTGACAAGAAAAAATCATGAGATGGCGCCACTGGTACATCTACATCGCGCTGTCAAGATTTTATCCGACGTTTTGAAGTAGGTCAAAATCACGTTCAAAGACAAGTTACAGACAAACCTACCAACATACAAACATACATACGTCTGAAGCTAATAAAAGCGTGTTAATAAATTGAAATAAGCGATGAACTGCACTGTCAGAATTCCCGCCAAAAAACATATTTATGTATGTTAAGGTCTAGACTTGTTATCGACGCGATTTTGCAGGTGGGAGTCGTTAACAATCAGGTTCGTTAAAAAAAAAACTATCGCCCGCATTTCTTTTAAACGTCCCCTTATTGTGCAAAAAATATCCATTCACCCCAATATATTCTCTCCTGCGTATTATTATTCTTTCGTTGTTCGCCCTAACTGAACACAAGTCACACGTTTTATACGATATCTAAGCTTACGGATGCAATACTGATATTGAATTTTCGACAATTTTAAACCAAAATATAACGAATGTTTTAAATGGTCGCTGAATTCCATTAAATATTTGCGTTACAAAGATTAGAGTACAAAGACTAATTATTACTTACGGTAGTTATTTAAATACATTTAAGTTATATTATAGACACATTTACAACAAAGATAACAAAACATATCTGCATATAAAATGACATACACTCACTGTCATAATGTATCTAGTATAATACTAAAAGTGCTAGTTATATTAGATAACACATTAAATGAGCTGTTTAAAAAATATAGAACTAATAGCCTGTTATTTATTTTACTGCTATGTGGGGTTTAGTAATATTATATTTTGTTCTCTTTGAGTTTTATTTTGTCGAAAGGGTCTAACGGACATTTTTGCTTGTTTGTTGGCATCAGCTATAAAAACGACATAATACAATATACTAATATATTACATAGCATTTCGCATTAAAGCGCGAATAATCGTGCTATTTAATTTTTCTGCTATTTCTAAAATAAAATAATAGGTGTTTTAAACATAGCTTTTGTTATAACGCGTTTTAGATTTATAGCCGTACCTACACATAACTTACCCTATATATAATTCTTTTTGCTGTTACATCAAAGCTCAAACCAACCCACTGGGCTTAGAAACCTTTTTTTATGGTATTCCTATCATGATATACATAGATAATTACAAGTTACAAGTTGTTAGTTCCATAGTTAATAGGAGGAAACATAATATTTTTGCAACCCCAGTTCACCACACCATTTAATTCGAAATTAATATGTTTTTGGTCAAATCTCCCAACTTGGTAATAATATTCTTATATATTTTTTAATTAATAACATATTTTCTTTATTTCAACCACCGTTGTCTGCAGAAATACATGTATACTAGTAGTAAAGTATGCCTGCTAGTATTAAAAAAAGTTTGTATTCTGCTATATTCACGGATAGGTCAGTTCTCGAAAGGCATTATGATTACTCGAACCTTTAGGCCGGATATTCTACCTGGTCGAGACAAAGCGGGTGTCGATCGTTCAAACGCGGCTTCGACGTCCGGCACGCAACCTTGCGCCACGTGATTGACAAGTTTTGAAGGTCCCATTATTCTTATTTTATCAAAGGTTCGTTATAAAATGTGCCCCACGTTATTTGATGGAGTAACATGTTAACCATAACTATATAACGTTAGTCATTCCCTTTTTATTATCCAGATGAACGAAACGAGCTGGTTGCTCGCCTGATGGTAATCGCCACGCCTACCCATAAACAGAAGTAACACCACACAGAACCTAGCATTATAAATCAATACATGGCATTGGGCTGTTTTTGTCATCCGGAGACATAAGATGTTCAATCTCATCATGCCCAGTAATTTCTGTTGCTTCAATGTCTTTGAAACCGAAATATGACACTGCTTACACACTGTTACTTGGCAATAGAAGACAAAGCGGTGGTACCAATCCAGACGTCCATTACTTTAACTATTATATTTTTGTGGTAAAATTAAATCTTAAATCTAGAATATTGGCGCCCAACTATTTTATTTAAGTACAGTTAAAAATTTATCAGCCCTGTATAACATAGAATTCTCGAGAATTCAGGTTTACGTATGAAATTTTTCTTCACCATAGCGAATAATAAATAATAAATACACACGTACCTAACTTCGTCACGTCAGTAATCCAAAAATAGTGTCGACCAACGATAAGCAATGTGTCCATCGTAGGTCGGCAAGATCATGCCGGCCTGCCAAAGGGCCAAGGGGGAGGGGAAGGAAAAAGGGATGGGAAAAGGGTTAGGATCTGGGGGCAAGCCCCCTGGGGAGAACCGGATATAAACTGGCTGACCCTGGAACGCAACCCACACGAGGTGGGCCACTATGGCAGGTTTTAGCACCATTGTACGGTGGTCGCTATCCGGTCGGATACAAGTATCCTCCCACCAGCAAAAAAATTATTATTAGCAAATTGTTCAATATATTTCAAGATAATAATTTAGTAATTTCACTGGCGATAACTGAAGTGCGCAATCCGGAATGCAAGGACTCCAACTTGTGATGAAACCGGTGCCGCTTCGCTCTTAAAAACGACCCGAATTAAATTTCATAACTACTTTTAGTTTTTATTCAACTAGCACCCACTGACGGATTAAATAATCATTGTGCTATACCTCCTTTTATTTCACGCTTAATATACACTTCTAATGACAGCGTACAATAGAAAGCTAAACGGTCCAGAATTTAATATAGCAATATGCAGTGTAGTGTTTTCCGATCCTATGGTTCACTTAGACTTAGTAGTCATCATCAACACATACACTGTTGATGGTGTATGGCTCTACGTTGGGACTGATATTGTTGGTTGTGATGTGCTTGTCGAATGGCGTTGATTTTTTTTCTGTGTATCCCTCCAGTGATAAAGTCAAATTAATAAAGCATAGATATTATTACATAACATAAGCCTTTATCACTGAAGGGGTCAGCAGAGGTGAAACTAGTGCTGGACCAAGTTTCGCCGACACTATTTCAGTCGCATGATGTGTTAGACGAATCACCTTACCGGACATATATTCTAATCCCGGGAGATTAATGTGTTCGAATCGTTAACTCAAACAAAAATTGTGATTGGGATTTGAGCCCAGGAACTCAAAGTTCTCAGCCTTAGTATGCTGCTACTATATTGATAAGAGAAATGAGTAATATTGTTACTCGTATCTATATTTATTTGGATTTGGAATCGCACAACTGCAAATTACAAGGTGGTAGGTCCCTCGTATGCAAGTGGCCGTCTGGCTTGGTATCACTGCTTTGTCTTTTTCTGCCGCCAAGCAACAGAAGCACTGTTGTGTTTCGGTTTGAAGGACATTGAAGCCATTGAAATTACTGGGCATTATGAAACTTCACATCTTATGTCACTATGTGACGAGCGCAGTTCAGTGCCATGCAGTGCTTTGTAATTCACAGTTCTGTGTGGTATTCCTTCTGTTTATGGGCGCTTACCATCAGACGAGCGCCTTGCTCGTAGATTGCATACTCTCCTAAAATACGACCTCTAAGCGAAGCGTGATGAAGCAATTAAGCAGGCCGACATAATTATAGCGACAATGAGCTCACGCCTCGCTATGGTCAACATTGTCTATGGACTGTACTATTCAACCTTCAAATTTGGATATATTGCGCACACCATTGCCTCTCACTACTATCAGCTCAAGGCTAATTTTAAGATTGGCGATTATAAAATATGGCACCCGTTATCCATGGTTATGTATTTTTTTTATGGCATTGGCCGGCAAACGAGCAAGTAGGTCACTTGATGGTAAGTGATCTCCACCGCCCATATGCGCCCACAATACCAGAACAATCATGGGCGCGTTGCCGACCTTAAAGGAAAGGGATAATTAGGCATTGGGAAGGGTAGGGGGATTTGGGCCTCCGGATATCTCACTCACCGTACCAAACGCAGCAGCAAGCCGCTACTTTGCGTCGGTTTTCTGTGAGGCAGTGGTAACGACCCGGTCGAGCCGGCCCATTCATGCTATAGACGAAATTGTCTACAGCGTGGCTTTACCTTTAAAAAATGTTAAGATTGAACTCAGCGAATGGACTTGCGGAGGTGTCTCCTAGCCCCAGCATCGGTCCATCTACCCCTCTTCTCGACATATGCTAGAGACGGTCACCTTCTATGATATGTCTGACGGCCCTGGTCACCTTGTATAATGTTTCAGAGGAAAGGGGGGGGGTGAGCTAGGCATGAAGGCAGCAGGTGGCAAGAACTATTTGAGTAAGTTTCTTTATTCGCCTAAAAGACGTGCAGGGCTTCCCCGATGATGACAACTTCGAATTAAAATTACAAAATTACTGCAAGGCATAGCATTTCGCTCTTTACCCTGGGACATAAGATATTAAGACTCATATCCAGTAACTTTACCAAATTAAGTATTTCAGTGGTGTTTGCCATCACTAAATCGTTTTGTGTTAAACAGCTACTAAAAATGCGTAATGTGTTTTCATACAGATTTTAGTTTGTTTTTATAGCAGAGAAAAACAAATGAGCAAGTGAGTGCAAGTTTTAAAATGATGGTAGATAATGTAATATTCACATTTTGGGACAACCTACACCTCAGTCCACCCCGTAACTACGAAGGCTGAAGAGCTTTCGAAAAGTCGGAATAAAAAACATTAAAATCCGTTTAAACTAGTTTTATTTCAAAATGAGCAAGTGGTTCACCTCATAGTAAGTTATTTCCACCCTCCTCCATCCATAATACCGGAAGAATTATGGACGCATTGCCGACCTTAAAGGAAAGGTCGCTTGAGGGATCGGGAAGATGATGCTGATTTAGGCTTTCGGATAGCTCACAAACCGTATGAAATGCAACAGCAATCTACTACACCACCTCGGTTTTCTGTAAGACAGTGGTAACAATCCCGTCGAGACGGCCGATTCATACTGTAGACAAAACAAACTGTCTACAACAGTGTTTCCCAAACTTTTTTAAGTCATGCCCCACCTTAACATTTTTTTGTTTACATTTGTCACCGATATCTAGCATTGCATTTAAATAGCTCGAAGCGTTAGGGTTTAAGTCGTGTCGAGACCATTTTTAAATTGCCCCCCTTAACTAACAGATTGCCCCCCTGTGGGGGGTGGCCCCACGTTGGGAAACACTGGTCTACAACGTGGCTCTACCACTTGTATAAATGTAAGTGGTCTAAGCAGATAACCATAAAAGGCACATCTATATAATGTATTCTCGGTAAATCCTAATTTCGACTGACATATTAATTCCAAAAATAAAATAAAATAAAGGATGTCTGTTATTTATTCCAAATCCTGTTGCTAATAAAAAAAAACATTAATATTGTTCGCGTTTTCGCAACTGTTGTCGGATTCGTGTGCACACATCAATCTCGTATGCATTCCGGCCGATTCCCGCTACTTTATTATACCTCATTAGATTAAAAGGTTATCGCGTGTATTTTTATCGAAAATGTTGGGGTATTTTTATTAAATTGTGTAGCGTTTTATTCATTTAAATCAAAAATTTTTGTAATTGGAACAGTTTATTCCCATCGCATCGAGGCACGGACTACCTTTCATGATGCCACTAGAATAAAAGGAATACGGAACTTTTCTACTTTGAGTTCCTTTAGGATATTACGAGGTCGTATAAATGCATCTCTGAGTCGAATTTATCTAAGTAGGTGTAACAATAACGTCATTAGTTATGGGGGACGTTGCGGTGCGCGACCGACACGAGACTGCGACGCGCGACAGAACACGGCCGCGGTCTCCTGTCTCGATCATATACCAGTAAAAGTCACTATACAATTGCAGTTGTTTGCTACCATTTTGTTTATTCCATACTGGCTTAGTGACTATTTAGTATAAAACTTAACAGTCAAAAAATCCCAATTAGTAAAAATGAAAAGATTTTCTTTAGATATAGCTAGATAATCTCTAATCTCGATTAAATAACCTTTGAAACAAAAAAAAACTGCATTCAGATCAGTTCATTCGTATATCAATACGGTGTATCCACCTATATACATACACACACACAGATAAATGTGTCTTATAACACACTTCGTTTTTTATCAGGGGTTAAAAACAGGGAGTGTCCAAGCGCATAATTTTATAACTATATTTATGTTTCAATAATTAGTACTTTCTACTAGGAAAAGAAAATATAAAGAAAACATTCGCTTTATGACACCCAAATGCCAACAATTACATGTGGTTTATAAAATTATTACCCTTAATATTAGGGGAGGCGTGAGCTCCGCCTGTGCCACTAGTTTGCGTTGTTAATATTTCCTTCAATTCTACTTAATTAAGTAATGTTAGTACAGCCCTTAATAATAATCGTATATAAACGAATTCTTCAAACCGTTCGTGATATTTTAATAATGAGATAAGTGATAAAAACACAATCAAGACATTCTTAGAAAACAAACATCAATCTTTTTTATACCATAACACCTAGCGCCATCTAGCGGTATCTTATGGACTACTTTTTATTCCGATCGACGTTCAGTCAGCCAGGTTGGCCAGGTGCAACGAAATGGGTATTATTATCCCAATACTTCGTATCGAATAAGTATGCGAAGGCGCAAGTATATGGGTTCCAGTGTTGCCAGATGGGGCTATTTAGCGCCAATCGGGCTATCTCCCTTACGGAGCGGCGATATTATTTTATCCGCTGGCTACAGGTAGCCGATTCGGCTATATTTTTTTTCTCAGAAATATTTAATTAAAACATCATTTTTATGCAGAAAAAAAAAACTTTAACACCAACAATCAGTTTTAATAGTTTTTGTGTACAAATTGTATACTTGTAAGTATAAATAAATATAAAAGCAATAATAAGCTCACGAATTTATTTAAAAATATTCGAGATTCGATTCGAGAAAAAAATATTCTGGTAACACTGATGGGTTCCACTTCATTGTGAGGAAACGCTTGGCTCGCAACTTGTCAGTGGCGCGTGTACGCGTCAGCCCTAACACCTGCATCGTCGGCGTCCGAGCTAGGTGGGACTGCTGGTTCTACTGGTATATTAGACACGCTTGTATGCGAAATAATTCCAGGGTTGTCCTACAAATTATAGTACTACTACTATAATAACATAGTAATTAATTTATTCATTCTAACAGGAAACAGTGTTATTATGGACAATAAAAAGTATTAAAAATAAAACAATTCAGTTTTGTTATATGTAACCACGACCAGCCTGACATCAAGCTCTCTCTAATATTTGTGCATCATACAAACATTTGTCACGGTTCGGAATTTGAACTCGCGTCCTCTCGCTTCACAGCCGGATTTTTACCTGCTGCGCCACGGAAGCTCTCAGCGTTTTATATTAATTCTCATTGCATCATAAGATCACTAAAATTCAGATCTAGTTGTTTATACTGCAGTAGTTATACCTACTCGTACTACATAAACCCCTCTGTGAGTGAGAGTGAAGCACTATATTTTATTTATTTAATGGTCCCTCGCCCCAAGTATTCTCCCTTCACTTAGAATGATTCGGATAGCTTGCCACGTGGTCACAATTCAGGATATTGTACGTTTAGGTGACGATTAGAAAACAACTGTTTAAATAAGAGCAGAAGCACTATGATTTACCTTATGCCCTTCGAAGGTCTTTGTTCATATTGAAAATACAAGAGTTTGTTGTGTTTTGTTATTCCGCAGACTGTTTCAGGTTGTTGTAAAACTAGGATAGCTGTTATTGGTTGTCTAATTCATTTTACTAATTTTAAACTCAATATGTAAAGTATATGTAAAGAGCTGTTACTATTCCAGTTTTATCATCATCATCATCAGCCACAGGACGTCCACTGCTGAACATAGGCCTCCCTCAAAGATTTCCAGACCGACCTGTTGGAAGCGGCCTGCATCCAGCGACTTTCTGCGACCTTTATCAGGTCGTCTGCCCACCTTGTAGGCGGACGTCCAACGCTGCGCTTGCCAGTACGTGGCCTCCACTCCAGAATCTTTCTGCCCCATCGGTTATCGGTTATTGGTTCTGCTAGCTATGTGGCCTGCCCACTGCCAGTTCAGCTTGCTAATCTGCTGAGCTATGTCGGTGACTTTCGTTCTTCTACGGATCTCCTCATTCAGTTTAGTAAAAATAAATAAGAATCTAATATAGAGCAGTTATAATATTAGATTATTCTTTTGAATGATTGACCGAACCCGGATGGCCAGGCATTCACTACATATTCATGCAAATTTGTAAAAACAAGATTACCGAAGTAAATAATTTAAATCGTGGTACTGTAGTGTGTGCGTGATCTTGATAATATCTAGTTTTGATTTGACCTTATGACTGGTTCAGACAAGTCGAAGCGCTTTCGACAATAAATTTGAATCAACTAAAGCTATAACTATAGTTTTCTTACAATTAGATTGAGTCTTATGATTTAAGTTCAGATTCACATGTCATTTAGGTATAGTTGATCAACTAAAATGGAACCTTGTGAAACGTACACACAGAGACAATACTTGTGTCTATAAAACCATCTTCCTAAACATAGCAAGACGTCCATAAATGAAACGAATTAGTTATAATTCAGAATAATACTATTTGATTTTCTATTTTTTAGGTTTCAAATAATTTTTGGCATTTATTACTACGTCGAGCCTATCAAAAAACTGTGTGAACGAATTTATCAAAAACTGTTAAAGCTGTTGAAATTAATTTTCGTCAAGTTATTGATAGCAGCTCTGGGCCCTTATTTTTTAGGGATTATTTCAATAAAATATTTCTAATCCCTCTTATTAGTAGAGATTCGTGCTCATAAGTGGGACGTGTATAATACAGGGCTGGTATAGTAGTTATTTTCAAATGTTTCCAAAGTAATAAAATCTGAAAATCAATACTTTTTTTAAACAGTAATTGCATTATTAACTAGCAGCCCTACATGAAAATAAATGAATATTATAAAAAAATAATCTACTGTCTCACTGCTGGGCACAGACCTCACTTCACTGGCATGTTATATATAGTCCAAATATAACCTATATATAAGTCCTCGACGTCGCACCAGTAGAATAATTCCGGCCTAAAGTTACTGAATATACTAGCTTCCCCGCGCGACTCGTCTCAACGAGCCACTAAGACGGTTGTTCCATTAGGCGGTTGTTAGTATACCGTGATTATTATCCAATAGGTATGGCATTGGTATTACTTTATTTGTTACTTACTTATTATGATGCAATGTTATAAGTAACCGATAACTGATGGGGCACGAAGGTTCTGGAAGGTAATGGAGGCCACGTACTGGCAAGCGCAGCGTTGGACGTCTGCCTACAAAGTGGACAGACGACCTGATAAAGGTCGCAGGAAGTCGCTGGATGCAGGCCGCTTCCAACAGGTCGGTCTGGAAATCTTTGGGGGAGGCCTATGTTCAGCAGTGGGCGTCCTGTGGCTGTTGATGATGATGATGATGAATGTTATAAGTTCAAAAACTTAAGGTATATAGTTACACAGCGCGACGCATCGTGTTGTGCGCTACATTCGCAGTAGAGCGAGCAACAGACTTGATTTTAACTTTACTTTCACTACCAACCTGCTATACATACCATCACGCTACGGTAGCTGCTGTATAGACAGAAGCGCACATTATAATGCTTCTCGAAGCGTCCTTTGATTAATTCCAAGAAGATTTGGAGGGAAGTGTCACTTTCTATGGTATTTTGGAATGAGATAATAATGTTGGTGACTTCATGTGCCCAACTAAGCTTCAATGTACCAGCTTGACCTGTGCAGTATACCACTATAACAAGCAACACACCAGCAATACTAGCACCTAACAACTCCCAATAAATGCTTCCTTTCTTTTTTTCACAGTTTTACAGAAAACTAACTTGAAGTAGCAACTTTGGTGTTGCGTTTCATACTTATGTTTGTTTCTACTACACAGCCACGTTATACACAGTTTTGTCTGCAGCATGAATGGGCCGGTTCGAATAAGAAATTTCGTTTTCTGTCTCACAGAAAACCGACGTAAAGTAACGGTTTGCTGCTGAGTTTCGTACAGTGATTGATATATTCGGAAGACCATATCCCCTCCTCTACCCATTCCATTAATTATCCCTTCCTTTAAAGTCGGTAACGCGTCTATGATTCTTCTGGTTTTGTAGGCGTACATGGGAGGTGGAGATCACTTACCATCAAATGACCCACTTGCTCTTTTGCCTATAAACAAATTGGAATTGTTGACGGTCTAAGCTTAAGCCCAAACCTTGGGCTAGGGCTTTCCTCCTTTCTTTATTTCAAGTTTGGCTGCAGAGCTCATTGAGCATGAGGTGACTGATTTGTTTTATCTCTCTAAACAAAAAAAACATTATTAATAGTATTAAATAAAACTATTATTATATTATTTTTAGCGAGTATCTTCCTTAAAAATGTCTCCCTCGCTATAATTTAATCAATACCGGATCATGAATGAACTTAGGCGTCCCCTCGTTTTATGGGAGGAGTTTCGGCCAACATCAAACATCGGACTAGTACGAGGCACTGGTTAAGATTAATTCTGTAATTATTTTAATAAATATACTTTTTATCTACGTAAAAATTGAAAAAGATTAATTGCTGGCTGGATTGTATCTGCATTTTTGTACACGTCTGGATAGCGGCTACTGCACACATGGTGGAAAATCCACCTTAGGGGCTTGTTTAGGTGGATCGCGTACCAGGCTCAGCAAATATAGTTTATAATCATTTTTAGGCAAGCATGACTCTGGTAACCGTTGAAGGACGGAGTGTCTCTCAACTGTCGATATTATATCTGGACTACATTGTACTTACCATAATGTCCAGTCTATTTGGCCGTGTAGTATAGAAAAAAAACCTGCTTCAGATAAATAATAGTTACCCTATTACTTAGTAAGCTTTTTTTTAATAAATAAATAAATACACCCAACAGTCACATACATAGTCCTGACCCCACAGTAAGATACGAGTCTTGTGTCGTGGGTATCAGGAACTACGAGAGACTTTCGATCTCATAACACCTTGAGAACCTTACGCTTGTAAATATCTTATTATTTATCATTATTATTAAATGATAACTATAACAACTATAATATAATGCCAGTAGGAAGAAGTAACTTATCACATTCTAGATTAACCACAGTCTAAACATCCACCCACTAATCTACATTCGTTCAATAAGAAGGTAGGTTTTTTTACTGCAGTGGGATAACAGGCTCATATACTAATTAATAATAAATAAATAACACCCAACAGTCACACATATAGCCCTGACCCCACAATAAGATACGAGTCTTGTGTCGTGGGTATCAGGAACTACGAGAGATTAATATAATGTGTATAAAAATGTGTAAGCGTGTCTTTAAGATTGCATGCAAAAAGTGAATATTTTCTACGCCGACATCCTGGTTCGATTTCTATCAGCGCATATAGTAATAAAAATAATGTCACCCTACATAGGGGCACGGCCTCCACACGCATTGTTCTCTGTTTTGTATTATATTCTACGCGAGACCTTTATAAATCTATCTCTAATTGTGTTATGCGACGCCTTTTGTCCACATGTTGATGGGAATTACTTGTACAAATTAATAAACACTGCTCCGGGTTTTAATCTTGTAACATTCTTCAAATTATTCAGACGATACTAGCATATTATCTTTATATATATAATTCTTCTGTGAGTGTGTATGTTCCTGAACTTCTCTTAAACGACTGGACCGATTTTGATGAAATTTTTTGTGTGTGTTCAAGGGGATCTGAGAATGGTTTAGATTCACAATTTTGTCCGCTGGACAATGTTTAATTTATTAGTAGTTGTTGAGTTGTCGTTGCGAAGCTTGCCGTGATGACGGGTCGTATAGCGTCTAGACTGGACAGGGACAGGACAGTGAGACAGGACAGTGAGACAGGAAAGTGAGACAGGACAGTGAGACAGGACAGTGAGACAGGACAGTGAGACAGGACAGTGAGACAGGACAGTGAGACAGGACAGTGAGACAGGACAGTGAGACAGGACAGTGAGACAGGACAGTGAAACAGGACAGAGAGACATGACAGAGAGACAGGACAGTGAGACAGGACAGTGAGACAGGAAAGTGAGACAGGACAGTGAGACAGGACAGTGAGACAGGACAGTGAGACAGGACAGTGAGACAGGACAGTGAGACAGGACAGTGAAACAGGACAGAGAGACAGGACAGTGAGACAGGACAGTGAGACAGGACAGTGAGACAGGAAAGTGAGACAGGACAGTGAGACAGGACAGTGAGACAGGACAGTGAGACAGGACAGTGAGACAGGACAGTGAGACAGGACAGTGAGACAGGACAGTGAGACAGGACAGTGAGACAGGACAGTGAGACAGGACAGTGAGAGGACAGTGAGACAGGACAGTGAGACCGGACAGTGAGACAGGACAGTGAAACAGGACAGAGAGACAGGACAGTGAGACAGGACAGTGAGACAGGACAGTGAGACAGGAAAGTGAGACAGGACAGTGAGACAGGACAGTGAGATAGGACAGTGAGACAGGACAGTGAGACAGGACAGTGAGACAGGACAGTGAGACAGGACAGTGAGACAGGACAGTGAGACAGGACAGTGAGACAGGACAGTGAGACAGGACAGTGAGACAGGAAAGTGAGACAGGACAGTGAGACAGGACAGTGAGACAGGACAGTGAGACAGGACAGTGAGACAGGACAGTGAGACAGGACAGTGAGACAGGACAGTGAGACAGGACAGTGAGACAGGATAGTGAGACAGGATAGTGAGACAGGACAGTGAGACAGGACAGTGAGACAGGACAGTGAGACAGGACAGAGAGACAGGACAGAGAGACATGACAGAGAGACAGGACAGTGAGACAGGACAGTGAGACAGGACAGTGAGACAGGACAGTGAGACAGGACAGAGAGACAGGACAGAGAGACATGACAGAGAGACAGGACAGTGAGACAGGACAGTGAGACAGGACAGTGAGACAGGACAGGACAGGGACAGGACAAGACGGGGACAGGACGGGGACGGGACGGGGACGGGACGGGACGGGGAAAGGACGGGGACGGGACGCGGACAGGACGCGGACAGGACGGGGACAGGACGGGGACGGGACGGGGCAGGACTGTCCAACCGGAGGGAGGTGGGAGACGACCTGACTTAGGTCGTCGAAGTCAATTAAATGTGCGACGGGCTACCTCACGTGCAATGGCGCAGTACCTCACTTAATTGCATTTAATGTAAATAAAACATTTGTATTAAGTTTTGACCACATTTTACACAAATATATTATGTAGGTGATACGAAGTTTACCGGGTCATCTAGTTAATTATAAAATGTTTCTTTTTTACTCCTTTAGAACAATTTAGAAATTAAAATTAAATTGGCCAGTATCTTTTGCTACAAATATATGTGACAGTTTGTAAAAATAAGTTGTGGAATGTAGTCTGTTCTGAATTAAATGTAACCAATATTTATGGCAATTCGAAACTGCAACGTGACAAATACCATACGATTGTAAAAAAAACTTTGAACATTTTGGTTACATATGTTCGTAAAGTTTATTTATTCTTTTTTATCATCAACAAAGTGATTGCCTTATAACATTTTATTCTCGATTTACATGTATGCTGATTAGTATTTCTTTACGTCATGAACAAATTATAAAATGCTGCCACATTGAAATACTGGTTTCATTCGACATTTTTTTTATCCTAATTCCATTTCCGATAAACGTTGAAAGATTAATTGCATAAATACAACGTGTACCCGTAAATGCGATTGAATTGTCACGTTAAGTAGTTATGGCATGTAGGTATTATTTAATATTAATTAAAATCACTTGTACAGAGCCATATTTCCGACAGACTCAAACGGCATTGTGTGAAACGTCAATTTAATTTTCTATTCGGTGCTTCAATTCCAAATCCGTTTTCTAGTAGTATTTTAATATCGAACTATTCATTTTATAACCATGTAAATAAAGTCTACTTTCAGTTTCTCTACTGGCAAATATATCTGTGTGGTAATGTTTTATTCTGTGTGCCGTGTGGAAAGGGGAATGCTCATTTGTGTGCGTCTCATGTCGTCGCGGAATATGTGTGTCCTGTCCTTTACCACGTTAACACCCACCGCGAATGGGTTTTGAATTTTTGTTACAACTCGCTTTTATCGCATAAATGGTGTTCAGTGCACGAATAAAATAAGTGATGTAATCCGATCATTTCAATACCTCGTTACAATATAATGAGGCGACTCTACAACCAGCTGTGCATTACGTTGATAACCATGTTTCGTTTTCGTGCCACGAGCACGTCCAGTTATCACCAACATTTGCTCCAATATCAAATAAAGAACTGGTTTATTTATAATACTAGGCGTTTGGTCAAATATTTGGTGAAATCCGACCAATGCTTAAAGTGCATAATCTCTTTTCGATGCTAAGGTGGATAGTTGTTTGTAAATTGTTAGGATATTTTCAAATTATGGAACGCGTTGCCCCTCGTTCAGGTAGTGCCCCGCACACAAAAAATATTGTCACTGATAAGCTATTGTATTGTAATTTTTGTTGTACGATTTATCTGTAGTCTATGGGCCCATTTATGTATTTTTTCGTTGGGAATATTCTATGTTTATCCGGGGTTTGAGTGACATAACATAAACAAAATAATGTAAAAATAAATATTGGTTTCAGCAACTGGGTTCCAGAATTGTTAAAACAAAACACTTCTAAATACTCAGAGATAATAAAAATATTTAGGGGAAGTATGCTTCCTATGCAATGTTAAAACGAAAAAATGGAGCAATAATTTAAAAGATATTGGCAAAAAACAACATCTAAGGCTACGCTAATCACCGTATAAGTCTAGAGGCAGCGTACTTGAACTGAAAAAAAAGGTGAGGTGCTGGATTAAAAACTTCAAATCCCATCTCCGACAATCACAATTCGTGTTTAACTTTTCGATACAAATAAAATCACACAGGAGTTGCTCGGGATTGGTGTTTTGGCCCGATACGGCGATAGGCTCGCCACGTATTCTATCATGGGGCGAAAACATACATAGACTGTGGAAAGTCAAAAATACTAAAGCGCCCATTCGTGAAATTTACGGTAGTGCATTTTGAATGTGTTAATGTTGTTGTAACATTAATATTGTTGTTTCTCAAAATACATAATAATTATATTAGAAAAAAATATGATTCAATAAGATATCTTAAGATTTTAGTTTTCTGGCTATAGAGAAATAGATAACATTTAAACAGACACTGTGAAATATATATATGCTTTCAAATATACATAGTACATTTCTTTTTGTTTTTGATAAGAAATATATCTACGTTTTGCTTTTAATAATTTCTCAAAGACGTTTTGATCTTTATTTTTAGTAATTGCTATTTAATGATCGACATTGGCGAAATCATCGAAAATCTGTAGAACTTATATTATAATAGAAAAAT
Source organism: Amorpha juglandis (assembly GCA_949126905.1). Classification (NCBI taxonomy): domain Eukaryota; kingdom Metazoa; phylum Arthropoda; class Insecta; order Lepidoptera; family Sphingidae; genus Amorpha; species Amorpha juglandis. The sequence goes on from OX421380.1 coordinate 4,823,477, forward strand.
AAACATAATATAAGTATTTATGCCAACCTAATGACCATCATTTAGATTTTTTCCCATCCCTTCACTATATGACGCCCGAAAGGTACTCGGCGAGCGCCCCTCACGCCGCGCCCGTACACGCTCTTGTGTGAGCCATAACACACGTTATTGCATTTTTTGTTAGTCTGTCTTCGGAATACTATACATATATGAAGTATTTATTGCTTATGTAATGATAACTATTTTTAAAGAGAAAAAAACAAAATGACGCTTTTATAGAAAATTCAACTAAAAATAGAGAAGAAATTTTAATAAATTTGAAGAAAAAAAATATTTTATTGAAAAAACGCGTGGGGTATGTACTCATATTTGCCAATAAAATATTTATAACATCATGCACCCCACGCTTTTTACGGTACGGTGAGATATCCGGAGGCCCAAATCACTTTCCCAATCCCTTAATTGTCCCTTTTCTACAAGGTCGCGCCCATGATTCATCTGGTATTATGGGTGTACATGGACGGTGGAGATCACTTACAATCAAGTGACCCACTTGTTTGTATGTATAGTCAAACTCTATCGCTACATCGCTCTCGAATGCCGTCTAATTGATATTATAAATTGTATCTAAATATGATATCACCAATTGCATTTTAAAAGGTGTTCATTAGCATATCAATAAGTAAATGATTTGATTAATACGATTATAAATTAATCTCATAAATAAATTAAAATTAAGTACACCTACTTACATCTAACAATATCAATCATTTAGCACCAATTTACTATAATCACAGCTTAGTACTGACTTAACTAACTAATATATTATTGTATGGCTATATGACTGCCTCGGTGGTTCAGTTGTAATGCGTACGCGGTACGACTCTTGTGCTGTCTCGGGTTCGTTCCTCGGGTCGAGTAAAAGTGATATTGGGTTTTTATATCATGAAATGCTCAGTATCAATTCGGGAGTCTGGAATAGTGCCCGGTATGGTGATAGCATCGCGCCTATCACATTATGGGGCGGAAATAAGCATGGCGAAATGTAGCTTACATCTCTGCATACCCCTTCGGGGTTTACATCATCATCAACCACAAGACGTCCACTGCTGAACATAGACCTCTCCCAAAGATTCCCAGACCGACCTGTTGCAAGCGGCCTACATCCAGCGACCTCCTGCGATCTTTATCAGGTCGTCTGTCCACCTTGTAGGTGGACGTCCAATACAACGGGGTTTACAGGCGTAAGTAATGTGTATGAAGAACGGGCAAAAATCTCTAATATGGCTCTTTTATATAAAGAACAACAGAGTCATTTGCCTGTTTCCATACTGGCAGTAGAGATAAAAATTGACTGAATCTAAATGTTTGACATTTTAAAAATGCAATAAACATTTCATTTAGATTTTATAATTACGTAATAATAATACATGTTGAATATGTCCGGGTCTTATTTTTACAGTAAACAGATTAAAGGGGCTAAGTAAGACGTGGATCTCGGGCGAGGTGGGCGCCACACGGCCCGGGTGAAATAGAACCCGGCTAATATAAATATTCAGTGAGGTGTTCGGTCGGCGGGTAAGCGCGTCGGCCATCTTTATTTATTATATTACATTTTGATTCTGCACGTATTTTGAATCTTCAAATTAAATTGACGTTTATTGTTTTAATTGTTACTCTCTAATTTTAATTTAAATGTATTGAAGTGTTAGATTTCCTAACATGGGGTGGTCCCTACAGCAATCAAGAGGACCCTCAGAATCCCACGGGGTCATCCTACTTGTATTATAGAAGGCCACCACGGAGGTAAGTTGGGTTAGCAGCGTAGGGATTTTTACCTCTATCTTGAGATTGAGAAGGTATATAATATTGAAATAAAACTAATTTAAACGGATTTTATCGCGGTTTTTTATTAATTTTGATCCCGACGTTTCGAAGACTTTTCAGCCTTCGTGGTCACGGGGAGGACAGTCCTCTCCGTTTTCCTAGTTTTATTTCAATGAGTAACATTCGCGTAAACGTAAGAAATCATTAAGGTATATAATAATAATGAAAGTGTTGTAATATACATCCACATTTCACCAACATTTCCATCCTATGATATATGAAGAGCCCACAAATCTAGATTTTGTTGAACAAATTAATGCACATGTGAAGTGAATGTTGAAAAAAACGGTGTCAAATAACAGCTTAGACGTTAACGAATACGCCGAGGAACTAGAGTTAAATTGGCCTAATTGTTGCGACAACCGCACAGTATGCATTTTATTACTTGTAGTCTGGCGGATCCTGCCGGCCATTGTATTGCCTCTAAAACTGTAAATGTACTCAAAATGATTTTATTGTAATGCCAATGGCAATATATATGTCAATAGTAATAATAAGTATTGACTACCTCCGTGGTGCAATAGGCGAGTAGTCGGCTACGAAGCGAGGGGCCGTGTGCCCGATTCCTACACCAAGACAAATGTTGGTATGATCCGTAAATATTTGATTCGGGTCTGGGTGTTGTTCGACGCAAGTTCCTCGTAGTTCCTGATCGTGGGTATCAGGAAACTATAGGTTAACCTGGCATGGGCTCAGGACTATGTGTATGACTGTTAGGTGTAATTATTAATTTTATAATTATTAAGCAAACTTCAAAAACCAACTTCAGAAAGAGAATTTCGGTGCATTTGCTGTTTTCCGTTGAGGAGTTATAGATCTTAATAATTTCGGACCATCCTCGGGTATCTTTTTATGTAACCTGTGGATGTTTTCAAATGATTGAAATATTTTATCCTTTTTTTGGGAAATAGACATTGCACAAAAAAAAGAATCATCAAAACCGGTCCATATTCGGTGGAGCTATCTCGTAACATACTTAAATAAGAGACAACTGGACACGCCCTGCTTTTTTTAAGTCAGTTGATATAGATAAAAATTCAAAGGCTACATTTATACATTTGCACAATTTTTATTTTACGCTGCAAAAGAGAATTTTGCTTAACAATAGCGAACATAAACATTATGTGGTAACAGGTAATGAAACCTCATCGTGCAAAAACTACTTTATTCAATTATTCATACTTCCCATGTGCCATCAGGAAGTTGAGTTAATAAAACAGAACGTGTCACTCGCGTTATATTATGTCCGTCGAGGGAAAACAAAGCGCAACGATGCGACGGGGACCCATAGAGTGAAGGTCGGTTTTAGGCGCGACCGAGACAAAGAACTGCGACTCGTGACAACAGCGACACGTCCACTTGTATGCTGTTGTATATATATTTTTTTTATAGCATAGGCCGGCAAACGAGCAAGTGGGTCACCTGATGGTAAGTGATCTCCACCACCCATGTACGCCCACCACCAGAAGAATCATGGGCGCGTTGCCGATCTTAAAGGAAAGGGATAATTAGGGATTGGGAAGGGAAGGGGATTTGGGCTTCTGATTTGGGATCCGATTATGTGTTGAGGTTTGCGTCTGAGACAAGGGAGTGCGACACGTGACTGTTCCATACATTCGCGTCACGCGTCGCGACTCCTTTACGTCTACTTCCTCATTGGGGTAGACAGGAGTGCAATGTATCTACATCTAGGACTGTATTTCTGTCTCGTGACTACTGACGTGCTATGGACAGATGAGGTACATATTCAAGGCAGTAAATTATCTTTTACGAAACTAAAGACTCGCCCAAGCTTTGCCAAACTCTTAGTAATCAAACCTTGAACCTCACATACATCCGATACTCTCACGCCTGTATCGCGAAGGGCTAGGCAGAGATGGAATTATAGCACACACGGTTCCTGGTCCTTATTTTATTAACCTGGCGAGCTAAATCAGCAACAAATTCCAATACCTGGCAAATTAACGGTAATTTTAGAAACGAAAACACATCACAAAACGTTATTGCCTGACCTAGGATGTAAACCTAGGACCTAACGGCTTCTCAGCCCAATAAAGTTTCCACTAGACCATTGACAAGACTCATTGTTTCACGCCTTACATATTTGAGATAGAAATGAACGGCCAAAAATGTAAAGATCCAGAGCACACTCTTTTGTTATCGGGTTAACCGTTAGGCGTTGTTAAGGATAAAATCTCAAAGTATTTACATTAGTACACTTGAGTGCCACATAAATACGTCACCTTATCACGGAATTCTTAAAATAAACAACTAAACTCACGCGTAGAAAAGTATACAAAGAAATGTTTCATCAACTATTGGTACCAAGGAGGTCATTGTTTTAATTTATTTCGTGCGACTAGTAGCGTATTATTTAATTTATGCTACTATTTTTTTTTATTTGATTGAATGACGAGACGAGCAAGGCACTCGCCTGATGGTAAGCGCCACGCCTGTACATAAATAGAAGCAACACCGCACAGAACTTTGAATTACAAAGCCCTGCATGGTACTGTACTGCGCTCGTCACCCCGAGACATAAGATGTTAAGTCTTATAATGCTCAATAATTTAACTGGCTTTAACGTCCTTCAACCCGAAACACAAGAGTGCTTACACACTGTTGCTTGGCAGCAGAAATAGACAAAGCGGTGGTACCACCCCAGACGGCCTCTCGCATACGAGGGACCTACCTTAGATGTTGACCTAGTTGCGGAATGATAAAGCTTAAAATATTAAACGGTTTCTGACTATATTATTTGTTACTAGTGACAGTAATCAGTATAATAATTGAACGTCTATTATAAAGTTAAGTTCGTGTTTTAAATCAGGTCGTTCGCTAGATGGTAAGCGCCACACCTTTCCAAAAACAGAAACACCCCACAGAACTTTGAATTACAAATCACTGCATGTATTGCGTTCGTAACCCCGAGATATAAGTTTTAAATATCATAATGCCTAGTAATTCCTTGCTTTAATGTCCGTCAAGCTGAAACAACAGTGCTTATTATACTGCTGCTAGGCTACACACGTATACAAAGCGGTGGTATCAACTCAGATGGCCTCTCGCATACGAGGGGCGTACCACCTCTCTCTTAAACTTTCAATATAAGTGAATCCTAAAAGTGGTTAGTCTAGAATTAGCTAGCTTACCTTTTTTATACTGGCTCGGCAAAGGGACTACGCTGGTAAATGGAGAACAATCCAAGAATACTGTCAACCAACGAAAATGCATCTATCCCAGATCACCAGAATTATGGCCTGCATATTCATTCTTCATGCCAAAGGACCCCAAATTGTAGGTAGGAAGGAACATGTGTGCAGGCAAACGAAATTCTTTATACAGCCAGAGATGGTGATGATAAAGCTATAGCTCCGCAAACCTGTACACGTGGTTCTGTTAGAGAAATGTCAGGATGGGTGAGAACTGAGAAAGGCTAACAATTATTCGTAACAATTATTTATATTTTGACAGCCTCCGTGGTGCAGCGGGCGAGTAGCCGGCTGTGGAGCGAGAGGCCGCGGGTTCGATCCCCGCACCGTGACAAATGTTCGTGTGATCCACAAATATTTGTTTCGGGGTCTGGGTGTTGTGAGACCGAAAGTCTTTCGTAGTTCCTGATACCCACGACACAAGACTTGTATCTTACTATGGGGTCAGGACTATGTATGTGACTGTTGGGTGTATTATTTAGACATTTCAGTAAGACTTATATTATCGAAGACGTTAGCTAGGCAATGTCCCTACTCTGTAGCGGCTTTTAAGCCTCACCAATATACCCGCAATATAATATTATTAATATTACATGCAATATAATATATTGCATGTATTCCTAAGCTACGAGTTAAAAAACTTCGTCGTATTTTTAGCTATAATTATAATCGACCCACTGCAGTCTACAACCTTTAATAACCTGCATAACGCAACCGGAATATTTTTTACGACTTACCTTTGTCTGAAGCGCATAATAACCATAGGAAATCAGCATTATAATTACATAATATCAGAGGCATCTCCTAGGTATAGATCATCAACCAGTGTAACTTGAACCCTTATACCTTTCTCATAGTATTAGCTTGGAGTTCAAAACGGGTGAATAAAATGGACAAACCTTTTACTGCGAATTAGACCTTGAATTGATTGATTCACCTCGCCAGTGGGAGTTAGAGGTCATTGTACATTGTTTTGGCTAATATATGCCTTAGTACTGCGTTTTGAAGATGAGTATTCATTGAAAATGTAAGAATATCCTTTATAGGATATTTTAAATAATTTTTTTAGTATTTTGCATACTGAGGGCGTACAACTTACCCTGGGTGCTTAGCACATGCTACGCGACATATAGAGATAACTGTTGACGACAAATATCTCGGGTAAAAGTGTCTACTTTCGATAAAATTACGTCGTCATGTTAAAGTTTGTAAAAAAATACAACAGAGGTTATTTCTTATTATAGCATAGGCCGGCGAACGAGCAAGTGGGTCACCTGATGGTAAGTGATCTCCACCGCCCATGTAAGCCCACCACTAGAAGAATCATGGTCTCGTTGCCGACCTTAAAGGAAAGGGATAATTAGGGATTCGGAAGGGGTGGGGATTTGGGCTTCCGGATATCTCACTCACCGTACGAAACGCAGCAGCAACTCGCTACTTTACGTCAGTTTTCTGTGAGACAGTGGTAACGACCCGGTCGAGCCAGCCCATTCATGCTGTAGACAAAACTGTCTACAGAGTGGCTCTACCACTTAAGTTAAAAGTAAAATTAAGGTTAAAAGTATTATTCTCTCTGCTGTGTCTCTACATTTGACAACGATTCTAATATTCTATGCAACCATGTTAGCTTCCACAGACTTATAGAGATAAGTGAGATAATCAAATAAAACGGGTTATGCACGACAAATCTCGTGTTGCAAATGCTCCAGCCCACAGGAGAGTCAAAAATATCAAGTCTCTTCTGTCCTAGGGAGTAAATATGCTTTAAAGTCTAAACCTAACATGATTTCGGGTCTTCACAAACGATTTTCCTTCATTATGTTCAAACACTGAGGGCCGATTCAAGTTCAATATTTGTTTTTTTTTGTTTAATATTTGTTTTATGTGGCCGAAATTCGACCATTTGAAAGTAATGGAAGCATTTTATTTTTCAGTATTTTGTACGTATGTAATACTATTGATTTTTATAATATTATGTTTAATTTTGCATGTCGTACACTCGGGATGTATATAAACTAAAAGGATTGGAATAAAATGTCTCAAACTTTTTTCATATTTTATTTAATTTTAAATAAAAATGATGATCTAATAGTCAAACATCTTTAATAAAAACAATAAAGATTTTAATAAAAATATCTAAAACTTCAAAAAGGCACAGTAAATGCTTAATGCCTTTTCGAGTTTTGATGAAAATACCGCGGAAATAGGTGCCCTTACCTTATAGGGATAATGAATAAATAAGCAGGTTCCTGCGGTAGTGGAGCAGTACGGGGGGAGTGATAATGTTTGAAATATAACGTAACAGCACTGTCGCGCTATACACGAGATTAATAGAAGAATACGCCGCGGAGACGTGGACCCTCCGAGAAAGCGAGAAGAAGAGGATAGACGCTCTTGAGATGTGGTGCTGGAGAAGAATGTTTGGAGTTTCATGGACAGAGTTTCGCACCAACCAGTCCCTACTCCAAGCACTCGGAATCAAGCAGCGGTTGTCTTCTATAGTGCAATCTCGCATCCTCACATTTTTCGGACACGTATTGCGGCGTGGAGAAATGTCCATCAAACGCCTTGTGGTGCAAGGGAAAGTTGAGGGCACACGGGCGCGAGGGAGATCACCGATGCGGTGGACAGACCAGGTCAAATCAGTATTAGATGGTTCACTATATACGTGCACCAGGAAAGCAGCCATCAGAGAATAGTGGCGCAGGATTGTCAAGCGAGCCACAAATCCTGACGTGACGACCACGACCACTCTGCCAAGAGTGTAACGACTAAGAAGAAGACATATGTCAACACACCCATTGCCGCAGGACTACCTACTCAGTTAGTTCAACGGGTTTTTTAAAACGACGTGTTGAGACCTACTTCAAATTCAAACCCATTACAATCAAGTAAAATAGTTCCACAACTTTCCAATCAACAGTCACAAGTCCACCAAATTACGATTATGGTGATTGCCCCTAATCCTTCTATTCTTAAAATTCAAAGATCTATATATCTCATGTGAAGTCTACCAACCTGAATTAGGCCAGCGTGGTGGACTAAATCCTAAACTTTCTCATTCGTAAAAGAGGACCGTGTACATCAGTGGGAGTAGAATACAGGACTGATACTACTGTTATCTCAGCAGCTGGTGGGAAGGTACCTGATATTTTTGTACCCGACTGGATAGCGACCACCGTACACATATCGAAAAACCCGCCGTAGTGGCTCCTTTAGGCGAGTCACATTCCGGGATCAGCCAGTGTATATCCAGTAAATTCGGGCCTGCATAGTTCTGCCGATCGTCGAGGGAGCCAATGTCTCTCGACAGTCGACACTATATTTGAACTGCATTGTACTTAACATCATGCCCAGTGTAGTAATTATTTTGCCGTGCCAGTATAAAAATTCTTATCGGTATATGCATGGTATATGCTCTTGTCGGTACTTAGTTATGTCAGGTAGGTACGTAGGTACTTAGTAAGTTCAGCCTCCGTGGCGCAGAAGGCGAGTAGCCTGTTACGAAGTAAGAAACCGTGGGTTCGATTCCCGCACCGAGATAAACATTAGTGTGATTCACGAATATTGGCTTCGGGTCTGGGTGTTGTGGGGCCGCTAGTCCCTCGTAGTTCCTAATACCCGCGATACAGGTTTAACCTAGTGGGGGGTCAGGACTATGTGTGTGACTGTTGAGTGTATTTATTTATTATTCATGTAGGTATACTCTCAGATGACTGGAGCATTGAATTACGTCGAGTTCATCGCTGAAAATAATTACGTGACCACAGTTAACCGAAACGCTGATAGCTTATCGATCGAGTTCAATTAAAAAATTCACATTATTCTTATAACTTATGGTCAAAACAATTTATATTACTTCAACTTAAATTATTCCCTCCTGCAATCTTCGTATATTAGGGATACACGAACAAGTGGTTAGGTGCAAAACTAAGTTAAGTTTAAAGGTCTGGATAACAAATTAATACTTTCAAACTATTCTTGCACTAAATGCTATTAATATAAATGTGAAATTGGTGTATAATGTCTGACTAGATTTGGATGAAATTTGGCACAAAGGTAGACCATACGCGAGCGAAGCTAAAAAGCTAATAGTAACTAGCTAGCTAGTACTACTATCTATAAAGAGGTTTTTTTTATTGCCTTAATAGGCAGACGAGCAAGTGGTCCCGCCTGATGGTAAGCGGTCACCGCCGCTCATGGACATCGGCAATGCCAGGCCGCTGCCGTTACCGTTGAAGGAATAGGAAGGAAAGAAGATTTTGGGCCAAAAGCTCTATACCAAAATAAAAAAAGCCGTATTTAGGAAAATGCGATTGCATTTATTCTCAGTACATTAAGTCAGTCATATCTCCAAGCAAGTTTCTTCTTCTAGATATTGCAGTCTGTAACACACGTTTTGTGTTATAATTATTGTCCATTAAATGTGTTATCTCATAAGTGATTGCATACATGATTGTAACCTGATTTGTGTTTAATAAATAAATAAAATAAAATAAAAAGTGGGTCAAGACTCAAGGCTGAAAACTTCTAGTATGAAAAAACACACCTATGTGTAATGAAATTATTACCCACCGCACTAGATTCTGGGAAAAATATTAAATGAATACGTGGAATTGTTCATTTGGGTTTCTATGAGATATTGATAATGACCGGGTCTTGCCGGCCCATTCATTTTGTAGACAAAACTGTCTACCACGTGGCTCTACCACTAAAAATAGGTCACTATTATCACGCGTCCGAAAAATACTTGCCGAACCACATAACTTCAATTATAGTGCTGTAATACAGTCGAATACAACTTAGTCAAGAAATATCTACAACTCCAACGCGAGTATATTAAATAACTCGCGAGAGCCAAGGTTTTGCGCAGTAATTCACAACTCCTTTCACGAATGAAATCATCACCGAAAACCACAACTGCTGGCCTAAATAGAGAACATTTGAACAAACATTGGCCCAACGCTAAACGTTTACGTGCAAAATAAAACTGAGTAACCGGAAAATGCATCATTTAAATAATTGTGTGCCGCGTACGACATTGAAAATTGAACGTTAATGAACTTTTAAACTTGAGTCGTCGGTTTCGAGCGAAATCGTAAACATTTGTACGAGTGCAGCTTTGAAACAAAAAATCTATAGCCGAGGTGACTTGCTACGACTTTCTTATATAAATTTAGTAAAGTATATTGCCCTGTAACGGCCTGTCTGTCAGCTGCCAACCTTAACAGTCGCGGTAGCGCAGAGCGCGAGTAGCCAGCTGTGAAGCGAGAGGCCATGGGTACGATTCCCGCACTGAGACAAATGTTTGTGTGATTCACAAATATTTGTTTCGAGTCTGGGTGTTTTCCTTCCGAGGGGATAACGTGGAGGGGGTCAGTTGTAGAAACTACCAGCCAAATCTTGCTGTAACATGTGTTAAAAAGCATGTTGCGTCGACCCCACTGTGAGTGGGATAATGGCAGGTTTTTTATAGCATAGGCCGGCAAACGAGCAAGTGGGTCACCTGATGGTAAGTGATCTTCACGCCCAACGCCCACAATACCAGAAGAATCATGAGCGCGTTGCCGACCTTAAAGAAAGGGATAATTAGGGATTGGGAGGGAGAGGGGGATTTGGGCTTCCGGATATCTCACTCACCGTACGAAACGAGCCGACCTATTCATGCTGTAGACAAAACTGTCTACTGCGTGGCTCTACCACTCAAAAACAAGGAAGAAGAAAGAACATATCGCCCTGTAACATCCATCCCTCGTTTATTTACAACAGATTCATCCCCTAAAGTCTATATTAGTAATTCGATTAGTCTAAAAAGTAAAACGTTCCTATCTATGGTCAGTACTTTATTATAATTATGTATTGTATACGTATTGTTTTACGGGATATAAAACCCTAAAGATTCGAATAAAACCACGTACATCTTATGTTGTGACCGCTTTATTAACATAAACTATGGGAGAGTAAAAATAGTAACTGTTCGAAACTCGTAAAACTAATTCTTTAGGCGAGTGCAGCTGATAAAGAGGCTACGTCAAAGTAGTGAGGCAACCCTGTAAAATAATGGCGTCCCACTCCCGCCGTGTGCACGTGCGCTACGACGGCGCCCGAATGCCACCGAATGCGGACGACCACCGCTTATTCTCTTTTCAAAAAGGTCTTATACTCCGTCACACATAACATGAAAGCAACCTTAAAAATAATAATGCAAAGCAAATTTTTCACTGTAAGTTACTTCAATAATATTACCTTTTTTTGTACCATCACCGTATGCCCTCGAGACGACCGTAGCGCATGCCAAATTACGATGACAGTTTCGTTCCTACACCATTTCCATTGCATATTTTAGTCTTCCATTGTGTTTTGATTAAGGAACAAACTGTTCCATGTATTTAAAATGGAATAAGTATACGATATAATCTAAACAGATAAACCTATCGGCGTGCGGCCTATAACTACTCGCTTTGCGACGTATCGTGTTGATTTTCAAACCACTTTAGTTGACGATAATATGTTTTTGTTTGGAAGATAGTTAATATTGTGTTTCACGGCAATTGAATCACGGTTTTGTAAAAATATTAACTGTTTAAGTTTATTTTAACGTTAAATAGGTATTTATTTTATCTTTTTGGATACGAAACAGCTGATTAAATAAAAAAAACGTGATAAAACAGTCAGCTATTGGTTTGCGGACAATTTCTTGACATTTTTTGATCGGCCTTCGTTTGGTTGTAAAAAATTATCGTTTAAAAAATAAAACCTAGCCTGATGTTCGTAAAATTGATCACATCATGAAAAAGTCGAAGTTATTTCTGCTGCTAAGCAACAATGCTTAAACACTGCTGCTTAGCAGCAGAAATAAACAAGGCATTGAAACTAACTCAAATGACCAGTCTTATAAAAGAGACCACTTTATAAAATCTACATTAAAAATGTGGTCAAACGTCGATAAACAAATCATTAAACATTGACAATTTTAATGACATAGTCAGTAATGGTTGAGTAATTGACAAAATAATAAATTTGACGATTTGGTCACGACATATTTGTTACCTATAAGAATTTTCGCCTAGTTTCGCCATTATCTTGTTCGTTAATCTGCGGACAACGTGCATGTGGATTGCCTTTGGGCCTAAGATGATGAGTGACCCACTAACAAAACCCCGATGATTCGATATTCTATATCGTTAATAATTCCCCGATAACTAAACAAACAATAAAACGAAAATGTAAAACTATTCATAAACATCAAAGTAAGCAATCGTCATTGTAAGGGTGCTTGCACACCGGAGCGGAACAGGGCCGGAAATCGAACGCGGGACCGCGGGGTCGCGTGGCAAACATCCTGCGGTCACTAACCCCGGCGAGATGTTACCCGGGACCATATGTTGCTCGCTAGTTACTCCCCAATCGTGCTCGTTTTTGTTATCCTTTAGAATAAAGAAAGAAAGAAAGATTTTTTTTTTATTATTGGACTAGACACAAAATAGTTTTACATACATCATACCACTATTATGCTAGACCAATAACAAAAAAAAAATACTTTTGTTTTTATTTTGTGATTTGTTGGCGGCAAAATATGGAAATGTTTTTAGCAGCAGAGTTCAATCTCTATAGTTTAGTAAGTTTCGTATAATTTCTTCAAAGTATCTGCAAAATTGGCTCATAAAGTTATTAAGTTATTTGACAATCGTAATTTCAATTAGGTATATACTATTTATTTATTTTGATTATCTGTGCTATCTAAAGCGAATAGCGTCTTTGTAAAAGTCGATATTAAAAAAAAATAGACAGCAAATATAATTCTAAACATAAAATATATGTACTACACCATTATTTATCTAATTAAGTGCTTTACAAAAAAGATATATACATAAATAGACATAATATGTATATTTTTTTAATTATTGCTCATTTCTGTACCTAATTAAAATAAATAAAGTATATTAACGAAACAGGTTGTTAAACATAATGTACTTATTTAAGCAAACCTCATTTATTCACTGTTTCCATAGCCGGCCATCCTAAATTCTCATTACTTAGGATCATCGGCCTTAACCAATAACCTTGAAGAAAGGAGAAGGGCATTACCCATCGATCAATCCAAATCCCAAATGACATGGCCAAATTTATCATTACATTAATTAAATTCTTGTGACCCAGCTCTAAATGTTTTAGCCATAGAAGTCTTAAACTTGCTTTTACGGTAAGACATGCATTCCACTGACTTCTTACCTGATGAGTCTGTTGATCTCATTCCGATTTATGCTGAGTGATAGAAATTTAGATTTGTGAATTAAAATTGCTGGGAGGATACTTGTATCCGACCGGATAGCGACCACCGTACACTGGTGCTAAAACCTGCCATAGTGGCCACCTTGTGTGGGTCGCGTTCCAGGGTCAGCCAGTGTATATCCGGTTCTCCCCAGGGGGCTTGCCCCCTGATCCTAACCCTTTTGCCATCCCTTTTTCCTTCCCCTCCCTCTTGTCCCTTTGGCAGGCCGGCATGATCTTGCCGACCTACGATGGACACATTGTTTATCGTTGGTCGACACTATTCTTGGATTGCGCTGCACTTACCATCAGGTGTAGCGTAGTCACTTTGCCGAGCCAGAATAAAAAAATTAAATGAAATAAGATAAACCTTAAATTTCATGAACAAAGAATAGCTCAACTTATCTACTTCCAAAAATACTGACAAAAGAATGTGTAGTGTATAAACATGTCTATGACGCAGTAGAGTAAAAATAGCGTAGTGTAGTGATATAGAATTCCTAATCAAGAAACTAATAAACAATATATTCTTCACAAAAATGAAAACTAATTTAATCATCATATTTAACTAGGGACATATCACCTTATTTCCTCGTATGCGCGTAACCTGGACAGGTACCACCGCTTTGTCTATTTCCGCCGAGTGTAAACAATGTTGAGTTCCGGTCTGAAGGATATTGAAGCCGGTGAAATTGTTATGAGACTTAAAATCTTTGTCTCGGAGTGACGAGTGCAGTCCACTGTCATTTGTAATTCAGAGTTGCGTATAGTGTTGCTTTTTTTTGTGGGCAGACGTGGCGCTTACCATTAGGCTAGCGACGTGCTCGTTTCGTCATTCAGGCAAATGAAAGAAATTCATTCATAAATTCTGTTAAATATAGAAATAATTATAATGAAATAATGTAGATAATGCCATGAGCTTAGTTTGTAACTTATTATTAACACAAACAAGAATAGAAGTTTCGAAGTATTTGTCACGTACCTTAAATTGGAAATAGCGGAATAAAAAGTGACTATGTATTTATGTTACCGTCTTCCATTCAAATCATGTTCAAAATCCGATGACAAATTGACAACCCTACGTACAATGCGTCAAGAGCGCGTCACTAGCTCGCCTGGTTCATAGAGTGAGCTCGATTTATTAGAAGCCTTCCGTAAATCGTCACTCCATCTGCTACAATAAGCATAAAAATCTTCAAAAACCCGACCTTCTACACTTTCATCACCTTATTTCTAAATGCATAAAGTTATTATATTACAGCGTGTCGTAGAACTTTTAAATCATCTTGAATTGCATTGTGTTTATGATAATGAGATCGGTAAACATCGATTGTAGCTATAGTTACAAAACACGCGGCATTGATTAATCGTCTACTATTGTCTATTGATGTACTACTAACGCCATCTATGAAATGCACAGACGCATTACGAACTGGATATCTTCTAGTTCTGTTCATAATAGGGGGCGTGACACAAATGATCAATACTTTGTTAACGTAAAATATGAATGTTTCTGTCGGTATTTCCACAGGGATGTGCTTTTTTATATTAAAGGAAAGGAAAATATTATGGCACAAATTTCTGATGATAATATTGTTTTGTTTTATTAGAGCGTTTAATGGTTTTGATAGCTTTAATGAAGGTGGTACGCTAGCGATCTATTTTGGCGCGCTAGATTTTTCACTTTCTTTTACGATATGTTTACTTTGATGCTTCCGAACATTTTAATTCTGATTTGTTCCGGGCATAGGATGATTCTGCGTTAACTACCCAGCTATTTTTTTTTTATATTCATTACATACACTTATATTTTGTATAATTGATATCGAACGCAAGCAATGCTTAAGT
Source organism: Amorpha juglandis (assembly GCA_949126905.1). Lineage (NCBI taxonomy): Eukaryota > Metazoa > Arthropoda > Insecta > Lepidoptera > Sphingidae > Amorpha > Amorpha juglandis. Next base: position 4,838,674 of record OX421380.1, read on the forward strand.
AACGTTTATAATAAGGCGCTATATGTATACGGAAAAGCTTATTATTTTTATAACATAGGCCGGCAAACGAGCAAGTGGGTCACCTAGGGTGATCTCGACCGCCTATGTACGCCCACAATACCAGAAGAATCATGGGCGCGTGGCTGACCTTAAAGGAAAGGTATAATTAGGGATTGTGAGGGGGATTTGGGCTTCCGGATATCTCACTCACCGTACGAAACGCAGCAGCAAGCCGCTACTTTACGTCGATATTCTGTGAGACAGTGGTAACGACCCGGTCAAGCCGGCCCATTCATGCTGTAGATAAAACTGACTACAACGTGGCTCTACCACTCAAAGATTATTATTATGTCCAATAATTTATTCCTAAATTAGTTAATTGATGCATATGGCGGAAAAAAAATATTCCGACATTATAAAATCGCCCCCATGAAATAACATCATCATCATCATCAGCCACAAGACGTCCACTGCTGAACATAGGCCTCCCCCAAAGATTTCCAGACCGACCTGTTGGAAGCGGCCTGCATCCAGCGACTTCCTGCGACATAACATACATTTATTTAAATGGCATGAAATAAATCTCGCGTTTAGTCTAAGAGCCATAGTGGCAAAATGGGTGGCAACTGCCAATTTTCTATATAACGTTATTGGAAGCTTACTTATTGTATCCACGTTGAGAGAACCACCCTTCGCCCTTACTAACCTTTGACATATACGATATAACACGATCACCCTGGTTGGGTTGACTGGTATTTTTAAAATGTATTTACTAGATGTGCTAGAAATGCGATGCAGTGGTATGGTAATGTTTCATTTTATATTTTAGAAAAAATCTATACTTATAAAATAACATGTCCTGACTGACTGACTGATTCATCATCGCCGAGCGCAAACTATCAAGGCTACAAGCATGAAATTCGAACTGTATATTCATTTTGTTATGTAGGCACCCACTAAGAAAGGATTTTAGAAAATTCTTTTTTTTTTTATCCTGGCACGGCAAAGTGACTACGCTACACCTGAGTGGTAAGTGTAGCGCAATCCAAGAATATTGTCGACCAACGATAAACAATGTGTTCATCGTTGGTCGGCAAGATCATGCCGGCCTAAAGGGATCAAAATAGGGGATGATAATATGTATGAAAGTCCGTCATTTTGAAAGTTACATAATCAAAATTTTGTATTTCGGTTATTGACGTAAAACAAATAAATACGTGTTTCAGGAATTTTGGAAATTTTATTTAATAAGGGATGAAAAAGGGGTGAAAGTAAATGCGAAAGTGAGTTTGTTTGTTACGCTTTCACACCTAAATCACTGAGCCGAGTTTGATGAATTTATCTACAGAGACAGATGGGACCCTGGAGACGGTTAAAGGCTACTTTTATCCCGGAAAATGCTGTTCACGCGGGCGGAGCTGCGAGCAAAAGCTAGTATTATAATAAAGTAAAATTATTATATCAATTTTAACTTGTTGAAATATTGTGTATTTTCACCCAAATTTAATTCCCCGTAGTTCCTACTAAGGGTTACTGCTACTCGACACATGGAGAGAAAAAGAAAACTGTCAGCGTTTTAGAAAACTATTTAAACTTGTAGTAGGCCTACCTAATTAAAATTATTTTATTTTTAATTTATTTATTCCTACTAGGCAATTAATTTGGACATCAACTTATATAAAGCCAAACATCCTATCCTACTAAAATTATAAATGTTTGTTTGTTTAGATGTTTGGATGTTTGTCCGTCAATCACGCTGAAACGACTGAACGGATTTTGATGAAATTTGGTATACAGACAGGGTATGAGCTGACTTGGGTGATAGGCTACTTTTTATCCCAGAAAAAGCAGATCACGCGGGCGGAGCCGCGAGCAAAAGCTAGTAGGTAAATAAAAACAAAATTTCTCGGCCAAATTCAGGGCAGCGCAACCACAAGCGCATAATATAAAGGTAATACCGGAACGAGAGTGGTTGTTTTTTGTGTGTATGGAGCCATATGGGTAATAACTCGCGTCCCGCCGAGCCGTGTGGTTGTGATGCTCGAACAGGTGTGTTACGGGCTACCAATAGATTTTATACGTACTTCGCTTCGATTAATGATTTTAACCGGCGAAAAAAAGGGTCTACGAAAAATAAAGGGTTTGAGTGGTAGAGCCACGTTGTAGACAGTTTTGTCTACATCATGAATGGGCTAGCTCGACCGGGTCATAACCACTGTCTTAAAGAAAAACGGCGTAATGTAGCGGCTTGCTGCTGCGTTTCGTACGGCGAGTGAGATATCTGGAAGCCCAAATACCCGCCCCCTTCCCAATCCCTAATTATCCCTTTCCTTTAAGGTCGGCAACGCGCTCATGATTCTTCTGGTGGTGGGCATACATGGGCGGTGGAGTGGTGGCACTTGCTCGTTTGCCGGCCTATGCTGTAAAAAAAATATATATTTGTTGACCACACAAACATTTGTCTCGGCACGGGAATCGAAACCGCGGACTCTCGCTTCATAGCCGGCTAATCGCACGCCGAAACTTGGAGGCTGTCTTTACAACTTCTTTTACTAAATGGTTAAAATATAAACTTAACTTTACAAAAAAACAAAAACTTACTTAACAAAATTGGAACCGACTTCAATAACTGAACACCAAAATATAAAGTATAGTCAATTATAGAGTGGTAGAACCACAGTTTTGTCTACAGCATAAATGGGCCCCGGCTCGACAGTCGTTACTACTGTCTCACAGAAAATCGACAACGCGGCTATGATTCTTCTGGTATTTTGGGCGTACATGTGCTTATTGCCACCGTCTTTCCACCTCTTCCATAGAAAAGTCTCTCATTATTCTATTTTTTGTTTAGTATAATTCGAAATTGAATGACAATGCGCGACATTTTGGATCAGAATATCTTTTTTTTTATAGCATAGGCCGGCAAACGAGCAAGTGGGTCACCTGATGGTAAGTGATCTCCACCGCCCATGCACGCCCACCACCAGAAGAATCATGAGCGCGTTGCCGACTTTAAAGGAAAGGGCTAATTAGGGATTGGGAAGGGGAGGGGATTTGGGCTTCCAGATATCTCACTCATCGTACGAAACGCAGCAGCAAACCGCTACTTCGGTTTTCTATGAGACAGTGGTAACGACCCGGTCGAGCCAGCCCATTCATGCTGTAAAAAAACTGTCTACAGCGTGGCTCTACCACTCTAATCCCCATCCTTCTCCCCATCGGACTTATCGGAATTTAATTAAATACTCCCGATTTTAAGAAATACCTCAATTTAAAGCGCTTGTATCTAGCAAGCATCCTGTACCGAGGTAGTGCTTCACCAGAGTGCTAGACTAAGCTAAATATATTCTCAACCGGGTCATATGTTTGCACATGAAAATAGTGTCAGCATTTTAAATTTTGCCTGGATAAATCCTTGTTAGTGTACGTTGAGATGCGTTGAATGCTTTCTTCACAGTATTGCTTGCTGAATTACTACTACGGCTTTAATAAAAATTATATCATCCCTGTATTGTACTTTTCTCAGGTAACTCGAACAGAGACATTCAGCAGGGCGGAGCTGCGATCAAAAGCCCCGAAAACATAGACTCCACGCAAGCTGATGATGCTCACAAACAAATTATCTAAATAGAAGGCAAACTATATATCTTCAATTTGTCGACTCCGATTTACATAATTTGTTAGGTAGTGCTCCGTAAACTTAGGTCTAGATTAAACATACTCCAAGTTACTTCGGAGACTAAGCTTTGTGCATAGGTTAAAACCTACTCTGTACAATTAACAGGGTGTCAAATGAAGAGTTTTTAAAAGTATTAAGTTCACCCTATTGCGCTGTATTGAATTAAAGACAGATTTTTCTATCTACCAGTAAATGTTATGAGTAAAATATAAGACGCCAAAATACAAAATTATCACACTGATACTTCCAACATTATTGTTTAATACGTTACAGATATAATTAATTGGAACGTTGAAAAACCGGCGTGCGTGTCCGACCAAACACAGTGAAGTGTTCCGTAATCAAGATGGATGTTATAAGTTAGTTTGTCAAGTACAAGACACTTATAAAATTTTTAACAAAACTTAAAAACAGCTTAACAAAATATGTGCCTATCTTGCTGGTAGGCTGAGAATGTAGCGACTCCAAATATACCTATAGAAAACACACCGAATTGACAACCTCCTCCTTTTTTCAAGTTGATTGATAAAACGAAACAATATTAAGTGTGTATTTTGTATTTTGAACACTGAAAAACTAAATTATTTTTCGCTTACTTAAAAAACTGAAAAATCCCATATACAAAAATTATACACACTAGATTATATGCAACTGTCTTCACAGGCCAATATATGCGATCACAGATATTCAGTCCGCCTTTTCAAATATTTATTACATAAAAGCAGCAACGAATTGCAAATTATAGCTATGTAAAGAAAATTACCTCTCAAGTGTCTTCTGAATGAGAATTTACAAAATTGTGAATAGTACTCCTTGACATTTTTTAACACTGTATATACATATTTTAATTGCATCTATTGTATCAATATCATCAATTAGGACTACAAATTCAGTCGCATCTCCAATATACTACTTAGCAAATGGCGACGGGCTTAGGATGTCGCTATTCCGCCAATGTCACGTGGAGAGTGAAGACTAAACATAAACGAAGAATATTAGTATGGTCGTGAAGAATGCTGAAGAATAAATAATATTTTTCAGACATCATTTTGAAAAGGTATATTCAAGTTAAACTTTATCTAAAAAAATCCAATATAACCCAACGGTTAAAACTCCCAACGTAAATTAAACACAGAGAGAGAGAGGGAGAGAGAGTGAAAAGTAGGTCAAATTTATAACACCCCTTTTTTATATCGGAGGTTATTAAATAATCCTCATTATGACCCTAAACATAATAGGGCTTCGAGAAGCGCGCTACTGAACCCTGCGTTCAACACGTCTCATTCAGCCACCTGGCCCGACGCTGCACCTTGCCCAGCGACATCATTGTCAGTGTGTGATGATCGTAGCGAGTAAACTTATGGACCGATTTCAATACGATGTTTTATTTGAAATTCGATTTAATATAGATGGTTCTTGTCTATATTTGAAGAAAATCTCTTTAGCTATTTATAAATGTCAGATCCTTTTATAGATTTAGAGGTTATATTATAAAAAAGTGGATTTAACAGCGCAATAAAATTAGGCAAACTCGAAAGGCAAGGTAAGACTCGTAATATCAACCAAAAAATCCTTCCTCAAGTGATATTTAAACGGGTATATAGTCCCCACAATCCTTAATAATATCTGAGCTACAAGACTCTTTGATGCACTGAATGCACGTAAACGTATCTATGGTACAAATGCTATAATCACAGAGTACATTATTATATAACTGAAATAGAACAAAGCCGTTCCACCCAGTTGGTATAAAGGTCACTAATACATACAGCCACAACGGTACATTTCTATTGAAGTATACATCTGAACACTTGATCGGTTGTCACAAAGCGTTTCTCTAATCTAATAGATTACTAAATAATTACGCGTAATTAATGGTACTAAATGTTAGGGATGCTCTACTTAGAATATTTTAGTATATTATAAACTTGCCATATAACCCCTTATGAAATAAGTAAAGACTATTTATATTTTTTTTATATGAGCAAATTATTTAAGGCTGATTAACCTTTTTATTAATTAGTTATTATCAAATATCTTGATAAATTACGTCCAATTTTTTATGAACTTGCACCTAACTTACAAATATATAAAACACTTTCATAATAGGTGAAAAGTAATACATTAATTTCCACAGAAATCACAATTTATGCCATGTATCTAGTACATAGTCAAACAAACTTATAATAAAATTCAATTATTAAATCTTACAATTCAATAAATAACCAGTAAGAAAATAACCCTTTACAAAAAACAAACACAAAAAAATCTTGGCAAGGAAAAAGAAATAAAAAATGGTATTTATCATTCAGCATTGGAATGAATTCATCAACGGGGAGGTCATAATAACATTGAAGACAGGTGAGACCGCATGAGTGACCGTATGCCTAATGCAAACGCTTACATATGAAAACCCTAATCTCCTAAAGGTTCAGATTGAAGTGGCCCTTAAAGTTAATTTTCGTAAAATCTTACGGTCGGTTACGCTACCAACCGTTATATATTGCGCTCTATATTCTGTACAAGCCCCCAGACTTCTTACACATTTATTTTCATTCAAGAGAGGCGAGGTAGGCCAAGTGATTCTGGTCGCTGTATGTAGAAATACGAAGAGAGGCAGATGGATCAGTCGGCCAACAGATTGGTCGACTAGTCGAGACATTCTGTGGCTACGACGGATAATTCCGCAGTGTTTCGCACGAAATAAAATATGTTATACCAACTGGCTTTATAATAAGAACTTCTATTGTGAATTTCTCATGTGTAATAATTAATAAAAACACAATGCTTGTAAGATCGACTTTTATACGTTTATTAGGCACTAATTGAGTGTAATGGAGAACTAATTAAAATATTAAATTTGAGCCTTGTTAGTTAAACTATTAATTTTCGAGTGTATTTTTTCTGTAAATCTTTTACATGTTTGCTGAACGATTTGGCAGGGTTTGGCGCTGGAATGGTGTTTAAAACTAGCTCAAGGGTAAAGGGCACGCCAAGCCGTTGTTATAACAGATGAAGTAGGGGGTATAACGCCTCGATTTATGCCGGAGGGTTGAAGTTATTGCGGTTAGAGTTGGACCCCGGCAGAGGTTTGATCGCGGCCGTAACGTTATTGTCCTCTAAACGTGAGTAAACCTCTAAATTTGAGTGGTAGAGCCACGCTGTAGGCAGTTTTGTCTGCAGGGTGAATGGGCCGGCTCGACCGGGTCGTTACCAGTGTCTCACAGAAAATCGACGTAAAGCGGTATCACACAAACATTTAGGTCAGTGAGAGAATCGAACCCAAGGCCTCATGCTTTGCAGCCGGCTACTCACCCATTGCGCCGCGGGGGCTGTCTATGAAGGAGTATTTAGGGGTTTTCGGTCTATCGATCTAACATCCCATGAGACTAAATGCACACGAGGGCACTAAATTAGGTTCCTAAATCTTCTAAATATATAAAACTCAAAGGTGACTGTCTGACATAGTGATCTATCAACGCACAGCCCAAACCACTGGAGGGATCGAGCTGAAATTTGGCATGCAGGTAGATGTTATGACATAGGCATCTGCTAAGAAAGGATTTTGATAAATTTTACCCCCTAGGAGATAAAATAGGGGATGAAAGTTTGTATGAAACTTTGTCAATTGTAACATTTACGCGGGCGGAGCCGCGAGCAAAAGCTAGTTAATTATATATTAGGAACCGCAATGCAGTGATAGCCTAGCGGAGACGAATATTCACGATCTCAACCCACTTATGGATTGTTCGACGTTTTTTATCCTGGCACAGTAAAGTGACTATACTGACGCAGATATTAAGTACAGTGCAGTCCAAATATAATGTTGAGAATCCTACGCCATCCGCACAACCATACCGGGCACAATTCCAGACTCTAGGCTGATACTCAGGATATCTTGATAGAAAAACCTAACATCAGTTTTACCCGACCTGAGGATCGAACCCGAGACTTCAGCATAGCAGTCGTGCCGCGTGCGCAATACAACTGCGCCACCATAGCACTAATATTTTTTTTTTACGTTTCTGAGAAATATTCGATTCATAAGTTATGGCTAATAGATACTCAAACATAACATAAGTCATAAAATACGTACATATAATCCAGTCTTCTTCTACCTGCCCTTATCCCACTCGCAGTGAGGTCGGTGCAACATGTTTTTTTTTTCTTTACATATATTACAGAAAGATTGTAATTTTTACGACCGGCCGCCTGCCTGACGTCAACATCTCTGGAGTAAAACACTCAGACCTGAAACAAATATTTGTGCATCATAAATTTGTCTCGGTGCGGGAATCGAATCCGGGGCCGCTCGCTTCACAACCGGCTACTCGCCCATTACGCCACGGAGGCTATAAAATGAGTCGTAAATATACGCCAATAATCTAATTTCTAAATAAAATGAAAACCAAAGTAATACAGTTCTGTCTATGATAGAGAATTCTAATAAAAGGATCTCTTTGATATTCGCGAAAGGTTTATTAAACTAACGTGAAAATATGTAAACCAAAAATATGTATGATGAGCGATATAATACTTCAGCGTAGGGTAAAAAACTAAGTGCGGATCTAGGGGGGGCAAGCCGGGGCCTATGCCTAGGGCGGCAAGTTCGGCAAGTTTAAAATTTGATTCGGGTCTGGGTGTTGTGAGGCCGAAAGTCTCTCGTAGTTCCTGTTACTCACGACACAAGACTCGTTTCTCGCTGTGGGATCAGGACTTTTTGTATGACTATTGAATTTTTAAAAGTATATGACAAAACCAGCTATAGTAGCTGGTGGTGGGATAGTCATATCCGCCCGGATAGCAACCACCGTACACATGGTGTTAAAACCTGCCATAGTGACCCATACATCTTGTGTGGATCGCGTTCCAGGATCAGCCAGTGTATATCCGGTTCTCCCGAGAGGCTTGCACCCTTTTCCTTTACCTTACCTTTCCTAAATCACCCCTTCCTTCCGAAACCCCTTAATCCTGAGATGCGATACTGCATGGGTCACCAGTATCCCATTATCAGGGACCCCTGCAGTCATGCCAAAGGGTTACAAAAAATCAGCTACAATATTCATATGTATGCATTTACATAAAACATATTCTCTCACTATACTCAAGCTATTGAGACTCCCATAGAATTTCTATTACATACTAATGACTGCCCTCGACATTTTATAGTTACACCAGCGTCACTGACCTCAAAAAAAACCAGCAAAAAAAACCTTCTACATCAAAAACGATATTTACATTTCTCCATACAATTGTACGATTTCACGTGTTCAAATCGAATAAAACCATACCTTTGACATCTACGCAAGGCGCATACGAATAACGCGAGTAGAAATATCATCAAATGAAATTACTTTTCAGGGAATTTGCGATTTTTTTTCGAGGAAACTGTTTGATGTTTCGAGAGGACTTCGAATTGAATCGTAGATCGGTTTAAGAAGTACTCGCGTGTCGTCACTAGTGTTTATTACTCCACGCATTTGGCTTTATTTGAAGTATAGGCTAACCCTTTAAGGTGTGAAGAGATAGCTTAAATCACTAAACATTTATTTATAAAAAAGACCTATAAGGCCTCTTTTTTATTTAATTTTTTTATTTAATTGAATGAAGAGACGAGCAAGGCGCTCGCCTGATTGTAAGCGCCACGCCTGCCCATTAACAGAAGCAACACCACACAGACCTTTGAATTTTAAAGCACTGCATGGCACTGAACTGCGCTCATCACTCCGAGACATAATATGTTAAGTCTCATAATGCCCAGTATTTCACTGGCTTCAATGTTCTTCAAACCTAAACACAACAGTGCTTACACACTGTTGCTTGGCGGGAGAAATAGATAAAGCGGTGGCACCAACCCAGACGGCCTCTCGCATACGAGAGACCTACGTCATTTGAAGTGTGGGTGAACTAGTTATACCTCTGCTTATCCTTTCGAGGACACAGGCGTGAGCAAGCTACAATTGGATATCCGAGATAAAACTATTCGTATTATTAAAACAGAAATAATTATTTTCAACCATAAGTGTTTGTAGTTGAAAATTTTATGAAATAAGTGTCTTACGCATTACATTTTCACGGACGAATAATTCCAAAGCGAACATAAAAATACGAAACAATATAAAACTGTCAGTGTGTGTCCGCTTCTTTACACACGTCCACCCGTGTCATGAACACTATGGCATTATTCAACATGTATACTTAAATTCCATTACGTCACTGTAAAGGCAAAAATACTAAAGCGGCAATACGTGAAGTTTAGCGTTTTAAAGTTGTTTTTTTTATTAATCAATCATAATGATTGTATTAGGATAAAATATGATCCAATAAAATATACGTTTTACTGAAAAATATCCAATACATAAATTTATATATGTATGTATCCGAACACGGCAAAGTGACTGCACTACACCTAAGCGTAGTGCAGTCCAAAAAACCAGCAACCACCGACAAACTATGAGTTTATCGGTGGTCACCAGAGTCATGCCGGCCTGTATAAATGCTCAGCTATCCTCAAATCAATGTATATACGTTGCAGGCCTTTTTATGTTTCACGATATCGGTACTGGTACAAGTGTATAGTAGTAGAGACAACAACAGTTTTGTATACAGCATGAATGGGCCGGCTCGACCGAGTCGTTACCACTGTCTCACTGAAAACCGACGTAAAGTATCGGCTTGCTGCTGCGTTTCGTACGGTGAGTGAGATATCTGGAGGCCCAAATCCCCCTCCGCTTCCCAATCCCTAATTATCCCTTTCCTTTAAGGTCGGGAACGCGTCTATGATTCTTCTGGTATTGTGGGTGTACATGGGCGGTGGAGATCACTTACCATCAGATGACCCACTTGCTCGTTTGCCGGCCTATGCCATAAAAAATAAACCGACGTGAAGTGGAAGCTTGCCATTGCATTTCGCACAATGACTGAAATACCCGAGGGCCCAAATTTCCCGGTCCATTCCCAATCCCTTTAATTAAGCTCAGCAATGCATCTATGATCCTTCTGGTATTGTGGATGCTCAAGAGCGGTGGAAATCACTTCTCATCAGGTAGCCCATTTACTCGTTGGCATATCTATACTATAAAAAACATAGAGAGTAGCTATGTAATTTCATTGACCAGTAAAAGAAGAGCCTTGGTGACCTTATCTATCAATTTCACTAAACATTTTATTTCCGGATTAAATTGACATTTTGATATCCGGAGACTTAATCCTCCTCTCCCTCCTCCATCCCTCCCTCTATCCTTTCTAATCCCTTGATTATCTCTTTCTTTCAAGGTCGGCACCGCGTCCACCAATTTTCAATGGAGGGATATTTTATGGTATTGTGGATATTCATGAACAGTGAAGATCAGTTACCACCATCACCACCATATAATAATAATAGATAAATAAATAGATTTAGTGTAATTGCCGAGTGTATTTTCATACATAGTATACATTAGTCGATACTGATTTTTATATATGTTTCTTTTACTTTTGTATTGTCTCGTCATAAGCGCTAGTCGAATTGCCTATTGTTAATAAACTAATTCATCAAGTGAACTTACTTGTTTGCCGGCATATGCTATAGAAAAAAAAACATCTAACCTAAAGAAGCTGAAATTTTAATAGCATATTTTCATAATGATATTGATTAAAAACATATTTGTGATATTTCATCCCAAAGGGGGTGAACAGGAAAGTTGTGTAGGCAATAATATATTTATAGTCTCCGCTTAAAACTTGGTATTATTGCTCTTCAACACAATTAACTAAACACGTATGTCAGAGTTTCTAATTCAACCCTTGAGGAGAGAAAGGGGGTAGTAAAAAATTATGTAACGTTGCTGAGCCGCGAGAGAAAACCTATTTGTGTTAAAGTATAAACGATTTCATTTTTACTATCATTTACAAAATAATATAATAAAAATAAATAGTGTACATTTCACCACAGTATTTCTCTCACATAATGTGATATCTGTAACCTTGTTGGGTACAAAATGAATTCCGGTTAAATCATGTTTTTCGAATCTCGTTAAATTTTAAACTTAGAAGTAGAAACTAGGTACTATTGATTGTCCATAGTAGACCATCGTTTGCCACTAACAGCAACTTAGTTTAAATGTAAATTATAAAGTAACTTTTCAATCGTAAAGATATAAGACATCCTTGAACTTATGGACTATTGTTTGAATCCTAACCCTTATCATTTTAGAGTACATACTTATTACTGGGCAAAAAGCGTCTTTATTTACAAAACTCCTTCACTCCCACAATATGATGTAACAAAAATAATAAGATTTTATTTATTCGCCTTTTCAGACGAGAATGTCAGGATCAGGAGGAGAGGTCAGAATGTCACTCATAAACAATAACTAAACAATAAATAAAACTAAACAATACAAACAATAATTTGGTATTACAAAGCACTTCACGGTATTGCAGTACGCTCGTATAAGACATGCCTACAAAAGATGGTACTCGTAAGTCTGTTGTTATCCAATAATTTCACTGCTTCAATGACCTCCAAACCGAAACATAATCGACTACCTCTCGCCTACAAGGAACTTACTTACCACCTAGTAAAAACATACACTGTACAACACGACGCGACGGTACAAATAATATTGGAGAGTGGAGACGCAGTGAAGGCAAAACCTATTTTCCTGAATGGCTATTGTGATAATATAAAGACAAAACAAACAGTTAAACATATTAGATCCATTTTATTTAGTTTGGCCGTATTTGTTTACAATTTAATATTTAGAATATGGGTCCAAAGGGAGGTCATTTCTTTCACTGACGGTGTTTTCAACGTATTTTTATATTTTCACCAAATTTTGCAATAGTTCCATAACACATTTTCTTCACAATTTTAGCATTGAAGGGAAACTATTTTATTGTGCATTAAACAATATTATTTTTATACGAATCTATAAGAACCATCACACATGGAAACAATCGTCAAATACGATTTTTTATAGAAATAGATCTTATATTTTTTTAAACTCTTAGCACTTACATTATATCATATAATTAAAATATAATTGAACACAATAATAATTATTGAACTGTATATAATTACTTTTAAATCAATTAACATTCTCCATTTGACTTAATGTTTAATCTAAACATGGTTCTGCAAACAAAAAGATGTTACACTATTCCTCCAAAGTTTTGGGGGAATCAATGGAAATGCGGACTTCGTAGGTGAGATCCACGGGGGGTATGCGCGGCGCGGCACGGGAGGGGTACCGAGCCACTGCGGGGGAATAATCGATACCCCCATAGAACCATAAGTAGGGTGGACATACGTAGTGGATTATAGCTTCTTTTGGCGGCAAAATAAGATTAGAATACTATAAAGAGTATTTATTCAATGGTCTAACGACACCAAGTCAATTGCGTAGTGTTTATTTTTTTGCATGAGTGTTTTAGGTGGCACAGGAGGTATAGACCATACATCTGAATACAGTAAGATGTAAACAATATGTTTATATAGTCAGTGAATAAATATCACACATTATTTTTATCTAATCAAGTTTTCATTGTCTAATGTTGCGTGAGCGTCAAACCTACTGCGAGTGGGATAAGGGCAGGTGGAAAAAGAAGAAAGTTATAAAATATATACTCAAGAACAATAAAGTATAAACCAACGTCATTAATACAGTAAAACTACAAACAATATAAAACGCTCTACTGAAATGTAGAGACCTTATGGCTCAATCTTAAATGACCTTTTTCGACGACAGTGTTGGATTACTTATTTTGATCTGACCATTTCCAAATGACCGTAAGGTTTTGAATATCAAAAGTACAAGTGTAGTTTTAGCCCAGGATATGTTTCTTGACTCTTACATTTTACATTCAAATGTTTCTTCGAAGTTCAAATTCTGTCGAAGATATTGTCACCCGACTGTGTCATAACTAAAACGATCCTAAATAGTTCCTGCTTATCCCCTACACCATGATGCACGGCGATGCAGCGGGGCTTACTAACCTCTGTCATGGGGCGAATCACTCGGAATGCCAATTGTTCTACAGAAAAATGTGCTTATTATTTCGATTCAGTTACCAAAATATAAACGAAATCATATCAAACACATTTTTATCGCGCCTTTTGTTCTAGCAGTTCCGACTGTATAGAAATGCCATGCTGAGTTTTATAATTTATCTCATAATGTCCTAAAATGGTCTGCCTTATATATAAAAAAACGTTGATAACGTTTAAAAAAAATAAACATTTCCAATTATTATTAAATCTGTTTTGCACAGGCTGCAATAAATAATTGATATAAGAGGGGTTGATAACCTGGCCCAACAGTTTATATAATTTGAAATTTAGGGTATCTGATAAGTAGCAGTTACTGAGAAAATACGGGCACAAACATACTACGATTTGTAGCTATATAGTCACTGAAGTGTGTATGTGGTAGACTTCAATAACTAACCAGGGGGCTTAACATATCGACAGTGAAAAAGCAAAAAGGCAAGTTGTTTTTTACGTGAAAAAACTATATAAATTTACGTACTGGATAATGTTCAGCAAAATTTTTATTTAATTGAAACCCATTTATTTCCTAATATAATTATTATAAATGTTATAGTAGAAAAACAAATTCAAAATGCTCTATTATAAAGTATCACGTACTGGCGCTTTAGCATTTTTGCCTTTCCACGGTCGATACGCAACACAAGATCATTTGTCGACTCATTTGTCTGGATATTCCTTTATGTCTATCGAAGCCAACATGTCGAGGTTGCATAGAAACCTCGACTCGTTATGTCAAAAGTAGAGAAAATAGTACATTCAACATCTCTTCAGTATTTTTCTTACAAACCCTAACACAACGACGTGATTTTATCATATGTTGACACTTTATTATCGTCAATAGATTTCTCTTTTTCGCGAGAAATGGTATGGTATGTTTATACCAGACATTGCCACATAAATTAAATTAAAAAGTAATTTAAAAATGAATTCTAATTACATGGCTGGCTGGAAACGTTCTAAAATCAAATCCATAAAACCTAAGCTAGGATCACACAATACAGACAAGTTACTTCAAAAGAACTTGTTTGAGCGAGCTGAGATGCCGTGGCGCAGTAAGACGGCGAGTTTTGCCCCACTCACTTTTGTTGAGTATTATTAATTACCGCGCAAACTTCTCTGTAAAGCGTCACATCAAGGAACAATACTATATTGTGTTGTGAACCTTATTTAGCTCACTACATGATTTAAATTTGTAATTTCTGTAATGACTTAGCAGTAAGCGTTTGAAACGTGGTAGATTTATGCCCAATTTCATAAAAAGATCATAATTTGATTATTCCCACCAAAAGCCTCCCAATTGACCCCTAAGTAAAAAAAGTCAATAAGTATCATTAAGTATTTTTTTAATATCATTTACAACGATCGGTTTCTGTAATTTCGACTATGTTATTCCAAGTGCGTCTTTTCGTTCTTGCTCACCAAACAGCGTAATTTGCATTAAATTGTATCTCAACTTCCTGTCGCCCTCGTACAACACGTTCCATTTTTAAGTTATTTAAAAATTTACCAATTTGTCAACAGCTTTTTGTATGATGAGGTTTGAGGCAGAGAACAATTTTGTTTTTTTTATGAACCCTGTGTACACTATCATGTTCTGGGCCCGGACGTTCTGCAGTAATGAAGGGTAAAGTTTTATTATTGTTCCTTATTGATCCTTATTTCTAACATCCCTGAAAATATGTATTTTTATATATTTCCTGCTTTACAGGGCCTTACTTACAAACGTTACTTAAGCATTGATTAGTTAAACACTCTTTCGTCTCTCTCTGTCAACGTGATAAGTAAAATAGCTAAAAAGAGACGAAAATAGGCTTTAAAATCATTGATTAAGAATGTTTTTAGGTAATGCCCATTAGATTATACTAGAGTCTAAATTAGCCTCATACACTCCATCCAACTAGCTGACTTATTACATGAATACGAACTTGTAAGTAAAAGCCCATGCTGTAGAGACATTATAATTCAAAAGATAAAGAGAGAAAGACCTTTAAAGGTAACTCAGGCAAACCCACAAACGGCGTAGGCTTAGCAATAGGGTTTGTTTAGTACCCTTTAAGTAGGGAACCCTAAAAACGAACTTCAATCGGTCACCTTTGCCCTATACATTACGATACAAATTCATATACACGTAGGTTAATTAATACCCAGAAACTTATGTCGACATCGTCTCAGAGTTCTCGGTACACTGGTCGCCTAGTTCCCAGTAAATTAGCAGTATTGTTCAGTCCAACCGCCTTACGATTTATTTACAGCTTTCATTATCGCCAACTTGCCAGATATTGTTGTTTTAATAAAGTTGGAGACGAGAGCGGAGAGCCGGGGGCCTGCCTAGATACAGTCCATTAAATTTTACCCGACCGTTTGCTAACATTCTACGCTTTGTCTAAACCTTGCGAGAATGTTCTGGAACTGTGGTCGATAGGTAACTAAGTATTTTCAAAACTCACTGGACTTTTTTTTCTATTTTGTTTTTGCTTTAATGAAGAGACGAACTGCTTGCTTGCCCATAAACAGAAGTATAGTACTGCACTGTTTTCGCCATCCCGAGATATGGTTTATAAATCTCATAATACCCAATACATTCTCTGGTTTCAATATCCTTTAAACCGAATTATAATGTGCTTACACACGGCTCTTTGGCGGTAAAAATTGGTAAATTAACTTAAACGGACTTTCGCATACGAGGAATATAAACCTTAGCGCCTGTTTCAATATTACACGCTAATTGCTGTTTAAATCTTACACGAATATAATGAAATTCATTTAAATTATACTCCCAACAATCGATTGTAGAAACAAAACCAACGAACAGCATTCTGGTCTTAAATCAATCTATTGTTTACCATACGAAAACAGGTTTTATCGTCCCCACATTCGACGATAAGGTACCGAGATGATGAATGGGTTCAAACAATGATATAAAGAACTAAAACTTAACAACCTTATTAATCATTATAGGTAGCGCCATGAATCGTGAACACAATCTTTACCACCGTAATAAATAATTTATGAATCAATGTGAATAATCCCAGAACATTGATGGTGATTTGTGTAAATACAGCGACATCTATTGACAATCAATATGAGTTGTATTTAGTCTATACAAATCGCTGTGAACATTCCTCTCGATCCAACTCTATTAACTAACTATATTATAGTGTAATCCGACAAATGATGAAGTGGGTCGTCTGATGGTTAAAGATCTTCACCACCCATGTACGCTCACAACATCAAAAGAAATATGGGGGCGCTGCCGGCCTTAGAGGAAAGGGATAATTAAGGGTTTAGAAGGATTTGGGCCTTCGAATATCTCACACACCGTACGAAACCCAGCAGCCATCCGCTACTATACGTCGGTTTTCCGTGATATAGTGGTAACGATCCGGTGGAGCTAGCCACTTTATGCTGTAGATGAAACTGTGTACAGCGTGGCTCTACCACTCAAGAATGTGTAAAGTGTAAAGAAAACCTCGCACTAGGCACAACGATTGGTAAAATAAATGAGCGCGGGGCCTCGACAATACACATAATCACATTAGTTCGTCAGTAGATGCCCGTCTTCTGCTGAAATCTCAACCGTCATGACTCGTGCCGATATACTGCCTACCAATGTAAAATTAATAAAAGAACTTTATAAAGAGGACGTGGATTTTCATGCTATTTTTACTTAAATCTAATATCAATTTAAATCCTTTTGATCCGTCGTATATTATTCAACAGATAAGTAATGTTCCATGACCATCCCACGGGAATACTTCCATTGATCCTTCATCCAATGTAATTCAATAATACACTTTAGTACAAATTAAATTTCCCAACGGTTCTCCAAACCTGAAGTTTCAGAGGTTTTATAAAAGCAATTTTACCCTCAAACTAATGGGTGTCACTTGTCATTGGATGTCAATTTTGCAATCCTATTTTTAATTACACAGTCTTCTTTTACCTGCCCTTGTCACACTCGCAGTGGGGCAGCGCAACATGCTTTTTAACATATTTTAGATAAAGATTTGGCTTGTAGTTTTAACCACCAGCCGCCTGTCTAATGTAAAAAAAAACAGACCCAGACCAAAAAGAAATATTTGTGGATCACATAACACCATTTAGTAGTCTTGAAAACAATAGTAGCAACCCCGCTCGCGACTTCAAGCAGGCCAAGTGATATTGCACTTATTGTTAATACATAAAAAAAACCTATCAAACCTATATCCCTGTCCCGTGTATATTCTGTCAGTGTACATAATATATTTACCTATAGACCGAGTAAATCACTAAAATTCCACATTTAAATCGGTTGTTTGAAACTCTATCTTTCCTTTGAATTAATATTTGATAACGCCTACGCACATTTCCAGGACTACGTACCATATCAAACTACTTCATTATCTAAAATATTTTATAAATTCTAAGCTTAAGCTTGTTAAAAGCCACAGAACAGAATAATTATATTCGATTGTTAAACAAAGAAACCGTATCATTCCGTTTCCAACAATGCTTTTGTCCGCTGACCCGATTTAAAGGTTAATTAATCAGAATTAAACATTACAGAATAAATCTTGCTTTGGGAAAACGCTTTGGTTTTTATGTGACATTTTTTTGAGTTTGGAATATCTAGTATGTCTATCTCTAAAGGCGGATTCACATAGTTCGATTTAAGATAATCAACAGCTAAATCGCATTCGATTTATAACCATCTCAGTGGTTTTAATTGAATTAATCAGCAATAACCATATTTGACTTTTCTAAAACTTTTTTATAGCATAGGCCGGCAAACGAGCAAATGGGTCACCTGATGGTAAGTGATCTCCACCGCCCACGTACGCCCACAATACTAGAAGTACCATGGGTGCGTTGCCGACCTTAAAGGAAAGAGATAAGAGTTTGGGAAGGAGAGGGGGATTTGGGCTTCCGGACATCTCAGTCACCGTACGAAACGCAGCAGAAAACCGCTACTTTACGTCGGTTTTCTGTGAGACAGTGGTAACGACCCGGTCGAGGCGGCCCATTCATACTGTAGACAAAACTGTCTACAGCGTCGCTCTACCACTCAAACCCGTCAGAGTAAATTAAGAACCTCCGACATTAAAAGATATGACCATAAATATGGCAATTTACGACCTAGTGTGTCCTATTCTAAAAAACATGGATGATAGAAAACTTATATGCGCTATATTCATGGATATGCAAAAAGCATTTGATTTTGTAGATCACAACATATTAATCAAAAAACTAAATGCTTACGGAATCAGAGGCAACCTTGCACAATTAATAGAGTCATATTTAAGTAATAGAATACAATATACTGAATTAACACATATATCACAAAAATCAGCCAAAGAAATAAATATTCGTTCCAAAGGACGCAAAATACATTATGGTGTTCCACAAGGGAGTGTCTTAGGGCCCTTGCTTTTCTTACTCTACATAAACGATCTTCCTAGACAAATAAAACATCAAATGGTATTGTTTGCAGACGACAGTACAGTAATTATTAAGTGCAATAACCCTTCCACCTTCGAAAACGACATAAATACCACACTTAGCACAATTATTGATTGGCTCTCAAATAATAATCTTTTAATTAATTTGGACAAAACAAAAGTTATGTTCTTTTATCAGCGTATAATTTTACCACATTATGCTATTAGCTATAACAGAAATATTATTGAGGTAACAGATACAACCAAATTTTTGGGTATATACTTGGATGGAGATATGTCATGGAGAACACACGTGAATGAGGTTTGTAAAAAAATTAGTAAATTTTCGTACGCCCTATACAGGTTGGCGAAGGTAGTCGACATGAAAGCTGTCATCACAGCGTATCACGGGTTTGTCGTTTCGACCCTACGCTATGGGTTAGTTTTTTGGGGCAACTCAGTAGCAAAAGATAAAGTATTTAAAGCACAGAAAAGATGCATCAGAGCAATTGTAAAAATAAAATCCACAGAAAGTTGTAAACCCTACTTTAAATCATTAAAGTTATTAACATTACCGTCTTTATACATATTCGAAGTAGCAGTGTTTGTTAAAACACACTCACATTTATTCCAAAATGTTTCACAGGCATCAAACAGAACATTGCGAAATAATCAGAGACTTAGAATAGTACCTTCCAATACGAAATTAAAGCACGAAAGCTTAGTCTGTTTGGCTCCCAAAATATATAATAAAATACCAAATTCAATAAAATCGCTTAATTTAATTTCTTTTAAAACTAAATTACATAATTTGCTAGTAAATAAGTGTTACTATTGTCTATTAGATTATTTAAATGATGATACTATAATATGATCTCCTTTTAATGTTTGTGTTATTTATTGGCTAAAAGAAAGAATTTATATCTAGTTAGTTGTTAAATTTAATGATTGTATTTTTTTTTCTTTTATTTTATTTTATTCTATTCCTCTAAGTATGGGTAAATTTAAGTGTGTTCTTGTATGATTGCATTAATGTAATCTTGCAATAAATATTTGTATGCCGGATTAACGGCAAAGCATAGAGGACTTGTATAGTGTTACATAAATATAAGATCTTTTATTTAACACCTATGCTTACAAATAAACTATTTTGATTTGATTAAATAAGAAAACATCTGTGATATATTAATGACTGAACAGGTTGCTTCAAAAACAGGTAAGATTATTACAATTAAATCTAGTTCCAAATATAAATAATTTATTTAAATCAATACTTTCGTTTAGACGCTACGATGCAACTAACAAAAGCACACACAGACAAACATACTTATGACACCCCTCTTTTTTTTCGAGGTTAAATCCAAATTTGTACCACAAAAATCTTTTCAAATGAATTTAATAAGAAGAAAGATTATGAAAGTTGATATCTTATTTTACTTCAACTACAAGAACTCGCTCTTACAACGGTATATTAGTGTGTTAGAAATATGTATTATTTATTCAATTTGCTAAGTCGTTGATACCCCAGTCATTTTAGCTTAAATTAGGTAAGAATCTCGGAATTCGAGATACCCGGCTGTAACTCTGTAAATACTTGTGTATTGACACCCTAAAAGTTGTCTCAAAACCTACATATGGTAGGGTGTGCGCAACTATTAAATTTCAAGGTCAAAGGTCACAAAAATCGCTTTTTTCGTAAATATCTCATTTCCTATGGGTTTTTTGCTATTTGTATCTTAAATCAATAATGTAGAATACAAAATTCTCTAAAAATTTTGTTTAAATTTTTTTTCATACGGTGAACCGTTTTCGAGATAGAGGGCGGAGAGCGCGCGGTCACAGGATCAGTTCAGGTCAAACGGTGCCTCCGGTCGAAAATGCGCCATATATAGTTGATGAACTATCCATAAATCAATGATTATAAATATTTGTCAATTTTTGTCAACTATTATGTTATACTAGCTTTTGCTCACGGCTCCGCCCGCGTGAACAGCATTTTCCGGGATAAAAGTAGCCTGTAACCGTATGCAGGGCTCCATCTGTCTCTGTAGATAAATTCATCAAAATCGGTTTAGTGATTTAGGCGTGAAAGCGTGAAAACTTTCACCCCCTTTTTCATCCCTTAATAAATAAAATTTCCAAAATTCCTGAAACACGTATTTATTTATTTTACGTCAATAACCGAAATACAAAATTTCGTTTATGTAACTTTCAAAATGACGGACTTGTGACCGCGCGCTCTCCGCCCTCTATCTCGAAAACGGTTCACCGTATGAAAAAAAGTTTTAAACAAAATTTGTAGAGAATTTTGTATTCTACAATATTGATAATAGACTGGTGATTTTCCAATTTGAAACATAATTAAATTATAGTAGAATCAAACCCATTGTAAAAGGAAGAGAATACAACAAAATTGATAGGAAAAATAAATTAACGGCGATCTGAGGTCGGGAAGTGGAAAGGGGGGGGCTTTTAAGGGTAAAAAACGGTTTATCTCGATTTCCGGAAAAACTACAAGTCCTATGGAAAAAAGTTAAATCGCAAAGTTGTAGGTAATAAAAAGATCTACAACTTTTGTATACACACTTTCCTCACATAACCCCAAAATATATGTGAAAAATTCAAATAACCAAGTTTTTTGTTTTTATTTTTATCTATTATAATAAATCATTTTTTTTTCACGAAATTTAGTGAAAACTTACCTTTTTGTATCCCAAATACACTGTAATTTTTTTGATTTAAAATATTTATTTTTGCACCTTATTTTGACTTAATATCGAAAAAGCAGCCTAATTTTCAAACGAAAATTCTCACGTCAAAATATGAGCTTTTTTAAAAAAGTCTGTTGGTTTCTTGTTCATTGAATTCTCTACTTTCTGATGGTGTAAAAAAATATATACATTACTATGGTAAATGTGCTCAGAAAATGCAAAGAAACGAACTACTAAATAACAGGTAGTAAGGCCCAGACCCACCTAGCCCCTTCCCCACTTCTTTATGATGGGCTAAAATTTTCCGTAGATCACTCAGGTATATAAGTTATATTAAAATAACAATAAAGAGGCATCTACGCATATAATTTAAAGAAGATTCTACAACTTACTCAAAATATTGTAGATATGTCTTATTAAATATTAACTTATAACTTTACATTTTCTGAGCACATTTACCATAGTAATGTATATATTTTTTTACACCATCAGAAAGTAGAGAATTCAATGAACAAGAAGCCAACAGACTTTTTTAAAAAAGCTCATATTTTGACGTGAGAATTTTCGTTTGAAAATTAGGCTGCTTTTTCGATATTAAGTCAAAATAAGGTGCAAAAATAAATATTTTAAATCAAATAAATTACAGTGTATTTGGGATACAAAAAGGTAAGTTTTCACCAAATTTCGTGGAAAAAAATGATTTATTATAATAGATAAAAATAAAAACAAAAAACTTGGTTATTTGAATTTTTCACATATATTTTGGGGTTATGTGAGGAAAGTGTGTATACAAAAGTTGTAGATCTTTTTATTACCTACAACTTTGCGATTTAACTTTTTTCCATAGGACTTGTAGTTTTTCCGGAAATCTAGATAAACCGTTTTTTACCCTTAAAAGCCCCCCCCTTCCCACTTCCCGACCTCAGATCGCCGTTAATTTATTTTTCCTATCAATTTTGTTGTATTCTCTTCCTTTTACAATGGGTTTGATTCTACTATAAATTTGTTTCTATTTTTACCATTTTCAACCGGATAATCACCGGCCTATAATGGATATAAATAGCAAAAAAACCCATAGGAAATGAGATATTTACAAAAAAGCGATTTTTGTGACCTTTGACCTTGAAATTTAATAGTTGCGCACACCCTACCATATGTAGGTTTTGAGACAACTTTTAGGGTGTCAATACACAAGTATTTACAGAGTTACAGCCGGGTATCTCGAATTCCGAGGTGAACCTACTAAAATGACTGGATTATGAGCTGTAAAATTTACTTAAAACCTTACGATTTTTATAATAAAAGCTTGCAGACAAGCAAATGGGGTCATGGCAAAGCTAGAGGAGGTCATTCTCTAGCCATTAGGACAATATTGGGAAGGGAGGATTTTTGCATCAGGAAATCTTAGTCACCATACAAAATGCAACAGCAAGCAACCACTTCACGCCCGTCTTCTGTGAGACAATGGTACCAACGCGGTCGAGCCGGCACATTCATACTGTAGACAAAACTGCCTACAGCATACCTCTACCACTTAACAGCTTAACTAGTGGTAGGATGAGTGGTAGAGCCAAACTGTAGACAGTTTTGTCTACAGCATGAATGGGCTGGCTCAACCGGGTCGTTACCACTGTCTCACAGGAAACCGACGTAAAGTAGTGGCTTGCTGCTGCGTTTCGTACGGTGAGTGAGATATCCGGAAGCCCAAATCTCCTCCCCTTCCCAATCCTTAATTATCCTTTTCCTTTAAGGTCGGCAACGCACCCATGATTCTTCTGGTGGTGGGCGTACATGGGCGGTGGAGATCACTTACCACCAGGTGACCCACTTGCTCGTTTGCCGGCCTATACTATAAAAAAAAAATATTCAAGTCCGCCCGGATAGTGACCACCATACACATAGAGCTAAAACCTGCCATAGTGACCCACACACTTTGTATAGATCGTGTTTCAGGATCAGTCAGTGTATATCCTGTACTCCCAAGGGGCTTGCGGCATTATTTGATGGTTGATTGACGTGTATATGTACATCCTTGTAACCCTGTGCCTGTCGCAGGCTCCTCGATTTGCTTCGTCCTTTTTTGGAGTGGGAAAAAGCATTTATTTATACAGGTCGGCATGACTCTGGTGATCACCGATAAACTCATTGTTTGTCGGTAGTCGCTGGTCACTGGGTTTGACTGCACTGCGCTTACCATCAGGTGTGTTTTTTTCACCTATTCAATGAATGCCCGGACATCCAGGTCCGGTCAATCATTTAAGATAAAAATAAGTATACTTAAAATAAGTAGTATTTTGTTTATTTCTGCCGCCAAACAAAGGTGTATAAGTACTGTTGTGTTTCGGTTTGAAGGACATTGAAGCCAGTGAAATTACTGGGCATTATGAGACTTAACATCTTATGTCTCGGGGTGACGAGCGCAGCTCAGTGCTATGCAATGCTTTGTAATTCAAAGTTCTGTGTGGTGTTGTTTCTATTTATGGGCAGGCGTAGCGCTTACCATCAGGCGAGCGCCTTGCACGTCTCGTCATTTAATCAAATAAAAGAAAGTATGTAGCTATTTAACAGGTCCGTAATAGATCATCACACATTCGTATTTCTAATGTGTGCAAACATTTAAAAAACGCATAATTCAAACCTTAGCACTGTAAGTTACTCATCAAAACACAAAAGTGCCTATTTAACCAATTTTCATTTATATTAATACAATTCGCTGAACATACTGAACAATACCGTGTACTATTACCCACGGAATGTAGTCTAAACTTCTGTATAGCTACCACTCACAACTTAGCGTTAACAAATCCTCATACCTATATTACAAGCCTTTATCCCTTGTAATAGAGTTCATTTTGTTACAAATTATAAATAAATTAATTTTCAGAACCGCAAACATAAGTTTGACGGTATCCCTGTTAAAACCAGTATAAGTAGACCCGTCTTACGATCTCCCATAATAAAAGTTAAGGATGATTGAAAGCTCTGGGTATGATGGACGGCGGATCTTCGCGGTGGCCACTGATGGAATGAGTCACAACACTATCTCACATTCTTGGGCCATATCCGTTTTTAAGTTTTTTTATTACGTTTAGAGTTTGAACTTGCGTCGAAGCGTGTAATCGGTCAATGTATGCATCCTTTTGACGAGTTTTAACGGTTACCAGTTAACAATATCCAATACCTGAATATTACAAAGGAAGGTATTTCAAAGTTAATTATGGCTATTTATTATGTAAATTGTTTTTATAATACACTAACATTATTATTTACATAATGATGAATATTAAAGAGCTATAAAAATAATAGTAAGATACATGATTAGAGCAAAAAATACCTAAATACACGCAATTATAGCCAATCCGCTAATTCAGAGTATATCTGTTACGCGGTTATTATTTATTCATTCGTTTGCAAGAATTCTTGCAAAAATAATTATCAGTGGCGAATGGGTGAAGGTAAATTGGCTGGCGCTAGTTTTTCTAGATCACAGAATCTCTAAAACGTTTTGAGTTTATAAAGGAAATGAAAGAATGTAAAAGGCCTAATGCGGATTGGGCATTGGCAGACTTCACATACCTTCGAAATTCTTATGGGGAACTTCTTAATAATGCAGATTTCCTCGCGATATTTCCATCATAGTTAAAGCATGCGATAATATCACACAGCTCTTGGAGCTGGTATCAAACCTGCGACTTTCGTCTGAGCAGTCCGTACCACTCTCCGCTGAGTTACTGCTGGTACTAACTTCATGAGGTAAAAAGAATATTAATTAAATAATTTCCCCTCTCCCTTCGTTAAAACCCTGTTTTATAGTATGCTGTCCCACTGCCTTGCAAGAGCCTAGGCAATTGTATAAGAAACGAATTAACTTCATACATATTTCTGGTCTGGTACACGGATGCCGTGATAATTATCGATAAAACTCGCACTAAGGACCCTATAAAGGGAAGGAGAGAAATATGCGCGACGCGATTCAGGCAATAGCGACAAGTCTGTTCATGAAATTTTATAGAACAGTACATTTTTTGAGTGGTAGAGCCACGCTGTAGAAAGTTTTGTCTACAGCATGAATGGGCTGGCTCAACCGGGTCGTTACCACTGTCTCACAGAAAACCGACGTAAAGTAGCGGCTTGCTGCTGCGTTTCGTACGGTGAGTGAGATATCCGGAAGCCCAAAACCCCTGCCCTTCCCAATCCCTAATTATCCCTTTCTTTTAAGGTCGGCAACGCGCCCATGATTCTTCTGGTGGTGGGCGTACATGGGCGGTGGATTTAACTTACCATCAGGTGACCCACTTGCTCGTTTGCCGGCCTATACCATAAAAAATGTCGTGCGTCTCGTTGTCCCGTGTCTGTCGTACCTCAAAACACACTTAAACAATTGCATACAAAGTGGACGTATCACCGTCGTGTGTACTTAAAGACATTCAATATTATACGGTCAATATATTAAACCGTGCCTCAAGCAGAGCGGCTCAAAATTCTTGAATCGCACAAACAACAAAACTCAAGGCAGAGACTGGACACAAATATTTAAATCTCAATGCAATAGAATTGTTACTGACAGTAGGCTTCCGAACAGCATAGTTCATCTCCTTTATGTACACTGTTCACGTAAGATGTAGTAAAGATAAGTAATTCCGTTTGGTTATCCTCAGATCTCTCGTCCCCCCGCCCCCGCTTCCGCCAGTCGAAGTATTCAATTACCTTTGAAACACTACACTACCTACTACTGCGTGCCATTTGGATACATCCGTAATGTATTTATTATTTAAATACTAAGTTATTTAATTTTGACATAATTGTGCTCTTATAATTAAACTGGCTTTTCCTCGGGGCTCTGCCCGCGTGATCTGCTTTTTTCCGAGATAAAAAGTAGCCTATGTTACTTCTAATACCTCCAAGAATATGTGTACAAAGTATCATGATGATCGGTTAAGTAGTATTCGCGTGAAAGCGTAACAAACAAACTCACATTCACATTTATAATAATAAGTATGTATAGGCCTAATACAATCATAGAACAGAATCTACGTATTATTGTTGTTTCTTTATTTTTTAATAAATGACTACACATATATTTTTCAGAATGATCCGGTTTTATTCGATTGTGTATGCCTCAAAGTTGGTCCTGTATAAATAAGAACGGTTAATCTTTCGTTAACGGAGTGAAGTCGGGGATGAAAGACTTCGGAATTTATTCACTGATATTTATGATTCTGTCACTAAAACTTTGTATCAATAAATAACACCGATTACCGACTCGATAAACAGCAAAGCTAAAAATAAAATTATATAGATCTTAATCTAGGCTAATTAACGCGGCAATTTATAGTTGCACCGTACATTATCAATAATAATGATTGACGAATAAAACTCCAATAGCTGACTAAATGTTAGCTTACATTAGGAGCTCGTTTTATTATTAGCTGTTCAGTTTCTTGACAGTTTTTTTGTTACAATTATACAAAAAGTCCAATGAAAACACAGCCTTATTAACAGTCTAAAAATTAGCGAGGCAAACATCTTCTTCACATAGTGTAAATGAAGTCGCTTCCGCTGTCTGTCCGCTTAGATCTTTTAAACTATTCGACGGATTTTAATGCAGTTTTCAACAAGAGATAGAGGATTCATGAGGAAAGTTTACATGTATATCACCCTACGACCCATGGGAATAGGGTATTAACATGCAGGTGAAACCGCGAAGGACAGCTAGTATAACCTAAAAGCCATAAAACGATAAACAAAATCAATCACTTTGTAAATACGTCACATCAGCCAATCACGACAAGACATCAAAAGTAATCAACGGACTATAAAACTGATCGCATGTTATTGAAATACATATTTAAATTAACAACCGATATTAACATTTCAAGTGCGAACAATCATAGCTAACAGGTGGTGGGTTTTAAACGCTTTTAAAACAAACGATTACTTATCAAAACAATCCGAGTTTGTTGTAATCAAATGTAATTTTTAACATAAATTACTTTGCTCTTTAACAACGAAGCATTAAGGTTCACGTTTCATCGGCAACCGTTTTGTAGTAAAATAACAGAAGCCCTATTGTTGCTTACGAAAGATGTAATCTCTTATTTTATTATTACCTGAGTGGAAAGGGGCATTCGCACTACTTTGTCACACAAATTACAACTTTATATCATTGAGTTAAAGCTTACATTCAAACAAATTTGTATAATTGATAAAGATTAGCTTTGGAATACTTTGTATAGGGACGACAGCGTGTGTTACTGGACACAGTATGTTAATGTTTTTCTAATGTTTTCCCAATATAGTGGTAAAGAGAATGTACTATTTTGCAATGTCGTTTATTCATATTATAAATTTTATATAGTTTAATATATCTTATTACTTTATAAACTACCTACATATGTCGAATAATTGGATATTTAAATATCTAATATTATGTTTGGTTTTGGCGGGAATTCTGACAGTGCAGTTCATCGCTTATTTTAATTTATTTCATAAACTAGTTTAGAGTTGTGTTTGTTGTATAAAAGTGGTGTGGATTTGTTCAATAAACATTGACGGTGATGAACAGTATATGGAAACATTGAAATAAGTGAATTAAGAATCGTACTGAAAGGAGTTAACTACAAAACTCCGACAAGACCTTGAAATCGACCGCACCCGTGTTTCATCGTTCTTGTAAAAATACTTGAAAATAAATTATACTTGACACTGGCTAAATGCATAATACTGCGAAAGCCATAAATAAAAAAGAAAGAAAATATTATGTTTTTAATTGATGAACGGGAGAAGGCTATAGTTTTTTCTGTCGGCTGTTGTCATAAGTAAGACACGGTAGAGATCGTCTAATGACGTTTTAATTTTATTTTGGGGGTCAAGGTCGGGGTAAAGGTTAAGGTCGGGGTCAAGGTCAAGGTCGGAATCTAGGTAAAAATAGGGGTCAAGGTCAAGGTCGGGGTCAAGGTCGGAGACAAGGTAAAAATCGGGGTCAAGGTCAAGGTCGGGGTCAAGGTAAAAGTCGGGGTCAAGGTCAAGGTCGGGTCAAGGTCAAGGTTGGGGTCAAGTTAAAATCGGGGTCAAGGTCGGGGTCAAGGTCAAGGTCGGAGTCAAGGTAAAAATCGGGGTCAAGGTCAGGATCAAGGTCAAGGTCGGGGTTCAAGGTCAAAGTCTTGTGAAAGTCCGGTCCAAGTTGACTGGTCACTGTGTGACGCCACCCGGGACTTCGAAATTATCGATGTTCCAGGGAGGTCAGCTAACGCTGGCTGGTCGGAGGGTGGGTGTTAGGTTTTTTCGTTACGAAATTTCTGGATTCGGTCTCGCCGCAAGGCCCGCGATAAAATCTATACAATAGCTTAAAAATTAGAAATGGAAAAGTACGTTTTAGTGACTTATAAATCACTAAAACGTATTACTTTTCAATTTCGTCCACATTATTCCAATCTCATAGTGAGGCCGACGATAAGCCGGCCAATTTAATCGATGAACAGTGTAGTGAGCGACCGCAAAGCCCCGGAGTGTAATTTGCTAAGCATGACGATAAAAAATGTACTAGCGTACTAAACTACCACACGGGGACCATAAAATGTGACGCGTGGGTGGCCAGCGTAAATATCAAAAGTTCAACACTATGACATTCATAAGTTCGCGAGTGGGCTGAGGAACTGTTCCTACAGGTCATTGCTAATGACACAGGTTTTATGCCATCCTTTAAGTGATAAGGACATGACTAATTAAATTTATTTTTAGAATTTGGCTGTATGATTTTGTGACTATTGCAACATTTATTTAATATAAAATTATATGTAACTATTCTTAGATTTAAACTATTTTATTTTCTAATACTACTTATTCTATTTGGCTTAATGGACAACAAATGCCATAAAATATATAACTATATTTATGTTTGAAATTTTAAATTGTTTTATGAAATGAAAGGCCACGGATTCGATTCCCGCAGTGAGACAATAAATAAATGAGTCTGCTTTCCTGAGTGAATAACTTAATCAAAATTGGTAACATTTTAGTATACAACAATTTTAACTTGACGCAATTAATAACTTCAATAATTCAAAGTCTCTAATAGTCAAACATTAAGTCACGTCATTAAGTCTTTTAAAGTTGTTGCTCCTAACAGAAGTTCTTACAATAACGATAGAGCTCTCCCCATTCTCCCCACCTCAACTAAAACACGTTGTCTTATTTTACAACAAACACTTAAAGTCCGTTGCTAAATAAAAGGTATTGTATATTGTAATATATTTGGATTTCGTATACATATTTGTATTATTATTATCCACAGCATCAGTCCACATAGATTACCACCGCTTCTTTTACTTTTGCTGTCAACCAGCAGTGTGTAAATAATTTAGAGCAGATAATGGCAAACGAGCAAGTGGGTCACCTAATAATAAGTGTCTCCACCGCCCATGGACATCTACAATATCTCAAGAATCATGGTTGTCGACCTTAAAGGAACGACATAAATAAGAGATTAGCAAGGGGATTTGGACCTCCAGATATACTCACCGTACGCTATTCTACAGCAAGCTGTTACTTCACGTCGGTTTTCTGTGAGACAGTGGTAACGACCCGGTCGAGCCGGCCCATACATGCTGTAAACAAAACTATCTACAGCGTGGCTCTACCACTCGAACGTGGCTCTATGCTATTCTACAGCAAGCTGTTACTTCAAGGCAGTTTTCTGTGACATTCGTACGAGCCGAGCCATTCGTGCTGTAGACATAACTCTACCGCGTGGCTTTACCGGTTTATTAGTACTGTTGTATTTCAATTTGAAGGAGATTGAAATTAGATAGGTTAATGGTTGTGTGACTTAGTACCAGATTAACGAGCGCAATGCAGTACCATGTAGTTCTTAGTCCTTCGAAGTTCTAATTGGTGTTGCTATTGTATATGGGCAGACGTGGCGCTAACCATCAGGCGACCGACTAGCTCATCTCATCATTCTGTTGTATATAAAAAATACACACAGACATACACACACCAACAAACCGCTTCTACAACAATAGAGTAGTTTCCTATGTTGAATATTATACATTGTTTTATACGCAACAGAAAATAATAAATATGCCCCTTCCATCAGATTTTAATGGCTTCTAATTAATTTTATTAAGGACGGATTATTGAAATTCTTTCCGCAATAGGTTTTGGGTAACGTAACTTATTGATATAAGTAATTAAAAATACAAGTCATGTACCCTATTACACATAACTGCTAAATAACTGATCTGTATGCACAACACTATATTAAACGGTTGTTAAGAGATCGTAGTATATATGATCTTCATTCGTAATTACAAAGCAATGACATTAAATGCTAATTATATTACGGTCGCAATATCTGTACTAATCAATTAGGACCACCAGCGCCATCTGTTATCGAATAGCATAAACTTTCACAACGAAATAATAATTCAGCTTAGGAATGCTGTATGACTAATATAGTGTTATGCAAATAATCGATATCTATTGATTAATATTTTTCCTTAAATTATAACTATCAAATAATCTAAAACATAATATAAGTGCCCATTTCACAATGTTTGAGTAAGATTTAACCACCAAGTGACGTACTTTAAGATAATAAATGATATACATATTATGCTATTAAAAATACCTAATAGACATAATTTTGCTGGTAAATATTTCAGAGTGTGCATTTTTTATTTGAATGTGGAATATTTTTATTTAGTGAATAGAATTTACTTAAAGTTGGTGAAACAAGCGGATAAATATCATTGTATTCAAATTTTGAATGCATTTTTACTGTAATTTTCGTGTGTAATAACCGGTCAATAATTTCATCATCTATTATATTATTGGTGTAAGTCTTGGCGACTTCTGAAGCATAGAGTCGTGTAATAGGCAGGTTCCGTCGCCGCATGACATCACGAATGACTAACGTTACACTTAGGGATTGCAATCCGGCGTCATTTTCAATCCGGCCGGATCCGACCGGATTTCCACTAATCAGGCCGGATCCGACCGGATCCGGCCGGATTGATCAAGTCAGGGTGATTTTCGCTTTTCGGTTCAAAATGAACTGTTAGTAAGTTAATCAAGTGTTATTGTGCTTAATATAGGTAGTTTATAAAAAAATAAAACATATAAAAAAAATATTTCCAATCTAATGTTAAGATTAGACAACGAGCAAACAAATAAAATTTAGTAGTGTAGGTAACTAGTAAAATTTTAACGATGAAACAAGTAGCTCAATTTTCATAGATTTCACTTTCCCATATAGATCAATTATTTTAGTAAGTAAAATTATAAAATCGAATATAATTAACCTTACGTAATTTATTGAGATGAGATCACAATAATTAATAAAGTATTTGAGAATGCTAACTATTGCAACAAACAAGTCTTATATGTATGACAGACACCATCATGATTTGATGAATCTTTGTAATGAATGGCACAATTATCACAATAATGAGTTTGTCTTATAATTTCAACTTTTTAGTTTAATCAACTTACGAAAAATAATTATTTTCAGTAGAATTTTAAGTAATAATTGTCTTAGTATTCATTATACATAGAAAATCAATGTTGATTTTGAAAAAAGGATCATAGAAAACAAATATTGTTAATTGTGTCATCTGCTAGTCGACTTTTAATAGAGCTGCAAATATAGCCTGCGGCCAAAAAGGCCCTTTCAGTTTCTACACTTGTCGGCTTTATTGTCAGCAAATAGTCATAAATAGCAGACAAGTATTCTCTTCGAACTCCGTTAAAACTTCGTCCTTTCAAATGTAGTCATTTACTTTTTTAGTACTTTATGAAAATCTTTCTCTTGTTTAGCATGTAAGCTATAACACATGGTTTCTTGCTGGATTTGTAATTGTAATTCTTCCTGTAATGTTAAATATTTATTTAGTGAGGGTGAATCTAAGTTCTCTTCTACTATTTCTTCCAAATTTTTCTTTAGAGTTATCATCTTGAACAACTCTTTCCAAGATTTTTGTCATTTCTAATCGTATGCCTTTTTTCTTTGGCATAGTAAAGTACCTAATAATGCAACAACTCTATTTAAATATCTAAAAATTGTAGCACCGGATCCGGTCGCCGGATCCGGTATATTGGTACCGGATCCGGTGGACGTTTAATGATGCCGGATCCGCCGGATTACCGGATCCGGTTTTCCGGATTGCAATCCCTAGTTACACTGTGTCCTTACAGCGGTAAGCAGAGGTGGTAAAACACGATTTGTTTATGTGTTTGTACTTTTCCACGTATAATATATTAGACTCAAGGTTTTGAGGAACGGCTAAATATCATTACATGTTTACTACGTAGAATTTAAGTGTTAATCATTGTTTAAGTAGTATAAAGCTGTAGATAGATTGGGTCGGATCAGTCGGCAAAATGAGCGATGACTTTTTCCATTGCACATAGACATGTATGGTATAATGATATGTCCTTGAAAAAAACGTTTTTATGGTCATTAGTTTGTTTAATATGCATGACCAACTTCGTGGAAAAATTCCCTTCCCCTCTTGCTTTTAAACTAACTACGGAGTGGGAAATTAAGAAAAAATCTAGGTTGTAGTTATAACAGGTGCTTTTATCAAAAATTGGTGTCAATATGCAAGGTTGTATGGTTTTCGAGTTACGGGATATTTTCGGTTACGCTTTATCTATTTCTGCCATCAAGCAAACGTAAAAGCAGAAGTGGCTGTGTTTAGGTTTGAAGGACGTGAAAGTTACATTAACATTATAAGACTCAAGAATCTATGTCTCGACGTGACGAACGCAATTCAGTGCAATGCAATGCTTTGTAGTTAAATGTTCTGTCTGTTTGCTGCCTCTGTACATGGACAGGCGTGACGCTTACCTTCAGGCAAAAGACCTGCTCGTTTTGTCATTCAAGCCTACAAAAAACACCACCCTGTGCATGGTGAAGGGCATTCTGGATTTTTTTCCGTATCGTCAATACTCGACCAATACCATGTCGAAAACGCAACAATATTCTAGATTTATTCCTCAAAATTTGGAGCGAGTTCTCATCCAATAACCAACAAATTAGTTACCCCAAAATCATCGCAACCTGTTTCAACGTATTTTGTCTGCCCTCAACTCTACCGCGGACGGCGTCGCCCGACCGGTCGGTCGACTAGTCGCTGGCTCATTTTCTTCAGTATAACAAGTACGTGTGTCGAGCGATGTCGTCCGTAGTCGGGAAAGATGTTAAACACCCTGTACTGTGTACAAATGTGTTATCTCTCTTACAGGGAAACAGGTTGTGAAAATATTTAAGACTACAATCATCTCGTATCGTGCTATTTTTTCTTAGCATAAAAGGTAGGCTTAGATATTATCGTTCTTTATTTTATATTGCTGCATTTGGGCTAATGTGTTATATCAGCCTGTTCGCTTGAGGGAAACATTCGTTATAATGGAGATCCGATAAAAATCCTGTAAAAAGCCGAATAATATAAATTCTCAGCGTAAAATAAAATAGAACCCAGGCAAATCCAAAATTAAGCCAATTGAATTTATTTAAGGATCACCAACATGACATACAAAAAAAATTGTAAGTAGTGTATTAATCAATAATATTCTAATTTAAATGTTGTCACAATTATAGGCGACCACGGCATGCATAAGAACAAAGCGATGTTACAAAGACTGGTGCTAAAACCTGCCATAGTGGCCCACCTTGTGTGGGTCGCGTTCCAGGGTCAGCAAGTGTATATCCGGTTCTCCCCAGAGGGCTTGCCCCCTAATCCTAACCCTTTTCCCATCCGTTTTTCCTTCCTCTCCCCCTTGGCCCTTTGGCAGGCCGGCATGATCTTGCCGACCTACGATGGACACATTATTTATCGTTGATCGACACTATTCTTGGATTGCGCTACACTTACCATCAGGTGTAGCGTAGTCACTTTGCCGAGCCAGGATAAAAAAAAATAGTTTAACAGCTGCTACTTACTACTTTTATTTTTTTAATTTAAAGGAATGAATTGTATTAGTCAGCGTCATGGCATGCGCGCGCTCATTATGTTCTTTTCCGTTCTAAAACCTCCTACTCCACCCTCTTAATTAACGCCAGTCTTCCAGTATCTTCACTCCGGCCATGAGAGAAATCATCGCTGCTCTAATAATCTTCTTCTTCTCTGTCCATCTCATAGCTCTGGAATTGGACAGTCCTCTACCTCTGTTCAATCTGTACTTCTCTACAATTCGCTTCCTTTCGAGATCATATTGTGCAAGAATCATTACGTGTTCAGAGGGAAGGTTCGAGAACAACTTTTAACGATTTGGCAGAATTATCAGAAGAATAGTAGTGGTTTATGTATGATTACATTATATTATTTATATGTTTTATGTACATATTATAGATATATATATATATATATTTTATAAATACATATATTCATGTATACCTATATTTAAATATTGAAAGTTTGATAAACTGCCGATGGCGTCGATGTATTGCGTACGCGGTCTCGGGTTCGATCCTCGGGTCGGGTCAATCAATATTGGGGCTTTTTCTATCACGAAATGCTCAGTATCGACCCGGAGTCTGGAACTGTGCTCAGTATGGCGATAGGCTCGTATCACATCACCAATTACAACATGGGACGGAAATACGCTCGACGAAATGTGACTACATGTACTGGTTACACCTCTGCCTACCCCTACGGGGATTATAGGCGTAAGTGCGTATATTAAGTTTAATAAAATAAAAATGGAATATTAACTATACTGAAATGACAAAACAGCACTAATTTCGGCACACACCAAGAAAATATTGCACAATTAATTGCCTACCAGGAACTCGAACCCTTAATTTTACAGTTCACAAATGACGATTGCCGCCGCTAGATGAATGAGGGAATTCGTCATATCTGTATTTACTAGAGAGTTACGCGAGAAAATTAAATTTGCGCGGTATTACGCTCCAGAAGATAGAGTGTGGGCTGTCTGACTACTACATGGACAGATATATTAAAAGGTCATGATAGATTATAACCTGGCAGAGGTCTTTTGCTGGTGGTAGGATATTCATATCCGCCTGGATAGTGACCATCGTACACATGGTATTAAAACCTGTCATAGTGATCCACACGCCTTGTGTGGATCGCGTTCTAGGATCAGCCAGTGTATATCCGGTTCTCCCGATGGGCTTGCGACATGACTTGATGGTTGGTCGGGGTGGGTATAGGAGTTCATCCTTGTATTACTGTGCCTGCATCGATCATCCGCCTGTCCTGTCGCAGGCCCCTCTATTTGCTGCTCCGTACGAACAGGGAAGAAGCATTTATACAGGTCGGCATAACTGGTGACCACAGATAAACTCATTGTTTGTCGGTGGTTGCTGGTTTTTTGGACTGCACTAGGGTTACCATCAGGACTAGTACTTTGTCGTGCTCGGATAAAAAATAAAAAGAGACGGACAATCTTAAAGCAAAAAGAAATGAAATTTTTACATAAAGCTGTGGTTACGGACTTACGAATCATTGCCACAGCCATAACCTCACCCCTACTCGCCAATGACTCCGCCCAACGGTGTATGAGTTACAAGAAGATCACCAGCTGAGCGACCGTAACGGAAGCCGTACTGACGATCATTAAACAGCAGGTGCTAGTGCAGCGACAGCTCAACGGACAGTGGTACAGACTGGCGAGACGAAAGTCCCAGTTTCGAAACCAGCCCCAGGAGCATGCACCTCTGACTTGTCTAAGTGTGTATTCACTGTTAACTTATTCCTTGCTTTAACGTAAAGGAAACGTCATGTGAAAACCTATGTACCTGAAAAGTTCTCAATTAGAATTACGAGGGTAAGTTTTGTCTGTTAACCCGCATTACCCGCGTGATACAGCATTACCTCTTTCATTAATAAAGGAGGCCTGTGCCCAGTAGAAGGACTTATATCACAAATGGCCTGTATTATTATTTTTTATACAATTTCCTATTTACATAAAAGGTATAACACACAGAAATCAACTTGGCACCTCAGTGGAATGCGCGTCCCCTCCCACCACACCCCACCGCCTACCGCTCTCGCCCTCGACGCGTCATTACGGTCAGTAAATTAAATACTACCGTTGCGAACGCGCGTTCTTCGTGTTTTTTTCGTTGTTATTGTTGGACGGATTTTTGAGTGATTGATTATGGGGAAAACTATTCACAGTAGGGAAATAAACATTATCTTGAAACTTATGCAGTTTTTTGAAAATGAAAAAAAGAATAAACGTTTCGTCATTCCTGTTAAATTATCTACACCGGGTAAAAAGAGGAAATCGAGTGTTTCACTAATGACTTTTACAATCTCATCAATAAAATAAATAATATATAAAATATATTTCACACTGGTACTTGAATTTTTTATGCAGTTAGTACATTCCTATGACGTCATTACACCGAGGTGCCTAGTTAACTTCTGTGTGTAGTACATTGTAATTTGTTAGATAAGTTCAAGCTGAATTAACCGGCGACTTGATAACCACAGCGCATTAATAAATAAGCAAGCATCACGGGATTAGAACATAAAAGTTTCCAAATTATTGAAGAAATTCCGTTTTAAGATGCCATTGTTTCGTGAGAACCGCACTTTCATACAGAAATGGGCATTCCTTTTTATACGTGCCACAAAGTACGACATTTCTTAACAAATATAGGAGTACCTCTCTCGGTAATGTATTTTACTAGTTAAGTGCTGTATTCTTTCATACTTGTTTAGCATAATGTATTGCATGAGATTAATTGAAATAATTTTATTTCCAATCTCAAGAAGGACATTATCATAATCACCTTAAATGTAATAATTATTCTATCTATAATAGTGCATATATGCTTCATTGAGTGGTAAGCTGTAAACAGTTTTGTCTACAGTATGAATAGGCCGGCTTGACCGGGTCGTTACCACTGTCTCACAGAAAACCGACGTAAAGTAGCGGCTTGCTGCTGCGTTTCGTACGGTGAGTGAGATATCCGGAAGCCCAAATCCCCACCCTTGCCAATCCCTAATTATCCCTTTCCTGTAAGGTCGGCAACGCGCCCATGACGCTTCTGGTATTGTGGGCGTACATGGACGTTGGAGATTACTTACCATCAGGCGACCCACTTGCTCGTTTACCGGCCTATGCTATAAAAAATTACATTAATTCTATTTTTATTTCACAATAAGCTATTTTTTTTATTTTAAATCAGTAACCACCGCCTTGTAGCTCGCAGGATGTCACTTCCAGTTTAAAAGACGTATTATTTTGCACATATTAGCGTAAAGTTGGGTGCTTTACTTCTCAAGACGCTATGAATAAATAGTCCGCCACGTCTAACGACCAAGTCTTATTTTCATAATATCGAAACCCACGGCCGGGTTAGCCTAGTTTTGCATTTTTAATGTTAAACGAGCTCTGAGCTCACGTCTGACCGCATCTCGTCTACAACTGCCCGGTCAAAGGTATTCTGTGCTTACTGAGGAAATGTTCAAATATTAGGTCCTTACATATGAAATTGGCGTTTTTCGTACTGGCCACTTTAATCACAAATTTCTCCTCTTTGGTAAGGAATTCCAAATTCAAATTTGTACAGCTATAGACTCATGTATTTGTGCTTCGATGATCGTCATTCATTTGTTTTTTTTCTTCTGTTTTTTTCTGTTTGCGTCACTCATTTTACAAAATGGAAAACTTAAAATATCGCATTATTTACGAGTACGAGTTCCGCCGTGGCACTAGTGCTGCGGAAACAACTCGAAGGGTGAATGATGTGTATGGCGGTCGTGTTGCAAAAGAAAACACAGTTCGTTTTTGGTTCCAACGTTTTCGTTCTGGAAATTTCGACCTGCAGAACAAGCCCCGTGGACGGCCTGAGACTCAAGTTGATAATGAAGAGTTGAAGGCTATTGTGGAAGCGGATCCATCGCAAACCATGTCCGAGTTAGCTGCAGGCTGCGATGTTAGTGATAAAACTGTTTTAATTCACTTGAAGCAAATTGGGAAGATTAAAAAGCTTGAAAGGTGGGTACCTCACGAATTGACTGAAGCAAACCGGCAAACGCGCGTCGACTGCTGTGTTACATTACTAAACCGGCACAATAATGAAGGTATTTTAAACCGAATCATTACCTGTGATGAAAAATGGCTTCTTTACGATAATCGGAAGCGCTCAGCGCAATGGTTGGATCCTGGCCAGCCAGCCAAATCCTGCCCCAAGCGAAAATTAACCCCAAAAAAGTTACTTGTAAGCGTTTGGTGGACTAGTGCCGGTATTGTTCATTACAGTTTTCTCAAATCTGGCCAGACTATTACGGCTGATGTCTATTGTCAGCAATTGCAAACCATGATGGAAAAGCTAGCGGCTAAACAACCTAGGCTGGTCAATCGCTCCACGCCACTGCTGCTTCACGACAACGCTAGACCACACACTGCGCAACAGACGGCTACTAAATTAGAAGAGCTTCAATTGGAAAGTCTAAGACATCCTCCGTACTCCCCGGACCTTGCTCCAACAGATTACCATTTTTTTCGAAATTTGGATAACTTCTTGCAAGGGAAAAAATTCAACTCCGATGGGGCAGTCCAAATCGCCTTCAAAGATTTTATTGATTCCCGTCCGACTGGTTTTTTTAGTAAAGGGATCAATGAACTACCTATGAGATGGCAAAAGTGCATAGAAAATAATGGTTCATACTTTGATTAATTAAATATATTATATTAAAAAATATTCGACTTTTTGTTCCTCCCATACAAAACGCCAATTTCATATGTAAGGACCTAATATTATGCTACTTTTCACTGTAGCTTACGGTTGATTTTCTATGTAAATGTAATGGATACTGTTCGGAAACTGCAGTTGGTAGGTAATAAAAATATGCAAAATATTTATAAAAGATTGTTTTCTTTTTTCCGGGCCCAGCAAAGTGTCTGCACTAAACCGGATGGTAAGCGCAGTGTAGTCCAAAAAACCCGCGACCAACAATGATTTTATCGGTGGTCACCAGAGTCATGCCGGCCTGTATAAAAGCTTCTCTACACTACGAAGAGGGAAGAAGCAAATTGAGGGGCCTGCGATAGGACAGGCGGATGACCGATGCAGGCACAGCGATACAAGAATGTATTTGTATACATTTATTTATTCCGCCCTTGCCCTTTTAACTAAAATACATACAAAAGAGTAATTATTGCCACCTGGGTGTCTACTTAGGGAACCAGTGTATTGATATAACTAAAATGAAACGGAATGTATTACTACTTATAAAGTTATGCAATAGTAAATACTTATATTATGTCTGAATCTTTAAAGCGTCTCGTTCGCTGCGGAGATAATCGCACGCACAAGCGAATCGCATCTGTTCCGCACGATGCCTGTAGGGGGCTGACATATGTGGCTTCTGAGTTCCTTATTTCAATTACTCATTAGTTGACGCGATTTTGGGAAGTTAGGTTTTTTAAAAACGAGGTACCTATCCCACTGGGGCATCTCTCCATGTGTTACCCTATATCGAGTAACATCAGGCCGGTGTAATTCTGCCGACTATCAAGGGACTCAGTGTCTCTTAACGGTCGATATTATATTTGGACTGCACTGTACTTAACATCAGGTCCAATATAGTCACTTTGCCGTGCCAAGATAAAAAAATACACACAATTTGATCACAAAGCAAACAGATCTATTAAAGAATCAAATCTCTATCATTCGCTTCCACTTCGCCCGATTTTGAGCAACCAAAAAACCTCCGTAATACCGTTGACTCATGTCACCCTCTAATACATCAAGGCAGCGTTTTTTGGGCCGTCTGGAGAATCGTACCCCCGGCACAGGCATCTGCGAATACTATTTATCTTTATCACTATTAGTTACTTGAAAATAAAATGAATTTTAAGATTTTAAAATATTTAAAGTAAAATGTTTCGCAGATTGCTTAATAATATTTATACAGGTACCGATAGTAATTATAGCAAATACCGGTGTTTTATTAAAGTATTTATTTAATTTATATAAAATCAATTACATCTGATGTCCTAAAGCCCAAAGTGAAAATATATCCAGTACGTCGATTATACTCATAGACAATTACACCTTCTAAAAAAGTGAATTCAAAAACATCCATAGACAAAAACAGAATGATGTGACAAAAACCGGTCGTTACCGATTATGTCCGGTTTTTACACAGGTTTTGCCTCAAATCTATCTCGAGTCTCATTTTGTCGGTGATCGTTCTTGACGTTTACAGGGAACAACACTCCGAACACCCCTCATCCCCGCCTAACCTCGCCCACCGCCCCATCGCACCCTATAGAAATATTCCTTTAATAAGAAACATCCATTTAAAGATAAATTTTCCCCGCCAGTTTTCTATTCTGATAAATAAATTATACAACTGCAACTGTGATTATATTGATAAAGTATCTGTGGTATATTATCTAAGTATGTGGTATCGAATGTTGTATTCCTTTTTCATAGAGATGACAAGATGCGATTCTTGTAATAGCGTAATTACATGCTCAGCTGAGACGTCGGTGTAGTCTTGGGTTAAATTCGCAATAGTTTTTCAATTTGAACAAATCACAAATTAGTTTTTAATTTGGCCCCCTATGGCGATAAGGTCGACACTTAATACACCAAGGGACGGAAATAAGCTAGTTATGTCTCTGCCTACGGCCTCGGGTATACAGTCGTAAGCATATAGAAAATTGGTGTGTAATTCGATCTTGGATGAGTTGAATGTCCTCGTTACAAAGATCGCTCGTATTTACAATAAACTGTAGCAGAGGTAAAATAAATAATCGCTATACTTCTTCCTGAACTAATGTAAACAAAACTTTATAATAATACATTTCTAATAATTTGTTTGTCAGTACCTGTCAATTATACACTACCAAGGCTCCATTCTCGCACAGACACAAATGGTTATTTCATGTGTCGGTGTCATGGGACCAAAGTCTAATCCCTAATAGCTACGATACAGGTTATCCTAGTGTGACATCAGGACTATGTGTGTGACTGTTGGGTATTTTATTATTTTGTTTACAATTCTAAAACAAATATAGCGATTATACCTAACATAATAATGTAACTTATTATACAGTACTCTTAATTTTTTAAATGTTTTCATTTTTATATATAGAAAAAATCTTTCACCCTTATGGCGAGGCTTAGCACCCAAGCCACTGGCGGTGAGGACCCCAGAGTGAAGGACCTCCTCACAATGCAAGCCATATCTAATAACACCGCCTGCTGAATCTGGCTTTTGACCCAACGACCAACTGAGAGCCTCTGGAGGTCTTGGTGGATGCTCTTACGTTTTAACCCACTAGCAGTAACAACTATCGGAACAATGATTGTCGAGTTCACATCCCATGTCATTAACTTCGTATACCAGGACTAATTGATATTTTGTCTTTTTCGGCTTTATGGAGTTTATCGTCATGCGGAATGGTGACATCGACAAGCATTGCCCGGCGCGCTAATCGATCTTAACTATTTATTCACAATCATTAATTTTGTAATTCTCCGTAGCTAAAGTAAACTACACATCATTTAAGCTACATAATCGGTTAGTTATGTAAAAAATAGAAAATCTGTATGGTTGATGGTGATAGCACCGGCTTGTCCTACATTCAACGAGCAAAATACGCTCGGCGT
This sequence comes from Amorpha juglandis, assembly GCA_949126905.1. Taxonomy (NCBI): domain Eukaryota; kingdom Metazoa; phylum Arthropoda; class Insecta; order Lepidoptera; family Sphingidae; genus Amorpha; species Amorpha juglandis. The sequence goes on from OX421380.1 coordinate 4,881,125, forward strand.
CATAGTAAATGAAGTTGCAATAATTCACCCCCCGGTTACCGGATATGTGCCTTTCGTTGCTCGGATACGACTCACTACTATGGAAACTCGATAACAATTTGTTTTTTTAAATAAAACTTGATTTTTTTATAACTGATTTCCACTGTCGATGAACTTCCACAATACCTAAAAAACCTTAAAAGAGAGAAAAAAGAAATTGGGCCTCTGGACCGTATGAAACACAACAGCATGCTACTAATTTAAGTCGGTTTTCTGTGAAGCATTGATAACAACCCGGGTCGACCCGTTTATGCTATAGACAACTGTCATAAAGTACATAAAGTAGGCAGCTACTATTCATTCGATATAGGAAGAATTAACATATTTTTATTATATCGCATATTTTATAACAATATCATAATAATATCAGCCCCACATTATACTGTCCTACTGCTGGGCACTTTACACTCACTTACTGCTTTGCATCGCAAATGTGATGATATTTTGTTTCTGAGTAAGAGTGCTAACTACCAACCGATCTGCCAACTGGTCGCCAAACGCGTCTACAGTCCGACCAAAGGGAGTTTCAGTTGGGAATCAGATAATTTAGACGCTTAACTAATTGTTGAGAAGGGTCTTTGTATTTGTAGTTCACACCCGTTTCAAGAAATATACTTAGATCAAGGAATAATAAATTAATTACATCCACTTATACGCATTAACTATTACGAAAATATGTACCCAAAACATATTTGTACCCTACTGGACAGCGACCACCGTACACATCCGAAAATCCGTCATAGTGACTTTTTGTGTGACTTGCCATAAGCGAGTCGAGTTCCAAGGTCAGCCAAAGTATACCAGTTACTTCAATCCGGCATAATTCTGCCCCCAAAGTCGACAAACGCAATGCTTCTCGGAGATCGACTTAATATTTAGAATGCACTGAACTTACCACCAAGCGCTGTGTAATAACTCTGCTGTGTCAACATAAAAAAGCCCGTTCTGTGAGTTTTATTAGAGAACAATGTTAGGTGACCAGCAGATCGATCACGGGAGGCCATGTTGTAACTAGTACCTTTTTATTAAAGATCGAACTACAGTTTGATACTAAACAGCTAAATGAAATATGCTTTGTTTTTTGAAAATTGCAGCTCGATCCTTTGAGATAATATCGATTAAAGATAGTTTTGGGACAATAATGACAGGATATATAAAATAATAACATTGAGAACTATAAATTTTGCTTCTAGAGTTATTAAAAGTGACTGGACAGTTTGAGAAAAAAATAAGTTTAGGAAGGTATATTCTGAGTATATTTAATAACTCTCTATATAATTTTTTAAATAGTTTTTATTGTTATTAGTTTATTTATATAACCACTGTGATTATTGTCGCAAAACTACTTTTTATCTCTTAATGTCGAAGGATCGAGATGCAATTTTCAAAAAACAAATTGCGAGCTAGTGCTGATGTTCTAGTCCAGCTCTAAGAGCATGCAACATCTGACTTTTCAAGTTACGTGTGTATTAATTAATACTTGCTTTAACGGTAACAGAGACGTTATGAGGAAACCTGCATACCTACGAAGTTTTCCGAAAAAAAACGAAGATAGGGATGTGAGGTTTACCAACCCGCGTTTGGCCAGCGTGCTAGACAAGGCCTAACCCCTCTCATTAGTAGATAAATCATGCGATGCATCAGAATTGTGTTAACCCTTCTTGTAAAATCTTATAACCAATGAATAATATCTAATTTGGTGATAACCTACGGCCTTCTGACTGAGGTGTTACTATTACTTTATTAATTTATAGATAATACAGTTTCCATTATTAAAGTTTGAATGGTCAGGAACTCTCGGTAAAGAGTACTATAGGTATTCCGTAGTCAGCAACCATCCATATTAATGACAGAGCCACTCTTTAGAAAATTTTGTCCATGCCCGACTCTTGTAAGCAACTTAGCACTGTCTCGTAAAAAACAAAAGTGAACAGTTTGCTGTTGAGTTTCTTACGGTGAGGGAGACATACGAAGGCCCAAATCCCTTGCCCCATTCCCATAGCGGCAACGCATCCATAGTTCTTATTGTGGGTGCTTATGGGTGGAGATTACCATCAGATGACTTGCTTGTTTGTTTGCCTGCCTCTGCTATAAAAAAAACATTGCAGTGAATTTGAAATAATACACCGATAGATTCAATAATAATATTTTAATATTTCGCTTCACAAACTTGTATTTACATGATTGCTTACTTAAATACATTTTAGTTATCAAACAACAAATAAACGATCAAATATTTAATATATGTACTTAACTGATGTTATGCTACATAAACGTTTCGAAGCTGACGTATTAAAACTCGGTACGTGGAATGCTTACGTAAAACAAATTCATAACAATCGAATTATCGAAGTGAAGTTAGCTACGCAACAATACACTCGCCATCTTTAAATATGGAGACGTTAATCTATAAATAACATTTTTTCTTAACTAGCTCAAGATATTTTGATAAATTATATATTTCAAAGCCAAAACCAAAGCTACAAAGACTATGCAGTCTATGTCTTTAATTCATAATATTTGTAGTTTCTCTTGCAGCTCACTTCACACCGATGTACTAGGGCGCACCTGCCGTTGAATTATAGACCGAATACTCGAGTAATAAGATATAATTTTGTGTAAATATTCAACAGCGGCAACAATACAGTACAAACAACGCATTGAACACTGTAATATCATATTTTCGTGCAGTCAAGTTTGGAAACAATACTGTAGTTATATTCTTAATTTTACAAACACTGAATGGAGATAATCCGTTGATGACACTTTACAATCTGGCCTAAAGAATGACCATTCACACCATTTTAAAATAAACATGGACCAGTGGAGTCCATAGAAGTTCCAGCCTTCAATACATCCAAATGTTTGTAATACTGGGTCAAACGTTGGCTCCAACAAGCACTTGACTGCACATCTACTAACAACAGGCTAAGTAATGAGGAGTGGCTTCTTGGGTGGACTTTAGAATAGCAGGTCTTCGTCTCCTTCGTCCAACAAGTTGGCGCTGTCGCGCAAGTCCTGTCCTGCAGCGCGAAGTGCCGCTTTTTTCTGTATGGGATAATTTATAATACATAGTAAGGATAAAAGTTTAACATTCTTAATTCACTTTCCAAATTATATGATTAAAATTTGATTAAACTCTATAAAAAATCTACAAATCAAAACCGCATTTGAACAGTGTGAACAACCCCTCTCATTAGTAGAGGAAGTACTTGCCTGGAAGCGTTTTGAATTTAATTCATAACTCAAAATTTGAATCAACATGAACACAGAAGAAATGTAAAATAAAACTTTGGAGCCAATTTTCAAGCCGCCATATCCTTACTCTTCTTGAATTTTACTCCCACATAGAGCAAAAACACTCTTAATATTTACATACTAGGTATTAAACTATAATATAACTCACCGCCTCTGCCTTGTCCTTGATAATCTTCTTCTTATCCTGAATCTTCTTCAGCCGGTAGAACTCCTCACGCTCCAACTCGTCCAGCTCAGAGATGATATACGCCAGGGTGCGCTCCAATCGGGGAATGATTACTGAAATAGGAAATATTATTTGTGGTTGTTAAATTTGTATGTCAATCAAGTAGTTGTTAGTTTGGGTTTGAAAAAGCATGATTTTGAAAGTGTATGTAAAAGTAGGCTATAAAAATTAGTAAGCTGTTATGTGTCACTTATGAGATTTTTCTTATAAACTCCGTAACATTAACCAATAGCACCTACAACAATTATGGCCTATTTCACAATGTCAAAGTAAAGCTCTTTTATATAAATTACTAGCAGACCCGGCCACGCGTTGCTGTGACTAAGGCATATGTTAAATTATATTGTAGTAACTAGTAAATTATTCAATACAGTATGCGCCATCTATTAGACACTTACTCAATCCAACCGATAAATTACCTTACCTTATAGAATCTTATGGAATGGAACTCACAGATAATTATAACTCTTTGTCATATAATAAACAAATAATTTTCAATAAAAAAAATATCGCGACTATAAATTGAGATATAAACTTCTTATCTCTCAAGTTGGATCAAAATTGCAAAATTTGATTAAAATCGCGTCAGTAGTTTAGGAGTTCATCATGGACAAAAACGTGACACGAAATTATTATTTATAAAGATAAGAAACCAAAACAAAATTATTACACTGTCAATACAAATGGAAAAGTGTACCTACTTGCCAAATTGGTGCTTCTTAAACTGATCGTGCAACCCATTATGATTTAGAACAAGTAATATTTTAAAATATGCTACACAGGGTTATTTTTAACACACCAGCAACCTCGCAGGGGTAGATAGCTGTCCCCATACGGAACAACTTTTGTTCTACGAGTTTGGATATAACTCAATATATTTAAAAAAAATGATTTTACAAGTTTTTGTTATGTCGTGTTTTTCTTCGTAGTATGCGGCGCGGTGCGGCGTGCGCGCGCGACATCAAACGCGCCGCTCAGCTGAGCGGCGCGTTGACCTTCAAAGGAGCTAGCCCGGTTCCCCACGCTTCGCGTATTTGTTTACGTAATCTGCGATGCGCGTTGTAACAATCAAGAGGGAAATTAAATGAATACTTATTTTTGTATGAAAATAAAATCTAACAAATTATCAAAAGTCGTAGAACAAAAGTAGTAGCTTATAACCTTAGGAATCTACCCCTGCGAGGTTGCTGGTGTTTTAAAAATAACCCTGTATAACTTTTATAATTTTTTAAATTTTAATATTTCGAATGAAATAATCTTGAAGAAAAGCTAAAAAGTAAGCCATAAACGAAAGCATATTTAGCATCGGTTAACTAGAGGAGAGGAGCTGAAATTTTAATATTACCTACATTGATACATACTACTACATATGCCACTACTATTTACTCACTCGATCTGATCTAAATCCTATAATACGATTATTCATGTCTTCGGAATACAGAATTCGAGTCTAAAGCCCAACCCCTCATACAAATGGTATTACAGCTAGTTAGCAGTCCAAAACTTCTCGAATTCAGATCAGATTCAGTAAATACTCTTGTTCTACTTACCGTGCTCGATAGCGTTGACACGCCTGTTGGTGATCTTGATGACCTCATCAAGGGTCACGAACGAAGTCTGCAGCGACGCGAGCTCTACTAATAGCTTGACGGCGCTCTGAAAGTTCTTCTTCAACTTGGCCAACTGTTGGCCACCACGGGCCAGACCGGCCAATTCGTAAGTGTCGGAGCCGTCTTGGTACGACTCGAAGATTGGGAGTGTGACACCTAAAAAATATTATTATTTACAAAAAAAAAATAGTAAATAAATTAGTAGGCTAAATTAGTAGGACATAAAAAGAAATAGGCCTACTAGACTGGTGATTATCCGGTTGAAAATGGTAAAAATAGAAACAAATTTATAGTAGAATCAAACCCATTGTAAAAGGAAGAGAATACAACAAAATTCATAGGAAAAATAAATTAACGGCGATCTGAGGTCGGGAAGTGGGAAGGGGGGGGCTTTTAAGGGTAAAAAACGGTTTATCTCGATTTCCGGAAAAACTACAAGTCCTATGGAAAAAAGTTAAATCGCAAAGTTGTAGGTAATAAAAAGATCTACAACTTTTGTATACACACTTTCTTCACATAACCTCAAAATATATGTGAAAAATTCAAATAACCAAGTTTTTTGTTTTTATTTTTATCTATTATAATAAATCATTTTTTTCCACGAAATTTGGTGAAAACTTACCTTTTTGTATCCCAAATACACTGTAATTTATTTGATTTAAAATATTTATTTTTGCACCTTATTTTGACTTAATATCGAAAAAGCAGCCTAATTTTCAAACGAAAATTCTCACGTCAAAATATGAGCTTTTTTAAAAAAGTCTGTTGGCTTCTTGTTCATTGAATTCTCTACTTTCTGATGGTGTAAAAAAATATATACATTACTATGGTAAATGTGCTCAGAAAATGTAAAGTTATAAGTTAATATTTAATAAGACATATCTACAATATTTTGAGAAAGTTGTAGAATCTTCTTTAAATTATATGCGTAGATGCCTCTTTATTGTTATTTTAATATAACTTATATACCTGAGTGATCTACGGAAAATTTTAGCCCATCATAAAGAAGTGGGGAAGGGGCTAGGTGGGTCTGGGCCTTACTACCTGTTATTTAGTAGTTCGTTTCTTTGCATTTTCTGAGCACATTTACCATAGTAATGTATATATTTTTTTACACCATCAGAAAGTAGAGAATTCAATGAACAAGAAACCAACAGACTTTTTTAAAAAAGCTCATATTTTGACGTGAGAATTTTCGTTTGAAAATTAGGCTGCTTTTTCGATATTAAGTCAAAATAAGGTGCAAAAATAAATATTTTAAATAAAAAAAATTACAGTGTATTTGGGATACAAAAAGGTAAGTTTTCACCAAATTTCATGAAAAAAAAATGATTTATTATAATAGATAAAAATAAAAACAAAAAACTTGGTTATTTGAATTTTTCACATATATTTTGAGGTTATGTGAAGAAAGTGTGTATACAAAAGTTGTAGATCTATTTATTACCCACAACTTTGCGATTTAACTTTTTTCCATAGGACTTGTAGTTTTTCCGGAAATCGAGATAAACCGTTTTTTACCCTTAAAAGCCCCCCCCTTCCCACTTCCCGACCTCAGATCGCCGTTAATTTATTTTTCCTATCAATTTTGTTGTAATCTCTTCCTTTTACAATGGGTTTGATTCTACTATAATTTATTTATGTTTCAAATTGGAAAATCACCGGCCTATACTCTTAAGCTGAAAAGAATTATCTTTGTTTGATAATACTAAACTGTCCCTAGCAATACAATTAACAATTATTAACTGCCAATAAAAGTAATTTACATGAACAAGTTCATAATCTTGTAACTGTAATCTAATTGTGTTGCCTGCTATAATCACTCTTGAATTTCCTCTAAAACAAAGAAATTCAAAAGTCTTTTTAAAATAGAAGTCTTTTCACACAGCCGTATTATTCTCACCAGCTACATTGTCTTTCTTGGAACGGATTTTAATCTGAGCCTTGGTAACATTTTGCAACACAACTTGGTTGAAGTCACCAGTTGTGAACTTTGCTTCAGCCAGTGAAAACGCAGCCTCCTTCATCACCTCACCCATAAGGGTTTTTGTCTGGAATAATAAAAACAGGTTTGTAAGTAAAAGTGATTAAAGACTCATGAAAGATACAATCTCCATCACTGCATCTTCACTAATATTATAAAGAGGAAAGATTTGTATTTTTGTATGTAACAAATAAACTTATAAACTACTGGACCAATTTCAAAAAATATTTTGCCGTTAGAAAGCTACGTTATCATTGAGTAACATAGGCTACTTTTTATCCCGGAAAAAGCAGATCACACAGGCGGAGCCACGAGGAAAGGCCAGTAAGTGATGAAGGACATATTGTATACCTATAAACAAAAATATTTCTATGGCACCAAAATTCGATCATGAGATTTTACTCTTGCGGAAGTATGTAACATCAGCAAAAAAAATTACATGTAATTTAAATATTTTTTATGAAAAAAGTCATACACATCTTTTGTTATTTTTATTTAAATATAAGTATATAATATACACTACTACAGAAATTATTATGCATTTAAAAAACTTTTCAATATTATAAACCATGTTTTTCAAAACTCCTACGCAATTAAATATTCACACCAAAAAGAAAAGGTCACCCTCTCAGATTATTGTAAAAAAACGAATTCAAGATTTTTTATGTTATGTCACATTCAATACAATGTATTTTTTCAGTGATGGCATGATTATTTTATTAGCATTATAAATATAACATGACACATTGCTGACAAAATAAATATTAGCCTTGTTCAAGATATTCATCTCTATTGCAAATGAATCTATGCAACATTTCTGCTGCAATCAAGACATAGATTTTCTTATCCTAATAATAGATTTGTTTTTATTGAAACATTGTTCACTTTATATATACAATTAATGTGTTAATTTAAAACATTGCATATTCAATTATGATTTTAATGAGTATAATATTCAAAAGATAAGATGTGAATATGTAAAATATATAATATGCATCTAATAACACACTAAACACTTACATACTCAAATCATAATTTCATTAAAATTAAAATTACCTAACAATATTTAAAAAAATAATAATTATGTTATCAAGTGTTGATAGTATACAGAATACTATGTACACAATTCCTACAAAACCAATGAAATTAAAATCTTACTTAATAAAGATTGCTTTATTGATTGCTATCACTAACTAAATGTTACCTAAAAATTGTGATAGCAATGACCCACTTCTACAAATTGTCAGTGTTATTTTATTCTTTAAACTAATATAATTTAGATTTACTTTTGAACACATACTCAATTTAGTAAAATGAGAAACAGTCTACCAAATCTATGGAACATACCTCAATGATTTTGCTGAGGATCAAACGGAACCTCACTTGAAGGGCGTCAGCCTTCTTCTTCAGGAGACCATGGCCTTTCTGTGCTCCAGCCAGACGGCCCTTCATCAACATCTGAGCACTAAGGGTCAAAAAACCATCTTTGAATACGTTCTCACACTCCCAACATTTAACACGAAAAATTATAACAATGGAAAATTGAAGTAAAGGCAAATACTTACCCCCGAGAAGGGAAAATCGCTAATCTATCTTTCCCAGACATTTTGATTTAGGTAATATCTGGCGTCTTATCCCAATTCAGGATTTTTTCACTCCCAAAACCTAAATCACCTGATGACAGAAGACAAGTGATAAAACTGTTGTTTATGGTTGGTCTTGTGATCAACGATCAAATCAAGTTTTCTTCATTTCATTGGATTGATTTGTAAAACTTTATTTTATTAATTTAACAGATATATATCTCTTTTTTAGATAGCTTAAATAAATAAATAACAATATGTTTTATTTGTATTGTACAGTAACATTTTACTTTGGACCACTTTGGAGCCGATTGTAGACACTTTTTGACAAATTTATCCACTATGGCTTCACTAGAAATGTCAAAATGCTATCAATGTCATGCATGTAAAAATAAATAAAAAAACGTAAACAAGTCTATATTTTTTCAAAAATATGTAGGCAAAACAAATAGTTATTTTAAAAAAGCTTAATGTACGGTAAATATGAATTATAAAAACTCTTCGTTCTGTCGAATTTGCCTTGAAGACGGCGCAAATTTGCCAATATTTGATAATACTCACAATGAAGACATTCAAAACAAGATTTCTCTGTGCATGAATGAAAAAGTAATTACTTGCTTTTTTACATTTAGCATCTAAATGATTAATTAAACAACACAATTGTTTTCTTTTAAAATAATTTATTGAATACAATTAAATCGTCACTGGTTTCTGAAACTTACTTTATACATTGAAATAAAACTAATTTAAACGGATTTTATCGCGGTTTTTTATTAATTTTGATCCCGACGTTTCGAAGACTTTTCAGCCTTCGTGGTCACTTGTTACCGCCGCCCATGAACACCTACGATACGAAATAGCAAATGAACTAGTGATGCCAGTATTTGGGGAATATTCATTCCTCTCTCCAAGGGTTATTGATAGTATGATTTGGAAATAGCGCTTAATGGATCCATAAGGGATCCTCATATGAACGAGGAAACTGTGCAGGAAGGAGAACCATCTTTCTATCTCTAAATTAAATTTGGTGAACAAACATTCTATGTAACATATATAAAACTAACAGAAAATTATTTATATGAGAGAAAACACAGACCAAATGTTATAATCTGAAAATATAATCTGGATATTCTGCCTTTTCAGATTGAAGATATTGATGGTTACCCTCACAACATCTGTAAAAAATGCAACAAGGCACTTGACATTGCATACAACTTTATAAACAAATATAAAACCTCATGTAAAATCTTACAAGACAGTTTGGTGATAGTCAAAACAGAGCATGTAATTAAGGATACTGATGATTATTTCGATGAGGAGGAAACTGAAGTAGATGTAAAAGACATTAAAACTGACCCTCATAGCTTGGACAATGAAACTGAAAGACTTATGCAACTTATCAAGCCCTTAAAACTCACAATAAAGAGGATAAAATGTGAACCAAAAGGGAAACAAGTAAAGAAGACAAGGACTAGATCAGGAAGTAAAACTAATAAAATTGCATCTTCTATATTAGAGGGGGATTTTTCATGGACTGGAGAGAAATGGTGGTAATATCGATCTTGAAAATAACATTATATTTTAAGTCTTAAAATTTAGAAACATTTTTCAAACAATATTTTTATAAACAACGAATAAAACGAAACAACAATAAAATTTAGTGTGTAGGGGGTTTCGGGGGTGATAAATCGATCTAGCTAGGAATCATTTTGAGAAAATGTCATTTTATTCGTGTTTTATCAACTTAAACATAAACTTGGAAGAAAAATATGACTCTTCCTGACATCTATTGGCGAAAAATAATACTCCTTTTTTGTGAGCACAACAGCAGATGGCGTTGTTAAGTAACACGAAGTCTATGAGTGTTTGCTTTGAGGTTAGACTTAATTCCTGACATCTATTGGCGAATAATATCTTCTAGCTAGGTTTCATTATTAGAAAACGAAAAAAAATGTTTTCACCCGAGCAGAGCTCGGTCGCCCAGGTACTAGTGGTACTATATGATCACTACATGATCACTAGTGATGATATTACTATATAATATCATCACTAGTGATCATGTAGTGGTTGAAATTCAACCTCTATGATCATAAACTTATATATATATATATATATATATATATGTATTTTATATGTATATATATTTTAACTTTGAAACTGAATAACTTTTTTATTGAAAGTTCTATGATGTATTGCTACTGTTTATGGGCAGGGCACCTCCCATCTGGGGCGACTAGTCCATGCATCATTCAGACTAAAAAAAAAAACAACTAACTTTGCCTAATAATATTCCTATTTATTTCACAAAATTCTATTAAATTTTAACCAACAGATAACACATTATACAGCCTGTTTAAGGAGTAGCAATTTGACATGACACTTTTCTATATACAGTCGACTCTCGTTAATTCAAACCTGCGATAATTCGAACCTCTCTATAATTCAAAGTTACCACGAGCTCCCTAGAAAATCTCTTTATATTTCGAACTGAATCAATACATTTTATGCACTTGGTAATTCGAACGAAAAAATGAAAACTACGCAAAAAAATTACGCGTTAATTCTAACTCATCGGCGTCAAACACTCGACAATTCGTAAAGAATAAGTCACTTGATCCTCTTTTAAATAAGTACGAGTAATCCATCCCGCCGCGGAGACATCTAAGTACATTGCAGAACAAGTTCAAACTTGTATCATCATACCTTAGCTTGTCTTGTACTAGTAAAAGAATAGCAATTAATAAATAATATTATAATTGATTATCAACACTCAATAATTCGAAGTTTTATTTTTCTTTCAAATTTTTGAACCATTTGATATTTCAAACACTCGATAATTCGTAACATTTTAAGAGTCCTTGGAGTTTCGAATTAACGAGAGTCGACTGTATATAGAAAATATAATAAATAGTGTTTTGTGAAATAGACCCATAAATAGATATAGACAATAGACCCATATATTATTAGGCAAAGTTAGATGCTTTTTTAACACGCTTTTATTAGCTTCAGACGTATGTATGTTGGTATGTTTGTATGTTGGTAGGTTTGTCTGTAACTTGTCTTTGAACGTGATTTTGACCTACTTCAAAACGTCGGATAAAATCTTGACAGCGCGATGTAGATGTGCCAGTGGCGCCATCTCATGATTTTTTCTTGTCAACTTGTAGCTTAAATGCAATAAAGGTGGCGCTGGTTGATTTGTTGTGTTATTTTGATACGAGTTTAGAACAAAATAAATAAATATTGTAAAAATTAAAACTTCCTTAAATATTTCATTGAATAATTGTTATAAATTACAAATTTATTACCTACAACTGTTATTAAAATTACTTCAGTAGTAAGGGATGTTCGCAAAACACTTTTTTAACACGCTTTTTTATATTATTTACAATTAGTGGCAGCAATATAATAGAACATTGGATTATAGTCTACATGACACATTAAAATAAAACAAGAAAAAATCAAGAGATGGCGCCACTGGCACATCTACATCGCGATGTCAAGATTCTCCAGCGAATCATTACCTCCGACGCTTTGTATGAACTATGGGTGTTGTACGATTGATCAGGTACAGTTTTACAAATGGCTTGTTAAACAAGCCATTCGTAAAACTTGTTTCTCTCCTACCTCCTTCGTGACATTTTTAAAAAATGAAAATACACGCTTTTACATAAAATCCAACTAAAAAATAAAAAATAAATTTTAATGAATTCGAATTAGGAATAGTGTACAAAATTTAAATATATATATAAATTAAGAATAGTGTACATAAGAAAAAATATGTATTTTATTGTAAAAAAAGCGTGGGTGCATGGTGTCAATAGTTATAAAAATATTTTATTGACAGATATGAGTAGAAGGATCATCATTTTGACAATGTCTTAAAAAGCACCCCACGTTTTTTTACAATAAAATACATATTTTTTCTTATTTACACTATTCTTAATTTATATATATATTTAAATTTTGTACACTAAAATTAATTAATTAATAAATTAATTAATTATTCGAATTCATTAAAATTTATTTTTTATTTTTTAGTTGGATTTTATTTCATTATCCTGAATGACGAATAGACTGGTCGCGCGCCAGATTAATAACCTGAAATAGTTCAAAAATATTAGTTAGGAGTAACTTATTAAGCCATTTAGTACAACCAAACCGAATCAAATAATAATATTTAATATCCTTATTACAATTGATTTTTATTTTATTGTTTGTTTTCTCTTATTTCAGTTTAAAAACGAGTTACACACCCGCAGTCGCAAATACAAAAAGAAAAAGAGCTTTACAACAAAAAGAAATAAAGAAAGTCATACATCAAGCAAAGAAAAAGTCTGATCCAGAGAAACTTTGCGACATATGTGGCAAAGTACTTAACAGTGCTGATAAACTATTACTTCATAAAAAGAAAGTACATTTCAAAAATCCAGTCAAATGTACAAAATGTCCAAGGGTTCTAGCATCTGAATATTATTTGAATAGGCATATTAAAAGGAAACATGAAAACATACGAGATTTTATATGTTCAGCTTGTGGTAGAGGGTTTGCCTACAAGGGTGAACTGACCCATCACTTTAGAACTGTTCATGATAAAAAAATGCATCCAGCAAAAATATTTGCTTGCAAATTCTGCAACAAGACTTATAAATGTGCAAAGTCTGTAATTGTGCATGAAAGGTCTGCTCATACAGGTACCTATTTCATAAAAAAAATATGTTTTACCCATACAAACCACATAAGGCTATCACACACACCAAAGACATAAAACATGAATAGTTAAAAAAAAAATTTCAGTATATCCTACGTGCTGAATCCTAACTTGTATTCTAATCTATAGTCAGTTTCAGATACGAGTCTCAGTAACTGCACTATGGCACAAAAATTCACTAAATGTATAGCTTACATGCATAGTAAGCTAGTAGGCAATCTATTGAATGCCACAAGCTTAAATCCTAACACAACGCTTGCTTCTATTGTGCTACAAAATAGGTATATGAGTTGGCGAGATGTGTGGCGCACTGTCGTCAAAGTTTTACACCGCAGACTTATAATTGTAGCACTCTAAATTTATGTATGTTGGCCAATCTCAAATACTCTTGAATTGCCATTATTGGAGATCATTTATTTTCTATGCGCATATTTTAGTTAATGACCCTCTTCTATATCTATATATTTACGATAAATACCTTTCGGAAGTAGTCTTACATTACAACAAAACTTAATGTAATCTTCAGGCGAGAGACCAGCCCAATGCAGCATATGCGGCTCCAGATTCTTCCATGAAGATTATCTCAAGGAACATATGAGATTGCACACTGGTGAAACTCCGTTTAAATGTCCTGTGTGTGGCCGAGGGTATGCGCAAAGGGGCAACATGAAGAGCCATCTCCGCATCCATAGGATATCGGAACTTGATGCCACCACATTGAGTAGAATAAGGCCAAATTATTTGAAGTTGTTAAAGGTATAGTTTATACCACCTTTTTACTTTGTTGTTAAATGTCATATTTTCAATGTTATTCTTGATTCTAAATTGATATTGTTTGTGATTAAAATGTCTATTTGAGATCTTATATAAAACATTAATATTTATTGTTGATATATGAATGATGGTAGTTAGAATGATCCTTTTCATTGTTTAATTGTTGGTTGAATAAAAGTTTATTAAGATTATCTCATGGAGATAATATTTGTGTGACAAAAGGTTGTAAATTTTTATTGACTATAGCTAGGTATAAGGCCTCAATTACATTCGTTAATTTTACTTATAGACTTACGTAAGTAGCTCCTTTTATTTTTACACCAGGACAAACTTCTAAATTTGCCATTTACATTAGGTTTTAGCTTACTTAATTAGCCAGAATTCGCCCATTTTAATGATTTTTACAGTAGGCAAATTATAATGTTGTTTACATGATTAACTTTATGTAATAGGGTATTCGGTTCGAGTTATTTTATTATTTTAATAAAATCTATTTTATATATTATATATACATAATAAGTATGTAATAAGCCGTTATATCCGATTGAAGGAGTAATTTTCAAATGACAAAAGAAGGCAAGGCTATATTATGACGTCAGTATTCGCAATTCCAATTACGTATAGCACAGGGGTGCGAGGAGATAGTAAGATGCACCACACGAATATTTTTGCTCAGACCAATATTAAGCGGGGCCAATAGCCTATCAGCTTACATGAGTAAAAGTAATAAAAGTAATTGAGGACTATTCAAAATATGACATAGTTACCCAAAACATTTAATAAAATAATTTTATTAATGTTTCACGTTATTATTAAATCTCTATGTATGTCTTCGTTTAACCTTCTTTCCAAAAAAGATATGTTAATGTTATTAAGAAAAAATATATGTACTTTAAGTTTTTAAAATACCAGAAATACCGGGTGTGAGGGTAACGCTCCGAAAACGAGGTCAGGTGGTAGTGCTAATGATTAATTATAGACAGCCCAATGACGAAAGAATCTCGATAAGCAGCCAGACGGGGTACCACTAAATAATCAGCATATGTCAACATATTTTTTTATTTTCAGTCTAATTTGAACCATAAAATAGGTACAGTGATGCTTCATTCAAACAATAATTCAAATCATATTTTTACCAAGCACGTAATGTAAAGCAATAAAAAAATCAGTTATGCGGCACGATATGCCTACTGAGTATTGGAGCGCCGTAATAGCGCGTCATTGATCCCGAGTTTACATTGCGAACTTGCGTTTCCAAAATGGCAAGTAAACACCAAAGAAATAGCGTTTTCTGTTGTAAGTTAAGGTAGTATTTTATTACAGTTTCGGCTTCGGAAGTGGTCGCCTAAAACCCGGTATAGGTTGTATGTTCTTAAAAATTCCAACTATATTAGAAATAATTCTAAGTTATGCAACACACAATAAATATTTTTAACATAGATAATATAGAACTTGTGAGTTTATTAATTAGTGTTGTAATTTTTGTAATATAAACTTAAGATGTTATAGCATGGCATTTTTGAGGGTACTTCCAACTAGTGCAATAAGGTTATAACAGAAATATTTTTCATTTTTAAAAATATAATATTTCAAATTATTCTTATAACTTTGTTTTCTTACACCATATTTAGAAAAATATTACTATATTATTGATCTTGGCTTCATCGTCTCCACACCATCATAACATATTTGAAAATCGAAATGTTCCTGACTTATTTCGCTCCAATAATCTGGAAAAAGGAAGTAAATCATTAATTATTAACTTTATATTTTTCCTAATCCCTCTTTTATACGACATCTGAATAAAATATGATGTTTGTATTTAAAAAGATTAATAGATGATTTAGGAGAGGATATATTAGAGTAGGTGTCATCATCATCATCCTGTCTGCAATCCATTCCAATGTAGGGGTTAGAACTCTTTATACAATTACAGAAAGTATTTAGCTTAGTGTTTTACTTACTCTTTTAAACACAATGATATATCTCTCAAACACTTTAGTTTCTCCTCTTCAATATTTGTCAAATAATTGATTTTATTCATTTCCATTTCCTTCAGTTTCAACTCGTCTTTTTTAACTTTCAACTCTAATGCTTTTAGTCTTAATTCTTCTGTTTTTTGCTGCACTTTTTCTTTTTCTAATACCAGTGTCGTTTTTATCTTATACTCTTCTAGTGATATTTTCTTTCTTTTGTATGATTTCCCTGAAACATAGTACTATAGATATAGTGTGCAAATGGAACCTTATTTTTAATTTGATCTAAATCCAGATAATTAAATTAATTGTTCAAATAATTCGCGGTATATAATCGGAACCGTTCAACAGGATTCAAATAAGCAATAACTTTTCAATCCACATCAAGTTAAAATTAAGATTTTGGTTTTGTTTTACTAAATTCATTAGATTTAAGTTAGTTAAATTGCGTAGTTTTTTAAATAATTTCCCATGTAAATTAAAATAACTTTAAATTATTGATTTGAAATAATGAAATTAGCGAAATAAAATTAATATCTGAATTTTTCTTTATGTTAAAATGTTTTTGCACCTTTGCATTCAACAATGGCAATTTTTTTTACAAATTCGTTGGGTATTGTGCTTATTCCTGGCTTACTCCCATGTATCCTTAAGGCCGCGGACTCGAAGTCAGCGGGCAGATCGCGCGGCGCTATACTAGAGCGGCGTAGTGTTGTGCTATGAGAAATTAGTGTCTGTTCGAAATTGATGTGAATATGATGTTCCATATAAAAAATAGTTGAAATAATTTGCTCCACCACGTCGGCGGGTATTTTTGAAAATACACAGCACTACGTCAATGCAGACGCGCAGTTGCCGCACTACTGGCGTGCGCCGCTCGTACGTCGCTCCTCGCGCCCGCACCGCGCCGCTGCTTTCGAGACCGGGTCCATTTAAATCTATGCATTTGAACGCGCCGCACCCGCGCCGCCGCCGCTTGCCGCTGACTTCGAGTCCGCGATCTTATATTCATAATGCATCATTGTACAGTGACGAATTCAGAAAGAGAAAAAAATAACTATATACATTTAACCATAGTACAATGGGCGGCCTTATCGCTCAAGGCAATCTTTCCCAGGCAACCATATTATCTATCTATAGATATTTAATGTTTTAAAGTATGTACCTTTTAATTTAACTTTCTCCTTTCTATCGGTACCTGAAGAACATTCTCCAGTCTCATTATTATCTGGAAAAATACAAAAGTTGACATATAAAATAATATGATTGTTAGCAGTGAATTACATAGAGTATTCATATTGTATTAATGTTTTTAAAGCTAACTGAATTTGAGATATACACATATTCTCGAAAAATCTATATTCTCAATATAACAGCTAAAAAGCATATAAATATTGGGAGCACCTTGTAAAACATCATCCACGCTGCAGAAATGACTTTCAATGTTGTCATTACAGTATTCAGTCTCTTCACCATTGGACGATATTTTCTCATCACCAGATTCAATAAAATCTCCGTTGATGAAATCCAGTGTATGTAATTCATTCACTGTATTGGCGGTATCATCTGGTTTGTCTATTAACTGAAAATGAGATTTCTTTTCATTTAAAGGGTGTCTCAGTAAGAGTGCACTTTTTCATTTTAAAATAAAAGGAAGTATTTTATGTCAGAGTTGTGATATTTTTATTGTATTGGAAAGAAGACATGTTCCGATTATGTATGGAATAAAATATCCGGCAAAATATCCCCACGGCTTCGATGACAAGCCATTATTCTTTCCGTGAAATTTTTCATGACTTTTGCACAGAGATGTGGCTGTATCTTGCCGATGACGCGTTGGATTTCTGATTTGAGCTCAGGAATTGTTCGGGTTTATTCGCATAAGCCCGAGATTTCACAAAACCCCAAAGAAAAAAATCGCTTGGCGTTAAATCGCACGATCTTGGTGGCCAGTTGACATCAGAATATCGTGAGATAAAGTGTTCTGGAAATCGTTGCTGCAATAAGTCGATTGTTTTATGAGCGGGGTGCCAGGTGGCGCCGTCCTGCTGAAACCACATGTTGTCCAGATTCATGCCGTCCAGTTGAGGGAACAGGAAGTCCGTTATCATATTCCTGTAACGAATGCCGTTCACAGTCACTGCATTTTCGGCCTCATTTTCAAAAAAGAAAGGTCCAATCACGCCGCCTGACCAAAATCCGCACCAGACAGTTACTCGTTGTGGGTGCATTTGTTTCTCATGGATTGCATGAGGATTTTCTAAGTCCCAAATTCGACAATTTTGTTTATTCACGAAGCCATTGAATCGAACGAAGAAAACGACTTTTTTCGAAAAATTGCCATTGACTTCACAGAACATTTCATGGAAAGAATAATGGCCTGTCATCGAAGCCGTGGGGATATTTTGCCGGATATTTTATTCCATACATAATCGGAACATGTCTTCTTTACAATACAATAAAAATATCACAACTCTGACAGAAAATACTTCCTTTTATTTTAAAATGAAAAAGTGCACTCTTACTGAGACATCCTTTATAATTTTCATGTTTTCTATATACAACAAATGCAATATTAATTTCAATTAAATTTTAATTAAACTGTTAAGAATCATTCCTCACCGTTTCTAATTTTAATATGTCTGTGGCATTATCAAATGGATACTTAATAATTTTCAATAACCTTAACTCCAAGTCAGTCATATTAAACGTTATATGTTCTGTTTTGGATTTATTTCTTCTTAAAAATACATTCGCTTTTGTTTTTGTTTTATTTTTCCAATCAGCCCACATCTAAAAATTATAAGATTTTTTATTACATAATATATTATATCCAATATGCCCATGGTTTAATCCAGTTCTATTATGTAACAAGCATCAATGTGAAACAGTAAACATTTAAGCAGTAATATTACCATGAAACATTGTATAGCCAAGGGTGTCGCCAAGGATGAACAAAACGGGCCAATTATTTCAGAACTGATTACAATGTTCTTCAAACCAAAATACAACAGTGCTGACACACTGTGCTTGATGGCAACAATAAACTGAGGTGGGACCACCATCACATATCTTACCACTTTGTTATAACTAAAGATTCTGACAACCAAGTTATGATTATTACAAGTAATGGAGGTGTCGACATGAGCAACTTCATTGCCAAGTGAAACTTGTTTGACAATTGCTTTTTGAAATGAATTTCCAGATGTGGCCCTGGTATTAATTAGAAATAACACCTGTTATAAAAGTGGCTTTGTCAAAAATATGCACGATGCAAGTACAAACATCCAGTCAGAAATATCGCAGTAATGGAAGAGACTAGAATTATTTACATCCAATTCAAAATTGGCAAGTTAAAAACTACTAAGTACCTTACACCACTGCAAAGGGTTTTTATGAACGCCACCATTAACATTATTCAGTTGTAAAGCAATTCGTTTCCAGAAATTCTTCCTGTTTGTGCCTATATACATGACTTTACCAAGTTCTAAAACTCCATCTTCACTTAGAAGATCTAACAGTTTTTTCATTTGGGCTCGAGCTACTCTGCCCGCTCTGCTCTTTATAATGCTCATTTTTGACTTCTATTTTTCTCTGGGCTATTTTGCAGTGTAATATGAAGGAATCTAAATCATTTCATATGATGGGTACTTGATGGATAGGCCACAATCCACGTAAACATGAAGTTTTGAACAACTCATAGATATTCTACTTAAGAATAACTCGCCAGAGTAAAATTATTATTATTTCTTGTAAGGTGGTAGCTTTCTCTATTATTCTGTGCTTCTATGTAAATACCTAGTTGGTAACTGTCCATTTAAATAAAGTTCTCTATGGTGGTAAATATAGGTATTTTATAAATAACCGTAAACCACTGACCGATAATAATCCGTACACTAAGTATTCATATTATATTTACAGATAGATTTGCCCAAGGAATATAATACTCTCTACGAGAGGATATGCCTATTGCATAGTATCCTATCTTCTTATCATTGATAATAACAATGGTGATTTTAACAGTTTTGACCACTGACCAACAGAGACAAATAAACTAGCTGACCAATAATTGTTTTGACTTTTGACAGATCTTGACTACAAAATGTGTCAAAAATGTACTTTCATTTCCAAATAAGGATGTTAACACATATTGATATATCAATATATTTTCTGAGATATATCGATATTTATTGGCAATATATTTTAATTCGATATATCTTTTATTCAGTATAGTAATATCTAAAACGATATTTTTTTAAGTTTGGATGCCATGAAATGTAGACCAAAATTTTAAATGCCAAAAAAATCTATTTATTAACATAATATGGCATTCCGCATTGGATTAAATTATTAAAAATCATCTGATTCAATTTGTACACTACGTAAAAAAGTAGTAACTTAAGTAACAAAAAGTAATACGAAAAAGAAACGTTACTGTGAAAAGAGAATCAAAATTGGTTAAAAAATGAAGCCATGATTAATATTTTATTTAACGGTATAACCAAAAGTGGTCCCGTAATGGAAATCTCCGCAAGCCCGCAATGTATATAATGGCCATTGTAAATATTGACATCAAAATATAACTGCACCATTTTTCTGTCATTTAATCATTACCTTTTCCATCAGACTAATCAAGGGTCTCACAGAATGTGAGCTGTGAATATTCATCGATATACCGATTATTTTTGTAGCTTATGTGGGTAAACAACCCAAGGGTATAAGAACCCCTATCGTTCATGAACCACCTTCAATATCAGATGAATTATGGATGAATTTATTTATAGTAGAGGCCGGCAAACAAGCAAGTGAGTCACTTGATGGGTGATCTCCATCACCCATAAACGCCCCAACGCCAGTTCTAAGTAGTCTGTGAACACCCCTAATAAAACTGTAGACGCGCGGCGGGGCGCGACGCACAGTGCATAAACATTAACTTTCTTAAACTATACCTGGGCCCTTACTCTTCAAACTAATTTCAATTCCAATCTAAAGCCAATCCGATTCCAATGTTAATTTAACAGTCACGTGATTCGGTACTCTTGAAAACAAAAATGTCAACATTGGATTGAAATTGGGATTGCCCCGCGATTGTTTTGTTACATGTGAAGTTAGCTATGTTTCGAGCTGCAATGGTGTTGTTCAACTCATTAGAATAAATCGGTAATAGGTCTTTAAAATGCTTTATCCTTAAAAAAACAAGGCTAATAAATGAATATGATAGAAATAGTTGTTTAATAGATTATTTTTAACGTTTTAAATACATTTGGTCGTAAGAAAATAATTAAAATCCTAAAATTACCCATGACTTTGGCTTCATGCGTTAGGATCGTTGCCTACACCACTTTAAAGAAAATACCCGGCGTAAAAGTTCTCCAATTTCAAAATAATTTGAAGTGGTTTTAGAAGTAAATTCGAAATGCAAGTTTGTATACCATTAACTCAGAGATATTGTTCGCGTTCGGTACCGTTTAGTAACAAATAATTGTGGCCGTTAAGTTACTTAGCTCATATTAAAGTTTTATACAAGTGGTAAGTAAATATACAATCATAATTCCTACGTTTACATCATTGTATCAATAGAGCAATTTCATTAAATTAATGCATGTTTTCAGTATTGGGCTGAGAAAAGATGTGCTCTAAAGAAGCAGTGTGCAGAACTCTCAGCTTCAATGAGGCGCACTGGTGGTGGGACAGCAGACAACTTGCCAGTGTGTCTGCCTTAGACAAAAGATTAGTGGCGGTGATGGGTGGACAAGAGTTTGCGACTGGTGATTCAAGATGGACAATCAATCCATTTCCTCAATCAGTAATAAATTTTAATACTTATTTACAATTTTATCATACTTGTCATATTTATTTTAAGTATACTAAATATTTTATTATTCTAATAATAATTTCATTGTTTCAGACTAGACCTACCGAGTTACCAGTTGTGGAAGAGGATGTTGTAACAGTACAAGAGTCTTCTTGTACTGTCATAGATTCTTTGCAAAACATTTCCCCTATTCCTGGCACGTCACACAATGACGCAATACCAGCATCATCCACAAGTAAGTCTTTATTCGAATTTGGTTACAAATGTTTAAATATTTCAAAAAAGCTCTCCAGTCACACTACTCAACACACACTTAAGTGTATAGTATTGGAGTGTTTTGGGACTAATCCCCTTTTGGGCTATAGCAAAAAAGAACTTCATTATTATTTATTGACTTGTTTTTTGTAACAACTCGGAAGTTTGGAACTTATTAGGTCAAGTGCTGATTTTACATTTTTTTTTATTCCAGTACCTGCGCCTCCTACGCCACTTCAGAGTATGATACCACAACGACCCCGCAGACGCCGCTCTTTAATTCCGCGGCCATTGGATATAAATATGGATAAATATGAAATAATTTTTCTTGCCTATTTGATTTAATTTGTGTTATTGTTTAATTAGTAAGTTGTAAATAAAAGCATGTCTAAGAAAAAATGTTTATTCAGTTCTCCATTTTCTTAATTTTTAATTTACATACAGTAAAAATACAATGTCATAAATAGCATAATGATAAAAAGTGTTTACATTGGTTTCAATATACTAAAATTAATATTTCATCACTATTTCCAAATTGATTATACACAATAAAATACATAAATACATATAAACATCTAACTAACAAGCATCAAGTAGCATGAAATCCAAGAGAAAGTAAAATAAAAAAAGGAAGTAAAATTATCCTAAATCTTATCTAAAATTTCCTAATTCTTTTTCCTACCTTCTACTCGCCCACAACTGCTGAACTAAAGCATTTCGCTTTTCAGTGCCTTGTCTTAGTTCAGCAGCTGTGCTGATTCTTGATTCTTGAGAAATGACAGTGTGTTCATTTCCATCCTCTGGTGTATTCTCCACAAGATCGATACCTACTCTATCAATACACATGTTGTGTAAGACACAACATGCATTAATTATTCTGGCTGCTACGTCTGGATGATAATGTAGCACCCTATGCCCGAGTAAGCACCTCCATCTACTTTTGAGTACACCAATGGTATGTTCCACTGTATTTCTTGCAGAGCAATGCAACTTGGTGTAATATTGTTCTGGGGAGCCTTCGGGAGCATCTACTATAGGTGTCATCATATACTCCCTCTGAGCATATCCAGAATCGCCTAAAAAGTATAACTAATTAAAATATATTCACAATCACAAAAACTAAAATTGATCTGACTATTTATTTACATCATACTTGCCTAGTAAAAACACATTTTCTCCATTATTGTTCAAATCAATTAAATGTTGTTTCACAGGATGTTGATTCCAGACAAAACTGTCATGTGATGCTCCTCCAAATGAAGCGTCTACTGACAGAATTCTTAAGTCTGCATCACTTATCTGAAAATTGTACTTATTTATTGGGGTAAAATAAATTAAATATTAATAAAAAGTTATTGCCTTACAATTAAAACATTTCTTGAATGGAAATGTTTGCGATTAAAAAATCTCTCTTCATTTTCTGTTGGTCTAATTATGGCTACATGAGTGCCATCAATACATCCTATAACAGATGGTATGTGAAATTTTTCATAAAATCTGGAACATAAGGAAAAGTATATAGTCATAAAGAAAAGTATATAGGTACCACTTATAAAACCCGTGTTTTAATTTGTGTTATTATAAGTAATATAAAAAATCAGTTACATTATCTAAGTTCGATAATATAATCCAGTTACTTATTTGTCATTATCATTACCTCCTTTTTATAGAATCTCTTTCCTGACGAGTTTGAGGAAACTTAATCCATTTACTTTGTACTATTGGATGGTTCAGAGCTGCCGTTACATCTCTAATAGTACGAGAAACTGATTGCTGCGACATTAGGGTTCCGTATGTGCCTCCAACTAGTTTTTGGTAACTCCCAGTCGCATAAAAGGACAATGCCACTAAAACCTGCAAGAATTACACAAGTATTAAGCTATTGATCTTCCAAACAAGTCATCATGGTTGATTAAAGTCATTTATCTAAGACAACATTTAGGTACCTTATATTTTGGTGATATATCACTTTTTCTTTTAGGAGTTGGCATAAACGGCTTAATGTTTTCGTAAATTTCCTCAAACAAATCCTTGCTCACTCTATAATTGGCTTTAAATTCGTCTTCATTCATAGAAAACGCTTTGTCCGTATAACGCATCATCCGACGCTCATCTCGTCTTTGTTTTAGATGTTTTTTATGCGAATTACGTAGAACACAGTATATAAATGCTAATCGTGCCATATTATACACTTAATATTCACGAAAAATCACTTAATAACGCAAAACAATTTCTAAAAAGTTACACTTTTGTTATTGGAAAAAGCACAATCCACGCACAATCCCAACTCAATACTGACGCAATAAACAGCTGTCAAAAAGCACTCAAGAGTAGCGTTTATCGCACGCCAAGCCCGATCCCGATTCCACTTAGTTCCCAAAATAGTCACGCAATTTCAAAACCAATGTGGCGCTAGTGTCGAACTCAAGAGTACGAAACGTTACAATTCCAATGTCGATCGATCGGAATTAAAATCAAGAGTAAGGGCCCAGTTCTGCGTTATTTTCTAAAGAAAAAAATGGCTATTTAAATATTTTTTTTAAGGTAGAAAATTAAATTATCATAGCTGCTACGATAATGTACAACACCATGCAATATTATATCGATTATAACAGGAGAGAGACATCTCACATCACTAAATTTGACTTAATTGTCAATTGATATTTGATTGCTGTCGTTGCTTGTTTATTAGCTGGTTTTCGTAAATAAAGTGTATTTATTCAACAGAAATCCATTATTTGAACAAAATACGCGATTTATTGTGTACCAACAAAAAGTTTATTGGAGGCAGCATGTTGCGGACCAAAATTCACATAGCGATAAGTGCTATTGGTGCATTTTGTGGAATATCGGCTTTTATTTGTTTTTGTCTCGTATATGCGAATATTGAGGCCGGATTATGGGCGTTAATGTCCGGTGAGTTATTAAACACACAATTTTATGTAATAAACACACAATTTACATAAAATATCTTATTTATATTAAATGTGGACTATTAGAATTGATTCTAGAACTTGTTGCAACCTTCGTCGTTATTCCACAGACGCGTAACTAACATCAGTAAATCCGTCGTTATTGTACAAATTTATCGGAAATAACACTTCCGTACGTTGTCATTATAGTTTCCGATAAAAAAACTTAAACTATGCTTAAAATTAAACTCTTCGGCAATTTTTTGTTTTCTATTATCTATGTAATGAATTTAAAAAATATCCAGCTTTCCGGTACACGGTAAGATTTTTTTAAATAGTATTATTTTTACCCTTTTAGTTCTTTGTGTGTGTAAACAAACACAAAATAAACACAGTCAAACATAGGACCTCTTCTTTTTAGGTCAGTTAAAAAAAGCATGTCAACCATTTGTTTTACCCACACACACATACATAAATAGCACACAACAAATCAAGATAAATAAAAATGTTTATTTATTATACAAAAAAACACGAATTACACAAACTAGAATTATGTTAACAAAGACTTTTTATATAATTTTAGATATAATTTTGTAATGCTCAACTCAGATATGCCAAATCTGAGTTGAGCATTACAAAATTATCAGGGGTCCCCAAACTAGGTCATGCTTGCATCTTTGTGTACCTATAGAGAGAGTTACAAGTAGCCAAAAATGCTCAAAGCACAGGTAAACAATTTTAAATCTAAAATTAAACAAATAACACATTAATTCTAAATACAAAACTAAATATTACTACCAGTGTTTCTAAAAGGAAGGAGGAAATTAGGAAGAGAGAATTTTTTTTTTATTAATAAATTAAACCTAATACATACTGTTAAATGTTTTAGTGTTAAATATATATCATATATTTTTTTTATACATTTATAAAAATAACATATTTAAATAAGCATAAATTTGTATATTGTTATTTGTTGCAGGTCTGCATGCTGTTCTCTCACTAACTCTTCATTGCCACTACCTCAAGCAATCTTTACATGTTAACTTCTCTCGCAAAGCATTGCAGTACATCAGAGACTTTGCCATAGTTGGGTTTGTCTCTGGTCTCTCATTGACAATATTCTACATATTTCTTGAATGTTATTATGGTGTTGGTAAGTTATGACAATGTCCATTTGGAACTTTTTTTATACCTGACTACTTCACAAAACAATTTAAGGCGAATTACACAATGACAATCCATGGCGCAGTAGGCTAGAAGCCGGCTGGGTAGCGATAGGCCGCGGTTTCGACTTTCGACTCCCACACCTAGACAAATGTACATAGGACCATACACACTTACTACATAGGACCAGTACAGCTGGTGGGAGGATACTTGTATCTGACTGGATAGCGACCACCGTACACTGGTGCTAAAACCTGCCATAGTGGCCCACCTTGTGTGGGTCGCGTTCCAGGGTCAGCCAGTGTATATCCGGTTCTCCCCAGGGGGCTTGCCCCCTGATCCTAACCCTTTTCCCATCCCTTTTTCCTTCGCCTCCCCCTTGGCCCTTTGACAGGCCGGCATGATCTTGCCGACCTACGATGGACACACTGTTTATCGTTGGTCGACATTATTCTTGGATTGCACTACACTTACCATCAGGTGTAGCGTAGTCACTTTGCCGAGCCAGGATAAAAAAAAAACAATAAATACATTGAATTTCTATCAAATATTAATTAAAACCATATTTTTGTTAATAACGTGACGCTAATAAAAAAAACAGTCGACGTGACCCAGTATTAGCTGTGGGATGCGCGCCTCGCCTTTGCACTTACATCGTGTTTAGTATTACTACGCCTTACATTGCGGCCTTTCGTCTCCAAAATAGCGAGTGAAGGGCAAAGGAATAGCGATTTCCCGTTTATGTATAAATAGTGTTTTATTACTGTTTCGGTAGTGGTCCCCTTACACCCTGTTTATGTCAGTGTGTAACTTTTAGCATTTACTCAGAGTTGGTGAAACAGGCACTTAGTTTTTTTTGTTCATGTTAAGCTATAAAAATCCTAACAAAACACGCGTGTTAGAAGTTTGACGCCTTTGCCTGTTTGTATTTGAAAAAAAAATCTACTTGATAATCTCTTTTGCGCGTGTTATGGTGCTGCCACACCGATGTTATAAAATGTTAACAAAAACATTTTCTAACATTTATTAACATTTTCTAACATTTGAAAACATGACATCGGCCCTTCTTTGACGGCTTCTTTGACGGCGCCGCTCTCAAAAGTACCGCCGCCCGCGGTTAAAAAATGTTAAAGAATGTTAAAAAATGTTACAAAATGTTACAAATTGTTAAGAAATGTTTATGTTTACTAAATGATGCTGCCACACCGCTGTTATAAAATGTTATATAACATTTTCTAACACCGGTGTGGCAGCACCATTAAAGGCGCCCAACTCTAGGTGGTACAATTAGACAGACTAGACATTCATTTATTTAAAAAAGTAAGTAACAATATTATTGTTCCAGTTAATGAATGTAAACATGATAACTTATTTATTTAAGTGTGTCACACACTATCAAGAGTTCATTCACAGTTTGATCAAGTTTTAGTTTTGTTTATGCATAAACAAATAATATCAATATATTTTGTGTGGTTTGATATTTTTGTTAGACAAAGTCTTTTGATTTTTTTATTAACTTGAATGATGAAGCAATTGTTGATTGTATTAAGACCATATTTTAAAAACTTATCAAAGGTCAACATTTAAAAAAAGATATTTAATGAGCAAAATTTATCGAATTAACTCATAGTTCTCACGTTCTATCAAAAATAGAATGTAATGGGAAAATAAAATTACCCATTGACCTATTAGGGAGAACCACCGGGACCACGGGGAATGCCCTTAAAATCAAACAAATTAGATATGCACTGGGGTACCAGAATTTTTATTTGGAATCCACAACAACAAACTCATAAACAAATTATTTTCAGGTATACTACCTATAAATACAAGCATAGTGATCAGGCTGGTGTGGTCTTTCATGATGACCAAATGGGGTCTACTTCTATACTATACCACGAAGAAGTATCTGCGCACGTACAACGACCATCAATTTTTCTCTGAAAACCCTTACATCGAGGAGACATAAGCTTCGTTAATTATTCAAGCTTGTATTTTTTGATTCAAGAGTTTTGCATCAATTTTTCTTTATTTTTTCTTTAAGGTATAATGGTTTAGTATTTCTTCTTTAAAGGTTGTCTTCCCTACTAAGTTCCGTAGGTATATTTTAATACACCGTCGCCTTTAATAAGGGTTTTTATTGTGATCTATCTAGTAACATTACTTAAATGTTTGTTTATTAGATAAAAAACCGTTTATAATAGAAAATTTAGATAATAAAAATAAAATTACTATATATTGCTCGATATTGAAGTATTGTTATTGTTGTATTGTAGACACAAAATTACACTAAAAGTATTTAAAGATATGAGCTTAGACTGTGAAACGTCATGCCTATTAATTATGTAGTACCTAATTTATAAATTATTGGCAAAATGAGGCTAATGAAAAAAATTTAAATGCATTTAATTAATATATAATTTACTGATTTGTAATTAATTCAAATATGATTTGTGTGTACATGTCTCGCCTACTGGTCGGATTTATTAGCGCTTTGAAAATCAGTAATACTTTTAAATTACATCAACATTGTAGACTAGAACAATCACATTATAGCATCATTCACTAATTCAAAAACCCCTCTTCTAAAATGAGGGTAGACTTAAGCCCAGCTTTAAGCCGTAAAATAATGTAATCAGGCATTTCATATTAAATTCGCATTCCATTCTTCCAATTTATAAAAAAAAAATATTTTTTTGTCAGAAAAAAGATTTGCATTGATTCATTTACTTTTCAATGATTAGGGGTTTGGGTGTGATTATATTCTGTGTACACCATGCAATAGTAGTGGTTGTCCAAAATACAGATTGAGAAAATATCTTGACTTCCTACGGAAACTGACTGTTTTCTGTTGTATTCTCGCCTAGTAACTCCTAGTAACTCTTGTCATCTTAAATTTTTGTTCATATTCACGCATAGTGCTGTTAGTTTAACTGTTTGGAGTAGTTGATTTTTATTAAAGTTGTTGACTATTTGCAAGGTATTCCGGATGAAACTGAAATGTATTTAAAAATAACATTTTAAATGAGTTTTTTGCTAAGTATAGATTTCTGTACACGTAATTGGTCCGTTTTTCAATCAAGTGTAAAATCGCTACTATAATGTCACGCGCATTATAAAACCTTATAGTATTATTTATGGACATCCTTTGTGGCGCATTGGGCGAGTAGCCGGCTGTGGAACTAGAGGCCGCGGGTTCGATTTCCGCACCGGGGCAAATGTTTGTGTGATCCACAAATATTTGTTTCTGGTCTTGGTGTCTTCGCCCTAGAGGGAATTGACGTAAGACAGGTGGCCGGGTGTAAAAACTACAAGCCAAGTTTTTGTGTAACGTGTGTTAAAAAAAATATAGTGTCGACCTCATTGTGAATAGGATGTTTATGGATACAGGAGTGAGTATCTAACTTAGCCTGCTCAGAACTTTGGTCCCCGGAACACTCCCATTTTTTTTTTTATATTTCTATACCCACACTTGCCCGTTCTTTCACTTTCTAATATCTATAATTTAACCCAAGTGATTATTGATCAAATTAACTTTTTAAACTTAGATTACGTAATAGCTAATTTTCAATTCTAAACATATCCTTTATGTTTGATTCAATCTGTCTGATTGTACTATTTATCACTAATGTTAAGAAATTTAAGAGTATAACGCATGTACCTAATTTTATGTATAGATAAATAATTGTTTCCTTAACAAAGCGGTTGCCGTTATTGAAATTTTCACCAAAATTGTGTCAGGGTAGTTACAAATAAATGACTTATTTAAATATATTTGTTTAATTTTTAGGGATACCTACCAACGAAATCCTTTTACACAGCCCTGCTCCGCTTATCTGTTTGTCCTGCCTTTAATGAGCTCTATTTTTTAAATGTAATAAGCAGAATTTTCATGTTTTATATTATATTTAATTAAATGATGAGACGAGCAAGACACTCGCCTGATGGTAAGCACCATGCTTGCCCAAAAACAGAAGCAACACCACACAGAACTTTGAATTACAAAGCACTGCATGGCCGTCTGTTAACCAGACACATAAGATGTTGTCTCGTAATGTCCAGTAATTTCACTAGCTCCAATGTCCTTCACAACCGTGCTTACACACTGCTGCTTGGCGGCAGATATAGACAAAGCGGCGCGGTGGTCCCGACCCCGTGCCACCTAGTTATAAATAATAATAGGTATGTGTTATGAACAACAGCGATTGCTCAGCGGAGAGTGGTACGGATTTTTAATTATCGAAATAGATTACTAGAATATTTAATTGTAAAGATAATCACTAGTTACTAGTATGTTTGACTCCGAATCCACTTGTCTTGGTTTTTCAATGCTGTTAAATGAAAATGTTCGACATTGATATGCATGTAAAGCCGATCCTGACACGTTAATGGGTGTAGTGAGATTTTTTTTTACAGCAGAGGTAAGCAAATGAGCAAGTAGGTCACTTGATGGTCTTATTCACCGCTCATGAATACCCACAAGTAGTAATATTACACCCAACAGTCACACATATAGTCCTGACCCCTGTTATGTTAAACTGTATCGCGGGTATCAGGAACTACGAGGGACTTGCGGTTTCTACAACACCCAGACTCAAAATATATAATTGTGGATCAAGCAGACATTTGCGTCAGTGCCAGAATCGAAACCACGACCTGTCGCTTCTCAGTCATCTTCTTCCGGACTGCGTCACGTAGGCTGTCGACATCATGACCGACCTAAAGGAAAGAGAGGTAACTAGCCAAGGGGAATGGTGATTTGAGTGGTAGAGCCATGTTGTAGATGGTTTTGTCTCAGGCTGGCTCGACCGGGTTCTTACCACTATCTCACAGAAAACCGATGTAAAGTAGCGGCTTGCTGCTGCGTTTCGTACGGTGAGTGAGATATCCGGAGGCCCAAATCCCCGTCACCTTCCCAATGCCTTTTATCCCTTCCCTTTAAAGTCGGCAACGTGCCTATGATTCTTCAAGTATTATGGGCGTACATGGGCAGTGGAGATCACTTACCCTCAGGTGACGCACTAGGTCGTATGCCGGTCTATACTATAAAAAAATAATTGTGCCTCCAATAATGCCTCTCACTGTACCGTTATAATAGCCATAATAATAATGTGCACGTCGGTTTTCTGTGAGACATGGGTAACCCGGTCGACCAGGCCCATTTCTACTACAGACAATTGTTTACAGGATGGTTCTACTATATAAAATGATTGAGATTGCATTTTTTGCTGGATACCTTTTAAACCAACATTAAATATATAAATACTATAAATAAATAACACCCAACAGTCACACATATTGCCCTGACCCCACAGTAAGATACGAGACTTGTGTCGTGGGTATCAGGAACTATGAGAGATTTTCGGTCTCACAACACCCAGACCCGAAACAAATATTTGTGGATCAGACAAGTATTTGTCTCGGTGCGGGGATCGAACCCACTATATTAAACTACTATATGTACACATATAATAACAGGGATGTAGCAAAAGTCAAACGGATTTGGCGTCCCTAACCTAGAGTACTAGTGGGTAGAGCAAGTTCGATTCGCTTTACCCCGGGGCCGGATTTGAGCGCAAATCCAGTCATTGAACCGTTGCAGTTGCGTTTGTAAGATCCTACTATCCTTCTAATATTATAAACGCGAAAGTTTGGATGGATGGATGTATGTTTGTTACTCTTTCACGTAAAACCTACTGAATGAATTTTAATGAAACTTTACAATAATATAGCTTATACATCAGAATAAGACATAGGCTACTTTTTATTCCGGGAAAAGCAGATTACGCGGAGCCGCGAGCAATAGCTAGTACATAATATTTTCTTATTATTGACTTTAAGTTGTTAATATTGTTTTGCTGAAAATCTGTTATATAATTAAATTAATATTTTTTCCTCATGTGGTTACTCATACATATGTAAGTACATATTTTCAAAAAAAGTTCCTATACACTTAAGCTTACGCATGTATCCCCGAAAGAGTAAGCTGAGGTGCACCCACGGTTCGCCGAGCTTACGTCCGTCCTATGATGTGATAGGGCGCGAGCCTATCGTCATACCGGGCACATATTCTAATCCCAGGTAACTCATGTGTGATTTATTGATTAATTTAGAATCGAAAACTCAATCACAAATTGAGATTGCTCGACCACAATTTGAATCCAAGACCTTGTTTTATCAGTCTAAACTAGCCACTAGACCAAAGAACCCATTTGCCCAGTTGGAATATCTCTACAATTAATATAGATCAGAAAACAAATTCTAAATCGGGATTTTCATTAGCTTGGGTGTTCCGTTAAGCGTTCTGTGGCTAACACCGATGCTCGTAGGCCCGTACAGTGTACATACAGCGAAGTCTGTGAATCAGTTCGCAGATGAACGCGCGGCACTACACACGGACTACGGACGTTCCGTTCTACAGAGAACTTACGCGGGAACATGTTTACGAATTAAAAAAACAGTGCGTGCATTAAGTTCAGGTACATACAGTCAACAATTTAATTAACCTGTGGTGTGCTGAAAAGCTGATGTGTGGGATTTGAACTGACCATTTAAGAAGTGGTAAGCAACATAAATTAAGTTCAACTTAATTTTTAAAATCATGTTAACACTATGCTATTTTTAGTTAGTATGTAATATAGAAACTAGTCACATAAAAACTATAAATGACACCTTGTTGTAGTTGTTTTATAGATGACACTGCAAAGATTGATTTGATTAGATATGCATAATATGTTCTTCCGGGTTAGTTATTATAAAGTTATATCAGCTAAGTTAATTCAAATCGTTTTATAGTTAAAAGGGAAAGGAAAGTCGCAATCGAATTATGAATGTAAATTAACTACGTGCTTATAATTTTGTAAATATTTTAAGCGCAACAAAGTAGTTATTTGCCTAATATTATTTATTGTTCAACTCTTTTTCCATTTGGGTGGGTTCGTAACCCTGAATAACATAGGACTCGCTTGGATCGTATAGATACTAGATCTAGTTTTTGTGCAGATATAGCTAAAGTACTTGTTGATCTGGTTTTGATAATACATACTTTGTAGGGAATATGTTAGTGATCCATTGCACTAGGACTAGTTAATAAGTCACTAGTAACGTCTTTCCGTTTTGTTATAGGTACCAAGTTCTTTAACGGCGCGATTGAGAATAAATGAATGTTTCATAAATCTCTAATTGGTTACTTACCAATATTGGTAAAATTATGATCACATTTGAAATAGGTACCTAGTTTAAACCCTATTCATTTCTTAAGATCAATCAAAGTGTCAATTACACTCAGATTATCTGGAATAGATCATTTAAGATTACACTATACGCAATAAAACTTATAGAAAAGGGATAGATATTTGTTTGCGTTTAGGTTTTTGATTCCCTGTGGTAGTCAATAGATAGTCAATCATATTGCAAATTATTATCGTCTAGTTATGTAAAGCCTAGTTTTAGAATTAAATAAATACAACACAAACAAGCATGTGTACAAAGCAATATATTGAAATTATCATAACGATATTTGTGCAAAAAATATATTTTTTGTTTGATGTAAGTAAAGAAACGAATGAGTTTATATTTTATTGAGTAAAAGCATAACTCCTGTAGGTACCCTGTTAGCGAAAGTTGTATTGTGATACTTGCACGTCTTGGGTAAATAATAATCTTTTTATGTTTTGGTCATGGTATACTGTTATTTTTATAACCACAGAAAAAGTTATTTGTCTCCGATTATTCCGAGACCAATGAAAGTCTACGCAATTTACGCTTCCAGCATTGTGTGGCCAAAAAATAAATTTTCCGACACGACAAAAAGTGATTGGATGGAACTTTTAAATGGTTTAATACAGAAGTTCTTACTTCTTGCCTCTATAATTTAAGTAAATTTAATATAAAGCCTTACTATAACAATAACTAACTTCTCCACCCACTTTCTCTATATAAGGGTAGAATTTTGAAAAATACTATAGTAAGCATGTACCTACACGTTTCAGTTATTATGCTAAGGTCATTTTTAATAAAAGTGAATTTAACCAGATTTTTTTATTTTTGGAAGAAAGAAGAAAGAAATTAAATTTATTCGCAACAAACACAAAATACATACCTATAAAAAAATACAAAAAACACTCAAATTATATTTTTTATATAAACTTTCGTATCCCTTTTCACCCCTAAAATCTCCACAATGGCTGTACAAATTTAGATTTGGTTTTTAGTGATGTATGAAGATAAGTTTGGGCTAAGTGTTTGTTTGCTTTAAATTGGTAGATAAAAAAGTTCAATATCGAGACTGCGTATTAGTCGTCAGCTTAACGCAAGCCCTAATACCTATTTAAATAATCATGTCTAATGTAAGAACCACAGAAAAGGTTGTGTGGTATAATCTGTTAAATAAAACAAAGGTCGAATGGTCACGAGCCACTAGTTATCTTTTGTAACTATTAAGTAACACGCATTTCTTGCAATTCATAGACGGAACTAGGAAGGGCAAGAGAGCCACGATATAATACTAATCGGGGCTATTAGCTATATTAGCTACTATAATAGTAGTTAATATATACCCTGTCGTATTTTGTTCTTGTATTTATATATTCTTGATATTTTAACTCGCATACCTTTATGCATCGAGTATGATTTTTATTTTTACGTCATCATGTTATTATATTCTTAACCGATTTCGATAAGGAGGTCGTTCTCAATTCGTCGGTATATTATATGTTTTTTATGTATTTTCACGCATAACTTCAACTTTTATGCATTTATTGGATGATTATTTTTTTATTCATCGGTTTTATTCCGATGGTGATACGGTACAATTTTCATTAGGTTTTAATGATGTTGTTCCAAACTCCTTAAACTCTTTAACGGACAACACTGTGATTCCGATTTTAAAGTAGTTTTTTTAGTTTCTTCCAAGTTTCTATTTCTATAATATATTGTTGCTTTTTGGAGCTACGCGGGTGCAGTACTAGTCGCACCTCTGCCTACACCTCCTGGGAAAGGCGTGAGCTTATATATTGCTGAATCCGTATGGCCACCATCTAACAGAACGTGCGTTAATATCAAATAATGTTGGGTGTGACTCACACTTGAGGTACGCCATAAAATAATGTGAAATGTCGAGTTAAGTATCTATGTACCTATCTCTTTACTTGTTAGAGGCATATTTTATTTTGCTTAGTTTCTAGTATACTGTGCCAAATTATAACTACACATTCTTTTCTCGTAGTGATACTATCAACAAAATTACGTGCTTCGTGAGTCACCAAGCTTTTGCTCGCAGCTCCATACGCGTTATTTTTTTTCTTACTGAAAACTCAAGTTCATAACAACATTAAATGGATGCAAATATGCAAATCATTTTTTGAACGAAGTTCCTTACGGCAGGCTTGGAGGGGATAGGGATTTCGCTGCGTGACCGAACTGAAAAAAATGTGATAGTAAAACCGTAAGAAAAATGCGTGGAAAAAATGCGTGGAATAAAAGCGTTAAATGAGACGTGTTCCTTTTTTAAAATGAAATTCATTCAGCCAGTTATTGAAGTATTTTTATATCTCCTTCGATTTTTAAAAGATTACGCTAGCTCGTTATTATTTATAATTACATAAGTTGATAAAAAATGCTATACAATAGCTTTACCGCGGCAGTCTCCGAGTGCCACACGTCTTTTTTTTATTTCTATTTTTCTATTCTATTTCTATGTCATTTTATGTTGTCAAACAAAAATAAAGAGACATATTTTGTTATTTTAGTTGATAATTTGAATTTTTTGCAATTTGTGTCGATTCTACATTAGCCGAAGGAACTTCGTTCCTACCTGGTGTCCCACGACACACACCAATTTTTTTTTTTTATCCTGATGGTAAGTGTAGCGCAATCCAAGAATAGTGTCGACCAACGATGAACAATGTGTCCATCGTAGGTCGGCAAGATCATGCCGGCCTGCCAAGGGGGAGGGGAAGGAAAAAGGGATGGGAAAAGGGTTAGGATCAGGGGGTAAGCCCCCTGGGGATAACCGGATATACACTGGCTGACCCTGGAACGCGACCCACACAAGGTGGGCCACTATGGCAGGTTTTAGCACCAGTGTACGGTGGTCGCTATCCGGTCGGATACAAGTATCCACCCACATCAAACTAAAATTAAAATGCTGTTTTTATTTTGCTAGTTCTTATGGAGAATTTATCATGAATGCAGGTTTCCTTCATTAATACAAGCGCTATTTAAAAATATACACGTAATGCACACGAATATACACACAACTTAGTATCAGAAGCGCATGCTCTTGGGGCTGGTTGCGAACCTGCGACTCTCGTCTTAGCAGTCCGTACTACATTTTTTGGCGAAATTTTGGCGAGAATTCTATCAGTGCGGAATTAACACTAAAACTCCGACAAAACCTTGAAATCGAACATTGTTTCATCGTTCTTATGAACACTTGAAATTTATTATATACTAGTATTCGCTCGCGGCACCGCCCGCGTGAAATTCTGCACCGTTATATTATCGATATCGCCCGTGTTGATCAACGATAATGTATGATTCTAATAGTGAAAGAATTTTTAAAATCGGTCCAATAGTTTCAAAAGCTATTCAACGCAAACAAACAATCAATTTATGATTAATATTAGTTTAGATTTGTTATTGCCGAACTGCATAATAAATAGCGCAAAGTCATAAAACAAAACGTGATGGCATGTTCCAGGTCGCTTCCAGGTACCCAAAGTGCCTGGTCCTGTCCCGCCCACACTGGTTCAATGTGGCATATGACCCAAACCTCCTTACTGTGAAAGTGGGTCCATGCCCTGCAATTGACGCATATAGCCGATACTGTTAGATACTTTCTTAATACAACACCTGCTACAATCTTAAGTGGCTTAGACCACTTTTATAGTTATAAAACTGTAAATCAATTGTAGAGGTTACCTCCGGCTTGTCATTGACAGATGTATATACTTTAGATATTTTTTTAATAGCATATACTGGCAAATAAGCAAGTGGGTCACCTGATGGTAAATGACCGCTCAAGAGGAGGAGATTTGGGCCTCTGGACAACTCACTCACCGTACGAAACGTAGCAGTAAGCCGCTACGTCAGTCTTCTGTGAGTTAGTGGTAATAACCCAGTCGATAATGATTGATGCTGTAGACAGCGTGGCTCTAATAATTATAAATTATCGCGATTATGAAAAAAGGTTCAGAGTCAAGTTTTATATTGCTGTTCCACGTTTATGTATATTATTATTAAATATAATAACATTAAATTTGCAATTTTCAAGCATCGGCACGACAGCCACAGACGCTGCGGCCAGCGCAGTCTAATCTCTGTTTTTTATTACAAGGTACCTCAGAAATCCATAAAGTTTCCTCTTATAGGCAGTGATGCTATATTATTTATGCTAATACGTTTAATAATGATTATTTAGGAATATTACGTAAATTATTATCTAGAAGTTAGATCATTTCCTACTTTTATTTTAATGATAAATTTAATTCACTTGTGAGTAATAAATGGATTCTAATTAAAATGCGTCGAATTTAGCATTCTATGAATTTTATACGCTTAGGTACGCTAAAATTCATACTATACATACATCATTTTATACGCTAAAACTTTGAAATGAATATTATTTTAAAATATAGTCTTTCGGGATCAAATCGTTTAAATATTTTTTCTGTGCGTTGTTGACGAAGAACAAAAATGTAGTCTAACAGAAATATTTAGGTTTCCAAATAATGATTTTTATGTTTTATTTGGGACGCTAAAAATAACCATATTGGCAACTATATCTCCACGGTTCAATAATAGTCAAATTAAATGATTAATCACACATTAATTTATGAATTAAAATCTCATTCATCGTGTGAATGTGTCGAATTACGTAAAAATGCACCTAACATTAGTGAAACCCATTATGTTACGTGGACTTCCTTAAGTTCCGATATTAAATCACTTTATAGCTTCGTTCAAACTGGTTTGTAATTAAATTACCGAAACAAGAAAATAAAATGCACGTAATGAGAGAATTATACAATTGGAACACACACAAGAGATCATCTATTTTAAGTTGGAAACGATGAAAATGAAGTTCAAATTTTATAAGTGATCATTTTATAAGCCTGAATATTCAATATTATACATACATACGCACTCACGCCTGTAATCCCTGAAGAGGTAGGGAGAGGTGTAACCAGTACACCCACATTTCGCCGAGTCTATCTCCGGCCCATGATGTGATAGGGGGCGAGGCCATCACCATACCCTGCACAATTCAGACGTTGTGCTGATATTGAGCATTTCGTGATGGAAAAATCTATCACTTTTACCCGTCTCGGAGATCGAACCCGAGAACTCAGCACAACAGTCGTACCCTGTACCCTTTACAACTACGCCACCAAGGCAGTTAATTATATTTAATATTATTTTGTAAGATAATGAAAATTTAGCTTTAAATAAAATAATAAATAACGACGTACATATATAATGCTTTGAGTCTTAATCCGAAGAAAATTAGTGCGTGAAACATTTTACATATCGTTAATTTTGGTCGTTTAATTAAATCTTTGTTGTTTAGTTTTATGTTAATTGTCTTAACTGTTATTGTTACTTCATATCGTAGAATCAATAAGAACTTCGATTCTAAATTCTTTACTATCTTGAATTCTAACACAATTTTAAAAATCGTGTCACCAATAGGGAAGTATATTAGTATTCCCTGGTAAATCCTAAGCACCGACATGTGCAACATCAGTAACCCGTCCAAGATCATTCGAAAGCAATATACATTAGTGCAGTACGTACAGTTATCTAATAGACGTAAGTTTATTCGTTCCGTTCCGTCAGCGAGGGTAATGGTCATCGTATATTCACCACACCACCGGCAGATACAGGAACAGGTAACGTGTTCAACGTACTAATGAACGTTTTCAAACGCTACCTAATAAAATTAGGTACATATATTCACGTGCAACTGCAACGAAAATTTTAATTGGACGATATTCATCGCTCGTCTGGACCTAGTTTTGTATTGTATTCATGATTACATAAATGGTGGCAGTTCTTAGAATGCCTTAAGTAGCAGTTTGGACAATTTAATTATGTATAGTGTTCAGAATCTGTCGCTATGTCTTTATTTTGTTATTACTGGTATCTTCGTTAGCGAAACTTACATTGCTTGATTTATATAAAAATGTCTTGTATTTGGGTTTCTATAATCTTGTCTAATCTTTATTATCGTTATCTAACATAGCTCTTCAACCAACTCAATGTACGTTAATACCATCGAATTATAAAAAAAACTTGGCGATCTAACCTTCAGTAAAAATGAAGTGGAATAAGTTGTTATATTTTCTAAATAACTTTGAATTTCCCTAGTTTTTGACTCTACAATATTTCTTAACTCATAACAACTAGGTATTTCTAAGTAGTTGATTATTGATTTTTTATTTTATCAAATTGTCATAAATGCAAAATTTAGTGCATGATTATTTATTAAGTATTTTTAGAAAAGTCCAACAGACCATAATATCACAGAATAATATTTATACTAATTTAAAAGTTCTTTTCTAAAAAAAAGGCTTGTTATTTCTCAGCATTATGTATTACCGTAATTTGACTAAAGTTGGTTGGTTTCTGCGGTTTATCTAACGATAATATTTTACCGTCCAGTTTTAGGTCATACTATTCAAATTTAGCACGCAAAATAAAACTCACTTAACGAAGCAGGTTTGAGTCGTAAAACTTTACCTGCAAAAGTATTCTTCAATGTCTTAATTAGTAACGGTATTTTTACGATAGTAACAAGTAGTCGTCACATATATATAAAAAAAGATTTATTAAAGATTTAATGAAGTAATTAAAATTAAAAACGCTTTAAATACTAGTGATAATCAGAATTATTGAGTAAAATCCAAATAAACAAGTCCTAGTTTACTCATTAAGCATCTTGTGAAACTAAATGTTAACTCAGATACGAAATAAAATAGTAGGAAGCACTAAATTTAACAATTTGGTAAGGCTCATTAAGACCATATAATATTACATGCACTATAATTTTGCATTAGTTTTTTATTAGTAAACACTTGCAATTAGACTAACATGTGGAAATCGGCTCAAACGATGTGGCACGAGCCGATAGTTGCAAAAGATCCGGCGAACTCCACCTTGGCTCATTGTAGCTCTAACATCAGCTTATCCTTTCATTGTAAAGAACCCATCCATATTGTGCCCATACTATTGTTTGAATTACGAAATACATACTGGACGCTGGTATTCGTTTTACAATACCTTCTACAAAGTTTTCACGACTTTAATTGCGAAATTTAAACGACAATTGTCGATAGCGTAACAAATTACAAGAAAAACTAAGAAACTCACAAACAAACTAAGAAACTCACAAAAAAACTAAGAAACTCACAATTAGATCGGAGTAGAGTTTGTAGTAAGTACCATACCTTTAATGGAAAAAGGAGGGAAACGGGCAGGAGGCTCACCTGATGGAAAGTCGCCCATGAACATCTGCAACACCGGAGGGCTTGCAAATGCGTGGCCGGCCTTTCAGGAAAGACTATGCTCTCTTTTTAAGGTTCCCAGGTCGTAACGGTTCGGAAACATGGCCGGCGAATGGTGGCTGGTTCCACACAGTGGTTGTACTAGGCAGAAAATGCCTTACCACTTAGATCCTAATTTTTTTAACTCAGTTTCGTTTCTATCGATAACTAAGAGTAATTAAAGAGTTTTCCGTATTTTATGATTGAATTCGATTCAGAATGATAAGTATTAATTTTAAAACAGTACTACAGTATTCTTGATAACTCCTATTTGTGTAATTATACAAATGTAGTTGCGAAACCTAAAAGTCTAGACTTCGTTGTAAGTAGATTTGGAGTAATAGGGCACCACACAGGCTGAATTTATAATAAATCTCAATTAAGAATGTACATAATAAGAATACAATTGTGTTAACTTTGGTGAGTTCGAGGCAATATTTGCAATAACGTTCTTAGCCGTGTGTAACCCTCGAGTATGTGAAAGCAGTACTGTCCCCTATTGTCAATGCTTTTACAAACATTACGCGAATAGGCCAAGAGACAGGTAATCTCGACTTATTAAGTAACAGCTAACAATGTAAAATAGCAGACAGTTGAGGCCTTGCGTATGCAACGTTTATGCTAATTCGGAAGAACATTCACATTTTTGTACGGAACGAATTTTGGCACAAAAAGCCGAAAATCAGTTCATGGACGCAATAACTCAGCTGATAGTTTAATTTGTTACACTGTGCGAAGAAAATCATCATCATAAGAATACGAGAATTCTGTAACGGTACTACCACAATATATTTTAAAAGTCGGACGGGCCTACATTTTCTTGCATTTACAAATCTTGTACTATTACGTGAGGTTCATTTAATATTCCACTTTCTAGATTACTTCTTGAATTTAAATCTTGTGTTACGTTAGATTTATTTGTTTTTCGACGAAAAAAATACTGAGCGTTCTTGTGTAGTAATTGGAATACATTATCATATTTAAAAGTTTACCTAGTTACATTTCATGTATTGAGTGCAGTTTCGAATGCATATCACAAATAATAATATTTATTTTAAAAGTAAATAAATCATCATAACAATAATAATTATAATAATAATTTAATAATAATAAATTTAAATAATTTATTATTATTAAATTATATTATTTATTTTATAATTTTTTATTCATCATAATAATTATCATAACACTAATCGTTTTTGATAATACTTCATTTCCTAGGTCCACTAATGAATACGTATTTATGAACTTGCAGCAAATTGACGATTTCAAAATGTATTGCTTCTGAAGATACTGGTTGTAAAATATCAAGTTTCTAATCGCCTATCGCATCACTTATTTACAGAGGTTATAAGAATTAAACCTAATTTATGTTATATTAAATTTATTAGCATAACTCATAAAATATTTACGGTTATGCGGAAATTACGGCGTAAAATGACGAACATAACACACTGAATCATAATTATTAAACTAAATTGCTATATGATGTGTTATTGCTTCAAGTTTACGTAGAATAAACCGCCTTGGAACCGCCTAGGGCGCGGTGATGATTTATAACTGAACTTGACTTAGGTATGTACAGTCGCGTTTCTTAGCATTTTGTTACTCCCGCGCTATTCGTGATGCGACTATGTTCAGTTCTTAGATGTAAGATAACCATGATTCGTCTGAACTCTACAGAGTGTTTTCCAGTCTCGGCGAACAGCTAAAGATGTTGACTCTGAAGATAATCAAAAGCCAGAATTCATAAAACCAAATATCTTGGTAGTTGCAAGTTTGGTTATTAATCTATCAATCATTGTAGTCATGGATCCAACATGTATTCTGCAATGTGATATAAGAAATTATTTTTTCGTCATAATTGTTTATCAAATTAATTCATCACTGACTCATATTATAGACTACGTATAAAATAATTATGTAAATATTAATCCTCTGATCTCAGATGTAGATGATTTTCCGGCATAATCATAAAACTAGCTTCATGATACTAGTAAAACATTTGATAACATTGAGATGGGTAATACGCGCGGATCCGCTCGGACGCGCACTTTCGCGTGTTGCGCAATCTGTATACATTGCATTACCTTTATAAAGTTTCAATTTGTTATCGTTTAACATGTTGTATAAGAGGATGTGTGCGGTTATTTTGTATAACATTGCATGTGATAAGATTTTTTTTTTGCAATAAATCGATTTTATTTTTCCGACCGCGTCGACTCATGACGACAAAGCTTTCTGTTTAAGTTTCTTTGCCGACTATTCAACTGCAACTTATACAAAAATCGCTTGTATCTTTAAGTTTATATTTATAGAGACTAGTAACACATTATGATTCATCAATAAACTCTATTGATTTTATGTAATCTTATAATGTTTTCCCGGTCCAGTTGTGATGGAAGGAATTAAAACTCCTTCCTCTTTACCCAGTGTACAGTATTTAGTTCCTGATACCAAGACACAATTTTTTTTCTCGTAAATTATAGGTGTTTATTACGAACTAATAATTCAGACTAATATATATATAATAAATAATATATATACGAGGGACTGGAACTGCTTATTGTGGTGGTATTTCTATTATTTCAACTATCCCACTTAACCAATCTAAAAACTGACTAGGAATATAAAACAATAGGATTCACAATTTGATACATGAATTCTCATGAACAGCCATCCATAGTATTCGAGGTTAATTGACTTATTGCCACTGTGAGCGTATGCACTAACACTTTCTCCAAATGCCATAATAAAAAATTCGCACCATATAAAATGGGAACAACTTTGAAAATAAAAAGCGAGCGTTGACCTATTGCTATATCATGACTGAAGAAAAGGTTATTTACAGCTGTAATTATCTATATTTGTGTATTACTGAGACGTGTTTAACTAACTTCTAAAAAACAGCATGTTCTGAATTCAGCGAATTTTTATTTTGTTTTATTTGTCAATATTTGTTGAATAATTTGTTCGATAAAATTTAGCTGCGATATGGCCCTATATACCTACTTAAATTTAGTTAAGATTTGATGACAGAGTAAGGAATAGAAAAATGTAAACTCAAAATCAAAGGATAACAGCATACTCGTGATTTTACCTATTAGAATTTACATGCCAGCTACCTGAAAAGACACAAAAAAATAAGCTTTAGCAAAACTTAAAAACCGTCATAAAACAGGACTTAAAAAATGACGCTGAAAAGTCAAAAATAATAATTTGTGGAGGTTTCTTTTTATATTTTGTAAAATGAAAACCCGCTAAATTCCATCCATTATTTGTTCACGTAAAGTTTTACTTTAACTTCTAATCCTAATTCACCAACGGAAACTAATCTAAAATACAATCAAAATGGATTATTACACTATTTTTTCCACTATAGTTATTGTAATCTCGAAAAGCGCTATTCCTTTATTGAGGCTGGTAAAAAGCGAGACCCAGTGAAGCACAACATTTCCTCGAACCGAGACGGAGTGCGTCGCTCCCGTTGTAAGAGTAACGGTGGTCCCCATGCCACCGGTAAAGATGAAGCTAATGTCTGTGGCTTTACATAGACACTAGATGATTATGATTGTGATGATAATCCTATCCTACTAATATTATAAACGAGAATGTTTGTAATTATGGATGGATGGATGTGTGTTTGTTACTCTTTCACGTAAAAATGTATCATTTTAATGAAACTTTACAATAATATAGCTTATACATCAGAATAAGACATAGGCTACTTTTTATCCTGGGAAAAGCAGATCACGCGGGCGGAGCCGCGAGCAAAAGCTAGTTATTGACTATAATTCTCAATGCCAGATGTAAAGGCAAAGGACATCAAATTTTTGCCTTCATTGACAATTATGTACTGCTTTATTTTG
The DNA here is from genome assembly GCA_949126905.1 of Amorpha juglandis. Taxonomy (NCBI): domain Eukaryota; kingdom Metazoa; phylum Arthropoda; class Insecta; order Lepidoptera; family Sphingidae; genus Amorpha; species Amorpha juglandis. The sequence goes on from OX421380.1 coordinate 4,925,847, forward strand.
ATAAAACTATTGTTAATGGGTAATTTTGAAGGGGTGCTGTAGAGTTGCTGTGGAAGTAAGACGAAATCACGGCTAAACATAACTGTTATGCAAGGAAATTAATATATCTATAAAATATTCTTCTTAATTCTTTGGTACGCAGGTTTCATCACGATGTTTCCTTCACCGTTAAAGTATGCGGTAATTTTACAATTAATCCACACTTAGAAAAGTCAGAGATGCATGCTCTTGGGGCTGGTTTCGACCCTGCGACTTTTGCCTGGACAATACATACCAATCCCCGCTATCGCTGTAATAATAAGTAGTTACAAATAATTAGGTAAACATTTAGAAGTACGTAACTGCGTATAGATTTTCTAAAATTTTATTTGGCCGATACAATATCGCTGATTAAATATCAAAACTACCGATTTTAAAATGCTCGTACATCTGATAGCACCTGCAATTCATAACCTTGGCTCAACTATGAATCTTTATGTTATTGCGTATCTGAACTTTCTTCACTTCAAATTAGCGTATGACTGAAATATCAACACCTCAATCGTCGTACATACATGAATCAATATTGGATTTTTTATAAAGATTCCTTTTTTAATCCTGGCATGGCAAAAGTAATACACGTGATGTTGGGCACAGTGAAATATAATGATGACCGCCAAGAGACATTGCGGCAGAAATATGCAGCAGACTGACTGTGTAAAGCCAAAAGCAAATCCCTGCATTTGTACTACGCGGCGGTATCAAAATTAGCGTGCCTAGGTAGATATGAAGTCACGCACATTTGTAAGTGGTAGATTCATGTTGTAGAGAGTTTTGTCTACAACATGAATAGGTCGGCTCGATCTTGTACGCAAGTGTATTATAAATAAAAAAAAATAAAAAAGACGCTTTTATAGAAAATCCAACTAATAAATAAATTTGTAGATTTTTTTTTTATTTTATTGTAAAAAAAAAAGCGTGGCGGTGGTACCAACCCAGACGGCCTCATGCATACGAGGGCCGTACCACCAAATACATATGTACTGAGTTAGCGACGAATCGTATTGGATAAAAGTAAAAAAAAAACCAAAAAAATATTTATCCCGGATCTTCAATGAACCGGGAACTAAACCTCCACACTTTACGATATTTGCAAAAACTTCTCGCCACAATGGTAGAACTGACGATGCGTGTCATTGGGAATGTTATGCTGTCAAACGACCAGCATACCACCCGTGATTGTACATGGTACACCTATCTTCGCACTATAGTTATCTGTACGCTAGTGATTAAATACTATAGGCAACCGACTATTGTGGTACTGTCTGATGTTAGTAAGGACTAGTTGTATGGTATTCTATTATAGTAAGTAGTATTAGTGCTGTATTCAAACTGTCCTACAGTTGGGTACGGATCTCTTCCATTAATCATAGGTATTAGGATTTAATCGACCGATCGGTGGGTCAATAGACTTCATATACCTTCGATATTCTTAGTTAGAATTCTCAATTATGCAGACACCCTTAGGAGGTGGGAACGAATCTGCGACCTAGCTGCCTTAAAAACAAAAGAGTTTATCTACTATCATCTTTTTATAACTGTCATTTCTTGAGAGCAAGCAAAGGCTCGCGGCATACAGTCTAGCTTGGAATGTCACATTCCAAGGAATCTCACATTCCAACAGCACGCGGCGCCCTCACGCTTTTTGTCCAACGACCGTCTACACTCCATTAAAACTTTTTTTAACACATTCTTTAGTAGCTATAAAATAATTCTATCAGCAATGCTTGATTGAGGTCAATTCAACTTCATTGTTCTTTAGCGTGCTAGTTAAATTGACATACGAGTACATGTTGAAAAATGTGCAGTTACTCCTTTTTTGAACTGCTTAAGTACTCTATTTATCTTTTCAAGACGAATACCTACCTCAAAAAACTATTGGTCACTGCTGAAATCCAATAATTAACTGATCCTGCCACTATATGGTGATCAGAATCACCATATTGTGGCATTTAGATGCCAGGAATTGTTATGTGTATATTGTAAAATATGATATTATAATCTGAATTTAAACAAATCATACTCAAATATGTTTATTTTTTAAAAACGTACATTTTCACTTAGTATGCCTCCTTTAATGACCCCTAAAATATCCGATACTTTTTGACGCTGTTTCACTTTAAAATAAGAGCAAACATTCCTTAGCTATGTTATTACATATATATAAATATCTGTGTTTATGCTTAAACTTATATGTTAAGGTTATATATTCAGTGCATTCTATCTAAGAATTGAATAAAGCATTGTTGCATTATGTTGAGGCTGTCGTTTCAATTTATCTTTGTTCGTGCATCCAACAATATAAAGTAGGCCTCAGTCAATCCAGTGTGCCTGTCCTTCGCTATTTTATTAGAGGCTAAGGGCCCTGCCAGGTCGGCTTGCTATCTGAGAAAATGCATAGTTACTACAAAAACAATATAAGAAAGCAGGTCGTGGTATGGAACTGAATAAGTTTAAACAGATTAAGCTAACTAAACCATGCAAATAAAATTGTGTTCATGAGAGGGGGCAAACGGGAAAGAAGGTCACCTGATGTTAAGTGATCACCGCCGCCGTCCATAGACACCATTAATACGAGAGGATTCGTCGGTGCGTGTCGTTCTTTGAGGAATGAATGCTCTTCTTTTAAGGTCTTTAAGTGGTATCGGCCTAAAAATGGCGCAGATGAAAGCCAATTCCATAAGGAAGCCGTACGGGGAAGAAAACATTGCGTAAACCGCACTGTAGAGGAATGCCAGCCAACTAAATGATGGAGATGGATCCCAACTTATGGTGTAATTCGGCATTAATCCGCTATTAATTGAAACAATCCCTCGAAAGTCTTTCCATGATATATACGGTAGAAGATGCAAAGAGAAGTAATTTTATTGCTTCTAAAATGAAATTAATGAAAGGCCTTGCAATTTGAGTCTCAGTGCATATCTGCAAGATCCAGCATTATTACAGGTTGGAGCTAAAACAATGCGTCGAGGTTGATTGCACTTGCTTGTGAAGAGGGCGCGCTAGTTCGATACACTGTACTCGTATGTACTTCCGCGCCTGCTATCTTTCCATATAATTATATTGGTTTTATACATGAGATTTATTGGATGTAAATTTACAAGATGGTAGGTCCCTCGTATGGGAGAAACCGTCTGGGTTGGTATCACCGCTTTGTCTATTTCTGCCGCCAAGCAACAGTGTGTAAGCACTGTTATGTTTCGGTTTTAAGGACATTGAAGCCAGTGAAATTGCTGCGCATTATGAGACTTGACATCTTATGTCTCGGAGTGACGAGCGCAGTTTAGTACCATGCAATGCTTTGTAATTCAAGGTTCTGTGTGGTGTTGCATTTGCTTTTAGGCAGGCGTGGCGCTTACCATCAGGCGAGCGCCTTGCTCATTCAATCAAATAAATAAAAAAAAAATACTATGAGCTTAGTTGATATAATAATATACATTTATACGAGTTCCTAAATCTAGAATTAGGTAAACCGTGTGGTTGATTTTATTATTTCATGTTGATAATTGGTGTAAAATGTGCGCTTCATTGAACTATTACACCGCGAGTTCTTTGTTTAAATAAAGGACCCGTATGTAACAATCTTCATTTAGGTAAATAAATTCTTGATTCTTCTCAATGCAATTATAGAGATATAAACTAGTTTTGGCGGGAATTCTGACAGTGCAGTTCATCGCTTATTTTAATTTATTTCATAAACTAGTTTAGAGTTGTGTTTGTTGTATAAAAGTGGTGTGGATTTGTTCAATAAACATTGACGGTGATGAACAGTGTATGGAAACATTGAAATAAGTGAATTAAGAATCGTACTGAAAGGAGTTAACACCAAAACTCCGGGAAGACCTTGAAATCGACCGCACCCGTGTTTCATCGTTCTTGTTAAAATAACTTGTGAATAAATTATACTTGACACTGGCAAAATGCATAATAATGCGAAAGCCATAAAAAATAAAAAAAAGAACCCGTAACAATCTTTATTTAAAATAATTCTTGATTCTTCTCAATGCAATTATATATATATAAACTTGTTTTTGTTATCTTACATTAGCTTACATAACTCATATGTTAGAGAGTGGCTGCACAGCATTCTAGCCGGTTTGTTCCAAGCTGACAGTGGCTTCGAAAATATACCTGTGCGTGATCTAAAGTCCGGCATAACGGCACCCATACAATTCTTAGCCTAGCCTATACCACTAACTGTCTTCTCTGGAATTATATTCCAGTATAACCTCTTTGTTATGCGAGGTTAATTGGGGGTCCTGTTGGAGCGCGGAAATACTGTTGAAAATGTGGGCGAATGAATTTATTCATTTTCTTTATCAGTTTGAATTAAAAGGTTTTCGAAACAATGGAATATATTCTATTCACGACTATTTACATTTATTCCTCAATTCCGAATCTCATTTTAATACGCCATTTATCGTAGAATGAGAATTTTGTAAATACTAAAACCTGACTCCCAAATGACAAACATTTTTACCTTAATCTCCTACCTTCTGTCCTACTACTCTAATTTTCAGACATAAATAATGATTTTCTCTCAAATTCGTTCACATTAGTCTCGTTTCCTATTATTGTCGATCCGCTACTTTTGTCAAAATACTGAGAATTATCTTCCCTCGTCAGCGTCATTCGGCACTCACGCGTTTCGTTTCTGCAATTTCATTCTCACGATCTTCGCGATGGTAATCGTGTATCGTGGGTGAAAAGATTTAATCGTTTTTATCATTACTATTGTGAATATTCATTACTAGTTTTTACCCTTCGTTTAATCATACACGGAGGTGCAGGGACTATAAGGGCAAAGTTGAATGGGTATCAATTTATATTAAAGCGTATAGAGATTACATTAATCATGGAAGGTGTTTAAAAAACTGTGATAGAGCCACGATGTAGATAGTTTTATCCATAGAATGAATTCATGAATGTTTGGACCTGGGTTGTACCTGGTTGTTTATCACCGTCTCACATAAAACCAACGTGAACTAGCAACTTGCTTTTACGTTTCGAACTGAGTGATATTTCCGGAGGGCAAAATAATCACACCCCCGCCCCTTTGTAATCCTAATTACTGACCTTTAAAGTCAGCAACGCATCCATGATTATTTTGGTATGGCTGGCATGACATGGCTGTTTACCATGGTAGAGATCACTCATCATCAAATGGCTTACTTGCTGGCTCTTATTATAAAAAAGGTTTATCAACCGCATTAGCTAAATGTACCTATTTTATCGTAAGAACATTTCTTCCTCGTGTAACAAGTTGAAACTTAGAGTCAGTGGTGCGGGTACATATATTTCTTAGAGTATCCGCGATTTAACTATTAGCTGTTCTTGAAAGTCACGATACACGTATTTTACGTTCTGCAAAGCCAATGAAAAGATGTCGGGAATTCCTGCTGCAAATTCTGGAATATCAATAAAGTTGTATAATATATTGGTCGTGTCTTCGGTAACAGCTGAACATAAATTTAGGGGTCTCTGTTTCATGATTAAATAAGTCTTGAAATAACAGCATAGCATCCAGTTTATGTCATGTACTATCATCCCTCTGAAAAAAATGAGTTGCTTGTGACATTTTAGAGAGTGTTTCGCGATTTTGTATTAGATAATTTATTTAACGTTAAAATTACGTAAATGATGTATTATTTTTTGTACCTACAATCGTTTAGTACTGCTTACGTTATGAGTATCCCCATAAATAATACAAACGATGCGCATTTCCTCTTCGGAAAGTATTCTGGTTTCGTGTCTGTCGAACACGATAGAATAACGGTTCAGTACCTTCCTCTCCGCCGATTACCAACAAGTACTAACGGAACATGGATTCCAAGCTAGTTTGTGAATTAACATAAATGGCTGTTCTCTCTTGTTTGTGACTAGGAAAAAGTCTATAGCTTCGGTAAGCTAGGGCAAGCCTTTGGGCGTTCCTCTAATCCTTTTACCAGGGATTCTAAAAGTGCAGCATTTGTACGAAATACCGCACCATAAGAAAGTATTGCAGCAATTATATAAATAAATTTATTTTCCCTGTCTCTATAATTAAAGACTTTAGTGTAATTGCTTGAAGGCCAATAATTTCCTTGGGTGTCATTTGTATTATCATTAGCTTCATACAAATCCTTGTATTAAATTAGTGAAGATAGTGTAGGAAATATCTGTATTTAGGATTTATGCGATCGTCCGCGATAATACCAATAAATTGTGCGAGTTATATGTCATTTGTTATTCCTGCGGAAATTTTATTAGGAGTTTTATTCATTTCTATTGATTTAAGGAGTTTGAAAGTAACTATCGATTTGATTAGATATGGTTGTTTCATACAATATAAATTATTTCAATAAACTCTGCATTAAATAAGGTTTTCAACACATCTCACGGGGAACTGCTTTGCTTGCCGAAAAGTTAAACGAACCTGCTTTCCCATAAAACATTACCCTATAAAATAAATTTATTATTATCCTGTCTCTTACGCATAAAGTAATATTCTATTACAGAATATTTAACTTTTCTTAGATTCCCATATAAAGTATACGTGAGCTTCTGATAATCCGTTTTCTTATGGAATAAAAATGATGGAAGTAGATACCCTAACACTTTTAAATTGTTAGCATTTATATCAATTTTCTTCAATACGATCGTGGTCGGTCTTAATTCAGCCGCCTTTCAATTCGCCGACAAATGCCGATCCATTATAGGCAACCACAGAGTGTGGTATCTTCATAAAAACCATGGACACATCGCAAACAGCTGCTCCATCCTTTAAGGTAGTGTATAACGTATTTACTCAGGTAACGGGTATGTGACGTGACAGGGAATTACATTATGGTCTGATAGGACCTAGAATCTTGTAAGGAATTAGAATTTTTTTAAGAGAACTAACCGGCATCATGATTCCGTCTATCAGACATTTTATAAGAATTTAACCGAGATTTGTGATTCTAAGTAATTAGTTAACCAGTATTGGTACATTTTATCAAAAGCATGTAAGCATATTTATGTCTTAAATTATTATTATAAATTATATTTAAGTATTAAAGTAATGTGCCCGGTATGACGTTAGGCTTAAGTTACGCTCGGCGAAATGTGGGTGAACTGGTTACGCTTCTGCCTATTCCTTCGGGGATTACAGGCGTGAGTGCGTATGCATGATGTAAATAGTAAATGAAGATTCCCGTCAAGTTATTTCTAACTTCAACATTCGGTAAATGTATCAAATATTAGTAACTAAAAAGCTTCATAACATTTGTGTTACTTTCGAGTAACGTGACGAAAGGAGACATTAACAATATTCGCAGTTTACAAATTATTTGCTGTTAACTTCACTAAACGTTGCGAAATACCGTAAAAAATTATAATGTCAACTCTGGACCCCAATTCACTATGATCACGCACAGTCTATTAGATACTTACAACACATCGATGCGTACCAACACTAACGTGACATCTAAATATTGGTACAAAATTAAGACACGGAAATTCACCCCATAAAATAAAAGCACGTAACTAAAAACATCTTGCGATATGACTTGATGGTTTGTTGGGGCGGGTATAGGGGTATATCCTTGTATCACTGTGCCTGCATCAGTCATCCGACTGTTCTGTCGCAGGCATCTTGATTTGTTTCTTCTCTCTCCGAAGAGGGAAGAAGCATGTATACAGGCAGGTATGATTCTTGTTACCACCGATAAAGTCATTGGCGGTGGTCGCTGGTTTTCTGAGCTGCATACGCTTACCATCTGATTTAGTGCAGTCACTTTTCTGTGCTCGTATAAAAAAACGTTACATGAACACCAGTAATATTTTGCAATACAATATTCCTCCGTGTCATCGAAAAATTGGCCACATTCATCAATCTTTTTTGTCGAATCATAGCGGTTATTACAAATTAAAGATTTCACACTGAGTTACAGCTAACGAAACACCAAGTACATGGAGCTATGATATAACTGCCCTGACGGCATTGACCGTAAGACAATTGCTAGATTTGATGGGAAAACAACGTTTAATTATTTTGTCATCTCTACTTCCTTTTCTACTGATGTAATCGTAATTGTTGTAATTGTAACATGATTATGTACTTTACATTGTTAAGTATTCAGTTTAATCTGTATGGTTGTCTTATTCTTAGTTATTCTATACTTATAAAATAACATGTCCTGACTGACTGACTGATTCATCATCGCCGAGCGCAAACTATCAACGCTACAAGCATGAAATTTGGACTGTATATTCATTTTGTTATGTAGACACCCACTAAGAAAGGATTTTAGAAAATTCCACCCCAAAGGGATCAAAATAGGGGTTGATTAAATGTATGAAAGTCCGTCATTTTGAAAGTTACATAAACAAAATTTAGTATTTCGGTTATTGACGTAAAACAAATAAATACGTGTTTCAGGAATTTTGGAAATTTTATTTCCTAAGGGATGAAAAAGGGAGTGAAAGTTTGTATCGGACTTGCATTATTTTTGATCTGAGGAACACTAAACTTTTTATTTAGGCTAATGATTAGTATTAGAACATATGCTATTTTAATCTCAGAAAGACATTTACGCGGGCGGAGCCGCGGCCCGCCGCTAGTATTATTATAATTGTTTAGGGGTTTTGGTATATAATCAGATATATCCTTTTACTTAATATTAAAGGATTGTGAAACATAGTATATTTATGAGTATTTACATGATTTTGCATTGATCAAATTCAAAGGACTTTAACATCTCTTCCTCCCCCGCCCTCTTGCTTTCTCTGTTGTGACAATAATTGTCCTTCCCGCAATTCACCTCATGTTTTCTTTTTCACAACGGAAACTTTAGATAATTCCACATAATTACCGACTTTTTGTGAGTGTGTTATTCTTTTGCCTATAACGTTTCTATAGCAATACCTTATTTCCTATAATAATAATTGCAATCTTTAAAATACACTTTCTTCTCCAAACCCAAATTAGCAATCTGCATCCTTGAAGAGGATGAGTCACTGCACGGTAGCCCTTGAAACTAATTTGTATTCCAAAAGTGGCAGTCGAACGCGATGGATTGAATTGTGATTGAATGGTAACCTGTAGACATCGGCGACACGGTCACGGCCAACTAACGGTCCCGAGGTGCCCTAGAAAAGGGTCCGGCGAAGTTTACTCGCCAGCCGCCTTTTTAGTACGTAACGTTTCATAATAGTTAGCGGTGCATTCGTGATTTTATTTTTGTTTAGCATTTTATTCAAGTTACGTTTGTGTACTGGATTTAATATATGACAATTTTGAAGTTTTTGCGATTTTAGAATGATGATGGTCTTTTCTAAGTCACGTGTATTTTAATTGTTAATTATCGCTTGCTTTAACGGTGAAGGAAACATCGTGAAGAAACCTGCATACCTGAGAACTCGAAAGATTTTTCGAAGGTATGTGAAGTCTACCAACCCGCATTAGGCCAGCGTGGTGGACTATGGCGTAACCCCTCTCATTCAGTAGAGGAGGCCCGTGCCCAGCAGTGGGACATGTATAATACAGGACTAACAAAAAAAAAGATGTTCTTTAGAATACTATGCATTAATAATTCTAATTTGCATGCATTGTGTGCGATAAATTATTATACATACGAACACTCTTGATGTTAACGATCATTAGTATAATAAAAGCAAGCAACTTCTAATAGACAAATAGTGTCGCTAATTTTATAATCGAATTCGATAACTTTTACATCAGTCTACTACTTAATACTAGGTAATTATTGATGGCACGGGAAAAAATTGGTTGCGTGATAATTACATCTTCTGTGATGAGTCTCATCTACATAAGTAAATGGTAATCGAAAACAATTAAGGTGTCATTAACATCGATTATATAAAAATTATAATCTCTAACATCATTAATCATTGTCCCAAATACATACGTTTATACTTCGACCTAAATCTGAGAGTTTCTTGATTAATATTTAGCAGCAGATAGCTGACAGATGTAATTATATCCGTAAAACCAACTCAATAATGCTGTCAAATAATTTTACCAATAGCCATGCCGCCTTTTAAAGAAAATGGCTTATATACTGAAGGCCCCGAAATGATTCTTGGGAATGAGTAATAATTAGTGACGCGTCTTTGCAACTATCTGCTTAGACAGCCTCTATGGTGGTGGTTCGATCCCGCACCGAGACAAATGTTGGGTGATCAGCAAATATTTGTCATAAGTCTGGTTGTATTAAACCGAAATTTCCATATACCCACTACGCACTTATCGTATTTTATTTACTGTGACGTTTGGAGCATGTATGTGTGATTTATTTAGCTCTCCAAAAAAAGGGCTGAAGTAAAAATTCATACGGTGTAGTTGTACTTACCAATAAATAAATAAAAGACTGTCCACATAGGTTACTAAAAATCCTCAAGTCCCATCCTACGGCGATAAAGCCAACAAAATGTTGGCATAATGGATTACTTCCTTATATTTTCGGTATCTCAATCATAGATATAAACAATCTTTATTAGTTTATATTTTTTTTAATGTGCTTCCTCATTTCAGGATATAGAAAAGAAAAAAAACTTGACTTATTTTTGTAATTCAGAATACAATTTAAATTAGGTAATACTGTGGGAACAACTCTCTACTAACACCAAGAATGTCATTGTCTCTTTTAATTACTTTAATTTAAAGCATTAGCCACGGAATTGGAATATAATTTGGATCTACACAGTAAAATATATATACCCTATCTTCTGATCAATTCTCTCAAGACCAGGTTTAATTATTAATTTAAACCATTCATTTTTTTCTACGCACAGATATATACAGCATAATAAATTATAAAAATAAATATAAATATACATAAATATACATTCAATTATAATAAAAATGTAATAATTCATTCATTCGTTTAATAATTCTAAATGCCATTATATATCAGGGAAGGTCATCGACATAGCATGTTTGATACCTCCACAGTGGCATCGAAAGCTACTTATTATTGGACCTTCCATCATGCAATAACAGACCGTGCTCTTATTCTGTGTCTCCCGACTTTCACCAAACTTACGGCGAGATTCTATAGGTCATAGGCGCAGTGGTCGACACGCTACACTCATATAAATCAATTCAATATCAACCTGGATGTCATCTAATATAATTTAGACTCTAATAAAATAAATTAGAGTTGAAATCAGTATGTATGTAGGCTTAGTTGGAACGTCGATGTACTGTGTTTGATACGTGATAAGATTACAAAAGTGAACTAAGTAAGTTAGCGGGACGAGTGTCTTTTTCGAAAAGTAAATCAACCGTATCTTGACCCCTTAATGTAACTTATTCTAGTGATTTATATACTATTTTATGTTTACAAACAGAAGCACTTGAACTTTTATCATCAGTGTTTCTATGTCGGCCAAGTAAAGAGAACGCGCTTCTTCCACGCTATTCGAACATTTCAAATGCTATAAAATATAAATCGTTTGCGTGTGTTTGCAATATTTTATGGACTGTGTAATTGAGCTTTTTTTAAGTTACTTTCATTGTATTTCTGTCTGTCATGATTCCTATTAGATTTTTAATAAACTGTATAAAGAACTTTTCTTATTTCATTAAACGCTCACGAACTTTAACTCGTTAGTTAACCTCAATGAAATGTTTAAGAATGACTTTGTTCTTATAAATAAACGGTTTACTTTCACTGCCTTACTTAGATTTATCTCTGGTGACAGTGACAATATTAATTACATTACTAAATGCTACGCATGTCTCCAAATAAGTCTGAGGTTATTTACGATACAATAAACTCTTTTATATTATCAAAATTACTTCCGTAACAATTTATATCGCAGCTCCAGATCATAAAATTAAACCTAAATACGTGAAAGAAATCCGATAACCGTCATGGTACAGACATATAAGTAAACATTATAAATTAGGTTTAAAAGAAAGTGCTAGACACAAATGTAGAGCCGTTAAGCATTGCATTTCAAAGAACGATATTGCCCTTCTTTATTTTCATTTATGTCTTAATTAAGAGTTTTATAACATATGTGGGTGATTATTAAGTGACATAACATAAATGTAATGTGTGAAAGTTTTCTTACGTTCATACTTGAATTCTTGTTAAGAAACTGATTTGTGTATACATAACATCATGATTAATAAATTAACTCGGAAATGAAATTGTGATGTAAGTATCAATCTCGTTTGGGTTGTATTACGGGATGTATATATGTATGAACAATTAATTGTGTATGCTAAAATGACCATGATGACGATCGAGAGATGCTTACTGGTGCGATAATAGTCTTAGTTTATTATTGTAGTCCAAACTAGTTTTCTCCCCCAGAGGAGATGACGTCAGGTCGTCCAGTCGCTATACATATATAAAAACTACAAATCAAATCCTACTGTAACATGTGTTAAAAAGCATATTGCACCTATCTCACTGCGAGAGGGATAAGAACAGGTGGAAGAAGATTTTCCAAATACTGAAATATCGAGATTTCAAGTTTTCTGTGTCTTTTACATAGATGTTGAATTTTGCATCTCTTTATTACTTAAATTATGTGTATTTGCTGCTATAACTAATATATGAGTATTAAATTTAATTTTTAGGGTCACTTAGTAGACAGCATGAATGGGCCCGACTGGATAATCCAACAATCAATTTTTCAACTGTCTTATAGAAAACTGACATGTTGTAACTAGTATTAGTTCTATGTTCATAAGTATATTAGAGAAACGTACATATCTCAAATATTGCACTTGACCTGTTTGAGATGATTGCCATGAATGCTTTGTCCATCTTCCGTTATAACGTAGATGTGACTTCGAATAACATATGATGGGACTAACATTTTGTCATGTAATATAAACCCTTAAATAAAAGTACATAAAAAAGTAGCAATTTGCTATTGAATTCCGTACGGGAAGTAAGATATCCGGAGAAACCCCTCCCTTTCCCAAACTCCCTTTTATCCCCTCCTTTTAAGACCAGCAATGCGTCCAGGAATATTTTGGAATTATGTGTGTTGATGGGCGGCGAATATAACTTACTATAATGATGACACACTCGCTCGTCATTCAGCCACTGTTTTAAAAAAGAAACAAAGCTCTGCAAAGATAATTAAAATAGTGAATGTCAGAGAGTAAAAATAACTTTACTAAGTTAAAAGCATTCCTGATTCAACTGTACATACGTGATTAAAGATTGATAAAGTTTGAATACATAAAGAAAACGGTCATTAGAGGTCAGTACGCTATGTTAATTAGCAGTCAACATTTCCATGGCATTATCGCACAGTTAGATAACAATCGAACAAGAGGCACGAGAGTGAAAGCGTTCCGCCGGATTCACATGCGAGCCCGACACCGACGCCATCCGACGCCATTGGCCTGTTACGTCAACTATCTGTCGTGATGTCATATGCTCAACAACTGTACCTTCAGGTTCCCGCCATACTAATTACAGTATATTAGACGCCAACGATGTGCCATTGTCCAATTTTCGTATGTAAAAATCATGAAAAATCAAATAGATGGTAGGCGCGGTGTTTAGTAGTCGTGTATCAAGGCGAAGCTAGGATCTCCCTGCCTGCGTCTGTCTTTCCGAGTGCGTACAACCTGAAGCTCTTTAAGAGTAGTGTAAATCGGCACCTTCTAGGTAAGCTCGCTCCATCATCGACCTCATCTATGTCCATTCGGCTAGATTGAGGTCAAGAGTAAACCCATTTCTAATAAAAAAAAAAAAAAAAAGGATCATACTTATCTACAGTACTATGATTAAAGTTATGAACTTTTTTTTCCTGAATGACGTTGTGCTGTTAGCCTGACGCGAGTCGGCTTTCTACAGCTTCACCGGACTTTCGGGCGAGCGCTTTTAGGCGTTCTCAACCCTATAATTAGGCGCTCTCAACCCTATTTATGGACTTCGCAAATTTCATCTATGTATTTCAAAGATTCGAACATCTGACGATAATGGTATAATTAGTTTATGTAGATATTGTGGAAGGCGCGTTTGTGGGTGTGTCATTAAAAACGAGCGGATCTTTTCCGCCATCTCCTCTTTAACCTTCAGGCGAGCGATTCCTACTTTTTTCTTTCGAGAGCCTTTTGGACTGTGGACAGTCCGACCCGTTGTGGGTGGACGTCCTCGTCTTAAGGAGGACAGCCGTTTCTTTGCCTCTGATTCCGCGCGCGAGTCGCTCGCTTGCGAAGGCCGCGAATAATCAGATGGGTACGGTGAGACGCGTGGCTGCAGCCATGCTCAGAACTAAGTTCCATGTCCACAGCTGGCCTCTCCGTAGCTGCCTATAGGCAAACCTACTTCCACATCATCGGGCTTACGCCGTTCGAAAATTCTTAATTAATTAATTATTTTATTCATATTTACTACTATTATATAAAATAATTGATTTATAATTTTACTTTGTTCAATTATGCGACAGAAACCGGATACATTTTAATAGCTAACATAAGATCCACGATGTTCTAAAACTGGCACTAGTAACACAGGCTCAGCCTAGTATAAGTGTCAGGGCATTTTTATTAGAGTAACCATCATGTTAGAATAATTTACATTTGTTCTGTACTTTTAAGTTACTTATTATAAATCCGCCCGCCCGGACCCGGACTCGGGTACCGGATAATCGCGAAAACGAACCCATCGAACTAGACGCGCGACGGCCGCGGCAGTAGGCGACGACAGCCAATCAGCCGCTGTCAAGATATTAGCCGTCAGGAAACCTTACCGCTGTCACCAAAACAAAATCGACAGTAGCAGCTTGCTGTTGCGTTTCGTACGGTGAGTGATATATCCAGAGGCACATATCCACCTTCCCTTCCCTATTGCTTAATTATTCTATTTCTTTAAGGTCGGCACCGCATCCATAATTCTGCAGGTATCATAATACCTGATGATAAGTGATTTCCACCGCCCAGCCCAATCCACCGGGCGCTGGAAATCACCTACCATCAGATGACCTACTACTCGTTAGTCGGTCTTTGCTATAAAAACAAAAGTCGTGACCATAAAAGACCCTTCTTAAGAATTTACGGTAACGTTATGTAATTGATGCTCATCAAAGCAGCGGCTGATTATGTGTACCGGTGCGGCTTACGGTGCCTGTGTGAACCCACTGATATATGTAATACAGCCAATTGCCATATATTATTGTCGTGGAAATAATTAACGGGACGGCAATACAACTGGCACAACTGCTGTGTGATTTACTGTAACATTGTTAATGCTTAATGTTTATGTTTCCTTTGTATTTGTTTCTACTGAAATTATAATTGTATTTATTTTGTCAATCGATTATTAATAAAGTATTTTTCATTTCTGAAATTACGACCAATCGATTAAACTTGAAAATATTTCGTCAATTTTAATATTAAACCATAAAGATGATTTAATGCGGTCGTTTATATTACAACTACAAATGCTCCGGTCGTAAATCAAAAGCAAGCGTTTATCGTGGTTTCCTTCGGGGTAATACGAGTTTGCCAACGAAGATGCTGCTAATCGTTAGGTCTTCCTGGTTTACTGATTAAATCAACTTAATTCCCTGCAAGCCTTTAGATCAGTGTTTTATAAAATGGGTTTCATGAGAAAGTCGCTAAATATATTCCATTAAAAATTAAATTATTATAATTAATAGATAATATTACTAATTGATTCTTTGACCAAATCGCACTGGCATTATTATCTATGACTTTTCGATTTGTATTGGTAGGTACACGATATGACAATAGGTTCGCCTCGTACCACATCTTAATAAATGGAAACAAGCTCGGCATGTCGTGGGTACACTAATTAAACCTTTGCCTGCCTCTTCGCCGATACAGGCGTGTGTATATATCTATCATCAACATCTAAATTTTACTATTACTAATCTAGTTACTTTATCTTATATTCCTTCTTTATAGTTAAAGTTTTTCACGTCCCATTCTATCCGCATTCCCTTAAGCTCTCATTTATATAAAATAGTGTATTTATGTGTAACGCTTGCGGCGTGTAACGGAACGTTGCTGTTAGAGCGCTCACGACCGCCGGTTATCGCGTACCACTTGCGAACTTAATAGCTTTACTGTAGTGTTTAACTATATTGCCAAAATAAAGGTTACTGTATAAAGAGAACGCTGATCTGGAAAACTACATACCATAATGTTTGTGGAAATTTATGGCGCGAAATTCTGTAAAGTAGTAAGTAAGAGAATTCTGTAAGAGAACATGAAGTATTTTTTAGCCTAGAGAAAATTAAATGTATTTTACAGATATCTTCTTAACATGGGGATGATGTATGGTTATATCAGATTCATCGGCCTTCCGACATATTTCACATCCGAGTGACTACTATCGGGACCTTAATCATTTTCCTACTTGATGTACCGACTAAAAACCCCGAGGTGGCCTCCGTTGGTGCAAATGGGATGGTTCCGGGGGGTTCTGGATATACCTGCATATCTGTATATAATACCTGGATAACTGCTCCAGCGCTCTGCTTCAGCTCAGCCTCCGCGGTGCGACCACGACCACAACGTCTCTAATTAGTCATCTCTTACGAGAGGCCGGTACCATGGTAGAATTCAACAAATGCCCCCAATCCACCGGGCTAGAAGAGCCGTTCACTCGTCAAGCCGGCGCCTCCTTCTCGTTTGGCAGCGAGCAGGATATTAATTTAAGTAATGTATGTGACTGTTGGGTGTATTTATTTATTTATTATTGTTATTAAAACTTTTTGTTTGAAAATAAATTATAGAAATAGTTCAAATAATTAGGTCACTCCTTTTTTATAGAATAGCAATCCAAGAATAGTGTCGGCCAACGATAAATAGTGTGTCTATCGTTGGTTGGCACGATCATGCCGGCCTGAAAGGGTCAAAGGGGAGGGGAAGGAAAAGGGATGGGAAAAGGGTTAGGATCAGGGAGCTTGCTCCCCTGCGGAGAACCAGATATACACTGGCTGACCCTGGAACGCGACCCACACAAGGTGGGCCATTATAGCAGGTTTTAGCACCAGTGTACGGTGGTCGCTATCCGGTCGGATACAAGTATCCTCTCACCAGCATAACCCACAGGCTTGCAAATGATGTGCGATACCACGGGATTGCAGGATCTCACTTTACAATCGGTAATGATGATGTATATTAGCGGTATATCACCATGTTCAATGGCAAAAGTATTACATTTTCTAGTAATATTTGCGATAAAGATAAGTAAACCATAGTTGTATCGAACAATGGGGTGAAACTCATCAGTCATTTGCAAGGCCAGGAAACTAATATCAACAATGGCTGGGAGAGTTGTGAAGCAGAGGCGGCCGTGGTTTCATAAATAATTGCGGATCTATACTTTATATTTATGGTTTAAAGATCTTTCGGATATGATTACATTCATACATACGCTCATGCCTGTATACGCGATCGTCAAAAAACGTTGCCTTCTTCGACGGTCAACATTATATTTGGACTGCACTGTACTTATCATCAGGTGCCTACAATGTTGTCATTTTGCCATGCTTGAATAAAATAAGTGTTATAAGTTAAAAACGTGTGAAAACGGTTAATAACGGAACGAGAGAGGTTAGGCCTTAGTCATGCGCTAATTAACAATAACACATAACACACAAGTAAATAATAAGCCAATAATCAATTTATTAATTTCACTCGATTCGTCCCTGAACGGATGCAGAAAAACAACGCCATACAATCAGGGAAATTACAATTAAAGAATGACTAATGATCACTGACAGAACTTATATTGATTTCTTCCACACATTAAAACTATTTTTATCATGGTGTTTGTTATTTAATTGCTTTGTATAATGGGCGCAAAATCAACAATAACACTGCTTGTAAGTGCACTGAAGGTGAGAACACCTCCTTCCGGAAAGTATTGTATTTTTTGTACTAGCCCTGTATTATACATGTCCAACAGCTGGGGACGGGCCTCCTCTACTGAATGAGAAGGGTTAGGCCTTAGTCCAAAGTATTGTATACTAGAACAAAAGTTTTGTCCCACAATTTTGTGTTGTGTTTTGTAATCTCTTCTCCCACCTTTCTTTATCGCAGTCGCAATGGTGTCGGCGTAACAAGCTTTTTAACACGTGATACAGAAAGATTTGGCTCGTAATTTTTACGACCGGCCGACTGCTTGACAAAAGTTGTATTGTTTGTACTGTTTTCTTTATACAGTCGTTATAAAAGTAGTCTCGAAATGAAATGACAATACTGTTTTTATAACGGCATACATGCAATGGTTTCGCTTAATGGCAAACTTCGCGTAACTGTCGTAAACGTTTTTAGAATTTGTGTCACAATAAAGCACCGGAAATAAAATTATACTTCACATTTTTTGAAGTAGGTTATTTGTTTTATAATGATAATATCGAACGTTATTTTCTCGGTCAAGTTACATATAAATTCATTCATATTTAATTTTTACCATGAAAATGTTTTATGTGAACATACAGCCACAACATACAATTTTTACGTTACGAGATAAAACCAAATACCAATTTTTCTCTCACAAATCTTTTTGTACTATTACGTAATTATTATAACACCATGAAGTGTTAGCTTAAAATCGATTATAATTCCGCTGTAAGGCCTTACAAAATTGTTCGTTATACTCGACCGTACAAAATTAAGCGCCAATGACCTTCCATCTCCGGTCATAGACAAGAAAATTATTATAAATCCTATTATCTTCTGACACGTTATTACGCGAGAATTTATGTTTGAATGTAGTGAAACTATTCATATGCTGAGCGCAAAAAGCAATATTCTATACACCTACCCAATTTATGTAATTGTACTGCCTCGGTAGCGCATTTGTATCGCGTCGTAGTATGAATGCAATGCTGAAGTCTCGGGTCAAAACCCCGGGTCGGGTAAAAACGATATTGAGGTTTTCATCACTAAATGCTCAGTATCAGCCCGGAGTCTGGAATTGTGCCCCGTATATCGGCTTGCCTCCTAACCCATCATGGGACGAAAATAAGTTCGGCGGAATGTGGGTACTGGTTAGATCCCTGCCTACTTATGAATGAAAATGTTATTGAGAAATGCTTGCTAAAAATTGCGAAATATACGTATTCGTTAGTTGGTATTAATTTTGCGGTATTAAAGTCATAGTTTACTTATGTTTAAAAAATTCGGGCAATTGTGTCGGGCCTCGTACAGGGAAGGGTTCCGTAGTGTAGCCGAAAATATACCATATCCATATCCTCAAAAACAATACAAACTAGCTAATTAAAACTAATTTTCGTAGGAAGTGCCTTTTAAGTTGATTTTATTCACAATGTTCACTTTGTAGTTAAAACGTTAGAGGGGGTTATGCATTTTTCTCGACTTTGGACATGTACATGTTACAAACAAATCACTTTCATAAAAAAGTAATTTATCAACCTCAATATAATTTTTAATTAACTATCCAATGAATACTACTTGCATATGTCCAATGGAAATAAATATTCATCCTTCAGTTAGATAGAAAATTACGCATATTTATAGATGTGTTATACATGTCAGGGCTAGCACCCTAGATTAGACCCACAGTTTGTGGTTAGACCCTAACAAATAGAACCTCTACTCAGTAGCTGCATAAAGTAAGTAGCTCCAAACAAAATCGGCTGTTCAAAATATGTAAAAAATATTAAGCACTATAACATTAAATTTTCAAATTACGTTTAGTGTGTAATTTCATAAAATTGTACTCAATAAGTGAGGTTTTATTAGTCCGGTAACGTCGATAAAAGAAATGGCGCTTAATAAATTGCTTTCTCTATATATTTTTTTACCTCACCAAGCGTATATTTGTTTACCTTTTTATATTTTATTACTAATGCATTTAAACTGTTATATTATGTGACGTTTTCCTCGAGCACGAGCTCTAAAGCTCTACATTTAGATGTTATTAAATAATTTTGTAATGGGGGTGTAAGGGGATCCAACCACCATCTTTCGGAATCCAAGCCAACCTCACCTGCCCGTGGTGCACCCTGCTGGTTAACGGACGAGGCTCTGGCGACCGGCTGATGGCGGTATAACCATCGTATTCAAGGCGTAGCTAAATGCAACAGGCTGATGATGGGCAGCAGCATCATCAGCGCCAGAAGCTACGCCTCTGCGCTCGCCAACCCGCCTGCCAAGCGTGGCGAGTAATGGCAAAACCTCCCAGATGATAGGACAGAAAAGAACCAGGCCCCCAGTCCCCGGCAGCCCCGCTATTCCTAGTTCCGGTAGCAGCTACGGTAACGGCGGGGCAGGGGGTGCTAAGAATCCCCGGGTAAGATCCCGCTACCACCCCCGACGACAACTGGCCCTGGTAACACACAACATTCGCACTATGAGGACTGACGAGAAGATCCTTGAGCTGGAAGAAGAAATGAGTAGGTTACGATGGGACATCTTGGGATTATCAGAAGTCCGAAGGAACGGGGAGGACACGATAATCCTCAAGTCTGGTAACCTACTCTACTACCGGGGTGGCGATCAACCATCTCGAGGTGGTGTCGGATTTCTCGTCCACAAGTCCCTCGTTAACAACATCGTTACCATCGAAAGTGTGTCGAGCAGGGTAGTATACCTTATACTCAGAATATGTAAGAGATATTCGTTGAAGGTCATACAGGTATATGCGCCGACCTCAACACACCCAGATGAGGAAGTAGAGGAGATGTATGACGACATTAGTCGGGCCATACACACCTCCGAAACCTACTTCAATGTTGTTATGGGGGATTTTAACGCAAAACTAGGCAAGAGAAGAGATGAGGAGCTGAGAGTGGGGCAATTTGGATATGGGCAACGAAACCCCAGGGGACAAAGGCTGGCCGACTTTCTGGAGAAAGAGGGACTCTTTGCGATGAACTCTTTCTTTCAGAAGCCGCCTCACAGGAAATGGACCTGGATGAGCCCGGATGGTTCTACGAGGAACGAGATAGACTTCATCTTGACGACGAAGAGACGGATACTCAATGATGTCTCTGTGATCAACAGGGTGAAAACCGGAAGTGATCACCGAATGGTAAGGGGCACATTGAGTATTGACGTCAAGGTAGAAAGACGTCGCTTGATGAAGTCTATGCTCCGCCCTACTCGCCCCCATATTCAAAACCCCGAGTGCTTTCAGCTCGAGCTGGAAAACCGCTTCGCTTGCCTAGATAACTGCGTAACTGTGGACGATATCAATGACGGGTTGGTAGAAGCTGTCCACACGGCGGGTTCTAAATTCTTTAGACCCCGTCGTAAAAATCGACCTCAGAAACTCTCGGTCTCGACGCTCGAGCTCATGGCCGAACGTCGATCTATGGCGCTGCGGTCTTCCGATGACGCTGAGGCATATCGGCAGCTCAATAGACGGATATGGAAATCCTTGCGACACGACGTCCGCGCTCACAACACTGCGAGCATAAAGGAGACGATCGAGCAGAACAAAGGCTCCAAAGTGTTTGCAAAGGACCTGTCTATTGGGCAAAGCCGAATGACAAAGCTGAAGACGGAAGATGGCAGTGTAGCATCGACCAAGGCAAAGGTGTTGAGAGAGATCGAGAGCTTCTACGGACAGCTTTATACCTCGGTTGCCAAACCCGTTACCTGCTCGGCTAAAGACCCAAGAGCTGAGCTGGTCCGGCACTACAGCGATGACATCCCGGACATCAGCTTGTGCGAGGTTCGAATGGCCCTCGGACAGCTCAAAAACAACAAGGCGCCGGGCGAGGACGGAATTACTGCGGAGCTTCTGAAAGCGGGCGGAGCGCCGGTACTGAAAGTCCTTCAGAGGCTCTTTAATTTCGTTCTGCTCGAGGGCGTAACGCCTGAGGCATGGAACAGGAGTGCGGTGGTACTGTTCTTCAAGAAAGGTGACAATACCTTGTTGAAGAATTACAGGCCCATCTCACTCCTGAGCCATGTCTATAAGCTGTTTTCGAGGGTTATCACGAATCGTCTCGAGCGCAAGTTAGATGACTTCCAGCCTCCCGAACAAGCCGGTTTCCGAAAAGGCTATAGTACCATAGACCACATTCATACGCTGCGGCAAGTTATACAAAAAACCGAGGAGTATAACTTGCCACTTTGCTTAGCGTTTGTGGACTATGAGAAAGCCTTTGATTCGATCGAGACCTGGGCAGTGCTGCAGGCTCTCCAGCGGTGCCACATTGACTATCGGTATATCGAAGTGTTGAGGTGCTTGTACAACAACGCCACCATGTCGGTCCGAGTACAAGAACAGAGTACGAAGGCTATTCCACTACAGAGAGGCGTGAGACAGGGAGATGTTATTTCTCCTAAACTCTTCACTGCCGCGCTGGAAGATGCCTTCAAGCTCTTGAACTGGAAAGGATTCGGCATCAACATAAATGGCGAGTACATGACTCACCTCCGCTTTGCCAACGATATCGTGGTCCTTGCGGAATCGCTGGAAGACCTGAGTACAATGCTCGAAGACCTCAACAGAGTTTCTCAACGGGTGGGCCTCAGAATGAACATGGACAAGACGAAGGTCATGTCGAATGTCCATGTTGTGCCCACCCCGATTACTGTTGGAAGCTCATCTCTTGAAGTTGTCGACGAATATGTCTATCTAGGCCAAGTAGTCCAATTAGGCAGGTCCAACTTCGAGAGAGAGGTCAATCGTCGAATCCAGCTCGGCTGGGCAGCGTTCGGGAAACTTGGCAAGGTCTTCTCGTCCAAAATACCTCAGTGCCTGAAGACTAAAGTCTTCGATCAATGTGTGTTACCAGTGATGACATACGGCACTGAGACGTGGCCTCTAAATATGGGCCGTATAAGACGGCTCACAGTCACTCAGCGAGCTATGGAGAGAGCTATGCTCGGTGTTTCTCTGCGTGATCAAATCAGAAATGAGGAGATCCGTAGAAGAACGAAAGTCACCGACATAGCTCAGCGGATTAGCAAGCTAAAGTGGCAGTGGGCAGGCCACATAGCTCGCAGAACCGATAACCGCTGGGACAGAAAGGTTCTGGAATGGAGGCCACGTACTGGCAAGCGCAGCGTTGGACGTCCACCTACAAGGTGGACAGACGACCTGATAAAGATCGCAGGAAGTCGCTGGATGGAGGCCGCTTCCAATAGGTCGGTCTGGAAATCTTTGGGAGAGGCCTATGTTCAGCAGTGGACGTCTTGTGGCTGAAGATGATGATGATGAAATAATTTTGTAGTTAAAATGCGTTGAGATGCTGCGTATTATTTTTATTATGCGGATAATGCATTAGTTTACTACTCGCCGACTATACTACTCCTCTAGTCTAAACATAACATAACGAAGAGATAAGTAAGAAATCGAGGATTCAATAACCATCTAACCAGTACCGTTCCTCCGTTAATCGCTACCCAGCGACGATAGTAAATTACTGCACTCCAGTTAAATTTTATCATTCATAATGTTTTCTTACGTTTACGCGAATGTTACTCATTGAAATAAAACTAATTTAAACGTGGTCTCAACTTCGTGGTCGCGGGGTGGACTGTCCACACCCTGACCACGAAGGCTGAAAAGCTTTCGAAACGTCGGGACCAAGATTAAAATAAAAATAGCGATAAAATCCATTTAAATAAGTTTTATCATTTATTAACAATTCCTTAAAATTCGATTATTTCTCCAAGATGTCAAGTACTCAGTGACTGAGCATAAAGCATTTTCTGTTTTCGATCACGGAACATGAAGCATCGATAATAAACTAGCTATGATTGTGGAAATATTCGAATTTTTATTCTAATTACAATTAAAGTTAATTGACATTTCTGAGCACGGCAGTTAATATACTAATACAGCTTGTTCCGTTGTTGTTAATTCGAGGATAACAATAACATTCTCTTCTCTTCTTGGTCGTCCTCTTCATTTCTGAAATTTCATTCACATCTGTTGGATTATTTATTTACAGGTTTGTCTGTCCTTAGCATGTCTCATTGCTGTTATTGAGAGCCCCGTGAGTGTTTTTATTTGGTCAGACCAACGGCTAGGTACGCGCCCTCGCGATCGCATCCCCTCCACATTTTCAACCATTAGGAGTCGATAAAAACTAGACGGATCCCTACGAGCTACGTGCCCAAAGTACTGAAGGATCCTTTCGCAACAAGTGGTAGACAGTCTTGTTGAAATCCTCAGTTGTTCAAGAATTCACTTGTTAACAATAACAGTCAAGGATTATTTGTTGTGATAAGAATACACTGAAATAAATCGAAAACCAAAACCTGTAACACAATCAGTAGTACTTGAATATGTATACAATCTACATGTTTTATAACACTAATAATTCGATGACTTGATTAGATATCCGGCAAAGAATTAGAGATAAGATAAAATATCAGGCGCTTTATAGACCACCTCATTGTTGTCTACTGGCCGTTATCTATTTCCTGTTTCAATGTAGGACACTAAATTAGTGAGTTCAAGGCCAATATATTGAAATCAGATGGACGGATATTGGCTGGCCATAGGAGGTTTTTAGAGGTGTGTCCGGTTAGATGCACCGATAATAAACTTATATTGGCTCTTAGCAGTTTAAAGTTAATTTTTTGGAGCCGGAGATCTCAGACGGCAGCTGCTATCCCATTTTCCTTGTTCACTGGGCTTGTGTTCTAGCTTTCAAGGAGTCCAGGGTTCTCCAGGGTGGACAGACATCTGAAATGTTCGAAGATTTCTGTCGTCGATCTCCACCGCCCATGTACACCCACAATACCAAAAGAAGTAAGGGCGCGTTGCCGACCTTAAAGGAAACAGATAATTAGGGATTGGGAAGGAGAGGGGGATTTGAGCCTCCGAATGTTTCACTCACCGTACGAAACACAGCAGCAAGTCGGTACTTTACGTCAGTTTTCTGTCTGACAGTGGTAACGACCAGGCCGAGCCGGCCCATTCATATTGTACCATTCATAAATAACAGTAGGTAAATTGGAAACCTTAACAGGTTTAAACTATTTTTCTAGCCTCAGCCAATAGTCTTAATTATGTGTTCCAACAAACTACAAAGTTCTTTTCATCACACATTCAATCAAACGCCCCATTGTCAAACTTCATCGTGATGATAATTTCTTTACTAAGTACAACTCGATACTTTCCAACACTTCCAATTTAGTTCTCTAATAGATGTTTACTAAAAAGAAAACGCAATTTATCATCATCTCCGTAAACATCCAATTCATTCATAAGATAAACAATCGTATTCGTCTAATCTAAGTGGGATATCAAAAATCGCTCGCTAGGAACGAAGAACCGGTACACGTTTAACAATATGCCGGTTAACAGGCTTACAGAGCTGAGTATAAGCAGCCGTGAAATAACCATTTACGCCTTTTTTTTCCTTCTTTAAGTGGTGTTTATGCGTTTAACTGTTCGCTCGACCTATTTCTAACTTGAGTTCCATATTAATTTATTATCAACCAACTTTAAAGGAGGTTCTCAATTCAGCGCGTATATATTTTTTGCTTTTTTATGTATGTATCATATCGATTTCTCCGCCAATTTTAGACTAATGTAGACTAAGTATGTTGAAAAAAAATCTTTCGATAGAGTTTAGCTCCGATATGGTGTATAAATTTGGTTGATAACGGAGTACGGAGTAAAAAAAAAAATTTCTCAGCGGATGACAGCACACTCGTAGTGATTGTGTTTTTCTATGGGAATGTACATACTATATTCTGTACCAAACACTGTAAATTGACAAATTAAATATATTTTAACAATTTAAAAACGACTAAAAACTATGTCTATTTCTGCCGCCAACCAATGTGTGTAAGCACTGATGTGTTTCGATTTGAAGGACATTTAAGCCAGTGAAATAACTGGGCATTACGAGACTTAACATCTTGTCTCGGAGTGACGAGTGCAGTTCAATTCCATGCAGTGCTTCGTAATTCAAAGTTCTATGTGATGTTGCTTCTGTTTATGGGCAGGCGTGATGCTTACCATCAGGCAAGCGCCTTGCTCGTCTCGTCATTCAATTAAATAAAAAAAAATGTACTGTAGTTATAAGTAAAATAACAGTTCCAAGTCCTAGCTGCTAACGATTGTCTTAAATTGCGTTCATATCCGCCGCGCAACCGCGAACACTGACCGCAGACTCTTGATCAATATTACTAGATCGACTCCTCAGGAATCTAGTCGGGCTAACTCAGGTGCGCATTAAGGTTTCAACCGAGGGACTTGTCCTTTACTACAGATGAAGGTTAATAATATAGACAAACTCTATCGAACTTGTTGTGGCTGGCTTAGCTGGAGGTACGAAGATGGCAAGAGTTTACTGAGATGGAATTGTAAATTGTAATGGCCTCTTAGAAATGTAAAAGAAATGTCTTTTGAGTGATGCAAAGATTTGAGTGATGAAAGAAGTGCAAAAAAAGATATAGGTAATAACGATATAAAATAACACAATATAATTAAAATTTAATTTAATTAATAACTTTATTACATAGTATTATGAGCTTTATTGGAATATATCTTTACATAGTATATAACAAAGTCGCTTTCCGCGTCTGTCCGGATGTATATCCGCTAAATCCTCCTAAATCACGCAACGGATTTTTAAGCGGTTTTGACCATCTGTTATATAATTTTCCACTGAAGGTTTTTATGTATATCACGCTATGAGAGCAGGGCAGTACCATGTCTACGGTGAAGCCGCGAGGGACAGCTAGAGTAATTATATTAAAAGATATTCCACATCCGACGCGTATTTGGTGGCGACGCTAAACAAAACATTTCACACATTTAATTAAAATTTTAATAACAAATTTACCACGAACATTATTCCCAAGCCTGTTCTGTAGTAGATTATCTTCCTATTACTCTGGTACTTCAGTAGTCGGCGATTATTAACAGTGATAAAATAAGATACCCATGCATATTTCTCTCATAAATGAGTTAGTTTCCCAGGATATCTAGAATTCTAAGTTGTCTAACTGCATTATTAGTATGTAGATGTATCGCATCGATATTTACCTGAGCTAGAAAAAACTTAGGTGCCTACTAAAAGTTCCTGTACTTATAAAACTAGAAGCTGGTATAATTTAAATGGCGATTAAAAGTAATTGCCCATTAGAAAAGCAGGTGTTCAATGCCAGGATTATAGATTGAGCCCATCGTAAAGTTAATCTGGTATAATTTTTCCAATGATATAATAAGCTAATAAATGTGTAAGAAGTTTGATGTTTCATAACATCCACTGTATTATTAAACATCATTTGACAACCTCCGTGGCACAGCAGGCAAGGCCGCGAAGTCGATTACCGCACCGAAACGAAATTTACTGAGGTCTGGGTTTTTCGGGACTGTACATCCCTCGTTGTTCCTGATACCAATGTTAACCTAGTGGGAGATCAGGTTCATTTGTATGTCTGTGGGGTGTACTTATTTATTTATTATGTTTCTTTAAAGTAACAGTAGACAGATAACAAATACGATATCTTTCTATCTATAGCTGTCCTCCCTTTTGGTGTAATTTTTACCTGATTATTCGGCAAAGGATACGATGGTAAATATAATATTTACAAGTTACAGTTACTCTAATAGCATTAGTATTGTATCCTCAACAGCTCAAGTTTATTTCTTTTATCCTTTTGTCTATACTGATGCTTTGTTTGTCAATAGGTGCGCCAGCATGTGGCGCGCAGTGCTGCTAGTATTTCTAGCGACGTCAAGTCTTGGACAGCAGTCGAGAGCTAACAGAGTCGTCAATGTATCTACAATTTGCGACAAGGGATCCATAACAGCACACATAGAGATGGAACAGCCATTCAAAGGGTTGGTTTTCAGTAAAGATTTCTCGCGGGAGTGTCAAGCACAGGGTAAGTTAAATTTTAAACTGGCTTCAAAATGACTGGTTTTGAGGGGTAGAGCCACGCTGTAGACAGTTTTGTCTACAGCATGAATGGGCTGGCTTGACCGGATCGTTACCACTGTCTCACAGAAAGCCGACGCAAAGTAGCTGCTGCTGCTGCGTTTTGTATGGTGAGTGAGATATCCGAAAGCCCAAAACCCCTCCCCTTCCTAATCCCTAATTATCCCTTTCCTTTAAGGTCGGCAACGCGCCCATGATTCTTTTGGTGGTGGGCGTACATGGACCGTGGAGAACACTTACCATCAGGTGACCCACTTGCTCGTTTGCGGACCTAAGCTATAAAAAAAATAATTTGGAGGTTTTTAATTTGTAATCTCCACAATTTATTGGTATTTTTGATATTGTCAATAATTATTTTCCCGTGAATGTACTTCATTAAAATGCGTTAATACCCTTAAAGAACGCTTATATGAGTATAATTCTTGGATTAAAGAAAGTATATTTTAATCAACAGATAAAAGCATTACAACCTCAAATGACAAGAGAGAATACTCTACCGAGAGTAATACAGGTTCTTGACGTTTTAGGAAATCTACAAAAGACGATATCACTGCACCTACCGTCGAACGCGTGTGGTGTGAGAACATCCACGATCAACACGACGGCAGCAGAGCCCAGCGATGACGATCCTTTGTACTACAACGTGGAGCTCATCGTACAAATGGACAAGCATCTGCAGCAGTCCTCGGATCAGGAGATATTAATCAGGTATTTTTATATAGAGGCGGCAGGTAAGCTTAGTGGGTCACCTGTAAATGATCTTCATCGCCCTTAGACATCCACAATACAAGAAGACTCTTGAGTGCGTTGCCGACGTTAAAGGAGGAGCAATAGAAATTTGGTAGGGGATGGTGATTTAGGGTTTTTAGAAGCACTCACTGTACAAAACGTAACAGTAAGCTGCCAATTCACTTCAGTTCTTGTATATTCTCATTAGAAAAACCTGCATTTGGAATTAGTCGCACCTTGTAATCGGCCGATATTTACAAGTCATTCCTAAACGTCCTACCGAGAGGATAATAAACATGCGTCCCGGGTAAGATGCTACATATGAATAAGTTAGTGTTTATTTGGTTTATTAATTACAGATGTAAGCTGCAACGTCGGGCTGTAAGAATCAATAGCTCAGCTTTGGAATCGGTTATCAACAACAAACTTAGAGAAATGGCGGGGCAAGAAGTTAAAAGAACAAGGTAATTTACTTTTATTGTTTTCTAATTCACGAGTACTGAAGTCTATTTAAAGTAAATTAATTCTTTATTCACGTTCGTGAATCATGATTACAACCATTATACATACATTAAACAATTTTTCATATTAGTAAAAGTAACTTATTAGTAACTGTTCAAATAAAAGAAGGTAATATTCTTGGAGATAAATGATTTTGACATGAAGTAACACTTTCATTACATATGTATATAGATAGGTACTGCTATGAAAATAAGAAGCTTTGTTATAACTAATATTTGTCTCGTTATAGAACCGGTCGAACCAGACAAGGGTTCGCGAGTCCTGCTGAGATGGAACAACGCGAGATGCTGATGGAAGCAGCTCGAGCTTGGATGGAATTATCTCCTGCTGTCGCCGCGACAGAACCGGCCACAGTTGAAGTCGGTCAGCCGACCAGGTTGCTGATCCAGTGTACACTGCCGGGTAAAATTGATACATTCTGATAATTTAATGTCTCTCAAATTGACGTAAAATAGCAGCTCAATAATACGTTTCGTACTGTTAGTAATATATCCGAATGCCCACAGAACTCCTTCCCTGTCCAATCCCTTTTATATGTATAAGTATCCTTTCTCTTTATGGTCGGCAACGCGTCCATGATTCTTCTGGTATGGGAGTGGGCCATGAAAACTACTTGGTAAAAGACTAAATCTAGATCATGGGTTCCCGAAGTTATTTAGGCTAGTGGGAGAGTCATCATTATGGGGCTGATCATTCTGTAACCGACTGGATAGCGACCACCGTAAACATAACAAAAAATCCAACGTAATGGGTCGTTCAGGCCGGTATAATTCTGCCGACGTCGAGGGACCCAATGTCTCTTGAGGGTCGATATTAGATTTTTTATTATATTAATTAGCTTCAGATCCAGTCTAGACTTCGCCGTGCCAGGAAAAAAGCCACGTCATTCTACAAAAAGAAATCGCCCTCTCCTAGATAGTTTGTTTACATACGTTTAAGTTTAGTAAAATTGGTCAAGTGCTCTATCCACACATTCTTAATTTTTGCTATTATTATAATTTCTTTGGACATCGGTGATATTGTGATTTTTTGTTTACTTTCTATAATGGTTCAGAAAATAAAGCTTAAAAGAATAGACACATAACTTCCATTCTGAACAACGTAGGTATAGATAGAAAAATGATAACTAAATACAGAAACATTTATACTTTCTTTTTACAGTTGGCGTAGGTCTTCGCGTGACAAACTGCATAGCACACGACGGTCTTGGAGAAGCATCACAGAAGCTTCTGGATGAAGCAGGCTGTCCTATCGATGAGACAATCTTCAGCCAACCTACCATTCATTATCACAAACACAAGAGTAGTGAAATCGACTTCTCTGATCTCGAACCTACAGATACACAAAGAAATATAGACGAGAGTACAAACATTAAACTCTCAAAATCGGATCCGGAGTACATGTTCAAGAATATAATGACATATCAACACGCTATCACCACTTTTGCAGCCTTCAAGTTTCCGGATAGAGCAAAGCTGCACCTGACATGTGGTATCGAGTTGTGCAAAGGCCATTGTCCTGCTATCGACTGTAAAGTTTTACAGAAACCTCAACAAACAAGAGATGGATTGTTAAGAAAGCCGCGTTTGGATAAAGACGCTAAAGGATTAGTTATTGATAGACTTGAAGTATATAATAGTATTGAGGTTCATGCACCGAATATTGAGTTAGAAGATGAAGCTTCTATTAGAGGTAGGTAATCGAAAATCCCACAACTATTTTATATGTGAGAGTTTGGAAGTTTCTGGCTTTGGATATTTGTGAGTTTGTGAATTAAAATGTAACAAACATTCAATAGCTGAACGGTTTTGGATTAAATATTTTTTATCCTGGCTCGGCAAAGTGACTACGCTACGCCTGATGGTAAGTGTAGCGCAATCCAAGAATAGTGTCGACCAACGATAAACAATGTGTCCATCGTAGGTCGGCAAGATTATGCCGGCCTGCCAAAGGACCAAGGGGGGGGGGAAGGAAACTGGGATGGGAAAAGGGTTAGGATCAGGGGGCAAGCCCCCTGGGGAGAACCGGATATACACTGGCTGACCCTGGAACGCGACCCACGCAAGGAGGGCCACTATGACAGGTTTTAGCACCAGTATACGGTGGTCGCTATCCGGTCGGATACAAGTATCCTCCCACCAGCAAGCTACACAGATAGACCATGACCTGGATTAGGACGTAGGCTAATTTTTATCAGGAAAAGGCAGTTAATGTAGACAGAGCCGCGAGCAAGAACTAGCCATAAATAAATAAGCTTTTTTTTCTTTTCTTTCCTTATGGGGGACTTTATTAAAATAGTCCATAACTCATATAAATCTATAGAAAATGAAAAGTTAGGCCCTTACCTGTATTGTTTACTTTGTGTACATATTATATTGTAAAATTTAATCACGCTCAACGTATGTCATGACTTATTTACAGGTTCAAGAAGAATAGAATCTGAAGAAGAAGAATTCGTCCGGGGCTTTTCTCCTGGAGACAAAACCATATGTCTTTCACCTGGGAAAATGGCTCTAGCATTTTGTGTATTAGGAATAATATTCCTCTGCGCTATTGCCGTCGCATTTATATCGTTGGTGCGAGCGAGAAGACGACTTGGCCGGGAACCTTTGCATACTTCCCTCTCTTTCTACACGGGCAGCAAGAGCATGTTCTCATCAAGTGAAAGCTCAAGCTCAGGCCTCAGTGGTAGCAAACTCTTGTTGACAGATAGCCCTTATTTGGATCATCACTCGTCATCTAGCAATAACTGGCCGTACAGGCATTACTGATCTACGACCGTTTGCATCTCAAATGGTTTTATGACTTATTAGGTACTCCTGAGATGCGAGGAGTCTTGTCTTCTTCGATTGCATATGATGCATACATGGCTATAGAAATGTTAGAGTAATGTTCTCAGATTTATTTTGGGATCTGGACGTCTGTTTCTTAACTTCCTGGTGCTATATTTAATTATAAGGCATAACTGTATTTATATTCTCAATATTTTTATTTCTGAAACATAAGGACTTATTAATACCTTTTAAAATGAATTATGAAATGCGTAGAATGATAACAGCCTGGGTTATACTACGTAGGCACCTAGCTCAATAGATTAATTAATAATTTGTCACTAAGAGTGCGTCTCTACTTGTGACATGACGCTGCACCGAGAGGCGTGACTGTGATAAATATGCGTAACAAACTCTCAAATATGGATGGTTGTCAAATGTTACGACCTAATGTCATGGAGCGATCTTCGCTGAGGCCCTGTAATATTTCGCCGTGACATGTCCTTTAAGGTTTTCTCAATTATATTTTATCACGGCAAAATATCACAGTTCATCTTACGCCATTACATTAGCGACGAGTACCTACTTGTGACAGCCACGCCTCTTGGTGCGACGAATATCACGGAAGTGTCGACGCACCATGTTGTAATTTATTTGTAAAGGGTCATTTATGATCATAATCAATTGTTATTTTTAATGAGACTGTTCTTAAAATTATTTCCAAAGGTTGGCCGTTTCTTTTGATTAATATCGGATACGGTCGGTCTTAGTATACGGCCGCTCCATGCGCCTGAGGGGAAGGTTAAATGGTACTTATATGGGAAGTATCTCAGATTTCAGGGTGGCTATGGCGAAAACGAAACGAAGTTAGGAAACTTACATGTAGTGAAGTTTGAAATAAACATCACAATAATGATATTTAGATATTTGTGGATTGTTGAGAATGTCGGCCTAAGAATATTATTACCACAACCAAGGAATCGCAAGTGTATAAACAATAGAGAGTTTAAATTATTATTGAACCATGCTCTGAAAGAATTTGTATGTACATACTTTGTTTGCTGTTTTATCACTTTTACAACGTTTCAATCATTTTGTAGGCTTTTACAACTGTAACTTAGTAACTATAAGTGATCTTATTAAACACCGTAAACTTGTTATTTGGTACGTTTCGATTTACAGCATAGCCACCCAGGCCTTTCCCATAACAGACCACATTAATCAAATATGGGACAAAAAGCGCAATATCATATTTAGATCTCCTTCCATCCTAAAACTGGCCTATTGAGTCGGTACTGATTAGCTTTATGCTATTTATTGACGTTGTTAATAATGGTTAAATTGTTTGAGGCGGTGCTTTTGACGGAAACGTGGTTACAATATTAAAAATATTTTTAATTCGCAGATAAAGATTTCATTATAAATTAGGTAGGTATTGAAATTTAAAAGAGGCTTGTTATTTGTGATAAATTGCATATTCGTTTTTAGTCACTAGCACTTCCTCGAAATTTAGGGTTAAGTTATAGATTTAAAACTTTATAATTTATTTTCCATTTAATGGCTATCAAAAAAAAAATTATAATGTTATTTGTATTATTGTGATGTAATGCGTACCTACATTAGTTTAGAACTTAGAACGATGATATGACAGATAAAATTAATAAGTAGATGTTTTGTATCATTTGAACGAATTATTTACAAGATGGTAGGTCACGCGCATGCGAAAGGCAGTCTGGATTGGCCGCCAAGCAGCAGCGTGAAAGCTCAAAGTTCTGTGTGATGTAGCTTCTGTTTATGAGCACGCGTGGCGCTTACGAGGTCGCTACATGTCGCTTGGCCTGTCATTCAAGCAAATAAAATATTTTTTTTTGCCAGAGTGGTGGAAGTATCAATTTACATTGATTAAAAACATTTGCCACAATTTCTTTATATCCATTACAATATGGTAAAGAAATATTGTAATAAAAAATAATAATAGGGCGGGCTTACCTGTCGTTTTATCCGTTCCCAAAATTGATTTCGTGCGACTTTTTTATTATGATTATTACATTTAACTAAAATAAAGAGATTAATAAAAAATAACCGTTTTATTTTACTAGTGCGTAGATACCTAAACCCGATAATATTTAAAAATTTAGCAAAGAAGTAATCCTTTTTTACGATAAACGAGCAAGTGGTTCCCCTGATGGTAAATTATTTCCATCCCCCATGAACACCGACAATACCAGAAAAATTATAGATGCGTTACCAATTAAGGGAAGGGGAGAGGGTATTTGGTCCGGATATCGCATTCGCCTTACGAAACACTATAGCAAACTTCTACTTTATGTTGGTTTTCTGTAGACAATTGTAATAACACGGTCAAGCCGGCCTATTGATGCTGTAGTCAAAACTGTCTATACCTTGGCTCTACTGTTTAAAATCCCCACTTTCTACAAAAATAGCATATATGCTATTTTTATATATTTGCATATTATGCTCAACTTGACTGAATGCCAGTCACTCATTAAGGTACTGGGGTCTTGTTAAGATGTCTATGTTTTGATAGATCTGTTGATTTTTAGTAATTTCTATTTAGATAATACTCGACATTGGCGAATTAACCGAAAATCCATGGAGCAATATAATACTCTAAAACTAAAATAGAATAGAATGGAGTATAGACTAACGAATATCATGAGCAATCCTTTATGGCCGTTCGCTAAATTCTATTTAGAGATAAATATTATGTTTACTATCTGTGTGTCGTTATCCTATTGACCAAGTGATTAACGTGTCGAATTCTCATATTTGTTTAAATATCTAAGTATGTATAGGTGTTAAATAATTGACGATTGTTATAGGTTATCACTCTTGTCGTGAGAAATGATATTCTAAATATCAAGAAAATATAGATTTAGGTAAAATTTGACTTTGGAGCACGCATGTCACGTTCGCGACCCCCTCTCTTGAGCAAACTTCTTTTCACAACTCCAATCTAGCTCATTCAGCATACGGAGTTCTTCGGTGGATCCTATCAATGGGTGATGGTAATGCTGATGTTGACTACTAAATACTTAGAGCACAACTGCTACGTAAGAATCGGGGATTCACACGCATCGATTTCAGTTGTTTTTTTTTTTTTTTTTTTTTTATCGTGGCTCGGCAAAGTGACTACGCTACACCTGATGGTAAGTGTAGCGCAATCCAAGAATAGTGTCGACCAACGATAAACAATTTGTCCATCGTAGGTCGGCAAGATTATGCCGGCCTGCCAAAGGGCCAAGGGGGAGGGGAAGGAAACAGGGATGGGAAAAGGGTTAGGATCAGGGGGCAAGTCCCCTGGGGAGAACCGGATATACACTGGCTGACCCTGGAACGCGACCCACACAAGGTGGGCCACTATGGCAGGTTTTAGCACCAGTGTACGGTGGTCGCTATCCGGTCGGATACAAGTATCCTCCCACCAGCATCAACTAAATCGCATGCGAACTGACCGTCATAACTGACTTTCAATCGGATTGATCAATAAAAACTATACAGCTTTATTGATTCAAGTCAGTTGATCAGTTGAAATAGAATAGAGTGAACCCACTTTAAAATGAAAGTTTATACGTTCAATAGTGTTCCGAATTTATGAGTTATGCAAATTCTCGTGTTTATTTTTTATTGAATTACTTTACCTACTTAATATTCACTTTGAAAAAAGAATTGAGCGGCAAAGTCGTGGCCCTGTCATAGGTACCACTTTGTTTTTCACGATCATCATTTTTCTCACACATGCTCGTCGTCGTCGGGGGATAGAGGTTGTATTATTCTTACATGCTCTAGGTATTTAAGTACATGCTTATAATCATGCCCACAGAACACAGAAAAATGTATCGCGCCTGTATGTCCAAAAGAGCACATAAACAGATATGTGCAATTTGTGGCCTGTGCACCCACGGTTCGCCAAACTTCTCCGTACCAATATGTGATGGGGAGTGAGTGTTATCGTCATAATTCCAAACCCAGGTAGCTTATAAGTGGTATTTCGTATCGAAAACTCAGACATTAATAAAATCATTACCTACTTTGTATTTGTGTAATTCTAAACTGATACCTAATTTTTGATACATCACATACGTGTAGTGCCACCTAGTTGATCTAAAATGTTGTATTTCAAAAAATACATAATTAATTTTTCTCTATCGTGATAGATGGCTCTTTAACAATCTAAATTTGATACAGCGCCATCTGTTTAAAATGATTAGAAATACGTTTATTACATTTTAAACCCGTTCATTATTATTACATTTGGCACGAGTGATGACTATTCAATAATCATAGACCTTTGTGAACCATAATAAACTATGTCACTTTTCCTAAAAATCAAAAATAAATGTCACAAGGCCCCATTACATAATTGTAACAGTGTCCATAACTGGTACTTAATGATTCATTATGAGCTTAATATTAAGTATTCCTATTAATTAGAATACATATTTAAACCATAATAATAATTCTTTTAAGTAGTATTTACTTAGAAAATGTAAAAAAAGATATATGTATGTACCACTATCAGTACATATGTATGTACATAAATCATTTTAATAAATAAAAAAATCTTCATAGCTCTTTGTATATTTTTTCTGAAGGTATCACGTACTGCGTTCACCAAAACGTTGAATCATTGAATGTAGGTACAACACTAAACTATGTCAGACGATGACATCATGCATAACAAAGAGTAATATTTTTTTATAGTCAGATAGTTCTCTGCATATTTTTTTAAATTTTATGCTTCATGTATTATACCTAACTTTCATCATTTTGCTCTTTACTTTTTAATTGAACTGGTTAGGGATTCTGTAGTAGATTTTGTGTATGTTCAATAATGATAATTAATTACCTATAACTTAACTCTGTATTAATTAAAATAAAGAAAACACTAAGTGGTAGGTTTCTCGTATGCCAGAGTAGGTTTGCATAGGTACTACGACTTTGCCTATTTCTGCCACTTGCTTGTGGCAGAATTTGGTAAAGTCGTGGTAATGTAGATATTGTGTAAGGACTGTAGTATTTCGGTCTGAAGGACATTGGAACCAATTAAATTACTGGGCATTATGAGACTTAACAACTTGTGTCTCGGGGTGACGAACGCAATCCAATGCCATGCAGTGCTGTATCATTCAAAGCCCTGTGTGGTGTTTTATATGTTTATGGGCAATAAGCCATATTAATATGATAGTTTCATCATTTAAGCTGATAAAAAATATATACCTATAATAAGTTAACTGATTAGTGTTATTTTTATTGATTGTATTTCTTTCCGAATCCCATTTAAATTATTATGATTACATTTGATGATGAAGTGTGAGGAAATGTGGGTAACTAATATCCCCTCAATATATAGCAGCAAAAGCATTGCAATTCTGGTTTTAACTCGTTTTTTTTTAAGATTTTAACCTAAAAAACATAAGTTACCGACGGAGTAACCATTTGTCCAATATTTAGGTATTATTAATTGATTTACGTGACGCATACAGATTACTTTTTTAAAGTATTTAGATAACTTTATATTTATATTTAACCATAATAGGTTTTCCTTTTATTTTACTACTAGCTTTTGCTCGCGGCTCCGCCCACGTGATCAAACAAACAAACAAACAAACAATCAAACTCTACAACTTTATAATATT
Source organism: Amorpha juglandis (assembly GCA_949126905.1). NCBI lineage: Eukaryota > Metazoa > Arthropoda > Insecta > Lepidoptera > Sphingidae > Amorpha > Amorpha juglandis. The sequence continues at coordinate 4,963,393 of OX421380.1, forward strand.
AGTATAGATTTGGGTAGCTTAGCAACGGAAGCCTTCAAATAATATTATTTGGGTAGCTTAGCAACGGAAGCCTTCAAATATGAATACTTTTCCCCGTTTTTGCAACATTTTTCATTGATGCTTCGCTTCTAATGGTCGCAGCGTAATGTTATATAGCCTAAAGCCTTCCTCGATAAATGGACTATCCAACACAAAAAGAATTTTTCAATTCGAACCAGTAGTTCCTGAGATTAGCGCGTTCAAACAAACAAACAAACAAACAAACAATCAAACTCTGCAGCTTTATTATTAGTATAGATAAGGAAAATAATATAAGGAAAATACTTACTAAAACAGCTCAAATATCTATTATTATTATTAAATATGTAGCTATAATTTAAAAATAATACCTGTTTATCTTACCACTTTTAGTTATTAATAAATTAAAAGTGTTATCATTAGGTACTATGGTAATAAAGTTGCGTTAGTGTTGTATAAACTATGAAGTATAAACTTTCTTAGAGTTATCTAATCTTTGACAAGGGCGGAACGATCAACGAAGGTGGATGCTTTTGCGGTCGGTCTTTCGCTTCGCTCGATGCCGTGTTCGTACTCGTATTCACGGATGATACTTCAACTAATTCTGTATGAATAGTGATTAATTAAAAGTTCCGCTACAATAATAGTGCACGGGTTATGATAAAAGATTGTTTTCGTAGTGTCAGTGCCGCGGGATCGAATTCTTTACTGTTGACCGCATACCCCGCATCCAAAGTGTGAAAATTTGTGTGTGCCGACGAGTTTATGTGTTTGACTGTGCTGAAATAGCATTAACTGGACTTTTATTACAAGGTATGTATCAAGCTATCTAAATAGTATAGAATTTCACTACTGAAATTAACGGTCAAAATTGCCCTTTGCTCTATCGTTTTTTTGGTACTTCACTTTCTTTCACGGGTCGTGATTAAATATCCGTTGCCTTTATTAATTATTTCATCATATTAGTCAGACTTATAGCCTGTATGTGTATAATTTCGTAACGGCTTACGTACCATTACTCACAATTGGTTTAATTAGGCTAAGACATTACCTCGTTGAATGATCCATCATACAATGTTTTTTGGAGTAGACAAACTACTTTTATTTTTGGGCGTTTCCCGGGCTTGTGTAGACTATAAGTACATAGTTCATGTACTTTATGAATGAATCTGAATGTAAATTTTATTTACTAGGTCAAGGGAATGATCAATACAACTTTTTGTTTTCAAAAGATTTTGCTTGTTATGTAAATGCAGTTTCTTTTAATGTCGTGTACATAAATGGTTAAATTGCCGAATATTCTATGCTTTCTTTGTATTAGTACTTTGCTTTTCCCAAAAGAATGTTATTAATTTAAGGCTTTTCTGCATTAGAATTGTAGCAATGTCTTAGAGAATTTCAATTCCTGCTTAACTGCTATAATTAATGTCTCATAGTTATAACTGTCATTACTATAATGGATCATTAGTAAAATGTTGTTAATGGTATACAGTGATGACACTGTGGTAAACCAATTAATGATAATTGAATCACAATAACTGGATATCATGTCTATTCCACAATATGTCACTAAAAGCATTACACATTATTTACAAAGTACAAATTTAAATTGTGTGTTATATTTTACTAGCTTTTCCTCATGGCTCCACCTGCATGATCTGCTTTTTCTGGGATAAAAAGTAGCCTATGTTCATCAGGGATAATTTAGGATCCTAATGGTGAAAGAATTGTTCAAATCGGTCCAGAAGTTTTTAAGTTTATTTGTTACATACAAAAATACAAATCTTTCCTCTTTGAAATATAAGTGTAGATTTGACAAATGATATTGGCGATTGTGAAACAGGGCCTAATATATGTTTAACTTACCAATAATAATGTGAACCTTGTATAACTTGTTTGCACTGTTTTGAAATGTTAAAAGCAAATAATGTGATATTCCTCATACCCATTGACAAAAAAAAGTATTAATCATAAGTTTAACTAAATCCTTAAAATTAATTGGCTTTAAATTTTTTCCATCGTATCCTGTGATCAGTTCTTAAATACAGTTTTGTGGGGCCATTTATGAGGTTAAATACTGTTGATTACAAAAATAATACACTTTTGAATCCTATGTTGCACTGCGTGGTAGGTAAGTTAAATACACCCAACAGTCACATATAATCCTGACCCCACAGTAAGATACGAGTCTTGTGTTGTGGGTATCAAGAACTACGAGAGACTGTCGGTCTAACAACACCCAGACCCCGAAACAAATATTTGTGGATCACACACAAACATTTGCCTCGGTGTCGAACAAACCCGGCGTCACAGCCGGCTGCTCGCCCGCGCGCCATGGTGGCTGTCAAAGTTACCAACACATTGTTTATTTCTGCCACCAAGCAGCAGTGTGCAAGCACTGTTGTGTTTCAGTTAGAAGCATAGTAGCCAATGAAATTACTGGGCATTATGAGACTTTAAATCTTATGTCTCTAGGTGATGAGTGCAGTCCAGTGCAGTGGTTTGTAATTCAAAGTTTTGTGTGGTATTGCTTCTTTTTAAGGGCAGATGTGCAGCTTACCACCAGTTGAGCTACCTGCTGTCTCATCATTTAAAGCTAATGATAAAATAAAGCATAAATAGAAATACACATTGCGAACCTCTTCCTTCTTGAAGTAAGTTCAAAATGTGTCTAACTGCAAGTGGTACAGTGGTGACGGCTCAAGTTAGTGGAACCATTACACCCCTAATCCCAGTTTGGTTGATACTACCACTATAGCTTTGAATAGGCCAGATTATGTTAGTCTACATGCTTGAATATCATTATAATTTAAATTTAATGATAAATAAACTTTGTATGCAAGCAATATAGTCAATGATGTATTGTATTCAAATAAATGCAGATGGCCTATATTCTAATATAATGCCAAATGGTTTATCAATGAGGGATCACATATAGGCTGAATTCTCTTGCAATGTTTGGTTTGTCTATTTTTAAATTAAACGCTGTAATATGATGGATGTCTATTATAATTATAGTTTTACTGAAATATATACAGTATTTCATTTGACAAAATATTCATTTATAATGATATGTTTACTCAACATTGTCATTGGTGGAGCACAGCAACTGGGCACATGTAGCCATATTAAAAAAAAACAAGTTTCTAGTGCAGAATAAATCAACAATAAATATTCTAATATGAATCAAATTCACCCATTTTAATCTGTTTTTTACTAAATCTATATGAGGTAATTCAGCCAAGAATAAACATTGATTCAGAGATTGATTCTAGAAGACTATAAATATTTTTATTTTGACTCATCCCCAATGATTGAATTAGATTTTATTCTCTGACTGTTGACACTCCACTTGAAACAAATTTCATTGCATATTTCATTATTATCAATCATTTACCATTAAACTTCAGCTTTCTATTTCTTTTAAGTAATTTTTGTCTTTGGAAAAAGTTACTTACCTAATTTAACAGACATGTATAGTAGTAAGAAGGCAGTGGTTAAAATCCTATATGATAAATGTTACATAACTAAAGCGGTGGTATCAAACCAGATGGCTTCTTGTATACAAGGGACCGAGTTAAATGAATTTTATTATGTAATTTGCAGGGTTCGAGGATATATATCAATGGATATATATCAAGATATATATCGGATATATATCCGATATATATCAGACTGAGTTTCATGATATATATCAATGAATATATATATCAGATGTTTTTTAATATATTGCAATACAAAAATGGTTAAATAAATTGATATTAAGTAATTTTTAGCATTTGTTACTGTATTTCTACTTCCCAAATGTAGATGGCGTGGGAGTAGAGTTAAAACATACTCCCTAATGGTAAGTGCTAATCCATTAACGGCAAAACTTCTGTCCTAAAAGAAGATTTTATGTTTTTTTAGTTGATTATGTCTTATCTAAAAGTAGATTTTGCAATATGCAAACAGTATTCATAAATAATACAATAAAATAATAATATGGCTTTCATACAAAATGGATATATATCCAACTTGATATATATCGGATATATATCATAAATATCCGATATTTTGATATTTATAATAAATATCGGATATTTTCGAACCCTGGTAATTTGTTATTTATTCTATTATAAATGTACATAAGTACATCTTGCCTTAAATTTATAGGTTGGTACATATTATTATACTTAATGAAGAAACTGCATAAGTCCTTGGAGAGTACTTGCTAAGTTTAATCACTTCATCCTTTATGGTATCTTGAAACATTAACATGGCGCTCAAGCTGTGCATCATTAAAAAGGTACTCGAATGTAGGCAGTAGGTACTATGTCCTTATAGAGTCACCAGATGCCAGCAGGTTGGTTAATATAGAATTAAATAATAATATATTAATGTATGCTTAGGGTTGTCGTACATTAATTGTCAGCACCATAGGCGTTGCACGTGCCGTTCTCAATGCTATTATTATATCAAGATTTGGCCAATTTGGGCTTAGACGAAAACTGTGTCAATTACATATCATCAAACTGGTTTGATACATATCAACACAATTAGCCTTTAGCTTACACACTGGTTCTTCGTTTTAGTGGAAAAACCCTGAGGCTGCGGTTAGACGACGCGAAAAATTTTTTAGTCATAGCAAATGTATGTCTTATTAACTAGGACTTAACGTTGAAATTCTTTGTGAGTAACTAACCGCGCGGCGAACGCGCGGCGGCCGCGCGGTCGCGTTTACACGATCGCGCAGTCGCCGCGTGGTTGGAGCGTTGCGAAGAATTAAACATTATGGCTTAGTCAATAGAGTTTACATTAGTTTTTCGAGTGATTCGAGCGAGGCGCCCGCGCGCGCGCGGCTATCGCGCGGCGGCCGCAACGCGGTGGGATTCCTTGTCATATAAACGCGCCCTGACCGCTGCGCATCGCACATCGGCTTTGGTGGATATCGGCCTTTATGCTGGGCTGACGATAAGCTCTACGCAACGTAGATTTTGTAATGTATAACAATAATATTAAATAGAGTCACGTATGCGATGCACGTACCTGTGATAAATTATAGGTCCAAATTTACATCTGAGTACTCAAGTGCGCTCTTTCGGTCACGCGTAAGCTTACGCTCAGCGTAAGATATAGAACATGTCGGAATGATGTCATCAACCTGAGCTGCGTCATCAGAGTCGCTGGGTCCCACTGAATTTGGTTACCTTTGGCAATTTATTCTCGAATGCGGCGCATACAGATCTGACAAAACGTTGGCATTGTGAATGTCTTTTTTCGGCATAAAATATAGCCTGTGTTCTTGTCCAGATCATTATTCTACTTGTGTGCATCCAACTCCATTTAGCCGTTAGAGCGTGATGGAAACAACTGACTTTCCTATAATCAATTTTTTTCATTATCTTTAGCTGTACGTAACTGGATAGATATTTAATTTTTACTGTAGGAACCATCATTCAATCAATTTAGACAAATTGTGTAACGTAAAGTTTATATAAGCATGTTACCAAATGGAATCGGCAGTCAATACACCTGGGAGCCGCAGGAATTCAGTAGATTAAAATATACCCAAAACCTGTTTCAATAAACTAAACAGTTTAAGTTTGAGTTAAGACAAGAGGCATTTTTTAAATCTTGCTGAGTTTGGAGATAACATTATTTTCTCTTTAATATTTTGACGTAATATTCCAGTCTGCCACAGACGGGGTAATGGGTTTTCCGTCGAACGATCCGCAAGGTCGGTTCCAGCTCAAGTGGGAGTAGGATGGCTTATTGAGTTGGCCCCGTTTATTAGCTGTACCAGAAACATACGTGTCAAACTGTCTGGAATTATTTCAAGTTAGATTTTGGACAGAAAATATGCATAAGTCTTGATGAATATGACCCAAGCAATATAGTTCTAGTCACTGAGGCGAGTCGAGTTTTTGCGACAATATTCATTAATTAGTAATCTCGTTTTGAAACAGTGAAGTGTGCACTTTACCACTGTATTACTTTACCCACTACATTTTGAGGTGACAGCCACCATGTTTCATTCCTTTCACTTAAATTTTAAAATCATATAATTTATTTACTTTCATAAAATATATAGATCCAATAAACTGTGGGCATTAACTATAATTACCTGTTTAAATATTTTTATTGATGATATTTAAGCTTAAAAATGAATTCGCCGGCATTAAGGGTGTCTTACACAGGGGTGGAAGCCCGGTGGGGCGGGGTGTGCGTGCACTAGGGATATGCGGCTCGCCGGCGCCAGGAGCTCGATCGATATTCCGGCTCGCGGCTCATTCTGTCGGTTCGGTGTCGGCAGTCGCGACGCGATTTTGCTTCACGCTGTATTTTTTAATTCCGTGCTGTTCCTAGTGTGTCAACTCTTTAATATATATACATATATACTGCCTAAACTGTGAAGTGAATTTGTTTTAATTGACGAGGAGATGAGATAGTTCCAGCCCACATTTGGTATGTGCTTTTTTTTGGTATTCGTGACCGACTTACCAGTCGAGAAACAGGTTTCCGGTGTTTAGTATCAGTGTAGACTGTAGTGATTGGGATCAATAGTACGATTTGATCATGTTTGCTGACGTCAGTTTTCCGTTGATCCAATGCTGGAAACAAATTGATTGTGAAATTAACGTTTTTAAAACTGGTCGGAATGTTGTGGCCGTTAATTGCTGTTATTAAAGAAATTGTGTTTCTCGTCTCTATCTAATTGAAAGACTTTCATCTATTCTACGATGATGAACTTTGTTCTACGTGTAATAACTTAGTGAATATACATGTAATTTATTCTTCACATAACATTTGGGGTATTCCAGCATTTAAAGTTTTGTTAAGAATCGTAGTTTTAATTATGTTTATGGGTGATACATTTAGTACATAAAAATTATGTGTAGTGATACTCAGTCTTGTCGTAACAGTTATCAAAGTAAATGAATACACCAATTAGATGACTAACTCTACAGACGCCTTGAGAAGTAGATAGGTACAATTGGAGTTGGCAACCTCGTGACCTGTGTATACAGCTATGAAAATCCAACTATGTCTAGCTAGGAAGGTAATCCAGATAGAAGGAAATCCAGCTATGTTTTAGGAAAATTATCCAGACTAAACTGGAGTTGCGCTAAAATTCGTCGCTATTTGCAGAGCCGGCGTCGCCCCGCCCCCTGCTGTCATGGAGGTCACTCGCGCAGACGTACTGATCAACTGTCAAACACTGGATAACGTCAGGATTGTGGGTTTTAAACGATGTTTCGCGATCTAGACGTGTTCTGTTTAGACATCTGACGTCTGACGCTTCAAAATAATTTGTCGAAACTGGAACATTTAATCAATGAAATGGTTCGCAGCCAATTGATGTAGGCATTCAGAAGGATTTCGCGAGTTGCAAGGTTGGATAGATTAAAACAAGTGCTTATACTATGTTTAATATATAGTGTGATATCATTCAAGAGAATTAAATTGCAGTGCGTCGATTTATGATGTCATTTTTGTTTGCGGTGCATCATCTGTGTCCTTATATCAACTGTGGTTACTGCCAATGTTCGATTTGGTATCGCTAATCGTCAAAACATTCGATTAAAATACATCCGTATTCCAACTTGAATTCACCTTAGTAGATTTTCGAAATTGCCCTTTCTTCGTGATTTGAAGTTATCGCTGTACCCTGGCAAAAATATAATGCATATCTTCCCTTTTAGGCCGGTGATTATCCATTTTGAAACATAAATAAATTATAGTAGAATTAAACCCATTGTAAAAGGAAGAGAATACAACAAAATTGATAGGAAAAATAAATTAACGGCGATCTGAGGTCGGGAAGTGGGAAGGGGGGGGCTTTTAAGGGTAAAAAACGGTTTATCTCGATTTCCGGAAAAACTACAAGTCCTATGGAAAAAAGTTAAATCGCAAAGTTGTAGGTAATAAAAAGATCTACAACTTTTGTATACATACTTTTTTCACATAACCTCAAAATTTATGTAAAAAATTTAAAAAACCAAGTTTTTAGTTTTTTATTTTTATCTTTTAGAAAACATAATTTTTTTTCACGAAATTTCGTGAAAACTTACCTTTTTATATCCCAAATACACTGTAATTTTTTTGATCTAAAATATTCATTGTTTCACCTTATTTTGACTTAATATCGAAAAAGTAGCCTAATTTTCAAACGAAAAATCTCACGTCAAAATATGAGCTTTTTTAAAAAAGTCTATTGGTTTCTTGTTCATTGAATTCTCTACTTTCTGATGGTGTAAAAAAATATATACATTACTATGGTAAATGTGCTCAGAAAATGCAAAGAAACGAACTACTAAATAACAAGTAGTAAGGCCCAGACCCACCTAGCCCCTTCCCCACTTCTTTATGATGTGCTAAAATTTTCCGTAGATCACTCAGGTATATAAGTTATATTAAAATAACAATAAAGAGGCATCTACGCATATAATTTAAAGAAGATTCTACAACTTTCCCAAAATATTGTAGATATGTCTTATTAAATATTAACTTATAACTTTACATTTTCTGAGCACATTTACCATAGTAATGTATATATTTTTTTACACCATCAAAAAGTAAAGAATTCAATAAACAAGAAACCAACAGACTTTTTTAAAAAAGCTGATATTTTGACGTGAGATTTTTCGTTTGAAAATTAGGCTGCTTTTTCGATATTAAGTCAAAATAAGGTGAAACAATGAATATTTTAAATCAAAAAAATTACAGTGTATTTGGGATATAAAAAGGTAAGTTTTCACGAAATTTAGTGAAAAAAAATGATTTATTATAATAGATAAAAATAAAAACAAAAAACTTGGTTATTTGAATTTTTCACATATATTTTGAGGTTATGTGAAGAGAGTGTGTATACAAAAGTTGTAGATCTTTTTATTACCTACAACTTTGCGATTTAAATTTTTTCCATAGGACTTGTAGTTTTTCCGGAAATCGAGATAAACCGTTTTTTACCCTTAAAAGCCCCCCCCTTCCCACTTCCCGACCTCAGATCGCCGTTAATTTATTTTTCCTATCAATTTTGTTGTATTCACTTCCTTTTACAATGGGTTTGATTCTACTATAAATTTGTTTCTATTTTTATCATTTTCAACCGGATAATCACCAGTCTATTTGAAACAAAATGACAAATGATAATTCCTAGGTAGAAAATGCCACGCCCGTCTATTTGAATTACGAAACGTACTGTTTTCTGCAGGTATAACTATTATCGCTTGAAATTAGACAAATATTCGGACATGATAATAAAAAAACGCCTGTGCCGACATCTGCTAATGACAATAAGTGAGGTCACCGTCGACCTGTTCATAATCAGTGACCACTGTAGCATACTCACACACTTTATACTGACTTTGACATCTGTAGGAATCGGCTCTGTTTGTTTATATTTCTACAAATCTGTGGGCGTTCAAAAAGTTGCAATCATGATTTTTTACATAAAACTTATATGAAATGAATTCGTTTCCTAACACTGATTAACATAATATATTATGATAAGAAATATTAAGCTGTTATCGGTTGTTATCCGAGTTTTTCGTCATAGTGATGCTGATATGAAGGAATTTCTGAGTAGGTTACATTTTTCATGACCTTTTATGAATTCACTTTGATTATGTAACATGGACTAATTTATGTGGGTTTGGATCAATCGACATTCCTCAATTAGGCTATTCGGTTATCTTCCTCTTGTCGCGTTCTGCCCTTTCATTTGACCCACGACAATACATTGCGATACAAATGAAGTTTTGGATAATACTGCGTATCTACTACTTGGAAGCTACTTTTTGTGATGATTGTGGCAAGTTAACCTTGAAATTAGTAGTAGTAATTAGAAGTTTTGATAAACTTTAACGTGGCTTGTTTTACTTTAGTTATGTGTGAGCGTGTAGGTAATACAAAGGATTGCAGTTTTGGAAACTTACATAATATGTTATAAGGATTTTAGTGGTTAGGAAGAAATAAAATGCCCATTTGGAAAAAAAGGGCATTTAGGCAATATAAGCAAACATATGACATTTATGTGGAAATAACAATTAACATTGTTAACATTGATTTTTACGATTCTATACGCCTACATAAACATGTTTATTTATTTTATGTTGTATTGTTTACAGGTAAGCATCGGAGTTGCGAGATGCGTAGTGACTAATGAGATAATGAGACCTTGGACGTGACAGCAATGTAAGTCATTAAACCGATGACAAAATGCACTGTGAATCACACCATTAATTTTATTAATTACACAGCGCACCAAATGACCGATATATTCAACGTTTAAATGAACTTTCGAAATGCTTCCCGAACAAATCTAATGCTAACAGTTTTCTGGGAATTCGACGTAACTTTTTATAGATATCTATATTTAGAGTTATGGCCACTACTAGTGTGGAATCGTGCCGTGAAACACTGGACATAGGTGTTCATACGTGTAACAATGAACTTCAAGAATTTTATGTAGATTGTCCCGTAAGTGATTTAAAAAAACGATGATAAATAATCAACACAAGTATTGAGTTGTAGTGAGTTGTGAGTTGGATTTTATTAGTGCTTAGATTATATTTACAACATCACATACTACCCGTAATAAACTCAAGAGTAGGAAGTACACAATTTCGTCACTATTAGGTCAGACGTTACGTAATCTCTGAGAAAAAACATTAGACATCCGAATACTACTATTTCTTAACTGTATTTATTTTAGGACATTTTTTATATATCATATCTTGATATTCGTTAGTCACGATTCTGATAGTTACAATTACGATAACGTCTGTTGAATGACTTCTCTCTGCTATTGGGTTGATTCCATTTATTAAAATACCATTCATTTAAGTATTGACATAGTGAAACGCCCAACTGGATAGAGAAAACGAAATTATAATTTCTGGATGAATTGTCAATCTGTCAGTATGGTTTGTGATGTTATTCTTGAGTTATTGACGGTGTGTTTAAACATTTCTCTTTTTGAGTGCGAGCGTTTCGAATTGCTAACCGAAATTGTATGGCCGTTGGCCCTTTCACGGTCGAGTGGTAGAGACGTTAATTGCGCTAACAAAAGGGGTACGCAGACTTTCTGATTATCGACTACTATGTGGAATGTTTGGTTGCTTTGTTGTTATTCGACACGATTTACTTTCTTTATATTTGCCTTTGTTCTTTTCAACCACACAACCACTGGAACGGCTGTGTAATAAAAGCCTTGTTTTACGGCAATCAGAGTACTTACCTTATATTTATTCTTGTAATCAATATTTACAGTAATCCATTAAAATATTATAAACTGGATAACTAAGGATCTACTTCGGTTCCTCTAGGTTTAAATTTACAAAACGGTACCCTGGGGCGAATAATCTTTTCGAATATATTAAACAATCTGAATAAACTTTAGCAGCTACCAAAACAATGTAACTGGTAATCCCGATGGAGCTAAATGTAAAATTGTAGTACTTTAAGATATTTATAAAAAGAAACCATTATCTAGTTTTGTTCTAGACGCTTGTTTCAATTTTACATGCAAACACCCAGCCAACATTAAATGTCAGCTCGCGCATAAAGTATGGACGTCATCGAGATTTATACGGCCGAGCTTTTCTACATTTAATATTCCGGCTGTGGAGTCCTGAGTCCCACTGTATCGAGGTCGACGAACTCAAATCCAGTCCATGTCTTGCACTCGACGACTCACGTAACAACCGCTCTCAGTACACTATACACACACAAGCCCCACACGTGTACACTGTACACAACGTGAGCTTTGCCAATTTCTAAAGATCCCTTCATTACCTTGTCATCTTATCTATGTGTTGAATGAACTTCTACAGACTGCATTGTCTATAAATAGATTTGTGTCGTATAACAATCTATTTTTGGTGATTCTGTATTGTGTTTTATATTAGTGATATCTCTGAAATTTCTATTCATATTTCGCTTCAGTATGATTTTGTTTTTACTCCATTTATTCTAAACTGTATTTTATGGACTGTATGAATTAACTGTGACATTTCCTCCGCGTAATCTATCTAAAGAACTCAGTAGGTATGATGAGTTTTGTTGTCACCAATTTTATTGTTCTTGCGGTTTTTACCATGACTCCAGTGTTTACTACTTAAATTCATGCGGGTGTGACTAAATACTTAGTTGTGAATGTACTACTTTTACAATGCATATCAAAAACATTATTTTTTTGCATACATGAGCGTATGTTATTATATTATTTAATAAATATTGTCCCTGCTTATGCCTATGGCGTTTACAAACTCACGGCGATAAAACTTGTGAGAACACTCGAGAAAGTGATTGTGGATAGCATCTTGTACTTTTCATTCTCGTCTGTTATTCGAACGACGCGTTGTCGGTTTTTGTGATATTTTCCTAAGTTTTTTTTATCCCAGCATTTCATAACGACCACTACGATAGTATGTACAGTGTAGTAGAAACATAATGAATGCGGCGGTCAGTCGCCAGTATACCGGACTAAATCAAAAGGATTTCTATAGGTTGACCTCAGAACGAGCCACCATTGCGGATTTTTTCAACATGTGTACGGTGTTCGCTATCTAGTCTGTTACATATTCATACCTATAGTTATCAGGTGCACTTCCACCAGCAAATTTTCTATTTTATCCAGTCGGTTGATTTCAACTTTGAGAAGGTGGATATTACACTACAGCAAATTTTGTCACTGAGAGATTTTCCCTTGAACCTTTAGGCGCTATTAGGTATTCAATCTTTACATTTAATAGTAATATCTTAAATATAATAGGTACATCGTTATTGTAGTTCCTTACGATCTTTTTTAATCACTTCATGAGCCAACAAACACAATATCACATCAGCTCCATAAAAGAGTACAATGGTCTTAATTTATCTCTATATGAGGATAAAAAGTGCTGATGGCGATACTCAAAATACGCGCTCATTTCAACAGTTGCCGACTACGTTTATTATACTCAAAGGTGGTTAATAAAGTATAACGGTGCGTCAACTAATATTGGGGTTAGGAATATAAGGAATTATGTAGAAAAATATTGCCTCCATGGTGCTGTTGTAATGCATACGCGGTACCACTGCTGTGCTGAGGTCGGGTTGAATCCCCGGTTCGGGTAAAGGTGATATCGATTTTTTCTATCATGATAATAAATGCTCAGTATCAGCCGGAAGTCTTGAATTGTGCCCGGTATGCCGATAGGCTCGCCCCCTATCACATCATGGGACGAAAGTAAACGCAAGTGCGTAAAAACGTAAGTGCGTATCTAAACGAGTACTATTTATGTATGTAGAATATAATAACAAATGGACAAAAAATTCTACAATAGGAAGGTTGCAGTTTATTGGTAAAATAAACGTATAAGTCTTTAAATGTAGTCCTCGTTAGACTCCAGTGTAGAATAATTTTATAGTGCAATCTATATAATGTACGAAGTATGTAGTTGAATCTGTTTTGTGTAATATCCTGTTACAGCATTAGTTTACAACAATAATTAACCAGGGAGACATCTTCACTTTAGTGCAAAAGCCCTCAATTGTGAATAATAATAAAACAACTATAAAAATTAGGAAAAAATATATATCCATAATATGAACTTCATTTTGTAAAGAACGCGAGTGGTATATTTTTTAATACCCCTTTTTCAGCTTTTTAACATGTAAAAGTTGTTTTATAATTTATATCCACAGACTTTCTAAAAAAAATGATAAACACGTATTTAATTTTTGATACTTAAATATTAACAATTATAAAAAATATTACAGGCAACTTCATGAATGTTTTAATATCTTATAATTGTTAATATTATAAAATATTAACAATTATTAAATATTAAAACATTCATGAAGTTGCCTGAAGTGCTGAAACCTTCATACTCAGGTGACATGCTCTAAAAAGTGCCGTGTAAAGTTCCATACTCTAAAGACATTTTTATTATGTCACGTGGTTTACATAAAAGAATATTTGCTTAACCCGACCCTTGCATCGTGGACGTAAAGCGCAGCAACGAGGTCAAAGCCAAATGTAAACGGTGAGGTATACAGCATACACCAACGTGCCATTTGGGCTTCATTTAACAGATATAATGGCTGCGTACATACATAACTTGCAACCTTCGACATCCCTCTCGGAATTGCATCGGTTGACCTACATTGCGATGATTTTTATCTTTTTAAGACGATCTTTATTCTCCGCTCGAGTAGTTTAATACATTATCTAATTAGAATCTGGCTGGTCTAGAATTTAAAAACAATTTGTTCCGGAGGTATATTAATAAAACACGTTTTGCTTGAATTGGAATTGTCATGATAATAAAGCTAATCAAGTTGAAACTGAAACTTAGCAATGTAGAGCAAGCATAGATTATAATGCAAGAAATTGTTAGGTACAAAAACATTGGAATTAACAAAAACATGTGCTTCAATTAGTGATATTATATCGCAGAACATGTGAGCCGTAATGCCATTTTAATACAGTTTATTTGTAATTATGCTGGTATTGTTGATCACGTCTAACATAATGCAACATACTACATCTAATTTTATTTTCCCATATGTTACAGTAGTAGTTTTGCCTTTAACAAACCTCTAAATTATAACTATTTTTCTGAATATTAGCTATGCGTTGATGCTATCGCATTTATGGTGTCATCTACAGACGATTAAATTGGTTTTCACGATGACGACAAATTTATTTTTGGCACCGCTCCTATCTCAGCCGAACAGAGTACTGTTTACAAATCGGAACGCTGGCACGATATCTCTGCTTTCACCTACATTGGTGTATTGATATTATGGAAAGTACGATCGTGCATTCGCCACAAAGAATTCTTTGTGGACTCATGGCTTGTGAATAATTCATGGGCTAGTTACTAACACGAGCGAGTGGCATAGTGTCTTCACCTATTTTCTTTTCTGAGAATTGATGATGCCTTTACGCCGTGACGCAACTTCAAGAAGTGATGTCCGTTTTATTTTTATGAAACCCATATAGACAGTTCATGCTACGTTTTGAATAACCGATGTAAACGTGCTGCCGATTATGTTGAGTGCACGTTTTTAATGTCAGCGATATGAAGCAGATGTTTTAAATGTGTGGGTATGCTACGCAATGTCTGTAACGGGTTTTGGTGTAATGTTAGTGTGAATTGCCTGGATTTTAACTGTAGTTAAAATTATTGTAACAAAGCTGTAGATGACTCGACAGATTTTGATGGTATTGTAAACAAATGATAAAGCTTGTCAATAATGTGAACCACTGTTTGTTACGATGACGATAACTTTAACATACGCTTTATACAACTCAAACTTACTGTTGGTGAATTAGAATTTGTGGAATAATACTTCAGGATTTGTTATTTTATAAATGACGAAATGAATGAAAGAAAATGATGTGTAATTTCTTTAAATGGCTGAAGAGATTTCTTTAAACCTAGCTAAGCACCATCTCAATTAAACCAGCTTTAAAATCCAAAAATTGTTATTTAATGCGTTTCTAATTAATAACTAAACTCTTAACCTCATTTAAAACTACCTAATTAATTATAATAACCGTGACGATCAAAATTCTCTTCGTGGTCTAGTTAATTAGTGCAGTCTTGCAATAAAATTATTTTTAATTTGTCAAATACTCACCTACTTAGTTTTGTGCAATTTTTCGGTCTGACGCGGCGCAAACAATTATGCCGATTATAAATTAAGATACAGGACACAGAATCTCTTTTTAGTAAAAGAAAAGACGTTGAAATTGTAAGTAGGGACCATGAATTTGATACGAGGTATTTTACCTGCGATGTATGGGTTAGATGAGGTTCACGAAGTAACGTGGGAGGTCTTTATACCGTTAACATAAAATTAATAAAGCAAGTACGATGTATTTTGAAGGCTGTTTAACGAAGTTTTCTAAGTAATTGACCATTATTTCGTGTAAAAGAATACATAATTGCAATAGTAAGTCTGTAAGATGACATGACCTTATTCAGGTGCCTAGGATGTTTCACGAACTTGATACTCATAATAAGTATTCCAAGCTGTACTTACGGCAGACTCGACCGTGGCCACAGTCAGACAGCCAATTATTGTCGTCTAAGTGTAGCAATACTACTGGTTTCTTCGTATTGCAATAAAAATATTTCAGAAGATAGCTATTGGCGACGCTGACGCTGCGACCGAGCTCGGAATCATACCTTAGAAGAATTACTATTACGACAGTGCTCAGAAAGAGATCTAATAATTTTGTACAAACTACACCTGATTGTGATAACAACGATATTAGGTAACTGCTAATTAGAAGCAAGTCATTATCTGACGTGTCTAATGGTGCTTCCACACCGCTGTTATAAAATGTTTACAAAACATTATTAAACATTTGTTAACAAAAATTTGATACTTTTTATCACAATGTTAGATAATGTTAGTAAATGTTTAATGTTAGAAAATGTTAGTAAACATTTTATAACACCGGTGTGGCAGCACCATAAAAGATAACTAGGAGTATTTAGATATAAACATATATATAATACTTATTGCCTATTTGCATAAGCAATACAAATATCTAAATATAAACCATACCAAATGCGTCTACAAAACAACAGTTTGTAGTATGACTAATCTAGGTGACCTTTTGCCATGTCAGCGGTAATGTTGCCAGTAATCGGATATTCGAATGATTAGCGAATAGCGATGTTCGTACAGAGCGTCCATTTGTTAAATTAATATTGATTCGTTCCGCATAGCGGTTGGATCGGATTGCCTGGGGTTTTGATGAGTCTTGTTACTGTTTACATTTAATCCCAACGGCTGTAGATACAGTATAAGCTAAGGAACAAAATAGGGGATGAGGTTCTGTCCATGCTTCAATACCTAGTAATAATATAAACCAATCTATGTAAACTAGCTTTGTTCAAATTGATTGTTAGGACTGAGGGCGTTTTCAAATAAAACAAATAGCTAGGCTTCAATATTGCAGAGGATAATAATCGAGGCGAATAACACAACTCGACCGGCCCATTATCAAAATAAATAATTCAGTATCAATGTGATTTGCGATAACCGAGCCATTTATCACGTCTGACATAAATATGTACGTGCGTGCATCGTTTCGTGTCTACAAGATACGAGCCAGGTTTGTTGCCGTGTGAGTTGAGTTAACCATTATCAGGATTTTGTAACTTATTCTACCTTTTCCTGATAGTATAGAAAAAACTTTAAAAATACCCCGAAACTAATCACCTCCCGGAAGAGTCGATTAACTAATGAGTCTCCTTTCGGACGAACTTCTGGAAACGTTTTGTTTTTATTTTGTCGAAATGTTTTAAAAAGGAACGTTTTTAAAAGAAGTATTAACGAATTATAAGTAAATCTACGGATAATATTGAAAATATAATCGTATATAATTGAGTATACCTCAAAACAGTAGCGAATATTGGTCACCTGTCACTAAACATTGTGGAGAGTTGAAATTATTTTCAACCATTAATTTAATACATTTACGTGCAGTCATGTCCTTCCTAAGTCGACAGCGATTCGTACTGTCTTCTTTAATGATATCAGATATGGCTGGAAAATTCGAATTAAGTCTAATATTTTAACAACTGTTTATTATGAGAAAGTAACATTATTTTGCTTGTATCGTATATTATCCATGCCTATGTTACAGCGTTGTCAACAGAGTAATGTAATTGTATTACCTACTTGGTTGACTTCATCCAGGTGACTCTACGCTCTGATAACTAACTGCAAGGCTTTGTAGTGAAGGGAATCACAATCTGATTGAATGTGGGATAGTGTTTCCTTACCTTATTATGTACCCCTCTAGATATTGTAAATAAATAAATACACTTGACAGTCACACATAGACCCTGACGCTACAGTAAGATACGAGTCTTGTATCGGGACTACCAGATACTTTTGATCTCACAACACCCTAACCAAAAAAAAAAATATGGATCACATAGATATTTGCGTAGCTACCGGAAGATTAGTAGTTTTCGTAGGGAATTGAAAGTTCCTAGGAGAAAGTAGTTTTCATTACGACTTAGAAAGTACAAAATTTTTCGAGGATAAATTATATTACGTGGACTGAGTAGCGGAGACAACGAGTGATCAAACAAAAGTTAGAGAATAAGACCTAGTTAATGTAGATAGTAACAATACTTATTATTAAAAAACTATGCAAAGGCTCAATTCTAACAGTCATGAATGTAAATTATATAAAATAGAAAATGGTACAAGAGGTATCCGTAAAATTCCTCACAGTATCTAACCAGAAAATATTACATTCAATAAATAACGCGATATGCTTTGGCAACAAATCAAACTATTTTGCCACTAATAAAAACCAACCTCTTATTTTGCTGAAAATAAGTTGTCTAGTTGTATCTATAGGTAAGTAAATACTAAGACTTACTTTGCTAAGTAACGTTCTGCGTTTATGGGATAATGGAGAGTTTAGGCTGTGGGTCAGTTATTTTATAAAATAAACCTAATTTAAATATAAAGAATTGTTGTAATTAATATGCGTTAAGGAAATTATATAAATGAAATGATTAAGGAGGAAGCTTAGAAAAATGCTTAGTTCTCATTTATGTAGTGAATGACAATGATACTTGGACTGGCAACCAATACGAAGTTAAATGTTGCAGGAAGCAATACTGTAGAAATCTTTCCTGGAGCATCTTTTGTTAATTCAATGCTACAGTTTACTGATAAAAGAACGACGTGTAAATAGCATTCTTATTTTACTTGTGTAAAAATAACATTCGACGTCTAAAATAATGGACTATTGTTTATTTTAAAGTAGAAATAGCATTGTTTATAAAATTTATAAGTGTTCCACACAATTTTGACGCCATTTCAACAAGCTTCGTGGTAACAGTGACTGAGTAAGACCGCTGTGAAGCGAGTTTATAATTTTTATGTTCATTGTGAGTTATATTGACCTAAATAGACGATAACATCATCGCTACGTCCGAGGCGAACATCTTGTGTGTGGGCGTGCATGTTGTCGCATGTGAAGTGGGAAAAATAAAGACATTTATGTATTAAACGTTAATTCCCTCATGACTGAGTGTCATGAGGAAATTGACTGACTGAGTGCTCCGTTATAAAGAAATTTTATATGGTGTTAAAAATATAAATACAGCTGGCAAGAGGATTACGTTTTTGGAACTTCACAAATTGTGTTAAGAAAATGTTTGATTAATACATTAATACAGATTAATACATTAGGCAGTAGAACATAACTATGCAGCTATGTTAGTTATTGTTTCTTTTTCGATCCATCATAGAAGGTTCTTACAGCGTTTTCAACTTAAAATCCGCGTTTAAGGGGTTGTTATAAATAAGGCTTTCAAGTCCACCTTTTGGTAGATGATTGACGAATAGAATCAATCAAAAATTAATTTTCAACTAGTCCCTCTTCAAAGTGCAAATGATTTGTTGCATCAGGCCATGCAACAACGCAAGGATCTCGCAGACGTATCGCGTGATCCGATGTAACGTGCAGTGCATGTGTTGCCATAAAACCGGTCGGTCGCGCGCGAACAACGCCGCGCCGGCCTTCGCACCACCAGCCGACGCCCGCTGACGTCACCCACGCTTATGTCATACCATTACGGCCCATGATCGTGTACTACGGTAAATTGACCTAAAGGACACGGGCGGATGTGTTTTTGACAATCCACTACAGTAATTTGTGACATTAAGGTGTCGTTTGTGTTAACAATCTAGAAATTCTAGCAGGCTTAGGATCGGAGTAAGTTTGTGCGGTATAATCTGAAATTAGCAATATAACCGAATATCGCCATAAATGACCATCATTTTTTTCAGTAAGTAGTACCTAATTATCGCAAGTCTAAGTTTTTGGTCACCTGAAAAACATTGGTAACTGTAGCTGCCAATGTATAGCTAGCATGGAACTTCTTTTTATGAACATTTGACAACTATAGAATATAGATTCTCTATTTTTTTTTGCTCTATGACTGATTTTAACTAACATGTAATGAATTCTTATTATAACAGGTTTATAATTCGTATAAGTACTTTAATATTTATATCTTGATGGCCCTTTAGCAGTGACGTGAACGTTCCCAACGCAGTTACGACTATTGGTTATGCACGGCGATGGGCTTATGGCGGCCAAAATTATTTAGAACAATGGGCTAGCGATATTGGTCATGCGACGTGACATCGAACATAACAATTTGTATGTCTAGATGCTCTTCATTGCCAATAAACATCGTAGTAGCTTATTTTCGTCATCGATAGGTATGATTGGCCAATGGCTAAGGGCTTGTGAAATAATAAAGGACAGCGAAAGCCGGTTCAGCATTTTATTTAGTGTCGCCATTATATTTTATCTACACCCTTTTAAGCTGTTTATGGTCAAGGAAGTTATAATCATTTGAGTTATGTTGACATCAACTGAGAAAAACAGATGCAAATTCTTATCTCTGTGATTAAATTCGATATTACGTAGAGATGGAACGACTGCAACCTGGATAAACAGGATCCTACAGGAAATGATGAAGACTGTCAAACCAGTATTAGGTATTCTAGATAGGATGCTAGATAAGAAAGTCAAGTTTAATTATCTTTCGGAGAAATTAAAGGAATAGCGATATTATTCTTAATAATGACGTATCATAGAAGCTTGAAATAGACTAGCAGTACCTATACGAGAAGATTAAAATACTATTTACTTATTTAGCCGAAGGCGGGTGAAGTTTGTCCGATAACGAAATAATAGAATATAAAAAACGTATTTTTGATTCTCGGGAATCGATAGAAGACACAAATATTGATTTTACGATTAGTTCACGGTTTAACAAAATCCATACACGACTTTAAAGAACATCAAAGGAACACGATCAGGCACGTGTGTTATGCGGCGTAATATTCCTCGAATTTAATTTGTACATCCGATAGGTTGCCACAAAAGATATAGAATTACGATTTTGTATGGTTTTCCAAGAAGCCTTTTGTGGTGATCGTGCAATATAGTATGATATTTTACTTATTTTTACGTCAACAACTGTTTAAGGCTTTGACGGCGCTTAGGTTCACTAGCTAGTGGAAAAAGCGGAAAAGCTGCTGTACAAGGGTACTTGTCTAAAGTGCAACATACTGTAGAGTTGTAGCCGATATGGGAGCAGAATAAAAATATATCGACTTGCATTTAAAGTTACTTTATTTAGTCTATTGTGTGAATTTCTTTTAACTTTTGTGAGTAAAGCATGTTCGTTGGCTGCATTAAGTTTTATATGCTTTTTAATTAATTTAATGACGAGACAAGCAAGGCGCTCGCCTGATGGTAAGCGTCACGCCTGCCCATAAACAGAAGCAACACCACTGAAATGCGCTTGTCACTCCAAGACATAAGATGTTAAGTCTCATAATGCTCATTAATTTCACTGGCTTCAATGTCCTTCAAACCGAAACACAATAGTGCTTACACATTGTTGTTTGGCAGCAGAAATGGGCAAAACAGTGGCACCAAATCAGACGGCCACTCGCATATGAGGGACCTACCACCTTGAAATTTATAGTATCATATCCGAGTTTCTTAAAATACAATATAACAACGACCTTTAATATGGTTTGACTTTGAGCTAGTAAACGACTCGTAATAAACTTGAGCAGGCACACTGATTTCTGTTGCGCTATAAACGGCCAAATGTAACTATAAAAACTATTTTTGGACGAAAAACTTACGATGACCTGAAAGCTACATTGTTATCAGCAGTTGTGTGATATAGTCCACCTAACCCACCGTAAAAAGCCTAACGTCAACCAGAAACACATCTGTAACTTTTAAACGGCTGAACATATTTTTCAAACATAATTTAATTTACATCAACTCTGTTAAATTGTTTTTCTAAAAAAACATCTGGAGTTGATATCGGTCTATTTGTTTAAGCGCTATGAAGCGCAGAGATACATATATGCATTCACACACCAACCTACAAAGTTTGACCAACTTATAACACTCTTCATTTTGTTGGGGTTTAAAAAGTTGTTTACCAAAATAAAATATATTATCCCAGGTATAGTTTTAATGTCGAGTCTCGCTCGTAGTTCCCGTGCTAGTTCGTTGGTTGGAAACAAATTAACCGCATCCTACTCTACGAAGTTCACTGGCGATTCCCACGCGCCGCGTTCACTGAGTATATCACTAAGTGATGCTGCAATACAGATAACGTTAAGACAAGGCTATTTTTGTTGATGATGTACAATTATTACAATCGCGTCATTATTTGGCAAGGTATTGATTGACACGTTCGTTACAGTACGCATCGGTAGAAAGATATGGTGTTCTTAGAATGGTATTTCAGTTTACAGTTCTTGCTTGACGCATACGCATCGATCAATCAAGCAATCGATCAGTCAACTTACTACCGATTTCAATAAACGCTCTTAGATCGAGTCTTCCGGTCGATCGCACAAAATTAAATGAGCCCATAAGAATACAATTTGAAAGTTACGCGTACAAATTAGTTTGATTGGTCAATTTTCAGGATCAATCTGAAGAATCAAACCTAGAACGTTTATTGAAATCGACAAGTCGTGAGTCGACGACGTCATACACGTATCTTGGTTTGATCTTCAAACTAGTCTTATAAAATTGCTACTTGTTTTCGTACATCGTGACATCACGTTGTTTCATTGTCCATTTGGAGTTTTCACACTAATAAAATGTTTTAATATTTTTTTCTTAAACTTTACTATTACATGTTAGAACTCGGAATACCTTATTTAAACGGAAGAAAATCTGAGGAACTCTTATCCAGAGTAAAGACTGTCAGTTCCTAAGATTACGAAAAGGGCTCGTACATAAATTTAAAAATCACAGTTTCAAGAGTTCGTAAATCTAGACAAACCATTAATTTACCAGTTTACACAAACACGATAACTATACGGGCTACACTGGTACCGCTAACCCCATTTCGACCATCTAAAAATGAGAAACCACTTTCGTAGAAAGATGCCTGGCAAAATACGCCATGCCCAATCTCCGGTCAGTGACTGACATGAGAATCGATTCACCCACTGAGGTTAGGGGGTGGTCGACAACTGTCTGGTGAAATGTCCGCATTATGAACTAATGTATCGTCATTTATGGCGGACTGTGACCCGACTGCGTATACTGGATGTGATTTTTTTTAGTTAATTATTAAGATTTTGTCGTCACGTTGTTTGTTATCATGATTTGTCAAGATCGATTTCAGTGAGATTACATTTCTTTCAATGCAGACTAACATAGACTGCATTACTAAGTTTGTACTTCAGTGTAGTGGTAGCGAAGTGTATATACATGTTACTGTACTCGGAATTGCTGATTTCTTCATGGTGCGTATTTCCGTCGTGAATGAGTTAATGTGTTAGCCTCTTGAAATGTTTTGTATGCTGTCGGTAACATAGGCACACGTTAGTAGTTTCAAGCGATTTCATCAACTATTCCCCTCAGTCTACTCCCTAGTGGTACCTTGCAACGTACTACTTTTTAATAACTTAACGTAATACTTTCCCCTGCTTGAATCCACTGGCGGATTAATTTGGATTTTTTGTTCACATTAATTTAGAACAGATAAGTGCGTAAAAACAGTAACCTGTAGATAATATAGAGTTTCACATTAATGAACTTTCAAACAATTTAATCTATATCGGGCGATCTGTTTATCGTTCCAACGAATAATCATCTATTTTTTTTTTAATTTCATCGCAGCACATGCGTATACACACCGGATATGGCTTTGTTTCTGTTGTAAAGCGTCATGTTTCGTGTCAGCGATGCTTTTGTTTATTATTTATAACGGGCGTGTTCGAGGGGAGCTCAGAGCCGTTTTCACGCGAGCCTTTGATTACCACCACTAATTAGTTGTGAGCTAGTCAATAGCTAGGCGGCAGGCGCAACGGTGAACTGTGGAGTAGTTTTAAAATTAACTTTCTTTTCTGCAGTCATATGTGACGCTACTGGCCTAAAACCGTTTGCCTAGGCGTCCGAGACATAGCATTGGTTGGGTCTCTTTCCTATGGAAAATCTTTCCCTATTTTTTTATCATTGTTATAAAACAAATAGGTTTTTGTAAAGTATTTGAGCCTGTTTGCTGTTCATGAATTGAAAGTTGTGAAAAATACGGAGGTGTTTCTTCGCTGTAAATATCTTGTCTATACTAATAATAAAGCTGTAGAGTTTGATTGTTTGTTTGTTTGTTTGTTTGAACGCGCTAATCTCAGGAACTACTGGTTCGAATTGAAAAATTCTTTTTGTGTTGGATAGTCCATTTATCGAGGAAGGCTTTAGGATATATAACATTACGCTGCGACCATTAGAAGCGAAGCATCAGTGAAAAATGTTGCAAAAACGGGGAAAATTATTCATATTTGGAGGCTTCCGTTGCTAAGCTACCCAAATAATATTATTTGAAGGCTTCCGTTGCTAAGCTACCCAAATCTATACTAATATTATAAAGCTGTAGAGTTTGATTGTTTGTTTGATCACGTGGGCGGAGCCGCGAGCAAAAGCTAGTATGCAATAAAAATACTGCTCGACAAGAATCAGCAATCACGATACCCTAATATTTATGTGTGCTGTTGATATTGTACCAACATTACTATTTACAACGACCGTTCCCAAACTGTTTGGTGTCAAACCAATATTTATTGGCCGTAAGTAACATTAGATAATATTATTGACGTTAATCGCGCTACGTAGGTACACGGGTGGTACTTCGGGCGCGGTTCTATATTTGGGT
This sequence comes from Amorpha juglandis, assembly GCA_949126905.1. Taxonomy (NCBI): domain Eukaryota; kingdom Metazoa; phylum Arthropoda; class Insecta; order Lepidoptera; family Sphingidae; genus Amorpha; species Amorpha juglandis. The sequence continues at coordinate 4,988,148 of OX421380.1, forward strand.
TAATGGATTCGTCCGCGCACCGGCACCAACATGGGAAGTGCCTGTTAGTTCGTCCGCCCGTACCTGTTCCGATTCGAGTTTTCTACGCTAGCGCTTTATTGGCGACGCCCTTAACGATTGCGTTTTTATAAGTTTTTTATTGAGTGGCAATTTTCTTGGTACACTCAGTTGCATTGATTGCTGGATTAAAGTTGATGGGGATAACGAGATAAACATTGGCAACAATCGATTTAAACTTAGAGCAATAAAGCAAACACTTATCATCTGTGTATCTTGTTTATACATCATCTTTATACGTTGTCTTAATGCGTAGTGATTTCTATCAGAAAGCATTTGAAGTTAATACACGGTAGCAGGGGTTTGTATTCATTGTGATACAAACTGCCATATCACACATATAAGCAAACGAGTTCCAGAACGAATAAGTAATAACATAATCAGCTGACTATAAGCATTCCCGCTATATCCCTTCGTATTTCAGCCAGATTACTTTATCAATATTGCGTCTATGGTATAACTACGCCGCGACTGATAGTACAGTTCGTCGCGGGCCACGCCCTTGAGATTACAGCTTTCATCAAGCCACTTGACGCTTAAATCTTAAGATTGCTTAAAGCTCGTCAGCGAAGATTTGTGTCGATTTCGCCTCGAGTCGAGACCTCTTCAGCCGTCTTAATGACATTATTATATCTGTATAGAACCAGTTAGCTAGAAGTCACGACGTTGCAGAATATATTTACTTTTCATATTTAGACGTTCTGTGTCGTGATGTTTTGTTGGTGATTTTATGTATTGGCTAAATGTAAAGATATGTAATGCTTGGAACAGTATGAATAACTCTCTGTTATGTAATATACGATAATGATTAGAATAGGTATGAAAAAAAATGCACGAATATATTCCAAAATATAAGTAACATAATAAACTGTAAATTATATGAATAGCGAAAAGGACCATAGAAACCTAAGATTTCGTTGTTATACCATTATAAATAGAAATGGGTACAGTGTTATAAAAACTATGGCTGATTATAAAAACAAACAAATCGTGTAACTGTGGTTGGTACTGATGCAGTCGGCAGTGGGTTAAACGGTGGCACTCGACGTGCTGTGACTGTGACGGACGGTAAATATTACATCCGTACGTAAAATGTACTGTTAGTAAAGAACACACTAAAATAAACTTTATTGTGTAGTAAATATAAGTCGGTTGCAGGTAATGAGATGCCGTTGATAGGACACGCATTGTTTCCTGCGGTTGTTGAGGGGAATTGAAAATGCACATAATCATGAATGAGTTATGTTTTGCATTTTTTTTGTGTACTGTGCAGTTTTTGCTGGCGGCATCATCGTATGCTGAAGATCAGCATTTTGATGTCGAAACTCTAATTGAAGCGGGAATTTAATATATACATATTATAATGTACGTGATAATACTGAGAATGATATAATACACGTGACGAAATAATTTGTGACTGTGAGTAATTGTGACAAATTAGATTAAGTTTTTTTTAGTTTATACCACCGAATTGTTGCTTCTTTATGCTTCAATCTAGGAGTTTACCTCGGTAGGTACCACCGTTCTATCAATTTCTGCCCCGAGTGTGTAAATAACCACTGCTGTGTGCCGGTTTGAAAATAAATTTGAGAAAGTGAAATTACTCTGAATTATGCGACTTAAAATCTCAGTCTTCAGAGTGTGGAGCGGATTGTAGTGCCATGCAATACTTTGCAATTTAAAGTTCTGGGTGGTGTTGCTACTGGTTATGGGTAGGCACGGCGCTTACCATCAGGCTTGCTCGTCTCGTCATTCAGACGAATAAAAAGAAAAGACGCTGACGCTGACTGTATCCGTAGCTCCCTGCTATGCATGTGTTCTAGTTAAGTGGATCCGCAATTCTAATGCGTCCTTCGTAATCATGCAAATGCAACATTAAAATGCACCGAATGATGTCTTGCTTGATTCGACTTTGTATTAACGACCTGCTTAAATACTTTTTTATTAAGGGGCACATACAACACATATAACACATTTGATTGCAATGACAAGATTTTAATCCTCAATAACTGGTCATGGTAGTTATTATCGATTGCGTAAAGTGTGCGAATACAAAAACATGGAAAATTTATATACTAACGTTTTTGCTTTATTCAGATGTGTAATTTGCAAGTCTAAAGCAGTTTTATTTGAATTGATAATATCTGTTAGCGTCGAACTTCTTAAACATTTTTTTAACGAACTATTTGGCTAGCTTTCAGCTTGTTCTAGCCAAAATTCGGAAACTTTTCTATAATAACTTTAATATTTAGTCGGAGGAGTAAAGTGTGTAGCTATTGTCACTAAAATGAGGAAGGGGAGTAGGCATTGTTAGATTATCGTTCTATGACATTACCGTGTAAATTAAATCACGTGCGTGTTTAATGTATTTTCCGGAATGTTTTGGTTTTAACACCGGTAGTTTGCATAATTCCCTAAACCTCCCGGAGAAAGACCAATACCAAGAGATTTAAGAACCTGTGATTTCATGGTTCACGGCCGACACATACTGCCAGAAGACAAGTGTGTCAAACCCATTACTGGACGTCGTAAAACATGTTATTTCCTCGTGGTGTAAAATACAAAGTTTCTGTTATAAATATTCCGAAGTGGACTCTAAATATTATAACGGCTGCCCTCTCGTGCTCTTATTGCCTTTTACATAACACAAAAACTAAACTTGCAACAGACATAATAACCACGAGAGTTACTTTGCATGTGTTCCATAAAGTTTATGCATAAGGCACGTCCACATGGTAGGTACGATGTGTTCGATATGTTACACACTCTTTCATTTTAAATGTTTGTATGAGAAAAAAATAAAATGGGACATTCTCGGCGTCTAATATGGCATAGATAATATGACGATCATATAGAAGTTTTGAGAAATATTAAGCAAGTACGCCTATGATGTATCGAGTTTTGGATTAGATTACAAATTAGAACTCATAAATTGTTGTGGTTGTGTGGATTTTTGGGATATTTACGAGTTATAAAGCAAATGAAAAATGAAGTACGATAAAAACGGATATAGAAAACCGGTAACCAAAATACACAATATTGTCCCTAATTTTCAATATAAATTGATACGGTAGCAATATTAAACTGTACCAATTAATAAACTTTGTCTTGCTTGTTCCCATTGTACAAAATATTCGGATATCCGTTGACCAAAGCCAATGTTCAATTTATTATTATAACGGCACACGGCGGCGTGTCCCCTCGCATTGCAGACATGGCGTGTCGTGCCGTCTGCTCGTTTATAAACCATGATAAACATTGCGGGAAACCTTCGCTAAGTATTTTATTTGCACCGGCGATGGTCGCATTAGCACTGTGGACGCCAGTCCGCTGCTTACCTAGTTTATTTTTAGAAAAAAAACTTGTAATTGACACGCAATAATTACTTTGTAAGATTATATAATTTTTTACTCCGAAAGTGTTCAGTCACGTGATATTTTACCAGTTATGGAAGAAGTTTTTAAAACCCTAACATCATTGCATCATGTAACATTCGTATATCACATAATATGTTGAAATTGTTTTGAAAATGTTCACAAATTCATTGCTGCTCTGATTCTGCAAAATTTAAACTGACTAAATTAATGAGACAGCTACCTTTCAAAGTACCTAGTTCCGGTATACCTACATATATTAATGTCTTGAATTGGAACGTATGATTTATTCAATTGTGATTAAACAGGCGCTTAATGTATTTCTTTTTAAATTACTGTATTTATCATCAAGGTATCATGTTTTCCAATTTTAGGAATACAGATCCTTTATAAATATAAATTAGAAGACGCCAGTTCCTTCTGATCGAAACAATTCATTGGAATTCTGATTTGATTGTTCTCCAATACTTTTCCAATTGAATCAATCTATTCTTGTGGAAGTTGAGTGCTTTCATTACTTCTATCGAACGAATGACTTTGACCTTTTGTCTTGATTCACGAACTTGATATCTCACTTAGGGGTGGTGGCTTGTAGGTGTCTCCCTGCCACTGACATTATTGACGTCAAAGGTCAAACTGCTATGTCATAGTTGAACTTATTATCGAATTGAGCCTGGCGGTGTATCATTAATATATTTAAGGGTGTTAGTCTATACATCCCTAGTTCATAGACTTGGGACCTTGAACTTTAAACCTTGGCTGTAGTTTAACCTTTTTTTTTTCGGGAAGTCCAATATAGAGTACATTTCGAATTATTGCTGACACGACGTTACTTATCTTCGGTTTTGTATCACGATCTTGTATCGATTCACAAATTGAGAAAACTTTTATCAACAATAGCCCCTCAAATAAATTCAAATATGTCAGTTCTGATTATAATAAATAAAGCGTACGTTATCGCTCACGTAATTGAAAACGTGGGAGAAACGGTTTCTCCATACGCCGGTGATGACGTTTAGTCATGATTATTTAATGATCGACTATGGTGTGCCGTCTCCGTGTCTGGTGGCATGGTGGCATGGTGGCAAGGGTGAACGGCCGCGCCGCGCCGCTTTGCCCATTACACTTAGCTTTGTTCGACTTTTGTGTTTCCCGTCCGTTTCGTGCTACACTTTGTCCACATTTTATGTAATTCATTGACGTAGTGCGTCGAGCGTCGCGTCGCAAGTATTGATTAGATTAAAACGGTTTTCTGTAGAATGTGTATTTTAATGAGTTCGAGAGAAATGTGTTTGCCAAAAAATTCCTTAGGAATTGTTTGAATAATGTAGGTTGTTTTTTGCACCATATGTGTGAACCCGTGTGTTGTATCGATTTTATTTTCTATGTGTCTATTTTAACTTAGTGTAAGTATTCTTAATATGTAAAGAATTAAGAACACTTGAAGAAACGATTAATACAAGAGGACTAATCCAATTTTTTTGTTTGTACATTGTGTTAATTAAAAAAACACACTAACAGGGCATGGAGAGGAAATGAATTAATTCATCAAACCTTAATTTGTGTTAGGATAAAAAGCAGTGCCGGAATTACTAATTTCTCACGGGTCCATTGTTAAAACGTACATGCGACTAAAATTGTGTGAAAAACGAAGTTTTTATTATTGTGCTTACGCAAATGTTTGTAAATAGCATCGCCTGAGAACACTCAGAATAGCATGATTGCAATTTGTACTAAAATTATATTCGTTCATTGACTCATTTTTAGCTTTGTGTTATTTGTACAAGGTGGCGCATAGGTAATCTAATTTTCTAACTCGCAACTTTTATAATCGAATTTTATGAATAGTGTTGATTAATATTTGGACCTTTTGTTTATTTTATTTTGTGAAACTACAGAAGTATAACGAGTCGAATGCCTATCACTAGAGTTTTATTTTTATTTTTGGGCACATTTTAGAGCCCTTTCCATCATTTGTCTAAACACTTCTGGTGAAAGTGTTCACTTTTTCTGCAATGTTCCCTTTTGGGATCAGCAATGTATGTGACTTATGGGCTTAGCCATATGACTTCAGTAAATAGTCTACAGCAGCACTATTTGTACTTGCTATGCAGACACCGTCAAATCGTTTACCAATAAATTCTTGTTGATGTTACTTATGTATCTTCGTTACTTATGTTATGTTACTTATGTCGTATTTAGCTGACCTAGGTCCTTCTATCTATGTTCCAATTTTTCTGTTTCTATTTTCTTTGCTTTGTGCTTCTTTCTACAGTTTTTTTTCGTTGACTCGTTGTGTTAGCTAGATACTAAAACTTATGTTGTACGAGAATACATTGATTCCTGATGTTCGCTTCGTCTTTCACTACAATTTATTTTATTCAATATAATTTATCGAGAATTATGTGACAGACCTTCGTCTACAAAGTTCGACTATTGTGCTAGAAGGTCGGAGCCATCGTTTGACTTATTATTATACGCAACATCAAAATAGCAAATTACACATCGAACTTTACGAGTCAGATTGTCCATAAATGTATATTGGCACTGATCAAACCATTAAGTTGAAGCGTTGTTTTTATAGGTTAGTTTTTATTTAACTTCTCTATCTCGTTGAAATTGGGATGGGAAAATAATTTTGATGATACCATAAAATTTGAGGATTTAAAAGCGGTTTCAGTCGTCTAGAATATTTTAAAGTGTCAAATATATTAACGGAAAGTAACAATTTGAGAACTGATGAGTGATGGGTTTACAGATAAAACGAAGAATAAATAAGCGTGAGTTATCAACTGCCATAATTATGCTGATCTATCAAATACCTATATAAACAATTATCTAAATCCAGTTTGACGTTTAGACAGCAAATCCTTTTGCGTTTTTACTAACCCACTATCAAGTACGCCACACAAGAGAGAGCTATTCAGAAGATTAATCAAAGGAATGCTAATCATAAACATTAAAATGGTATGGTAACAGATTCGTGTACACATTTGGATCATGAATCATACATAACACAACGTCTAGTGTGCGGTGCAGACGTTGGTAATGTGTATTCTTGTGAAATTGTTTGAATCGATGCGTAGATATCAATATGCCTATTTTTGTTGAAGTATGAAGACCATTTCATTTGTTATTCGTTAAGTTTTGTGCTTGGTGGCTTAACTTATTGTCCATTCTGCTAGAAAATAATACATTTTCGGGATATGAAATGTGATATAGTAAACAATATACATCAAGAGTCTAGATGATCTGAATTGTAAAATGAGCACATTACGACATTTTAGGAAATTAACACATTCTTATAATTACTATGGTCGGTGATTTCTCATCGGTTTATTTTGAAAGAACCTACTTGCATACAAACGCTAATAACGGTAAAAGCTTTAGAAATCTTGAACGAACATCTGAACCAATTAGAGTAATGGTTCTAAACGCTCTTGTTGCCTGGAATTATTGTCGCACGGGTCTTACCTAGTATTTTGTAATCTAGTCTTAAAAATAATAGATTATTTAATTCGAATGGAAATCATGTTAGCCATCTTGCGAAATGTAATAAAGGTGGCTTTAAAATTGATGCACGAGGAATTGATGACGTTCCGGGGTCAACATTTAAAATTATCACGCTAATGATTTTTATGATTTTGAAGAAAATCTCCATATTATTTCAATTTTACTTTAGTTATTATTATTTATTGTTACTTTAAGGTAAATACATATTTTGATAGTCTGATTATTTTACTATTTATTATTGTCTTGACTGCCTCGGTGGCGCAGTTGCATACGCGGTACGATCGCTGAGCTGAGGTCTCGGGTCCGATCCCGGGTCGGGTAAAAGTGATATTGGGTTTTATTATCACGAAATGCTCAGTATGGCGATAGGCTCGCCCCATATCACATCATGGGACGGAAATACTCTCGGCAAAATGTGGGTGTACTGGTTGCACCTCTGCCTACTCCTTAGAGGATTACAGGCGTGAGTGCGTATTATTCTACGCGACATAACGTTCTGATTTTATTTTTAATTCAAGTAAGACACCACTTAGTGTAGGTGAGGCTACAAGTCTCTTGAAAATTATCTAATCTTATCGTGTATGATGTCATTATAAAATAACAAAAATAATTTAGGTACAGAACACCTCTGCAGTTTTGTAAAATTTCATAATGATTTGTTGAATGCAGTTTAAATTGTTTTGGGTACGTGATTGTGCTTAAAAGATGATTCGATAATCTAGATTCTGGTTGATAGAATGAATAATTAACGGCATTGTAAAAGTTTAAAGGAATATAGTGGTTTCTCGACAGCATATACACAGCCAATTATAAAGAAAGTTTTTTTTTATAACAAATAAGGCAATTAAACTCTATTTATGTATATTAACTTTCGATTTGATTTTTTGCGCTTACAAGACGTAATATTGTTTTTGTTTTAAAAATGTCCGACCAACCGAGCGTACCTAAGCAGATATAAATAGTTCGCATTCAAAACGAAATGGGATTGGGAATGCAATATAATTTTTGATTCAAATAAATTAACAGGATCTCCCGGTTCATTGATCCGTGTTCGTAGCACGAACAATGATTTATGGCTGTTGGCCGTGATAATAGAATTGGAGATTAAAAATGGTACCTATTTTAATGGAGCTATACCTGTCTGTGCAAAAAAACAGTAATGAAAACAAAATCAGATTTCTATTGAATGCTAATTAGAAACCAGAATAGGAAGATATTTATATCTACCCAAAACCTTTTAGAGGCATTTTAGTCTTTAATTTCAGCAGGAATATCAATGAATGTTAACATAATATCAGACTTCCCATTGAAAATCAGCGCTGTATTTCAGCATAAAGCTGAATCCTTTTATTGGTCTAACATAATGCTGTTATGATGTATGTAAAAGAAAACTATTTTGTCTAGTCTAATAATAAATTTTTCTTTCTTTTCTTTCGTTTCATAAATGTATGTTATCTTTTGTTGGCAGAGATTTGAGCGTGGCGCGGTGAGGTGTAGTTGGTCGCGATGACGACCGACATATCGGTGTCCCGCTGGGACCCGTCCATCGGCCACGGTCAGGAGATCATCGATGAGTTTGAGTACGACGGCGGAAATTCATCGTCGAGGCTCTACGAACGATCGCGCATTAAAGCGCTTGCAGGTAAGAAATCATTTCATATCTTTACTTTCCAAGATCGTTTATATGGTCTTCGTTTATATCGATCTTTATATAGCTTCAAAAAAGGAGGTGATACTTATTTCTTCGGTTATATTTTCATGTGTGTTTATCTTTGTCTAATGTGGTTCGATTTGGATGTCTTTTTATATTCGATTGGGTTTAACCTGAAGCATGGTGGTACCATATAAATTTGGTTAACATCTGTTTGCGACGAAAAATTTAGAAACTCTACGAGTTGCTTCAAATGCAACTAATGCATTTGAAGCAGTTTTATGTCGGCCGGTGCCAATAAACGATCTTATTTGATTCTCCGGATAGATAGCACAAATGAGCCAATCAGAATACTGTTCAAAGGTCACGCGTACAAATAACTTCGTTTGATTGGTTGATTTCTGTGATTTATCCCAATCAACTTAGGATCGTTTATTGGGGACGACCATAAGTAAAAAATATGATTTCGAAAATTGAGATTTCTTGCTCTAGAAAAATATGGTAAAATGCTGCTCTGGTAAAATATTGGATAATATGTTCGTTACAATTTTTAACTAACTGCTGTCTTGATCTAGTTACCAATTAATGTATGATTGGTTTTACATTATCTGCCAACAATTTCACATGGTAGCGTCGCGTCGGTCTGAAGTTAGTCAATCACCCGCCGCCTATTCCAAACAATACCTGTCATGTCGCGTGTGGCTAATAACAGGCTGGTCAAATTAAACAGTGCTTAAATTCGCTGAAAGATCAATTTATTGATTTGTCCCATACACTTTTTTACCATGAATTCTCATTTTGATACACATTACAAGGTATGTTATTCGAATGTGTGTCACCTCACCAGTACTATACAATCGTGATAAGAAGTAAATACGACTATGATACGTCCATAGTTTACATCGGAGGCAATAAAGATAAAATATGACTTGTAAGAAACGTTTCAAAACGATTCGAAACAGGTTCGTTTGCGGCATTCCAAATAATAGCCTAATAGTTTATTGAACTGTACAATACAAGCGGCTTTATCTTATAAAAACATTGAATTAATAGATGCTATTGTTAGAGTAGAAGATATTCGTAATGGTGCAGAGGTCTATAGACTAGGGCCTTGGCTATCGTTATTACATTATAATAAACATCTATTTTATATGGTACAATGCTAGCTTATCACGAATTTGCATTAACCACAACTTCCGTTTTTCCTTATTTATTCTAAGGGCTCATCAACCATCGGTTAAATTTTGATTTCTATAACATTCAGGATGTACTATTGTCGTTTTAAATATAATATCAGTTAGATGTTTTCATGTTACAGTTATCTGTGTTGTAAAAAATGTTATCTAACCCACGAATTTTCTCGTTTGCCCAATCCGATCGTGAGATCGACGCGTACCGGCAGCAAGATAGTCGCTTAGCGACATATTTCATTGTTGTTACCCAAATATAACTGTGATAACTAACCATTTTTAATGCAGAATGCGTGATGTTAGAGAGCATCAGTATTAATTAATAAAACCGGTCCTAAAGTTGTCGACATCTGTTGCGTTCGTATCGAATATCCTTGTCCAGTGACCAGTTGAATTTTGTCGCTCTAATTCCTCCCGTCTTTCGCTTGGTGCTGCCATGTTTCAGTCGCCTCTGGTTGCTGGCGACATGACATCCACCGAGTGTTACGATCTTATAAAAAAAGGAGTTGACATAGAAGTGCCCGGTTTGGAAGTGTACTATGATAAAGTTGTGATAGAACTAAGAGGTTAGTTGTGTTGTGGACATGTGGATTTATCATCGTTTATTGATTCATTGTTAATAATAGTTTTGATTTGTGCCTTATTGAAATTGATTGTGGATTATCGGTATGTGCTGTTGGAAATTATTGTTTGTGCGATCGGTGTAACCTAATCAAGCTAATTATTTGGGTAATTGCGTAGGATTTATGTGAGTTTTGTAGTATTTTTGCGTTGTTTTTAGTAGTAGTGTGTCACAGGACTCGTGTTTGATCGATATGGCATCCCATGTGATCAATTGAAGTAATATCGTCAACACAACTTCCCGCACACCTAGGACTAAGCCTTTCCGCTCTGAAGCGTGCGAATCGCAATCTGATCCTCATCTCAAATTACGTATATTATTTTCCGAACACAACACCTAGGCCGTATTGTCTTGTTATAAGTTATTACAATAGCGATGGCGTCTCCGGACGGGCGGGCATCATCCGTCGGCTCAGCATCATCAGTCCAGGAGTGGCCGACTTCATCACACGCGATCTGGTCGCCGCGCCGCGGCCGACCTCACTGGCGGTTATTGTGTTAACATTCCCTACTGTTTTTCTATAAAGTGTTTTCCTCACCTATTATAAATGAGCGTGCTTTTCGTGCACTATTTTTTTGGTCTTAAAGGTCTGTTCATTGTTTACTAATTCGTAGTGGTGTAGTTCACAAGCATACCGTATATCGCAGGGCACGTCTACATTTTCACCATTTCCATTGCATCGTTTACAGTCGCATTTATTTACAAATGTATTGCTGTTTCTGAAATTCCTTATAATATAATTTCTAAATCAAATGTGAAACATAATCCGCATATTTCTTCCGCCAGACGAACGAGAGAGCGTACAGAAGAAGACATTTCAAAAATGGGTGAACTCGCATTTAGTTCGCGTCGGGTGCCGTATCGGCGACTTGTACGTGGACATGCGGGATGGCAAAATGCTGATCAAGCTGCTGGAGGTGTTGTCTGGAGAGAGACTGGTGTGTATACGGATTTAAACAATTAGTGTAAATAAAATATTATCTTTATTAAACATTAAATTATGGTAGGCAGCTGCTTGGCTGCTTTGGCGTTTTTGAAGTCCATGGTCGGCGGTAACCGCTGACCATCAGGCGGGCCACTTGCTCGTCTGGCTATCTGAATAATAAAAAAAAAATCTAGACTAAGTTGCATGAGATCCAGTTGATATGGGATATGTAATTGGACGATAGACGAAGACAGCTTCATTATAGTATTAGGCAATTATATTCGAGGGTATTTTATGGTGTCTGTTTACATTGTCACTCATAAATCAATCTGTATTCGATCCCGTTATAAATATAGTTATATTCAATAAGATATATTATCATTTGTTCATCATCATCATCTAGATCATCTAGTTTAAATTCCAGTGCAGTATTGACATTACACAAAAATGTGTTAGAAAATTTTAATCACACTATTTACAACATTTATTGCAATGTATTTCCTGATGGTGTTAATAGTTTCCTTTAAAATAACAGTTTGTTTGATTAAACAATGGTAACCTACGCGATAGTTTAAAATATAACATTCGGCTCATGACTGTACCGCGTTATATTTAGTAGCGCACTAACGGAAATTGGAGCGTGTAATGCAAAATTCTAGTATACGGAATATTATGCTTTGGTTCTATTGTTGTTATTAAACAATAGTCAAAAAATACAGATATTTAAATGAAGTATGAAGGCAGCATAACAGTGATCCAATACCGCGCATTCGGAGCCACTAAATTCCGTGAACTGCATGAAAACGAGTAAAAAAGCAAAATAGCTTTGTCAAATAAATAAGACCCCAGGCAGTTCATTGTGTGTGTAAATTAAGTCACGACCTTTTCAATAAAGATTTCAATCGCAACAGGATCCATCGGCAACCAATCAAATTCCTATTTAGAAAACGGTTCGACCGTTTAATAAACAGTTTTGCGTACAGGATAATATATATATTTTGATAGCAGAGAGCTGGAAACGTGCGAAATGGGTCACCTGCTGGTAAGTGACCTCCAACGCCCGTGAACGCCTGCAATATAAGATGAATCATGAACGCGACGTGATAATACATGAATGAATCAAGTCAGTAAATTTCTTTATTCCAGCATAACTACTAAACGCCTGAATTGTTTTATCTGTGTGGTATCCTCAAATTCTGTACATTATCCCGTCTCATGTAGACGAGGTAATAATTGATCATTGATCTATTTTAACACAATAATGTGGTTTTTTTCTGCAGCCTCGTCCCACCAAAGGCAAGATGCGTATCCACTGCCTCGAGAACGTTGACAAAGCGTTGCAGTTCTTACGGGAACAGCGCGTGCATTTGGAGAACATGGGCTCACACGACATCGTCGATGGCAACCCCAGGCTGAATCTTGGACTTATTTGGACAATCATCCTGCGTTTCCAGGTTTGTATTTTAATACCTGTCCTATATACACTCCTTTGCAAAAAAAACGGGCGGGTTTGATTTTTTAACATTATTGGTAATAATTTAGTTCTTCAGAGGTTTTAATAGCCAAACTATGTTACTAGCACTTAATAAAGAGTCTGGGTATGAAAAAAAGTTCATTCCAAATTCAAAACTTTTGTTTTTTAAATTATTAATCCCTTTTTCATTTTGTGACACTTTTCGCGGGTTTGCGGTTAAAAGGTTATCAAGCAACTAAAAGTAACTTTTCGTTATTTTTAGTACAACAATTTATGTTTATCGCATAATTCTGCCTTATTGTGACTTAAAACAGATATCTTTGTGTCTATCGTAATGGCAGAAAAAGCAATGAGAGCTAGTAAAATTATAGCGCTGCTGGAAGAGGGGTGTAGCCAATGTTACGTCTCACAGCGGTTAAACGTGAGTCGTTCAACCGTACAAAGAACCTGGACTCGATACCAAGAGACAGGTTCCGTTCAGAGAAGGCAAGGTTCTGGGAGAAAACGTTGCACACAGCCGCGAGACGATCGCTTTTTAGTGACTCAGGCGCTGAGGAACCGCAAATGCAGTTACATAGACCTCAAAAGAAACCTTGAAGAGGTACGAGGAGCACAAGTTAGCCTATGGACTGTGAGGAGAAGACTTTTAGCTGCTGATATACGTAGTCGACGACCAGCGCGGGCCCCCAAGTTACTCCGTGAGCACCGGATTGCGCGGTTGAGGTTCGCTAGAAATTGCCTATCTTGGACACCAGGTAACTGGAGTAGCGTACTCTTCTCCGATGAGGCTCGAATTTGTCTGCATGGTGAGGACCGACGTCGGCGAGTGTTACGAAGACCAGGGGAACGCTATGCCGATGTGTGTTTTGAAGAAATCACCCCTTATGGTGGAGGGTCCGTTATGTTTTGGGCGGGCGTAACTTCCAACTATCGTACCGAGATAGTATTCATAGAAAATGGCTCACTAAATGCGCATAGGTACATAACAGAAATCCTTTCTCAAAATGCACAACCCGCACTGACTGTAATTGGTGAAGATGCCATTTACATGGACGATAATGCTCGGGCCCACCGTTCTGGCGACGTAGATGCTTATATGCAAGAGGTCGGTATTCGTCGTTTGGATTGGCCAGCGCGGAGCCCCGACCTTAACCCCATTGAGCACGTTTGGGACCTCCTAAAAAGGCGAGAACGATCTGTCCAACCACCTCCACAAAACATCAGAGAGCTTAAACGTGTAATCTCGACTGAGTGGGAACACATTCCACAGGACACCATCAAAAGCCTGGTGGGAAGCATGCCAAGACGATTACATGCCGTAATCGCTGCAAGAGGAGGTCATACTCGTTATTAATTTTTATTTTTTAATGTCTCTTTTATTAAAATACCATAAAAATACTCGTAGTCTTAATTTCATTATACCCATAAAAATGTCCATTTTAACACGGCTCTCTGTTTACATTGACTAAAACACCGATACCAGGATAAAAGTGTTAAAAAACTAGATTCTCATTGATAATAAGAAATTTCTAGTCATCCAAGCTAATGACATACTAAAAATATAATAATATTTACCCATAGAAAAGCTAAGGTAAAGTGTGTGTGTAAGGTGCCCGTTTTTTTTGCAAAGGAGTTTATTATGTTTCACTTCTAGGCTTCACGTCTAGACTTCTAGAGGATTTTACTGTCATTTTTATGACAGCCCTTTTGGGCGTAATTTACCCAAAACACATCATCATCATCAGCCACAAGACGTCCACTGCTGAACATAGGCTTCCCCCAAAGATTTCCAGACCGACCTGTTGGAAGCGGCCTGCATCCAGCGACTTCCTTCTTGTTTTTTTTTTTGTCATTATTAACCCAAATAGTGAATAAATATTATAGATGAGATGTTTACATAATCCATTTTAAATGCGTATTTGTTTAGCTTAGCATAACATAGGTAAATAAAAACCATATTACCTTAATGAAAAAAAATTGAATCTGTTTTTTGATACTATACTATACTTATTTAACTAAATTTGGAAAAATATAATACATTTGTGTCACATTTCATCAAACTGAGAAGGAATGAGGTTCTCAACGAATATCTCCGCCACGTGTGAATCTATTTTGATGACTGTTTTTTGACGTAGTACGAGGGAAAATTTCGAAACCCTTCTACGAAACAGTAAAGGCATTTGAAGTTAGTTTTCAAGTTTAAGTCTAACTTATTATAATTGCTCAACAGATTCAAGACATTACAATCGAAGAAACCGACAATAAAGAGACGAAATCCGCGAAAGACGCCCTATTACTATGGTGTCAGATGAAAACGGCCGGTTACAATAACGTGAATGTTCGCAACTTCACGACGTCGTGGCGCGACGGGTTGGCATTCAATGCCATCATTCACAAACACAGGCCCGAACTCATACAGTTCGAGAAACTGCATAGGAGCAACCCTATACACAACTTGAACAATGCGTTCAATGTTGCTGAAGAGAAACTGGGTCTCACCAAGCTGTTGGACGCTGAAGGTGAGTTTTTGAAATGCCTGGAGTTATCCCATTTTGGCGATACATTAAATTTCAAAATATTTATTGAATCCATAAAATGTTACAATACGTAGTTAGATTCCATCAAACCTTACTGCCAGGTTAGATGGCTGTTCGCTAGAGAAGAAGCTTGCGTTGTTTTTTCCAAAACTAGCTCTATAGTAGATAGGATAGCCTTCCTATTTATAGCCGATTTCATTATGCCGTAAACATTTCTGTACAATTCGACAATAATAAGTTAGCGGTGGTAAGCTTTAGAACTAATGGAGTAAGGGGAAGCTAATAATCTGTCGAAACTGAATGGCCAATGAGAATTAAAATTTACTATTGCGCCTCTCATCTCGCTGACTTATAGTTGTCGCACTGTATTTCCCCTCAAATGTTTTTAGAAATATAGATCGAACGTTTTTATGACGTATAATAATCATAAAATTAAAGTTTACCTAGTATACTTTCACCATAATATCTGAGTAAATTTCTACTCTCTAGCTTACAGAAGTTAGTTAAATTTTTTATATTATTAGCCTAAGATATGCTACGAGCAGCCGCACGCCTGATGGTAAGCGCCTGCCCATAAACAGTAGCAACACCATCTAAATCCTTGGAAGTACTACATGCCATTGTAACCGTCATCAACAAGGCTTAAGATCTTAAATCTCAGTCCAATAATTTCACTGGCTTCAATATCCTGTCACAACATAACAGTGCTTACCCAATGTTGCTTGCCGTTATAAAAAGAGAGAAAACGATCTTTCAGACACATGTTGACAATATATTTTGCAGACATCGCCGTCGACCACCCCGACGAGAAGTCGATCATCACCTACGTGGTCACGTACTACCACTACTTCAGCAAGATGAAGCAGGAGACGGTGCAGGGCAAGAGGATCGGCAAGGTGGTCGGCATCGCCATGGAGAACGACAAGATGATGCACGAATATGAGTCGCTCACCAGGTATGATTGTAAATGAGGAATTGAGAGATCGTTGGTGTAGACTTTAGGAAAAATTTGCAACTGATTAATTATAAGGCTGACATGCACAGCGATGCATTAACATATTTAACTCGATATCGAACATATTTATTCGATCCTCGGATCGGGTAAAAGTGATATCGGGTTTTTTCTACTAGAAAATGCTTAGTATCAGCCCGGAGTCTAGAATTGTGCCCGGTATGGCGATATGCACGGGCCCCAATCACATCATGGGGTGGAGATACACTCGGCGAAACATGGATGCTTACACCTCTGCCTACCCCTTACAGGCGTGTGTGTATATAAAATTAATAGCTAAGCAGCTTTCAAAGCCTTTCTAAGCAAAATAGGGTTTTCACTTAAACATTATTTATTTGTTTTATATGTTTTTTATTGAACATAATATTATCCATTTCAGTGACCTGTTGCAATGGATCGAGCGTACTATCGAAGCGTTGGGCGACAGAACCTTCGCTAACTCCCTGGAAGGCGTGCGTCAACAGCTCATACAGTTCGCCAACTATCGGACGGTCGAAAAACCACCCAAGTGAGTATAGAAATTGTATTAACTACCAATTCTTAAATCAAATAATACTTAGGTTTACATAGACGACAAAATTTAATTTCAAATTAGGATAAATGTTGTGATCGTTTCATTTGTATTCATTTGTACATTAGGCTTCATTCCCAACTGCGCTAACTCCCTTTTTTGCCGGAAACTGTCGCCCAACTTAGTGGTTCATATATACACAGATCCGGCAAGCTATACGCATGCTGAAATTATATTTTCGCGCTGCAGTGATCGGCGACACCGAAATGGATCTCGGTATGAGAGGGAGGATCCGAGTCCCGTGGGGCGAGTGAGGTTGTCAACACTATATGACGTGTTTACGAGCACGAGCCCTTTCACATTTACGTAGGGTTGACCGATTAGCCGGTTCTCTGAGTTCGCTTGTATTCCCAGAGTCGTCTAAATAAACCTGATCAGCTCAATATAAATTGTTTCGACACTGGCTCAACTGGCTGTTTTGAATGCTTGGTTAAATTGCCGAGTCCGCTCAGCAGGTACGGCCATTTACTATAAGTAATGTAAAATTTTTCGTCACTATGATCATTTCCCCCGCCAGGTTCGTGGAGAAGGGCAACCTGGAAGTGTTGCTGTTCACCCTGCAGTCGCGCATGCGCGCCGCCAACCAGAAGCCGTACACGCCGCGCGAGGGCCGCATGATACACGACATCAACCGCGCCTGGGAGCGGCTCGAGAAGGCCGAGCACGAGAGGGAGCTCGCGCTGCGCGAGGAGCTCATCAGGCAGGAGAAACTCGAGCAGCTGGCTGCCAGGTATGTCAAACAGAATGTGTATACACACTGCACACTATGCACTGCACACTAGGCACTGAACGCTACACACTAAGCACTACACACTACGCACTACACATTAAGCACGACGCACTACACACTAAACATGATACACGACATCAACCGCGCCTGGGAGCGGCTCGAGAAGGCCGAGCACGAGAGGGAGCTCGCGCTGCGCGAGGAGCTCATCAGGCAGGAGAAACTCGAGCAGCTGGCTGCCAGGTATGTCAAACAGAATGTGTATACACACTGCACACTATGCACTGCACACTAGGCACTGAACGCTACACACTAAGCACTACACACTACGCACTACACATTAAGCACGACGCACTACACACTAAACATGATACACGACATCAACCGCGCCTGGGAGCGGCTCGAGAAGGCCGAGCACGAGAGGGAGCTCGCGCTGCGCGAGGAGCTCATCAGGCAGGAGAAACTCGAGCAGCTGGCTGCCAGGTATGTCAAACAGAATGTGTATACACACTGCACACTATGCACTGCACACTAGGCACTGAACGCTACACACTAAGCACTACACACTACGCACTACACATTAAGCACGACGCACTACACACTAAACATGATACACGACATCAACCGCGCCTGGGAGCGGCTCGAGAAGGCCGAGCACGAGAGGGAGCTCGCGCTGCGCGAGGAGCTCATCAGGCAGGAGAAACTCGAGCAGCTGGCTGCCAGGTATGTCAAACAGAATGTGTATACACACTGCACACTATGCACTGCACACTAGGCACTGAACGCTACACACTAAGCACTACACACTACGCACTACACATTAAGCACGACGCACTACACACTAAACATGATACACGACATCAACCGCGCCTGGGAGCGGCTCGAGAAGGCCGAGCACGAGAGGGAGCTCGCGCTGCGCGAGGAGCTCATCAGGCAGGAGAAACTCGAGCAGCTGGCTGCCAGGTATGTCAAACAGAATGTGTATACACACTGCACACTATGCACTGCACACTAGGCACTGAACGCTACACACTAAGCACTACACACTACGCACTACACATTAAGCACGACGCACTACACACTAAACATGATACACGACATCAACCGCGCCTGGGAGCGGCTCGAGAAGGCCGAGCACGAGAGGGAGCTCGCGCTGCGCGAGGAGCTCATCAGGCAGGAGAAACTCGAGCAGCTGGCTGCCAGGTATGTCAAACAGAATGTGTATACACACTGCACACTATGCACTGCACACTAGGCACTGAACGCTACACACTAAGCACTACACACTACGCACTACACATTAAGCACGACGCACTACACACTAAACATGATACACGACATCAACCGCGCCTGGGAGCGGCTCGAGAAGGCCGAGCACGAGAGGGAGCTCGCGCTGCGCGAGGAGCTCATCAGGCAGGAGAAACTCGAGCAGCTGGCTGCCAGGTATGTCAAACAGAATGTGTATACACACTGCACACTATGCACTGCACACTAGGCACTGAACGCTACACACTAAGCACTACACGCTATACGCTACGCACTACATGCTACACGCTACGCACTACATGCTACACACTACACACTACTCACTACACGCTACACACTACATACTGCACACTGCACACTACATACTAAGCACTATGCACTACGCACTGCAACTCTACACACTACATACTGCACACTACATGCTTTATGTTATGCACTACACGCTACGTACTACACGCTACACACTACGCACTAAGTACTACGCACTGCACACTACGCACTGCACACTACGCACTGCACACTACACACTAAGCATGATAGGACCAACTTAACGACATCCGTGGTGCTTTACATCTGGCTTCTCCAGTTGTAAATGTCCTTACACTTGAGGTTAATACCTCCTCAATTCATTATTTTGTCTCCCACTTTGCTATGGAGGGAAGTGGACATTTAATAGTTCCAACTCCTCCCTAACCATTAATTAATTAATCTATCTGATTAATTTCGTTGCGGGACAAAGGCATTCCTAGAGACTCGCCGAGCTTCACTGCTTGGTGTCATCAAAAATACGTGCCACTGTTGATCCTGGTGCACAGGAGTTACAGTGGCGGGTGTTTGGGCGGGATTGTCTCTACGCACTGCACACTACAGATCGCGTGAAGGTCGCATGATACACGACACCACCTACTAAACTACAGTTTAAAATTGGCCGGCCTGAATTTAGTAAATCAAAACACAGAATAAGTTGGAATTATGAGATTTAACATTTATGGCTCAGAGTAAAGAACGCAGTCCAATACCATGCGCTGCTTGGTAATACAACGTTGTGTGGTGTTACTTCTGTTTATGGCCATGTTGCGCTTACCATCAGGCGAACTGCTCGTTCTGTTATTAGGGCTAATAAAATATTGAAATATCTATGAGCATAATCAACTTACCTGGAATTACACATATTGACTTGCAAACTTCAAATCCTCTGGATCTCTAATTTGTCAATGCATTTTTCTGTAATAGCAC
Organism: Amorpha juglandis; assembly: GCA_949126905.1. Lineage (NCBI taxonomy): Eukaryota > Metazoa > Arthropoda > Insecta > Lepidoptera > Sphingidae > Amorpha > Amorpha juglandis. The sequence goes on from OX421380.1 coordinate 5,008,303, forward strand.
AAAAAAAAACGAATAATTTTCATTTCAATACAGATTCAACCGCAAGGCCCAGATGCGAGAGACATGGCTGTCGGAGAACCAGCGTCTGGTCAGCCAGGACAACTTCGGGTTCGACCTCGCCGCCGTGGAGGCAGCTGCTAAGAAACATGAGGCCATCGAGACTGACATCTTTGCCTACGAAGAACGTGTCCAAGCCGTCGTGGCCGTCTGCTCTGAACTGCAGGCCGAGAGGTGTGTGACGCTGAGTTGTTTTTTGCTGTTGAATTACATTATAAAAGTTCTATTAGGATCTGCTTTTTCCGGGATAAAAAGTAGCCTATAAGAATAGTATGTCTTATTCTGATGTATAAGCTATATTATTATAAATTGTCATTAAAATCCATTCAGTAGTTTTTACGTGAAAGACTAACAAACATCCATCCATACTTTACTAACTTTCGCGTTTATAATATTAGTAGGATTTATGAAAAGTAGAGTGATGTTGTTACTTCTGTTTGTAATTTATAGAATGATTGATAGTTCTTGAATTATTATCAAGTTTACATTGTAATCATCAATGATTTGGATATGGTGAAGCAAGAACTGAATTGTCAGATGTATAAAAAGTTCTTTCACAATGTGAATGTTAATGGGTAGTGTTGATAATTTACTATGCAACTCAGCTTGTTAATTTGCTGGTTCTGTTACTGTAGTCAGTTCTTATAATTTCTATATTTGACATTGATATTGACCATTATTCACTTATTTTGTAATGGTTCCGTAACAAAATCATTGTTAGGTACAGAAGACCCATGCTCAGCAGTGAGATGGTATATGAGGTGATGTTATTATGGTTAATCATTAGCTAATAATAGCAGCGATAGCTGAGTGGGGAGCGATATGTATTGCCGAGATGAAAATCGTAGGTTCAAAAAGATATCATGTATGCATGTATATCCTAACTTTTCCAAGTTACGTGTTTATTCATTGTTAATTATCGCTTGCTTTAATGGTGACGGAAACATCGTGAGGAAACCTGCATACTTGACAATTCTCCATAAGAATGTTGAATGCATTTGAAGTGTGCGAACCCGCATTAGGGCATCGTGGTGGTCGTGCGGCCTAACCCCTCTGATTCTGACGGCTAGTATTGTAGTGTGTATGTATGTGTATACTCCTCCTCCTCCTTCTCATTCAGTAGAGGAGGCCCGTGCCCAGCAGTGGGACGTATATAATACAGGGCTAGTAAAAAAAATGTATGTGTATGTGATGGTGTGGTTTGGTGCGTGTGCAGGTACCACGACATGGAGCGCGTGTGCGCGCGTCGCGACAACGTGCTGCGGCTGTGGGCGTACCTGCTGGAGCTGCTGCGCGCGAGACGTGCACGGCTCGAGCTCTCGCTCCAGCTGCAGCAGAACTTCCAGGTACAGCGAACCCTCCCGCCCTCTCTCTCTCCCGCTCTTTTTGCCGCTCTCTCCCTCTCTCACCCGCCCTCCCTCTCACTCTCCCACCCTCTCTCTCACTCTCCCGCCCGCCGTCTCTCTCTCCCGCCGCCCCTCTCTCTCTCTCCCGCCCCCTCTCTCTCCCGCCCTCACTCTCTCTCCTGCCCTTTCTCTCTGCCGCCCTCTCTCCCTCTCCCCCACCCTCTTTCTCCCTCTCTCCCTCCCTCTCTTTCTCTCTCTCTACTCACTACCTACTCTCATCGAGATCATTCTGTCGACACGTTTTAACATGAAAAAAACAGTTTTATCCAGTTATCTCTATACACCTATTGACGCTAACTTAGTTAAATAAAATACTCGATTTGTTATATCAAACATAATAATAAAATAAAAAAAAATACGTTCAATGTCTCGGTGATGGTAGTCTACAAGTCTTAACATGACAACATAATTTTATCAAATCTCGATATTTCACTTAGTAATTTTCTCTCTGTCTTGTTGCATATTATTATGATAAACCTCCAGATAAGTGGTAGACATAAAATAAACTCGCAGAATACGTACGTACATAAATAGCAACCATTGGCGCAGTTAAAAATAAATGTTTTTGTGTACAGGAAATGCTATACATCCTGGACTCGATGGAGGAGATCAAGATGCGCCTGCTGACGGACGACTACGGCAAGCACCTGATGGGCGTCGAGGACCTGCTGCAGAAACACGCGCTCGTCGAGGCAGACATCAACGTGCTCGGCGAACGTGTCAAAGTGAGTATATACATTACTTTGACACCCTTTTGACAGCCTCCGTGGCGCAGCGGGCGAGTAGCCGGTTGTGAAACGAGAGGCCGCGGGTTCGATCCCCGCACCGAGACAAATGTTTGTGTGATACACAAATATTTGTTTCGGGGTCTGGGTGTTGTGAAACCGAAAGTATCTCATAGTTCCTGATACCCACGACACAAGAGTTGTATCTTTCTGTGGGGTCAGGACTATGTGTGTGACTGTTGGATGTATTTATTTATTACTTGTTATAATATACATCTACACTAATATTCTAAAAAGAAAAGATTTGTATTTTTGTATGTAACGAATAAACTTAAAAACTACTGGACTGATTTCGAAAATTCTTTTGCCGTTAGTAAGCTACATTTTCACTGAGTAACATAGGGTATTTTTTATCCCGGCAAAAGCAGCTCAAAAAAGCTAGTACATAATAACCTCAAGCTTGTATCTCCGATGGGGTAGGCAAACGGCGAACTAGTAGTCCACTCACGGTTCGCTGAGTTTATATCCGTCCCATGATGTGATGGGGGCGATCCGTGCAACTCGTGTGATCGATTATTTCAAATCGAAAACACAAATTTTGATTGCGCGACACGGAATTTGTATCTAAAACCTTACGGTTTCTCAGCCTATGTCGGCTGCCGCTATACTATTGAGGCGAAAAAGTAATGGCCAAAAAAAAAAAAAAAATAAGTGCAAAATAGGTTAAAAAAATCTCTTTCTGCTGTTGTCTTTTTTTTGTGTTTTTTCCTTGTTTTTGTATTAGTGCATCTTAAATGGGCCGAATAAATATTTTTTTTCTTTCTCATAGGTGGTGGTCGGTCAGTCCCAACGGTTCCTGGAACAGGAGGAGGGTGGTTACCGTCCGTGCGACCCGGCAGTCACCGTCGACCGTATACACCAGCTCGAGAACGCTTATGCCGAACTTGTGCATCTTGCCGTCGAACGCAGGTAAACTACGTTTAACTTACGGTTTATTTTGTTTATAAGAATATATTTGAACGTGAATTAATTTGTTTCTAAGACATGTATTTTGACCTAAAATAAGGCAAATATTGATAAAGTTTTTTTGCGTTTAAAAATAATCACTATCAAAGACAAAACCAGTCTACATTATTGTCGAGACGATGAGCAAGTGATTCGCCTAATGGTTTGTCTCTAGTCATAAATAGTAGCAACACCACTCAGAACTATGAAATATAAAGTTTTGTGGGGCACTACTCTGCGCTGTTCACCTCGAGACATGATGTAGTCACTGTCATTTTGTCTATTTCTTCCGTCAAGCAACAGTGTGTAAGCCAGTGTTTCCCAGCCTTTTTTAGGCCATGCCCTACCTTCACATGTTTTTGTTAAATTTGTCACCGATATCTAGCATTGCATTTAAATAACCCAAAGCGAAAGGGTTAAAGTCGTGTTGAGTCCATTTTTAAATTGCCCACTTGTGGGGCGTGGGCCCCACGTTGGGAAACACTGGTGTAAGCACTGTTGTGTTTCGGTTTGAAGGACTTTGAAGCCAGTGAAATTACTGGGCATTATGAGACTTAACATCTTATGTCTCGGGGTGGCGAGCGCAGTTCAGTGCCATGCAGTACTTTGTAATTCAAACTTCTGTGTGGTGTTGCTTCTGTTTATGGGCAGGCGTGGCGCTTACCATCAAGCGAGCGCCTTGCTAGTCTCGTCATTTAATCAAATAAAAAAAAACATAATGCCCTGTAATTTCACTATTAGCATCAATGTCTTTCAAAACAAAACATAACAGTGCTTACATTGCTTGTGTGTACTTACACCTTATGATACCATAGCCTTTCTCATACGAGGTACCTACCAAAAAAATAAAAAGTAGTAAAAATCCCTGAACAGTTTTAAAACTTGATTTTCTTCCATCAGAAAGCGTCTCGAAGACAGCCGCAAGCTGTGGCAGTTCTACTGGGACATGGCCGACGAGGAGAACTGGATCAAGGAGAAGGAACAGATCGTATCCGTGGATGACAT